>OX401999.1:9096534-11564642 GCA_947859395.1 Eupithecia insigniata | reverse complement strand
AAATACAGATAATGTACAATGGGCGGCCTTATCGCTAAAAGCGATCTCTTCCAGGCAACATTAGGATGGACAAGAGGTGATCGAAAAGAATAGACGGTGGCGTGTAAACAGAATATAAAATTTATGTAGGAGGTATATAGATAAATAGAAATAAATACTTATATACTTTACATAAATAGAATATAATATTAGATGTAATACTAACATCTCGTTCTTTTAATTCTTGATTGTACACAGTAAAACATTGCATCAATTTATCTAATTAAATATACATTCATAGGTGAGCTTAACCCTGGAAGAGTTTCCTTCCAGCAAACCTTAGAGCTATAGGAGAGGCGATGAAGCAGGTAGAGAAAATCGTTCGGGGTAACTGAAACCCTACAAGTTAGGAACGTCAATAATTTCCTGTTTTATACTGTTTTTCACTTCTTCCACTAGTGGATAAAAATTGAAGTGAAGAGAATATCAATAACACCTTATTTCTTATTTGATAATAATAACTATGTTTATAGTATAAAATTTGACTCTAAGTGCTTATTTTGTAAGCCTAAAGAAATAAAAATTATTGATTCTGATTCTGATACAAAAATGAGAAACCGATTTCATTTTCTGAATATCTACACCGTTTATAGAACTGTTAAACAACGATCAATTACTACTGTCTGAAAACAAGCGCCGCTACTATCTTCGGCTTGTAGCGGCATAATGCTGAGACAGGGAACTTTTTGGCCCCTAACACTGTTCCTATCTATTTTCTTTATGTATGTTATATTTCCTGTACTTTCCTATATCTGTAATGTGTCGTGCTATGTTATGTGTTACGACCAAATAAATTTTCACACTACTGAATAAATTCGCTAGAACAAATAAATCTCTTTCCCAACTTCTTACGTACCTAACTTCTTTGGTCTAGGAATACTACTGTCAAATATCAAAGTACTTTATTTCCTTTACAGGACTCTTGGACACGTCACAAAATTAAAATTACATAAGTAAAACAGGGAAATAAAGTGATCACTTTGATTTTTTGTTCACTTCAATACAATCTCGTGATTATTTTTAACGAGATGAGGCAGGTCGTTAATATAAACTAAAAATAGGAAAGGACCGATGATAGATCCCTGCAGTACACCTTTTTTAACTACAGATCCCGAAGGCCGTTTTCCATTAATGTCAACTCTTTGTATCCTGTCACTCAAGTAAGAAGATCCAAAGAGGTGTAATTTATTCCATAGTGATGTAGTTTCCTAATTAATGTTCCATGGAGTACACAATCGAATGCTTTTGACAAGTCGGAAAAAACACCTAAAGCATCTTGCGTAGAGTGTAGAATACTATAACTTCCATTATGACGTCTTTGACTGCATATAATAGCAAAATACTCTTATTTGTAAGCAATGGGAGATAATACGAAGCGAAGGTAATAAAAAATCTTTGAGAAAGAAAATAAAGGCGAAAAACTGTAATCTATGAAACATACGAGCAATTTCGACGTAATAAAGTCACCCATAAATTATTATTACTATCGTTATTCAAACATGTAATTGGGTTTCTTTGCGTTTGAAACTTCGCACTAATTTGACGTGTCGGTGAAAAACAAACAGATTCAATGTCCATAAATGAAATTTACTGCAGATTTACTACCAACAGCAAAGAATTATATTTTCAACCGACTTCAAAAGGAGGAGGTTCTCAATTCGTCTGTATGTTTTTTGTATGTATGTTACACGATATTTCCGCCAATAATGGACCGATCTTAAAAAATCTTTCATTATTGTATAGAAAATGATCCCGAGGGGGTCCCATAACTTTTTTATCCCCAGGGGATTAGTATTTATCCCGCAAGACTTGAAATAAGTGTAAAAGTAAGGGAATTTGGAGTCGGTTTATCTTTTTTAAAACACGGCATATTATTACAGAAATATCATGTGTGTGTGAGTATGAACCCGTGGGGCCGCGGCGTACGAATATCGACCCCTCCAACTCAACCCGTGGATGTCGTAAAAGCCGACTAAGGGAACTTACCAGAGGAAGGGCAGCAGCTTCCTTCTGAGTATTTTTTAAACACCGACACTGCGATCACCAATCCGCCTGCCAAGCGTGGTGATTATGGCAAATCCCCCCCTACATGGGAGACCATCCACTCCATGGACCGACGATATCGTAGCGGTCGCAGGGAGTTGATGGATGGAGGCGGCTCAGGACCGCTATTTGTGGCGTCGTACGAGGGAGGCCTATGTCCAGCAGTGGACGTGTATGGGCTGATGATGAATGATGATGATGTGAGTATGAATGTTTCAATTGTAAATACTAGTTCTAATTTGATTGTAATTTTCTTTATTATATTACATTGATATAACCGTATAAGCATTTCGTAATGGTAAATAATTGAATTTGGTATTTGTATACATAGAAAACACTCGTAACAAATATCTGCAAATCGTACAAACATTTGTACCGAGGCGGGAAAAACACTGGAAACCTACTGCGTCGCAGATGGACCCGCTGAGCTAAAGAGGTCGTCGATGATACCTTTTCAACGTCTGCTGATTTCTAGTCAACATAAGCTTAATGTGTATCTTAGCAAAACGATGTACGTTATTATTCACACATCAAACAAAAAAGACGGTTCAAGATGGACACACAAAAGACTAGAGAGCCTCCTAAGTGTTCACAATAAAATACGAATAGTACAATTACATACTTCATATAAAAACTGCGGGTTTTTGCAACTCCTTTCACTACCTTTGTCTGGGTAAATGATCTGAAAGTGTTTGCTAATAGTTTAATTAAATGATTGGATAAAAATTATTTCTTGTGTAGAAATCTAGGACTAATAAAATTGTAAGTGGTGTCGAGATGACTCTACCGTTGTAAATATATAAATAATGAAGGGACCTAGGAAGCTCATGCTATTTAATAAGTTGTCTGTATTTAGTATTAATTATATACTTGATTATTTAATCAAGCACATTTATTTTTTGAAAAACTAGTTATTACAGGTACTTATATTATAGAATTGGAATTTATACAAATTATGGGTATTTTGTTATACTTATTTCCAATTAAGACTAGACCAACTGGAGGGTTCAGTTTTTCATTTGAAACTAAGCACAGTTTATCATTTGCTAAAATTTTATGATGACTCTGATTATTATTTTATTAAATAATGTCAATCATACAGACTATTACCACACCATTACTGACTGTAATTTGATTATTTCTATCTGATTTATTTCTACAATCTCATGCTGGACTTACTTCAACTCCTAGATTTGCAAAATATTCTCACAAACAATAGTTCTAAATCCAAATAACCCAGACAAAAAAGAATTGCGCAAACGCAAATAATCAACCACTTACGAACGATTGAGTCAATTTCAGTGAGCAGTCAATAAGGTCGGAAGTCATGAGCAAAACATCGGTGTCCATCATAATTATCTCATAATTTAGTGAGAGTCTCCACGGCACTTGAAGAAAACCAGGAAATTTTAACTCTATGCCATCACAAATAAAGTCATACCTAGGATGTAAGAGCAATACCACAATGTTTGCGTGATCTCGAAAACTAATTTTGGCAAATCATTTCGAAGACAAAATGTTTTTGGCAATTACGTAGCGGCTTTCTTTTAAAACGTGTGAATTGTTGGCATGCTAGAATGACATAAGTTGGAGATTTCTTTTACATTACGATTACAAATCAGACAGAATATTAGAAATGAGTGGGCGCAACCAATCGTCTTTCATACACGTCAAAATTATGTCAGAAATGCTTGAAAACTTTGATCTATGTGCGCGCAAAAGCTCATTATGTGTCTCCTATTTAAAATAATACAGAAACTACTTAGATAAAATTACAATTACAAAACTCTTTATTGTACACCATAAAGATAAATGAAACACATAGATATTAACATAAACAGGTACAATGGGCGGCCTTATCGCTCAGAAGCGATTTCTTCCAAGAAACCTTTATAAAAACGAATTAGATATTTACATATATGCAGGTACTACACGACTGTACTTATTAAAAATTCTTGATAACTTAAGTATAGGTTAATTAATAAAACTAACAACTAATAGAACCATACCCAAATAAAGTCAAACGACTTTATTTGTGTCTGTGAAAGGAAACGATAAACTGGCCATAACAAATTACCTGGTAACTTTTTTCTTTCAATTAAGTTGACTTGCCAATAACGTATAGTGCGATTATATCTTTATCTGTACCCAAGCAATATAGGGTTTGAGATAGCAAGTACCATAATGAGATAAATGCTATAAAAATAATTGTAGACAATTATATTTGGACGTACAGATCTGATATCGAACCAGATCCTTTACAGCTGGTAAATCCATTTCGATTATTTTACTAAACTGCTCCAGAAAGGGAGGTGATTAATGTTCTTTATATATTTTTTTCCGCTGTTTTTCCTTTTTATAATCTGCATGCTCATTCCAAAATTGGTACATTATTCACCATAAAACAATTGTATATACACAACTCTACGCTATTCAACGTGTAGGATTTCTTTTCTTTTTTTACTGTGTGTCAAGATTGACCTGTTCATAAATGCCTAAACGTTTCAGATTCACTTTTAAGCTTGTCCGGAAGTCACGTCGCACTTTCACGGCTGTCTGATTTTTGGCATCACGTCCAGAAAATAAACATTATTTCATTAGGAATCAATTTCAATCCGTTTGCAGCACAATCGGATCATTCAGTTATACTTTATTAGATCATTGCGGTTTTCAATTTAGATAGAGCATTAGTTAAGTAAACGATTTTTCTTTCTTATATCTAAACATTATAGGTACCTACATCATAATCTGCGAGATGATACAGAAAAAAGCATCTTATGTAGATATGCAAACTTATAAATACAATGTTTTTCTTAATACAATCTTTATGTAATCGATGTTTCTTAAGAAATTAAACAGTCAACAACAAATTGACAAAAAGTACTTAACAGCTGACTGCCTGCCAACATGTAGAAACTCTATCGACGGCATCCACAGGAAAGAAATGTTCAACATGTCCACAGCCCAAACATAATCCTACTAATATTATAAATGTCAAAGTTTGTCAGTATGGATGTATGGATCTTTGTTTCTCTTTCACGCAAAAACTACTTAATTGATATGGGTATAGTTTGGGACCTGGAATAACATATAGGCAATTTTTTATCCCGATAAAACGCGAACGAAGGCGCGGGCAGCAGCTAGTTAACAAATAACTTGCGGGTACAACAAGCCAAGCGTACGTACTTAGCTGCAGATTCATCGCATGCAGTATATTTATACTACAAAAAAAACATGCGCTCGAAAACGTGTTTATAAATCATACGCTTGACGTAATCGCTGATAGTTATCCAATTTATAGGCTGTTATGAGGAGTTCCGTTCGTTCACTATCAGTTACTAATCAGCACTGTATCATAAAGTACGTATAGGTACACACATTTGCGTCAAATTTGCTCGCAATTATGCAAAAATCTCTTCTTTACGATCTTTTTACGCTGATAAAAACGTCCCAGCCGACCGTCTTAATCAGACTACGCTGAGTTGTTTTGGTCATGGTTTTGCATCTGTTCTGCAAAGAAGGTAGAAGGAAAAACTTCAGGAAGTATACGCATAATACGTGAGGAAAATAATGCGTTTTAAAATCAGATTGCATGCGAGCTAAGCACGCTAATATCTGATGTTGCTAAATTTTTAAATTCAGTAATAACATTTTGTTATTTCATACCTGAACTTGGTTGACGCTCTATCGCGAGTATCGATATAGAGCTCCGCTTTGTAAAGTTAAAATCTCAAGCTAAGAAAAAAATATCAAATAGTATCCAAGCGGCGTACGAATATCGACCCCTCCAACTCAACCCGTGGATGTCGTAAGAGCCGACTAAGGGAACTTACCAGAGGATGGGCAGCAGCTTCCTTCTGAGTATTTTTAAACACCAACACTGCGATCACCAATCCGCCTGCCAAGCGTGGTGATTATGGCAAATCCCCCTACATGGGAGACCATCCACTCGGATGGACCGACGACATCGTAGCGGTCGCAGGGAGTCGATGGATGGAAGCGGCTCAGGAGCGCTATTTGTGGCGTCGTACGGGGGAGGTCTATGTCCAGTAGTGGACGTGTATAGGCTGATGATGATGATGATGATGATGATCCAAGCAAAGTAGCAAGAAATCGCATAAAACGAGATAACAGTATAAATAATATGCGAACTGGACCCGTTCCCTGCAGAATGCTAAACAGGAATTAAGAATGCAAAGAAAAGGTGTGACTAAACTCACCTCGGTAACTTAGGCTTGTTTTACAAATAAATAATTGCCTGAGACATGTGGCCTACAATGTAAACTAGCAAATAGCTCTTTGATGATCTGTGGAGCTTCTTACATACTATGCTTAATACGTACGTCATGATTTGTATGAACGATATTTTAACAGTTGTCTATTATAATAAATCACCCAAAATCAATAATGATTAGTTAAATACAAAAATTATATTAATACTAGCTGACCCGTGCCCACTTCGTTGGGCGGTAAACATTTGTAGTAGTCTATAAAACTCGCAAATAACGTGGTTTAAACGATGCGTGTTTAAACAAATTTAATAGGTAAAAGAATTTTCAAAATTGGCTCAGTCGATTCAGAGATTACCCCCTACAACCACACAAACCTTACTTATTTTTATTAGTGTAGTATAGTATAGATTTAAATATACCTAGATTTTATTGACTGGACGTCACACAGCTCCACATTTACCTAGGTATATTATGCGCTTCAAAAGCTTTTGATAGTACCTACTGGAGCATAGGGCACGACACATCTACATATTGTCCAGTTCTAAAACAGGAAGAAAGAATCACCAGTCGTCCTAAATCTTCACAATTTCTATCTTGATTCATGGCGTCTCGCAGATCTACATAATTCTCAGCGCGCAGTCTTCTCTCATTAGTTCTGTTCTGATGTATACCAAACGCTTCGTTTTAATTTTGGCGTAAGTGTCCACCAGAGAACGGTTAAACAAACCTCGAAACCTTTGCAGGTGAGCAATGCAACCTTCTCTTATTGGTAAAATGTATCTAGGCGTAGAATTGCATTGCAGAAACTTTTTAGTGTCCAGTCTCGTCAGTTTTCGGATTCACATGCCGAAGATCAAAGTTGTATCCGTCTTCGCCACGACAGTAGGTATGCGAGTAGAGACTGAAGGGCATCAAATGCCTGGTGCGTTTCGCCAATGCAATGGAAGCGGTCATCCCGGGTACGCAGCACAATGTCCGGCCTGTCACAGTGCTGATCTACCAGGCCGACGGCAACATCATTTGTAGCGAGAGCTTTGTACCAACCGGATGCTGTCAGTAGGTCAGTAGGTATCGGCACTAATAACAATTTTGTAATCATTTTGTTGGCTTTTGGGGTATGGACTTCTATTTTATGTCCTTCCTCGTAGTATGAACTCAAATCATGCTAAGTATCATTCGAATCCATTCAGTAGTTTTTGCGCTATTTTAGGTCGAGAAATGTCACTTTCATCCCCTCTCCCAAGGGAACCCTATTGAAATTCAGAATAAGAAGTATCCTATGTCCTTCCTCGTAGTATGAACTCAAATCCTGCCAAGTTTCATTTCAGTACGTTCAGTAGTTTCGGCGCCACGTGCAGCCAACAAATTTTACTTTCATCCCCTCTCCCAAGGGAACCCTATTGAAATCTGGGATAAAACGTATTCTATGTCCTACATCATAGTATGGTCTCAAATTCTGCCAAGTTTCATTTGAATACATTCAGTAGTTCCGGCACTATGCACAGCCAACAAATTGCACTTTCATCCCCTCTTCCAAGGGAACCCTATTGAAATCCGGGATAAAAAGTATTCTATGTCCTTCCTCGTAGTATGAACTCAAATCCTGCCAAGTTTCATTTCAATACGTTTAGTAGTTTCGGAGCTATGCGCGGCCAAGATACAGACAGACAGACATGATGGAAAAAAATTACATTTTTGGCATCAGTACCGATAATAGAGACCCCTCAAAAGAAAAAATTCAAAATATCTTCAATGAACAGAATTGGACCAGTTACAGTTTTATTAAAAGTATAGATTTATAAAAAACAAGCATTTATATCATCTAGTGCCAAAATGCTTGGGAAGACAAATCTAACGAACCCTAATCAGTCTAGGTCGTTTCGTTTAGGAGTTCCTATGAGGACCTTTTGTCTCCAGAAACAGATCAGCTCAATGGTACCATAACATTGCATTGTCACCCACCAACTTTATATAAGTGTGCCAAATTTTAGGTCAATCGGTTGAGGATAACTGGTCTAAAACTCAGTAGCAAGATTTGTCCTACACATAAAAGGGCGAGTCAACTCACATTCACTTTAAAAAACCTTCAAAATTGAGGGGAAAACCGTAGGGAAAACGTTCCTTTTTCGGACTAAAATAAGAAACTCAGTCGCAGCTAGCCTTCTATTTAAACGCACCTTTAAACGGATAACTACCATGTAGAGTCATAAAAATTTATCAAAGTTCCAACTCAGCGCTTCGAGATATGATCTGATGTTCATGCTCACGTTCCTAGGCTAGTTAGTTAACCAGTTCCAAGAATTATTGACCAGCAGCTAATTTAGAAACATATTGTTTCAGTAACAGGGTCTTGTTTACGTTTAGGTAGCGGGTACCGTTGCTTCCAAGTTTCTCGTAGACATAATTAGAGAATCAAGATCAAAATTTTTAGGCACCTTGAATAAAGTTCACTCGTAAAATGTAAAGTGAATTTATAAAACTAGACCACTCTTAAAATACCTACTTAGATAATGTATTTTGTGTTGTGTATTAAACAAACAATAATTTATATCTTCTGGTACCTATATTTGTGTAGATAGATGAAAAATGAAAATAAATATTATTTACCACTACATAGTATAAGAACAAAGTCGCTTCCCGCTGTCTGCCTGCCCTTATTAGCTATTGCTTAGATCTTTAAAACTACTCAACGAATTTTGATGCCGTTTTTTTAATAGAGTGATTCAACTGGCAACTTGGTTTATATGTATAATTTAGTATCAGCAGTGCACCCGTGCGAAGCCGGGACGAGTCGCTAGTTTCTCATAAACTACAAAACAAATCAAGCCAGAGACTGAAAATTAAAACTACTTCAACCACTTAGAACTAAAAAATAAAAGAAATAGATAAGCAATTCTAATCAGTAGCTTAAATATATGTACCGAGGTACTAGCTTCTGGCTCCGCGTACTTTTGGTAGAACAAGAGCTTACTCATACTCATTTATTCGCCGTAGGAGCACAGGGCACACTTGGATACGTCAATTTACAAAAATATAGTTTACTACAGGGTAAGTTGTACTATCTAAGTTAGGCTATGTTATATTATGTACCTACGCCAAATTTCATCTGTTCAGTAGTTTTCGACATCCTAGGTAACGAAATAAAATTCACGTTTTTCAAACTTTCAACTGTATAACATTAGTTTAAAAAAATTGAATCGGACCAATAGTTTCGGACTTACCTACCCACTACAAAAACGGTTCCTCTACAGTAAGTTCCTATATAATTTAGAATACGTGGACACTACAATTTTAGATAAAAAAAAGTATATCTGCTGCTGTTATGATTCAAATTGTGTCTTTTATGCGGACGCTAAGTTGAGTATAGTGTTATGATTATAGCTCAAATAAAGTCGTCGCAAAGTTTAAAAAGAAATTATATGTATTGTAGTTAAATCAATCTAAGCTTTTGTGACACGTGCATGCTAATCCTTCTCGGATTAGCATGCTCGTGTCACAATATCTGTGGAGGATATCAAAATAAATACGTCGTAAAACTTTTTCAGACGAGATTAAGCAGAAAGAATTGCAAAAAAGTCAATATTTGGTATGAAGGCAATGGAATTTTATTGTCTTTGCAAACTTTACAATGGTAAATGTTTGCGGAATTCCGCTTAGTGAGAGGTACTCGTAGATCAAAGGTGGGCCGATTATTTGAGAACTAAACCTAAGTACGTTGTTTTTTTTGCGGTCCACACGAAATAGTTTATCGAACTTGTTATGGATTAGGCCACTTGATGAAATAAAACGTGCGTACTCTGACACGTAATATGGAATAAAAATTAAGATTTCTAAAATGTAAGGAGGTAAACTCGCATTTGACTAATTTTATTCATCTAGCAAAAAGAAGTATAATTTCAGTAACTTTCTACGTTGATTCGCACCCAAACCGCGTACTTTCTCGGAAACACAACCGAATTGTTACTAATCGATTATTGAATTACCGTCTATGATCGATGAAATAATCGAATAATTCATTCATTAAACTAGAGATAATCGATAATACGCGTCTGCTTTTTCCGGCCACTTGTTGCCTTTAGTTTGTTCTTCCTTTTCATTGGTTTGAAAATAATTTTAAACAGCGCTTTTGTCCTTTTTTCCGAGCATCACCATAAATTATTATAAATGCAAAGATTTGGATGTACGTCTAGATGTTTGGATGCTTCCTCTTCAAGCAAAAACTACTGAAATGTTCTAACTGCAATCTTGCATAGATGTAGTGACAATACATATGGGTGCTTTGTATATCGGATAAATGAAGGCAGCTCAATCAATGAGGGCAGGAGCTAGTTAATTGTATATTTCAACGGAACTCATATAATTATTGATGACGCTACCTACCCCTAACAAAAAGTTAAGGTTAAGTTCATCCCTGCTTCCTAATCCAACCACATATTATACACAGTATGCCATCGTCACCGCTTCAGTCTAGTGGAGCTGAGCAGACGCTAGGCACTCAAAAACCTTAGGTTTAATACGAATCTTTGAGTGCATATTATAGAATATCATAAAATCCTCAGAAACGGAAAATTCACAGCCTTTCGTCGATATTTTGATTTAAAAATGTGGTTCTTGCTATTTTAACTAACAAAACCGCGGAGCTCGCCACTACTTGGGGGTCTGAACTGAATATCCCACCTGGTATACGAATAGAAGCTTGTGCATAAATGACGTAGGTACTGTCTGGCACCGTGAAATTAGTCGACGCTAAGCTATATATTATCCAAATATAACCATCAGTGACATAAAGCTGGGTATTGTTGACCGGCGTATCATAAAGCGAGCATAAAACGTTACGCCTTGTGCTAAAATCCGTCTCGCTGCTCGTCGCGAGCGCCTTCTTTCCCCGTACTGACTGCAAGAACGCTCGCTATGTTACACGTTACATTACGCCTCGTAACACCGATCAGTACCCGGCTTAAGAGTGATGAGATCTTCCGTAAAAAGTTTTATTTTACTATGCAGGTCTCGACAGAGCGTACGCATTTGCTCCCCTTGGAGTCGACACTCTAGATCCGTGGGGTACTAAGGCTCTATGGGTTTTAAAAAAATTATCTGAGTGCCTGGTTGAAGCGACGCGTGACCCGAGAGCTGGTGAGTATCTGACACAACGCATTAGCATTGCCATACAGCGGGGCAATGCAGCCAGCGTCTTGGGGACTGTTTCGACTGATATTGATATGGACCAGTTGAGCTACCTGTAGATTGTTTGTAATTCTCTGCAGTTAGCTCAATAGTTTCAATATTAGGACTAGCTTTGTTTTTATTATGTGATTGTAATTTACTTTTACAAATAAATTACCGTTATATTATTTTATTTACCTACAGTGGTATTTTAATGGTGCTTATTTATTAAAGGTTAGTGATTAAGGTGAAAAAGTACTTAAAAACATATTTACTTGTTTTTTTTTACTATCTGCAAAAAACATAATCAATCCCGCAGCACTTAACTTTCCTATTATACTACTAACTTAATGAAATTTCTTGTTGTTGATTTTGAAACACAATTTGATACCTGTCGATTGGAGATATCTTCTTTAATAAATCATCATTATCATCATCAGCCCATTCACGTCTACTGCTGGACATAGGCCTCCCCCGTACGACGGCACAAATAGCGGTCCTGAGCCGCCTTTAATAAATATTGTTAGTAAAATTAATTATATCTAAATAAATCTCGTCTCCAATAATGTGATTTTTTATATTCGAATTTGTGTAGATAATCAAGGCTAACTCTGATCTCGACTTTGAGTTTTATCCACTTTAGCGTAGATTATGTAGGTAGAATTAGGTTATAGTATAGTTCTAAAGTATGGTCCACTTTAGCGGCGGCTCTCTTCAACTTCAACTTTTTGGTTAATGGCTCTGCGTCTGGATTGACACAATTCTGCCAGTGTCTGTGGCGGCTCTCTTCGTTAAGATAATAATAATAACATGTTAATTGGTAGCGCCTCGTGAGAAATGGCATAAATTCTATTACTCAGTAGGTTATTTAATAAATATTTAACAGTGTTAAAAATAACTTTTGCTTTCGTGATGTAGTGGTAGGTTTATAGCTCGCCTACATATACGCTGTTGCGTCATTTTATTGTTATAAAACAATAAAATTATAATGCTATGGCTATTTAACATTATTTTTCTCCTTATATAACGTGATATTTTTAAGTAAAAAGTGCAATTTTATTGGTTGGTTATAGTGTAGGCATGATGTAGGCTTGATTTTTGACCAACTTAAAACACTTTGTTCTTTAAAAAATTATGAATTAAATATTCTTCTACAAACATAATGTATATAGATAAGACTGAAAAATTCTTAATTAATAATGAGACATTTTATAAATTTGCATTGCCTTTTTAAATTACACATATTTTTCAACTATTAAAGAAAAATCAGTAATATAATTTAATGTTATTTATCCGTATAATATATTTTGCAGTGTAGTCATTGTTGCACTTGTATCGTTTTATTATTATATTTGGTAAGTTTACTTGGATTTTTATATAAATATTATATATTAAAAATAACTAAATAATAATAAAAAAACTCACCAAAAATTCAAAACTCGTTCACAAACACCGTATTCGTATAGTCACTATAATCGCCACTTTGACACTGGTTTCAGATGTTCGTTCCGCGTACGAAAGCGGGTGTTTCGTGCGTGCGACTGCGCGCGGTCGGCTCGGTTCGCGAGTGGTGCGCCGAGACATGCGCACGCGCTTATACGCTGTGACGGGGTGAACACTTTCGCTGTTTAGCCCCATAACTAACCCCATGGAGACTATGGTTTTGGATTTTGTGAAACTGTTCTGTTCTGTCTTTCGCTAATTACTTATCTTATGTATAACTAGCTGCTGCCCGCGCCTTCGCCCGCGTTTTATCGGGATAAAAATAGCCTATGTGTTATTTCAGGTACCAAACTATACCGATACCAAATTTCAGCCTAATCGGTTCAGTAGTTTTTTTGAGATTTATAATAGATGTTATTACATATGTATATAGTAGGATTGTAGTAGTATATTAAAAATACAGAACCATCGCCCAAGATATAATAAGTTGTCAATCAGAGCAAGAGACGTCTTTTATAACGCGGTTTGACTGCCATTAGTGAAATTTATGGCGTAATAAAGAAAAACAGGGACCGATGTAAAATTAACTTGCTTATTAAAATTAACTCAATCCTTGTTCCCAGGGAAGTGAGAACCTAGGGTTTTACGATTCTCTAGGGGATAATCGTTTCATTATAGGTGGACTTCCTTTTCAGAGCTTGACTTTTATACTCCTGGTATATTGTAATGTTTGTTTATTTTTACCCGACTACCGGAGGTTTATGATTTTAGCACCCTATGTATGTATGTATGTATGTATGTATGTATGTCGCCGATTTCTTTATTCCCACGTAGCGCTGAAACTACTACTTCGATTTCAACAAGTGAGGTATCGATTGATTCGTCTCATTACCCCGATGGTTATAGGCTATATGGTGTCCGACAAAACTGAGGGTCTTAAGAGATACCTGGGTCTAAATTACACCTGGAACGATTCGATAGCGCGATAAAATTTTGCAAGAGACGACATCTAGTTACAGTTCGAGTCTAATTTAGTTTGATGTGATGAGTAAAGGATGACACACCCGTTGCCATGGAGACCTCTTGTTTATTTGTTACCATGGCAACGGGTCATCTAGGGATGGACAAATGAAAAAATGTATCGATATACATATGTATATTGTATCGATATATGTATGGTAAAAAAAAATGTAGTTAAAAACTAAAACCCGACTACATAAAAGTCTTAAACAAGCGTTCACCTATTGTCCATAGCATTTTCTTTTGATACTTAGGTAGTCGGAGGCCTTTGTTACTATTTGTACCCTAGGTATATGGGGTGGGTGCCTCCGACTACCTAAGTATCAAAAGAAAATGCTATGGACAATAGGTGAACGCTTGTTTAAGACTTTTATGTAGTCGGGTTTTAGTTTTTAACTATTTTTTTTTTCAATAGATAATTTTAATTTTGAATTTGATGCATAAGACTTAGAATTTTTTATTCCTAAAAAATGCACACTTTATCATACAGCCCTAAGCTATGTACCTAAGCATCTTGTGTTATGGGTAATATATAACTGATATACCTATGTATTTAAATATTATATTTTTTTGGTGTGTACGTACGTACGTCAATTTGGTCAAACTGTGAAATTTGAAGATTTGACTGTTTGTATTTCTAACAACAAATCGTAAGTGCAACCAGATAATATAATAATTAAAATTTCCGTTTTCTGACTCGGATTCCAGAATGCTATAATATGCTAGTAGATGCTACCCCTTATATTATATTGTCATCGTGCCTTTAGGATATATGATTTAAATCACTCTAGCACTTACAGCAAGCCTGGGAAAAACCTTACAAAGTTGCCCACTAGAAAAAGTTAAAATAAGTAATACTCGTTTGCACTACAACTCTTTTGTTTTTGTACCAAGAACCTTGGCATATTTACAACTATCTATTTAAATTCAATGGGTGGAGACTGCTCAGGACCGCTATTTGTAGCGACGTATAGGGGACGCCTATGTCCAGAAGTGGAAAATTTTGACAATAGGCTGATATGATGATGATAATTTAAATTAGTTTAAGGTTTTAAGGATTCCAGACGAACGAAATTAATCCACTTATAATAGTCTGATAACTTAGCACACTACTAAATCTTGCTCTGTCTTCTTCTATTGACATAAAGTCAGACTGAGAAATAACACTACTTGGCAGCTGTTTTATGTTAGCAGACCATTATGAATAAGGGTTAAATCTTTAGTGTTGTTTAAACTATCTATGCAATGTAGGTACTATTTATTGCATTAATACAATTTCAGTTATCGAGTAGGTACCCATACACAAGCAATGGTAAGCTTGGGTCTTATTAATGCTGCGCGAATTGTCCACCATTATTTATTTATTATTATTATTCAATTCATTTATTTATAATATATTAGAAATATATGTTTTTACAATAGAAAATACAATAAAATATTCTATGTTAAAAATATATCAAAACGGTAGATCACCGGCGCGAAGCCAGGTTCAAGCGGCTGGTGACTAGGGCTGTAGAGAGAAGAACTACCTGACGGTACGCGTCGAGTCCAGGAGTACCGCCTTTTGGATCTGGCCCTTAATCCAACTTCCTAGAGAGTCTTTTGAGATGTTGATCGAGACTCTTTGCTATACACCGTTAACCACATGCTGATAACCTCGTTATTATTGTGTTTTTCATTTCCATGATCTCGGATCATATGTATATGGGTCCGGTCTTTTGCCACGCATGGCTCCGAAGCCAACAGCACAGAGGCCCTGAGAATTAATTTAATCTAAAGGCGAGGGATACCCATAGCCGGGTATCATCCTCGGATGCACAATACTATTATTATCTACCCGTATTTGGAAGGCATACAAACCCGCAGGCAGTAATTAGTTAGACCTAAAACCTACAACTGTTTGGTACGCTAAACAGGCAAAGTTAATTTGATTTTGAATTATGCATTGTTATGGTTTAAAACAAGTGAATCGTAAATCGTTAGATACTAGCCCGTTCTAAGGCTTTTGTTAGTAAAATGACATCCTTTTGAACTCCGAAGTTCGTTAAAACTGACACGTTATGATGGACCTGCTCATCATGCATTAACTGCAATACGTCAAGGAGTTAAAGCTTTAAAGGTAAAGCATTTAACTACAGTAAAACAAATAATACAAAGACAGACTGGCAGTAATAGCCGAGTGTTCTGAGTTATATCTCGTATCGTAATTCGTATGTATTGTAATATGAATATATAATATACTATCTAGTACCATAATACAAGCTCTGCTTGGCTCGGGGCTAGATGATTTTGTGTGCATTGTCAATTTTTTTTTATTTCTTTAAGTCATCATCATCATCATCATCATCAGCCCATACACGTCCACTGCTGGACATAGGCCTCCCCCGTAAGACGCCACAAATAGCGGTCCTGAGCCGCCTCCATCCATCGACTCCCTGCGACCGCTACGATGTCGTCGGTTCATCGAGTGGATGGTCTCCCATGTAGGGGGGATTTGCCATATCACCACGCTTGGCAGGCAGATTGGTGATCGCAGTGTTGGTGTTTAAAAATACTCAGAAGGAAGCTGCTGCCCTTCCTCTGGTAGGTTCCCTTAGTTGGCTTTTACGACATCCACGGGTTGAGTTGGAGGGGTCGATATTCGTACGCCGCGACCCCACGGCCCAGTTCTATAAGTACATAGCTTAAAATAAATCAAATTATGTTATGTAACGTATATGCTCCAGGATTTAGTTTTCGTGAACCTCCATAATTCTTTACCACACCGAAACAAAGTACCGCCCCATTTTTGTAAGAATCATCAGCTTGGACCTCACGATACAGGCTTGGCCTAGTGTCAGATCCATGGGTAAAATTTTATAGGCCACAATATCATTCCATAGTGTAAAACAAAGTCGCTTCCCGCTGTCTGTCCCTTTGTATGCTTAGATCTTAAAAACAACGCAACGCTATTTGATGCGGTTTTTTTTTTTAAATATATAGAGTGATTCAAGAGAAATGTATATATGTATAATATAGTATCAAAATAATACCTCAAATCTTTCCTCGGTATAATCATAAATAAAAATTAATAAAAATATATAAACAATTTAATTTAAAATAATTCAACTGAAATAAATTTATGTCAAAATAAAATTTGATTAAAAAACTAGCAATCCTTCGCACCGGTAGTAGAGAATAATCTCAAAGGGATAAGGCAGCGTTTTCGATGAAAGCTCCCAGGTGGCTTGAATTTTTCCGACCCATCCAATAATTATCGATATATCAACCAATTTACACAAAACCTTGATTTTCAATAATTTAAACCTTCCTCATTAATAACTCTATCGATTGGTGAAAACCACATGAAAATCCGTTCAGGGTTTTTAAGTTTATCGCAAACAGACAGACAGACGCGGCAAGGGAAAAATCGTCTCCTCCAGTCTTTACAAACGTTTGGATAACGCTGTTGTACGTCGATCTTCGTCGAAGGTTATTTATGGGTTTTAAAAGTCCAAGAAACGACGTGTTACCACAGTTATTTGATGCCTATAAAAAGTAATATAAAGTAAAAACTGAAAATAAAATACTAATGAGACACATTCCTTATGTTAAATGCAGAGCTATTTCGCACTCTGCAATGCGTATTGTTAGAGATATATAGAGCAAGCTATAGATAGGGTGTAATAACTAATTATTTTAAGAACTTTGGTGGTTCGTCGGTTGTTAAATAGAAGTTCGTATTTTTCATCAATATTTAAAGTATATAACATAGATAACCCGTTGTATAATTAATTCATCAAGTCACAATACTTTTTGCCATGACACCGGTCGAGTAGACATCACCCGAAAACTATTCACGATGGAATGTTATATTTCAATCGACGAAAAACCATAGATAAGTAGAAAAACATAATCTAAAGCTAAATGAAGAGAAGTTCTCAATTTAGCTATAGTTATTTATGTGTAGAACATGACTCCAAGATGATCACATAAAAGATTTATTTTTTATGTACGTTCGTAAAACTAAAAACAGTATAATTATTCAGAAACTTGAAGTTGGTTTCAGATTTTTGTAAAAAACATCTAATTGTTAGTTGTGGATTGCGTTTTAATAGTTCTATCTAAAAACTATTTATTTTACGTGAAAATGTATTCTTACATATACTAAAATTTTATTTTGATTTCTTTTGAAAAAGGCAGAGAGTAAGATAATTACACCACCACAAAAATATGATGCAATATTAGCGCTGGAATTTTGTTCACGCTTAATGAGCTCGTCAGATAAAATTACGAATAATTATGTAAGCCGAAATTTTATTACCGCATGAGAGATTTGATCGCATTCGATGATTTTGTCGCCTGAAGGTGACGCTATTCGCTTATTTTTAATACTCTACTCTACTGTTTTATCAAATGATGTGGTCTTTCGATGATTTTTTCGCCTGGAAGTGACGCTAAGGCTTATTTTTAATACTCTACGGTTTTATCAAATGATGTGGTCTTTCGATGATATTGTTGCCTAAAGGTGATGCTATAGGCTTATTTTTAATGCTCTATGGTTTTATCAAATGATGTGGTCTCAGCCACGGGCAAGCAGCGAATGAAACTTTACTTTTGATTTACTTTTGACCACAAAGGTACAAGAAAGTCAGTTGTTATAACGATGATTTCAGAAACGCGCAAATATTTTCTCTCGGTGACATTCATTAAAATTTTATTACAACCAATAAAATTGAATTACAAAAATATTAAAATAAATTGCAAAATATATAATATTATAAATGTCAAAGTTTGTATGGATTGATGTATGGATATTTGTCACTGTTTCACGCAAAAACTACTGAACCGATTAGGCTGAAATTTGGTATGGGTATAGTTTGGGACCTGGAATATAGGCTATTTTTTATCCCGATAAAAGGCGGGGAAAGGCGCGGGCCGCAGATAGTTAAAGAATATAAACAAAATAAATAGTACGTAGCGTACGAGTAGCTATTTACAATTGAGCTAACTGCAGACTTTTGTAAACAATGTAGATAAACAATCTTTTTTTCAATTATTATTTAAATAAATAATGCTGGACAATCCACACAGCATCATCTAGCCCCAAGCTAAGCAGAGCTTGTGTTATGAGTATTATATGACTGATTTAAATAAGACAGTAAATATATGGATAGATATTTTAAATTATACCTATTTACAAAATATACCCAGAACACCCGGAACAATTATTTGCAGGTCGTACAAACATTTGACCCAAAGTGGGAATCGAACTTGCAACCTCCCGCGTTGCAGGCGTACCTTCGCCTGCCGCGTCATGCGTCATATCCATCGCCATTCAATTCATTCAATCCTAATCCTAACGAATATTATAAATTCGAATGTATGTTTGTCCTTCCTTCACACTCTAAGTAAGCAACCAATCGATTTGATTTTTCGCATAGATTTTGTTGAAAGGATGGGGAGTAACATTATGCTACTTCTTGTCCTGGTAAAACATCAAATTCCCATATGAGATTTATGGGAAAAATACTTCTTTATCCCATAGAAATGTGAAAATCTAATTTAACGCAGGTGGAACCGCGGGGAACAGCTATTAATTAATAATTTTATCTGTATCTCGACTTGCATATGAATTTTAGATATTTTTCTTTGGATTTTTGGACATCATTTGCTGCTCTTAGCTCAACAATACAGTTTTTTTTGTGATCTATGAATTGTAGAACTCGACTGCGAAAGCACAGACAGGCGGCTTGCTTATCGCCTAGAGCCTAGCAAGTCACCAAGCGAATAGCTTAGTAAAATGAACGTTCGAAAATGGTCGGGACCGGCCGCACTAGCCGCGCTTAGATAGACGCTAAGAGACTAAGCGCCAGGCGTGTAGTGCGGTCGTCACTAGCCGCGCTTAGATAGACGCTAAGCGACTAGCTAAGCGCCAGGCGCGTAGTGAAGCCATGCCCAAACGTTCGCTTGGCGACTTACTAGGCTATAGGCGCTAAGCAAGCCGCCGATCTGTGCGTCCGCAGCCTTAGTAGAGCAGAGAGGCAGCTATTTAGCATTCTATGTCGTGCCTGTAACAAATTACCCTCGACCAGTAACAAACCGCAAAGAATAGCGGATTAAAACCTAACAGTGCTGCTTCGCTCGACCAACTGTATCCAATACGATCTCATCAATCTAAATTAATAAGTGAATTTATTGTTATCTTATACGTTGAATAACAAATAATAGTAACGAAGTAGAAAAAAAATCTAAGTTTATGGTAACAACAGCATTTTATGAATATCAGAGAGCTAATTGCGTGTTGTTCTCGTTTGCTAAGAAGGTTGCGTATATCGTGTTTATGTTGTTTATTTTTATGCCATATAAAAATACTTCTTTATCCCCATAGAAATGTGCATACTTAAAGAATGGGATCAAGAATGACATCATTTAATTTTGTATGCTTTGTCTCTCTCTCTCCCAATAAGATTTGCTGGAAGACAATTAATTTAGGGTTAAGCTCGCCTTTGCCATTAATTTTCTTGTTAAATGTTTTATATCATATAGAAATCTCGTGTCACAGTGTTTGTAACCAAACTCTTCCGAAACGGCTTGACCGATTTTGATGAAAATTTTGCATATTTCGTACTTTTGGTAAATCTATTTTTATAAGTACCTAACCCTAAGTAATACGGGTGGCCCACCCCAAAAAAGTATTTTCTTTTTTGGACATAATTACATTTTAATTTTTAAAAAAAAATTTTTTTATGACTTAGCATTTAAGAATCCATTATAACCCTCAATTTTCACCTTTCAACACCAACCCCCATTTTTTTATATCGATATTAGTTAGAACTGTAATAATCTTCAACCCTCAGTGGTCGGTAACTAGAAATAATTTATATGCCAAACAACGTTTGCTGGATCAGCTAGTTATGTATTTTTTTTTGTACTATAAACAATTAAGAATTTCTAATGCTGTCCCACTCAGATGGAATTTGATGTGAGTGGGACAGCACGACAGATGACGTTTTTCTCAATGGCACTCTTACGCATATTTTCGGTATAATAAGTAGCCTAATATCTAAGTTATGCTATGTTCTATACATACGCGCGAATTTCATCTTGATCTATTTCGCAGTTTTGGAGATCCTCAGTAACAAAATACAGCCTACTAAGGGAACCTACCAGAGGAGGGATAGCAGCGTCCTTCTGAGTATTTTTCAACACCAACATTGCGATTACCAATCCGCCTGCCAAGCGTGGTGATTATGGCAAATCCCCCCTTACATGGGAGACCATCCACTCAAATTTTGTAGTAAGCGTGCCTGTGGATTTTTTTGGGTAACAGCAGTATAAAATAGAAATTTATTTTAATTTATCCAGACGATATTCAGATGTTTATTTATTTATTTAGCACTACCAATTCTATGGTCTAAATAATAATAAAAATGGTATGGTTGGATTGAAAAAAACTGTACCTACAATTTTTTTCTACCTACAGAGGATACACTTAAAAATGTTACATGACAACTGATACAATTCTGATGACACTGCAACTATTGCGAAACGTGTGAACACCGCTCACTTCCTAAATATTGAATCTTATGTTTGCAAATTGTTCATAATGAGGCAATTAACTTGTATTACGTATGTAAATTCCTTTGCACATACCTTAGACTGGACTAGTTTTAGTGCTACATTTGAATAGCAATGCAAATATTATTAATTTTTTATATTAATATTCTATACTAGCGACCCGCAGCTTCGCACGGGTTCAATGCTGATAATAAATTATACATAAATGAAAGGTTTATATTATAAACCATTCTCTTGAATCACTATTTATAAAAAAAACGACATCAAAATCCGTTGCATAGTTTTAAAGATCTCAGCATACAAAGGGACATACGGACAGCAGGGAGCGACTTTGTTTTATACTACATATGTAGTGATTAACCTTGTCATAAAATTTGCTTTTTGGAAGACCAAAACCATAGTATAGGGCCCTAATTCCATTAAATTAATCTATTCACCATAACGTCTCAGAATGACACTTGGCATGTAACTTTGATGAAAAAAATTACGGACACCCTCGATCCACTAAAATCCATTGCGAATATTTTTTGAAGGATCTTTTTGGACCCTTATTCCTTTATCCATGATTTTTTACAAAGTGATTTATAGGACACGTGTCAAAGGTATCTGTTGAAAACATTTCATCAATATCTCCGCGCAAATAGCACCGCACGCACTATATAGAGTTTCTTTCATTTATGCACGATTCTGTGACGATACCATTGTCATAGCAAAGCGATGGGACCTATGCAGAATTCGGCCTTAGTTATTTCGCAAATTAGAACGTAAAAAGTAACATGGTAAATAAGCTTTTAAATACTCTTGAGCGAGCTAAATTTCGTATCTCTTTGGAACCCTAATTTTAAAAACAATAATAAATTACGAACCTACTTTAGCGTCGCGAAATCCAATTTTTCGCCCCATTTAAAGTTCCCATTTAACGCTGGTTACTTACCCTTCTTATATCATAATCACTGTACGTACCTAGTTTATTTACGTCTGTATGTGTATATTGATATAGTACAGGGTGGCTTTTTGAGATGGATGTGGATGGAAAAATCCTAAACTATGAGAGTTAGAGAAAAGTCGTGAAAGGAGTCATGTGCTCAATTTATGAGAAAATAAAGTAAGAATATTTTTGATTGTCAGAAAAGTTAGAGAAAAGTCGTGAAAGGAGTCATGTGCTCAATTTATGAGAAAATAAAGTAAAAATATTTTTGATTGTCAGAAAAGTGCTACATATTCAAATCAAATAATTTATTGTTTCCTCATTGATTGTTTTAATTTAATTTTAATTGCATGCTTCAAACTTATTTAATATTTATATACAATGTTTTTTTTTTGTTTTGTACACAGAACTGCTCTGTATAAATGATGCTGTGTACACATACTTAGGGATACAATCTAGATCTTAATATCGTGTCTTCTATTTTGTAATATTTTGATTATGTTCCGTTTTGTGTGCCAAATAAATAAATAAATAAATAAAAGATGAGTAAAATACAGTAAATAAACCTTACATAAAAAGAAAAACTGAAAAAATAGGACTCCACTCAGCATAAGCTATGGTAGAGCAGATCATACAATAGCGCTGGTCTTCCGTGGAGATCGTGGTGCGTAAAGTGTCATACATACGTATTTACAAACAAAGAACATACTTATTTTTATTTCAAATCATTCGTTAAAGTTTGGAAATTCATTGGGAATATGTCATATCGAGTATAAGCACCATAAAATACAGGCTATGTAATGACAAACAGCACAAAATGTCATAGTTTATGAAAAACAATCGGTTCGATTTCCTGTAATAGTTAAGTATATAAAAAATCTAAATATTCAATTATTGTTTTCTCAATTAATTTCAATTATTAACATTAATCCTCTCACTATTACGAATTTGGCCATCCAGTCCCATCTCAAAACGGCAACCTGTATATTATGAATTGTTCTGAGGATTTATGATTTGAAAGGATATAAGTAGTTAGGACTATTCTTTGTTCTCCAGTTTATGATGATGGCTTGGATGCTTAATATAGGTAAATACTTCACATTTCTTTAAATAAATGTACAACAACAAACAAACAAATCAAGATTTATTAAGATTATCCTCACACTCGACCGGGAAAGTAAAATTATGGTTAAAATTTATTTATAGCAAATTGTATAGTTTTAATCAAAAACACTGTGTGTGGTCCTTACCTACGCTTACAGTAATAATGATTATCATTAATCCAAAGCTATCTGTTAAAACTTTACCGTGCAATTTTAATAAAAGATGTCCCATTTACTATGCCAAAATAGGCAAGGTAACGGTCGACAATACGTGTATGCAAATTTACAAAATTACCTTACCTACGTTTGTCTTATTTCGTCATGGTCACTGGTGCAGTACACTATAAGATATCTTTACTTATTTGGCAAAAAACACAAGTTAATTCGTAAATAATTGGAAAATTAACTAAATTTTTGATATATAGTCGTTTTCGTACAAAATAACTCAGATAACAAAAAACCAACACCAACGAATACATATTTATAGAAGTTAGGAAAAATCGTAATAAAATGTCTATGTTATCCTCGAGTTATCGAGTTATCTTTGTTAATAATATTCGCTAACTAGCTGTTCCGCGCAGTTTCACCCGCGCTAAATTTAAATTTTATATTTCTAGAAAGGTATTATTCCCGTAAATCTTCCATGGGATTAAGACGCTTTACCAGGACAAAAAGTAGCTTATATTACTCTCCATCCTTTCAACTAACTGTATGCCAAAAATCAGGTCAATTGATTGCTTAGTTAGAGCGTTAAAGAATGACAAAGACACTTTCGCATTAATAATATTAGTTAGAATTATAATCATTAAAATTGTTATGAATCCGTAAGTTCCTATACACTTTATAATGGACCTATAATAAGCATTTTGTGCACACATGCGCATTACAACTCACAGCTTGGTATTTAATAGTTATTTTTCTCAAACTTTCATACAAAAGACATGAACGCGCTACTTGCGTACGGCGCGTTAGTAAGAATGCATAAACGGAATTTAATATCATCAACGATAATATCAACGATTGAGCTGAAATTTGGCATACTAATGTAAGTTCGGTGACAATGCAATGTCACGATGCCATTGAGCTGGTCTGATGATGGAAACTAAAGGTGGTCATAGGAACTATTAAACAAAACGACGTAACACCGTCGAGTTTGGTTTCATTGAATTTGTCTTCCCAAACACTTTGGTCGTAAATGATGACCAGGGTCCTGATGATAGGGACGGAGGGACACGATAGGAACAATTAAACGAAACGACATCTCATCTCGTTAGATTTGTCTTCCCAAGCACTTTTCTATGTATAATAAAAAAAATCTATATATGTAATTATATTGTATTATGTACATACATATATCGTGTTATCTAGTACCCATAACACAATCTGCTTAGCTTGAGGCTAGATATGCTGTGTGAATTGTCCAGCATTATTTATTTATTTTATTTATTTGGTAAAACCTAATTTTTAATACTATTCCTAAGAATCTTACTTCCTAAAAGCTTTATGGATAATAGCTCATTATAATTTTCATCAGCAACAACTCGATGTTGTGTGTATGACATGGTTGGCTACTGTTAAAAACTAATAAAGGTCCAGTTAGGTCTGAAATCTGAATAAGCAACGATGAACATTGTTGTAGGTAATATAACGAACACCAACTTCTCAGGACCGCCATACACGGACTGCTTGGAGCAGCCATTATCGACTGCTCGAGCTGTCGACTGCTCTCGGTCAGTTACCTCCGCCCGAGCTCTTCATTCCAGGTCGCGCGCGTTTCCCGCCCGCGAGCAGTTATTATCAACTGCTCGAGCAGTTATCAATGGCAGCTTCAAGCAGCAGCTTGAAGCTTGTAGTCATAATCAGCGGATTATAACTACAAGAGTGGTCCATGTTGATCAATGACTAACTGCTCGAGCAGTCCGTGTATGGGGGCCCTTAAGCAGGCAGATGCTATCTCAGCATGTATACATCAGATAATATCAGATAACGTCGTGAAGTAGCAATTAACGAACGGTTTAAGAAGAATTTCCTTCGAGTTTGATGGAAATTTGTTTTCACTGAGCTAGATAGATTGATTAGATTATGAACTATTTAGACTGCATCGGAGCAGGCATTGTGTGGTAGCCCATTGTGTTTTATTAGCAACTGTAAATGAAAGTGTGGCTTAATATACATTTGAGAGTTGCGTAGACAACAAGGAACTCTAATATCCATTTAACCCCCTTGATATAATAGGTTGGCTCAACCTGTAGTTATTTATTATAGCCCGCAAAGTCCCATGGCAGGGCAGAGGCCTACTGTTTTTTCTTCCAGTTCTCTGTCTCTTGATGATAGTATAGACAGTTCATTTCATTTATTTCCACCGTAAGTATTGTATGTACACTTGATTTCGTTATTTACTAAATAAAAATAGGACTAGTATATTAATACACAAGTTATATTTCCAAAAGAAGCAACATAAGGGATTGTACCCAGAAAGAAAACAGACGGACTGTGAAAAAATTCAGCAAGATAGACAAGTCTTGAAGTGGCATGGTATTAACTCGTGTATATCTATAGCGTATTTTAAACATTAAAATAAAACCGGAAGTGAAGACAATATTGCCCTGCCCAGAGTATCCAGTATGTTCACTGAACAATTTTGTAATACACAA
This sequence comes from Eupithecia insigniata, assembly GCA_947859395.1. Classification (NCBI taxonomy): domain Eukaryota; kingdom Metazoa; phylum Arthropoda; class Insecta; order Lepidoptera; family Geometridae; genus Eupithecia; species Eupithecia insigniata. The sequence goes on along the minus strand of OX401999.1, from coordinate 11,538,457 downwards.
TTTAATCGTTCTAAAAAAACTCAAAACTGACTTCGAATTCCTAATTTATAAACTATTTAAAGTTGTGCGGGATAAATACTTATCCTTCGGAAATATTTGTTAATTATGGGACCATTTCAGAATTGTTTTTTTAACAACTGCAAAACAATCATCCATATAAATGACCGAGAAATCGACGGATTGGTGATCGCAGTGTTGGTGTTGAAAAATACTCAGAAAGAAGCTGCTGCCCTTCCTCTGGTAGGTTCCCATAATCGGCTCTTACGACATCCAAGGGTTGAGTTGGAGGGGTCGATACTCGTAAGCCGCGGCCTCACGGCCAATATATACCTATAGCAATACCATGTAACTAATAGAAACGGTAGTCACTAATTTAGTAACCATTGAAGCATTTTATCGTCGTGTCCGATACATTGACTGGAAGATTTATCGCTTATCGTAAATTCAACAAGAAAACATAGAACATTGTAATTAACAGAGTATTTGCTTTTAGTTACCCGTTGCGATGGTTTTCTCCTTGAATACCAAATGCTTCCTCTTTTGCTCGTAACTTAATCTAAGTTTTTAACAGGAACTCTTGCGACGGAGACTATTGAAAGCAGGATTTTAAAGAACGGTGAGAAACAGAAGAGAAGTGAGTTGGGTAAATGAAAATGAAGCTGTTGCTTGCGAGCCACGCTTCGCTATTGCAAGAATTTTATTCATCTGTAAGTAGCGTTGTTCAATTTTTGTGGAGCAACATTAAGCTGAGGTATTGGTTCACTAGGCAGGCACTTGTAATTTTAAGGTGGAGATAAAATTAATTCTGAAAAACTCGTATTGTTGTGTTTGCCTTTGTGTGTCAATAGATTAATTTTCTGTCATTCTTTATTCTACATTATCTTCTTTCAAACTCCAACAAATGTGATGTTTGAGCTTTAAAAGAAGATAGACTAAAAGAAAGAAATGCCTCGATCTTTTTTCAGTCTTCTGCACGTATAGACCAGAATACCAAGCCTCGTTAATTTATTTTATAATTTATTCGTATAATTTAGACAGAGAAGTTAAAACTGAGTTCAGTGGCCACCAAGAACAACTAAGCTATTCTGCATGAAGAAAATAAAAGACATCTATTTTATGGGCATTAAAAAATCTTAGTTTAGCTATCATAAACTTTACATTAGATATTTGAAAACGTAAAAAGCATCGTTTTATAACATAATTATAAGTAATATATAATATACATATAATGTTGCTAGTGTGCGGGTTACAACCGCCTTAAGAAAGATAGAGACTACCAGAGATCGCCCGATTCGTATTTTAGTAGTAGGTAAGAGATACTTCTGTCTTGCCAAATTCTTGCGTATTGCTGCTTTGGCCAGTAACGTGCATCTCCAATACTTATCTGTTAAGGCGGTTCCCAGACCCACACTAGCGCCGCCACCTTTTTTATCGGATTATTACGTTAAACAAAGGAGTTTGCAAAAATCCGTTGGCCAGTTTTTGATACCTATCATAAGCTTTTTTTAATGCCTCTGTAATAGTTATATTTACACTTTTTGGCCACCAAACTTGGTTTTCGCATCTCCTCCTAAGCTATACAATACAAAACAATTACAGAGGCATTACAAAAAAAAACATATAATAGGTATAACAAACGGGCTAAGGGATTTTTGATAATTCTTTTTTATATCTTAATAATCCGATAAAAAAGGTGGCGGCTCTGATTGGGTCGGGGTAGCGCCTTAAAAAAAAATGACTCCCGGACCGTAACTTAACCGCCAACTCTATTTAAGAAGTTCGAATCAAGTCACGATGCACAGGTGTTAACTCGTTACAAAATTAATTGTGTGCAAGTAGAAAGCTTTAAATTCATTCAATGCTTTTATTTTAAACGTTATTATTACGCAAGTTACTTTTTTCCCATGCAATTTCACGATTAATTGGAACTAATAGACTTTTTATATGGTAAGTGGAGTCTTATTAGTGATAAGGTGAGGTTATATAAGTAAATTAACAAGTCAATCACAGACAGAGCGGAAACTACTGCATCATTTATCAAAACGTACCTCTAAGAAACTTAAATACAATCAAAATTGTTAGGTAATTTTCAAGTTGTACATAGATAAATCTCCCAAGAAAGAGTTTTGTATGCGAAATGTAAAAAAATCTGTTTCAGATAATAAATATCATGGAATTTGCGCTCTTCTTTATTCCGCGAAAACAATTACAAAACAAATGCAAAAAAAAAAGATTGTAATATAGATTGTTTATATATAGTATAGGTACTTACTGTATCAGTACACCTATCATTTCGCAATCGATTTAAAACTCGCAAAAAATTAATTTGTAAGTGCGAACACAGGTGTCAATTAGATACAAATTATGTCCGAATATAAAGCGCTCATGATGACTATCTCCGAACGGCCAGTCGTGATCTCAATGATAATGTCTAGCAAAAACAACGAGAATCGAGATATTGCACGTTATATTTGCGTGTGGCAGAATTATGAACTATAAATTCTCATTGAGAACTGCTCACTGGTTTCAGTTCTGCATAGAAAGTGGCGCCACTTTTCAAAATCAGTAATACGATTGTCTTGATCTGATCGCTTTCGTTTAGAGTTCATTTGGCTCAATTATTATTGTATTAGGGGATTGTTTTGTTTGCTAGTGAAGAGAGATTCGTGAATGGCAATAATTTACATCCGGAGGATTGAATTGCATCATTGCTTTATTTAATTTAAAGCCATTCATTTCGTAGTTTTTGCTATTATAGTGTAGTACACATTTTGTTTTTTTAATGACTCTATTATCTACCTATATTATTTTATACATACTATACTTAAGGTGATTCTCTGACCCAAACTAGCGCCGCCACCTATTTTATCGTAATATACGCTAAACAAAGGAATTTTTAAAAATACCTTGGCCCGTTTGTGATATCTATGATAAGCTTTTTATTAATGCCTCTGTAATAGTTTTATTTTCTATTAGTCTTTCAGGAATAATGAACTAAAATGAATTAGTTCCTACCAGTGAACTAGTAAGAACGATTCAGCTCAACTAGTTCCTTGTAGTTCACTTGCTCTTCAGTCACGAAATCTCGAAACCACTAAAATGTTGGCGTCTGAATCACTATTTTCTATGGCATAAAGTTTAAAATCTATTAACTAGAGTAAAAAGAACTGTTTGAGAATGCATTTCGATTACTCGTTCCCTAGTACAATGTTTCTTTTAGTTCACTGTTACATTCCGTGATTCCGTGTCAGACGGAACTAGAAGACAAGGGAATAATTAAGGGAGAACAGAGATAGAGAGAGCGCATATTCCGCGGTAGTAAGAGAGACGGACATATGCATCTAGTTGTCTAGTTCAGTAGGAACTTGTCTCAAAGGAACGAATAAGGTAGAACAGAGATAGACAGCGCATTATCCCCGGTACTAAAAGAGACGGAGGGGTAATAATGAATGAGAAACTTTATTTGATTGAAGATAGAGATCAAATTGCGCTGTTAGTATTTTATGTTTCCAACTTTTGTAAGTGTAATATGTATGTACCTACTTGTATTATTTTTGTTGCGAGCAAGGAAGGAGCATTGTATTTCGATATTTCGTCAGTAAATGGATATTTCGTCCATTTTCGTGTATGTTTTGGTGAAATAATATTATAATTAATATTCAGTAAATGTTAATAATATCCAATCTAGTTTCTGACACAAAACAATCGATTGCGTATTTTGGAGCATTAAAATAGGAGCCCTTTTGTGATAAAAAGGACCCGAAAGTTTTGCCGAGTGGGGGGGTACTAAAAGAACTAGAAGTCCGAACTAGTACATTGGTGAGATTGTACTAGGACAGAGCGATCTCTTTACTGACCGAGCAAGAACAAGCCTATTTTCTATAGCTTAGCAAGAGATAAGAAGTTGCACTTTTTGGCCACCAAACTCGGTTTTCGCATCTCTTAATAAACTACACAAATTAAACTATTACAGAGGCATTTAAAAAAAGTTTATGATAGATATCACAAATGGGCCAAGGATTTTTTAAAAATTCCTTCGTTTATCTATTAATACGATAAAATTGGTGGCGGCGTTGTTTGGGTCAGGGACGCCCCTTAATGTGTACTAACGCAAGAAACTGGAAGAGAAATATGAAGAGGAAAGAAAGAGGATCCAACAGGCTGTTAAGATTTTGATTATAATAATTTAACCATTTCTGACTGCAGATATTATCCACGAAGGAATTTTATTAAGAATGAAAAATAACGCTATTCAACTAAAAACGTTATCTTTTTTTCTTTTTATGAACATAATGCTTTACAAAAACGATGCACAGAAACTCAACCAAAAAACATACCAAACTTTAGTTTAGATTTAGTAATGAGCGAGTAGGCGAAGTAGTAACAGAATCCAATGAGGACTATGCTGCCGAAGAGACGGCAAGCCCAGATGCAGCTGCTCTCGAGGCATAGAGGCTGCTGATCAAAGACGCATTGCACTTTGCGGTCAAGTGAATTCGGGTTATTTTTTACTCTGAAATAGGTAAGTGATATTAGGATCGGGGTTTTCTCCATTTTCTCTTGTTTAGTAGTGAAAGAAAGAAAGAAAATAAAGTTTACAACTACAATCATATAAGTACTAATACAGACAACAAGCAGTAGCTTAATACTAAAACTAAGTATTACTGATTGTAATTATGAAATATGAAACGGCTCAGCATGAATGCTGCGTGTGCTGGTAAACCAAACGCACGCAGCGCTGATCTTCTAGTGAACATGCTTCTGCAGAACCGGAACCCTGGGGTAAAGTGTAAATGAGTGGAGAACGCGACTCAGCAAACGTAATTTTATGATTATTTTCCAAGCAAAGAATTTTTACTCTGACTTTGGTTACCTATTCGGTAATAGGTACTTATTTTTACTACTCCTACTAAGCTACTGCTTACGTTATTCGTACCATTTCTTGATTCTTGACTAGCTTTGTAGAAACCAAGTGCCATCAGCAAGGTATCTGTAAATTAGGTTTATATTTAACACTATGTACCACCGACGCACATTTCGTCGATCCAGTTGGCTGTATACTAAGATTATCTGCCTGCCTACCTAACCGTACCATATTGTCTGTGATAGGTTTTTGAAAAAACCTATCACAGACAACAGTTCCCTCACAAAACAGGTCTTACAATTAATTAGTCAATGATATAATATGCCCAGAAGATTACCAACATAAGTTCTTATATCTACTTAATCTTACATTTAGTGAAATAAGAACCTATTGTGAGAGATAAATAAATGCTTCATTTATTATTATTACGTCTAGGAGGCTACCAAGATACGGCAACTAGGGCAACAATATGGCACCTTTTTTATCGCGAGCATATCTCGAGGAAGTCCTTCACGGCTTGGAGATATCGGAACAATGTGCATATTGCTTGCTCTGCAGCTGCACTTTGTTGGTTTCCTAGAGCCTTCTAGAGGCACAATACCTAAGCTTGAATCATCAGCCATCATAGCACATAAGACCTTAATCAAATCGACGGTCGATCACAACTAACGGGAAGCAGATTTTCTGAGAAATCAATAACCATGTAAGCACCCCGGTACTTGCAGAGATAATGTAACTAAGTACAATGTACTCTATGTAAACAAAGCCAAATTGTGCAGCAAATAACAATGAGAAACCGCAACTAATCTGACTGCAGTGCAACTAGTCACGATTTTGACGGGGCAGTGCGGTATGGCGTGGTTAGCAGTGTAGGTAGGTAAGGAATGAGGGGAGCAATAGGGAACGAAGAGTGGTGGTCCTTACCTAAGTAATATCAATCCACCTTACAAGAACCTCAAAAGTTTCGCGGCTCACTCCGCTCGCCGTCATTTCGTATGGGTTCCTCAATCTCACACCACTTGGGTAAATTTTGCTAGAGCCGACTGGCACAGCCTAGCTTTCTACCAAAGTTACGAGAAGAAAATCGTCTTATAATATTAATAACAGTTCCAAATCTGTTAAATCTACGATGAACTTTGAGAGGGATGCTGGTTTGGAAACCGCCCGACCCTACTCTGCTACTGGGTAGATTAGAGGTAGGTAATTATGTTCTACAGTGTGGAGACTAGATAGGATGAAATTAAAATGGAATGGAAAGCTATTAGACAGGACTTACTGCTTCTTCTTATCCAGGCTTGGATTATAAATAACGTCATTTAATTCAGCTAGGTATAGTACTAAGCAGAAAAATCCTATAAGGCACGCAAAAAATGCTACAAACTCTAAATACCAAAGGACATTGGTAAAGATTTCGAGCATTTTAATTTTACTTGCTTACTTACTTACCTACCTAGGTATGTAATTTTATTATAATGAAGACAAAAATGAGAAACCAAGGAGAATACAATACTACAATAACTACGTAAGATTTTGTTCGATCAAAACTTTTGTACAAAGTTGTAAACAAATCATTTATGCCATAGCAAATAGTAAAGTCAAAGAGAATAAAACTACTCCGTAGTCACAGACATCGTAGAGCTACGCCTTCCGTAGTAAATAACTACTCTGATAAAAAAGTAGGTAGCAAAGAGTAAAGCGGTTGGTAGAGCTTTGGGTAGAGCTACGAAACATTTGTAGGTAGGCTGCTTTAGGCGTAGCTCTACCATGTCTGTGGTAGGCTGCTTGATCTTAGGGTAGGGCCATACACTGAGCAGGGTAAGCAAAAATCCTCAATCTACGGTTAGAGCAGAGCAACGTGAGAGTGTTATTTTCTAGAAATTTTAGTCTCTCTTCTTTCGGACGAACGAAGTCACCCTCCCTAGTGTGAAACAGGCCGCGCGCCACCGCCCGGCCGCCGCAACGCCTCGCCATGATAAGAAGTACCTACTTATGGCGCCAGAGGTCGAAACTACAAGTTCTTTGCGCAATACCATGCATGCCATGTTTCGATCAGGGAGGAGGAAGGTGATTTCCTTCGTCCGAGATCCATCCCATCTTACACCTACATATAAGATGCTATCTTAACGTAATGCGCCAACAAAAAGAAATAGCATTTCCTTCAGTTCTTTCCCATATTTTTAGGTCGTGTTGGTTGAATACATTGATGTGTATGGTAGTAGAATACCTACAAACGTTAGATACAATTTTAAAAATCCCATTATCGTATAATCTTAGATTGAGGATTTCTTCTTCTTCTTTTAGCTTTGGCTCTGCATCTGGATTAATGTAATTCTGCTAGTGTCAGTGTGTCAGTTAGAGGTATGAATTGCGCATTTAGGAACAATAGATTAAAATTTAAGGAGGTTGAGTTTGGATTTTTCAGAAAAAAAAAAGAAATTATATAATCTCAATCAAGTTCATATTGAGGACGTTTCCGACTGGTATTGATATGGACCAGTTGAGCTATCTAAAGATTGTTTGCAACAGTCTGCAGTTAGCTGAATTGTTTCAATTGTAAATACTAGTTTAATTTGTTTATATTATTTGATTGTTATTTTCTTTGTCAATAAAGGATTTTTCAGTTCATATAGGTACATACAAAAACAAATTGGATTTATGCTTTTTGCTAAGTACCCACATTTTGACGGTGTCAAATAAATCTAATAAAGTCAATGTCAATAATTACCAACTCAACTTCAACTTCTTTGTATTGGCTATACGTCTGGAGATTTCCAACTCATTGCTATCATTATTTGACGTTGCTATAAGTTGCCTGCTTAGTAACATTTAGTGCGAGAACTATTCGTTTTTCTATGCGAATAGGGAGTTCGTGAAGTGGAAAATCATTTTTTTATAGACTAGACAGACGACAACGATAGTCAGGCTGAAGTTGAGTGAAAAGATACAATATCTTTCTTACATCTCGGAGCAATTCACATAAGAGCAAAAGAGGTATTTATATAGTAGAGGGTAGAGAGTAAAAAAAATAATTTCATCGTTTTGGTTCCCAATAATGGGTATATTACTTAATATACATTATTATATATCGGTGCAAAAATTAAACATGTAAACAGCAGAACATCTCCTTCTATTTTGAAGTCAGTGATAAAGCAAGCTTGTAGCAAGAGCAAAGCAAGTGTGTAATCATGCGTTATGGATTTTTTTTATTTTGATGGTTGTTCTAGCCGTTTCCTTCATAAATAATAGTTCATAAATAATGTTGGACAATACATACAGCATCACACAGCAGCCCCAATCTTTCACCCAGCTTGTGTTAAGATTATTAAATGACTGATATATTTAATACAATATATAGGTACATAGATAGTTATTTTTATTATACATATAAAATACCCAGCAGACTTACCATGAATTATAACATAAAACGTAACACATAACGTAACGCGTTATCAGTGTTATTTGCGCAAATTTTAACGTAAATAACGTGCTACGTTAATTATAAAGCCAATAACGTATTATGATCACTAATTTCTTTTGAAATTTTTATAACGCTTTTTATTTAACATAGTGCGTTATTTACGTTAATTTTAGCGCAAATAACGCTGATGACGCGTTTTGTTACGTTATATCCATGGTAAGCCTGCAGAAAACAAGGAACAAATATTTGCAGATCATAAAACATTTGTCCCAAAGTGAGAATCAAACCTACAACCGCCGGCGACGCCACAACGGTCGTGTTTTTTTTACAAGAAATATCTCAGCTTATAGAATCGGTCACCAAACTTTTTCTGCCAATAGCTAGCCTTTCTCTGGTTACACGCTGGCAGCACTAGCAAGCGAGTGGAGAACTGTCATCTTTCAATGAGAATGTCAATCAAGAACTGCTGGTTGGCATGGCAGGTAGATATTTTAGAAATGCCGTATGTACGAACTTGTAAATAATCATGAAAATGAGTCGTGAAAGTACAGACCATTGCTTTTTATCTACAATTAACTTATACCAGTGTCGGAGAAATCTTATAACAGCTTTTTATCTAAATTCAAAGTGAAACAATCTTGACCATCAGGACGTTTACACATCACAATCAAATATTTCTGAATTATGCTTTAATCTATTGAATATGTATGAAGAACTGGACGATAGAAGCATGAAAGGAACCCTACGTGACTGGCGGAAAGCGCTCCGAACTCCCGCCACATACAGGGTCGGCAACACAGTGAGAGTACAGCCCTATTTTATATATCTCATAGTCCTCTCAGCTGGGTTCGTTTTGCTTTTGTTCTATTACAATTGGTGGACTAATCAAGTTCACACTGTGAGATGGTCATCGCAAATTAGACCGTACAACAGAACTTATCCTATAACACCATCATTTGTGGCAGGAGACCTTATAACATACAGAATAGGTATTATATCAGATTTAGATACTAATTCAAAGAGTGATAAGCCTCATACTTATATCAGTTATTTTAAGAAGGGGTTTCTAAGCTATAATAAGGAGAAGGAGTATGTAACGGTGACGTGGGACAGCCAACCAACAGTGCTATCATCTACATATTCACATAAAGGAAGAGGTATGGAGCTCTCGGAACTTACGGTGTATGATGGCCGCCTTCTGACATTTGATGACAGATCTGGGATGGTAAGATTTCACTAAACATGATTTAAGGATTTATTTAATGTAACAAGATAATGTGAATGCAATTGAAATTCTCACTTGCATAGGTTTCATATTATGATGATACTTAACACATCGACGGACAGCTCTATTCCATGGGTTGACCCTGTAGTGTGATTTGATACAAGTGAAAACTCTGACATTGACGGGTGTACTGTCATATCACTTTTGACAGTTAGCATGACTATACATACTGTCTTAATATGCTGTACCTACTGTCTGTCAATGTGTTAAAAGATAGTTGTAGGTACCTGTTATTGTAGGTAAATACTATGGCTGCAGTGATATGAAACCCACCCTCAGTAAATAATAAATTTTATAATAGAAGAACAGGTAGGTACTTGTTTGTTTCATTAATTGTATATTGCTCTCTATAGTTGACCCTTAAATCAGAAAAATCATTTTACTGAATAAAAAGATTGCACTAATTACAGAAAACAATTCAAGACCATGACAAATTCTATTGCAGGTATTTGAAATAATGAATAACAAAGTTATACCATGGCTGATAACGCCTGATGGGAACGGCCATGTAGAGAAAGGTTTCAAGATGGAATGGGCTACAGTGAAAGATGAGATGCTGTATTTGGGATCAATGGGCAAGGAGTGGACGACTTCCAGTGGAACATTCCAGTCTTACGACCCTATGTGGGTCAAGATTGTCAGCAGGCATGGAGAGGTAAATTATTTAGCTATAAGTATACATTCCAAAGTAGAAATACAGGAGTATCATCCACATGTGCAGAAATGCAAGATTTGATAACTTGTACACTAAATTATTCAAGTAAGTAACTTCCTTACAAATGACAGGATTATATTAATATATGTATTTACATATGTATAAACTTGACAAAGAAAATAACAATCAACTACTTAATATATACAAATTAAAGTAGTATTTACAATTGAATGAATTGAGCTAACTGCAGACTGTTGCAAAACTGTATAAACTTGTTCTAATAGATTTACAGTATATAATCACACACAGTAGTAGTACTGCACAATAGTAGTAGTCAGCAAAGTAACAAAAAATCAAATTGAAGAAAATATCAATTTTGCGATTCAATTATTTTATTCTGTTTTGATACATGTTGTACACTAAGAAAAGTCATAGAAGTACACATAGTTAAACACATTAACAAAAGTAATAAAAAGTAAGTATAAACAAATCACATAATATGTATGCATATGCATCTAGTATCTATGCATATAGTATATATGTCCAGCAGTGCATGTGTATAGGCTGATGATGATGATGATCTATGCATATGTATGCATCTAGTAGGTTTGTTTTGTTTTGTCTTTTATTTGTTTAGGAAACAAACAGTTATGATAATATAGATTACAATATACTTATAGTTAATACACAAATCAATAAGTGTTTCCACCGTAAAAAATAATACAAAAATTTTAGTAGCCCCAAATTTGTGTATTTTTTTTCACTTATGTGAAATAAAAAGCTACAAATTACCTAGATACATAATTCAAATAGACAAGCTCAATAACAAGGTAACTACTGTATATATAGATAAAAATAGTAAATTTAAAGCAAATAGAAAAAAGATATAAGCCTACATACAGAAGTCATCAGTCAGAGCTTTGTCAATATATTAACCACCTTATTTCATATTTCATAATAATTACATAAAGCTGTGTAGATTAGAAAATTTGACTTGCCTACATGCTTATTTTGTAAGCATAAAGAAACGAAAATAATTGAATTCTGATTAGCCATCGAAAGAATTATAGGAGAGAGAAGTGTTTAAAAAAACGTTAGCAGGCTTTGTACCACTTCTGATGAATTTTAAAATAACGTGGCATCATTTTTGTGGCGCAGAATAAATATCTTTTACTTAACTATTGGCCAAAAGAAGACAGTTCCCAATCAGACCTGTATCAAAAACAACATGCATCAGAAAATGTTCACAATTAAGAGTAGGGAGTAAACTATAATTGCTTGCCAAAATTCAGGTCTACAAGTTTACTAGTGGTATTATTTATTTTCCTATTATTTTAGAAGGATTCTATAAATCACGTATACATAAATATATTATATTTGTAGTAATAAATATATTTTGTATAAGTATTCTTAAATAAAATTTCAGATCCACCACCAAAGCTGGGTGAACCAATACAAAGCAATCCGTAGCTCAATCGGTATATCCTGGCCAGGCTACATGATCCATGAATCTGGGGTCTGGTCCCCCCATCATCAGTGCTGGTACTTCTTGCCAAGGAGGTGTAGCTATGAAAGTTATAATGAAACAAAGGATGAACTCATGGGATGTAGTTACTTGATAACTGCTGATGAGGAGTTCAAGAATGTCAAAGCTGTTGAGGTTTGCATGTTTATTAAACTAAAGTAATTACCATTCTTTAGTTGCAACAATGTTTGTAAAGAAAACTCACAATACAAAAACAAAAGTCCAATATTCTCTTTTTTGCTGTTATGTTTACCAAAAACTTAAATAAAAAGAGCAAATTTTTCAAAAAATATCAACATTAATAAAGTTATTTTTTACTGTGGGGAAATGTTTACAAACATTGTGTAAACTAGATGATGCTTTGTGGATTGTCTGGCAGTATTTATTTATTATATCCTGATTTTAGCTAGAGTATAGAAAATGATGAAATAAATAATCACATTCACACACCATCAGCAGAGTCCTGTGATGCTATGAATCAAATTATAACAATAGGATCTCTACATAAGATTTCTTCATTTTCATAGAAATACAAAGATGGTATTTCTATGAAAATGAAATACCATCTTTGTATTTCTATAGGTCCCTATTGTGTATGAGTCAAATCACTTATGTATCTGTAAATTCGCAAACTGTACAGGCAGCGTCAAAAGTCATGAGCGTCTAGAGTGGTCAAAATGATCGCAAAAACATAAAAGTAATTTGATATACGCAGATCGAATCATTATATTGTTGTAAGCATGGGGTATTCAAAATATTTTACTACTCATTGTTTCATATTTATATGAGCAGTCCGGGTGTTCAAAATTATCTTAACAAAGCTCTCAAAGTTAGTATGCAAACTCTTGACTGAATACTTTAAATGTCATAGATACTTAAAAAATCATCTTATATATTTTTTCACTGATAAGAGTTGCTTGATAAGAACTGATCGCGTCCATGATAATGTTTATGAGTAGTAAATACCCAGAACACCCGGCAAAATATTTGCAGATCGTACAAACATTTGTCCCAAAGCGGGAATCGAACCCGCAACCTCCTGCGTCGCAAGCGGACCTTCGCCCGCCGCGCCACATCGGTCGACGTTTGATACTTGCTAAACTCTTCTTGCTATATCCCCCAACTAGCCTTTAAAATTTCCGCATAGTGTGCCATTTTAGCCATTTATTAATCTCTTCCAATTATCAATTTCAGATCACGAAAAGAAATCCAAGACTAGGCTTCTCTTCATTCAAGTTTATACCAGGAACGAACGACAACGCTATAGTAGCTTTGAAGACATTGGAACATGAAGGGAAAACCTCCACATACATCACGGCATTTACCATAGAGGGGAAATTACTTCTGAAGGACACTCTAGTCGAGGACTTAAAATACGAAGGGGTCGAGTTTATATGAATTTTTCAGGTTTTTTTTATTATCAAATTGGTAAAATGTTTCAAACAAACCTAGACTGACAGTGGTAGTTATGCTGTTGTCACCAAAACCTTAAACTAATTACAGTGTTTAGTACCCAACGATAAATAATGCACATAGGTCTTTAGAAAAAGCCAATTGGCTATTAACGTCGATTTCAGAATACTGACGACCGTCCATTAATAACCGTATTTATTAGTTGTCATTTCATATCAAATAAATACTGCACATACTGCAAATACTAGAAAAAGGATAGTAAAACCATTCACAATATAGACTTAAGTTAATTATTTTTTAAATGAATATATATAATTTTGGGGCGTTTAAACGACTATAGGTATTATATTCAGTTATATGCAACCTTATTCTACCGTATTGCACCTGTATAACGACTAACAAACAAAGAATATAACTGATAGATAAATGACACACAGGTAGGATGTGACTGACGCCGAAGTTAGCCGAGTCTCTTTTCAAAGACCGATGTGCATTATTTATCGCAGGGTACTGTAGCCTAAAATTGTTGCCGTCTCTCATTTTTCGATCGTAAAAAAAGGACGGCAACAGTTTTACGCTGGTGGTCCATAAAATTATCGTCAAACTTCTTGTCCTCTGGCGAACCACATGACAATGATGCGCAATTCATAGGCCAAATTGGAGAGCGGTTATCTTCTGTACAGTCGCGTCGTGAATAATCGACGAGTGAGACTGTTTTTGTTTCAAACAATAAAAGAGCGAAACAGATATACTATACGAAGCATAGATTTAGGTCTAAAAAAAATCTAGGTCTATGATACGAAGCTGTACCTATCTCTTTCCAGCTGCGTTATCGGCGATATGAATTATATGCGTGATTGGACTTTGCAAACTTCCCAATCGCTGCCCGTCACCAGACAAGTTGATTTGCGCCAACTATACTAATAGTGGAATTATAATTTTATAAAATAACTATTTATAATTAATCACGACTTTATACAAGGATTTTAGACTAAAACAATAATTATATTTCTATTTCTAATTGCTATCATTAAACTGGATGCTAGGTTTGTTTGTAAACATAAACTACAAAATGTTATAATAAGCGATTGTGGCATGTAAATTCAATAGGAAAAGCTCAGATTATGTATTAATTGCTAGTAATGTTCTGTACATACCTACCTTATAATGTAGATATTATTATTGTATTTATTTTGGCTCTATCAACTTAATATTAGATGACGCAACATATTATCAATTTACAAGAGATATGTCGTAAGACCGCCATACCGCCCGGTTTCTTATCGTGAAGAGATGTGTAAAAGCAACCAATAGGATCACAAAAACATGACGTGATAGTAATTTTGACACCATGCTATTGGCTGTTTTCACACATTTTTTCTTCTCTGTGTATGGTGATAACTGACCCTAAGACTGCTTTTCCACCAGAGCTACGCTCCTTAGATCTGGTGAAAAAACACAGACTAGGAATCAACCCTCGCATCTCTCGCGTTTTCAATACTTACGCATAAAATGTATAACAAGGAGATATAAGGTTGAATCTTCGATAAACTATGTATACGCATGAAACAGCGAGATCATTTTGCTGAAAATGGGCATCATCGGATCCGGTATACAGGTATTGGTAATTCTCTGACACTGCGTGAACTGCAGGTTCTGCCAATCATCTCAAACACGTTTGTGAAGACGCCAGTTCTTAATTATTAAACTTGGAATTGATAGTAGATACACTCTCCATTCAACAATCGCTTCTTGGAAAGGCTTTTTTGAAACTAAAATTAAAAACGGCACTGCCCTGAATGAACAGTATGTGTGAAAGATTAGTATTTTTAATAAATTGGGTTCCGGACAAGGGATTATAACAGTAATTATTTGATTTTTTCATTTTTTAACAGAGGTAATTAACAAAAAGAATTGCAAGACCTGGCGTCTTCGCGGACGTGTTCTTGATGATGGGCAGAACCTGCAGTTCACATTGTCTGTGAATTACCAATAACCCTGTATAGGTGCCGGATTAGGTAGACGTTTACTGCTGTCGGATCCGCCGAATTACCGGATCAGGATTGCAATCCCTAATCGAAAACGCGCGACATGCGGCAATAATGAGTTTTCCACCAGAGATGTGCTGCATATCTTCATTTTCTTTCATCGATCAAGGTATCCACCGACGTCACCTGATCGAAGTTTTCTTTATATACTTTTTCAACTCACCCACCAATAGAGGCGCTTGTTTTTTTACTTGCGTTGGTGGTTTGCTACATATCTGCAGTAGTACCTAGCACATCTCTAGTGGGAATGCAACCTTAGTACGCGCGGTAACAGAGAATGTGATAGAACAATTTGTACATATTATAAATGTGAATAAATCGTTTAGTTGTTTTAAAATCTAGTGCTTTTATTCATAGCTGTAGAGAACCTACAAATTATTTCTTAGTTTTCTACGAATAAAAATATTTTTAGTCTTGGTGCTTCATTCATTAGCCGTGGCGGTCGCGGCGTAAAAATCTACAACTCCAAGGACCTGCGATAGGAAGTTCCTTCTCTGTATTTTAACAACACTGCGATCACCTATCCGCCTGCAAAGCGTGTTGATAAGGTAGGTATAGGTATGGCAAAACCCCAGAGTTTGCACAGATTCTTAAATTCTTTATTGTACACACAAATGACATCATACATAAAAATAACAACTATTGGACATGTACAAAGGAGAGCTTAACCCTAAAAGAGTTTTCTTACAGCAAACCTACGGTTATAATGAGAATTTATGAGTGTGGTTAGATAATGTGTACTACATACATACAAGACAGAAAAAAATATATATAGAGAATAATATTAAATAAAATATAAATCTTATCTACATACAAAGCTTACATAAACTACAAGAAAGAAAATACCTTAAATAAATAAATATGATATATATTATAACCATAAAATAATAATCATACATGAATAAATATAACTGCTATGACTGTAGCGAGAGATAGTGCTCTTTTACCTTTGACTCGCTATGTGAAGGGGGTGACAGATGGTACTAGCTGCAAATAAAACCTTGCAAAAAATCTCCTTTACATGTTTCCACATGCGTCTCAAGTAATAAATTAACCAATAACTAAAAATAAAAATGAAATACTATTATTCAGATTGGTACAGGTCGCGTCATGGTTTAATAACGCTGACCTTGATGCGCAGAAGCGGATGTTTATATTTTTGCACATGCGCAGAAACCATCTCCGCCGAGCGCTATTAAACCGTGACGAGACGTGTAAAAAGGTGTACGAAACGTACCTAATTTAAAAATGCATGGTAATAAAGTACAATACATAAATTCAAAAATGGTCACAAATCACTACATCTCTTGCCATCCCAATAAAACACAATTTTATGCAATATAATTTTATTCAAAATAAATCACAAAGCACTTTAAAACTAATATAACGTTTTGTGCAGTTTTGAACTACAAATAAATAACAGCATAAAAATATACATCTATTAGAATAGATTGATATCCTATCTATAGCATTAATTTTATAGATTACAGATACACAGAGTAACATAAAATGGTGTCCTCAAATCATCACAAACACAAAACAATGATTACATCGAATATTCGAAAATAAGGAACATCATATTACGGTAAAATACACAAACTATCAAATAAAATCATGAAAAATATTGATTCACATTATAATGTCGAATAATCATCATCAATGTCAAAACTTCTTCGATTCGAGTTTTCGCTCCAAATGCATTCTGTCTAAGACCTCGGTGAACCATGTTCATTTCAAGCCGATGCATCGGGTTATTTCTTCAAAGACCGTCCAAGCCATAGATGCCATGAGGGTACGCCTAAGCATCCGCGGTACAGCTCCCTTGAAGTAACCTTTGATGCCGTAAGTCTGTAACAAATAAGAAATAACCGTTAAAATGATGTAAAGTGAAGGGAAAATATGAAACGCTGGACATCTCAGCTTCGACTTTAACTATGGGAATTTTTAACCAACGAAAAATAAAAGGAGGGTATTCTATATTTTATAAGTATGTTCTTTGATATCTCCGTCTATTTTGGACTGATTTGGAAATTTCTTTCGCTTTTCTATGAAGAACGAAACTTAGGTGGTCCGATATAAAAAAAAACTCAAAGAATAAGTATTTGTACCAAAAAACTAAAAAAACAATGTAAATACTAAGGAATTTGAAGTTGGGTTTGTAGTTTTTCAAAACAATCAAACACACTTTGGATAAAGCAAGTCAAAATTAAATATAACAGAATAATTGAAGTCATAGCCGGCATATTTTGGTGTAACTTTGTTACGATTGTTGTTCAAAAGTTGTAAAGGGTTGGAAACTTCGTGAAAAACCAAAGGTACGTTAAAAGATTCCGTTATAAATTGAATTTATTGTGAGACGTCTCTAACATCTTGATTGATAAGCTTTAGAGGAAGCAATGATAAGTTTATTTTGACCCCTCATATCACACAATATTCACTAGAATCAGAGGTCAACTGCTGGTGGCCAATTAAAATGGCGAGTTATGCCAATTATAAAGATAACCCGTGAATTCGCTATAACTATAATGATAAAATATGATAATGTATGGATTTTTTTCGTGACCGGCGGCGACCCCCTAATTATATTGCGTCGTGGAAGTTATTATATCATAGGCTAATGAATTGAGTTTTTTGTTATGCGTCAAAGCAATTTCCCTTATGCATTGCTTTGCTAGATGATCTTTTATCGTAGTATAGTGGCGCCATCTAGTATGATCATTACCACATATTTAAATAGGTAGGTAATAGGGTACCTATAGTTTGCGTCGTTGCATTAAGTTTATTATATCTCCAACTTTACAAACATAATTGAATTGAACTGAATACTTTATTTATTTTCTCTTGCAAAAGATACAATTGTTTAATTTTTTTGTCTTAAGTTTCATTTATATCTTGTTTTGCAAGAGACTAGTGCCCGTGAGAGGTTTATAAAACCTGTGGTACAGATCATTAGGGATAATGGAGGTTATTATTATGTCAAAGCAATTTATTTACTGTATACTAGCTATATCTTTCATTTTTTTTCTTAGTATAGTGACGCCATCTGATATATTTCGTCTAAAATTCCAAGCAGTCACAGGGTTCTAATGGCCAAATGGCAGAGATGTTACAGATAATAGAAGGATTTCAGTTCAACTTCAAATACCATCGAAACGGCTACTTCTTGCCCGACTGCGATAAAATATATTTTTTTGCAATTATTTAATACATTCATTGCCTACAAGATATAAGATTCCACGACGCACATATCCAGGTAGACCAGCGCAGCGCAACCCTGCGGCGGAATGCGGGCCAGTCAATGGGTTAACTAACAAGAAATTTACAAATAAAAAAATTACCTGATGAATGTAAACAGCAGCGCCAAACGCATTGGGAAACTTGTCGGGGTATAGTTGCATCTTGGTTTTTAACACGTCAGCTGGGTTGGTGGCCAACGAGGCCGCGATTCCAGCCACGATGCCGCAGGAAAAGTGGACCGCGCTCGCCGCTCCCGGGGACTGAAGCCATTCTAGGGGTTAAATAAAAAAATTAAAATGGTGGACGAAAGAAATGGAGATTTTTCTTCACTTTTCTCTTTACCTAGATTTATAAAATTGTTGTGAAGGGAATAAGATACCACTTAGTATTTTTGAGAGAGAGAGATAATTTATTTACACAAACATCTTATTCATCATCATCATCATCATCAGCCCATACACGTACACTGCTGGACATAGGCCTCCCCCGTACGACGCCACAAATAGCGATCCTGAGCCGCCTCCATCCATCGATTCCCTGCGATCGCTACGATGTCGTCGGTCCATCGAGTGGATGGTCTCCCATGTAGGGGGGGATTTTCCATAATCACCACGCTTGGCAGGCGGATTGGTGATCGCAGTGTTGGTGTTGAAAAATACTCAGAAGGAAGCTGCTGCCCTTCCTCTGGTACGTTCCCTTAGTCGGCTCTTACGACATCCCCGGGTTGAGTTGGAGGGGTCGATATTCGTACGCCGCGGCCCCACGGCCTTATTCACTAGGTAGTAAAACATAAATGTTGGTGACATAAATAAAATTTATATAATTATTATGGATAAAATGGGTCCCTGCCTCAGCATATTGCAGTATTAGAACATTTCCCCAATACTGCCCTGGTTTTCAGGCAGGGCCCGTGTTTAGCTTCAAAATGTTTTCCTTATCTAAACATCTCCTTGAATCATAAATAAATAAACGTAATTCAATAATTGTTAGGTTTAGACTGCAGACAGAAAAATATTAATTATTTGGTCTCATCAACTGGGTAAAAAATTTTTGTAGCAACTCTTGATTTTTATTGTTTTCGTATCTTATTAACTTAATATGATAAAGAGAAAAGAAATCAACAAATTTATTATTATGTGTGCACTATCTTAAGTTAACTTATCTAGTTGTATAAGTAAGTAATCAACATTTTGGCTTGCACGCGTACATGTACTGATAAAGGTACTAATTATGATGAAATTCAGGAGGAAAATACTCATTATCTTTGGTTAAAATCCATTAATTATAATCATCATAATTTCAATCCAATGACATCCACTGCTGGGATTAGTCTTCGAAAAAAGGAAGAGGTTGTTCGGTTGTATGTAATTTTTTTGTTCGCCGATTTCTCCGTAAATTTTGGACCGATTTTAAAGGTTCTTTTGGGTCTCCCCCAGAGATTACAATGACAGACCCGGTGCGGACCGCATCGGTTACGATTTAACCTATTACGATTAATATACTTGACTATCACTATACAGGTGGATCACACGTGGATTTGGTCAGGGCAGTAAAGACAGGTACCTAACCTCAACCGATGTAAAAAAATCCACCTTGAAGAAATGAACCTTAAAACTATAGAATTAAGGATAATTTTCTCACCTTTCGGCATATTCTGTTTAGCCTGGGTATAGAACATCAAATACAGTCCAGAGAAAGGTGCATCCCTGGCCAGTGTTGGACCGAGACCGCACGACAATCCCCGAAAGCCTTCGGCTTGATAGATTGCTTTCAATGCACCGCCCATGCTGGTGTATTTATAAACGCCTGACTCGTATCTGCAAGGAAATAAGAAACTTATTGAAATGATATTCATTTTAGATTAAAAAAAAGATTTAAGTAACTCGTTAGATGTCGCTGTTGACGGATGAAAGATTATACAGCGCCATCTGTTTCAATGCAGAAAACTTTGGTCTAATTCTATCATATTAATTTATAGTGATAGTGATATTAATAATCAATAAGACTGGATATTAAGGTGCTTCCTCGACTCGCACTAGCGCCGCCACCTATTTTATGTTATTTTCATTACGATAACGAAGGAATTTTCAAATATTCATTTGGCTGTTTATGATAACTATCATAAGCTTTTCTTAATGACTCTGTATGTAACAAGAGCGACTGCTAATGTGGGTCGGGGTAGCGCCCTAAGCTATAATAAAAAAGTTGGGATTTTATAGACTGACAGAATGAGTCAGAATTTGAAAACTAAATATAACACGGTGGGTAAATATTTGAAAAACTATCTAGTCCATAAACTAATAAAGTCTATAATTAAGGCAGAACTCAGTTTGAAAATGGCCTTTGACCAGACACATATCACTAAAAGATAATACTGTGTTGTCAAGTCAACTGATAGCCGGCAGACAATTAAAAGTAATGTATTTGAACAACTTTTGCCAAGCGCGCGCGGGGCTACCAGATAGTGGTATCATCAACCTCCTGTGTGGATGTCCAGGGGTCGATTTCCACTACATTAATCACTTATCCATATCGTCTCAGAATGATACATTTGACATTTTTACCTGTGATGAAAGAAACTACAGAAGTAACAACCAAGGTGTCCCGTGTCAAAATTGTCAAGGTTGAAACCAATCTATCAATCTCTACATGCAAATAGCACCGCACGCACTATCTTGAGTTTCTTTCATATATGGACGATTCTGCGACGTTACCATTATCATGCTTAAGCGATAATTGATTTTAATTGCACCAAAAGTAACTAGGTATTATCTATCTTTGTTATTGGGTTATAGAGAAACAGGTTGTTTGAATTTTAAAACAATAGGCATAGTTAATTTTATTATCTAGAACCTGCCTTTATGAAATTCTAGCAACATTATTTGAACAGCTGTTTTAAAAACACTTTTACTGTATTGTAACGGCAGCTGTCGATTTCTTTACTTTCATTTTCATTTATTTTATAAATACTCACTCTGTTTATCGGTTTTTACAAAACAATGTACCTATTAGTGCACATATACACGAGCGGCAAAGTGCCAACGGCAAAAGTAACTGTAGCCGTCGACACCTACCGACGGCAGCCGTCGACACACGCCGACGGCAGCCGTCAACGACGCGTGGACGGCAGCCGTCAACGACGCGTGGACGGCTGCTGTCGATAGTCGACGGCTGCCGTCGGCACGTGTCGACGGCTATAGTAACCTCTGCCGTTGGCACTTTGCCGCTCGTGTATATGAGCACTATATCTTTAGGTATAAAGTGTATTAATTTCCTATTTCCATATTAGATTAGGTTTACATTCATTAAAATATCAAATAGGTACTATGAGGTTACTGCGCTTCAAATCAAAATTATCATACAATAGGAATCAGACTACGAATTTTATAATGACAACAGCAAATGTGAACTCACGAAAACACATTTTAGCAAAACAACTGATTAAAGCGATTAATATCATACGATATGACGTCAAAGTCAAGCCTACTTTCGATCTAATCTCGAAAATAATACGTATATATTAATAACATGTTTGTTGCCCTACAGAATGTTTTGTTTTGAAGTTCTATAGAAAACGCAACTACTGTGTTCAAGGTGGTTCGTCACGGGTTGGCGCAAGATATATTTTTTTTTATGTCGATTTTCATTTATTCTGCTTTCTTCAAGGAATAAATCTAGCGGAAAAAAGTTGGCGCAAATTGTAAACCATTTTCTATATACTTATGAAAAAACGAACTTCGGCTCAATGGTAGTTTTGGAGCATTTGAGAAAATAAGAGATTTTGGGCTAAAAATCAACATTTTCCCAAATGCTCCAAAACGATTTGCGCCAAATTACTTTTCCGTATATTTAAACATCGTAAAACGCAGAAAAATTAAAAATCATAAAATAATTTGAATCTCGCGCCAACCCTTGCCGATCTCCCTTAAGAGCGTTACCACTTGCGAGATATTTCAAGGCGAGTACACAGGCGAGCTTGCTGAATCACCAGTGTGATAAGGCTTTAAAAAGTAGCTGTATTTTTTATCAACTGAAAAGTTCTGAATTGCATCATCATTAGAGGCTCTCGAAGTGAGGCAGGCCGGGTTAGGCTCGAGGCTTTTTAAGGTTGTCGTAGATCAGAGGCGCACCGCTACCGCACAGTAACTCGTAACATCCATATTGATTGCATGAGATGACAGCTCTGCCGCGCCGCCTTTGTTCGGATCGCATCCGCAAGGCTGTGCAGTGAATGTGTTAAATAAAAAAGTTACCTTGTTTTTATCACAGTGATGGGTATAAGAGCGACGCCGCTCATAGATCTAGCGATGACGCCCAGAGCAACTGCTTCCATTGGTCTCAGATCCCCTTTAGACTTTCCCATTTTGGCTTTCAGCCAGTGGAGTGATGAGAAGTATAGTCCAACGCCTGGATAAACGGAAAGTTATGTTATTTTGTAGACGATATAGTTAAATTTAGCTTGGAACATAGGATGCCAGTTATTGATAGTTAGCATAAGAGAAACATGTTGAGTGAGAAGTACAGTCCCACGCCTAGATAAAGCAAAATCAATGTTATTTTGGGGACAGTGAAGTTTATTTTGCCTTGGAACAATCCGCCAGTAAATTTCTTCGAAATTACCCCGTGTGTGAGGGCTTACGCACTATAGATAATAACAAAAACCTTGCTACGCCAGTATTTATGTAGCGCCATCTGGTTTATATAGGTAAAGCGAATCATAGAGATTTGGTTATCACGAAAGTGTAACCTGAAAAATACCGTTTGTGACACAGATAAGGTTCAAATTTAATTTACCTGGTACGCATCTTGCCACCGAAGGCACCATGCCGCGCCATAGACCAACAATTTGTTCCTGGCGTATGATGTTGGAGAATATTGTGATCATGCCGGGTTGGATTCGGCCGCTACAACAAAAGAAAATAATCGTTAAAAATTGGATTTTCGAAGTCTTTTACTGATGAAAATATCCTGCGAACGGCAAGCGGGCGGTGGGGTAAATTTTAGAGCCTGTGTAAGTACAGGTACTTTATCAAATTATCGCATTCTGGCTGCAAAGTTTTATGGAATTAAATTATTTTTTTGTCATATTCAAAAACTTATTAATGTCATATTCGAGACTTATTTCTGGGAAGTGGGGTTGTCATCTGACAACCCCACTTCCCAGAAATAAGTCAGTAACAGATCGACTACATGACTTAGGTATACATATATCTATATGTATACCTAAGTCATGTAGTCGATCTGTTACTGACTATTTATTTTGTTTATATATTTTCTACCAAGGTTGATTTAAAGTTGCAGCCAGAATCCGTGAGCCTAGTAGGTAGTTACATTAATCAGGTATCACTTACCTCTTTTTACCAATATTTGTCGTGATAAAATATTAGTAAATAAATAAATAATAATACTGGACAATTCACACAGCATTATCCAGCCCCAAGCTAAGCAGAGCTTGTGTTATGGGTATTGGTAACTGATATACATAATAGATATTAGTTACATAAATCGATATTTTTATTATAAGTATATAGTAAATGACCAGAACACCTTGAACAAATATTTGTAGATCGTACAAACATTTGTCCCGAGGCGGGAATCGACCCCGCAACCTCCTGCGTCGCAGGCAGACTTTCGCTCACCCCGCCACAGAGGTCGCCAAATTAAAATTGATGGCGTAGGCAGATAAAGGTGATTAAAAGCTAATTGATATTGATTAAGATACATAGTTGGAATTTCTCGAAAATGGCCGATAAATAATTATTTATTTATTTAAATATTTTATTGCACAAATTTCAGAAAAATATACAAAAGGTGGGCATAATGCCAATGGCATATTAGTAGAAAATGGATGGTAGAAAACAAAACAAAATGGCGTGCATATAATAATAATGATAAAATCCTCCTAGCCTTTCGACAACAGCGGCCAGTCTCAACGGAGACTAGCCAGAAATAGTTGAGAAGCCAAATAACTACCTTATCAGAAAGAGCGATAAATCAACTGTGCAATTATAGATTTTAAGATATAAAAAGTTGTCCTGCTATCTTTATTTTAAAGTACAGTCATAGTAAATTTCAAATTTTTTGGAAGCGTTTTAGGATTTACGGATACTTACTTAACTGTCGCGACAACATGAGGTCCAGGGTTCTGCAAACGAGTCTTCACGAGGTCCAGAGGCTGAAAGAGGATGGTGCTGAACGTTCCCGAGAATGACCCGGCCAGGAACGCCTTTAATACCGGGTGGTACTGTGGAGAAAACAAAAAAATAAAAAAATAAATTGAAATTTCCTGGCACAATTTTGAATGCTAGTGTTCGCTGAATGGATGCGGGAATTTTGAAAAATGCAACTTACAAATTATAGGTTCAAACTTTCTGTGTTCAATTAGGATTCAAAGACAAGTGATTCCCATTGAGGATAAAGCAAGCTCGTGATATCATTAAAGATACACTTTGACCCAGACTCAACTTGTGTGCAGAGTGAATGATACTTACATTAGCGATAATATCCATATTAACACTTCAAAAGTATTCTTTTTACAACCGTCAGGTAATATCTTTGTGGTAAACTCCGAATTTGTAGTATTCAAAATGGTAAAGCCAATGGCAGATAAATTTTTGCCGAAAAAGCTTTAGATACAAGCCGAAATCGTATCCGAATAGTCTGAGTAGTAAATAGGGTTCACACGGTACTTTAGACAAATGGTCATTTTCTGCAGCAGCGTGCTGGTATTCATGTATACTTTTGTCAGAACTACTAATGGTAAAAGAACGTGCAACAACTGTGGGTACGTCCCAAGGCGAAAGTGTCTCAAGTAAATAAAAAACAATTAGTTAGGGGAAAGAAATTCACTGTTCACGAATTTAGCCATTAGGGAAATTATAACAAGAAGGTAATAAACACCGAGGTCTGGAGAAACGTGTGCACTCAAAGGCGACTGAATGCTTACTAGCGCGGCGGTTAGATAAAAGTAATTTATATAGTGTTATTATCAGCATCAGACAGGGCTTCGGAGGGGTAACCGGGGGGTGTAGGTGGAAGGTCTGACCTAGGACCCCTGATGATAGAGTATCTATGCCCACTAGGGGGTAATGAGTGATAATATTAACTGATAAGCTAGGGTCTCTACGCAGAGAGGAAGTTATTTTGAAGTGAGCAGATAAATGAACAATAACATGGTACTTATGGAAAACATGTTTTGATATTTATATTAATGATATCATCAAGACTTTTCATAAATTAATAGTTTTTTAAGTAAATCTATCATTTTATATATTTATACTGTATGAACTAAGTTGATTGTAATCTTGTAAGTTATCGCCTTATCGGTTTACTTTGCTTGTTCACACTTCTTTAGTATCTATTATTCTTCTTACTCACCAAAACCTTAAAATAGCCTTCTGCTTCTATTTTATCAATGTTAAATATTTTTTATGTGCTGCTGGTTCTCTTTTCATAAATAACTACTTAAATAAATATAAATTCGATCAAACAAATTAAATACTTACAAAGAAGTTTGTTAAGTTCTAATAGACGGCACCTGCCTGTAGGTAAAATTGAAATTAAGTTGATATGAAATATACCTAACCTACCTATCTGATTTGTAGGTAAAGTACAATTATTATCATCATACACCTCTGTTTTCTGAATCTTTTGATTGTTCTTATGGATCGCTGATGGAAATTATTTAAATTTTTTAAATAATTTGTCATTAACTATGAATTATAGACACACAAAATAAATACCTGTGGCGCAGCTTGAAAAGCATGAGGGTATAGGTGCGATTCCTGCCTTGGGACAAATGTTTGTAAGATCTGTGAGTATCTGTTGTAGGCCCGCCATTGACTTAAGTCTATGGCGAGCCATCCAGGGGAATTAATTCACCTGGTTTGAATTGAATTTACTGCTTTATTTATTTTCTATTGCAAAAGATAACTGTCCACAATTTTTGTCTTAAACTAATTTAAATCCAGTGAGCAAATTCTGCTTACTTCGAGGTAAGATGATGCTGTGTGGATTGTCCAGCATATTTATTTATTTAATATCAATCAATACTTAGTTTTGTAACATCCTTGCATGATAAAAAATTGCAAACATGATACAATTTGAAGATAATTGTCAAAATCTAGAGTAAGTACCAAACTAACCTATATAAAATGTGATAATAATTTGACTGCTTAATATTTAAGAATTTTAATATTGGGTATAATGTAATGTAAGTGTACTTTGGTACCTACTTATTCTCTATCTATAGAAACTGAACCTATGATGTAAAGATAAGTACCTACTTGGTACATTGTTCACTAGGCTTACAAATTTATAAATTGATGATTGATTTAGATATCTACTAGCATCTTTCCTGACCTCTTGCCTACACTCCAAACGCAGGTAGTACATGGTCAATAAGTGAGTTGAAACAGGCTAACCAATGGAAGTGAAAAACATTCTTAGGCACCTAATGTTTCTTCAAGAGAAACATATCTACATAGTTCGGTAGGTACCTAACCTACCTGAACAATGTTCTCCATTTTCACTAGCCACAAAAACAATACTTGGTAAGAAAATATATTAAAGAACAAGCATTAGCCTGTCAACAAACTTTCAGTAAAAGTGTGACTGGAGTTGATACATAGCATGCAGTAGGTAGATAGACATACCTATCTAGACATAATTACCAGTTTTAAGCATATCCAAGTGACGCCACTTTATCCAACGTTGCAGGAGAGCTACGATAGGAATAATACAGTAACACTGTAGGAAAGGTCAATAGGTACAGAGGTCGCATTATCAGTGACAAACAACTCCGTAGGGGTCCAATACTTACGTCGTTATCAGCCGGCTTCTGGAGGTCAACAGGGGCTGTTGTGTCGATCGCCCATCCCTTTGAAAGAACATCAAGCGACTGGGTCATTATTTTATTCGAGGAGCATTGAATATCCCAAATAAATACGAAGTTGGATTTCGATAATTTTCTTTTTCTGACGACATTTTTAGTTCGAGGTCATGCTGGGCTATTAGGCCACCACCAATAATCCTGTTCACCAATAATCACAGTAAGTGGCTTTCTTTTTTATTGCAATATTGCAACAAAATGTTAATATGTGGATTTTACAACTTCGCAATAAACCATCATTTTCCGCAAAATGTGGACGAGGTTATCAATATTCTCTTTGGTTATCAAAACAAAACAAACAAACTTCGTTCGTTTTCGATTCATAGATGAACGATAGCAATCTCATCAGCTGATCCAAATCTTAATAATTAGCCCCCGGATTGGAAAGAGTGCATCTACGACTTTTGACGTAACCAATTTAACCAATCAAAATAGTTGTTGTGAAACAAAACAACTGCACAGCGAGAAAGAAGAACGAAGAACCGAAGTTTGACATTGACAATCAAAAGCTGTGAAACTATGCAACCAAAATTCTAAATAAAAAGTTTCTCGATAAATAGAAATTCTCAACATTTTGCGAGTGTTGATTAAACAGATGGGATGGGAGCATAAAAGTTTTATTATTGTTCGAAGGATGGGAATAGCCAAATCCGAAATGATATCATGCATGACATTGTCATGACCACGATTGTCGAAAAAACATAAACTAACAGAAATCGAACTTACTATAAGTATTCCTACTCGACCCACCAAAAATATGAAATCCTGTTTATTTGCACGACCATATGGGATTCTGTTGTTAATCAATCTTTTCAAAGAATTTGAATAAATTTCATTAGGTAAATAATTTTCAATTGGTAAAGTAGCCATTTATTTCCGAAACAATCATTTATAACATTTCGGTATTCTATAGATCTAAGTTTAACTTACCATTTAGTATTCCAATTTATCTTAATTTTATTTATATTAACATTTATTATGTATGCATTAAATTGTGGAATAAATAGTTACATTAAACTCTTTTCAGAGTTAAGCTCGCCTATGTACATAATCTTTTTAGATAAGTTGATAAAATGTATTATTGTGTACATTAAAGAATTAAATAATACATTTATGTTCGAAATGTATTACCTATGTATTTTCATGCATCTTTGAATAATATTTTCAGATATTTTAATAAATTCATTGGGTACCTATGTCATGCATTATTATTGTCCATTGAATTGGGTACCCATCTCGGGTGAAAGCCTCGTCCATCCATCTCTACAGAGCCTTGTCTGCGGCGTGTCGTGTCCATGTGACACCGGCCACGTCCTCTATGTCATCTCTCCAGCGCCGGCGGGGGCGCGCGCGCTGGAAGTCGACGTCGTCGTGCGGGTAGCAATCTAGGATGCGCTCTGTCCATCTCCCATCAGTTATCCGTGCCACGTGGCTCCGCCCATCTCCATTTCATTTGGCAGGCTAGTATTGCTGCGTCGGCTATTTGGGTTCTCTTTCTCACGTCTGAATTTTTGATGCGGTCTTTTAGCCTTACATTTAGCATGCTCTTTTCTGTTGCTCTTTGAAAGATCTGTATTTTAGCTATTAGCTTTTTTGATAGAGCCCAGCCTGACAGCCATATAGTAGAGTGGGTAGGACAGACATTTCCATAACTGTTTTGTCTGTCATTGGAATTTTAGCTTTAAATATCTGTTTGTGTGATCAACACTTGTTCCAGGCTAATTTAATTCTTCTTTCTACTTCTGTGAATGTTTGGTTTTCTTTATGCACTATTTTCAATAGGTACTACATACCTATTGAAAATTATTAAATATTTATGCTAATTATTTCAATTTTAGTTTGAATTTTCAGTTCGTTTCACCATCGGAAAACTAATTTGCCGCAAATTAACTAAGTATACTTAATTTATATTTGCGGCAAATTACTAATTGCAGTAATTGTAGTCCTTATTGGAAGCAAAAAATTCAATTAACGCAAATAATTTGAATCTCCAGCGCAATGTAAATCGATCCACCGATGTGACCTTGTATCGGTATCCAGTTTATCATCGTCATCTCAGCTGATACGTGCACTGCTGTCTGCTGGACTTATTGTTAGTTTTCTCCTAAGTTTGCCACAGAGATCGGTCCTGTCCTGAGCTACACGCCTGCAGCGTTTTCAGACAAATTATATTTATGTCAAGTCAGGTTTATTTATTAAATGTTATGGTGGATCGTTGCGTGTTGCCGTGAGATTTATATTTTATATTGATTTTTAATTTTTTTCAGCCTTATACAACGGAACTAACGTAATTAACGGAACAAATTGCCGCAAAACGTAAACAATTTTTTATGAACCCTTTAAAAAACCAACTTCGATTCACTTGTATTTTGGAAGCATTTGGGAATATGTTAATTTAAAGCCAACAATTTCTTAATTCTAAATTCTCCAAAAATACCAATCAAACGAGTTTTTATACAAGATATTAGATCATTTCGCGGCAAATTACTTTTCTAGAAATTTGATAGAAAAAACGAAAATCTATTAATATGAGGCCACCATCGCACCGTTACCTTATTTTGCTGATCCGTCAAATATGATATTTTCATTGACGTATGATTTGCCGGGGGATATTATGGCCACATCAAATCACAAGTATCACTATATTACAGGTCACGCCAATGTGAAATAAAAAAAAAATACATTATGCTCAGATTTACAAAGTCACAGTTATTAATTTTACGAATATCGACCCCTCCAACTCAACCCGTGGATGTCGTAAGAGCCGACTAAGGGAACCTACCAGAGGAAGGGCAGCAGCTTCCGTCTGAGTATTTTTAAACACCAACACTGCGATCACCAATCCGCCTGCCAAGCGTGGTGATTATGGCAAATCCCCCCCTACATGGGAGACCATCCACTCGGATGGACCGACGACATCGTAGCGGTCGCAGGGAGTCGATGGACGGAGGCGGCTCAGGACCGCTATTTGTGGCGTCGTACGGGGGAGGCCTATGTCCAGCAGTGGACGTGTATAGGCTGATGAT
This sequence comes from Eupithecia insigniata, assembly GCA_947859395.1. Taxonomy (NCBI): domain Eukaryota; kingdom Metazoa; phylum Arthropoda; class Insecta; order Lepidoptera; family Geometridae; genus Eupithecia; species Eupithecia insigniata. The sequence continues at coordinate 11,508,096 of OX401999.1, read as the reverse complement.
GATGATGATGATGATGAATGTATGTATTAGTGTATAATAGTTTAGTAGCTATTATGCGTATTAGTAGGTAGTGTGTATTTATAAAAGGTAAAGTAAAATTTTTGCCTGATGAATAAATGTATTTTCTATCGATCTAATTATCGTAGCACAATAATACTTACAGGTATTATTAGGTACATAAATAATTAAGAGAGCCATTCATTTTAATCTTAAAGTTTATTTATACGTACTTCCATAAAACAAGAATTTACGAAACTTACACAATAGGTAGATTAAAATTACAAATCTTCAGAATATAATTTTACGAAAATATGAATAGGTACATGAATTATATTTAATCAATAAACAAAACATTAATCATCACAGAGCGTATGTAACATAGGTTTTTCAAATACGGAATGATTAATAATTATTAATTTTTTTATTCTTAATAAATACTTAGTTAAAAATAAACTACAATAGAAAGAACGAAAGCAAGATAAAAGTTTTAAAATATCAACTCCTATGGAGATTTAGAAAGGCACAAGTCTAATAATATTTTGAAAATTGCATACCTAAGTATTTAGAATTTTCAAAAGAATAACTGATAACTTGATAAGTAACCTAGCCAAACTGGAAGAGAAAAAAGGTTTGATAGTTAAAGAAATAAAAAAAAATTGGAATGTCATCGGAATGATTCCATCAAAAATCTTCGTAAAAATATGCTAAAGAGATTCAAACATTTGAAATGGTCCTACATGTTTAAGTCTTCATAATGAAAAATTCTCTTATAGTTATTTAATAAAATAAGTATGTACCTACTCAGTACATAACTTTTCTAAACAACTTGCTTAATGATGGATGTTTGACACAATAAAAACTACTTATTTAAAAATTACTTTGTAGCTAGAAGAAGGAATTAGGAGGCATTTTGCTTTACCAGCAGGTAAAGATCAAAGGCTGACTTGTGCATTCCACTAACTCTTCAGGTTACAGATCTAGCGCTGACTTAAAAGAGTAGTTTCTATGTAATTAAATCTGTCATCCCTTATTAATTGACTTTTTGTGTTTACATATGCCTTGTATTGCCAAAGTTTATGCCACTTTGAGTAGCACCCTTGTTGGAGCCATATTGAAGTGAAATAACTCCCTGTCCAGCTCGCAATTGCTCATCTGAGAAATTTCTCACGTTTTTCTCGGACTCCTTCGGCCCAATTGATGGTTTTCCGTAGTTTCCAGCCTGAAATATATTTTAAAGGTTATTGCTTTATTTTTTCTGACGTCTGTGATGCAGCGTGTGAAGGTCCGCTGCCTGTGACGAAAGGGGTTGCGGGTTTGATTCCATCTTCGCATAAATGGATAAATGTTTATACGATATTTGTTTTGGGTGTTTTATACGTAAAATAAAATATATGTATCTGCAAATGTAATAATATAGTATCAATTATCTAGTACCTGCTTAGCTTAAGCTAGGTGAGGTTATGAGAACTGTCCAGCATTTTTAATGTTTAATCATCCCTTTTTCTATTTAGCTTGTAAGTTAGCTTCTTTCTACTAACATCTCCGTATTTATAACATACTAGCTGCTGCCCGCGCCCTCGCCCGCATTTTATCAGGATAAAAAATAGCATATACATGTTATTCTAGGTCCCAAACTATACCCATACCAAATTTCAGCCTAATCGATAAAGTAGTTTTTGCGTGAAAGAGTAACAAATATCCATCCATACAAACTTTCACATTTATAATATTAGGTAGTAGGGTAGTAGAAAGTAGGATGATTTAAAATAAAAAATAATATTTCCAAGGCATTGATGTGGAATAAATCATTAGCCATACCTTTCTGCCAAGTGACTGTAGACAGATCACAACAGAGTTGAGGTTCTGTCGCTCCCACAAGTCTACTGTTTGGAACGTCTCCTGCGCCGGCACACCCAGATTCTTGGCAGCTTCAAGGAAGGCGTTGATATTCTCCATGCATTTGAATGCCATTTTAGATGTGTTTACCTTCTTGACAGTGTTGGGCTGGATGTCATTTACAAGTCTGAAATATAAAATTAATGTTTGATTGAAAGGTACAGCAAAAAGCACAACTTATTTATACTTAATACCTAATACACTACACTTACTACTTATAGTCATAAGTACAATTTTCTAAAGGGATGAGGAGGTTCGTAAAAACCCACGAAATATCACCAAGGAGAGGGGCCCCCTCGTGATATTTCGTGTGTTTTTCCTTGGTGTAGAGCGATATCAAGTGTATTTATTTTTTCATTGATCGCGGTAGTTCTAAATCGGAAACACAATATCTTGGTTAAAGAGTTGCTAAAAAAATCACTTCATTAATAGAAGACATAAGTTATGTAATCCTTGTTGGTAAAAAGTTTGGAGCCTCTGAAAGTTCATCCCATAAGAAGATAGGTTAGGTTGCGGCGGGCGCGGCGGACGGTAGGTACCTACCTAATACCTACTAGGTATCTGTGGTAGAAGGCAGTATTTTTTGCTTAAATTCCTATTTTCATAATTATATCCAGCTGGTGAGGAAGGCCAGTTTATTTCTAGGTACCTACCCTACCTAACCAAAATGACTATGCCCTAGCAATGGCGTAGCTAGCCCTAGCCAGGCCCACCATATCAAATCGCCCAAAGAGCCCTTGTAACGCAAATTTGCAATCAATTCAGGTGTAGCTAGCGTGCAGTTCCAACGTGCAGTCGTTGGAACTGCACACGTGCTGTCTAACGACTGCAATCGGGCTGCACGGTTGGTTTGCAGTTTTATTGCATTCGTACTAACTGGATTCAAACTGCTTTTGCAGTCGGAGTGCAGTTAAAATGCAGTCCATTGTAGAGTCCTTAGAGTCAAATTAAAAAACAAAATAAAGTCGAAACTCACTTGCAAAGTAAAGTGCCGTCCTTCAAGACCTCGTAGAAGTTATCCATGTCACCTGACACGTTCTCCGGCTCGCCGACGATGGTGCGGATCCATTCCAGGCATTCCTGCGCCAGCTCCTCGCTGTACTTGCTGTTGATCTGAAAATGACAGAAAAATAAAAGGTAATTTTTCAAAATATACGCGCCATTTACCTCGTCCCTCCGCGCCATCTACTGACAGCTGCTAGTGAGAGCAAAACAGTCGAACTTTGTATTTCCTTCATAGGCTGCAAGGCTTGCAAGGTTGTTGGCAAGAACTTAACAAATTACTAAAACGCCATCTATTGAGCGTTTAGCTTAAACATAGTTGTAGATATGCTAAAATTTAAGTGTGTCGCTGTAATCTACTCTAGTCAAGCGGTCATCGAAAATTTCCGAGCGAGGGGTCACGTAAGAGTCATCAGTATGTGATTGGGTTCCGTACCTATTCCGAACTTTAGCTTGAAATAACCTCTTAAATTTAAGAGTAGTTACACGTCACGTTACGGTTTAATAGCGCTCGGCGAAAGTGGAGAGGGGTTCTGCGCAGGTGTAAGGCGGTGTAATAATCTAAAAATCTACCTCTGCGCATCAAGATCAGCCCTATTAAACCATGACGCGACCTGTACCTACCTACTTACAGTAGATAAGTACCTAGAGTTCCCACAAAAATTATTAAATAGGTGCCGTGTCGACCTAATAGGTAGGTGCCTCAGTCAATTTATATTTGTTTGTTTTGCAGGACGTTATCAAGCAAATCCTTATTGATTTACTAATGTGTATACCTACCTATTTATTTTATACATATTTAGAACTTCCAACATAGTATCTATGCACAGTTACAAAGGTAACCTATACAACAAAGAACACTTAGGTATCACCAGCCGTGGTCGTGACAATTCTATTCCACTAAACCTTATACTAAGTAAGACCAATCTTTTGAATAGGTACTAATGTATAAGCCTGTTGCTTGAAAGCATGATCCAATTAAATAAAATAACATTAGATGTATGGAAACATATTGGTAAAATGTAAAATATCAACACAGCTGCAGTAGCCGTTAAAAACTGAAGGTTATACTGATAACAAAGAGCGAATAGTTAATATGCCATCCCACTTAGATAAACCGCGAACTGTTCGTTTTATAGCTTTGGAACATGTTTAACGAATTAATTAACTCGATATTGATAAAACTAAATGATTGGTAAAAACAACTGTTTTAATTTACATTTAGTTGGTACCTAAACCTGAACTAGGTACCTACTCGACTTCAAGCCACACTGATAGTTTTAATTTTGCCTCATAGATTTTGGGTATTTTTTCGACCTTGGCTATTTTTACAAGCTTTGCCTGTTAAGGCGAGGTGAGCCCAGCACTTGCAAGACGCAAGCAAGAAGCAAGACGGTGCGCAGACAGCCGAGCACGATTTTGTAGTTATTTAGGTGCTTTGAAAAATATTTGTATGACATATAAAAATATTTTCTAGTGATGTACTGCGTAATAACGTTTGCAATGTTTTGGTATACAATTTGTGTCATTTTATTCATTTTTCTATTCACAGTGATCATTTAAAGTTTCATTTAGAGGTAACTGACATTTTTTTTGATCGGGTGAAATGTCATGTCATATCGTGTTTTTGTCTAGTGATGCATTAGAAAATATCCTCATATATGATATGTTTGAATTTCAAAACTATAGGCCTTCTAGTTATTCAGGTACGGACAGTTAAAAATCCCTAAATCCGGATAACCCAGCCTTATGTGTAGGACAAATCTTGAAAATATGCAACTGAATTTAAGAAGTTATCCTCAACCAATCACCTAAGCTGAAATTTGGAATATTTAAGTAACTTCGGTGACAATGCAATATCATGATACCGCAGTACATTATATATCAATGTATGATACCATCGAGCTGGTCTGATGATGGAGACAGGATGTAGACATAGGACTCCTAAGCGAAACGATGTAACCCCGTCTAGTTTGGGTTCGCTGGATTTGTCCTCCCAAGCATTTTGGTCTTAGATGATAATTAAAAAGATTTTTTAAAATAAATAAAACATATAGGTATTTTATACAAATCAAAAGGAGAATATTAAACTCTACGTGTAGTTCTGCTGGTAGCAACTACGTAGCTAAGGTTGCCTTTTAGGTAGGTAATAGGTATGTAGGTACTCCGATTTCTGTTAGATATCTAAGTATTACCTACATTATCTTTCCTAGGAAGTATGCCAATGTTTGCCATTCTATCTACCTACCTAGGTATTATTATTGTAACGACACGTCTTGGATTTCACAACACGCTCCTCTATGTAATACTTAGTTACTGTTTCCTTCCTCTATGGCTCTACTATACATAAAATCATATACAAGCGTGTTTAATATTATTGCATTCAAATGTTTTATTGCATCAGAATGCACCCAATCATTTTATCTTATCTTTTAAAATTTCTCATTCCTATTGTTTCTAATTATTTTGTAACGGTGACCGGTGGCTAATTATGAAATCTACTCGTTCATATCCGTATGGTCACGTACTGGAATCCGATGCTTAGTTCCGTTCCCGTGACTGTAATAAAAGAACCAGTGGGTCAGTCAGTCACTACGCCACTTGTGAAGGCCCCTGATGCCATGTGCAATTTACCTACTAGCTTAAAAAGTTATATTCCTCGGATTGGTATGAGAAAAAATACCATGTGTATTTTTTCTCATACCGATTGTTTTAAGACGGTTTACCAGATTACAGGATATTCTGGAATCTGATATAGACCAGGGTCCTAAAAACCGGGCAGTCATCGGTTCCCAGCCGGTTCCTCATCATGATAGGTAGATATGTACTTATATGGAGATGATAACGATGACAGCCATAATCCATTTATACCTAATAAAATTATTTCCATGTTTAACATTTAATTGTTTCAATTTAAATACCTAGGCTACTAAGTTATAAATTTATAATATAATATTTTACTTATTAATTGATGTATATACGAGTATTTTATTTAAATTCTCGTATTAAAATATTTTATTTATATTATTTTCATTGAAATAAAAGAAGGATCAGGATAATAATAATAATAAATAACATTATAGTAAAAGTACTTAATAAGCAAATTATTATTAGAAATATCTTTATAAAGAAAGAATATAATAATCGAACAATGAAGTAAATAACTGAATTAATTGACCTAACTGCACACAAACAAACTACAGGCTGCTGGCTGCATTGCCCTGCCCTGCTGTATGGCAAATGGTAATTACTATTTTAGAGTTGACCAACACCCTAAGGCCACTCATACGTAAGCTGACATCATATGAAAAGGATTCCGGCATTCGTGACTCAGGATTCGGCAAAGTCTACTTGTAGACGTTAAAAACAAGGTCTTATGTATTTTTAGCGGTTTTGTTCTACCAAACTATGATATATTTTCGGTGCCAACTGCTGATTTAATCCATTTTAATAAAGAAGTCTCATACTTACTTAATTCAGTTTAATAAGCACCCGATTTTTTTACTTTTACACGTAGAAAATTATGAATAAGGATAAACGGGAAAATTAATAAAAACTTAAACAAGATATATTGTCATAAGAGATCGTTTTAGGCTCTACGTTACTCATTTTAAATTTATGTACACTTTATAAAACGTCATAAAAGTTCGCCTTCTCTAAAATAAAATGTCATCTTCATAAGATGTAGTAACTATGTACCTACAATTCTTACTTAGTTACATCCCGACCATGTGTAATCATCAGTAAAACAAGACTGATTGAGAATTTAAATTACTTTGTAGATGGGTCGTGCTGATAACGTCCCCGTAACCTACGTCTACGCACAGTCTTAAATTATAATTCTAATGTGTTAGGCAATTTGTGTTTTAACAAACAAAGGAAGTTCTTCTATTTGACAAAATTAGATATACTTATTATGACAAAGTTATCTAAACCAGGTGCAGTAGAGTTCATTATAATGAATGCAAAACATTATTGTTATGATGAGACTCGAAAGAGTTACCTAATTTCAATTGTATGAATCGATTGTCTCGAAGTTCACTAAAGGCAACTATTTTTAAATATGTATTTGTTATCTATCATACATGCCGTTGTTGGTAACACCAATTTACACTGATAAAATTTTAATGAACATGTTTAAAAATAATAGTTAATCAAATAATGAGTCAAACCTAAATAAATATTATTTGATCATTAAGGGCAAAATCAACTCCAGATGTTATAGAAGGTTATTGGAGAGTATCAATAGCCGTTTTATTATATCAAAGCGCTCATTTATAGCTTATCTGTTCATATCCATACACGGGTCAGTCAGTAACAAAAAACGTTTGAAGCCATAAATAACTATGATTCAATGTCAACGTATTGAGGCATTGGCGTTACGTCAGACCAGGCTCTCCACAGGAGTTACGAATATCGTGAGTGAGTCTTTATTGGCAGTCTAGTTTTAAAGTCATTGCTTCAATATCGTTAGCGTCAAACTTCTCAAACAACTTGCTTTCTAAGAGAACTTGCTAGACTAACACAGAACCTGTTTAAAGCGCATCACAGACAAGATAGCTCTTATAAACTTGTGATTTTACAGAAATCCCAGCATTTCAATTTAGAAAATTTGATGAAATACTGAGAGTTTATTAAGTGCCATAATGATACAACAGTGTATAGCAATGTAATTGAAATCCAAAGTGAATAGCATAAAACTAGCATGCTTTTCCACAAAGATTTAAAGCAGGAGTCAGGAATGTGGTTTGAACGAGGTCACCTTAGCACGGCCAATGCAACTCATCAAGTTATTGATATACGAAAACGTGGTTGAAGTTTTACTGCATGCACAAATATGCGGAAAAAACTACTAAGCATTACTACCTAGCATGTTTGGTTGACCTTACGTAATCATACGGTTTTTTTTAAATAAGCTAAGACTCAATGTTTAAATTGAAAATGAGAGAATCGATAGGTAACGTACCTGCAATGATTTAAAAGCTATTTTCTTCAAGTTCAGTTATTCTAATAAATATTTTAGAGAGTTCCCTTTGGGTGATGTTGTTTTATGTACCTGACTATAAAATAAACGAACACAATGTTACTTAATTGTTAAGTTCTCAGTAAGCGAATTTTATAAATTCTTTTTAGAATAAAATATCTAAAACCGTAACAATAGAGCAAACAATAACATTAGGACGCGTGTCGTATCAAATTTCAAACTTGGAACATAACTGAGGCCACACACTGGGTGTTACAGAGATTTTTACGAGTGTAGGTTATATACATTTTGGAATTTACTTTACATTTCTTGAAAAAATGTCCTCCTTAAATTCAAATAACGAATTTAAGTCGTAAGATTTTCGACACGTTAAGAGAAATTTCGTTACACGTCAATCTTGAACATATGGCAGGGTTTTGAAAGTGGCCTGTATTTAAGCCATATAAATGAATCCTGCGTAAAGCTTAAGGCCATGCCTTATATGTTGAGGTCTGGTGTTGTAACAGAACCGAGCCTTATATGAGTCACTGTCAGGTAATAGTTTAAAATAAATTATTTCAAGCTGATTGAACATCTGTGGTTCTTCTTCGGGGAACCCAAGCATGACCAACTATAGACAGAAGGTTTTTGTCCTATGTTGACGAATATTTCAGCAAAAATTTACGATCATTCATCGCCAGGGGATCACGAACCGCATGAAGATGAATCAGTCTGGGTAAATTATTTACAATTAGGCTTGAGGCGTATTTATCGTCACTGATAAAAGTCACAGGTATCGAAAATTGGCGGTATTTCACAGTGACAGAAACTAAATATATCTGTGACTGTTTCACAGGCAGTGCCAGTGTCACGAGTGCACGATAGTATAATAAAATGTTGTTATTTTATTAGGTACCTACCTACGCAATAAATCGCTTCAGCTAGATAATATCGCTTCTATATTCTCTCTTTGATAGTATTACTAAGTCAGAATGAGACACACCTAGTATTTTATACTTGAAAATTAATTTAAAATGAATACCGCAATGTAACAAAGTTGTTGGCATTATACATATACAATTCAAGAGGAATTTTCGTAACGTAGCGGTACTATTGCTGCAATAAATATATTATTCAATCAGTAAATCAATGAATTTGTATGTGATTGGTAGAACTACCTAGTATTTTGTCACTGGTATTTGTCACAGATATTTTGAAGTAACAGTAACGTAAGTGACAGGTATCGGATTTTGCCTAGTATAACCCAAGACTATTTACAATACAAAACGATCATTATTGACCCACATAATATAACCGTAACTGAAACTGAAAACCCACAAATGTCGTCACCTACCATCGTCATTTGATAACTTTTGGGAATTTTGTTTATTTTTAATTATTATTTTTAACCGACTTCAAAAGAAGGAGGTTATCAATTAGTCTGTATGTTTTTTTTTGTATGTATGTTACGCGATATCTCCGCCAATTATGGACCGATTTTACTATTGTATAGAAAACAATCCAACATCCCAACCCATAAAATTTTTATCCTCAGGGGATTAGGATTTATCCCGCAAAACTTAAAATAAGTGTAAAAGTAAGGGAATTTGAAGTCGGTTTATCGTTTTTTAAAACTTGCCATATTATTCATATTACAGCACAAGACTTGACGATGCGGCCGCACAGCATCGATCACCACATGATGATTTGTTGGTGGGTCTATGTAGGTATGTAATCGCTAGCTGATAACAAATCTTTGTGCAACAAGTGTCTCGGTATTGTTGAACGTTTGCTTATTTGTAAAGTGCATCGTCCTCGTATATTCATGCGACCTAGATGCACCTCAAGTCTCATAAAAAGTATATAACGAAGAAACCGGTTACAAAAGCCCGATTGACTGATTCTCCTTGACCCAAATACAGGATAACTCGCTACAGGAAGGAACTTTCCAGAAGTTACCTACATTATTTGGTTTTGCTTGATGTTAGTTGTTAGTACCTACCTAGAGTTATAAATTTATCTACCTCGGCCATCCTCGGCCTCCTTGAGTCGTCAATATTCTTAAATGATTCATCTTACCTTGCAAAGCAAACAAGACGTGTCTACGCTACTTGGGTTTGAATTAGAAATGCTTACCTACTTTAACATGCAATTTAAATAAATTCCTTCGCAGAAATTTTCTTGATGTCAACAATACTGAAGGAAATGCAATTTAATAGGTATTTATATAGACTTAGGGCCTATAGCTTACACACATAGGCTGGCATACCTAACTTGCAAATCATTTTATCTAACTTTGAAGCTTATGGAATGAAAATCTGTTATACTTTATCCACCTAATGTTGTTTTAATACCTACATAATTCAAGTCAAATTCGCAATTTTACGATTAATTATAAGCTACTAAGCAACTATTGATACAGCATAAATTGTAGGTCCATAAAGAACTATACAATAATATAAAATATTGTTAGGAAGGTAGAGTAAAGCATTTCTATATTACGTAACTATTTGTTAAATATCTGAATATACTAGGCATGTAGGTACGACTTTTTATCCGCATGTTCGCAGTTTTTTGTTCTGCCGAACCTGTTTGTGGCCATTTTTGGATACACCTGGCGGTACCTCCTTCGTGCCCTGTGCCCGTGTAGTGTATCCAAACATCATAACTGTAGCCGTAACGTACTGGCATTTAGAAACTTAGCTCTGTTCTACAGGAGGTTTCAAGTATTTTAGACATTAGGAATCGAAGCTTATCTTGGTTCTAGATTTTCCTGTTTCCAGCTAGGTAAATAATTATGTAGTTACAGTACCTAGTTACTAAAAGTTAAAGAGGTAAATGTTCAGTGTTAATTCAAGATCACTTAAATTTAAGTCAATGGCGCATACATATACCTAATGCACAATAAAACACATCAATGACCTTACCTGTCTGTGTGTGTCTTGTCTACACGTAAGCCTGTTTCTACCCTCATAAAACTTCCTCCATAAATTGACTGGCGCCAAGCCCATCTGAAATCTAGGTCATGGCTGTGACCCTTTTAACACAATTCTAGATCTGGACCACAGCCTCCGGATCAATAGACCACGACCTATTTCAATAACCACTCCTTCTTCGTTTGCTTTTTGATAGCAACAATAGGCACCTAACTAATTTACCGGTAACCTTAAGTTTAATAGGTAGGTGAGATATAAAGTTAGACTCACCTTTCTCTGTGCTTCAGCGGCAAATCCGGATTTAGCGGCACGATTGTTAGCCATTGTGAATATTAAAACTATCTAACAACTAAAATAAATTAAATCACAGGCACGGGTTAGCCGTGAAGTCACTGTGTACTGAATGTAAACACGCGGGTCGACGCGGCCGAGTCACACGAAGAGCGATGTGTGAGTGTGTGCTTGAATGACATCATGCAGCGACGACGACGGTCTGGCGCGGGGTAGGGCTGCGCATGGCAGTTGTCGATGATCGGAGGTGCAAGATGCGAAATGAAAGCCTAGCAAGAAACGCGTCTGCGACTATGAATTTATAATGTGCGGTTGGGGCTAGGACCTGGACTGTTTATGTAGGGTTTAATACACTATTGTACTATATAATACATATATATGTATTACCTATACCGACCTACCTACCTTTTATTGAATTGCCATGACGGCCATCAATCAAATTGGCAAGCATATTCCAGAAAACCATGGTATAAAAAAACTCCCGGAAGAGCAGACCTGTTTTGGATCATGCAGTGAACGAACTTAGTAACCATCTTGTTTGTAAAAACTCCGAACAGGTAGGTAAGTACAGTAGCAATATATGAGCAGCGAAAATTGTACGAGTGATACACTTATGAATGTATAGGTAAGTACGTAAAAAGGTTTAGCAGTTTATCATGCCCAGCATTTTTATAGTAAGCACGTTTTATAATAAGTCGGCATAAAAGAACCATCGATATCGATGAAACTAAAATGTAACTACATAGGTAGGTATCTAAGATACCTCTAATTCTGGTCTGTACTACCATACCAACAACCTTTCGATATAATCCTTGCCACATCACTAAAACTTGGAAATGTAAAACGAAAACCAAGTATGGCATACAATGAGAGAGAATGGGTTAGCAAGAACGTGCTTCTCTTTTAGGCGTCACTTCGAAATGGCGGCAAAGCAAGTCACCATGCATGCAGTGATCCAACCGAAACGAAGGTAGCGGAGGGAGGCTATGGAGGAATGCACGTAAATAACTATACATTGCCTAGTACATTTCATAACTAGGTAGGTGTACTAGGTTGTTTCATGATATTTGGTACTATTTACTCTTCCCCTACGCACTCGCTATTATACCATTTAGCATACCTAAATAGTAGGTAACTATGTATGTACATTTGTGGATTGAGTAGGACCTTTGTAGTTCCATAATTACTGGGAGGAATGAGCATTGGTTAGTTAAGTAGCTTCCCAGGTATAAAAAAAAACCTGTAACCGTTACCTTTAAACGGACTCGATGAAATTGGGTAGTGTGGTAGATGATATCCGGGGATTGACATAGGCTACTATTTATTCCGGAAAAGTGCGTGCGAAGCCGCGAGCACAATCTTGTTCCTTATTTTTACTTAAATAGCTATAATTTATTGGCTAAGTTTTTACGTAGGTATATAAAGGTGGTAGGTATACCTATATACATATTTGTGTTATGTAGTCAGTCACAGAACAAAAATACGGAACTGGAGGTACCAATTTATATTGCGGTTCCATTCCATTTGATGCGGAACCCTATTTAATAAAAACCAACTAAAATTGTTGTGGTTGCGCCATCTCGTCGAACATTGACTGACTAATTTCAACTTACTGTTCCAAACTTAGAGGGTTCTAAATCCACTAAGGTTCCAAAGGTTGTGAAAGTAAAAATAGTCAGCACTACCTGGTCGTATCATGAGGTGTAAATTAATTTCAACAGATGACGCTGTAGAAAAAAATTGCTAGCAATAAAATATGAATAAAATAAGTCTGGTATTTTTCGGGGGTAATCAATTTGTTAGAGCCCGGAACGTAGCGTAGGCTGCTTGATCTTAGGTTGGAGCTTGTTCCAATATAATATACCATGCTTCTCGGTGGTAGTTTGCATAGGCCATGATTGGGAGAATTTGTATTGAGGTTACCTCAAATTTAAATAGATGGCGCTGGGTATTTCAAAATGAATGGTGAAACCAGGGACGAGGGAAAATTCTATTATATTTTACCTCATCCCTCGGTGAAACGAAGCCATGGTGAAGCTTATAAAAACCTCGGAAGAAAGAAGTACCTACATCCATATTTTTAGACATTTTCTCAATTACGACCTATCAGTATACTCTCATGTTTTGGTAAACTGTTTGAGTCTTTGGTATATGACTCTCTGTACTATCACTTAGAGCCACTTCTGTCGCCTCGTCAACATGGATTTATTAAAAAAAGATCCACGACCTCAAACCTCTTGGAGTATAAACACTACCTATGTGGCGCGTTTGCGAAGACTGGACAGGTCGATGCTGTCTACACAGATTTCTCCAAGGCGTTTGACAAGGTGAATCACGCAGCATTATGCATCAAGCTTTGCTCATATGGAATCCATGGTAACCTTTTACGTTGGGTAGAGTCATACCTCTACCGAAAAAACCAACTTGTGGCTATTAAAGTGTTTACTTCCTCACCTGTCGTGGTAACATCTGGGGTTCGCCAAGGTTCCCACCTTGGTCCATTGTTTTTCGTAGCTTTTATTTATGATCTCATTGATAGAATTAGGAATCCCTGCTTGTTGTATGCCGATGATCTAAAAGTGTACTCTACCATCTCTTGCATTACTGACTCTATAGTCCTTGAGGCAGACCTGGATGCCATTGATGAATGGTGTAACCTTAATCGAATGTTTCTAAATGTTAACAAATGCTTCATAGTTTTGTTTACTAACAAGAAACAAAAAAAAATGTAGCTACATACAAACTGAAGAACCATGTTCTCGAGAGGAAATCTACGGTTAAGGATCTCGGAGTTATTTTTGATGAAAAGCTTAGATTTCATGCCCACTACGACTATATTTCGGCTAGATGCTCCAAGCTACTTGGTTTCATAACTAGATCCACAAGAGACTTCAAGGACCCACGGAGTCTCATATGCCTCTACCACTCACTTGTTCGTAGTATTATGGAATATAATGCAGTAGTTTGGTCGCCTTTCCATAAAGTTCACATCGAGCGCCTTGAAAAAGTACAGAAAAGATTCCTTAAAATTTTGGGATATAGATACGGGTTTAATCGAACTCTACCAAAATATGAGGAAAAGCTTAATAAATTCAAATTCATGTCTCTTGAAACCCGTCGTCAATACCTCGACATGATCACTTTTTTCAAAATTATTCACTCAGCAATAGACTCTCCTGTGTTACTATCTTCTATGAGTTTAAATACCAGACCAAGATCTCGTTATCCCTTTCAGCATACTTTCGCCCTACAGGTACATGCCAATAACACCTCTTACTACACCCTATGGTCAGAATGTGTCGTTAATACAATGATCTTTTAATTAATAATAGTGACAATATTGATATTTTTAACAATAGAATATTTAAATTTAAAAAACATATTGAAACCACTCTTATTAAGGAGAGTGGTTATATTTTTTTGTGATTTTTAATCTTTATTTTGGTGCTATATATTCAAATTAAATAATTTATTGTTTCCTCATTGATTGTTTTAATTTAATTTTAATTGCATGCTTCAAACTTATTTAATATTTAGATACAATATTTTTGTACACAGAAATGCTCTGTATAAATGATGCTGTGTACACATACTTAGGGATACAATCTAGATCTTAATATCGTGTCTTTCTATTTTGTTATATTTTGATTGTGTTCCGTTTTGTGAGCCAAATAAATAAATAGATAAATAAATTAACCCTCCATCCACTCAAACTGGACTGATGGTGTCTCGAGCTGCTCGAGTTGCTCGAGCATTCCTCAAAAATATATTCCAGTTCGGTAGGTAGGTATGCTTAGTCGTTAATTTTTCTTTTGTAAACTACCTAGAATACGGAAATCCGTAGAAGAACCAAAGTTACCGACATTGCTCTCAGAATTAGCAGGCTGAAGGAAGTGGCGATGGGCAGGCCATTTACCTAGCTCGATGGATATATAATACTTTTATTTCAGACACATGAAATAAAAGTATTATATATTATTATATATATATATATATATTAGTAGGGTAAAAGAACAAGCGATTTTCTGAACGACAACGCCCAGCCCAAACCACTGAAGCTAGAAAGCTGAAAGTTGGTGGGTTGGTACCTTTTACTACGTAGGTTTCCGCTCTAAGGGAGAGAAGTTGTGGCCCGATTTGCTTGAAACTTACAGAGAATACTAAGAATATAAAACTATTGAACATACTATGTTTCAAGATTTTTTTAATATTCCACAAAATGGGGTAAAACGAGTTGGGATTCGTAGTTTAGCTTCGAATTTTAAACGGCTGTAAATTTTTAATGTTATCGCTATAGATCTGAAAATTTATGAATGTACATATGTATAAAAAAAAAATCATAAATTACGTGTTATAGTAATTTTAAAAAACTTAAATCCTTTCTACTATTATGAAAACGAAAGTGTTTGTATGTCCTTCCTTCATTTTTGGCATATATTTAGTTGCTCGTAAGGATGGAGAGTAACATAGGGTTTTTGACTTAGATTTTTTGTCCTGGTAAAACATTAAATACCCACGGGAGTTTTACAAAAAAAAGACCTTTTTATTCCCTTATAAATGTGAAATCTCCGAATTTAACGTGGGATAAACCGCGGCGGGGTGTTCCCCGCTAGTGTTAATATAATGTGCAAAACTGAATCTTTGCTGAGGCGTTATCTTCTACGGAATTAGTCATCGTCCGTCGAAAACCTCCAAAGGGTTTTCAGCACATCATAAATAACATCGCCATAAGATAGTCCCCAAAATCCACTATAGTAAACACAACAAACTCTTTTGAGGAGCGTTCAAGGTAGTTCGCGCGCGACGTATATGTACTTACCTTGAGATTGCCTTGAGATGACAGTTCATTTCACCTCTCGTATGAGAAAACTTTGTGAGTTAAGTTTGAGTGGAAGAATTGTGCGATCAAGCTTAAGTATAAGTACCGAAACACATTTGGAGATTGCGTCGAGGTTAAGTCGAAGTCGAGGCAACGACTAAAGATATGGGGGTTAGACTTAGAAGAAATCGGCTGTAAACAAAAACTTAAATTTTCTAGCTCTATGTTAAAAACTATCTACTTAGGTACATATTTCTTATTAATCTACGAACTTATTAGTAGAAAACAAATTAGCCTATGATCTTTCCTGGAGGGAGTTGAACATAAAATACGAATAATGATTAGAACCTTTTATTATTTTTTAGCGCTGGCATGAAAGTAGATTTTCCCAAAGAATTCGCATAGAATAATTTGAAATAATTTCGTGACTTTTCTAAATGTGTCATTCGTTTATTCGTCAGAAATTATGGTAGCTATTATGTTGTAGCACATGATTTTTTTTATATTTTTTAATTTTTAACTATTAATATAAGCTTCAATTCTATGATATACATTTTGATTCTTTACTGAAAAATATACAAGTATCTGGATCCAAAAAATACTAAATTATCAAGATGCGGGAAATCGTAACTCTTCAAACTGGCTCGTGCGGAAACCAGATTGGTGGAAAGGTAAGCATTTCAATATCCTCAGTTACAGAACGGCTGCACTTACGAATAGCTGTTACCATAACGCCTCCATAACGACTTTGAAGTCGCTAGGTAGATATAGGTATACACTTAAGATACCCTAGCTCTTCTTGTTCACAGTTCTGGGAGGTGATTTCTGACGAGCACGGCATCGATCCGACCGGCTGCTACCACGGAGACTCCGATCTCCAGCTCGAGCGCATCAACGTGTTCTACGACGAGGCTTCTGGCGGCAAGTATGTCCCGCGGACCGTGCTCATAGACCTCAAGCCTGCCATGATGGATTCCGTGCGGTCGGGACCCTTCGGGTGTCTCTACCGCCCCGACAACTTCGTTTACGGCCAAGGTGGTGGCGCCAACAACTGGGCAAGAGGACACTATACCGAAGGAATGGAGATCCTCGAGTCTGTGCTAGACGTCGTCAGGAAAGAAGTGGAAGGTTGCGACTTAGTGCAAGGCTTTCAGATGACCCATTCACTCGGCGGCGGCACCGGTGCCGGCCTCGGTACCTTGGTCATCAACAGAGTCCGAGAGGAATATCCCGACCGAATCATTCAGTCTTTTTCGGTATTTCCGAGTACCAGAGTTTCGGACTGCGTAGTAGAACCATACAACACCACTTTATCGGTTAACCAACTTGTGGAGAATACAGATCACACGTTCTGCCTAGACAACGAGGCTTTGTATGACATCTGCTTCAGAACACTCAAGCTGACCACACCCACGTATGGCGACTTGAACCATCTGATCTGCGCCACGATGTCTGGCGTTACGACTTGTCTACGGTTCCCAGGCCAGCTGAATGCAGATCTGCGGAAGTTAGCTGTCAACATGGTACCTTTTCCAAGACTACACTTCTACATGCCGGGCTTCGCTCCGCTCACTTCGCGAGGAGGACAACAGTACAGAGCACTAACAGTGCCAGAGTTGACTCTTCAGATGTTTGACGCTAAGAATATGATGGTAGCCTGCGACCCTCGACACGGACGGTACCTCACAGTAGCGACGATATTTAGGGGAAGAATGTCGATGAAAGAAGTTGATGAACAGTTATTGAATATTCAGAACAAGAACAGCACATACTTCGTTGAATGGATTCCCCACAACTGTAAAATAGCGTGCTGCGACATACCCCCTAGAGGATTAAAGATGTCATCGACTTTCATTGGAAACTCTACAGCGATCCAGAGTATGTTCAAGAGGGTAGGGGAACAGTTCGTGGCTATGTTTAGGAGGAAAGGCTTTCTCCATTGGTACACAGGCGAAGGTATGGATGAGATGGAGTTCACAGAAGCTGAGAGCAACATGAACGACCTAATATCAGAATATCAGCAGTATCAAGATGCGACAGCAGACGACGAGGGAGAGTTTGACGAAGAAGCTGAAGAAGGCATGGAAGAATAGAATTTTTTGGCTATACCTACAACAATCTCTAAATAAAAAAATATCCCTTATAGAACTGTTTTACTCTTATACCCATTGCGATTGAGCCGTACGGACTCGAATTGGGTATTATGAATGGTTAAAATGACTAACTAGGCGACTCTACCTAAAAGAAAAGTAGTTACGAAACTGTCTATGACTACGCCAAATACATATGATAGAAACCATTCATTTCAACCATAAAGATCACCAATATAGATATTCACTTGGCTTGTTATGAATTGCACTCTAAGACTTGTGCCGCCACGTACATAGGTATCCCTACCTTCCAAAGGACATTTATAAAAATATAAGTGCCACTTTGAATATTGTTTGATATCTACTACCATCTAATACATGGAACGATTATCTGGGTTTTTTTTAGCCGGACTAACAAAGTGCTCCAATCCTATTTTATATCACACACACAGAACCTAATACTGGATCCAGTCTAGACCCTATCGGAGAACTGGGGCCCTATTCTGCTGAACTATTCGCTTCAGTATGATAATGACAATGGTATTGTCGTCGAGTTAGGCAGAATCTGATGTCATAGTACAGTGATGATACAGCGATTGGTTGCAGAAATGGGCCCCCGGTAGGTACTACAGGCAATTCTTACATTCTTCATCTTTTAGCTTTGGCTCTGCATCTGGATTGATGCAATTCTGCCAGTGTCAGTTAGGTATGAATTCTTATATTATAAATACTCGATAAATATGGCAAGAACTGTCAAAATATCGAGTGATTACTTCGGAGCCAACAAGCGTATTCTCAAAATAAAAAAATACTATATTATATATAATCCAGTTTTTGGCGGTACTCGATACATCACATGATATTTTTAACAAGGAATTTATATACACTAGTATATAAATTCCTTGATTTTTATCCCATGGTAATGAATATCACTCGATAAAGTATTACGTGAAACGCAGAATTGGTTTCCATGCTTGTACGTACTACCTATCTTATTTTAGTAAAGCTACGCGTCCACTGAGTCGAAATCGGAACATTAGGATTTTTTGCCTTGTATTGATTTCTATGGTACGTATAGCATGCACTGTATCGGCATTTCTGCGCCAGAGACCGGTATTCCTGCAGACCTCATCGGTCATTCACCAACATCCTGTTGAACAGGGCACCACTGACGCGTACCATACGAACACTTAATCTGGTAGCGGCGAACATAAACGTATTCCAATGTTCGCAGAGCGAGTTCGTAAGGGCTATACTATGCAATTTATATATTTATAAATAATTATAATTTTCTGTAATCTATTGATATCTATTGAATTTATTTTGCTCATTGATTGATATTTATTGTTTGACTTGACGACTTTGGTACCGAATTATTTTATTTTGCTTTTTGACAATTGTATTTAATTATGTTATTCTTACTAATTGACATTTATTTAGACCTATTGCATTATTTTTCTAATTGTTGTAATTGAATTATGTTACTTAGGAATTAATTTGTTGACTACTCTATTGTATTAGGGCATACCTGTAAGAATAGAAGTAATGTTTTAAATAAATACAAAATAAAAACATTATGCTCACTCTATCCTCCATAATGAATGCATGCGCACATTGCGCACAGGCGAACTAGATTGCTTTGAAAATCTACTACTCTCGCATTTTGCATTGGTAGTTGCCAATGCAAATTCCGGAAGTTGTAAAAGGCATTTGTAAATACCGTCGACGACGCCGCGTCGCGTCGCCGGCCGCGTACTCTCCGATTCCGATCCAGTGGGGGTCGCGTACCTTTAGGTACTCTATGTACGACGTCGATTCTTTCCTACAAACGGTGCTTCTATATAGGGGTAACTATGTGTTTTTAAAATAAACCTTATTTTAAAATGAAAAAGTGATAAGGTATGCCAAATAAAAAAAGATATGTCAAGAGTATATTCTATACGCCAAATGACTCTAATCTTCAAATCAATTTACAAATCAAAATTTTCAAGTTCAACGTCCAATTTTTTACAAAATGTTTCAATAAAGAAATAAAGCAAAAAAAAAACAACAAATAAAAACAAGTAGAAATGTATAAAATTCTAGGTACCTATACCTACTAATTAATGTGAGAGTGGTCGTAGTTTTAGAAATACGGCTATTCCATTCTAAACCCCGCCTGCCTTCAGAGGTAGAGAGATCAACTTTAGAAGGCTTTAAGTAGAGCTGCTCAAGAATAAGATGGATTACCAAGGCAGAAGACGTAGAGGAGGGCGGCATTCAAAATGTCACAATCGACGCTGCGATGAGCACGTTCCACTGGTAATCCGAAATACGTCGGTCAGCCCCGCCCAGTGCAGACCTTGGAGCTTCCTCAGTGGGCTGTACAGCTTCTTCATGCTGTCAAGTTTGATGGCCATCATCTACATTATGCTGGAGTATCATTGCCTCACTTGCACGGCTAAGTGCGACATGAAGACCATTTCTCAGAACATTGATGACATTGCGGTAAATCCTATCCTGTCCTAGGTACCTACGTTTTTAGTTAGTGCATTTCCTTTCTTAGTCCTGTTTTATTGTCACGCTCGCAGTAGTAAACAGTTGTCTGTCTTCTAAATCTGCTAAAGACTGACGGTTTCGCATGAACGGTCAAGATAAGAAATCATGACATTAGAATCGGATTTAAACTTCTACAATCAGCACTAAATTTGCTAAAGACTGACGGTTTCGCATGAACGGCCAAGATAAGAAATCATGACATTAGAATCGGATTTTGAGTTCTACAATCAGCACCACCGCATATACCTACGATTAATTGATTAATCACGGTAATTCAAATTTCCAGAAAAACCTATCGATGATAAAAGAAAGCTACCTTGACCTCGAATCGAAGATATCGAAATTCTCCCATGAGCTTCCAAAAATTGAAGGCCAGATAGATGTTTTGGAAGCGTTCGCAAACGTAGTCGAAGGCGGCGCTTTTGAGTTTGATTGGAATCTAAAAACACCACAGATCTTGCCCAACGTCGATGTTTATTTAAACAGATTGGAGCATGGACAGAATGTCAGCCGAAAAGTTGCGAAGCCTCTATTGACTGATAAATGAAAGCAAATAGTGATTATAGTTAAGAGCAACACATGAGCGACCCATGTCGTGTCTAAGTGAAACAACAATAAAAAAGTTTGTTATTTTACTTTTCATTTTTATTTAAATTAGTTGGGATAGGCAAGACAGGTTTTGTAAAAATCGATAGATGTATTTTTTTGTTTAATCGTAAAGTTTTTTTATCCTCTTCTAGATTTCAGAATGTTGGTTTTGTCGTTATGTTATCATCAGACTCTCCAGTTATGGTACGGGTGGTTGTATTGATTGAGACGGCGGCGGCAGTATTTATACTCTGGTGAATATAGACAACTGTGTGGTTCATTGACGCTGTAAATATCTCTTCTTTCGTATTCTATAGGATTCCTATTGGTATTTCCCACTCCTACAGGCTTCAGTAGATTGCTCGTCACAGTAGCTACATTCAATGACTGGATATTTTCCAATGCTTCGAGTTTTTCATGCTCATTCTGTGGTTCATTGACGCTGAAAATATCTCTTCTTTCGAATTCTATGGAATCTATATTCGTATTTCCAACTTCTACTTCTTCAGACTTGAGTGGATTTCTCGTGACGGTAGCTCCATTCAGTGGTTTGGTATTTACCAATGCTTCAAGTTTTTTGTTCTCCGTAAGTTCTTTCTTCTCTGTATTTTTATCATGTTTTGCAACACGTGGGTCAGTTTTATCTAATTTTAGTGCGACTGCTTGAGGAATAGGCGATGAAGGCTGACCGGGGTGTACAGGGTATATTACATTTTTTAATCTAGCTGGATGTTGATTTTCCGCAACCTTTATTAAGTTTCTTAGTTCTTTGTGGAGGCTGTCGTATGCAGCGCCAATGTGTGTAATAGTCTCCTGAAATCAATTGCAATTTTATAAATGCATGAATCAACATACTCTAAATTGCCTAACTATGTAAATAATAATAATAGGTGTTAACACTGTTATCAATGTTAGCCATGAATCCCTGACAAATCTTAGGTTTGGCGTCGCAGGTTTGTTGAACATTTGATGATAAATTAAATAAATAAATAGCCATAATGGCCATAAAGGCTGGACAATCCATACAGTTTCATTTAGCCGAACCATAACACAAGCTCTGCTTAGCTTGGGCTGTGTCGATTGTCCAACATTGTACACGGTGTAACATGAAGGGTGGATCATCGGTGGCTGGGGGGTGGGGAAACAGATAGGCAGGGTCGCAGACCTAATGGTTTGGCTGCAATTGCGAAATTCAATTACTGATTTTGACTAAAACTTTACCAAAGTTCTAATAACTTTTGAACCACTGAATATCGCAGAACATACATGGGGGGTTAAATCGATAGGTACTGAGGTCCCCCACCCCCCTGCCACCGATGATCCACCCCTCGTGTTACAGTATATTAATTTTATTTTAACTAAGCAGAGCTTATATTATGGGTACTAGATGACTGATGTTATACATAATACAATATATATAAATATAATATAATATTTATTTATACATAATAATACAATATATCTACATAGATAGTTTTTTATTAAACTCAGAAAATACCCAAAATACCCAGAACAAATATTTGCGTATCGTACAAACATTTGTTCCAAGATGGGAATCGAACTAGCATTATTGGATATTTTGGCTACCGGTTATTAGTTGGGTATTTTGTTGCAATACCGCTAGTACCAACTGGTACCCAATAACGTTACAATACTCTATACCTGTTCTGATTTCTACCCAATATATTTCTAACCGATTTGGTTAGAAATACCATCTAACCGATTTGGTTAGAAATACCATCTAACCGTTAAATACCAAATACTTGTTGCAGCTACATAACTTTACGGGTGAACGGTCCGCTAGTACCTATGCGTAGATGATAGTTAGGTAAGTATAGGTATTGAAGCGTTGGGTAGTTATGGCTCACGGTCGGTTAGGCGCGATGCTCGCTTTGCACAGTTATTCCCTAGCGGTATGCGGATTTTACAATAGCGTTAGATATTTTAGGACCATGCTAACAGGTACTGAGTTAGTTATTGAATACCGGACTCATCTCTAATTTAATGTAATTGTGCAAAAGTAACAATAACAACACGTTCATTTATAATCAAGTTTTTTATTTTCAAAATACCTAGTATGCAGTAATAAATACCTTTAATATGCAAATAAACCTGAGGTGACGCTTTAGCTTATAAACCTCTCTTCCCAGCTAGTTATCCCATAATATGGTGGTGGGTCATATTAATTTCTGAGTTGATCTCACGCACTTCACCGAGGCCATCTTCAAAAGCTTGGCTTTAAATACCTACCTACATATTGTAATAATCTTAAGATTACAGGGTACATGTTTAAGCTACCACCTAAGAAAAAACTATGTATGTATGCAATTAATAAATAAATACGAAATACTGCAAATTCTCCTTCTCTTCTACTTTTACTAGTAGATATCTAAAACTCACACAAACTGGCGAACAACTGCGGTGAAAGGCATAGAATGGAGGAATAATGTTCCATAGTTAGAAGAAGAAGCCTGTTCTGACCTGGAACAACTCTAGAAGTAGGATCTAACTTACTTTCAAAGATTGCAGACTTGTTTTCATATGAACAAGCTCAGACTCTATCATGAACCTCTCCCAAAAGTTGACAGTCATGTGCCCCAACGAAGCAAACAGACCCAAAAAAACAAGACTTTCTACGATAACATTTTTTATTGATCTACGTTGAGGCATGGTTATTTTTTAAGAAAGCTTCTTTAAAATTTTACATTTTTACTGACCTCGAATGATTAATAACTATTTTTCAACGTCCGGAAATGTCTGATTGACAGCAAAGAGTTTTGAGTTTGTTGTAGGTACGCAATTTTTACCTATGGCTACTAAACTAAAAGTTAAATAATAATTTTTGTGGGCAGCTTGTGGCGAGCTGTTGGTGAGTAGCGACAACATAAGGGTACCGACCGGTGGTCTGTTCGTGCCCACACCAGCTAGAAAGCAGATGGGGACCGAACAGATCCGCAGGCTTCTAGCGGGCCAAAACCCCGACCTCAACATCAACTCGTGGAACCCCATCCGCGCGGAACAGCGAAACGACCAGGAAGTACCCGGTACGTACCTGCTTCTCCTCGTTCCCGAGTCTGAAGTTGAGAAATCCCGACTCAAAGACCGGCGCCTGTACTGGCTTCTTGGGAACATCTACCTCAAGATCATCCAGAAAGATGAACCCAAGGGCGAGAACAGCGACGCCGACAAAAACAACCCTGGACCCAAGCCCGATCCCCCTTCGGGATCCAAGGCTGAACCCGATCCGCAGCCCGGCCCCAGTTCGGGGTACGCAGCGGAATCTTCTCCGGCCCCCCCACCATCCCAGGGGCTGGATCTGATGGATGTCCAGGATCCACCAACCCCACTGTCCGAGGAGCGCTTTCTCGATACGGAGGGGAGCGATGTCAGTGTCAGCGACAGCGACATCGGCTCCTCTCCTATCAAGCGCTAAGCCAACAACACCCTCCATTCCTGATCCACCACTTCCTGCCACACCCTACATCCAAGCGAACCTCCAGCATAGCCTGACGGCTACCGCGTCCATACGCAGAATGCTGGAGGAACATCCCGACGCCGTGGCCCTTATCCAAGAACCGTGGATCAGGAAAGGCCAAATTTGTGGCCTAAAAATACCTGGAAGCAAACTTCTCGCAACTGCAACTGTAAGCAACCTCAGAACTTGCATTGTTGTTCCGAGAACCGCTAAAACACTCCTAATAACCGAACTATGTTCCAGAGACCTAACAGCAGCTAGACTATACCTGTCTCCCACCAACAACAGCTCCATATCGCAGATAGTTCTAGCATCAGCCTATCTAGCAAACGATGAAGCAATACCCTCACCGGAGCTGGTGTCCCTGATCGAGTACTGCGAGAGGGAGAAACTCGAGCTCATCATTGGCACAGACTCCAACGCGCATCACACGCTGTGGAGCAGCGCCAGGTGCAACGATCGAGGGGAAGAACTGGTAAATTATCTTATCTCTACTAACCTCCTGCTCCTCAACAGAGGCTCGGAACCTACTTTTGTTACATCTAGAGCCCAAACAATCATTGACTTAACACTATCAACCTCACAAGTTTCTCACTCCATCAAGGACTGGCACGTTTCTACCGAAGCCTCGTGCTCAGACCACAGGTGGATAAGATTTAACTTAGAATTGTCACTACCGAACCCACAACCTAGGCGCGTCCCACGTAAGACTGATAAGACTAAATTCTGCCTATTAGTCAAATCACAACTTACCGATATGCCTGACCTACAGAATCATATAGAGGTAGCGGAAATTGACCACTACATAAACCAACTAACATACACTCTTACCAACAGCTTTGAACAATCCTGCCCTTTAATCACGCCCAAACACGGGGCGAACAGACAATGGTGGGGTCCTGAACTGCAAAGACTCCGTCGCAAAGTAAGGAAACTGTTCAACAGAGCCATGAACACTAGACAAGACGAAGACTGGGTGAATTACTATAATGCAAAACGAACCTACAAAAAGAAAATTCGCCTACGAAAAACGGAATGTTGGGAAAGGTTCTGTACCAACATTGAAAAGAACAGTCAGGCCGCCCGTATCAGAACCATCTTAGCAAACGTGCCGGAAAGCACGCTTGGATGTCTCATCAAACCTGACAATACCTTCACCAAATCAGATGCAGAAACCAGCGAAGTGCTACTGAACACGCATTTCCCAGGCTGTCAAGTTACAGACACTTGCACATGGGAAGAAACATCAGAGCGCACGCCTACCGCCCTAGACTGGACAACAGCCCACTCTATGATAAACTACGAGAAGGTACTCTGGGCAATCAACAGCTTTCTTCCCTTCAAAGCACCAGGACTGGATGGGATCTTCCCAGGTATGCTTAGATGGTGCAGTGGTATACTAGCCGAACACCTAGTAAAGATATTCAGAGCATGTATCGCCCACAAGTACATACCACTTAAATGGAGGGAAGTGAAAGTAGTATTCATACCAAAACCAGGAAGAAGTGACTATACCCAACCAAAATCCTTCAGGCCGATAAGCCTGACATCATTTCTTCTGAAAACACTAGAAAGACTTTGTGATAGAGAAATTAGAGACCATACACTCTTTCACAACCCGCTACACCCGCAACAACATGCTTACAGCAAAGGCAAATCAACAGAATCTGCTCTACATAGCGTAGTCTCACGCATAGGCAGTGGACTGACATCAAAACAACCTACACTGGCGGCCTTCATAGATATCGAAGGAGCTTTTGACAAGACACATTTCACCAGCATATACAGGGCCCTCACTAAATATGGTGTTGCGCCGACACTGGCTGAATGGATAAACAACATGCTCAAAAACAGAGCTATACAAGTCACAATCAATAAAACCACAAGAGGTGTAGTGGCCAGAGGCTGCCCACAAGGTGGCGTACTATCACCCCTATTATGGAATATAGTTGTTGATGAGCTAATCCGCAGGCTTAACGGCCACGGACTAGTTACGGTGGGATATGCGGACGACCTCGCGATCCTGGCGACCGGCTGTTTCGAAAACACACTATGTGACCTGATGAAACTCGCCTTTAGAACCATTGAAACATGGTGCAACGGCCATGAACTCTCAGTTAATCCAACAAAAACGGAACTAATAATGTTCACTAACAAGCGGCATCTGGGAAATCTAAAACTCCCAAAACTGTTTAACACGGAGATAAAACTAAAAACAGAAGTCAAGTACCTAGGAGTCATACTAGACAGCAAGCTGCTGTGGAATAAACACCTAGACTACAAACTCCAACGTGCTACTGCCACATTCTACCAATGTAGCAGGATGCTAGGAAAAACCTGGGGACTTTCACCGAAAATAACTATGTGGCTCTATACTGCTATCGTTAGACCTACACTAACGTACGGAGCGATAGTCTGGTGGACCAGAACGGAGCTGAGCACCGTAATTACAAGACTGCAGCGCTTCCAAAGAATGGCATGCTCAGCGATAACAGGCTGCATGAGGACCACTCCTGGTGCTGCCCTAGATGTAATTCTAGATCTAGCACCGTTAGACCTATATATACAACAAGAGGCTACAATGTCGGCGCTGAGACTACACAATATGGGTCTCTGGGAAGTCACAAGTAGCCTACACGCACAGATCATGGACAGGGCTATAGCATACGAACCTCTTATGGCCGCCCCCTGTGACAAAATGCCCAGTAAACCGATCATAAACAAACACTACCAGATACAACTATACGAGGATCAAAAAGATGAATCAGGAACCCATGAAGTCAGAATTTACACAGATGGCTCCAAAACGAATACAGGTACGGGTGCTGGGATTCACTCAATGGACCTAAACATTAACATTTCAATAACGCTAGGAAGACACAGCTCCATATTCCAATGTGAATGTGTAGCAATAACCCAGGCAGCTACAACCATGCAGAAGAGAGGAATTAACGACCAATGTGTACGAATTCTCTCTGATAGTGCTGCTACACTCAGGGCTCTGGAGGGAAACAGCTGCAACTCCAAGCTCGTGTACGAATGTCACTTAGCTCTAGAAAGGATATCTGCCAAGAACAGGATCATCCGTCAATGGATTAAGGGACATAGCGGATCTCTAGGGAATGACGCCGCTGATGAGCTGGCACGGAAGGGATCGGAAACAACCACAGAAGGCCCATCCCCTTTTCTACCCTTGCCTTTTTCACTATTCCAGACATGGACTAGGCTGAGAACTAGAGAGACGCATAACGAACGATGGAAGCACCTGCCAGAATGCAGACAAGCTAGAGCGGCGCTCCCATCAACATCACCGAAGTTAACTAAACGCCTACTGAACTTAAACAGAACGGACCTGCGTATCCTGGTGGGAACACTAACAGGACACTGCCCACTAAACAAACACCTATTTACCATCGGAGCGACGGACAGTCCCCTCTGCAGAGGATGCCTCAGTGACGACGAAACGGCCGCCCACGTAGTCCTGGAATGCGAGGGAGTAAGTAGGCTTCGCGGAGTGACCTCAACTTGCCGAGGTCACTCCGCGAAGCCTATGAAGATCCCAGGAAGATTCTGCGCTTCTGGACGGAGTTAGGCTGGCTTTGCTAGCAAATCAACGCATAATGGACCAAATTGAGTCCAAATGCGGACAAGGGAGTACCCATACCATACCAAGGGTACCGACCGAGTGTTCCCGGGAAGTTCCTGGTTCTCGTCTCCGCTTGCGGAGTGGTATCCCATCCCATCCAGAGAATCAGACTCCACCTCTTGCTTGCATTCATTGGCCGGTCTGAGTTGAGTCGTGAGAGATGTACCTTAGTATGTAGACTCGGAGGTGGAAGTGTATAATGACGTAATAACGAGGAAACCCGCTCAGGTGTCTTCGTGATGGTGAAATCGGGGCAGCACCTCTTGACACCCCTTACTAGTTTGCACCGATAATTTTCCTTTCCAGCATTTACGCCAACATTTTGAGGAACCCATCCAGCATTCGGCAAGCCACCGTCTGCCGCTTGTAACAGTATTGAGAGTATGTTTATGGCAGGCGTCCGTAGTCTCCCCCATAGCCCGATTACCCAGTCCATCCATTCATCACAATAACATGGTTTTTTTATTACTTTCATTTTCCTTTGCAATATATAGTTATAATTTGTTTCTATTATTTGATTGGAATTTTATTTGTTAATAAAGACAAAAAGTCCATGTAAAATAAAAATCGATATTGTAGTGTATACAAAATAATAAATATTGAGAATAACCCCCGGGCAGTCAGATACTTGCATCTGTGACGGTGCGAGCGGGCGTCTCGGACCGAACGATTGTTACTCAAATTGTTTGTTTGATTTACACTCTTAAAGCCCAATAGCAAACCTATTTTTCTCACTTCCGACGTCCCTACGCTTACTACGGGGAGCTTTTTGACAAGATAACCAGGTTACAATAGCTTAGCTTTGACAGCATGTTAGATTGTCTAAGCGGGGAGCTCGGACTTATGTCTTTCGTGCCACGTCCACATCGGTCCTCCATTTTAGGGACTACAATTTTCTAGCTCTATGAGAATACTTTACGGCATGGCTCGTGCAGCGCTCTACGGACGTAGCACTTGCCACTTCTAGGCATGGATCGTGTAGCGCTCTACGCACGAAGCACGCGGTAACTTCTCAGCATGGCTCGTTTAGCGCTCTACGCACGTAGCACTCGGTAACTTCTCGGCATGGTTCGTGTAGCGTTCTACGCACGTAGCACTCGGCAACTTCTCGGCATGGTTCGTGTAGCGTTCTACGCACGTAGCACTTGTCACTTCTATCTAGGCATGGCTCGTGTAGCGCTCTTTGCACGTAGCACTCGGTAACTTCTCGGAATGGCTCGTGTAGCGCTCTACGCACTTAGCACAGGCCACTACTTAAAGCCTATGTTCTATCCCGGAAAAAACGCGCGCTAATCCGTGGGCAGAAACTAGTTCTATTATAATACCTACTTCTTAATAGACCATAAATTAAAATTAAGTTAAAATTTTTGGGTACTTCATTCTTTATTGTGGCCTATTTTATTAATCCAATCATTGATTTAGATCTTTTGCGGGGATCTTTTCACTTAAACTGTTAGAATTTTTATTCTGAATCTGCTCAGCTCCGCCATCAAATGAGTCCGTGTAGAGATACGACATGATTGTCACCTCCTGTAAAACATTAAGGCCTTAAATTCTTTTCTCTTTTTCGATCAACCACTAGGGCCAGGAACAGATCTACCATTCAACTACAATCCCCAACCTACTTGCCAAACGTTGGGGATTTGCGGAAAATTCGCCGAGAACAATTATTCGTCGAGAACAATTCGCCGAAAACACAATTTGCCGAGAAATAGTCATAAAGATTTTCAAGATAGCGGGAAATACCCAGTTTTGTCCTACATCAGAAAAATTGTGTTTTCGGCGAATTGTTCTTGACGAAATTGTTTTCGAGGAATTGTTCTCGGCGAATTTTCCGCAGACGCCAGAGTCCAGGTGCTGCAGAGGTAGCGTCATATTAAGGCTTACCTTATGAGAGACGTTCTTTCTGGGGTAGAAAAACCGCCGGAAGAGACTCAGCTTCTTCTGCAAATGCACCGGCTCCGACTGCGTGACTTGCATTTCGCCGCTTTGGCATATCGACTTCTGGTTTTTCAACTGAAATAGGTGAACTTAATACATCAATTAATAAGGAAGAGAAAACATTCACAAACGGTAAAGGATGAGGAGTAGCTTTAATATTTTAGCTTATTTAAGTCTTCTAACTTTTTAAGTAGGTAATTACTTAAGTAATAAGTTTATGTTGTAGCGAAACAACAGTATAAATAAATAAATAAAAGAAAGAAATAAAATAAATAAAAATTATTTGGCCATACATGACACACAACACGACACATCACAAATAGTGGGAAAGTACAAGAAACGAAACATGAAGAAAATATGATATATAGGTATAGTGTTACATAAGGGGCCAAAAAGGTTCCTGTCTCAGCATTATGCCGCTACAAGCCTAGCTAGTAGCAGCGCTGGTTTTCAGACAGGTCCTGGAAAAAATGGATGAGAAGAACCGTATTCGTTTAGCCATACCTATAGTTGCCGTAATCAGGAAACATGTCACACTAATATTATAAATGCGAAAGTTTGGTTGGATGGACGGATGATCTTCTTCACGCGAAAACTACTGAACGGCATGGCCTGAAATTTTGCATAGATGTGCCTAGCTCTAGGGTTTCTATTTAGGATTCTTTTTATCCCACAAAAACTCGTGTGAAGCCGCGAGCAGTGTTTATTAGAATGATGAAAAACGAAACCGCTATAATCATAGCTATTTTTAATCCGATGACGTATAGAAAATTTCAATAAGATCGGGGACATAGTTTCCAAATGAAGCGGAAAGTACGTTTGTATGGGGCTAAGGCTATCCGCACATGCAATAGTCCCCCACCGCGTCTGTCTGTTTGTTCGCGATATACTCAAAAACAACCGAACGTATTTTCATGCGGTTTCCACCAATTTGTCAAGGTTTTGTGTAAATTGGTTGAAATTTAACGATAATTGTTGGAAGTGTCGGAAAAAGTCAAGCCGCCTGGGAGCTTTCATCGTAAACGCTCGCTCGAACGTAACGCTCGAATCCCTTTGTGATATATTCTCTACTACTATTGTGAAGCTGGGGCGGGTTGCAAGCAGAGGTTAAAGAGGTAGTAGGGTTTAGGAAGTCAAGTTATTAGTATAATATGTTACCGTTTCCGTGCCGCCGTCTTGCATTGAGCAGTGAAGGCAACGAATCTCATCAGCCACTGCTAAGCAGGCCACTTCAGCTCGGCTCACTTCGCCCTGTGAACCAAGATTTTCTTTTCATCATCATATCAGCCCATACACGTCCAATACTGGACATAGGCCCCCATACGACGCCACAAATAGCGGTCCTGAGCCGCTGCATTTGTGGTATTTGGTATTTCGGTCCAGTGAGTGGATGGTCTCCCAACACTCCGTTTCGTAGCCACTCGAGAACCTTTACTCCCCAGCGGTTATCAGTTCTGCGAGCTACATGATCTGCAACTTCAGCCTAATAATAATGTTATTAGTAATAAGAACTGTAACAAACTAGTCTGTAGGTATCTTAGCTACAAAATAAAGATTATTCTTATTCTTATAACTCTGACAATGAGAGCTATGTCGGTGACTTTGGTTCTTCTACGGATATCTGTATTCCGGATTCTGTCACAAAAAACAAATAAATATTCGCGATGTAGGCAGCGCGATGCTGTTGATGCACAGAAATTAAAAAAATGTGCCTTTATTATTTAAATAGCAATTGACTTCAGGTCTTGCTTGGATAAGAATTAGCGATTTACTCCAGGCTAATACGAGTAGGTATGTCTACTGTTACTGAGTAGATAGAGCTACTGTCGCAGGGAAGCAGAAACCCTGAACATTGAGTTTTGTATTTTTTTGCTGGGTCGCATAAGTAGGTAAGTTTACTTATTTGGTACAAACCGACATCTTCATCAGCACTTTTTTCATAGCCTTCAATTCTTGAGTTCTATGTAGTTTTTGTGATAAATCTGGGACGACGAAACTTAGCATTACAATCAAAACCACCGTGAAAATAGCTACATAGCTTCCATTCAGAGTGGAATACATCGTCCAGAAGTAGTTGGCGGCCATGGCCGAATATCTGGCCAGGTCTGTTTGTAAAGTGTGCATAGTGTGGACGGAGGCTCCTCGGGAACTAGTATGGTTTAATCCCGAAGGTGGCGCTCGAAGCGAGTCTCTCGAATTATGCCGGTACATGCCTATATAGGTACATGTTAGGGTGGAAGAAAATCTATCCACTGTAACAAAAAAAATCATATTGTATATAAAAATATCGGGAACAGCCTACTTCTAACTAATATTATAAACGTCAAAGTTTGTCAGGATGGATGTATGGATGTACGTTGTTGTTACTCATTCACGCAAAAACTACTGAACCGATTAGGCTGAAATTTGGTATGGGTATAGTTTGGGACTTGAAATAACATATAGTCTATATTTTCATCCCGATAAAACGCGGGCGAAAGCGCGGGCAGCAGCTAGTGACTCATATGTGCAAGTCTTCTAGACCTTCGTTATAAAACGTCGGCCACATCGTCACTTTCCATCAGGGGAGATTGTGATTAAACGAAAGTCTATAGCTAAGAAAAACAAGTCTGTTTTTCTATAAATACTCTTACAAAAATTGTGACATATACGGAAATAATAATACTTTAGTATTTAAATGCCTAATTACTTTTAAGAATGCAAGCGCCTTGTAATGAATGAATTTACTAGTTATTTCTAACTTTTCCTTCTCAAAGAACATACGCGCAGTCAAAGATTCTCTTTACATCTTTAGTTGTAGACTGGGTGTAGCACTGAAGCATATGTACATTATTTGAATGTATCTTATTCCTATTCTGTCGTATAATACCTTAGTGTCTACAGCCGTTCAACAGCGGTGGATCGAGGAGAAGGCTCAGTCAGAATTTGTCTCGATCTAATGTAAACGATTGGGAAACGGCATATTTATGGATAATCCCACACCGTATTCCCACCATGACAATAGGATCAAAATTTTGAGAACATCTGCCTGCCTACACCTTACAATTTATTAAAAACCAGGGAAGAGACCATTTCGTCGTTTTCCCATTACTGAAGTGATATTTACTGTATTTTTGTTTGAAAAACTAACACATTTTAATTTAAATTTTTGTAAGGAATCTTATTTTATACGTATCACGGTGAAAAAATCCAGAAACCTATTGAGAACTTAGATGTTGACACTAAGTTGACACCTTTATGAACACTTGACAGTGAGTGATTATGATCTTAAAGCTTTGCGCACATTAATCCAATCCCGCGTACGCTTATAGCTTGTGCTGTATTTTTGTTAATATGCATACCTACAGATATGGGCTTAAACTCGTTTTCTTTAGATATGACAAAATGGCTTTCCACATGCTTGAAACGAGTGGCCAGCAGCCCGTAGGCCTCCTGATGCCTCAATATAAAATGCATGTAAGTCTTACGAGTTAAAGCCCATACGTCAATGAACATTTTTGTGCTGCGCGGTAGCGTGCACCCCTGATCACATCATCAGCCCGTATACGTCCACTGCTGAACATAGGCCTCCTACAAACGACGTCACGAATAGCGGTCCTGAGCCGCCTCCATCTACGACCGCTACAGTGTCGTCGGTCCATCGAATGGGAGGTCTTCCCACACTCTCCGTTTCGCATTGCTTGGCAGTCGCCACTCGAGAACCCTTACTCCCCGACGGTTATCGATTCTACGAGCTATATGACCTGTCTATCGCCACTTCAGCCAGCTAATTATGAGAGCATGTCGGTAACTTTGGTTCGTCTACGGATTTCCGTATTCCGGATTGGCGATTCTATCGCGTAGAGAAACTCCGAGCATAGCTCTCTCCGTAGTTCGCTGGGTGACTTTTGTCTTATGCACAAGGCCTATAGTCACGACCACGTCACGGATCCGTGTGTCATCACTGGTATATACACTTTGGTTTTCATCTTGAGGCTCTGCGGTATCCGTGACGAGAAGATATTGCGTATTAAGTTTTTGAGCTGTTAGCTGCTGAGAGCTGGAGAACGAGTCCTTAATATTGTAATGTAATTTAATTTAATCTAACTTATTTTATTCTATAATAATAAATTAAATGTATTTCTAACTAATTTTAGTTTTAGTGGACGTGTAATTTTGAATTTTATGTAATTTTGTGTGTATAATATGTGATATGGATTTAATTATCTGAAATAAATGAATACAATACAATACAATTATCTCAAGGCAGGCCCGGGATATCTTCGGTATAACTCTGATCTTCGATAACCTTAACGCAGTATGGATGCGACTAACACTTTCTGGTTGTTAGCATAGAGTTAGAATAGGACAAAGCCAATCCTGCCTTCCATGTACTTATGTTCTTTTTGGCACATGCACGCCTGTATAGTTCCCTATTTTTTGACAGGTGAATGAAGACAGAGGAATGATAGAAAGTGAAAGCAATATTTCACAGACACAGTTACTTTTAAAAATAGTGATGCTACCCAATAACAAAGAAGTCAAGTTAGCGATGCTAATCTGTCAACAAGTAGCAAATAAATCAATAATTTCATAATATGTATTTTTCTTTTCTTTTATTAGCTACACACAACTTTCTGTTAAATATTTACTTTCTCTGTGTAATGCTTTATTTAGCCTTATTTTATCAAATTTTTTTTGTATAATACTTTTATATAAATCACTGTTAGATTACTAAATAAATTAAATATTAAATTAAAACAAGAAAAATTACAAAAATAATAATATTTTATTATAGGGTTAGTATTATATAATGTATGTTATAGGTATTGAAGATTCTTGTTCTAAAACTAAAGTAATTTAGATGCCTGAATAGGTTTGTGTGTAAAATAATACAAAATGTTGAGTAAAAATAATAAAGTTAATCTTTATAAAAATAGATTCGGTAAAGCGGTAAGGAACTAGGTGTCTGGCCTGACCATAGTACCTATATATTTATACCGCTTTTTTTATGTATACCTATGGAGGTACAGATTTATGTTACTTCGCCTATGGCAAAACAACGTTTGCCGCACTAAAACAAAGAAGTAGAGAGGTGTGAAGCTAGTATATTCAGACAAAATTTATCCGTTTTCCTTGGCCTTAATTATTATATAAGTTAATTTATTGTTTAGAAAAAACTATAAACTGACTTCGAATCTCTTTAGATTTAATGATTTTTTTACAGTTTTGCGGAATAAATACTTCTTCCTCGTGAATAAAATTTATTGGACCATTGCACAATTATTCTCAATACTATAACTGCCAAAGAATCATACAAATCAGTCCATAAATGACGGAGAAATCGACGGGCATAGGTACATCAAAAACATACATCGAAACTCCTCCATTTTTCCAAGTTAGCTAAAAATCGAATCTCTATCTTATACTTCTAGATGTGAAAAGTACAGGAAAGAGAAGGCTGATAAGAAAGGTGTTTAGACCTCCACTAGCCAGGCCCAGATGATGACGATCTCCCATCGAGAAAACGTCCGATAAAACTATTTATTTTGCGTCCCCTATTCAGTTACACTGCGCAATTTCTCTAGACCAGAATACTCAAAAAATTAACTCAGATTTAAACACGTCTTAATAATTGGCGAATTATTCACAGACTTTTATTGAAAACAACGAAATTTGAGATTTGCTTAAATCTGAGTTGAGTTTGAGTATTTGGGGTTTAGTGACTCAGGTGTGCGATGGTAGAGCACACGGATCTATTATTTTGAACAAAGCTTCATCCCTGATTGTCAGGCAGGCTATCAGAAAACGTCATATTTTATCATTATCATGGTTACAACACATGAACATGGAACAACATGAATTCGGGGATTTCAGCTTTACCACACTTTGCCGAGATTTGGTCAAGTGTTCTGGAACAAAAAAATGGTAGGTATAGCATTTATACTGCAAAAAAGCAGTAAATTCAAAGTAAATAACGTTTAGTCAAAAGTAGAAACAAATTTTAGTGACTCTACACTACCTACACGAATCCCAGAATACTCAAAGGAACTCAGTTAAGTTAGGTAAGCACGTCGCGATTTTTTGACAGTCTTAAATAAAATCTGACAAAAATTCGTTAATTGAGAGTTTCTTAAAACGGAGTTATATTTGAGTATTTGTTTGAGTATTCGGGGGTTAATGAATTATTCATTTGCAAAATGTTTATTCTCACAGAACTCCACAACATATTTTTCATTTATTCCAATTATAAAAAATTCCAACCGATTTTGCACAGCAGGTGAAAGTCCGTCTGCGAAGCAGGAGGTTGCGTGTTCGATACCCGCGTTGAAACAAATGTATGTACGATCTAAAAATATTTGTTAAAAAATATATGTCTATGTAATTTATTATATTATGTATATCAGTCATCTAGTACTACCCATAACACAAGCTTGCGGCTTGATGATGCTGTGTAAATTGTCCAGCAATATTTATTTATAGTTTTTCCTGTATTCTGACACAGATACATCAGCCTTGCGATTATGACGCATGCATCCCTGCTAAAATACAGGAAAAATCTATGACTTTGTTACTAAAATCACCACAAATGGTAAACAACGAACAAATAAATTAAATTAATAAAAATATTATATGTAGAGCTCATTTTTTAGGTCAGCTCCTAAAAAGTTTAAAACCGGGTTATGGTGGCTGATGAAATTACTGGCACAGTTTGCCACTAGAAGACGAACCGAGGACAATTTTTCGAAGCGCACGTTCGTTATTTTCGGCTATGTAGGTGCCATAACATCAACTTACTCTTTTTCTTGGGACCGGAACTTGATTTTCTGAAAATATTAATGTTTATTTAGAAAATAAAGCAATTGCGTAAAACCTAGGGCTCAATAAACGCAAACAAAAGGAATAAAAGTTATTCCAATAAATTTTTAACGTTATTTGACTCGATATTGAACTCTGACTTGAGTAACTATCGCAGAAGCTAATGCTCAAATCAATTTCATTGCCTTTCAATTGCTAGATTCGTGTATGTATATGTACTATTCACTTAATTGAATCGGATCATTAGGTATATCTGAATGCTAACACCATTAATTTGCAGAGAATGCTGATGTGATTAACTTCGTAGATTATCTACCTATATATTTTCTCCACTGATATAAATGATGATTATTAACGTTTAAACCAACCTTGGACGACTTTTACTTGAAGGGCAGACGTGAATCTAAGAAAAGGAAAAAAAGAGAATGTAGTCCCGTAGAAAATTTATCCAAAAAATCTGAAATAATATATGCCAGTAATTGCTGACGTTGCTTGTTAATCGACGAATTTTTGTTATGAATGTTATGATTAATCGACAAGCTAATTGCACATTT
Source organism: Eupithecia insigniata (assembly GCA_947859395.1). Classification (NCBI taxonomy): domain Eukaryota; kingdom Metazoa; phylum Arthropoda; class Insecta; order Lepidoptera; family Geometridae; genus Eupithecia; species Eupithecia insigniata. The sequence continues at coordinate 11,470,559 of OX401999.1, read as the reverse complement.
TTTTTACAGATAACTAACATTACTCGTCCATATCGTTAGAAATATCATAATATTAATCAAACGACTGCAACAATTTTATTCAAATAATATAACGGATCTAAATATGTATGTATAACGTGATAAAGTCATCTCTCAAACAATACCATAAACTAAATAAAAAATAGATCGTGTCATAGCGTCGTTGATCCACGTCGATCGATTGGTGTGGTTGATCTACTGACACCGATCGAAAAACCAATCGGTCGAGGATAAGTATATGAAGTCACTCTCAAGAGACCACCAATCATTATGATAGAGGCACACAAAAAATGAGCTTCGACATTGATAGCATACCATTTCAAAAGGCTATTGTAGCCTGCTTACTTCTGACTTATGGCGAACCTCACAAATGAACGTTGCTTTGATTTGAATAATAATTTGAAGGTACGTATAGAAAGTCTGGGAGACCATCCACTCGATGGACCTACGACATCGTAACGGTCGCAGGGTGTCGATGGCTGGAGGCGGCTCAGTACCGCTATTTGTGGCGTCGTATGTGGGAGGCCTATGTCCAGCAGTGGACGTGTATGGGCTGATATAATGATGATGATAGAAAGTCTATGAAGAAGCAGATAAATTACCTGAGGCAAGCAATGAATGCAATCACTACAGCAGCTGGAACAAGAGAGTATAGCAGCGCAAACAGATTTGCTGGATGCGATGACGATATTGGACCCAAAGTGCCTTTCAACATCAAATTTGTTCTGGTAGAAACTCGAAGAAGCTGACATTGGAGATGAAATAGTTTTTCTGCTGTTTATGTTAATGTGGCAGCAGATTGGACAAGATTGTACTGAAGCTGAAAAAGATTTGCTGTATGAGTCTTGGCGCTTGACTAGTTTACCTATTAATAAACTTGCTGCTCTCAGGGGTTGTATTATAAAAGCTTGCTCAGTCATCAATCTATGTTTTTTTAAGTAGAGCTATGCTACTAACAATCTACTAACAGCGAGCGCCGCCCACCAATGCGCCCGCGCCGTCGCTGGGCGGACGACATCGTGTGCGTCGTTGGCGCCACCTGGACAAGATTGGAAACAGCACTGTCCTGTCAGGACAGGAACGAGTGGAGCAGGATGGAGGAGGTCTACGTTCATAAATGGACGTCCCAGAAAGAAAATAAGGATTATATCGTATAAATTTTGTAAATTCAAACTATTATGATTATTAGGTAAATTAATGCATGCAATGAGTACTTTTTTCTCTATTATCTTAATTATTCCCATTTCTAACCTACAATAGTGTTAGGACTAGTCTATGCTGAAAATAGACCGATGACTGACCAAGCTTTCATATTCCGTTTCATTAACCGTTCAGTTAAGCGAATCTTACTATGGCTATGGGATTGCCGAAGCCGTTTGTTATACGAGCTATGTCTGTCTTTACTGTTACTTGAATAATTTGTGTGTTCGGATGAGTGACTTCGGTCGCTGCTGGTGCCGCTTCTACGTCGATAAGATCGTGATCGCCTTGCTGCTGAAATCATATAAATCGCTAATGTTCGTTCAATTATCGAACTGTGGTGAATAATAGATTGCAAATTTATAGTTTAATTATTGATTAATTGCAATAAATGAACCTTGGACGTCCTCAGGCCTATTCAACATTTTGACCAAATAACCAAGCATAAGAAGAACAGTGCCGACCCCCATTGACAGCAAAATGAGAATCTTCTTCACATAATCTTGGAAGCTGTCGTGTTGTTCGTCCATATAAAGTTCTAAACTATCTACTAGAGGCCAGTTTGTAGACATTTGTTCTTATTTCAAAGGTGTAGTAGATGTACCTGGTGTAATAGAATAAAAATGAGACGTCTCCTAGAAATTTGGAAATGATAGACCCCTAGAACATATGGTTTCTATTTATTATCATTATTCTTCTAGTTTTTGCTATTATAGTGCGTAAGCCTCACACTGGGGATAATTTTTAAGAAATTTTAATACGATTCCAAAATTTTCTGCCTTTGACGGGACTTGAACCCGCAACCCTCCCTCAGTACGGGATGCGCGTCGAAGTCGGAAAATTTTGGGATCTTATTAAAAAAATCTTCTAGTTTTTATTATTTTAATACATAATTCCTTATGAAGACGAGAGACAACCTCCTAAGTTTCTAATTCAATGCACCAAAATGAACTCCGCAAAAATAAGTCGCGAAGGTTGCGTCAGACAATATTTCAGGAACTTGACGCTGATAATAATGATAAATGGGGTTCTTGAACTCTCGATGGAATAGAACCTAATGCCGAGATTTACTTGGCACTAATAAATATAGACGTGTAACCTGAAAATGTTCACGCCATTGTATATTGAGTATAATGAAAAATCAAAAGCTTACCTAACTACAATATATGGTAATTAAATAATCCGGATAAGCTTAGGATATTGTACGTGCATCAAAAAGACTACGTTATGAATTTCAACATATTTACCAAGCAATCCTCTTCACATTTTTAAAATATTGCGGATATTTCCTATATACGAAAACGGATCGCATAATCTATTTGATTTAATAAACTTTTTATTTTAAAAACAATGAAGCATTATTATAAGAACCACTTGACAAAACTTTGCACGTCTGTCAATTTGACATGACATTGTTACCAAAGAGAATAAAATTACTTATTGTTACGGTGGGTACAGACAATTTAATTATTTTTTTAGATGTTTTTCTACTCGAAGCCTTAGACAAAGATTGTCCATATACAAAAGCCCCTCGCCTACCCCTGTAATTTGAAGATATGTAGATTAATTTTAAATCTCTGTGTGTTTTGTGCTCTGTGAACATACTGCGGCCCTGGATACAGATTAGGTAACGTTAGTTCGTAACCCTGGAGGCCAAATCTGCGTATCACGTGATACTTTATCAAGTGATACTCATTATCACGGGATAAAAATATCATGTGATAAATACCTTACGACTACCGTCAAAAACTGCTTTCTCGTGCGAAATATCGAGCAACTCATCAAAGAAAAACCCTCGACAAATATAGATATTTTGAATCGATAGATATACTGCCAGAATTGCCCTCTCGTGTTTCTTTACTCATAATTAAGCTCATAATATACAGTATCTTTGATTATAACCCCAATTTTCTGCCAGTGGTTTCATTTATATATAGTTGTTGAATATTAACTCATACAATCCCAGGACTTCAAACGCATACATACTCCAGCAGTTTGACGGTCCATCCATAGCACAGTTGACAGCATGGACCAACAAAATCACCCTTTTACTCTCCCCTTAGACCGTCTATTTTCGTCTATTTTTAGATGATCTCGGACACTCCCAGATGAATATATCGACAGGTTATTTTGATGCGTAATAATGATGCTCAAACTTGCTCATGATCAATCATCATATCAGCCCATACACGTCCACAGCTGGACAGGCCTCCCCCATACGACGCCACAAATAGCGGTCCTGAGCCCCCTCCATCCATCTACTTCCTGCGGCCGCTACGATGTCGTCGGTCTATCGAGTGGATCCCATGTAGTATTTGTGGATTTGCCATAATCACCACGCTTGGCAGGCGGATTGGCGATCGCATTGTTGGTGTTTAAAAAATACTCAGACGGAAGCTGCTGATCCTCTGGTAGGTTCCCTTAGTCGGCTCTTACGAAATCCACGGGTTGAGTTGGAGGGGTCGATATTCGTACGCCGTGGCCCCACGGCCAGAATCAATAAGAAAGAATACTATATCCCATAATTTCGGAAAGCCCACAATTTAGCAGTTTAATCGGGCAACAGATGTTAGGCCCTTTTCCATAACCGACGATAAGCCGGTTTATTTCGCTACCTAGCAGTCAGCCGGCATGATGGATTGGCTATCCCTCCGCAGATTTATTTTCCTATTATGAGAGCTTGTATACATTTTTTGTCCCATGCCATATGCTGTGATATATCAGACTGGTTTGCTCTAAGTTTTTGTGAGGCAGTATGGTTCAGTAAATTTTCAGAACAATAAATAATTACTAGATGCAGGTATACCTACATTTAAATCTTTCCTCACCTACATCAAGAGTATATTCGACAATTTTTATAAAATACTAGCGGGCTGCCCCGTCTTCGCACGGGTATTTAACAAAAATTTCAAGATCCCTAATTTTTTTGAAAATATAATAGCCTATGTCACCGGGGATAGTGTAGCTTCCCAACCGCGAAATAATTTTTCAAGGTTCAGTAGTTTTGGAGCCTATTTAATGCAATCAAACAAACAATCAAATCTTTCCTCTTCTTAAATTCTTTATTGTACACACAAATAACATCAGACATAAAAATAACAACTATTGGACATCTACAAAGGCATACTATTGTAGTAATAGACGAATAAAAAGCGGGCACAATCGTGCTGATGTCCTCGATAGTCCTAGGCACGTCAAATATCAGTACCTACTGGTTTGGGTTTTGTGTGCGATCTTTAGCAGACACGAGATTGACGATTCTATAAAAATAGTCGAATATATACCCCAGATGTAGGTGAGGAAAGATTTAAATGTATCTAATATCTATGTATTTAAATGCATCTAATATCTTTATTGATAAAGAAAATAACAATCAAATATTATAAACAAATGAAACTAGTATTTACAATTGAAACAATTGAGCTAACTGGAGACTGTTGCAAACAATCTACAGTACAGATAGCTCAACTGGTCCATATCAATACCAGTCGGAAGCGTCCCCAAGACGCTGGCTGCATTGCCTCGCTGTATGGCAATGCTAATGCTATATCTAGTAATTAAAATCCAAACAACAGAGAGATCTGTGGCTAAGTTAGGTATAAATAAAGTTAAATTAAGTTTTTATCGAACAAAATATTTGATTTGGATTTATTTATTTTCCACACATATACATGTATACAGCTTAAGTGAAAGAAAGTGAAGAAATTAAAATATATGTTTATGTAAGTATTAAGTGATTATTTCAAGCTCAAGTAAATCATGTTAATTTTATTACAATTAAATAATCCTTATTATAATTTAAAACAGAATGTCAAGAGCGAAGATTTAATTTCTTATGGCGTCTAGGGTAAGCAAATCACAATGATAAGGTAAGGTAAGGTATCAAGGTCATTGTTGTGTTTTTTTTTAGATAAGATAAAAGAGTCAATCTATGTGTCTATTCAGCCCGTGAGCACCCACCGATAGGTATGGGCCTTCGCTCTATATCTCTAGTGGATGTCATAACCGTGGAGGGCGTAAAAATCGACCTCTTCAACTCAATCCCTGGATGTCGTAAGAAGGGAGCCTATTTTTTATTTATCATCAATAGACCTTTTGTTTGACCACATGATGGAAAGTGACGATGTGGCCGATGGTGTATCACGAAGGTCTAGTCTAGAAGATACCTATTCACTGTTGTCTTGAAGAGACCCAGATTGTAATTGGCCGGAAAAACACCTACCAGAGGAAAGTCAGCAGCTTCCTTTAGTATATTTTTAACACCTCTGCTGCGATCAGCAATCCGCCTGCCAATTGTGGTGAATAAGGCAAAAAACTCCTTTGTTTTGGGAAGACTTGTTCAGCAGTGGACGGATGAGTGCTGATAGTTAGAGTTTCATAAACACTAAATTAATAATAAATATTGCTGGAAAATTCACTATAAGAGACTTAGGTGTCACATTCGACTGAAAGCTTACATTCCATGACCACATTCGTGCCTTGGCCAAGGATTCGTTCAGGCGTCTTGGGCTTGTCCTCAGAAATGCCCATTATTTTGAGAACGAGCAATTGGTACGCCTTGTTTTTTATGCACTTGTTAGGAGCAAGCTGGAAAGCGGTGCTTGTGTATGGAACCCGCACGAAGTTACTCAAAGCCTTATGCTTGGTGCAAAAGAAGTTCTTGCGGTTCCTCTACAGTCGCTGCTATGGTTACTACCCCTACCTTTACCCCACCAAGTTCCTGTTGGGATGTCTGGGGTATAACACGCTGGAGGTCCGGTGCGCTAACGATCAAATAGTTACAATGTGCAAGATCCTCCACGGCAAAATTGATGCCTCAGACCTGAGTGATGCGCTGTGTCGACTCTACGACCAAAACAATTACTGCCGGGGCCGGAAACATAGATTGCTAGACGTGCCGCAGTGCCGTACTGCAGCTCGGTCCATGTCACCTATCCCTAGAGTACTCAACGTTCTCCTGAATGACAGCCCCGATGTTGATTTATTCGCTGACAGCTGGACTAAATTAATGAGAAGAGATGCGCTTCAAAAGCTTTTGATAGTAGGTACCTACTGGAGAATAGGGCACACATCTCTTGTCCAGTTCTAAAACTGGAAGGAAGAATCACAAGTCGTCCTAAATCTTCACAATTTCTACCTTGATTCATGGCTTCTCGCAGACCTACATAATTCTCAGCGCGCAGTCTTCTCTCATTTGTTCTGTTCTGATGTATACCAAACGCTCCGTTTTTATTTTGGCGTAAGCGTATACACCAGAAAACGGTTGAATAAACCTCGAAACCTTTGCAGGTGAGCAAGCGAACTTCTCTTATTGGTAAAATGTATGTTCTTATTAGTATTGATATCTAGGCGTAAAATTGCATTGCAGAAACTTTTTTAGTGTCGACAGTCTCGTCAGTTGTCTGATTCCCATGTCGAAGATCAAAGTTGTATCAGTCTTCGCCACGACAGTAGGTATATAAGCGAGTACTGAAGAGCATCAAATGCCTGGTGCGTTTCGCTAATGGGTTGCAAGCGGTCATCCCGGGTACGCAGCAGAAATGTCCCGCCTGTCACAGTGCTGATTTACCAGGACGACGACAGCATCATTGGTAGCGAGAGCTTTGTACCGACCGGATGCTGTCCAGTAGGTCATTTATCGCCGCTAATAACAATTTTTTAATCATTTTATTGGCTTTGGGGTATGGACTCGTATTTTATGCCCTTCCTCGTAGTATGAACTCAAATCATGCTAAGTTTCATTCGAATCCATTCAGTAGTTTTACCTCTAAGCGAGGCCGAGAAATTTCACTACCATCCCCACTCCCAAGGGAACTCTAACGAATTCCAGGATAAAAAGTATTACATGTCCTTCGTAGGTAGTATGAACTTAAATCAGTTTCATTTGATAGTAGTTAGTGCTTTGGTGTAGACTGTAAGCTAACTGCTGTATTATATAAATAAATAAATTTGAATACATTCAGTAGTTTCGGCGCTATGGGCAGGCAACAAATTTTACTTTCTACCCCTCTCCCAAGAGAACCCTATTGAAATCCAGGATAAAAAGTATCTTATGTCCTTTCTCAAAGTATAAGCTCAAATCCAGCCAAGTTTCATTTGAATACATTCAGTAGTTTCGCAGCCAAGAAATTTTAATATCATCCCCTCTCCCAAGGGAACCCTATTGAAATCCGGGATAAAACGTATCCTATGTCCTTCCTCTTAGTATGAACTCAAATCCTGCCAAGTTTCATTTGAATACATTCAGTAATTTCGGCGCTACACGCAGCCAAGAAATTTTATTTTCATCCCCTGTCCCAAGGGAACCCTATTGAAATCCGGGATGAAAAGTATCCTATGTCCTTTCTCAATGTATTAACTCAAATCTAGCCAAGTTTCGTTTGAATACATTCAGTAGTTTCGGCGCTATGGGCAGCCAACAAATTTTACTTTCATCCCCTCTCCCAAGAGAACTCCATTGAAATCCGTGATAAAAAGTATCCTATGTCCTTTCTCAAAGTATAAACTCAAATCCAGCCAAGTTTCATTTCAATACGTTTAGTAGTTTCGGAGTTATGCGCGGCCAAGATACAGACAGACAGACAGACATGATGGGGAAAAAATCATTTTTGGCATCAGTATAGACAATAGAGTGCCCTCCAAAAAAAAAATCTAAATATCTTCAATGTACAGAATTGAACCTGTTACAGTTTTATTATAAGTATACTTATAATAAAACTCTAATATTAATCTATATATAGATTATTTTATCAGTATATTAATTCATTATTTGACATTCTCTGATTGTATTGACTGTTTTATGTAATTTTTTATTTTAATTAATGTATAATTACAGTATTATAACAGTATTAATTAAATAAACAATTAAAATAAATAAATAAATCCACACAGCATCATCTAGCCCCAAGCTAAGCAGAGCTTGTGTTATGGATACTAGATGACTGATATACATCCATAATAAAAGACTATAATAGATAGATATTTTTTAATATACATTAGCCCGGGGCTAGGCCCGCGTGGACTAAAAATAATATTCCGCCGTGCATTGTTTTGTTATAACTATCTCAAAGGGATTAGGCAGCGTTTTCGATGAAAGCTCTCGGGCGACTTGACTTTTTCCGACACTTCTCACTCTGTATGTAACATAGAGGTATTATACCTCTAGGTCTATGAATGAAGTCTATGGAGCGAAAACGCTGTCTATGGACCACATTTTCGATTAAAGCGGCTTGACTTTTTCCTACCCTTCCTACAAATATCGTTATATTTCAACCAATTTACGTGTGACGGCAATCGAGTCGAATGACATGATACACCGTCGCCCACATTGTCACTTTCCATCAAGTGAGATTGTGGTCAAACGAAGGTCTATTGACCATAAAAAAATATATATACACGGAGTCTTTTTTCGAAAAATCATTCGTGTCGATTTCCGTCAAACTTAATGATTAAAAAACTAATTATGCAGTTACCTATTCTTTTCTTATAAACCGAGGGCATGACTCCTATCACGAATGTTCTCTGACTATCATGGGGAATTCCGGATTTGGCCATCACCGCCCTTCTCAAAAAATCACCCTGTATGTGATATTTCCTCGGTAATTTATCCCCATATTTCAGAGCAAACTGTATCGTGGCCATCCATCTTTGCGTCTTCAACAAGACCGGGACATCGCTGCTCATCAATCACGGTCACCCAGTCAAAGCTTATAAATATCGTTCATAGTGCACTGCTTTATTGTACGGTTTGTAGGGGGCTCCGTGAAATATTGCTTAGTTCTGTACTCACCGTTTTAAAGATTTCTTAAAAAATAAATAATATATTATTATATATAGAATATTTATTTCCAAAATTTACAAGGTAGCCTTAAAGAATAAGAATCAGAATCAATAACTTTTTGTCTTTAGGCTTACAAAATAAGCAAATTTTATACTATAAACAGACTTAGTATTCTTATTATCAAATAAGAAATAAAGTGTTATTGATATTCTCTTCACTTAAATTTTTTGTCCACTAGTGTAACTATGTTTATAGTATAAAATTTGACTTGTCTAAGTGCTTATATTGTAAGCCTAAAGTAATAAAGTTATTGATTCTGATTCTGAGTGGAAGAAGTAAAAAAGAAACTAAAGTTAATTAGGTATAGCTAATTATACCACAAAATAAATATAATTTACAGATAACTTAGTACAAACATGTATATAAAAAAAAGTAAAGTATCTGAAAAGTAAAATTGTAAATAGGTATCGCGTTCGAGGCCTCGGGGCCAGTTCTGCGTATCACGTGTTATTTTATCGAGTGATATTCAGTATCACGGGATAAAAATATCATGTGATAAATATCGCGTACCGCCAATAACTGCATTCTCGTGCGACTTATCGAGCAACTCATCAAAGAAAAACCCTCAATAAATATGGAACTAAAAAAAAAAATTGTTTATTGCATAAAAAGTACATGACACTTATTTAGGGCTCTCATTACTTATATAAGCTATTCTTAAAATAACTTGTAGTTTGGTAGTGAGTGCTTCGCCTTACAATAATTACTGATATTTATTGCACAAGTCGTGAATGTTCGTCTTAAATAATAAAGATTAATAGATACAGCATTCATTATTTACCATATATAGTAATTATGAAAGATAGTAGAGTCTTTAGTTTTAAATTGAATTAGAGCAAAATAGACTGCAGTTTTAGAACTATTATACACAAACTAGACTCAATTGCAGATTTTGTGAATACGCTTTTTTATCACTCGATATTTTGACAGTTCTTGCCATATTTATCGAGTAGATATATTGCCAGAATTGCCCTGCTGCGTCATACGTTATCGGCCACATCGTCAATTACCATCATGTAAGATTGTGGTCAAACGACGGTCTAATCACGATAGTTAAAATATTAAAGGTATTTTAAAGAATAAAAAGTGACGTCTCTTCGTAGATTGTTTTTTTTTATTGATAAAAGTCCCGAAAATGACTCGCGGCCGCGCCAAGGGGCAAGTCACAATCTCATAAAATATAGGTACAACGGATGGAAACCACTCGAAATCAGTCAGTCGGTTTGTACCGGTTTTTACATGTGCATTGTTGGGTATTCACCTTAGAAATAAAAAAATATTTAATTAAGTTAGTAGATGCATATAATGTAGATGCGCTTGGAAGCTGAATGCTAAAAGGCACTTAAAATATGAACAATATTATGTAATTTTATACTGACATTAAAGTTGTAAATGCTCATCGAGATGTCACTATTCCTATTCAAATGTCGCAATGTGATAACCTTCTCTATAAAAAAACGGCTTGTTCTGTTATTTTATCATTGGCCGGTATTGGTATTCTTATCCCGAGTACATGTACCAGTCTACTTGGTACTCGTAGGTAGATAATAAATATACTCAAACTCTTGTATTTACTTTAAATCTAAAGATTATTGTAGACTACGTTCTGTTTAAATCTGATAGATAACGTTTATTGTCAAAAAGATTTCATGTTTTCTGGTAGGTAGGGTCTTAAATCTTAAAGACGTTACAGATTCCTCTAATATAAGAAAGGCAAAGCCCGCTCTTTAAATTACTACAAATGGATGTAGTCAACTTTAGAAGTGGTCAAGTTAGGAACTGGGCCAGGTCGTCCGGTTATTAACCTTGCCCTGTAGGTTCGGTTAGGTTAGGTTAGGTTACCTAATACAAATAACATTATTCGTAAAAAAATTCGACATCAAAAATGTTCCTTCTAATAGACGAAATAAAGACTAACTTTGCTCGCGACTTTTAAATATTTATAATAAAAAAGCTACATAAAAGACAATAAAGATTCGGTCTTCCGTATTAAACTTACATAATACCTTATGTCTAAATGTTATTACTCTGTTAACGAATTTATAAATGATATATTTTAACCTTAACTACTATATTTGGCTGCCTATTTGTAGTATTTTTTTAAGTAATTGACATAACTACTAAGTTATTATTGTAATTGTTTGACTCTTGTGCTTGACATTTCCTATATGTTTCTACTACTTTTTTAAGCTATACAGAGCACCTAACTATTATTATAATTTACTAGCGAGCCGCGCCGGGTTTGCAAGGTTATTTAACAAAATATTTCAAGATCCCTAATTTTTTTGAAAATATTATATAGACTATGTAACCCGGGGATAGTGTAGCTTCCCAACAGAGAAAAAAAAATCAAATCGGTTCAGTACTTTCGGAGCAAACAAACGAACAAAGAAACAATCAAATCTTTCATCTTTAAATAAATAGCTGTGCCCTTAGGTACAGGATACATGTACCTAACTCTAAGCGCTAATTACCACCTAAGCTACGACTACAATGTACATAGTATTTACATATATATATATGGAATAAATAAATCTGAAATCTGCTTCGCTTGGACACGAAAACAAAAATGTTATTTATTCCGTCACGAATACCATTGCTTCAAAGGTATTTGTTTGTTTTCTCTGAGAGTGTTTGGAGATTTTTCGTAGTAGCAGTTGCCATTTAATCACCAAAATTGCTGCAACGTCGGTTGTGTGTTACTGAACATTAAACTTATATACATTTAACTTATACACAAATGTATTTTCTTAAATTTTTGATTTATGTCTAAGGCACAATTTTTTTTATTCATATTCTTTGGTATCAATTTTGAGATCTTTAGGTGAACGACTGTTGCGTGTAATTTGTTAGTCACGTTGAAGAGTGTGAAGTGCATACATTGATGTAAAGTGAACTGCCAAAGGTGCAAGGTGCTCAAACGATATGAAGTTTTATAAAAAGTCAAACTTCATATATTTATTGATAACATTTGGTGTCGTCGTCTGTTATTGTACAGTGCTCTACAATTCAACAAGAAAGATAACAAAAGTTGAAAATTTCAAATATATACTGCAATGGACTTCAGTTGGCAACATACCATTTGTGGACATGGGTATAGGACAAGATGGGTTTCTAACCAGAAAATGTCCACACACAAACTGCTTTGTAACTTCAAACAAATCATATTTAGGTGACTACAGAAATTTTGACGTCGTAGCTTTTTCGGGACCTGATTTAGCTTGGGAGTCTTTCTATAAAGTTAAAATACCAAAATTGCGTTCTCCGCACCAAAAATATGTTTTTGCGAGCATTGAGTCACCTGATAATTATCCAATATGTTTCGAAAAATATGACAACTTCTTCAACTGGACGTGGACTTATAAATTGGATTCCGAAGTTCAATGGGGCTTCATTGTTATAAAAGATTTATACAACATTGTTGTTGGTCCCAGAAAGAACATGAAATGGTTTAAGCCAGGAGAAATGGTGCCTGTAAGTGAAAAGTTTCAAAATAAGCTGAAGACCAAGAATACAGCCGTCGCATGGTTTGCTTCCAACTGTAAATCAACAAGTAAACGAAATTTATTTGTGAAACAATTACAAACCGAACTTGGGCAGTACATTAATACTGAAAATAAAAATTATACTGTTGATGTATATGGAAGCTGTGGACCATTTGTATGTCCTCGGTACAAAGATATTGACTGCAATAATATGATCAAAGAGAAATATTATTTTTATTTGTCATTTGAGAACTCATTGAGTCCTGACTACGTCACAGAAAAACTGTTAAGAGCTTTAAATAATAATGCTGTGCCTATTGTATATGGTGGAGCTAACTATTCAAGGTCAGTATCTGAAATTACGGCTTCAACAAGCCTAAATTCCTTTCAATTAACATCCTACGTGGTTATCTTTTTGTCTCGAGTTTGTAGAAGCTTCAACACAGTTTCCATCGAATTTTGATTATATCTGTCATTTATTTTATTACAGATTCTTACCAGAGGGGTCATACTTAAATGCAAGGGAACTAGGTGTTCAAAATCTCGCGGAGAAAATTTATGAACTTATGAACGATCAAGAAAAGTATGCAGATTATTTTAAATGGAAGAACTATTACAGCTACCATCATACTACAGATAACGTTGATACCAATGAATACTGCAAAATTTGTGAGTTACTGAACAATGAAAAATTGTTTAAAAAACACTCCGTCTATAGTCACTTTCGTTCTTGGTGGAATGTTCCTGGAAATTGTTATAAAGAGAAAAAATATTTTACTATTGATATACAAGAGAAGTGATACTGATGTTATCAGTAGTGGCATGGGTTGCAATTGATATTTAACTTAAGGTGCATAGTGATGCGACACTAGCGCCACTTTATTTTTTCTTATATTATAATTATGGAAAAAAATTACCCAAAGTTCTCACCGCTAATTGATAATTCCCAGTATAAACTATTTTTTGATACCTGCAGACAATGCGTGCAAGAGCATTAAGCAGAAAATGGTTTATTGTATTTGATAGCCACCAAAAGCAATAAACCATTATTAATAGTATTTACAATTGAAACAATTGAGCTAACTGCAGACTGTTGCAAACAATCTACAGATAGCTCAACTGGTCCATATCAATACCAGTCGGAAGCGTCCCCAAGACGCTGGCTGCATTGCCCCGCTGTATGGCAATGTTAATGCGCTGTGCCAGATAGTCACCAGCTCTCGGGTCACGCGTCGCTTCGAACCCGGAGAGCCTCGGTACCCCACGGACCTAGCGTCTCGACTCCAAGGGGAGCAAATGCGTAGGCTCTGTCGAGACCTGCATATTTGCGCTTCTTGAGATTATACATAATTATAAACTTTCCTCTTGAATCACTATATCTAAGCTTTTTAAAAAATATTGTCTGGTTTTATTTTACCCTCCATGCTGAATATCTTCATGTCCGCCCTGTCAGATACATCAGATTATTCGGCCACCCATTGTACATGTTTTATGTAATATACTAGCTGCTACCCGCGCCTTCGCACGCATTTTATCGGGATAAAATAGCCTATATGTAATTCCAGGTCCCAAACTATACCCATACCAAATTTCAGCCATAATAAATTTCAGTAGTTTTGCGTGAAAGAGAAAAAAATATCCATACATCCATCCATACAAACTTTGACATTTATAATATTAGTAGGTTTTTTTAATATTTACTTCGTGGTGCACAATAAAGAATATTGTAATTGTAATTATTTCTATCATGTTAGTTTATCGTCATCACCAATGAGTATACAATAACTACCGTAAGTGTCATCATAAGTGAGAAAGCTTGCAAAATTTAAAATACCCGTGTTGAGATGTGGTTAAAATTTTGCTTCCAGTATTTGACCGAAACATAAATAAAACCAAAACATACAAGTGAAATTAATTTGGGTCATAAGTAGCCTTAGATTCATAAGGTCCCGTGTGTTACAGTCATTTGGTTGAAATCTCTGCAAGGTATAAGACCCCTAAAGGCAGGATACGGTAGCTATTTAAAAAAAAACTGTACTATACTGTATTACCCATACCTTTATTGACAAAGAAAATAACAATCAAATAATATAAACAAATTAAACTAGTATTTACAATTGACACGATTTGAAAAAATTGAGCTAACTGCATACTGTTGCAAACAATCTACAGGTAGCTCAAGTGGTCCATATCAATACCAGTCAACGCATACCACAGATTAGGTAATGTTATTTCCTACACCTACTACTTTCCTCCAAATAAGGTTTTGTATTAATGTCTTAAAACATATGACACGAGATCTCCCGGTCTCGTTAGTATATTCTTTCAAATTAGCTCAATATCAATGCGTACTAAATCAAAAATAATGTGACTTTCTCACAAGTGATATAATTATTATTATTATCATAAAACACTTTTATAATATTATTCGTTTTCACGGCTTTGCACTCGTTATTGTTTCCGGAATAAAAGTCCGTAAATATTTTTTTTTGTTCTATGGACACGTTTCAAGATTTTTCTGTCTCATGGGATCCTATAAAAGGGATAAACAGTAGTTTATAATGTTATATTGGTCTAGACATAACTATATCAAAAAATACTAAATGTAGTGTAGTTTTATACAGTAGTTTTGGCGAGAATAAACAAATCATCTAAACTTCCAAACATTCGCATTAAAAATATTAGCAACTAGTTACAACCCTAAGATATTGCTTTTTTCAGTTATTGGAAGGCGGAATATGCCAAACCGCAATTAGCTTAACTATGATAATAAGCTATGCTATTGGTTGGGTTCTGTCAGTTCTGTGTGACATATTGCGCGACTTAGTACTTTGCATCACACATTATAACTTTGCTTCATATCTCTGGTGGACACGTTCCCTTACACTTCCTTATCAAAGTGGCAGTGGAACGCTCGTCAATCGTAGACGATAGTTATGTTTTCCTCTTCTTTGGTTGTGTGAAATTCATTAAAATAATAGAATTTTGAATTAAAATCTTTGATTGTGAAAATTTTGTGATGGATTACAGATGTGATTAAAGCATTTGATATAATATTGTGCTGTGAGCGGCCAAACTATGCACAGCTGACACTCGGGGCCTTGACATGTGTAAATAGAATTATCTGGTCCCATAACAGTGCTAACCAAAGGTACACAGAGATTATCTTCTATCTAAGGAAACATGAAAAAAATTACAAAACATTTACTGTTTTTCGCTGTTTTAACCGTTATTGTATTCATAATATATTTTTGTAGAGTATCCCATGAAACTAACATAGTGTTTTCAAAAAGTTTGGGCGTCGCACTTCAAACTTATGTCGAACATAATCCTGTAGTTATATCAAAAATAAAGAAAGAAATATACGATGTAAAAAAACCTGTAGCTATTGCAGGTAATAAGAACATTATAAGAAAATTTAATCAATTAAAATATATACTACAATGGACCTCTGATCGTAACGTGCCTTTTGTAGACATGGGCAAGGGTCAAGAAGGATTTGTTAACAGAAAGTGTCCATACACAAACTGCTTTGTAACTTCAAATATATCATATTTCGATGACTACAGAAAATTTGACGTCGTTGCCTTTTCGGGGCCAGAATTATCCGAAGAATATTACTATGGTATACAAAAACCAAGATTGCGTTCTCCGCACCAAAAGTATGTTTTTGCTAGCATAGAGTCACCTGATAATTATCCAATATGTACTACAAAATATGACAATTTTTTCAATTGGACATGGACTTACAAGTTAGATTCCGAAGTTCAATGGGGCTTCATTGTTATAAGAGATTTTTATAACAATGTTGTTGGCCCAAAACAGAATATGAAATGGTTAGAACCAGAAGAAATGACACCTGTAAGCGACGTCTTTAAAAATAATTTAAAGACAAAGACGGTAGCAGTTGCATGGTTCGTTTCTAACTGTTATTCAAAAAGTCGTCGAGAAATTTTTGTGAAAGACCTACAAATGGAACTCAGAAAATATTTGCATAATGGCAATGACACATTTAGGATCGATATATACGGAAGCTGTGGATGGCTTCAATGTCCTCGAAATGAAGAAAAGATTTGTAACGACATGATCAAAGAAAAATACTATTTTTATTTATCTTTTGAAAATTCACTAGGTCCAGACTATGTTACTGAGAAACTTTTAACTGCTCTTAATAACAATGCTGTGCCCATAGTTTTCGGTGAAGCTGATTATTCCAGGTGAGACAAATATTGCATATTGTTATAAGTTCATAATTATTTTCCTTATCAAATCTGTCGTCAAATCTGTATCAAGTGGTTTAACCGAATTGATAAGGAAGGCTATTGAGATTAATTTTCAATACAAAGCATCCTTAAAAAGTTAGTAAAAATAACATGCAGTCACAAAACAGTCTCTGTCTCAGCATGAGGTCGTCCTCTGTCTTAGGTAGTAGGTACTACAAAATCATTTGTAACCTAACGAATTACCTTGATTGAAGTACTAAAATCGTGATTGGTTTCTTACAGATTCTTGCCGGACAGGTCATACTTGAATGCAAGAAAATTAGGTGCTGTCAAACTAGCGGAAACAATCTACAACCTGATAAACAATCCTGAAGAGTATGCTGAGTATTTTAGATGGAGGAATCACTACAGCTACCATCATACTACGGATGCCGTCGATACAAACGAGTATTGCAGGTTTTGTGAGTTACTACATGATGACATTTCAATGAAAAATGAAACAGTTTACAGCAATTTTCAACACTGGTGGAATAACCCTGGTACTTGTGGAAGTTCACTTTAGTACTCTTATAAAGTCTTATAATTGAGTATCAGAACGGCTCTGCTTCTTTTGAGTTTTGAAGTTATTGGGGTAGATGAAGTAGATTGTATTATAATATAATCAGTCCAGCCGAAGTACCTACAACAAAGAAGAAAGCTAGTCTGCCTCTCAGTCAACAACACTTCCTCCATAGAGTTTGTTAAAGGCAAAAATCTTATATACTGGAAAAATCACATTGATGCCTATGTAAGAATATTGGCAATGTCGTAAGAAAGTTGGTAAAATATTTTTTATACGCTGCGTTGAACGAATTGGCACGTAAGTGTGCATATTTTGATGATTAGTTGATTTATATTTTTTCGAACAATTTACAAATTATTTTCATCTCTTACATTTTACTTATTACAAATTAATTTTCTTTTGTTGAAGCGAATGTAAGCCTTAGTTATTTTACGAATTATTATTTTGAAATCGTATTTATCTTTTTTATTCCGTTTATTTGACATGGAATCAAATTTGTTACCTATCTATCAGTAAATAACTTGAAATTTGAAGCCCAATAATTATAGTATACGTCATAGCTATGAGAAGTTTCGATACTAGAAAATGCGATACAAGCGTTAAATAACACAGGTTTTTATAGACAGAAAACAATATGTACATGTTGTTAGTTTTATGAACACATTAAAGATAACCCAAGCTTATCTCGAAATAATTCGTATGGTTTTTCATTTCTATCAATACTATAAAATATAAGTACAGCTATAAGCAAAAAAGTTACTGAGTTCCTTTCATGCACTTGAAATATAACATGAAATAACTACAAGTTTTATATTTTGACCATACTCAGCTGTGGTAGAATATTTATTTGTGTATTATGCCCATTTTTCTGTAAGCGATTCGTATGTTTACATCATAATATATTATGTACTCGTATATTCTTAGACTGACGACATCGTAGCGGTCGCAGAGAGTCGATGGATGGAGGCGGCTCGGGACCGCTATTTGTGGCGTCGTACGGGGGAGGCCTATGTCCAGCAGTGGACGTGTATGGGCTGCTGCTGATGATGATGATGATATTCTTAGATCACGCTATAGTGTAAATGTATAATGTTGATTCAGTTGATTATGAAAATTTTCTTTGAGCATAGGTAGATTTTTTTATCTTGCTTGGCTTGATTAAACTACATACTTTGTGTACCTTCAGACAAAGATAAACCAGATTATTTGATATAGAAAAATAGACCAGTTCTTAATATTTTTTCAAAATTAGGCAAACTTCTAGGTATATATCATCTTATTCCTAACTAGCTTCTGCCCGCGGCTTCACTTGCACTTCTCAAATAGCCTATGTCCATCCTCGGGATACCCTTTATCTCCCTACAAAATAACATTAAGATCCGTTCCGACGTTTAGGTTTAGGTGTTGAAAAGGTGACAGACAGAAATACTTTCGCTTTTATATTTTTAGTATGGATAAAACTTATTATTATAATTTATCGTATCAATAATCGTTATGTAGTTTTTAAAATATTATGGTTTGCAGCTATCGGTATTTTCCCCCGACAACCAACGGAGGAGGGTTTATTAATACAAAACATTCTTGCAACTGGCTCGAATCCCATGAACATCTAGTTAAAACTCCTTTTGGTAAACCGAAACCGTTGACAGAGATACGACACGCTTGTGCATCAGCTTAACTGTAATATTGGTAGGTATAGCTTAGGAGTAAAGCAGCTCTGAAACTCTGGAACTTTCAAAATTGACGATCGATGTGGCGCGGCGGGGCAAAGGTCCGCCTGGACGCAGGAGCTTGAGCTTTAGATTCCCGCCTTGGGACAAATGTTTATACGATCTGCAAATATTTTTTACGGGTGTTCTGGGTATTTTTTATATGTACAATAAAATATACCTATCTATCACCTATAAAGTAAAGTGTCCATTAGGTATATCAGTTATCTAGTACCCATAACAAAAGCTCTGCTTAGCGTGGGGCTAGATGAGATGTTGTGTGAATTTTCCAGCATTAAATTATTATAGTTATTTAGGTATTTATTATTTAAAAAAATCGTATAAAAACACAGCCTGGTCCGTTTTACAGGTTCGGTATAGTGTATCGTATAGGTACGTTTTTTTTGGCGATGGCGTATGTAATTGTGGAAGAAAAATCACGCACAATTTTAAACGAAAGTGTTCAATAAATCCACGACCCGATGAATTATTTGTACCATATCCTGTATGGCGAAATAGGGTGTGAACAACATCTCTGGTAACGACGAGAGAAAATATCTCCGTAGTTCGGTTATCAGAACTGATTATTGCACCATCATAAGTAGGTACATAAAACAATTAAAAGAACTCGATACCTACTAACTATATCTAGTGTGGCACAACCGGCGGCGGCCTTATTTATCGCTAACAGCGCCTTTGGATGAATAGGAGCGATACATGTTGAAGCTGACGGTGCAGCGCTGGCGTGACGAAATAATGAGCTTTAATTCCATTGATATAGGTAATTTAATTCTTTCTGGTATTGAAGCTTGCATATGGGGTTTTTTTTAATAATGGCTACCCGCCCCGGTATGCTGATACTAAATTTTACATATAAACCTTCCTCTTGAATCACTCTATCTATTAAAAAAACCACATCAAAATCCGTTGCGTAGTTTTTAAAATCTATAGGTATACATAGGGCGACAGACAGATAGACAGCGGGAAGCGACTTTGTTTCATAGATAGATATATAGAAAATACTTTATTGCACACTTAAAACTAGAAAACAGTTTACAAATGAGACAAAACAATACAAGTGACAATGGGCGGTCTTATCGCTCAAGAGCGATCTCTGCCGGACAACCTGGTACCTGGTATGTAGTGAAATAATTATAAAAAACACGTTATTAAATTGTGTACTAGCTTCTCTCGATTAGCTGCTCATGAACTAAGCTGGTAGGTAACATTACTTAGCATGCAAATCAGAGTATTCTCTCACACGTATGGTTATCGCAGCATCCAGCCAGTTGTCTTCAATTTTAATTACCAATTAGACGGATAGGTCTCTGGCGCCACTTTCATGGTATGGGCATGTTATGCGGAGGGAAGAATGTCATGTGACGAGATGAGTGTGCCCCATTCACACTGTGGAGGGAAATAAAGGGATAGGAAGACCGAAGAAAAGATGGATGGATTGTGTGAAAGAGAGCATGATTAAGAAAGGTTTAATACAGAGATGACGGCTGTTAGAGGAGAGTGGAAGAAAAATACCTACATGTTGTGCCGACCCTACCTATCCAGACGCAGAGCCATCTCGCAAAAAGTTGAAGTTGACCCCACCAGTAGGTGGGGTAAGGGCAGGAAGAAGAAGACAGATGGTAAGGTAGATGAGTGGGTAGGTGAGGAGGCTGTTTTGCTGTGATATCAATGACAAAGAAAAATAATTTCTACCTTTGATACTTTGAACCCAACTATGAAATGTAGCGCTCGTGGGTTTAGAATCGACCCCATCAACTCAACCCGTGGATGTCATATGAGTTGAATAACTAAGGGAAATCTTCCTTCTGTGTATTTTTAATACCATGCCATGATCACGGAACAACTATCCATATATGTTGTTTTTTGATCATGGCGCATGTAACTGTACCGAAATCTTGGAGAAATCAAAACTCAAATCATGGTAAATATCCCGTAACTAACTTTAGTGCAGTATTATATATAGTTCTCCATACTACTAGTAGTCCTAGTCCATTGAAAACAGTAGAAGTAGCCCGGCCCGGAGTCAGGAAGTTGGAAGAAATATCGTAAAATTCGTCATGCAGTCATTTTGACGCATAAAACCTTGACGCACCTGACCTTGAATACCTTGGTTCTAAAACTTCAAAGGTGTACCGTAAAATCCCGATGGAACTGACAAGGACTCTCAAGCGGCAAGTGCCACACTTACAACATTTGAAATTTGGGGTGGGACTCGCGTTTTTTACAAAATTAGATTCTAGGGTTGAGGCGTGCTTATCTCGTATCATCTCATGCTGACTCTGAAATTAAAGCTTAAACCAGATTTTTTTATAATCAATAGACCTTCTTTTGACCACCATGTCTTTTGTTTTTAATTTCTCTTTTTTTTTGTTGGGCCGTAGCTAATTTTTTTTTCTATTTTATTCTATCCTAACTCTACGACCCAACACCACACACTAAGCCTCGAATAGGTACATAAAATGCTAATTATCGGTTTAAGGATATAAAATGCTAAAAATCTGTTTTAAAATTCGTCCCGGATTAAAACACTAATCTATCACAACATTAAGTCTAAGTGCTGCTTTGGAGTGCTAATCCATAAAGAGTAATAGATTAAAAATTAAAATATCATCAAGAACTGAGCTGAACAAGGCTGAGTACAGACATGGTAATAAAAATAATTCATATTAAAATGAGTAAAAACCTTGCATCATGCTGCAGCAATTTGAGTTCAGTGACACTTTTTCGTATGTATCCTGTCCTTAAGTTATGTTCAAATCAAGTTTACGAGAAAAAATAAAAGCGTAATAACCTTTTTCTCAAGGTTCGTCTCTTTACTTGCATAGGTACACAGAAATCGAAATGATTATTATTTCGATTTCTGTGCATTGGTATCCTATCCTACTATAATATTATTAAAGTCAAAGTTTGTATGGATGGATGTCCACGAGAAGAGTCCAAGAGTAACAAATATCCATACCATACATCCATATGTATGGTATGGATATTTGTTACTCTTTCATGCAAAAACTACTGAACCGATTAGGCTGAAATTTGGAATGGGTAGGTATAGTTTGGGACCTTGGGATTTTTCTAGCAAGCTAAAAATTTATAGTAACAGCCCGGAGTCAGGAATTTGGCGGTGTTACTACCCCGCTCCTCGAAAACACGTTAAGCCGTTGATCCTGCGCCTAACCTCTCTCCGGTCGTGTCGATCTACGGATTACGAGTGTGAGGGAATAGAGAGTGCACCTCTGTTTGCGCACACACCTGTGCAGTGCACTTTAATAATGTGCTGCGCACCTGGCTACTCTCCCTTGAGACTGGCCGCCGCGCCGTGGTCGAAATTCGGCTAGGAGGATTATCACATATCAGTGCAGGTGGATATTTGCACAGATATATTATTAGAAGTGTTTCAAACTCGACACTTGACGGGCCTCCCACCATCTGTAGTTCTCAGGTAGAATACCGAAATGCCTCGTTCTGTGACGATACTTACCATTGTCATAATGAAGCGATTAGTTTATAGAATAAGGCCCCAGCGCTATGGTAATATCGGCTTTGTTATATCAAATGCGTGGTGACCGATTTTGACACGTTATTTTATTTCATTTAAAGGTTAAACTATAACGAGGATTAAAAGTTAAAAGCATGTAACGTGTCCCGGGTGGAACATTTATCTGCATACAAAAGTGCACTAGAATATACGCGACGGAACCGTTGACGAGAAGGGGCTTATTCTTTTGTATGTAAAAAAATATAGTTAAAAACTAAAACCCGACAAGCGTTCACCTATTGTCCATAGCATTTTTTTTTGATACTTAGGTAGTCGGAGGCACCCACCCCATATACCTAGGGTACAATTCTGCCCTTCTTATGATAAACAGCGTAAGTGCATCGCAGCATATTTCGAGAAAATCGCGCCTAAAGTATTTATTCTTATTTTTGGTGTCACGAATATACTAATTATCTTATTTTCAAAATTGTTACTTTGAATTGCAGGTTGAAGTGTGTATTTTATAATAACTAAAACTATTAATGATTAGTAAAAAGTAATTTCACCTTTTTGAAATACTAAACATAAACATCGCATGTGCAGCAGTTGCGATGTTTATGACTAGGTAAATTAACGATTACGTTCATTATGACTAGGAAAGTAAACATACGATGTTTATGTCTAGTATCTTCATAAATCTCAAAAATGATTTACAAAAAAATTGTATCATAAGGAACCACATACGTTGAATATGACTAGTACCAAAGTAAATTCTAAGGAGAACAACGTGCTGCAAGCTGTTAGGTTTGTGACTTTATCGAGCACTTAATGAAAAGGCATTTTATCATGAATTTTTTTTCACTGCTCTCCGGTGATATATATGAGGTGCATTTTTTTGCATGTTAGGATGTTGCGTGGATCTTTTAGGGAATATTTAATTTCTTCTACATTTTTCTTCTTACTTTTTCTTTCTTCTATGGATTCATTGAATAATTTTATCTTTCTTGGTTCTCTGGATTTCGTGAAAAACTTACTAGCCGTAACTTTTTCCTATAAGATAAATTAATTTTGTACATCTCGAGTCTCTTAGTCTGTTCTTTTCTTTTCGCCAACACTTTGCTCAGTGTCCTTGGTGTTCTCCTCTTCTATCATTTGGTGTTCCCTTTTTTGAGTGAACTTGTTGTTCTGATCCTCTTCTCTGTTATTCTGTGCTGCTTCTACTGTTTGTCTTATTGCTTGTTGGGTTTTTACTCTACCAAGTTCTTTTGCGGTGTATTGTAGTTTTTTCATTAACAGTGAAATTTTTAATTTAGTTACATTTTCTTCCACAATTTCATCATCCGTGCTTTCGTCAGAATTAGGTATATAGTCTTTATCGTTGCAGCTATCATCAGAGTTATGCCATATGTCGATATCTCGCCTCATCATCTTCGATATCAGATGTAGGTAATTCTTTTCTACATAAAAGATGATCAATGCCCGTCTCATTGTTTGGATTTTAATTTGCGGGATTTTTCGCCTTATCATTTTCGGGAGTATTTGAGGTTGTAAATTCGAAAGATCGTAGAATTGCACAAATCATAACGAATTACCTACCGTACTCATTGCGATATTGATGATTAAAAATCATATTGAAGTTATTGAGATTTAGTGGTCTGGACCAAACTCATACAAATTGGTATTTATTGATTCTTGTTGTTTTACTATTTCTAGTATTTTGTTTCGTCTAGCAGCGATTTTCTGTAAATTATATAAATCCAGTTAACACATTAGGTTAGTTTTTCATATTTTAAACATCATCATCATCATCATCAGCCCGTACACGTCCACTGCTGAACATAGGCCTCCCCCAAACGACGCCACGAATAGCGGTCCTGAGCCGCCTCCATCCAACGACTCCCTACGACCACTACGATGTCGTTGGTCCATTTGAAACATATCTACGAGTAACTTATTACTACATACGAGTAACTAATTAATTAGAGAAACTAATTAATTAATACGAAATTAATTTTATTAACGTAGATTGTTTTCGTCCGCATCGTCGTGAAATGCAATATCCACAGCTATATATTATTTGCACAAATAAAGCCATAATTTTATCTATCTCACCTACTTGAACCTGCCTGGCTGTTACACAATGCCGTAACTTCATCTACTTTTTCCATCGTATCTACTCGCGGTACCTAGTACCTACGCGTGGTGATAACTACTTAGGGAAGAGACTTATTAGCGTGAAAGGGAAAAAATAAATAAACATATACCTACTGATATTAAAACCGCCGCACACAGAAACCGGTGGCTAAGGCGTACGAATTGTATTCTATGAAATAGTCTTAGTCTTTGTTAGCCCTAAGTTAATTTTGAATAAATTATTATTTATTTATTATTATTATGTTTCTCATTTCCATGATCACGGGCCATATAGTGACCCGGTCCTTTGGGAGGCATGCGTGGAGCCGAAGCCAACAGCACAGAGGCCCTTTATGAGAATTAATGTAAAGGCGAGAGCTACACATAGCGGATATCATCCTTGGTTGCACAATATGATACACCCGAAGATGATATCTGCCAGGTGTAGAGACTATTGCAAAGGAAAATGAAAATAACAAAAAAGCCATGTTATTGTGGTGAATGGATGGACTGGGTAATTGGGCTATGGGGGAAACTATGGAAGCCTGCCATAAACATACTCTCAATACTGTTACAAGCGGCAGACGGTGGCTTGCCGAATGCTGGACGCGTTCCTCAAAATGTTGGCTTATATGCCGGTAAAGGAACAACATCGGTGCAAACGACTAAGGGGTGTCGAGAGGTGCGGCCCTGATTTCACCATCACGAAGACACGTGAGCGGGCTTCCTCGTTATTACGCCATTAGACACTTCCACCCCCGAGTCTACATCCTAAGATGCATCTCTCGCGACTCCACTCAGACCGGCCAATGAAGGCAAGCAAGAGGTGGGGATCTGGTTCTCTTGGGGTACCACCCCGCAGGCGGAGACGAGAACCAGGAACTTCCCCGGGAGCACTCGGTATACCCGTGGTGTCGCTACTCACCAACAGCTCGCCACAAGCTGCCCTGCAGGTTTATTATTATTATTATTATTTATGAATGACTACACACTGGTCGCAGGGATGTGATGTTAAATGCTTCCGACTTCAGTGTGCAGCCGCTTTTATAGACAAACCGAGGTAAAAAATATAACATTTATAAATATTGGTAAATTAAAGTTCAAACTCACCGTTTCAAGCTAAATTCCGCCAATTGACGACGACCACCTCACTCGCCGCGCAAATAATTTTTTTGTTCACTGTTAGTAATTTTTTCCCCTCCTATACCTCACCGCCCCACCGTTTCTGTATTGTATTTACCTGACATAAACATCGTATGTGCGCTATTTGCATTGTTTATGTATAGGATAACGCAATGAAATAAAGATTTTATGCAACAAATCAGGAGCGTAGGAGATAGTACTTTGTTTATTTATAGAATATTGCTAAACTTTCTTCAATAAGTACAAGGCATAAACAACGTAAGTGGCTCATTATAATCATTATGTTTTGTAAGTTGAACGGACAGTCGAAGGTACTACTAATCATAAACAACGTAAGTGCTCGGGCGATACTTATGACTAGGAGATTGATTAGAATCTCTGAGCGTAGTGGACAATACGTTATTTATTTTTAGAAAGAAAATGAAAATTTTGCACACACGATGTTTATGCTTATGTTTATTTTTAATTCTATCAAACATACAGAAAAATGGATAATTTATCCAGATAGATCTCGCTTAGCTGATTACAAATATGCTAATAACTCATTTTCGCAAAAAATGTCACCTACGCTGTTTATCGTAAGAAGGGCAGAATTAGTAACAAAGGCCTCCGACTACCTAAGTATCAAAAGAAAATGCTATGGGCGCTTGGTGAACGCTTGTTTAAGACTTTTATGTAGTCGGGTTTTAGTTTTAAACTATATTTTTTTTTACCATACATATATCGATACAATATATGTATATCGACACATTTTTTCATTTGCCCATCCCTAGATGACCCGTTGCCATGGTAACAAATAAACAAGAGGTCTCCATGGCAACGGGTGTGTCATCCTTCACTCATCACATCAAACTAAATTAGACTCGAACTGTAACTAGATGTCGTCTCTTGCAAAATTTTATGGCGCTATCGAAGTGTTCCAGGTGTAATTTAGACCCAGCTATCTCTTAAGACCCTCAGTTTTGTCGGACACCATATAGCCTATAACCATCGGGGTAATGAGACGAATCAATTGATACCACACTTGTTGAAATCGAAGTAGTAATTTCAGCGCTACGTGGGAACAAAGAAATCGGCTACATACATACATACATAGGGTGCTAAAATCATAATCTCCGGTAGTCGGGTAATAAAAATGACGCGTTCCGTCGGAACACGTTACGTATGCAGAGACCCTAATTTGTGTTTGGCAAACTGAACAACTTTTTACTTCTTTACTACTGAAGTACCCAAATCATTACGGGAACAACCGCATTCACAGTTTTAAAAAAAAAGCCATTTTGGAACGCAAATGTTATTTAAGTGACTTTATGGCAGACAAACATAATTTCGATAATACGACGCGACGGTAGGTAGCTAATAAGTTTTATAATATTTTCGATTAAATTTTTTATGTAAGTCTAGTTCTATATTTTTTATTTTTTGAGTTATGGTTTTAATTGATTTTCCGTATATTTAACTGCTTATTTGACATTGTACGATAATATTGCACGCCGCCGCCGTACCGGTAGAAATACATTTTTTCTCATATAACATACGACATTTATGTACCTTACACACATGTATTTGATGCAATAAAATATTACTTTACTTTTTAACGGCAACAAAATTTACGGTGAAATAATTATGTGTTTTCGCCCTAATAAAAGGAAAGGTAAGCTTATCGCGTCAACTGAAATCATTCGAGTCAGCAGTCCCTAATCCTACTGTCGACAGGATTACAAACGGTTGAAGCAGGCAGGTACTTATGAATTGTGGCCTTTATTTTATCGCCCTTTGGACGCAATTTGCGAGGGATGTTGAAAATATCGCTGGATTTTTTACATCCATGGCTGGACTATATATTTTTACATAGACCATCTAGCACTAAGTGAGGTTAGCTTGTGTTATGTACTTGTGACACAAGCTCTATATGACTATACTAGCGGCCCGTCACGGCTTCACACGGGTGGACATTTATTTTTTTAATATTTAGGCATAAACGTACAGTAAATGCAGGACATAGCCTATACTAATCAGTGATAATGAAGCATTGAAAGAATTTTTAAAAACGGGACCAGTACGTTTTGAGCCAAATCGTTACAAACATACATACATACAAATCTCTCCTCTTTATCTTAATCGTACATTGAAGGCAATTTGCGAGGGTTGTTGAAAAAATAATGCTGGATTTTTTACGTCCATGGCTGGACATTTTCTTATAAACTTTTGAAACTATCATGATGATTTACAACACAAAAGTCATTAACGGGATATTTACCACAGTTTGGATTTTGAGACCGAGGACCGAAGGCCACGACAGCCGAACCGAACGCCAATATTCTAGAGTGGTCTCTGGGGAGTATATTTGAATGTCATGAATTCCCCGTAAGTATGCCATGAATAGAGAACATAATGAAAATGCCAATGTTTTTGGTATTAAGCCTCAGGTTAATTTCTAGGAAACTGCGGGTTCAAGTCCCGTCTAAGTGCTCATATACACGTCCGGCCAAGTGCCAACGGCAGAGGTAACTGTAGCCGTCGACGCGTGGACGGCAGCCGTCGATAGTCGACGGCTGGCATCAATTGTCGCGTCGGCGGCTGCCGTCAGCAGGTGTCGACGGCTACAGTTAAGTTACCTCTGCCGTTGGCACTTTGCCGCTCATGTATATGAGCACAAAGACGATTTTTTTTGAGTTATTTTATGATTTAAATGAAAGTAAGATAAGAGCAGTTGAACTCTTGACATGGCAATAATGTAATTAGCGTCAAGAAAAAAAAACCGAATTTTTTTAATGTAATGACGATGTCCTCCAAACCAGTTTCGGCCAAGGCGGCTAGCCTGAATGGAGACTAGCCATGTGAGCAGGAAATATTATTACAGTACACAAGTGTCTGCGGAAACACATGTGCACCCTCAATTCCCTCAATCTCATAATCAGGTGTAACGGTAGATCGACACGACCGGGGGGAGGTCAGGCGCATGACCAACAACTTGCTCTCCGAGGTCGTCCGATAATTGGCTATCTCATTATTTCTTCTTGGACCTAATGAAGAAAATAACCTGGATTTGAGTTAGATAGAAAATACTTTATTGCACACTTAAAACTAGAAAACAGTTTACAAATGAGACAAAACAATATAAGTGACAATGGGCGGTCTTATCGCTCAAGAGCGATCTCTGCCAGACAACCTGAGTTAACCTTGTGGGTATCAATAATTAAATGGTTGCAGTAATTATGGCTATTAAGATGTTATTAAAGCCGAAGTGAATTGAAAATATCTTTATTGACCAATAATAACAATAAAATAATATAAACAAATTAAACTAGTATTTACAATTGAGCTAACTGTAGACTGTTGCAAACAATCAACAGGTAGCTCAACTGGTCCATATCAATACCAGTCGGAAGCGTCCCCAAGACGCTGGCTGCATTGCCCCGCTGTATGGCAATGCTAATGCGCAAGTTATTTTCTATTAAAATGTTCGACGTCAACTCCATCGCTGGAGCTGAATGTGGCTCAGGTAAACTTTGAAAGTTTACCTGAAGTTCTTCAACTTGGCTTGTTAGTTTTAGCTATAATCTAGCTTATTATCCTACTCATTTAGATAACTTAACTCTGTCTCTATATTGACAAAGAAAAAATACTGTAAGATTTTACTAAATAGAAAGCAGAAAGTTTGTGAAAGTAGTATATACATAGAATAAGTAGGAATATTTTAATTTATATTAATTAAGTATTAGTCAGAGAATAAAGGCAAATTTTATTTATTTTATTATGTTCTCATCTAAACGTACCTATGCCAAAAATCATTATGATCTGTTCAGCACAAAAAAAAATACATTTTACAAACTTTCGGCTTGAATCTTTTCATTTAGTAAAATCTTACAGTATTTTTTCTTTGTTAATTAAAAGATAAAAAAGATAAAAACAATTTTTATTTCAAAATTACAATATAGCCTTAGGTACCTAATTACTGCTATTTATACAACCATATAAGTACATACATCTTCGTAATACCTTAGGGCTTCCATTTGTTGTATGACTCATACCTTCCGTGTTAGTAACAATACTGTGTTACGGCAAGGTAGAGCTCATTACCTCGCAAGGCGCTTTGGTAGATTATTTGGGTACAATACAAGAGGGTGAACGTTTCATTATTATACAATGGGCAATTGATAAATTCGGTACGTTAAGGTAAGAAATAACTTAAAAAGGCAGAAAAAATAGGATATAAAATAAAACAAAAACAATGTAAGATTATGGCTATGGTTAAAACTAGTGTTAAATGTAAGGTCCGCTTGTGTAGGGGTAACAAACTGACTAAAACATTGTGATTACTTAGTTTTATATTTAGTTCTTTAGACAACATTATACTTGAAATTTAACTTAAATATATAAAGTATATATAAAGTTTAGTAATAATTTCTAATATTTGATAACCCTGTACAAGAGGGGCCTACAGTTTAAGTTGGAGGCGAAAATAAGCAGAAGTACAATTTATGGTTAATAGTTTATTAGCGAGTAACAGCAAGAAGCTGTTCAGTGTCTTCATAGTTTAGTGATTGAAGAAATGCATGGAGATACTTGCTACATACAAATCTTGTCTTTTCGATTAAATTTTATTTAGAAAGCTTGGATATACGATTATAGAGAAAAGGTCCAAGAATAGTAGTACTCCGGCGGGCTACGGTCTAATTAGAGACAGAGTTAAGTTATCTAAATGAGTAGGATAATAAGCTTGATTATTACTTAGCTAAAACTAACAAGCCAAGTTGAAGAACTTCAGGTAAACTTTCAAAGTTTACCTGAGCCACATTCAGCTCCAGCGATGGAGTTGACGTCGAACATTATTAATAGAAGCTAAGTACTCTAATAAGAGTATATTCATCACCAGCCCGTATACGTCCACTGCTGAACATAGGCCTCCTTCAAACGTAGCCACGAATAGCGGTGCTGAGCCGCCTCCATCCAACGACGACTCCCTGCGACCGCTACAATGTCGTCGGTCCATCGAGTGGGAGGTCTTCCCACACTCCGTTTCGCATTGCATCGCGGTCGTCACTCGAGAACCTTCACTCCCCAATGGTTATCGGTTCTACGAGCTATATGGCCTGCCCATCGTCACTTCAGCCTGCTAATTCTAAGAGCTATGTCGTTAACTTTGGTTCTTCTACGGATTTGGTACTAATAGTACCTATATAGCTTAATTACTATTACCTGCTATAGTACCTATAGTACGCCACGATCGCCTCGACCATATTATATGGTCGTGGCGATCGTGGCGTAAGAATTGACATTTCTAACTCAGCCCGCGGAGTATGAAGCCGTCTAATAATAAATAAATAAATAATGCTGGACAATCCACACAGCATCATCTAGCCCCAAGCTAAGCAGAGCTTGTGATATGGGTATAAAATGACATAGATATTTTTTATTATACATAAAAAATACCCAGGCGGGAATCGAACCTGCAACCTCCTGCGTCGCAGGTGGTCTATTAGAATCTACTTTGAATCTAATAGAGGAAGGGCAGCAGCCGAAGCAGCGTTCTTCGGTGGATTTTTAATACCTCTACTGCGATCACCATTCCGCCTGCCAATTGTAGGCATTATAACAAAACCCCCTTGTTTGTTCGCAAGAGGCACGTTGTAGAATCTCGCTTAAATATTTGTAGCAAGAATTATGCTAAATAGTAAAGTCACACGGTCCGAGAACAGGAAATTGTGAAGTCACAATCATTTTTCATTGGCTAAATGCACAGTCGCAAAACGCATCGCAGAAACATACGACTGTTTAGCGATCTAGATTTTCTATCTGAATCCTACTTATATAATAAATGTCAAAGTTTGTGAGTATGGATGGATGTTTGTTCCTCTTTCACGAAAAAACTTACTGAACTGATTGAGCTGAAATTTGGTATGGTTAGTTTGGGACCTGGAATAAAATATAGGTATTTTTTATCCCGTCAAAACGCGGGCAAAGGTGCGGGCAGCAGCTAGTACTTAATATACCTATTGTGTATTATATTTTCAGTAGCAATTTTTTTTTAGCAGGCACTTGTCGGTGTTACTCCCCCGTGCCTCGGAAAGCACGTTAATATCTAGAACTACCAAATAATACAGTACAGTACAGACAATACCGATTGTACAAACATTTGTCCCGAGGCGGGAATCGAACCCTAGCTTCCTGCGTGGCAGGTGGACCTTCGCCTACCGCACCACATTGGTCGTCAACATATAATGTACTCGTATACACATATGAAAGAATTTTAGAATCATGAATGTGGTCGGGCTACTTACGACCCCAGAGCACAGATTAGGTAATGTTACTTCGTAACCTAGAGTATTGACATATGTAGAGATCATTAAATGATCTATATTATGTCAATAGGGACTAGTTGAGCTAATGACTTTTGAGCTAATGAAGACTGTCTGAAACAGTAAATTCGAGTTCTAATTTGTTTCTATTCTAATACCTACTCCGATTCAAAATCCTGGATATTTTCTGAATATAAATGGGTTACAAAACCCAAGGAATATTGGTGGAAAATTTAACGAGATGGTATCATCGAAGCAAAGCACAGAAGCTCGAAACTATTTTTGGTTTTGAAAGCATTCAAATTCATTCATCATTTAATTGATTTCTCGTTCCTTTTTGTATTAAAATTTTAACGTTTTTGCTACACTTCTGAGATTATTAATTATCAAGGTTGTCTGGTAGAGATCGCTCGTGAGCGATAATACCGCCAATTGTCACATTTCTTTTTTGTATCAATATGTTTGTATACTGTTTTGTTATGTGTGCAATAAAGCATTTTCTATCTATCTATTATGCGTTTTTTAAGTTTGTGTTTTAGTTTTTAGTGATAACTTTACTATTACCTTGTTGTTTTCTTTTTTAGTTATCAGTTTTTGTTGAGTTTTCATTCATAGATGTTGTTGACATAAAATATCTTGGACTCTAAATAGGAGTACAGTTGGTGTCGGAAGAACATCAACGTTATCAACTGGGTCAGTGCAGTTCTTGTAAGACGAGTCTTCCGTCACCGTCTGACAGTTGATTTAAGTGCCTATCTTAACAACTAACATTTATTATAAGAGATCTTTAGCATAACTACTAACAAATTATGGATCTTTGATAGTCCGAAATACAAGAATTTTATTTTATTTATTTAGAAGTTGCGTTGCGAAATCGCCTCGAATCCCGATGTTATTCTGCTCATACCCATGTCTGCTTCAAGAGACGGACCGTACATGGGGAAATGAATCC
Organism: Eupithecia insigniata; assembly: GCA_947859395.1. Lineage (NCBI taxonomy): Eukaryota > Metazoa > Arthropoda > Insecta > Lepidoptera > Geometridae > Eupithecia > Eupithecia insigniata. The sequence goes on along the minus strand of OX401999.1, from coordinate 11,437,496 downwards.
ATAATTGTCAATTAACCCGTTCGTTTGCCGGCGGATATGGACTGATGCAGATTTCGGCGACGCAGTTGTTTTCTGATGGAACTCGAAGCGCCATTTAGAGAACACGTTTTCTAAAATGTCAAGGTTTGAGAAATGTTTTTAGATGACGATTTTAACGGGATAGGTAGTTAGTCCTTTTTTTATAAAATCAACAACGTATATGAACAGTTTTCTACAAGAGAGAAACTCGACTATAGAACGCACCACCCCGTGATATGCTCACCAAAACTCCTTCAATCAGTGGCCTTACCGTGGATTATAATGTAACACATAATATAACACGTTATTTGCGATAACTTTATCGTAAATAACGCTCCACGTTATTTATAACGCCGTTATAAGCGCTAATTTCTATCGTTATATGTTAATTATAACACGTTTAGCGGTTATAGCACTTTTTTGACAGTAATATAACGCCGGAACGTGAATTTATATTAGAGTGTGTTATAATAAAGGTTCATTCAGATAATTCACTTCATTGATCAAAGATTATTCACGTTAAATTAGCGCAAATAACGCTGATAACGTGTTACGTTATGTATATATGGTAAGCAGCCTGATAGGTCATTTGAAAATTGTGCCGAATGTATAAACTACCTATGTGAGTTAAATTGATTGTCTCTGGAATATTTAAACATGCGTCATAATCGTGTAAAAACGATTAGGAAAAGTTTTAAATATAGGTGTTTTTTTTTCGGAGGTAATCATTTTATTTGCTTTTCGATTGGCCAATGCTTGGTAACTTGCAACACCTGTGAAAGTTTCCCAGGTAAATAAATGAGGGTATCTTTTCGACCTTCAGAACCTTCTCTGTATTTGGATTCTTTCGGATTCTTTCAGAAGGAATGTTATGGGCTTTCGGTGGAACTTTCGGTGAAATAACTTTGAGAGATTTACTTTAGAACTTTGGATTTTATGTGGGAAATAAAAAAAGATTTAACTTTTTGCACTTGGATGCCAACTAAATTTGAGTTTGAAAGTATTTTTTTATATTTGGACAATCCACACAGCATCGTCTAGCCCCAAGCTAAGCAGAGCTTCTTTTATGGGTAATAGATGACTGATATACGTAACACAATATGTATATTACATATTTACATATATGTACATTTTTTATTATATCTATAAATATTTAGAGAATACCCGAGACAAATATTTACAGATCGTACAAATATTTGTCTCAAGGCAGGAATCGAACCCGCAAATTCCTGCGTCGCAGACGGACCTTCACCCACCGCGACACATCGGTCGTCGAAATTAATTAATTTTTACCCGACTACGACGAGCGTAATTATTTTTAATATTGGAGTTTTAGATGCTTTCTGTCAAATTGCGAGTAGCTTCACGGTATACATATACTAAAATCACACGTCTACAAGAAAAATTAGGAAAAATAACATTCAGTGAATCAACAGCCCTTTAATAGGTATGGGCAAGCACCAGATATCGTTTACCTAGATCCTATATAAACTGAAGTCTTGTAGCAAGAGCGGGTGCTTTTTACTTACATGAATGTGAACATAATGGTTAATCAAAATTAGGTATGTACCTACACTCCGATTCAAAAACCTGGATATTTTTTGTATACAAATCGCTGATTGCTTGAGAATAGTAAACTATAATTAGCTTTGAAAAACAGTATTGTAAAGTTAAAACAAAGGCTTTTACAATGATTCCCCACACGAGAATTCTTACTAACAATAGAATTTTCACGCCATTTAGAACACACCATTTTTTTTTTTCATTCTGTCGTATATTGAGACGAATCAAGCGATACCTCATTTGTTAAAATCGGACTAGTGGTTTCAGCGCTACGTGGAAACATAAAAATTGGCTACATCATACAAACATACATACATCGAGAGCTAAACTCATTACCCTCCTCCGTTGGTAGTAGGATAATTTTTTTGATGAATTTTATATTGACGGCATCAGATGACAAATAGCTCGCGGGCTACTCGTCTGAAGCTTGTGGGAACCCATTTTGTCACTGCAAAATGTATATCTAAATATTATGTTTAATTACATGTTTATGAATTTATACATGGGAGACCATCCACTCGATGGACCGACGACATCGTGGCGGTCGCAGGGAGTCGATGGATGGAGGCGGCTCAGGACCGCTATTTGTACCGTCGTACGGGGGAGGCCTATGTCCAGCAGTGGACGTGTATGGGCTGATGATGATGATGATGATGACATGGGAGACCATCCACTCGATGGACCGACGACATCTCGTAGCGGTCGCAGGGAGTCGATGGATGGAGGCGGCTCAGGACTGGTATTTGTGGTGTCGTATGGGGGAGGCCTATGTCCAGCAGTTGACATGTATGGGCTGATATGATGATGATGATATGAATGTACTCTTTATGTGCTGTGCAGTAGTGGAGTTAGATTAATGTGCATAAAGCTTACGTCTGTCGTCGCTTTGAATTTTAAGAGTCAAAGTGTCACTTCGGTGAGTTTCTCATCACCATAATGTAACCTGAGAGCAACGCCTTGAGAAATTACTGAATTCTCAATGTGACATCGGACTAAAGTCTGCTCAGTTAAAATAAAAAGGAGGAAAAATTCCGTAATGGATAGTATACCAATGATTTTTGTATCGTATTGTATTCAATTATTTTAGATAATTAAGTAATACATATCACTAATTGTATGAAGTTAAATAAAATTCAAAATTACACAGTCACTACAGCAAAAATTAGGATACAGGAATATTTTGTAAGTTTTGAATAAGTTTTGTTACATTTTTGTTTTAATAAGCACTATATAACGTCTTAAATCCAAACTTAATGTTTGGTATTTAGATGACGGAACGATAGGGGGAGACGTGGACACAGTTTTTAATGACCTAAAAATCATCACAGATGAATTTCGGCAAATAGGTTTAGAACTAAATTTTTCAAAGTGCGAGCTTTTTATTTCGGATTCTTGTGTAGACAAAAACAATATCATAATAAAATTCAATAGTTTGGCTCCCAACATTACAGTTGTAGATAAATGTTCACTTCGCCTCCTTGGTTCACCAATTTTTGATGAGTCTTTTCAGTCATTTGTAGATGAGAAAATTCAAAATTTCAACAAAACCTCGAACAGACTTCTCAAAATTAATAGCCATATGGCTTTTACAATTATTCGGTTTTGCTTGTTTGTACCTAAATTTACGTATTCTTTGAGATGTTGTCAACTGTGGAAACACAGCGAGCTCTTGGAAGGCTTAGACAACATAATAAAGAATACTTTATCATCGGTTTTGAATATCTGTTTCGATGACAAGGCATGGTCGCAGGCCTCCCTGCCTGTCAAATTGGGAGGCTTAGGTATCCGCAAAATTTCAAGTGTAGCCCTGCCAGCGTTCTTGTCTTCCGTCTACAGCACTAGTTCTTTAGTGGAAAAAATTTTAAATCCGTCTTTGGTCTCCCCTGGAAATTCATTCGAAATTTCGTTCTTAGACGAGGCTCGAATGGCTTGGCATAGTGCTTGCCCTGATGCTGCTCCCCCAAAATCTCTTTTGTCCCAACGGCAATGGGACGGGCCTCTGTGTGAGTTGACACGGAATTGTTTGTTACAAACGTGCTCCAGCTCTGCAGATCGTGCCCGTCTCCTGGCCGTTTCTAAATGGGAGTCAGGACATTGGTTGCAAGCACTTCCTTCATATAATACTGGCACTCTATTGGATCCCGTAACTTTCCGTATAGCAACATGTCTTCGGTTGGGTGCAAGGTGTTGCGCGCCTCATCAATGCCAGTGCGGTACTGTTGTCGAACAGCTTGGTCATCACGGATTATCGTGTACTAGGGCTGCCGGTCGGATATCTCGCCATGCCAGCCTTAACGACATCATCCGGCGGGCCTTTGTCACCGCTAACGTACCAGCTATTCTCGAACCGAATGGTCTGTTGCGTGACGATGATAAGAGGCCCGACGGCATGACTTTAGTCCCTTGGGAGCTGGGCAGGCCTATTGTGTGGGACGCTACATGTGTCGACACACTTGCGCCTTCCCATCTTTCAAGGACATCCGTGAGGGCTGGTTCGGCGGCAGATTTGGCCGAGGATCTCAAGAGGCGCAAATATGCAGGTCTCGACAGAGCCTACGCATTTGCTCCCCTTGGAGTCGAGACCCTAGGTCCGTGGGGTACCGAGGCTCTCCGGGTTTTCAAAAAATTATCTGAGCGCCTGGTCGAAGCGACGCGTGACCCGAGAGCTGGTGAGTATCTGGCGCAGCGCATTAGCATTGCCATACAGCGGGGCAATGCAGCCAGCGTCTTGGGGACGCTTCCGACTGGTATTGATATGGACCAGTTGAGCTATCTGTAGATTGTTTGCAACAGTCTGCAGTTAGCTCAATTGTTTCAATTGTAAATACTAGTTTAATTTCTTTATATTATTTGATTGTTATTTTCTTTGTCAATATAGTGTATAAGCACTATTGTAATTTAGAAATACGGGGTTGACATGACATGTTCGGCAAAACCCTTACGAACCCAAAAAATTATAAAACAATGGTTTTGAAAGAGAAGCATGGAAACAGAAGTTTCTTGTACCTACATAATAGGATTTTGATATATGTACATAATTAATAATGTAATGTATTTTTATCAGGTATCTAATTGGTGTACCCATAATACAAGTTCTGCTTTGGGGAGCTAGATGATGTTTGTCCAGTATTATTTATTTAATACTGCCAAATCGGTTTTTACTGCCTAAGTGTATAAATGTATACCTATCTATATCTACATTATGGTCACTACTTTGACTACTCTTCTATTATTTAAGTTTTTTTTTCCTCTCTCTCTCTCTAAGCTATGGTTTCGCTGCTTAATCTTAGTTCTATAAATCAGCCGAATCAATCATGTAAGGTTGAGCTAGGCTACCTGTCGGGGAGGCGGGTGCATACGGGCGTTTACTGCCCCGTGAGATTACAGTACCAACTAGTTCGGCGGATGGTGAACAACCAATGTCCTCCGACTCACAGACAGTGGCCTGGCCTAACTTCTACACACAGCTAGCTACAACTAGCTAGGTCATAGGTAACCTTAAATAATAAGGTGCCTTGAATTATGGTTGTCTGGTAGAAATCTCTGCAAGGGATAAGACCGCCAATTGCAGGATACGGTAATTAGATTTTAAGAACTCCCTGTACCTACTATACTATACTGTAATTTTTCCTGCAATAAAGCCTTTTTATTTATTTATTTATTTAATACTTTATTATATAACTCCTACTATTTTCTGAACATATGTAAGTAGATATAATTTGATTTGGAAGGTTATTTATAATACGAGTACCTTACCTACTTGAGCTATCCAAACAGACATACCTGTTTAAGCGTAGTACTATATAGTTATCTTAAAGAATTTCCCAAAAATTTACGACTCCGGCGGGACTTGAACCCGCGACCATCCCCTGAATACGGGGATGCGCTAACGTACCCGCCCTGTCGAAAATCTTTGGGACTTACGGACTATAGCGCCGTTAGCTCCACCTACAGGGGAAACATTGAAGTTATCCAAACCTATAAGGCTGTATAGTTATCCCCGTAAGACATTTATCAGAGAAAATTCATTACGTTGCGGGTTCGATTCCCGCCTCGAAATAAATGTTTGTGCAGGGTTTTCTGGATGTTATCTATGTATAATTTAAAATATCCATATATGTGGTGTATTGTATTAAGTATTTCAGTTATCCAGTACCACACAAGAGCTGCTTAGTTTGGGGCTAGATAACGCTGTGTGAATTGTCTAGCATTATTTATTTATTTCTTAAAAAAATTGCTTATTAACTAATAAATAGAAGTACCCACCACTAGGAAGCTGATATAAATACACCAGAAATATGAAAAAAATACCTGAAAAGTTTACCCAAAACTGAGCTGTTCGTAAAAAAAAAACACAGATTTTATGTACGGCTAAACAATGAGCACTGAACGAGCACTCTTGAGATTGAAGTTTGCATTATTTTTCAAGATAAGCGAATAATCTTATTCTCACCTTATTGCGTACTTTAAGTTAAGTACTCGTTGAATGACGAGACATCTCATTAGGACCCACTAGACTGTGAAGGAGTCTTTAAATATGTACGTAGACGTTATTGTGACGTGAACGAGTTGTTATCGGGGACTAGTTATACTAGTTTCTAGTAGGTGTCTATAATAGTCCTTCTAAATGTCTAAGTTTCTAAGGATGGATGTATGGATGGATATTTGTTCCTCTTTCGCGCAACAACTACTGAACGGAATGGGTATAGTTTGGGACCTGGGTTAACATATAGGCCATTTTTTATCCTCCGTCCTTACCTCCTCAGTGGGCAACAACGGGAAGTGTCCAGATATTTCTTTTGTCAACTAAGGTGATGTAGTTAAACTCGTAATGGCCGCGTGAGAGCTACATCAACATAAATTAGGATGGTCTCCATTTTAAATAAATATTAGAACAATCGTATGAATATCTCGGACTCATTCCCGGTCGGTAACACCCCGTCGTCTTTTTATTTCCCAATTATTTCCCAAGCGTCAACAATTGTTGACGATTGGGAAATAATTGGGAAATTAAAAGTACCAATCGATCACAGTGTGGACGAACGCTCCTTTTTATTTCCCGATCGTATCTATATAGTACAAGAGTCAAGATGTGTAGATTCAAACGGTGTTATTTAAATGTTTTCATGGTTTCAGACGGAACTGGTTTGCCGCTTTGCATTTTTGTCTACGTAGGATTTTACACTTGATCTGTGGAAATCCCACATCAAATTACATTCTTATCTAAAATAGGTGGGTAAATTTATTTTCCAAACTTTTGACACATAACTTATTTAATTAAGTATCCGCTTCAAATAAGCCGAGCATTTTCGTCAAATGTGCCAGCAAATAATCGTAAAAACTTCTCTAACTCCCTGAGCACCATTTTGAGAGACGGATTGACGTATATTAAGTTAATTTGATTGAATAAGGCGCAGCTAAAATTGTGTGATGGTTTGTTTGAAAATCTAAATAAACACGTCGACTCATTGTCATAATCTTGGATATCTGTGTATCCATCTAATAAACAGAATAGACAAAGCCATGGTGGCATTATCACTATCGCTATCGTACAGAACACCATTTTGGGCATTTTTGTAATCAGAGTGGCTAGTATGGGTTTGCACTTGTACATATGGGTTGTTGTACATTTGACACAAAGTAAATTCATCGCGAAAAAAAGTATGTGTAAAATCGTCACAATACTATTTTATCAATTTTGGTTATTGTAAATTCTTCACATAGCCTTTTCCGTAGAGATCTTTTCAGAAAAATCAAACAATAAGTATGATAAAAAAAAAAACAAATGATTGGACACACATAGCTAGGATTAAATAAAATTTACAATATCAAAATGAAGAATGTTTTTATTGACAACTGCTGACCCATCAAATTTGAAACTTTTAAAACTATCATGGGTATAATATAATGACACTAGTCATTGGAATCAGATATTTTAGCAGTTTCGTTCGTATTAAAAGGTTTAATTTAAAATATCCATATATGTGGTGTATTGTATTAAGTATTTCAGTTATCCACACAAGAGCTGCTTAGTTTGGGGCTAGATAACGCTGTGTGAATTGTCTAGCATTATTTATTTATTGGTGTGTGTTCGTAGTGTGTTCGTATATCTTCCAATAAAAATTCACTCATAGTGACTTCAGTTACCTGTTCCGTGAACATGGCGCATAAAACTGTGTCAAAATATAGGAAAACTCAAAAATCTAACCATGGTAAATATCCACATAAATCCATAAATGGGTTATTCCAGTTTTACCCCTTGATAAACCCGCTTAGGGGGAAAAATGGAATCTTAATTTTAAAAAGTCCAGAATTCCCCCTCGCCGTTTTTTATTGTTCCGGTTTCCTCTCTTTAAATTACTACTATCAAAGTTGTACTGTTAAAATGCAACGAAGGCAAAATGCAGCGAGAAAAATACTCACAGCTTTATCACATTGGCGATTTGCGAGCGATTTTAAAGCGAGAAGAATTGCGCAACATGCTATGCGATGCGACCCGTGTTTTAGCAATGGCGTCAACAACAGCACTAATCGCGGCGAGCTGGCTCCCTGCACAAGGACTCAGACAATTACTTATTTCAAAAGACTGGTATGTTAAAAAGTCTGTTCTCGTATTTCGTCCACATAATACAGTGATCACGAACGATATAGAATAATATGGGTTCCTCGGTGCCTGAATACTTTAACACTTTGTCCATGGCCCGCACGTCTTCAACAAGCTCTACCTTCGCCGCCACTTAAAAGTGGCTTTGCAGAGGCTGGACAATGAACGCCTTAACCGTAACTGTATTCATGAGATCTAAATATCCGCCTGCGACGCAGGGGGTTGCAGGTTTGATTTCCGCCTTGGGACAAATGTTTGTACGATCTGCAAATATTTGTTCCGGGTTTTCTGGGTTCTTTCTATGTTATAATAATATATCTATGTACTGTATTGTACTCGTATTCTATTAAGTGCACAAGCTCTGCTTATTTTGGGGCTAGATGATGCTGTGTGGATTGTCTAGCATTAGATTTTAACTTGAACTTAAAAATAAATAAATCAAAAAGAAAAATTATTATAACTTATGACCTAAAATACAGCGGGCTCTCAGGCTAATCTTAATCAGATCTTTGATAGCCAGAAAGCAAACAATAATGTGGGAAAATTAAACCTCGTTTGCATATCAAACAAAGTATAAAAGGAGGGCTGTATAAAAGCTAATGCAATTTTATTCATTGATTCAATAGTGAACAAGTGAAAGTCAACGATTCTTTCAAATAAACGAAAATGGCAAAAGTGTGGTCTAACTTCAGCAAAACTGTGAAAGGAAGTGAAGTGAACTTCAGCATTCAAGAAGTAGGAACGGATAAAGTTGAAGAAGTAGTTGACATGCTGGTCAAATACAATTTTCCAGAGGACCCGTTCGTAATAGCTTCAGGTATATACAATAACACATGATCAACTTATAAATGTGATACACTTTTCAAACCAATATGCAACAAATCAAATCAAACTGATTTTTATTTTCATGAGAATTACAAATAAACATTTAGAAAAGATATTATTTTCAAAATTATTTTTCTGCTTTACGAATGTTTGCGGGTTAATTACGAACCATTTTGGCGTTGGGAGATAACCAACCAACGTTTCATCCCTTTACGAGGGACATCTTCAGGGTGAGCGCGGTTCAAAGGCTTGCGTCGTCGACAGGCCGGCACCGGACGCTCCGCAATGACCGCATTAAACGGATGTTAGTATTAGTTGTAAATTTTGCCATCAAAATGCGTCTACTGATCCGCACCGCACGGAGCATCGGACCGTCGTCGTTGGCAATACTGGTGATTCGTTTAGTGCGGATGCCGTCATCCTTTGCAAATGGTCAGCAAACCGGTTGCTGCGGTTACAGTGGACGCACCATCTGGCATTACGCTCAAAAAAACCGTCTTATGCGATACGCGCGGACCGTCCGATGCCGGCCTGTCGACACTAGCCTCTAGTCTCCTCGACAGCATCCACACAAACTTTATCGTCAAATCATGCTAAATTTCCTAAAATGTTGACTTATTAATATTTATAGGTGTGGCCAAAAATCCAGAAGCATTAAGGGAGCAGAAGAATTTACTGAACAAAATGATCGGAGCAGAGCATCAAATTGATGTGGTAATACTAGATACCGGGACCGTTGTTGGTGCATCTATCATGGCTCTTTCGAAAAAAGGCTACCCTGAAGAAGATTTCGGAGATTTGAGGGTAACTGCACTTATGACATTTCGCCATTTGATAATATAGTTCCGCTGATAACCAGAATTAAATTGATTAGTTAATAAATTTATTTATTCATTGTATCTATTTATAGCTTTTTTATTCTTTGTATTACTTTTAAAGAATTTCAATGTACCGAATCTATTGTTATGAAAGAGCACGGTTCTCTAACAAAAGCATAATCGTGCTTATAAGGGGACCTCAATCCATGTTATTAACCATGTTATTAACGGACATGCTCAGTAACAGAAATAGATATGTTTTCATATATTTTCATAAAGTGTGACCTCGCTCTTTGTGACGCGATTGAAACGTCGTCGGGTTATATTTTTTGAACTTATTTATTGATTCAGTTATTATTAGAGATGAGTCCGGTATACAATAACTAACTCAGTACCTGTTAGCATGGTCCTAAAATATCTAACGCTATTGTAAAATCCGCATACCGCTAAGGAATAACTGTGCAAAGCGAGCATCGCGCCAAACCGACCGTGAGCCATAACTACCTAACGCTTCAATACCTTTACTTACTTAACATCATCCACGCATAGGTACTAGCGGACCGTTCACCAGTAAAGTTATGTAGCTGAAACAAGTATTTGGTATTTCTAACCAAATCGGTTAGAAATATAGTGGGTAGAAATCAGGACAGGTATAGAGTATTGTAACGTTATTGGGTACCAGTTGGTACTAGGGGTATTGAAACAAAATACCCAACTGATAACCAGTAGCCAAAATATCCAATAACTCCCATCCTGTTATTATGGTTACTTTCCTCCCTGTTGTTATGTCTATATGATACCATATATAGAGTATAGTTTAAACGGAAAAAATATCGTATTATGCTACACATGTTTAGCCTACACAGTAGGTACCTATAAGTACAACATTATCAAGTAGTAATGGAGGAATGTACATAATAGGATAAAAATTAACATAAAATGATTTTTATTTCAGTTTAAAAACCACGAACTAAAGAAATTGTTTGATATTTGGGGCGTGTTTGGAAAGCAATTAAATGTTTATAAGGACAAAGCCGCGAGCTCCTATTACGATGACTGGGGGTTCATAGTCCACCCTGAATACAGGGGTGTGGGCGTTGAAGAAGAGATCTTTAAAGCCAGGTGCGTTAAAGATATATAAGAATAAAGTTCTAATCATCGCTGTCTAGATGATGGATGCGGTATGCTGTGCCCATTAAAAAAAATATAGTTAAAAACTAAAACCCGACTACATAAAAGTCTTAAACAAGCATTCACCTTTTGTCCATAACATTTTCTTTTGATACTTAGGTAGTCGGAGGCACCCACCCCATATACCTAGGGTACAATTAGTAACAAAGGCCTCCGACTACCTAAGTATCAAAAGAAAATGCTATGGACAATAGGTGAAAGCTTGTTTAAGACTTTTATGTAGTCGGGTTTTAGTTTTTAACTATATTTTTTTTTACCATACATTATTTATATTGATACAATATATGTATATCGATACATTTTTTCATTTGCCCATCCCTAAATGACCGGTAACAAATAAACAAGAGGTCTCCATGGCAACGGGTGTGTCATCCTTCACTCATTACATCAAACTAAATTAGATTCGAACTGTAACTAGATGTCGTCTTTTGAAATTTTTTATCACGCTATCGAAGTGTTCCAGGTGTAATTTAGACCCAGCTATCTCTTAAGACCCCCAGTTTTATCGGACACCATATAGCCTATAACCATCGCGGTATTGAGACGAATCAATCGATACCTCACTTGTTGAAATCGAAGTAGTAGTTTCAGCGCTACGTGGGAACAAAGAAATCGGCTACATACATACATACATACATACATACATACATAGAGTGCTAAAATCATAACCCTCCGGTAGTCGGGTAAAAAGAGGCCTTTGTTCGGGACTAATTATGGGCTGGGAATGATGATAATGAATAATACCTCAAATTTCGCATTTTCAGGTTAGCAATCTGCAAAGATAAGAATGTACCTAAAATCTTCTCGTGGATCAATAAACCTGGTCTCGCTCGGGCAGTGGAAGGTCTTGGCTGGAAGATCATAACCGAAATCAACCTTAAGAATCTGGAGAAAGAGTCTGGAGTCACGTTTCCTGATGCTTTCTCTGCTGGATTTGTAGTAGTTGCTAACGTGTAGAAGCTGGGATGCAGTTTCCATGTAGTTGTTGTTTTGCTCTAACATACCTTCTTATAGATTTAATACCAATCCAAAAGTATGAGCAAGATAAAGATAATTTATTTGCAAAGAAACATAATTATTGTGTAAGTAAACAAAGATGGTAGATATTTTATATAACACGACACGTTTGACCAATATAATCGGTATCCATTGGGTACCTAGTCGGGTAAAAATATGTCGAGAGTTTGTCATGCAGGTATATAACAATTAGTATTTTAAGTTTAGTTAGTAGGTAATATTAAAATAGATTACATCTTTTAGAAATTCGTATAAAGTAACTATTTATTCGCAGATCTCTATAGTTTTCTTAAATACTCTGTTACATCTGAGCTCGCTTAGCCAATCTTTGTCAGCTTTCCAGTATTATTCAAAGAAAAGAGATATATATATAGATACATCTAGCTAGATTCAGCTCCGCTTGTACACGGATTTTTATGTCTTATCTTAGTTTTTAACGTATGTATATGTTTCACAACTCACTCGGGCCTAATCTGTCTAGATTTCGAAACAATATTTTAATTAACTTACAAAGTACTTAAATACAGAACATACTCAAACGTAACTGAACTGCACTAAGGTTAAACCAAAAAAGATAAACTAGAAAATATTAAATGAAAACATTTTACCAAATAACATAAACAAATACGAATCTGAAAAATATTTATCACGTATAGAATGATTCGATATCCATTGTTTGTTTTCAATTAATACCAGAGCCAGACAAACAAATAGGATTAGACGGATACCTGTTCCCTGGAGCTTTGTGGTCAATTCTATATAGAAAAAAATCTGTAGGATTCTCTTATGAATTCGATTTTTTTTTTGTTTACTTCATCATTTTGGGTTCTAATATACAACTCTAGCTCCAGAAAATATGGCGTGATAATCTCAGAGTGTAGAAAATATTACTCAGACTCGTTTTATTTGTTGGTAGGTACTTCATTTGTATCTAACTTAATACATTTCACAGAAATTAAACTTGCATACCTAGTTTTAGTACAGAACGTTTACGCAAATCATAACGCAACTAGTGTGAAAATTGGTGGCATAGCGAAAACCGATTGCTAGTATAACCAAGCAGGCTCCCATTACACGAATAGGCAATCGTAGTTACTCTGCTCACTGAAGTTAAATAGTAAGGAAGCTCTCTGAAGTGCCAAATGAATACCTTGCCTATGGCTGCTGTGTTCTGGTATGAATTGCAATTGATTTGAAAGAAATTACATGAAAAATAAACCGATGATGAAGAACGTTGAAATGGTAGTAATGTACTACCATTTCAACGTTCTTCAGCTGAGGGCACATTGCCCCTTGGGGATTGGACAACAAAATTTATTTATCTTTTGATGATCTTGCGCAAAAGAAACTCTAGAACAACATACCACAGTTAAGAGAAAACATTATTTGCCCGCATACTAGATCAAAGCTTTGAAAAAGCGTTTTATATTTGATACTGAAGTTGAGGACAACAAATCAGAACCACAAACGAATATGAAGAACATCTCTCGCTTGCACATTTAACACTCCTTGTACAGGAATTTTAGCCGTAAAAGAGTTATTACTCTTCTGAACGACATGTTTACGCATCTTACCTTGACCCACATGCAGGAATATATTGAGAAAGATAGTACTTTCCGTATATCCTCTTTCTTTTGAATATTTTATAGCATTGCGCCGCGCCGGGTCTAAAGTTAATGAGTTCGTCCATGTTCAACCACTAAAATGAAATCCAAGCATGCAGTTTCATAAGACTATTTTGGAAGACACTAAGATTTTTTACTGCGAGAAGGTTATAAAACTTGAATATCAAAATGAGACAGTTTCTCATCTGGCTTTAAAATAACAATTCGCGCTGAAGTCGAGTACGAAAACTGAAAGATAGGTCTTTCGACAAGCAACACAATTTCGAAAGTTTCATTATTAATCAATAGAACCTGTGGCTTTTTGATTAAATTACATTTATTATTCACTTCATTTAGTATGCTCTTTGACAGCCGTCGGCTGTACAAAGTTCGGAGCTGGAGGAAACATAGTTTTGCTTGGGTACAAGTTCATTAGAATAGTTTTATTAAATTTAATGGCTGGATCCCTAGCATTGTTTTAATTTGAAGCTTTGTCTTCCAAACCTACGTTATAAGGGAACTTTTACAGATCGAGATGATTGGGATAATGAAATCGTGGACGGTGGAAAGCGCTTTGGATCTACGCCATTACACTTAACGTCACTTGGCCTGGACCTGGTTGCAGATGAAAGGGACATGAGAAGAGGACAATTTGAGAGGAGGCTGGTAAAAAGATACCATGAACCAGCTATCATCATCAAAATATCAGGCCACACGTTCAGTGCTGGACCTGTGGCGGTCCTGAGGCGCCACCATCCATCAACTCCCTGCAACCGTTACAATTTCGTAAGACAATCAAGTCGATGGTCTCCATGACTACCTAAATACGGAAGCTAACCTAACTTGGATACCTTTTGATGACTTTTGACGTCATAGTTCATTTCTGTAAAAAACGAGCTACTTGTTAGCTTTGGGCATTTTCCACAAATTAATAGGCTGTCTCGAAAGAAATAAAACACTCGAGGGACAAAGTACCGGCAATAAAACACGGCTGAACAATAACATCACTTGTAGGTAACTTCAGAAGAATTCCTTGTTTACTTCTCACAAAAATATTTATCTAGTTTCATAAGAAACATAAATAAGCAGAAATTGTCGGAGTTTCCCGATTATTACGGGTAAAATGGTGATGGAGGTTTTCCGAAAGTATTTACTTGATACTTGAAGTTTCTAGGTCAATGGTTTGACTATTTTTATTTCAATTATGCATAATGTGGATACCAAAATGTAAGGACCTAGTAGTTTGAAGTAGTCACGAATTTTATCGACTTGTTTTCTATTCAGAAATTTTCAAAGCGAGCTACTATAGTAATAAATATACGAAATAGTTTCCGCTGATAGTCTAGTGGAAAACAAACAACTGTCATTACTACTAATGTGCGATGTAGTTTATCAAGTAATCCTGTCATAAAACATTCATTTTAACCTAAGCTCTATTCGTCAGTAATAAGACTGGTTTTATCCAGAACAGGTTTAATTGTAGAAACTTCCTTCAAATCCTTTGGGGCAGGGTCGTAGGACAAAGCTCCATTGAAAGGGTTAGAGTGATGGGCACTTGCTATTGTTGGAATTCCACGTGAGAGTACTAAGCCTTTATTTTATTGCTCCTTTTCGATTAAGGCTGTAATAATATATCGTTTTACAAAAGGCCTTGCCGTGTCTAGCGCTCTTGGCCCGTATTAAACGTTTAGAATGAAATACCAACCCACGTAGGTAAACAAATAGAGAAAACTCGAAAGCTCATTGTAATGTACCAAAAGGTGGGTACTGACCAGTGTTACGGGGTGTAATGTTCGTGCAGTCAGTAAAAGCAGAGATTATATACTACTATACTAGGTACGGGGTAACAAGGCGCTAGCAATAAGCAACGAGACGGACTTTAGCACACGGCGTTCGTGTAGTCAGTACGGGGTAACAAGGCGCTAGCAATAAGCAACGAGACGGATTTTAGCCCATGGCGCGGCGTCCGTGAAGTCAGTATGGGGTAACAAGGCGCTTGCAACAAGCAACTAGACGGATTTTAGCACACGACGCGGCGTTCGTGCTGTCAGTACGGGGTAACAAGGCGCTTGCAACAAGCAACGAGACGGATTTTAGAACACGACGCGGCGCGGCAGAAGTTTTAATAGAATTCTAAATATTAGTACCTAAAAATGAGCGAAAACCTCAGGTGTCTTTTCCACCATCCAAAAAGGATTTTACAAATTACTGACAAAAATTACAATCATACAATTATGTTAAATAAGAAGAGTTTTTAGTGTTATTACTTTACGGTCTATCTTATCCAGCATTATTAAAATTAACTTAAATTTTGAGCTATCATAAAAGTTAAAGATTATTAGGTACTTAAATGTTGTCTTTTGGCTGATGCTAATGCTAATGATACAAAGTGACATTACAGCACTCGCATTGAAAGATAATCTGGGATTAATTATAATTAGGTACCTGCCAACCAGCTCACGAAAATTATAAAGCTGTTGATTCAGAACCGTGGTCCGTTACCAATCTTTGGAGTTTGGGACCACCTTTTGGGTTCACCTTGAAATTTCCCAGGATATTAACCATCCTACTAGAGATCATGGTTTATCTCTAACTTAACGTAACTCTTGCAAGAGAAAAATAAATAATATACTTATTAATTCAAAGAAACTGTAATATACCTATGTTTTGTCTCCCGCAAGTGGATAAAACATTCTAAGTGAAGAGAAACAAATAACACTTTTTTACTTTTAAAGTTTTATTTGTTTATTATATTTATTATAATGTAAGCCTAAAGAAATAAATTTCGTACTTATAGTTACTTTAAAATTTTTACATGTTTATTATATTTATTACAATGTAAGCCTAAAGAAATAAAAAATAGAAAGATTTCACCGAAAATATACATTTAATGAAGAAAAAAGGAAGGTTACGTTATATTGGTGTGTTCTAAATTCAAACACTAAAATAGTTATTAAAAGTGCTTTTTGTTCACTGTCTCCGTTGAATAAAAATAAGCTTTTTAGAGGGGGAACGAAATAAATAAACGTTTTTCTGGTTCCGGACCATGGTTGCCTACAATTTGCATTCTAAGCGCGTATTCGGATTACGAGCATCACGGTAATGAGAGAGAGTATTAATTTGTCATCGTTTATCCCCCTGTTTGTTACTTTATGATCACGACGGAGTGAGCTGCCTACTTAATTTGATTTCCCTTTTATTGAAATTGGAGGTTTAGGCTGCCTGTCCACTGGAGTGGAGAGGAGCGGAACGGACTGGAGCTGTTTCAATATTCACCAATGGAATTGCATAAAATCTCCGATGCTCCAAGATTTTATGATTTGCTTAAGTGTACAGGCAACCTAAAGGTCATTTTAGCTGTATCTACGTCTGGTATAAGTGAGCAAAAACAAAAATGGTAAAGTTTTCGAGAACGTGACAGTTTACTACCGCTTACTGCTCAAAGGTGGTACTCGTATTTAAAAACCGTCTTCCGTTGGTAGTCGGGTGAACTGCAAAAATTCACTTAACGACACTCGAAAACTGAAATTGAGTTCATAATTAAACTATAAGCTTATACGACATACTTAAAAAAGTAGTTCCATTCAGGATCCCATAGAGGCGTTGCATGGAATCAAATTGTATGGAAGGAAACGTCAACTTCTTTTATTATCTTAAAATGTTATATGCGAAATTTATACTTAGGCCTCTGATGTGTCCCAAATCTGTGGCACATTCAGGAACGTTCCATGGCCTGATTTATAAATAACGCATAGCATACTGACAAAACACTGCAAAAATCCGGTACGTACTGTTTCTAGATCTTCAAGGGGAAAATCTGGAATCGACTTACTTCGATTCCAGGTTCCCTGCAAAAATCTTCAAGAGGGAAAAACTGGAATAGATTTTTGTTTATTCAATTTTTCACCCTTAAGAACGGAACGGATAGCCTTATTCCCCATACAAACGTACTTTCCGCTTCATTTGGACACTATGTCCCCGATTTCATTGAAATTTTCCATAGGTAATCAGATGAAACACATAATGATATTTAAATGAGAGCGAAACTAATTTTGACCACCAAATCGAGTCATCTTCAAGCGATTTTATATGCATGATAGACACATTTATTCGAAAATCTGTCGCGCTGCAAACATCCTAAATATATTAAACATTACAAATAATCAAAAATATTTTTGAAGTTTACTCAAAATTAGTCGGAAAGTACGAAGAAATATCAAAAATTGGTGCCAACACCAAGCACACGCACACAGCCACATGACAGCTTCGTATAAGATGGTTAGACGCGCTTTCTCACTCATAGCGCGCTCCATTTCATTCTACGTGAAACAACAAAAAATCCGCATGGGAAAATCCGTTTCCTTTTGGGAGAGGTTCGTAGCCTTCTTAAGGGGGAACTTCAAAGGGATAACTGTTTTTTATTCCAGCTTTCCCCCTTAGGGAGCATTGGGGGCATTTTAGGGGGAAAACTGGAATAAAGCCTATCCCACAATTCAACAAAACGGGTCGGTCTTGGACCGTCCAGGACACAATTTGACCACATTCGATATTTGCCTACAAATTAAAGTAACTACTACACAATAGATCAAGCACTGAAATCCACAAAAACACAAATTGACTAGTGCATATTTTTTACTACTTAACATAGTGACATGAACCCAAACCGTCGGGACATTCAGGAATAAACGTTAAACGAACTTCTTTCTGCCAAAAAAAACAATACCGTAATAAAAAATACCGACTCTACCATAACTCTACCATTAAATAAATAAGTCCTCCTTACAGTACTTACTCCAAATAAGTTGGTGATAAAGTCATAACTTTAGTGTATCATTCCGTTGCATACTTGCATACCGTAGACAAAGTTGCTTCGTTAGGCGAAGTCGAACTGAGACAAAGCAAACTCAGAACTTTCAATGGAGCTTTCTACTGAATTCCCACACTTCGAATTAATTAGGACGTTTCTGTATGACAGTTTACATTGCAGCTCCGAGATCTTACCAGTGATAATTATTAATGCAGACTGACTTTGTTCTTATGCTACTAGCTGCTGCCCTCGCCTTCGCCCGCGTTTTATCGGGATAATAAAATTGGTTCGATTAGGTACGTAGCATTCAGAACTCTTGCTTTGCTAGTAGGTAAACTTTTTTAATACTTTTATTGAGATGGAATTTGAAACGATATTGATCCCCAGACATTTTAGTGACATCGAAATTATGGTCGAGATGGAAATGTTTTTAGTGTAAAGCCCGTAAAATAATATTTTGATGGCCATTTGCAACTGTATGTAAACAGGAACAACTTAAAATATAATAGGCAAGTAGACCTTCTTCAGTAATGAGTTCGAAAACAGTTATATTTGTGTGAACACTGAAACAAACTTTCAGCAGTAAGCGGCAATATTTACGAAATGTATTCTGTGAAACCCGTTTTGTTATTCAAGTATTCTTTTCCCTCGGAAACTTGCTGATTTATAATTCAGTGACATACAACTTCAAGCCTTTGTCATGGTTCTGCTGGAGGCTGTGTGGGGCATTGTGATGGGTAGGTACATTCAACGCTTTGAAGTTCTGAATTGGCGTTTTCTTACAAGATTCAAGGCTTTGAAGTAGAATAAGAAAACTTTAGCACTGGTTTAAATGTTTGTAATTCAAAAAGCTGCCAAAATGTTTCGTTTAAAAACGTGCTCTGACAAAAAAATCCACTGTGACAGCTACTTTTGTTAATATGAAAAAACTATATCTTATTCTATGGAAAGAAAATAAAGAAATAAATCTTTATTCA
This sequence comes from Eupithecia insigniata, assembly GCA_947859395.1. Taxonomy (NCBI): domain Eukaryota; kingdom Metazoa; phylum Arthropoda; class Insecta; order Lepidoptera; family Geometridae; genus Eupithecia; species Eupithecia insigniata. The sequence continues at coordinate 11,418,072 of OX401999.1, read as the reverse complement.
AACAATGTAAATTTCTTAAATTATATTATTCCATAAAAACTACATAAAAACAACTTACAAATTAGAGAACCCGTTCTTGGCACTCTGGTTAGGTACGTACTAAAGTAAAAAAAATTAAAAAGTTTTTTATTTGCCAGAACAGATGAGTAATATACAGTAAATAACTTAAATAAAAAGAAAAACTGACAAAATCGGACTCCACTCAGCATGTGCTACTGACAAAATTACCTGCGAGGCGTGCGTCGGTGTTTTTCGAATACATATGTGATTAGCGGATACTCTTTATTACCTCCGAAATGCCTCCAATGAGAAAGGCTAAAGCGATTTTGATAAATTAGGTACTTGTATCGAAATAATCGTCTGGTGGGACAAGGAACTTAGTCACATTTAGTAGGCCTTCTTATTAGCGAAAAAAGTAAATCAACGATAACCGAATCGAGTGTTTAAGTTTTCAATTAATCACTTCTTTCTCGTTTCGAGTTAGATCTTCAGAAGATTCTTAGCAATTAAAATAAAAAAACATCGTTTATATCTGTAAATTTAGAGTCCATAGAGTGTTAGTAACACATAAAAAACAAGTAGAATTAACCTACTTGTTAGTATAAATAAAATATTTAAATATAAGTATATCCTCACCAATCCGCCCGCCAAGCGTGGTGATTATGGCAAAACCCTCCCTACATGGGAGACCACCCATTCGATGGACCGACGACATCGCGCATCGCAGCGCAGCGGTCGCAGGGAGTCGATGGATGGAGGCGGCTCAGGACCGCTATTTGTCGCGTCGTATGGGGGAGGCCTATGTCCAGCAGTGGACGTGTATGGGTTGATATGATGATATCCTCTCTAGATCGCATTCCGGATAAGGCTTACCCAGAATGAAGAGGAACATCTATAAGATTAAGTCCTCAGGATGCTGTTGTGACTGTCCCGTATTCTGCGGATACAGGCAGTATTTTTGCGGATGATAACAAACCCAATCGAAACCATCTATTTGGTATTCCGCAAATATCCCTGATGCGCTACAGAAGCAAGGAAGTCGCAACATCATCCTGAAAACATTGCTAAGACAGGTTTGTTAGTAAGAGGGTATCAGTTTGTTTTAATTATAAAGCGAATTAATTTAGTTGGTTGCTTTGGAAGGGTTATTCCGAACGTCTTACGTGAGACGTTCTCAGTCGCAACGTCTCACAAAAAGTATTCCCAACGTCTCACGTGAGAAGTTGCCTAGTCGCAACGTCTCACGAAAAGTCAGAGAGTCTTATTATAATCTACAACAAATAGGTATCTCATTTAGAAGCAAGTTGAAACACTAGGAAAAATCATTTTGGTAACATCCACAGTTTGCAATATCACGCTCATTGTTTACATCTCTCCACACCTACTTACATTGTGGTACGGGGCATTGTTTACACCTCGCTTATCTGCATGAATACATTACCGCCGGGTAGGCATGTAATGAGAGCATATAGTTACCGGGATCCCTAGATTTAGAGATTATAGAAGGGGTGGATGTAATGGGGTCTATTCAAAAGTTGTGGTGGAAACAACAGGATAATACCGGAATTTCCACCATTACAACACTGCCTTTCTGTGTTTGCGGTACTGGGTTTGTTCCTTTCGTTCCTGGCTGGTGCTGAGGAGATAAAGTATACATAGAATATATTTTTGCTGGGTTTCCCAACCGTCATCTAGTTCTGTTCCGCAAAGAGGACAGTTGGGCATAAAATCAGCCTAACCGTCCCCTTTTAAGCAGTGAGTTATTTTTTCTACAGGTGCACCATCAGGTGAGAATTAATTTCTGGTCGCCTAAAAAGAATAAATTCGCCCCATAAGCGACAGGGGGACGGTCCCGTTCGGCCGCGTACGAAGCCAGTTGCAAGTAAAAACTTTTTTGTACCTACTTGTATGAAACCAGTTGCGATTAAGTAGGTACATACCTTTTTTTTGCCAAATGGCGACGGTTTTTTATGATTGGTTAATGTTTGGTAGTAGTCGCCTGTCAATTGTTTTGAAGCTATTCTTTATGCCTCATCTAGTGGCAACATCTCTGTATAAAATTACCTGGGTATTGTGGCTGGTTGTGGCGTTTCCAGCTGTTGAGTGCGTAAACTATTTTTAAATCTCTACCTACTAAGTAGGTAGGTACTGGATACTAACTATGCGCATATAAAGTTAGGTACCTAACTTTACTAACTTTATATGCACATAGTTAGAAGGTATACCTTCTACTTTTCTTCTTTGTTTTTCTACAACACTGAAAATGGAAAATGTAGTTTACGATAAAAGTGGTCTACATAATATGGCGTATTTTAAAAAACGATAAACCGACTTCAAATTCCCTTACTTGTACACTTATTTTAAGTTTTGCGGAATAAATGGGACCCCTTTCGGAATCATTTTCTATACAATAGTGAAAGAATTTTCGAAATCGGTCCATAATTGGCGGAGATTTCGCATAACATAAGTACAAAAAAAAATACAACATACAGACGAATTGAGAACCTCCTCTTTTTGAAGTCGGTTAATAAAAGTGTCTTACAAGTAGGCGCACGTAAGTCTATCGCTGAGCGATACGTGGAAAGGATAGCTGCGCATAGCCCCGGTACCTTATTTTTTCTTCCGCGCAATAACGGTCAGCGCTAAAGTTACGTGCCGCTACTTGTACTTATTGTTTTAATTTCATTTTAACGTGCAGAGTGTTCCATTAAGAGAAGACAAAATTTATGTTTTGTTTTCAGTCACATTTTATGGCAGCGCTATGAAAGTTCTTTGTCAGTATCCAAGTAATTTGTCAATAATTATCATCATACGGGTCAATTAATGTCATGACGGGAAATTTATTCCCTTTATGGAATTACTAGCTGCTGCCCACGCCTTCGCCCGCGTTTTATCGGGATAAAAAAAAATAGCATATATATATATATTATTCCAGGACAAAATTTCAGCCTAATCGGTTCAGTAGTTTTTGCGTGAAAGAATAACAAATATCCATCCATACATCCACTCTTACAAACTTTCACTCACTCCGACTACCTAAGTATCAAAAGAAAATGATAAGGACAATAGGCAACCGCTTGTTTAAGACTTTTATGTAGTCGGGTTTTAATTTTTAACTATACTTTTTACTTGTACCATTTGAAGTTTTTAAGCTTCACACTGTTAACCTACAAAAAACATAACCATCAGTCAATTTACTGCAAAAGCGGGTATTTTTTAAACCCTTTTTCAGCATGCTTCGCCATTGCAGATGAAAGCTTTTATAACACATATGAAACTATGCGAAGTATTCAAATATTGAAGCTAGCTCACTGCGTCATACCTGAATACCTGGCTACTGCAAGGTTGCTTATACTTCAGTGGTTTTGAGCTGCCGTGTTAATAGAGTTTGTGAGTTAATAATAATATATGAACGAAACTAATCAAAAGCGAGATGAACAAAAGAAGTCTATTTAGGGGTCCCAAGGCGGTTTCGATTCCCGCAAACAAATATTACAACTAATATTTTCAGAATATTAAACAAATATTTTCCAGTACAGGGAAAATATTTGTTTCGGGTATTCTGGGTATTTTCTATGCATAGTAAAAATGTAATATATTATATTATGTATATCAGTCATCTAGTACCCATAACACAAGCTCTGCTTAGCTTAGGGTAGATGATGTTGTGTGCACTGTCGAACATTATTTATTTAGATACCTCTTCGGTATGTCCCTCTATGGTCTAGTCCCGCTATGGGACCCGCTACGCTACTCGAAAAATACCTACTAAAAAGTTTCGCTATGCACGAAATTCTTCGATTCTACGTAAACAATGGAAAGTACAGTTAGAAAGAAAAGTGTTTGAATTCAAGTCAAAAGATTTATAAGGCTATTCCTAAGCGCCTGCACGTTAAAATTTTTTTTGTCTCGATAATAGTGTCCAAATAGACAGTAACTAAAATATTAAAATCAAAAGTGTCAATTGAGACCTTGTGTCCAAATATATTTTGTCCGGATCGACAGCAAGTCTAGATTTCGTGCATAGCGAAACTTTTTAGTAGGTATTTTACGAGTCGAGCATAGTGGGACTAAGAGCATAGGGGGACTAACCGATATCTTAAACCTCAGCACAGGGAAATATACGTCAGAATAAAATAAAAAAGACAGGGTTATTACTTTTAATAAAACCATAAGGTAATATGCTATAGAGATGAGTCCGGTATTCCATAACTAACTCAGTACCTGTTAGCATGGTCCTAAAATATCTAACGCTATTGTAAAATCCGCATACCGCTAGGGAATAACTGTGCAAAGCGAGCATCGCGCCTAACCGACCGTGAGCCATAACTACCCAACGCTTCAATACCTATACTTACCTAACTATCATCTACGCATAGGTACTAGCGGACCGTTCACCCGTAAAGTTATGTAGCTGCAACAAGTATTTGGTATTTCTAACCAAATCGGTTAGATGGTATTTCTAACCAAATCGGTTAGATGGTATTTCTAACCAAATCGGTTAGATGGTATTTCTAACCAAATCGGTTAGAAATATATTGGGTAGAAATCAGAACAGGTATAGAGTATTGTAACGTTATTGGGTACCAGTTGGTACTAGCGGTATTGAAACAAAATACCGAACTAATAGCCGGTTGCCAAAATATCCAATAACTCCCATCCTTAATATGCTAAGAGTCAGCGGCGGCGGCTAGTCACAGCTGAGACTAAATAATGTGCCGGACATTATTCCAGTACACAAGTGTGCGTGCAAACACAGGATGGTTAAAGGCATCGCCTATAATAACATATTCGCGATTGACTTCAGCGATTCTGGCTCAGGCTGGCAATCGAAGTTAATTTTACCATGGGTTCATGGATAATTGTTTTGGATCACAGAAATCGGTATAATTTGCGGCAAATTACTTTTCGCTAGAATTATTCCTCGTAGAACGCATAAAAAAAATTGAGCCTCGTGCCACCTCAAGAAGAAGATTCATTACCGGATAAAAGTTTCTCAAAGTACTCTAGTGAAGATAGATTAAATAAATAATGTTGTTATTTGAATAACAATAAAGAGCCGACTCGTATGCCACGTCAACTAAAATATGCAAAGCAATATATGACGGTTTAAAATGAGACAGGAGGTACTCCATCAAAGGCTTTGCAAAGCAATCTGTCACCGAAACATCAAGTCAACCAATGGGCTTACCCTCGGGGCACCGTGGAAAATATATCAGCGTGAAGAACTACCTTTCTGTGAACGGTGTGGGAACGGATTTTCGACTGGCTTGTTGTGGAGAAGGGTTTTGTAAATTAATCGACCGATAATAAATAGAGAGAGAAAATATGAGCAAATTATGATAGCTTCGATGAAAGTGATAAATGTATAATTCTAATATTGTTATTGGGATTATAATTTAGGTTACCTACCTCTAGAATATTTGCAGTCTGCAAGTAGACAACTCTATCAGTTGTAAATACTTTTCCTAATTTGTTTGATAGCTTCATTTATGCTCACGTTTTGATCTATTCAATTTGATACAAAGGAGTATACTTTTAATATAATCTTAAAAGGTTAAACTCAAAGTTCATGCTTGAGCTTTCAGCTGGCGGCTTATCCATATCGAAAAAGTTATTGACAATTTCTTAACCCACGTCTCTTAAACTTAACTTCACATGTCCTCAACAAAGTCTTAGGTCCTATATTAGAAGTGACCTTGTACCCTTATCCCTGTCTGCCCTTTTCGTTATTTTTTCATAAAAGAAACATAACAGGTCTATTAAAGTTCTGAATCACGGCTAAACAAAATACTTCTTGCAGAAATAAGAGAGGACTTTGTTATTTTTCAAACGACTTCAAAAAAGGACCAGGTTCTATGTTCGCCTGTACGTATGTTTTCTTTTATGTATGTTAATATATTTTTCCGTCAATTAAGAAAATTTCACCTTTGATTTTGAAAATTGTTTAGCTAATGTATTGAAAATGATGCCGAGGTGGTCCCAATTAACAGACAATTTAGGGAAGGATTAGTATTTGATAAACTTAAATCAGTGTAGAATTAAGGGATTTGAAGTCAGTTTTAGTTTTTTCAAAGCAATCAAATTATAAATTTTTATTTTTCTGGAAACAAATTCATTTATATCATATCAACTAGGTAAATTATATGAAATATGCATCACAGTTTGATAGTGAGTTTGCATATGTAATCGTCATGTCTTGTAAACCAGATACACTTGTTATAAATACTTACATAAAATACCAAAATACAGAACCCAAAACCACACCGCCGTTGTTCCAAATTGCGTAATATTTCACCTGCGTGCCATCTGCCTCTACCAAATGATACACGGTTAGACACCAAGATATATTAATAAAAAGGCAGTTCCTCAAAAAAACGGCACTAACTCTTTTCAGCCCCATTGGTCGACCCACGAGAATGTGCACACCCTTTACAAAGAGATATTAATGTGTCCAACTTTTCTCTCCAATTTTCCTCTTGAATAACTTGTTGAATGAGAATATTTTTTCCATTTCAGAGTTTTAATATAACAGCGGCGAAAGGCGTAATTTTTCTGAGGGATAGCCTCTGTTTGTGAGTTACGAGTTTGATGGATTATTACGATGATAATTTACTGAGTACGAATTTTTTTGGAAAAGGTACTTGTATTAAAAATATCTCTATCTCCTATTGCTACGATCATTTGCAAAAAAAATTACTCATCAGAGTTAAAAACGCATTTAAAGCAATTGAACCACAGAGTAAAGATATTGAGGCAATCCTAAAAAACTAAATCGATTACCATTGATTTGATTCTGAGCTGTTACTGCTCAATATTCATTGGATTTGCATTTCAGTGCCGTGGAAAACCATGTTGTTCCATGGAGACCGAAGTGTGTAGTGTCACTATGTGGGTGACATAGTGACACTCCACACTTCACTATTTTTACTACTTCTCACCATGTTTTTGTTGCAGATCGACTTTTTATCCCGTGAAACAGAGCGTAAGTACAAAAACCAACAGCGATAAGGATAAATGGATGGGCACCGTCTATTGAACGTACCTATTTTTCCAAGTTTCCAACTCGATGAAGAACGGTAACAGAAAACTGTTTGTTCTAGGGTACTTGATAAGACATGGCGAGATCAAAATTCCTCAACTGATATATTATTTAAAATTAATTATTCGTTCTGTATGTCTGTTACCTTTTCACGACTAAACGGGTGAATGGGTTATGATAAAATTTGGTAAGGAGATAGATGGTATTCCGGAAAAGAGTGGGTGCAAAACCACCGGTCGAAGCTAGTTAAATTTATCAATAATTCAAATTCAAAGATTCAAATATATTTATTGCGTCAAACATGGTTTATATGTGTTATAATTAAGTATAAATAATATACTCATGTCTCACTGTAATCAACTGGAGTATCAGATTAAATCCATTTTAAATGAAATGAAATGAAATGAAAAATAAACATCAATTGGCAAAGATCTAGCACTTATCCACTCATTCGATTTCACGATACTCAGTTCAGTTTTGAAACAATAAACCCACAAATTATGCAAGACAAATTACGTAAAGGCAAAACAAAAGCAAAAATATTTGTGTATTTTTATGGCTTCAAATTATTGCCCTGTTTCCTGGCAAATATTTTATGACTCTATGTAGGTGTTAAGAAAATCCGCGCTATTCCCAGAGAGCCACTTACCGAGTGCAAGAATGTCTGATGTCACTTTTCTTAGATGTCTTGCTTTAGAGCGCGCGGTGAGGAATTTTCTAGCTAATAATATGGCGTGTTTTAAAAAATGATAAACCGACTTCAAATTCCCTTACTTTTACACTTATTTTAAGTTTTGCGGGATAAATACCCTGGGAATAAAAAAATATGGGAGATTTGAGATTGTTTTCTATACAATAGTGAAAGAATTTTCAAAATCGGTCCATATTTGGCGGAGATATCGCGTAACATATGTACATACAAAACATACAGACGAATTAATAACCTCATTCTTTTGAAGTCGGTTAAAAATGTGTAACATGTTACAAAGATTATTTTTCAGCATTGCGTGAAGCTACACTTTAAACAAAGGTTCTCTCTTTATCAAAAGTTTATATAAACGTTTCTAAGATATTTTTCTACCATTCTAATTGTCTGTGAAATCCCCTTATAACAACTTAATAGCAAATCGATTACTAAATTACTTCAGTCGAAAATAAATACACCAATCTACCAACAAATACGGACCGTTATCATCCTAATTGTAATTGAATTTACCCGAACATAAGGTAATGCGAGAAAATCAATCGGATTTGTCCATCAATAGCTACTTAGTCGGGGATACCTGTAACAGGTATGCTGGGGAAGGGCGGGCGGCGGCAGTGCAAACGCAGCGCCCGCCCAAGCCGCTCGTCTCGTACGATCCAGTGGACTTTCAGTGTTGCTTCGAATAGTGCATGGTGATTTTTTTCTGTTTCCATTTTCATTTTAGCTCCTGATTTCTGCGAGTGGAAGGTAATTTAGTTTTTAATTATTATGAAATTTTATAAAAGTAAATTTTAATTAATTAATATCATATATTATATTAATTAAAAGTTTTAATAAACAGACAGCACAAAAAACTCTCTAATAACACTTTTTAGGAATTTCTAATATTTTTAGTAATTTTACGTACGTAAAATAGGTAATTAAAGCTATAACAGGCAATCCAGTTTATAATAGCCGACAATTAGCTTTAACCGTAAAAGCCCGAATCAAGGTGAAAAGCTAAAGTTTCCGGGCGAATAGTGGTTTAATTGAATAATCTTTGCGAGTTAACAAAGCCTTTCGTTCCGTACTTGTTGCTTTCTGCTATATCTAGGTACTTGTTAAAAATGGGGCCCTTTAAAAGGTAAAATTCCAAGGGCGGATAAAATTAGGGCCTATTATAATATAAAGAGAATTGGTAAGGGCGCGTTTAGTTGCTATAATATTATACCTACTGACTATTCATTTATACATTTATCATTCATTATAAATTAGCGGATATAATGGGTTAGTACTATATTTATATTAAAGTAAGGTTAGGTAATATGTTAATAGTAAAAATAAGGAATTGTTATAAAAAATACTACGTTCTGATCTTCTAAAATGGTAGTGGAAAAACATAATTTGTTTTATTAATTTAGAACACGGCCATGATAACATACTAGTGTGTTCTATGAATGGAAGCATAAAAACAAAAACCAACAAGCACAGTAATTTTAAACTATCTGCTTAAACACAATTTCCAATTCAATAGCTCACGAAATAAGGTACATTTCACAATTTCCAAGTTAAACTAAATTGTGTAATCGGATTACAAGTTACAGTGGTTACGAAGGTTTTTCTTTAGGGAGTGCTAATCTGTGTTTTGGCTCTCCTCCAATGTTCACTGGAGATTAGACATAGACAGGGTCCGCGATCCCTTATCGTGATTAAGTTTCTATTCCATTGTGGTAAAATTACCACATAGTAAAGTAGTTCAGCGTTCAGACGCTGAACTACTTTACGAATGTCTTCAACATAAACTCCAGTAAAAAAAGTCATTTATCAGCAAACACGTAAGTATAGTTTGTAACGTAACTGGTTACATACTTTCGTAATTACAATAATTCCTAATTTAAATAAACTTCTATTCGATTTATTTATTCGATTAAGCTATTTAATCGTGCTTCCCAACGTGGGGATATAATATAAATAGCTTAATCGAAAAGAAGTTTATTTAAGGTGGTTCATTTTTATTTTGTTTTATAAATAGAAAAAGCAAGAAATATAGCAGAAAAAGATGATTGTATTATTATTCTTTCCAGGATTTATAAGATCCTTAATTTCTTATTTATACTGATAAACTAGCTGTGCCCGCGACTTCGTCCGCGTGGAATAGTGACAGTAGGTATGATTTTCATACAAACTTTCATATCCCTATTCTCCCTTCAGGGTAAAATTTGTAGAAATTATAATAAAAATTTTATTTATATCTAATTAACAGCCAACTACCTAATTCCAAGCATTTAACTTTAAAAATTACGTTACTTCTATGCAACATTTCAACCTCTATTTCAACTCCTTACAACCCTTTTTTCGCAAAGTAGCCTATATCCTTTCTCAGGCTCTAAAGTATCTGTCTACAAAATTTCATTTAAATCGGTTCAGTAGTTTTGGCGTGAAAACGTGACAGACAGACAGACAGACAGACTGGCAGACCGATAGACAGACAGACCGACGGAGTTACTTTCGCATTTATATTTATTAGTATGGATGGGTGAGTGTAATCTTTGGGTGTGTGTGACACGCATGTGCCTAGTAGGCACCTAAATAAATAAGGCCTTCACCCAATTCAAAGAAAAACCTATAATGTAATATAATAATAACATAACTTTGTTTTGACATACGTAGCTTGGTTCCAAGTATCGTGAGAGATAAATATTTTGTACATTATCATAAGCTTTGTCATATTTTTCCTGGGAGAGATATTTCTATTTCGCTTTACTTCGCACAAAGATTAGAATTCGAATATTTTGTTCGGTTTGATAAAGTCATTGAAGCTATAATTTGTAGCTGTAAAAAAACGGAATCCTAACTAATATTATAAATGCGAAAGTATGTTTGTTTGTTCTTCCTTCACGCTCTAACTAAGCAACCAATTGACTTGATTTTTGGCACAAAGTTAGTTGAAAGGATGGAGAGTAACTTAGACTACTTATTTATAATGCTAACTTTTTGTCCTGTGTGTGGGATAAAAAGGCCTTTTTGAATCATTTTACATTCAAAAGGGCCTTTTTATCCCCGTAGAAATGTGAACGCGGTTGAAACCGCGGGGAATAGGTACTTTCTTTATAATTGAATCTGATTTTCGTTGCTTAGTTTTATGCATAAAATTAAGAGAAACCAAAAAGAGAGCTAAGTATGAATCACAATTGCAAAAACCAGATGTTTCGCGATTTGATCCGACCAATATATTTTTATCGATAACATCCCCAAACCTACTGGTTCCTGGAAGGTTAACGGATATTTTATGAATCTCTCGAAACTAGGTTACATGTCCGGTACTGGCGTCCAACAAAGTTTTCATATTTCAACAAAAGCACCCTGGAAATCGAAAGAACACCAATACAATAATTGAGAAAATTACAGTCAAAGAATAGAAACAAATTAGATCTATTATTTACAATTGAAACAATTGAGCTAACTGCAGACTGTTGCAAACAATGTAATGGTAGCTCAACTGATACATATAAATAACCAGGGGAAGTCCAAGAAGCTGGCTGCATTGCCCCGCAAATATGGCAATGCTGAAGCGTTGCGCCAGATACTCACCAGCTCTCGGGTCAAGCGTCGCTTCGACACAATAATGATTGTTTAGTTCATGTTCAGAATTGTGTTAATAACTTGGGATTATCCTTGTTTAAGGATTAGCGGCCCGCCCCGGCATCGCACGGGTATCTGACAAAAAAAAAATATAATATAACCTCAAATCGGTTCAGTAGTTTCGGAGCCTATTCAATGCAAACAAACAATCAAATCTTTCCTCTTTATGATAGTTAGTTAAGGATAAAACAAGATAACATTGATAGCCTTGAGAGAGTGTGGCATGGTCAGATTCATGATACAGGGTGTTCCAATCTTCTGTGATTAAAGTTTAGTTGTAGAGGATTTAGTCCCATCTTAGGTCGTAAATTTTTGGGATATTTCCCTAAGTATGTGTAAGTACTAAAAAAAAATGTCAACATCATTTTTTTATAGTACTTACACATGCCAGTCATTTTATGTATGAATCAGAAGTATTTGAGAGCTGAAAACAATTTTATACCATTGTACTAATTTACTTAAGTGAAACTGAAAATCCGGAGAAAATGGAGATACTCACTCACTCACTATCCTGGCGCATCGACCCCGCAATGGGTCTTGACCTCCGACACAATAGATCGCCACCGGCTTCTGTCCTGCGCCGCGTCCATCCAGTCCGGTGCGAAGACTTGGAGTCAGTGAAGGTCTTTCTCCACTTCGTCCTTCCACCTGTATCTAGGTCGCACGACTGGTCGTCGGCCGACCGGCGCCTTTCGCCCATGATGTTGGGCTCGGCCAGTATCTCAGCAATCTCCCGGTTCTTCCGCACCCTCCAGGATCCGTCTTCGCGCTGGATTAACGGTTATTTAAATATCGGTTTATGTACAGTTATTTTATTTGTATATCAATCATACACAAACACAATCTCTGCTTAGCTAGGGGCTAGATGATGCTGTGTGGATTGTTCAGCATTATAATACTATTATTTAGTTTATACTCGAAAGAAGAAAAAAATTAAAAAAATAAAAATATATTTATTATTACTTATCTAAACAGAATTAAATTTAGTACATAAATTATTATTGTATAAGTAGAGAGGATTAGCTGACTTAAATGATAGTGATTCCCACACTAGGCTGGACCTGTATCGTGGGAACCAATATGATTATCAGGTAAGGAGTAAAAAAGGCTCATTTTTTACTTCTAACCTGTCTCGTTTATAATTTAAATCCTGCAAGAGTAATTCAAGATATATTCGAAACCTTGTCTGTTGTTTGGTTTATTATATGTATATAGCACGTGTTGGTCGGCTGTCGGGCCATGTTTCCCGTCGGGAGTCTGGAATAATTTAAGCAGAATGAAAGTGTCGGTAGCCAAACAGCAGAATTTATGTTTTGATTTTCCACGGTGTTTATCAATGTTTCAATCATACGTATCCCATAACAGGTCTATTTTGAAAAACTAACGAATTTAACGGATGACGTTGGATCGCACAAAACGAAGAACAGCCGATCGGTTCTTTCGATGACCTTACTGTGAAAATGATTCTGACATTTATTTCTTAGAGATCCGAATTGAAGGTTGTCAGTTGGTGAAGCAACTTGGTGGTTGTTTGATTCGTGCTTTCCGACGTCATTCGTAAACTTCATTCCTTTTTCAAAGTACAATTTTTTTAGATCAGATCATCGACCATCGGCATTGACGATCAAAATCCCATCATCCTATCACCTAGCTTATATGACATAGCCTACGCCTAACCTATATTTTTTGTATAAGGCTTTTACGGACTGTTATAAAACAACGTTGCTTAAATCTCATTCAAGTAACACCTTTAGGTCTGAAATTAGAATGTATGCTTTCTGAAAAAGTTGGAACGTACCAACTGTTTGAATTTTTTTCCATCAGAAGTGGCTGAATCTCGCTGAAGAGAACTAACTGTGGCCGGAATGGATCGAGCTTGTATGACCTAGCTAGCCTACGCCTAGCCTATATGTATTGTATAAGGCTTTTGCGGAATGGGGTTTAAGAATTTTGCTTAAATCCCATCCGAGTAACACTTTTAGGTCTCATCTAGTATGTTTTCTGAAAAAGATGGAACGTACCAACTGTTTGAATTTTTTCCATCTGAAGTGGCTGAATCTCGCAGATTAAAGAGAACGTGCTCGGTATGGATCAGCTCGCCGCGCCTACGCCAGAACTTGTAAAATTTTATCACTAGCGGTATCTTCCTTGTGCTATGGTGTGTAATTGATAAAAAATTATATATAATAGGGACTCCTTAACATTCTATAATACAGATTTTTCTTGATTAAGGACTTTCCTTATTATTATTTATTTATTTAGTAACAGTACTAGTAGCGGTACTCCACTGTGATGGCAATGTTAATAACATTGCCATTACAGTGGAGTACCAAATTGACAAAGAAATATAAAAAAGAGATACAAAAAACACAACTAAAATTACATTTACTAACTATAACTTAATACTATAGCTTAAAATTAACAACTTTACTTATTTCTAAGTATCGTATTCAAAAAATTTAAAACATTACCCCTGATTATCCAAGTGTATGTATATATATTGTATATGTATGTTATGTAATGTATGTAAGCTGACTCATTTATCATCTCATGTAACACATTAAATAAGTCAGCTATTGAACGACCACAACCTATGTATCTATCTATAACTAAGAACCCTGTTCTCATGTAAGTGACATTATATAATTTGTCTTTTTGAGAATAAATGAATATTAAATTTAATATGCATGTAAGTACCAATGATTTTAACCACTTCTTACATTTAAAGACTTTTCGCATCTGGTATGTAGTTGTGATGCTAAAAGCAGGTACTTAGTTTTATCTACAACTCTATCTAGCCCAGGAATTTTAATATTTGCGGTCACGTACCAACGAGATGTGTAACTGAGCAATAAAATTTTGAGATAGGCAATAATTCCAGTTCTAATGTACTTTAATGGCCCACGGAGCAGCTTTGGTACTAAATATACACGCTACAAATCTACGATCCATTGGTTTATTGATGCTACGGGAAAAGAAAACAAAGAATAACGCTCACGCATCTGTAATAATCCCTATCGATCGTAAAGATCACATTGTAGAGATTCTTGTGTCCATAATAAATATGAAGACTATGAAATTCGTTTGAAATTAGACAAAATACTGAGGATCTCAAGAGGTCTCAACAGAGACTACGCATTTGCTTCTTACAGTCGAGAGCCGTGGGGTACTACGGTTCCGCGAGTTTTCTTAACCTTAACAGAGCGTCCGGTTGGGTGATTCGAGAGCTGGTGGGTACCGATCTGGCACATCGCATCAGCATTGCCATACAGCAGCGGGCCAATGCAATTGTAAGTACAAGTTCTAATTTGTTCTATTCCTGAATTGTAATTTTCGTTAATAAAATTAGATTTTTTTGTCAAAGACAAACCTAATGCCCATGCTCTAACCCCTGGTTACATATGAGTAGGTAGATCTTATATAGTTTTCAATTATTGATCTTTTCACGAACTTTGTTGAATATGAATTCCATGCATACCTACTAGACGCACAATGTTGCTTTACATCCAGGTTTTACGAATTATAAATGAGAATATTTTTGTGAATAAATCCGAAGCCATGGGACTTGTACAAAAACAAATACCAAGAACGTCTACCGCGCTCTCGTACTAATATTTACCATAGATGAAAGAGTTTATTTTGTCCATGTATTTACGAAATATCTAATAAAAAATTGCTCATTCCAACTCCAACGCAAATATGAAGGCTGGTTTGTTCAGACAGCTAATAAATATAGTAAAGCTTTGAAATCTAAATACGTAGGTAACCATTCCGCTTTGAAAAGCTCTCCCGGGCTAGAGCACACTCCAGCCTTGTGGCGAACCAGGCTGCTCCAGGGTGGAAGCCGGTTCTAAATTTACCGAGGTATAAAATTATGGATATTTTTCGTAAGACCTTATAAAATATTCAATCGCTCAAATCCATGTTTGAACTTTCGCACAACAGATTAGGGGGCATAAAGCTCAGAATTAGTTGTAGGTAGGTCAAACTCATCAGACTTGCGATGACTCGAGTATGATTGAAGCTGAGTCCTTCAAAGTTTTATAATAATTTATATTTTAGTACTTGGCTCAGCTGGGTTTCATCTCGAAAGTCGTAAAAGCTGGGAGATGTCCTCATGTCTTTGTGTGCAACCTGTGACGGTCTCATTCATTGTTGAAGAGCTGCAAGTGACATAAAAATTGTTGATAGCCTAGCTATTAACAATTATATATATGTAAGACGTTGAAAGATTGAGTAGATTTGTTTGTGAGTAGACGCTATTGTTTCTGATTGGATGCCATAGTTTTCCAGTTGCAGTAAAAGATTGATTAGAAACCATTTGAGTGAAAGAAAAACATTCTGTATAATCTTTCGAACCACATAACGAAGAAAGAATAAGATTGGCCATAGATAAAACTTGTATATCAGTTTATTTGTATTTCCCTGTTATTTGTATTTCAGTTTACCAATTTAGTTGTATTTAATCCTTCTTCTTTTAAAATGATTTTTATTTATGCTTGTACTGTGTACCTACTCTATTAGATTGAAATGTTTGACAGGTATATTTTCTTGTACCAATATATGTATATATTAATCGGAATCTGAATCTAAAATGAACAGTAAGGTATTGGCTAATGATGTTTATAATAACATGAGTTATTGGAAAAGCACCATGACCTCTTTACGTTGATGTTTACCAGGATAACCGATAAAGTACTCTCGTTACTCAATTGCTTAAAGAATTATTAATAACCATAACAGCCACTCGATTCATGTTAAACTGAGCTTAAATTATATGTATCTGAGCAAGAAGCTGAAAATCACACTCTTGAGAGACGAGATAGTGCGTTATTAATCATGTCCATATGAACTATTAGAGACGAAATTCTAGCTATATTTTTATATCGGAATTGAAACATTTTAGACAATTTTTAGGCATACAGCAATACAAAGTAAAACTATCATATAGGTGTATCTATTGTGTGACAATATTTTTTAATACATAATAATTTATTATTACTAAAGCAATGTTATGTATTGTTGGCAAAGGTCTCCCTCAAACTCTTACAGGATTAAAACTTTTGAAACCATCATGGTTATTTACAGCACTAAAGTTAATATTGGAGAACTCAAAGCTCAAATCATGGTAAATATCCCGTTATTAACTTAGTGTTCTTACAGGATTTGGTTTAAACATTATTTTTATGTAGAAATAGTTTATTAAACAGCACCTGAGCAAAAACAATCAAAAATACGTAGTACTCAAACAGGAAAATGCCATAATTTCCGATATTTCGTTCTTTGTGCAAAGCTAATGAGTTGAACGCGCATTATGCTGAGATTAATTCTAAAAGCTGCTGAAAATAAAACATATTGCTGTATTAAATATTACTGTGTTATAATAGCAATGTTGGTCTGGTAGAATCACGACACCTAAGTGGTAAATGGTATTTATCTACCCAAATATCATAAACCCTCTCTAATGCATTCAAAAACCATAGGCAATGACGAGCATTACCAACCAACAGAAATAAATGGAACTGTAATGAACTCATAACCTACTGAAAACCGTAGGTTGAGTTCAAATTTGGAACAGGTGTCAAATTCAAGTGAGTGTGCTATACTAGTATCTACATTCTAACTATAAATCGCACGACATTTTGATCTCGAGTGACACAAGAATAGTGACTTTGTTCGTTTGTCTATGATTTAAAAAAAATACAGATATTCGAAACGCCGCCATTTCGAGCTGTCCATAGACCAATTAGTATACTTCGTAAGTAGCTGGAGCTGTCATTTGTTCATTAGCTTTTTATTTCCAGTTACGGGTAGACAAATTTTCTGATAAGTTGAATAAGTTCTTTATTTCTGTCGAAAATGAGTGATAGTGACTCAGAAATTGACATGAACACTCCACCAGATATCGTAAATGTAGCGACGATTTCAACTAATAACCTGTTGCCACAAAAATCAAGGGTCAAGTATGAAAAAGCGTACAAGGATTTTTTAGATTGGAGAATGGAAAAAGCTACGACTTCCATGTCCGAGAACGTGTTATTAGCGTATTTTGAAGAATTATCCAAGAAATTCAGTTCTGCTAGCCTGTGGACTATTTACTCAATGGTCAAAAGCTATATTTGCTTCTGTATGTGTTCAATTTATTTTTTATTGCATTAAACTGGTAACAATGCTGGTCATTTCCCTATGGTTCCTGAACCCATCATAGAGCCCTATATGATATTTGGGTAGATAAAGTAGTGTATGCAACTGTACATAATTAGGCATTACAGTACTCGTGTGATGCTATTAAGAAACCCACACTTGTGTTATAATGCCCTCCATTATGCACAGTTGCATAAACTACTATAGTGCACAGGAAAGGTACATAGTACATAGAATAGATTTAGTAGGAGCATTGTTAAGAGAGACAAATATACAGTGAACTTTAACTACATAATTATGTAACTATTAATTATTAATTATTCACAAGTATAGTATTGTTATACGTGACTTCGTAACTTTCTACTTATTTATGATAGGTACTGTTTATTTATGATACCTACTAAAAACCATAAATCTGGCCTGTCAAATCCATTTGGACAAAAGAAAGCTAATGGAATTCTCAAAATATACCTCGACATTTCAACTAACACGTAATGTATCATATTACCTAATCTACATTATATTTAATTTTTAACTACACTCACACACCGATTGAAATTTTCAGTTTGAATGCAGTTAATAGTTTGCTGCTAGCACTGCATTTGAAATGGAATCCATCTGTCTAGCTAGAGCCTAAACGTGAAAATTCTGTTGGTATGTATGTATACCCATCATTCAATCCTACTAATATTATAAATGTAAATGTTTGTATGGATGGATGTATGGATATTTGTTACTCTTTCACGCAAAAACTACAGAACCGATTAGGCTGAAATTTGGTGTGGGTATAGTTCGGGACCTGGAATAACATAAAGGTTATTTTTTATCCCGATAAAACGCGAGCGAAGGCGCGGGCAGCAGCTAGTTTCATAATATATCACCTGATAAAAGACAGTCATACATTTTTCTTACGTGACTTATGATGTTTAACGAATATAAAAGATAACACTACCGTTGTGCTGGCTTGTATTATTTTATTTATAACGTTTGAAAACGATCACGTATCACACGTTTGTGATGGATAGTGCAATAAAATTGTCTGGGAGAAATTGTAGATCTACGTAGCATTGTTTGATTTTTTAACCGACTTCAAAAGGAGGAGGTTCTCAATTAGCCTGCAGTTTTTTTTTTTTTTGTATTTATGTTACGCGATATCTCCACCAATTATGGATCGATTTTGAAAATTCTTTCACTATTGTATAGAAAATGATCCCGAAAGGGTCTTACCCAGGGGTTTAGTATTTATCCCGCAAAACTTAAAATAAGTGTTAAAGTAAGGGAATTTGAAGTCTGTTTACCGTTTTTTAAAACACGCCATATTATTTCTGTCCTGTACAGCAACACCGAGTTTTACGTATTCTTGGACTAACTTTTATGAACTCGGTAGAATCTGGTAAATTACCTACTGATGTCTAAGTTTTACCAGCTTTGATTATAGCATGAACAATAATAAAATACAGTTTCCTTGTACCAAAAAATACTCTAATAGAACTTTACCTTCCAAAAACAAACGGGAACCTCGT
This sequence comes from Eupithecia insigniata, assembly GCA_947859395.1. Lineage (NCBI taxonomy): Eukaryota > Metazoa > Arthropoda > Insecta > Lepidoptera > Geometridae > Eupithecia > Eupithecia insigniata. The sequence continues at coordinate 11,399,036 of OX401999.1, read as the reverse complement.
TCGTCTTTTTTTGGCTCGGATATGTTTTGATTAACCTTGCAGAGGTAGGAAGACATGCATTTGTAATGTATAGTATTAAGTATATCAGTCATCTAGTATCCATAACAAAAGTCAAAAATTCTTTATTTCCGTACATACAATAAATGTACACTTAGAAAAGGTCAAATTGTTAAAATTAAACACTGACATGGAAACACAATCTCTGCTTAGCTTGGGCCTAGATGATGATGAGTGAATTATCCAGCATTATTTAGGTACAATGCCGCACAAGCTTACTATAAAAATATTATTCCAAAGAACACAGCCAACAATTAATTACTCCGGCCAAATCTGAACAATGGCCAGTTTCGTTTCGTATGAGAATGCTTCAAAAATATATTGGATTTATTTTCTGAGCAGTGAACAAGGTTTCCGGGTCAAGAAAAGCACAGATTTATAACTAGTTGGTATGAACTGTTGGAATAACAATCTGGAGTCAATGTTAACAAATCATAAAGTAGGGTAATGTTGGTTTTATTAGCCTTTAACGGATTGCTGTGGTTTGCGGGAACTGCTGAATAGAAGCTTTGGCCATAGTCACTCGAGATGTGGCCATAGTCAGTCAGTCTGTTAATGAGAATATCTTCGAGTAGACTGTTCTTATATATTGAAGAATAGACTCTTATGAATAGTATAATTCTATAGGTACTATAGAAATAAAGTACTATGATAAAAATTTGATTATGATCTTACACTAATTACGTAGGTTTATTGCAAGCTAAAATGGCTTCTAGGCACAATATAGGTTACGTGTGTATGTTTATTAGTTAATCATATTATGTAATAAGATATGGACAGATTAGATTAGGTATAGTACCAAGGTAGTATTGGAAAGTCCATATCTATAAGAAAATCCCTTTCATAAATGCTTCAACTCTCAAAGGAGGCCCTCCTTCATCAGAAATCGAAACACTCCGTTAACTAAATTGGGAAATAAGCTACCGATTGAGCTGAAAATATACAAGCCCACGGCGGCTTTTGGGTTAGTTAAAGTCTTATGGCCTTCAATTAAGAGCGTCTTTCCTTTGCGATAGACGAGGATGCTTAGTCAAATTTCCATCATGATAGTGTTGAGATCGGGCCCGAGATTTTCACTCGACTGGTTGGGTGGGGTAGCTAGTCAAGTTGGCTCCTGAACTTAGTAGATCAAAATCGTAGATATTATCCCGTACCAGAAGGTGAAGGGTGAGTTCAACCAGTTTTACTGTACTACTAATGAAATAGTACCATGTACTTCCTAATAATAATAATAATAATGGATCAAGGGTCAGATTCAAAAGGCGGTACTCCTGGACTCGGCGCGTATCGTCAGGAAGTTCCTCTCTCTTCAGCCCTAGTCACCGGCCCCTTGAGCCTAGCTTCGCGGCCGGTGATCCACCGTTTTGATATATTTTTTACATAGTAAAAAATGTATTTTAATGAGATTTAAAATAAATGAAGTGAAATAATAATAATAAACGTGCAGGTCAGCTTGTGGCGAGCTGTTGGTGAGTAGCGACACCACGGGTATACCAAGTGCTCCCGGGGAAGTTCCTGGTTCTCGTCTCCGCTTGCAGAGTGGTACCCCAAGAGAACCAGATCCCCACCTCTTGCTTGCCTTCGTTGGCCGGTCTGAGTGGAGTCGCGAGAGATGCATCTTAGGATGTAGACTCGGGGGTGGAAGTGTTTAATGGCGTAATAACGAGGAAGCCCGCTCACGTGTCTTCGTGATGGTGAAATCGGGGCCGCACCTCTCGACACCCCTTAGTCGTTTGCACCGATGTTGTTCCTTTACCGGCATTTAAGCCAACATTTTGAGGAACCCGTCCAGCATTCGGCAAGCCACCGTCTGCCGCTTGTAAGAGTATTGAGAGTATGTTTATGGCAGGCGTCCATAGTTTCCCCCATAGCCCAATTACCCAGTCCATCCATTCACCACAATAACATGGCTTTTTTGGTATTTTCATTTTCCTTTGCAATAGTCTCTACACCTGGCGGATATCATCTTCGGGTGTATCATATTGTGCAACCAAGGATGATATCCGCTATGTGTAGCTCTCGCCTTTAGATTAATTCTCATAAAGGGCCTCTGTGCTGTTGGCTTCGGCTCCACGCATGCCTCCCAAAGGACCGGGTCACTATATGGCCCGTAATCATGGAAATAATAATAATTATATACTTGGTAGGCCGCCGCGTCGTCGTCACTCCACAAGGGCCCTACTGAGCGCAGTATTGGACAATTAATTGCCCAATACTGCATAACGCTGAGATAGGGACCCTTTTTACCCCATTTTTAATAATTGTTAGTTAATAAAATTCTATCCTATGTTAATTTTAGACTGTTTATTTGTTCTTAAATTTTGTGTGATTAAATTTTGTGGGTAAATAAATAAAATTTATCTTTATTTATCGTAGCGAGAAAGTACTTGATTCCTACCGTGTGTGTCATTTGAGAAAACACATGAGGTAGGAATTGCACTTTCTCTTGAGTGATACTTATGTAGTGACAACACCTACGAGGAAAATCATCGTTTTAGAATATTCAAAATCACTCGAGTAAATTCAAATTGTAAACTCAAATGGTAGTAAATAAACGCCCGCACCATTATCACTTGGTTCTTTTTTTTTAAATTATTGCTCCGAAAACGGACGAGACCAATATCATAATTATGGCGGACTTAGAGTAAAAACTTTTTGTCGTTTGACCTATGATAAAATGGTTGAAATTTGGGAAAATTATATGTTAGAAATGGATTACACCATACACTTTTCCGTACCGCTAAACGCTAAAGTTCCGTTACATGTAATGGAACTTTGTTGAAGTAACATTACCTTATCTGTGCCTTTGTTCCTTATTCGTATTTTGACACACATTAATAATGACAGGTGATATAATAGCCAGATTCCGATACAAAACAATCTACTGAACAAACCCAAGGGTCTGGGGCTATATCATTAATATTGAGCCGAAATTCTTGTCAATTATCTCAAGAGTCCTACCGTAACGATACGGCTCAAAGAGTATAATATCAGTTGAATGTACCCATTAAGTACCTCACCGCATCCTTTCACTCGGCCCGGAAAATATTGCGAGCACCAAAAATTCAATAAGGGACCCGAATCTCGATATGTCTCGCTTCTGCGCCATTGGACCCACGAATATGGGGTTTAAAGGAGCTATCTTAATGATGAATTGTGCTATTCGGGAGTGAATAAGTCTTCGTTTGTAGGTTTGTACCTACCATATGTAGACTTGGACGTGACGGAGCATTGGGACCTGGTTTTAACGAATAGACAATGTATACGAAGATATGAGCTCTGCGATGGAGACATATCCAATTACAATTCTGTGTATCTGTGTGTGTACTAAAGATCTAACTCATAGGAATGAATAAGTACGAGCTTAAAGCTAAGAAAACTTAGCTTTAAAAGGTACAGAAATCGTTTTTTGTGCAGAACCTTAATTGCCAGAACTTTACGTACCTACAAAAAATACTTACAACATTTCTGAAATTCGGACCATTCTTTGTTTAGTTTATATTCAAACAAGGCAAACCAGTTGAATTAAACAAATTGTTTCGTAACTTCACAATGAGAAAAATAAAAGTTCCGGGCCCTGTGAAATTAAAACGACATTTCTTTTCCTGGCACATTAAATAATCAAGTAGCGAAGTATCGCCCTGGGAGAGGCCAGACGCGAAGTATTTCTTTGTTACGTTGTTACACAAGTTATTATGAGACAAAATACTTTAAAAAGATAGAGTCCACACCAGTATGTAGGCTTTGAAAATATTAGGACAAATATTTTTTGCTCATAGATTACTTACGCAGACAAACGAAAAATTTTAAGAAATTGGTTGCGTAAACATCCGTTTTTTTTGTCAAAAGAATAACAATAAATCATTGTTTTAAAAATACTATAAACCGACTTCATATTTCTTAGTATAACAGTGTTTTTAACTTTTCCGGGACAAAAACTTATCACCTCGAGATTTTTTTTATAGGAAATCCTTTATCTTTTCTCCATACAATAGTGAATTTTCCAAATCCCTCCATAATTGACGGAGAAATCAACAAACATATAAAAAAATACAAGTCCGTATGCATACTTAATTACATAGTATTATGATAACATAAGACCATAAAAGTAGTATGTACTTTTATGGTTGTATAAATAGCAGTAATTAGGTACCTAAGGCTATATTGTATTTTTGAAATAAAAATATCTTTATCTTATCATTATCTTTATCTTTAAAAAAATACATAGAGCCGAACATCCAAACTCATCTTCTTTTGTTTTTCGTCCGTACAAAAACAGAAGTCTTTTTGTATATACATATGTTATGCCGTTACTTCGAAATTGGAAAACATTAATTTGCAACACTGTAAAACTACATTTAGCTGGCTTCCAGCAATCAACTCTTCATAGTTATAAGTTGCACTATCGACCACTTAGCTGTGCATTGAGCAGAACCGATTAGTTGTGTTCAAGGCAAGTATTCATACAAGAGTATACTAACTATGGTTATGTGTTCTATGTTTGCGAGGCATTTTGAAAAAACTTTACAGCAGCTACATATTTTTCATCCTTATTAATTGTAAGTTTTGATAACTAAATATATTATGAGTATTACTAATCCACCCACAGAGAAGCTGAAAAGATGCTGTCAATCACCAAAAATCCTGCTCCGGTACTACAAGGAGCTGGGCTAGTTAGGGCCTGTTTAGGCAGGGGGGTAATGCACAATACACTCCCATGTGAGATGTTATTGCAGATCTTAGTTCCCATGGATAGACATAGTCATATTTTGTCTTTATCTCGGTTTAACCTGCTCTTTAGGTATCTCTATCAAGAATCCGTACCGCCGTTCTTATCAAAAGTGCAATAACTCGGTCCGAGCTACTTTCGAGAAAAAAGCTGTTAAAGATTTTATTTTACTAAATCTCTTATAGGTCTATATACGCCTAAAAAACTGGATCGGCTATACGAGATAGAGCTTGTTTTACTGATCTCAATTCTTTTTGACGCGAAAACCGAGTTATTGCACTTTTGATAAGAACGGCAGCGTAGGTAGGCTAATCTCCTGCTGACTTTTGGCATTTGGTATAAAACCATCCCAGTTTTGTCAAAATTGCAGCACAGTCATTGTGTTGAACGGTTTGTAACACAACGTAACTAGCTAGGTTTTATTTTAATCTGAGAATAAACATGATCCAAAACTATGCAAGCCAATGCCACAAAAGCTTTTAGGTTATCTAGAATTAGCAAACCACATGAATTGTGATATCGTACCGTTGCACATTTGAAGTTTAGGAATTTAATAGAACCTATCAAATACGTATAATACTCACAGGTACACGTCTAATCGTGGCGTCGTTTGGGGAGGCCTATGTTCAGCTGTGGACGTGTACGGGCTGATGATGATGATGATGAGACGTCTCGACACGGTTTAATAGCGCTCGGCGAAAGGGGTTCTGCGCAGGTGTAAAGTGGTGTAAAAATTTAAAATCGGCTTCTGCGCATCAAGGTCAGCGCTATTAAACCATGACGCGACCTGTATGATGTATATTATTATGTATATGTTTGTTTTGTTTCTACCATATCATGCGCACCAAATATTTTGTTGGTTGCAGTAAATGATTACCTACATAGAATACCTTCCCACCGACGTTACGCACGGAACATGCTGCTTTGTGTAGATTAGATATATATAACTATATCCAAGAAGGTAGAGTCCAGGAATTCTATGTTAAAGTCCAAGATAATATTTAGTACGATAAAATGTTTTTGAAAGGTCACGAGAAAAGGTTCGCGTTTGCTCACACCATAAACTGAAAACATTCTTTCAATGCTAATTATAAATATAGTATGTATGTATACATATTATATCTGAGTTTTTTGTGGACATACCCTACCTACCGTCTAAATAAAATGCAATAAAATTTGTTTTAGTCTCTTTTAGGAAATATAGGTCGTCGTGACAGAGTAAAACTTTTCACGAAACCTCCGGCAAAATTAAAAGTACATCTGTAGCAAGCAGTTTTATTAAACTTTTTGTCGTTTAATATCTGGGCACTTAAATGGATCGCGGTATAAAATTTTCGCTTTTGAAATTTAATTTCATTCTACTTTAATTATGGACATTGTTGAAAATTTAACTTTGTTGTCGTGAAGGTTTATTTTTACTAAACGTGTGAAATTAAAGTTCTTAGAGTAATTACTTAATATAGAATAGAATAGAATTTTTCTTTATTCCACCATCAATACATGTAATACTTATATAAGAACTTAATACTAACTATATCTAGTGTGGTACAATCGGTGGCCTTGTCGCTAACAGCGATCTCTTCCAGACAACCTTTGATGGATAGGATTGGTACGTATTAAAGCTGACGGTGGCGTAATTAACGACTTATAAACAAAATAATTTTAATATTATTTTATTATTACTGTAAAATACAACTCAAGCTTGTTTAGGATCCTACGGATTCAATAGGTACATATGTATATGTATATGCTACTAGCTGCTGCCCGCGTCGTCGCCCGCGTTTTATCGGGAAAAACATTGTAATACGAGAAAATAATTGTATCTTATGTAAAAAAAGCCGTAGGTTTATAGTTAAACACAGTTTACAGGTTTCGCCTAGTAAATTAACCCTCAGAGCGAATTATATCAGGGTTGCCTGGAAGAAATCGCTCTCAGCGATAAGGCCGCCTTTTGTACTGTTCATTTTTGTTTAGATATAAGATCTTTAATTAATGTATTTATTTTCTAGTACAATAAAGTGTTCATTCATTCATTCATTTATATATAATAATTAAATTAATTTAAGGATGAACATGCCATACTTCATTTAATTAAGAACAATAAGTTTAGGTTATAACTAGCTAAGTAAATATGGGCGTATATGTATCGTAGCGTACATCTTAGCGGTCGCAGGGAGTCGTTGGATGGAGGCGGCTCAGGACCGCTATTAGTGGCGTCGTTTGGGGGAGGCCTATGTTCAGCAGTGGATGTATACGGACTGATGATGATGATGTATCGTATACTAAAATTGCATCTAAAAGTGTTTTAAATCGAGTGTCGTGACAAAACTATTTACAAGGTTTTATCATATCACAAACTAAAAACTGTCTCCATGAGCGCGTAAATAGGGTTATTCCCATCTGATCAGTTTGTGGTTGCATCTGATAACACAAAAAGCTCCCAACGGATCACTGATCCGTTGCAACTGCTTTATTAAATTAAATTTTGTGCCAACGGATCATGTGTGCTAATCGTCTCGTCTCGTCTTGCAGGGTAAGGCGAGGGATGTTGATTCCATTTGCAAGATGATAAATTTCGCATAAGCTCCGTAAAATTGAGATTGTAGCAAATGTTAAATTTTAACATGCATGAAATATACATATGTTCTATTTCACATACAGTGTTCATTTAATGTTGAATTTAAATGATTTGTCTCTATTAGAGATAGGTGCAAAATACGCAAGATATTTAAATAAATATTCTACCCTAACCTTAGAGTATCTAGAAAGGAAGTCGCCAAGCGCTACTTTTAGTACTAAAATGATTCTGCAAGTTTTCGCGGGAGGCGAGATAGCACGGTACAGCACACATTTACATAATCACGCACACTAATGCAGAAAAATTAAGCGTCCCTATAAACGCACACGCAAGTAAAAGCTGTACACAAACACAAAACAAGCACACAAGTAAAGAATTACTGTTGTTACACTATGTTTACTTACACACTAACACAAAAAAGTAGTGATGGGGTGTAAAAAGACCGATAAAATGAATGATTTCAAATGAATGAAATCAGAGTTGTTCAAAATCATATACTTTCCTTTTTTAAAGATTTGTAGCGCGTACGTAATCTCTTTAACTACTGAACCGATTTTCAAAATTATTCTACGAATAGAAAGTTACACTGTTGTTGAGTAACACAAGGCTATATTCTATCTACGCAAGTAAAACAGCGGTGCGCTAATAGTTATTGTATGTACTTACTTACTTACAACAAATATTACGCAATTATGAATCTTAGGGTTCTAACTTAGAACATCTTCATAGAAATCAGTTCAGTCTTAGAACTTCTAAGATTGAACTGATTTCGATGAATCTTTCATGAATGCATTTTTTTGATAATTTTTTGTTTCTTAATTGGTGTGGTGGGGTGCGAAAAATAAAGAGCGGTAAGGCTAGCAATTAAAAAAAATATGATTTTGTGGTGTTTAATATAAATGTATATTACATTTAATATTTACACTATTGGTTTTTAAAATGGACTAATTTATTGTAAATGTGACGTACACATTTATTTGGTTCTGTTTTTTTCATAAGAAATTAGATTCTAGTATCTGTATACTTTTGCATAACCAATCTTCCTAATTCCATATTGTGATTGACTACTACAGAACTAGCACCAAATGCTTACTTCAATTAATATAGTCGGCTTGGCATTTTCATTCAATATATTTTTTTTTTGGTTCATAATTTGAAACTTGGGTCAAAATGATCTGAGTAAATAGTATTTCTCCAACCCAACCATCGATACTCTGGCAAAACGTAACCCATTGTTTTCGCAAAAGAGGGTCCTTCGGAAATCTATAAAACAGATAAATTATTTTAATATTAATTTGAAGTAACAAATGATAAATGTGTCATTATAAGCATTAGGAGCATCTTTTAATTATAAATTTAATATAATATGCAATCATTATCTACTTGTACAGTATTGATATTTCAATCCACAGTCTATTTATAAAGAACTAGCTATGCACCGCAGTTTCATCCAAGTTGTGATGAAAAAAAGTAGCCCATGTCACTATCCGGCTTACATACTACACCAGCTGTACAAAAAACACGTATGTTTCTGCGTTCAAAAAGTACAAAGCAAATAGCAATAAAAAAACGACACAGCACCACCAAAATTTTAAGGGAGCTCCATAAATCGACATGTTGAAGGCAGAATGGCAGAGACAATCGCAGCAAACTAGTTTTTATAAACAGACACAAATGACTGTTCATGTATCTCGGACTGCGTACGCTCGGCTACTCCCGTTCTGAATGCTCCAAGTAATGTATTCCCGATAGAGATCCTTACCCCGTGTTTCGTTAACTAATTTGAAATGATGTTGTACATTACGAGTCCAATACAGAACCTCCTTTTTTTAAATCAGTTAAATATGGTTACAAAAAACACACACCCTCTACCAAGACGTTGGCGTCGTATTAAACCTGTCGGAACTGCTATTCCATTTGAATCGAAATTAAACAATATTCCAAAAAACAATTGACAAAAATATCACTTACTTGTGATAGAAAATACCGTGGTACCTTAAGTTTGATGTCTCTGATCGTCTTTTACACCGTAATACCGCACAATTCACCATTTTCACTGAGCACTACTTCGCGACACGAAACGACAGCTAATGGTCGCGGTTACGAGTGAAGTAGTTTTATATAACGTGTATGGCCATATGACCGGCAGAGGGGTACGCCTTGCGTTGACATCTCCGTTCTAGATACTCTAAGACCCTAACACGATAGTGGGCTGAAAAGTAAAATGTTAATATAAAATAGTAATTTAAACCTTCAATTCCAACGAGTCCTATCTAAATGATGTTGTAAGCTCAGTTAAAACCTTTTGCATAACTAGAACCCTTGATTGAAACTAACAACTTAACAAGGTAAAGGTTTCTTGTTCGCTTCTCTACTTTACCAAAAAAAATCAAAGTGATTACTTTATTTTCCTGTTTTACTTAGGTAATTTTAATTTTGTGACGTGTTCAAGAGTCCTGTAAGGTGTAAAGGAAATAAAGCACTTTGAATTTTGAAACACCGATTTGCGATATTAAACCGGAAAAACAGGATTTTCCTTTTTTTTAATACTTCGCTTTAAAATCCAACATTCTTAATCATCACATCACCGTTCACGTCAGTTCAGTATAACCCCATCAATATCTGTGTATATTTGCTAAACGTTTACGAATGATTGGCTTGACGTGACGTCACGAGATGATGGATGTCCATGACTCGCCGGAAGCAGATCGACTGCGCGTCTATCTGCCACCGAAGCTCATAAACAGAGTTCAAACTGCGATTTGTATACAGTGTTCTATGAATAGATAGAAAGTATTTTTATTGCACATTTAGAACTAGAAAACAGTTTACAAATGAGACAAAAGCAACATAAGTGACAATGGGCGGTCTTATCGCTCAAGAACGATCTCTGCCAGACAACCTGGTATGGATAGGATCATTGGATATACATGGGGTAAAATCTGATAAGAATCTGAATACCTTGTTTATTATTACGGTCTGATAGCCCGGCTACACGCTCAAACATTTGTGCATGCATGATTGCACAAACCAGTTTGCGCAAGCAAGATGAGCCCGGTCACACGCTTCATCTTGCTTGCGCAAACTGTGTTTGTGCATACATGGTTGCACAAATGTTTGAGCGTGTAGCCGGGCTATAACGCATTGTTATTACAACTTTAAAAGAAGATTAATCAAAAAAGAACGAAAGTTTTTAAAATGAACCCGTAGTACTAACCTTTAATACCTTATATATATGAATGTTAAGATTATTTATATTTAAAGTGCTAGCCCACATTTGATAATAGGTACTTCTAAGAATTTAAGGATATCCGAAAAACCGAGGAATTTGTGCAATGACTTTCAAAAGTTTATAATATTTACCGACTAGATATATGTACATAGATAGATAGTGACCTGTGTCACTATTGTCTATATACCAATCAATATAGTGAGTTACATGTGATATCCCAAAGTCATGCAAGACAGAAGCTTCATTACTCCAGCAACACCAATCCTTATTTTATATAGGCAAGGCCTTACTGAGTCTACAGGGTATTGTTATCATACTATGATATTTTCTGCCCGCAGCTTCGCTTGCTTTCCTATAGAAATATTTAAAAGTTATTTATATCCAATGGGAACTGATATAGGGGATAAAAAATTGCCTACGTTTTATTCCAGGCCTATAATTACATGTATATAAATGTTCAATTCCCGATCCGTTTAATAGGTTTAGCATGAAGAGGAAACAAACATTCATCCATATCAACTTTCTTATATATAATATTAGTGTGACGATTGTGATTAAGTGCTGCAGGTACGCTTTTTGGTCTAAGCAACGACATTTTGGCGGCAATGTGGTAGGCAATACAAATATGGCAGGTCCTTCCTTGATCTGAAGTTTAATTAATCACATAGATATTTATCAGTTTCAGAAATTATTACAGAAACGTCAAGAGTTCACACTCACACTGATAAATGTTAGCACAAACATAATTTGATGTATCAAAGCGCGTCTGATTAGAGAAATGTTTCAAACAGATCTCTGCCTAATCTTCTTGAGAACAGGTTTAAAAGATATCTACGTTCAAATTTCAATTTATTTATTTGATTAGAACAGTCATATAAGTCATCACTTACACTTACTAATTAAAATTAAGTATTACGATAAAAATACAAATATAGCATAAAAATAAGCATTAAAATATGGATTAAGTACATCAATAGGTATTCACTTCTTCCAATAGTGGTCAAAAAATTGCAATGAAGAGAATATCAATAACATCTTATTTAATAGTAATAACTATATTTATAGTATACAATTTGACTTGTCTAAGTGCTTATTTTGTAAGCCTAAAAGTTATTGATTCTGATTCGGATTCTGAATAAAAATTATTAATTAAAAATCAGCAGCCTGCGTCCAGCGTCGTTGGGGACGCTTCCGATTGATTGATTTGGCATTGATTGAGATACCTGTAGATTGTTTGCAGCAGTCTGCAGTTAGCTCAATTGTTTCAATTGTAAATACTAATTCTTATTTGTTTATATTATTTGATTGTAATTTTGTTTGTTAATAAAGCTTATTTAAAATCAAAATCCAAAATACAATTATATTTAAAATAATATAATTCTTAATCTCAGACAAATAGGTAAGCTTTTTTTCACTGATACGACTATCAATCTCACATATTTCATTTCTCCGAAAACAATCTTGAAACCTTCTAGACAGGTAATTGCTCATCATTTGACATTTTTCATAGAACAGAGGCATTTTTCCTTTGTCAAGCGAAATATCTCTTTGATTCAAACCCTAACAAATTAGAAATGGTTTCATTTGATATTCGATTTATACATACATATATGTATGTTTCAATTCCATGTAAAGGTTGATGCAGAATGACAAAACCTAAACTTACTTGGTAGTGAATTGTGTGAACTTATCCTAAGAATTCATTTAGGTAAATATCTCAAAAAATTATATATCCTGGGTGAATTTTTAAGCTAAATCCAGGTAAAAACGAAAATCTAATAATAACTTTGTGGGAACAACGATATTTAAAAAAAACTATTTGAGACTGAAATAAAAACCCCTACTCCATAAGACTATTGAAAATTGCTTTTTGATTCGCCATGTTGGATTTATGCTGTTTTACCGCCTAGCTTCTTTCAACTCTCGTCTCATAATTTCACGGAGAAAGGAACACCACAGCCTAATCTAGACCAATCCAATCAATCCTCATCTATCAAAATCTTTGCAGCCGTATAGTCTTCAGTGACAGCCAACGGAACTTACATACCTACATCCCCAAAATCCTCCTTTAATCAGCCAAAAGGAAAGTTTATAAAAGCTAGATATTAAGATAAACAGAACAATATTTGATTGTTTTATTTAGGGCATTGCAGCTACAAACGCTTGCCACATCAAGGCCGCTGTAGTCCGTTATCCGCTACTCTGCGTTATTGACAAGCGGCAAACAATGCATTCACGACTATTTCATGAGTATTTCGCTTAGCTTTTGTTATGACAAGTTGAGTGGTATATCGTATCTGTGTACATTCATTTTACTTACCTACATGTTGTCGGATTTTAATGGAAATGGGCCCATCACATTTGCAAGTGAATAAGTAAAAATATTTTTTTTATCAGATTAAAAACAGTGTAAGACCTGCCTACACTCAGAATGTGCTGCGTCAGAGCAAAGCTCTGAGTTTACTTTGACTTTAGTATGAAGATGTGATAGTGACGTCACAGCATAAGTAAGTTACTTCGTGACGTCTCTTTTTTCTATGGAATTTGGTACAGCGCCTCTATCGCGCGGACATGGAACTACGCTAAGCCCATACAAACTGGAACGTCAATAGACCTAGAATATTTTTTTCATCCCGATTACGAGTATGTCTCGATAATCCGAATTTGGGGCTCAGATCATGCCATAGCACTGATCATCCGTAGTGTGATGGTTTAATTGCTTTCGTGATTGTCCATTACCAATGTACCGAACGCTTCTGTCTGATAAAAAATAGACAGGATAAGAATGTGTTTCTTCACACATTGAATCTAATAAAATCAGCTATAAAATCGTAAGAAAAAGTATCTGTCCACCTAATAAATGGTGAATCTGTGACCAATAGGTACCCGAGGGGTCTGATTGATGGATCACGGGCCGGCCCGCAGCCTGACGGAGGCTTATGTCCCCCGTTTGGGTTTATTACCTGAAATATTTAACGAAATTCGGTATTCGCAATCCTGTGACTCGAGTCGAGGGTGATCTTTCCGTAAAGACACAGTATACCAGCGCTGGAGAAAGTATTTTTAGAAATACCAGTATATATGTACGTATGTTCCGTTTGCAAAACTGATAAATTAAGTTTGTTTTTTTATTTGTTTATTTGCTGGAAATATATAAAATTTTGTCTGGGGAATCGCTGGTTATTCCCGTGGTCCACCACTGTGATGGTGGTAGACCCCGGAGAAACACTTGGCTTTTTTTATAAAAACGTACAAATGTCCTTGGTTATGAAAAAAAAAACTGGTGAACAATCCGAAATCGTGTGATTCATTTTCGTAGAAATAAATCTACCAACATCATCTTCTTCTTTAGCCATTTTATACCACTGTGCACTGCTGGAGCTGGGCCTCTCTATAAAACATAAAAAAAACAACAAGCCCTTCGTCCTGTTGAATCAACAGCGATTTATTTTGAATGCTAAACGAATATCAATATATTAGAGAAAGGAATGTACACGCGAGTTCCGAATGTAAATAGAACTGGAACAATGCATAACTCAGGTATTTCATATCGCCGGCCATTTGGCATCAATACAGTTTTGGAGTGCTGGACAAATTGCTCTGTAAATACGCTCAGTACAATGTCGATCGATAGATTACGATTATTTATCGTAAATTGGTGGAAACTGTTTATATCTATTAGCCTCAAATATAAATAAATATATACCAATTGTGCATGGAATCAATCGTTCTATGTTTTTTTGAGTTGTGATGCGATTTTCGTAAAATAATTCATACAAAAGACCTGCACCCCGAGTTCAGTTAACGATAATATCGCGACATCATAGTACGTCTCTTTTTTCTATATGATTTAGTACAGCGCCTCTGTTGTGCGGACAGGGAACTACGCAAATCCCATACAATCTAAATAAATAAACGTCACGATCACGTCGCGATATTATCGTCAAACGAACTCAGGGCTCTCTTTGTGCTAAGTGACACCGCAAAATGAACTGTCATTCTGAAAATACTTACGCATTTAGCGCTACTCACAACGTAAAAATTACGTAGGTTTCGTCAGACTCCTCTAACCAACAGGTTCAGACCAAAGACAACGATGAAGATGAACAAAATATTAATAATCTATTGAAAAGAAATATAAATAATCTATTGTAACGAGTATTTCACAATAGAATTTGCTCTTATGCGGTATTCGATACCCAGAGTAAGTAGCGAATCAGACTCCTCGAACCTACAGGCAAAAAAGTTCTTTTTTGTCGTAGCCTGTAGGTTAGAGGAGTCTGATTCGGGGTATCGAATACCGCATAGTTTTGTTTAGGTCTTTATCAAATTGCTGTAAGTGATACACTCACAAATACATCTGGGGGTGAGTCTATTTGACGTTAGTCATGAGCTGTGATCGTGACGTCTCCTTTTTCCATACAATTTGGTACAGCGCCTCTGTCGTGCGAACGTGAAACTATGTAAATTCCATATAAAAATATATCGTTACGATCATGTCTCGTTACTAACGTCAAATAGACTCACCCCCCTGAATTGATCGATATTTTCATCATCATTATCAAAATAAGAGAGCTTAAGCAAAAATTCAGCATTATTTCATTATATAAGTTAATGTTTTTATTCAAGATATGAATGATTTTTATTGTTATAATTAGTAAAAATAAAGAGAAGTCAAAGACTTATCATTAACCTCCATTGTTTCAGATCTCAGTGGTCACAAACTAATTGAAAGTCGAAGTGAAGTGTGCAGTGATAAAAAAAGTTTGATTACCAGCCAAAGAGTCTTTTCAAAACGAAGGTGAGTTGAATGTTCTGTTCTTTTCTGAAACTTAACCACATAGTTTGATGAGTAATTTCAGGTACGTTGAGGATCAACAGAGCTTTTGATTTTGGTGATTTTTGTTCTTTTTATTTGCTACGATTTGAAATTAATGCGCATAGCGTCCTTCTAAAACTTTTTTATTTATTTTATTTAACATTGTTTCCTACTTGGTTACCTACAGATATACATTATTTAAAGAGATACCTGAGTATATTTTTAAAATACACACAAATTCTTAGGTAGCTAAAATCTATAAAGTAATTATTGATAAAATTCCTAATTAAACTTTTGCAGTCCACCAAAAGAAACACAAATAAGTTAAATTCAAAGAAAGAGGACAGTCTCCTAAAACTGACAGAGCGATTCCGTAAAAGAAACGCTTGTTTCAATTATTTAAGCCATGTTAATTAATTACTTTAAGAGCCCCATCTTTTCGGTACTTTGTTAGTAGAACAGAAAAATACATATAGTTCAAAATAAAGACTTATTACCTATACCAAATATTTATTAAATTATATGTAAAATATATAAGTATCCGCTCTCGCTTTTCCGATGGACACTGACTGACCCACATAGAGAAAAAATCTAACTTTCAGTCTGGCTAAGCCGTAATGAGTGTTTTTCTAATTCTGTCCTTCCTTTACAACAGAAGAGAGAAAGCTATTACGAGTAGTTGTTGCTAAAAGCTGAATGAATTCTATTATTAAATAAAATGAAATAAATAATTAATGCTGGACAATCCACGCAACATCATCTAGTCCCAAGCTAAGCAGAGTTTGTGTTATGGGTAGGTATAAAGATGGTGATTTAACAAAACCTGCAAATGCTCGAAGCATAGTTCTGCCAGAGAATGTTACAGACATTCTAATAGCGTATCAACAACAGACAAAACAGGCACATCAGGCCCGCAGATGTAAGTGGGCCAGGCACGGCTCCTTACCTCATTCCGCAGTGGTTATATGATGTGCACAATACTCTCTGGTAGGTTTGAAGATCGCTGTAGCTTTGTCCTGGAGGCGTGTGGGGGAAAGAAAGATGGGTTCAAATTATTATTAGTTCAAGCAAATGATAATGCTACCTAATGCGTTTATCCAGTTTTTTCCTGGTCATCAAAATGATTGCTCATAACCAAACATCCTAGCTCACAACATTTCATGGCTCTTTTTTTTAGACGAATGATGGAACCACTTGCTCATTAAAATTATGGTTGGTCATTATTCACACAATGGAAGTTTACAATGCCTCAGACAAGTAGAATCAAATATCAAAGTGCTTTATTTCCTTTAGACCTTATAGGACTCTTAGACATGTCACAAAATTCAACATAGGTAAGTAAAATTAGGAAATAAAGTGATCACTTTGATTTTTTGTTAACTTCAATCTTTTTAAGGTAAAGTAAGAAGCGAACAAGAAACCTTTACCTTGTTGCTGTGTTAGTTTTTGTGTTGTAGCAAAACTGGTCCGAAGTTTCCTCTGTATAATCTGATAGTTTGTATAATAGTACCTAAGCCTTTTTACAAAGGATATGTTTGACAATTTGTTCAAATTTATTTATTGATACATTGCCCTTTAAAAGATACATACTTATATTAATCTTGTGTACCCTAATTGTGGGCACAGCGAGTTTATTCTTATATCTGGTATTTAAATTACGTAACTACGAGTATGTAGCCATTTTTAGGAAACCGATTGATATTTCTATGAGTCTACAACCAGTTTTCATAAATATATGTCAATTTTCACAAATAAGTACCTATATGTCAGTTTTCATATATATATATAGCAAACCGATCGACTTAAAACGCAAAAGGTAGGAATTATAGTAATGTATTTGTATTTCTTCCTACAAAATGTATTCATAACGTAGCTATATATTGTGACAAAAGGTTTCATAACTGCGAGTCTCTAGTCACCCCTCCGATATTCGCATATCATAAACTGAATTTCAGGAAAACAAATATCCGTTATGTCACTCTATTTTCTTTTCCTCTTTACCATAATTTCCTGAAAAAGGTTATTTATTATGGGTTTTCGATCAATGTTACAAAAAAAAAACTAAATTACTGTACTTATGTTCAACCAACTTCGATACAAGGACTAGGTTTTATGTTCGGCTGTATGTGTTTTTTATGTTTGCCGATTTCTCCGACAATTATGTATTTGTTCCAGGAAACATAACACACAGGTTTTTTTTTTCAAAACAATTAAAATTATTTAGTTTAGCCTGTGGCTCTGGAAAAATGGTATTTATTAAGATTTTATTTCATGCTTCCGTTATACATGACTGAATTAAAAAGAATTATACAACCCACAAAAGCTTTATTTCTCTCTCTGTTCTCACATTTTTAAGTACTTAGAAATAATGTAGGATTTGTGTAGTGAAAACTGAAAAGAATGAGGCTGTATTTTATTTTAGTTCCATAGGTGATGTAAAAATAAAAATACTGTGTAAAGAGGAACCTGGGTAACGAAGTCAGTGAAGCGGGTTATTTTATTCATGTCACGCTTAACGTGCTTACCTATAGGTTGTTTATTTTAAGCGAGATAATTTAATCTTAGTAGTTTTTTAGAAAGATATTGACTAAAAAATATAAATTAAAAAAATACGCGCAATAGTTATGCAACTGTGTCGCGAGTATTGAATGTAAGGTTAATCGTTTCGGGTTTGCATGAGATTCAAAGTTTTGTGGTTTTTAATTTAAACTGCATTCTAATAGGAATAAAAAGAAAGGAAAAGTAATTTGTCGCAAATTGTTAACTACTTTCTATGAACCCATGATAAAAACAATTTCGATTTAATTGTAATTTGGGAACAATTGAGAAAATGTGGATTTTTACCCGAAAATGTCTTATTTTCCAAATGCTCCAAAAATGCTAATGAATCAAAGTTCGTTTTTTCATAGGTTAAAAGTAAATAATTTACGATTAGCGGCAAATAACTATCCGCTAGTTTTATTCCCTGTAGGAAACAGAAAAACTGTATAACCACACAAAAAAAAACTCGCCATATCGCTCTCACAAAACCATCAACCTTAAAATCATTCTACTCTGTAATAACAACACTACAGTTTCATTAGAAGAGAATGAATGGACAGTTCCACGGTGATTTTACTATGTCAAGAGCAGACCTACTGGTAGACCTTTGAAGAGATCACCTGACATTTAATAAATTAACGGAGAGGGGCAGAGGGAAATAAATAGAATATGTATGTTAAAGGTATTCCGACAAAAATTGTCGTGAAGAGAAAATCATCAATTATCTTATTTGATAATGGACAATAGTTATAAAGCTATTTATCGTATAAAATTGGACTTGTCTAAGTGCTTTATGTGTAAGCTTCAAGAAATAAGGTACTGAAATATAAAATCAATAGGAACAGGCAAGTTTCTACAGCTCATACGACTTTCTAAAATGTGGTTATATGTACTGCGAAAGGAGACAATAGGGTAGTTTCCTGAAAAAATCTATTTAGTCCGTCATTTACATTACCAAAAATATTGTATAGGCACTTTCTCTGTTGTCAATAATTAAGCAAAAAATTACGAAGATGTCACGCGGAACTTCTACGCACCACTCGTAAAAGTTCCGCGTACACTTTTTACCACGAAGTGACGTCATGAGTCGGGAGAGGGTCCCGAACTTTGATGTGCGTTATCAATTTTGATTGATTTGATAAAGTGAAAAGTATGTGTTCAATATTTTTTGATAATCTAACTGAGGAATTAATTAGATTATTTTTTTACCTAGGAAATATCCCAATTCAAGCAAAACGATCATTTGTTGGTCGTAACTCGAGAGCCAACTCAAAACTAATACCGTGTACTTAATAGAAGAATAACATCGATATGCCATAAATTTCGTTCGGCTCTCTTTTTATACGAATTTTCTACCATGGTATCACAGCTGCGGTTTTGAGGATGCTACCAAAAAAATTTTTTTCTCAGTTATTTTACCTTTTTCGTCGGACTACGAGTAATTTATACTACGGCCAGCTGACCACCCTGTAAAAACTTCAACAATGGCACGAAAACCAAAAAAGTCGACGAAAAGTGACAACAATGAAACGTTTTTTGTGGTTTTATACAACGAATTTACATGAGTTTTAGTGGAAATTACTTTCATTTAATTTTCTGATAATGTTTTTCTAGTAACCGTCGTCGCCCTGTTCTGTTCCCGTGTACGAATGGGCTGATTTCGTTACCTTTGTAACGAAATCAGCCCATTTGTCCCCGTATGAGGTGACGGTTGGCCCAGTCACAAATAAAGAATATCACAACCTACAAGCGATACGGAGACGGTGAGGCCGATTTTCAGCCCAACTGTCCCCTAAGGGAGTAGAATCGGGCGACGGTTGGTAAAAACCACAGCTAACAGTAGCATACTAGCTGTAAAAACCAATTTTTATTGTTTATCCTAACTAATATTAGAAATGCGAAAGCTTATTTGTTTGTTTCTTTGTTCACACCTTAACTAAGCAACCAATCAACTAGATTTTTGACATAGATTTAATTAAAAGGATGGAGAGTAACATAGGCTTATCGTCCTAGTAAAACATCAACTTCCCGTGGCAAATTTACGGGAAAAAATACCTTTTTATCCCCCTAGAAATGTGAAATTCGAATTTAACCCAGATGAAATTGCGGGAAACGGCTAGTATAATATTAATTAATATAACTGAAAAATGTAATTAATTGTTTCAGTCCGAATAGACCAAAGAATGTGAAGCTAAATTCCATTCATCCGAACATTCAAATAAATTGTCAATGGACTACATGGCCGTAGCCATCCAACAATGCAACGTAACGAACAAAAATTCGAATCGATTTAATGGGATTGCTACATAACAGACCTACAAGTCTCAGCCTGTTGGATCGCACAGGCTCGTTTTCCTTTTATTTTTAATTCCAAGTTATTGAACGATACAAAACAAAATTTAATAATAGATACCTGGAATAACGCGATGGACCGACGACCTAGTGAAGGTCGCAGGAAATCGCTGTGCGGGCAGCGCAAAATCGGTCATTGTGGAGGCCTTAGGGGAGGCCTGTGTCCAGCAGTGGATGTCGATCGGCTGATATGATGATGATGATGACCCACGGGTTGAGTTGGAGGGGTTGATATTCGTACGCCGCGGCCCCATGGCCACGTGGTTACTTTAGTAATAAAAAGCAAAATAAGTTACGTGTAAAAAGAGACATTAGCGGCGCGACAAGAAAGTCATATATAAAAGTGACAATGACAGATTTATTGTCTTTGAAAGAAAATATCGAGCTCATAATCTAACAGAGTTATAAGGCATAGGTATGTTGCGGGATGAGGGGTAAGTCGGAGCACCTGCTAAGAACGGAAGGATTTTTGGGGGTCTCATAGTTTGTCTGGCCTCAGTGCTCCGCACTCTTCTAGCAGATGGAGGGGCATTTCCTTCACCTCCTCACAGAATCTGTAGGATTTTGAGTCACATAGCCCCAAATTGAACATGTGCTTGTTAAGGCTACAGTGTCCAGTTAGGGCTTTTGTCACGATGCGAAGATTGACCCTGCTTGGCGCTAGGATTTGGTTGCTGATCTTTGATTTTTCTTGTTATCGTTGAAGGCTTTGATCAGTGATTTTGAATGATTCATACCCGTAGAATTTTTTCAGAGCTTGGTCGATTCATCGTAGCAGTACCTCAAAAAGATTCTTTGAGACAGGCTTTTGGGTATGCCACAAAATAGCTCAGGGCCAAGCTGAGTCTCCTTGGTCCCGGAACGCGCGAGTTCGTCGGCACACTCATTGCCGTTGATCCCGCGTGACAGAACAACTCTAATGTTCGAGCCGTTTAAGCGAGACAGACTGTCCTCGACTAAACTGGACGTGATGACCTTCGAATCCAGTGCTTGGAGTATATCGCATATTTATTTATGCTCTGAAGATGGATGCGTAGTTATCCAGGTTAATGCTAATTGCCAAACCTGGGTCGCCGTCCATTCACTCCACGGCCTATGTCCAGTCCTAATTTGGAGTCATCCGAGTCATACCAGTTTAGGCTCCCGTACTTACAGAGTAAATGGCTGTTGCACCAGTCTTCTCTGGAACGCAGTTCCACTATAATGTTTTTCAAACACATGTCATGGGAGCATGACATCAGTTGCCATGCTCATGATGGGTAATTCCAGAGTTGTGTCTAGCAGAGATCTCAGTTTCTGGGAGAGCTAGTTTCTTCGGCCCAGGGTGCTGGCCCTATAGATGCTGGTCTTTGCCTCTTTCTGTATGTACATGTGAAGCGGAGGTAATTTTGTTGATTGCGGCAGACTGAAGGGTCTTGTCGTACTATACCATGGAGGCGTATGTAATTATTGGCCTCGCAATGGCAGTGTATAGCCACAGGGCAATTCTGGATTTGACGCCCCAGTAGCTGCCCATTATGTTAGTCTACCGCTGGCTCCTAGAAGACTTTGGCTAGGGACTTTGGGAAGGCTAGGTGTTCCACGTCAGTTTCTGGTAAGGATGGGAGTTATTGGATATTTTGGCTACCGGTTATAGTAGTTGGGTATTTTGTTTCAATACCGCTAGTACCAACTGGTGCCCAATAACGTTACAATACTCTATACCTGTTCTGATTTCTACCCAATATATTTCTAACCGATTTGGTTAGAAATACCATCTAACCGATTTGGTTAGAAATACCATCTAACCGATTTGGTTAGAAATACCAAATACTTGTTGCAGCTACATAACTTTACGGGTGAACGGTCCGCTAGTACCTATGCGTTAGAGATGAGTCCGGTATTAAATAACTAACTCAGTAACTGTTAGTATTGTTTTAAAATATCTAACGATATTGTAAGGTCTGCATACCGCTAGGGAATACCTGTGCAAAGCGAGCATCGCGCGTAATCGACCATGAGCCATAATTACCCAAAGCTTCAATACCTAAATATCATCTACGCATACTAGCGTACCGTTCACCCTTAAAGTTATGTAGCTGCAACACATATTTGGTATTTCTAACCGATTTGGTTAGAAATACCAAATACTTGTTGCAGCTACATAACTTTACGGGTGAACGCCATTTCTAACCTAACCTAACCTAACGCTTCAATACTATAACTACCCAACGCTTTAATATCTAACTATCATCTACGCATACTAGCGTACCGTTCACCCGTAAGGTTATGTAGCTGCAACAAGTATTTGTTATTTCTAACCAAATTGGTTAGAAATACCAAATACTTGTTGGCATCCCTGTTTAACACTATAATTTTATTGCAAGTAAACGAGATAGGTAGCTAATTTAAATATCCAATACTTGTGGCCATCCCTGTCTAACACCAAGATTCTGATCCGAGTAAAAGAGATAGTTAGGCTATTTTCCATCGAGCGTAGTAACATTACCTTAATCTGTGGCACTGCGTTCAACCGTTCAACTATTTTATTAGTACGAGATTTTTTCACTGGTAGCGCGGAAATAGTTTCCTACAATCTTTTTATTTAAATTAGCAGTGAATACCAGGTACAGGTGAAGCTAGCGTTGCCTCTGATTTTTGTTATTATTTTTATTACGTCATACAATATTATCAAATATTCTCTTGCAATTTGAATGGCTCTTGTAATTCTCGAATTTCTTTTTCGCGCACCAGGTGCTGCCATCTAGGTCAAATCAACATTATATAGCAAGAAAATAATAAAAAGGGAATTAAAATATCTACCTACCTACTAAGACATATAGCGTGATAATTTTTTTGAACTTTCGCGATGCGATCATAGGGGAAAATTTAACAAAAGTTACGCGATAAAATATAATAATTAATCTTTAGCCCTATAAATAACATTGTTATCTATTTATGTCAAGCGCCACCTAGTGCGCAATCAGACCTAGATTCTCAGCACTGTCTATTGATATTATGGGTGATCGTCACGGGTTGGCGCGAGATTCAAATTATTTTGTGATTTTTATTTTATTCTGCGTTTTACGAAGAACACAATTAACGGAAAAGTAATTTGAAAATAATGAGAGATTTTTTAGCCCATAATCTCTTATTTTCTAAAATGCTCTAACACTACCAATGAGCCGAAGTTCGTTGTTTGTAAGTAAATAGAAAATGGGTTCACAATTTGCGCCAACTTACTTTTCCGCTAGATTTATTCCTTGAAGAAAGCAGAATAAATTAAAAGCTACAAAAAAAAATTCAATATCGCGCCAACCCGTGAAGAACCACCTTATATAATGTACATACAAG
The DNA here is from genome assembly GCA_947859395.1 of Eupithecia insigniata. Classification (NCBI taxonomy): domain Eukaryota; kingdom Metazoa; phylum Arthropoda; class Insecta; order Lepidoptera; family Geometridae; genus Eupithecia; species Eupithecia insigniata. The sequence continues at coordinate 11,375,395 of OX401999.1, read as the reverse complement.
TTAATTCACGAGCATATCGATAGATAGCGCTTCAAATATTATAAATTTAAAAGGGCTTTTGTTCAGTATCTGTGTTTTCTAAGGATAGTATAAAATATATATCTATTATATACGTAGCTAGATACATCAGTTGTCTACCTATTAACAGAAGATCTTATTACTCTGGGGCGAAATGATGCTGTATGGATTCAGTAGTCTTAGATACAGACAAAAGCGTGACGACCTCTGTGGCGCGGTGGCCGAAGGTACGCCTGCGACGCAGGAGGGTTCGACTCCCGTCTCGGGTTAAATATTTGTACAATTTGCAGATATTTGTTCAGGGTGTTCTGGATGTTTTCTATGTATAATATATCTATCTATGTAGTGTATTATATTAAGTAGGTATATCAGTTATCATATATACCCATAACACAAACTCTGCTTAGCTTGGAGCTAGATATTGCTGTGTGAATTTGGCAAATCCCCCCTACATGGGAGACCATCCACTCGATGGACCGACGACATCGTAGCGGTCGCAGGGAGTCGATGGATGGAGGCGGCTCAGGACCGATATTTGTGGCGTCGTCCGGGGGAGGCCTATGTCCAGCAGTGGACGTATATGGGCTGATGATGATGATTCGATTTGATGTTGCCTTCGTGTCGTCTTATTTAGGCACTAGCGGCGTAAGGGGGGTCTGGGTGCCTCGGGGCGGCGGTTCAGCATTTTTGTTTCCGTTCCTTGTGGGGGGGGGGGGGGGGGGTAGAATAACGGTATTGGGTACCACTTGGTGCTAGCGGTATTGGAAAATAATACCCAACTAATCATCGATGGCCAAAAAACTCAATAACTCCCATCCGTACTATGCGTAGATGATAGTTAGGTAAGTATTGGTATTGAAGCGTTGGGTAGTTATGGCTCACGGTCGTTTAGGCGCGATGCTCGCTTTGCACAGTTATTCCCTAGCGGTATGCGGATTTTACAATAGCGTTAGATATTTTAAGACCATGCTAACAGGTACTGAGTTAGTTATTGAATACCGGACTCATCTCTAGTTTCTGGTAGATTGTGACACCCAAGTATTTTACTTCCGTGAAAAGGTTATATTACCGCTAAGTTTAGGCTTTACAAGCTTGTGTAGGCTTCGCTTATTTTTGAATTCCTAAATGATAAATTTTAAGTTAGACATACATATTATATAAATTGACAATTACCTTCTTTTTTGTATTAAATTTTAATAATTTCATATCTTATATTCTGTTTAATCAAATAAATTTTATTAGTTTGCATGTACACACCTACATTATGTTGTAAGCCTAACCGGCAAACTAGAGATACTTATTATAATATACTTGACATAAGACCAATATTGTACACCTAGTTCACAACAATAAATTCTTTTATCTTTTATCTTTGAACGGTATAATCACAGTTTTGTCAGCGTTGACTGAGAGTTCACTGTTGCTGCACCAGTCACTGACAGTGTTGAGAGCTAACTGCATGATGCTAAAGATGGTGGATTGACAGAATCCTTGCATCCCGATCACAAGGTCATCTGCATAGTGATCTGTGCATCAATGTGAAGGTCAACCAATCCACTCAGAGCTAATCCACTGCTTAAAAGGCGATAGGACTCCGCCTTGGGGGCAGTCCCTGCCAGTGGATATCTCAATGGTTGATTGGTGAAGAGCTAATATTGCTCCCCTGTGCGTTAGCATGTCACATCTTGTATCCATCTGGTGGTGGTCGGGTCGAAATATTTGATTAGTTTCACCTTTAGAGAACAGTTTAGGAAGTTAAGGCAGACTTCTCGTGTTGAATAACATTAATTACGGTTTTTATTTAATGATGAGGTGAATTTCAATAATTTTGTTATTAGAATTATCTCGACTATACATAAAATTTCATTATAAAATGAACTAATGAATACTAGAAACTATTGATTTCTTCGTAAAATATAAAGTAAGTAACAAATTTGTTATAAAAAGAAGTTATTACATTTGTAGACGCCATTTTGTTTTATTTTTACTCGTACAAAATATCTTAAACCTTTCTCAATATTAAGCCTACATGAAACAAAACCTCTTGGTTTTTCTGACGGAACCGTTTTCCCTCGTTTCTCTCTTTTATGAAAATTGAAATGAAAATTGTTGTTTGTTCAAATAAAAGTTTGCTTCCCACCGGCTGGAGGAATTACAGGTAGCCCCTTATTTTTTAATTACCTAATTAGTTAAACATACGAATAAAAAGTTTTAGAAGATAATAGGGATGACGACAGTAACTAATAATCACATAAATTATTATTTTATTCCTGAGCCATAGATTAAAAAACACGTATTATATTTTATGTTTTGATCGAGATTCATTATTATTTTGATGAAATGAAACTACAAAATACAGTAATCAGCCACTACACGTTGAACACAAAAAGAATACATAACTGTGACGTCATGGCGTCACAATATGTAATGTAAAGGCACAGAATAGCTGTTAAAGCTTCTATTGAAAATATTATGATCACTCTGTATCATCAGATGTTCGTGCGTCATAGATAGAGTATTATATCGTTTTTGAGCGACATTGAAAATGCATTTTTATAAGCTGTATTTTTCCTTCGAAGTCTATTTTTTTGCAGAAATATGATTTATTTTGCATTCAGTAGATATCTAAAAATATCACGGTGTAGTTTCTCAAAATCAGTCGTCATGCCTATTATAATAAACCGGGAATTTTGTTGAAAGAGATTTACACGAATTCCCGATCTCGGGATAAAAATGCTAAAAGGATATTAAAAGGCATATCCATGTTAAAATTTCGTAGGTCATGTGACGTCATTTGGTACTTAAAAACTCTACCTATTCCGATCCCTGGTTATGAGTGAATCGAACCAAAGAATAATAATTTTCCATACAAACTTTACCACCATTTTAAACATCGCACACACAACAGTGGTTAATTTTTCAAAATCAGATAATCTTAGGTTTTACTGCATACCAAATTTCATCTATGAGAAATGATGATGATTACGTGTAGCTTACACCTACGACCAGACTTGCAAGCAATTTGTAAGCAAGATCGTTTCAAGCTCGTCTCCCACTGAAACTAAATAGGTTTCAAAACCACACGTATGGAGAACAATTGGCTATGTTAGATTGCATAAAACCGACACTAAATCGGGTACGAATGGAAACAGAGAAGCATAGCCTGCAAAGGTCGGTTATCACTTCCTCTCTGTAGTTTGCAGATAAGTTTCCGTCCCGAGCGCGGTACAAATGCTTTTAAACATACCTGTTATTTTCGCTATCAGGTTTCTATTTATTTATTTTTGTAATTAAAATCACATGCGAAAGATACACATTGTTACAAGTTTAGATTTGGTGTACAAAATTGCTGCATGAATTTGTGTTTCCGCTATTACAAGCGGCCATAAATAAGATACAGGGTATATACAAATGAAAATTTAAGATACATATATCAAATGCACCTGGGTTATCTTCGTTATGACTGCAGTCACAACGAAGATTAGCAAGGTAATTAACAAATTTCCAATTTCGGCAAGGAAGTCATCACAATAACAAATGCCTGAAAATGAACTGAAGTTTGGATGCGCCGTAAGGAGGAATTTAGGAGCGTGTTGTATTGAAAACGTTTAAATATTTAAGGGTATTCATGATTTTAAATTCAAACTGGAATGTAGTGTAATTTGATTTTTGTGAGTTCGGAAACCGACTTCAAAAGGAGGTGGTTCGACTATATTTGGCTGCATGCATGTTTTACTTTATTTTATGCATGGTGGCTGATTGTATTGAAAATTATCTTGAGATGCTCCCATAAAAGTGTTATTCCCGAAGGATGCTTCTGCAAAACATAAAAAAGAAAGTAGTAAATTGTGGAATTTGAAGTTGGTTTTTACTATTTACAAAACAATCAAATTATTTAATGCTAGCTGCTGCCCGCGCCTTCGCCCGCGTTTTATCGGGATAAAAAATAACCTATATATTATTCCAGATCCCAAACTATACTCATACGAAATTTCAGCCTGATCGGTTCATTCGTTTTTGCGTGAACGAGTAACAAATATCCATATATCTATACATCCATCCATACAAACTTTGACATTTATAATATTAGTATGATTAGCACAAGCAGAATAAAATTCATTGCAAATAAAAATAAGGTGGCATTTAGCTTGTTAATCTATGCTTATTGTCAAGAGCGAGCCAGTCAGTTACGAACGGAAGTATCTGACCCAGTTGGCGGTATCTCGGGCTAAGCCGCTCGTTACTAACCTGACGATCTTCCAAGTTTATAACTTCTGCTGAATTAGATGTGAAGTCAACCTGAAACTTTGTAGATTGATTAAAATTTTCCTATCCCATTTCCCGAAAGTTTGTTTGAACCATTTTTGAACTATTGAAAAAATCCTACAGAAAGCTATGGCGTGATCAAATGTACCTGATCCATTAGCTTTTTCTTATCCCGATTGGTTACGTTATCAAACGAACCTGTTTGGCGTGATCATGTGACGCGTGATCAGTTTCCGTGTAATCAATTGGGACATACCCTTTTAAAAGTGAAAGTTTGGATGTATGGATGTATGGATATTTGTTACTCTTTCACGCAAAAACTACTGAACCGATCAGGCTGAAATTTGGTATGGGTATAGTTTGCGACTTGAAATAACATATAGGCTATTTTTATCCCGATAAAACGCGGGCGAAGACGCGAGCAGCAGCTAGTATAGAAATAATAATGGAAAATCCTCACAGCATCATCTAGCCCCAACGTAAGCGGTATTATGGGTACTAAATAACTGATGTAGGTACTTACATTACATAAACACAACCCACAATGTACTTTTCCAAAATAGGAGAAGCCACTTCTTAAACATAGTTTATAGCTAGTTCAGGAAGCCATGGATTCATTTTATATATTTGTAATTCTACTAATTTAAATAAACGTTTTTACTTTTTACAAAGATAGATTTTTTGTTTAGGTAATAAAGCTAATGGGTTGAAATATAAATGTAAAGTCCATTATACATGTCGGCGGGCCAAATACTAGTCTATGAAACTTACCTCTTCACAATTGTAATGAATTTTTCAAACTACAATATTTTGGGTTATTACGAACGTCTCTCGTGAGTCGTTCTCAGTCGCAACCTCTCACGAAAAGTAAGAGAGTATATTATTACAATCTACAACATCTATTGATCATGTTTTTCAATAATGGCCATTAAGAATAGGTCAGTTGAGTTACTTCTAGATCGTTTTCAAAAGAATGCATTTAGCTCAACTGTCTCAATTCCAAATTCTGGTTTTATAAAATCATATTTATAAAATAAATAGGATTTACTTTTATATGACAGCTGTCGAACTGAAATTTACTGTCATATGTGACAGTTATAGTAAAATGTCAAGTCGAAGAGTTACGTCTTTGTGCCTGAATACAACAGTTTTTCGCCACAAGTGCCACAGTAGTCGGGTGTAGATCAGACCTTATCTAAAGGCAGATTTGTGAGTAACGACTTGATGACTTAGCAAGTTGGTCATAAAATACGAGATAGCTCCACCAATTGAAAGGTCTTATGGTTTCGACGATGACGTACGTCGTAAAGATACTGGAAAAGCTGAATGGGATAAAATTAGGAAATCAATACTAATTTTATTTCCTTTTATGTGATTGCCAATTACTTCAGATTCTAGGTAGGTAGTTAATGCCAGAAGTTACAAATACAACAAAGCGGTCGTTAGTAAAAATGTGACATGAAATAAAAAACAAGTTGCAAGACACGTACAAAAAAAATTGCTTACATTTCTCAAAACATCGTCGGCTTCAGATAAAGGACGTGCCATAAACAAAAATAACATTCACGATTTTTTCTCACGGTCAAAAAATCGCTTGCGATTTCAACCTTGTATCTCAGAAATAAGTATATCGAATGATGTTGGTGTTGATATTTATTGTTTGCTATTTCGATATCCATGTACCGTTGCCTGGATAAAATTGATGCTATCCGGAAATATTTATTTAAGATCAGGATGAGCGGATATTATAAAAAAACAATTGCTTTCAGTGTGAATTATGTAATGTTTTCACAATAAACATGGAAGGACTTGGAGCAGTCTTCCACATGTTTGAAGCCTACGTTTATGCGAATCTTTTTAACGATCTTATTCACATCGAATGACTTTTATCTAGCTAGGCATTTACCTATAACCCTATAAAAAATCTTAACTTTAGCTCCCTCACTCGAGTAATGGCTATGCAGATATATTTTTGTATGCAATTGATGAGTCTTCTTTAAACAATGGATAAGTCAGCAGTGTTTTGCTCATTCTGACTCATGAAGAAAACAAACGACTCTATTGCCTTATGTTGCCTGTGCTTGCGCACTCACCTTGTTCACTAAGTACAATACGTCTTGCGGACATGAGTTGTCAGCGCCGTGGCTGAAAGCGGCTAGGAGAACATCATCAACGATAAAACTGAGAGAGGTTTTTAAGTGATTTTATTTATTTGCCTTCTGTATCTCTAGACTAGATAAACCTCAATTGGATAAAAGTTCTGTGTCAATTTAATTACGATCCAATATTCAAATCGCTCAATAGAGACAGACTTTTATTAGTTTAAGTCTACAGGACTTGTAATTTTCAGGTTAATTAGATGAGATTTCCCAAAATGAATAATTTATATCAATCTCCTTGATAATGTTAAGTAATTGTGAGTGGAATGGAAAAGTTTCTCGAATCTTCGAGTTGGTTCCCGTGTTGGGATGGGGTCGAGCATTTATGTTGGATGAGAAAGTGTAGGGGAAACGAAAAACATGTCTAATTTAAAGATACGCTTATTAAGTAGGTAATTGTTATCTTGATTGTTATTTGGTTGTTCACGATCAAGGCCCTTTTTTCTAATCTTTTAATTTTGTGATAAGACATATCGCAAGGAAAGGTCGACAAATTTTGAACTTTACTATTAAAGGTACCTACGAGAATCCTGGCCCACTAACACTGCGTTCAATTGTATTTCTCCCATTATCCACCCCTGAGATATCCCCCACTGGCGGACACCGGGCTTTTTATTAAGAACGTGTCAGTGCGGAATATATGTATATGTGGTGCACAATGGAAAAAATCCAATACTATATATTTTTATTCTCGATGTCTGCCACTGGGGGACAATGGAACGTTTTTAAAATAAAGGCCAGTATCCGCCAGTGGTACCGTGTTAAGTCAAAACACGTGTATGTTAAGTAAGAAGTTTTGCGAGGGATGTGGTCGACTACGGGAATTATCATTTAGTCACAATCTTTAGATTTAAAGCTGCCTAAAGCCAAAGCTTAAATAGAAGTAAGTAATATCATAGTTATCATAGGTCCCAAACAATACAAACATGAATTGAGATTTAATATCGGAATTATCGCTATATAGAAGTATTTAAGAAATAGGTACATGAAACGTGAACCACCGCTCTAGTTGCATTTGAGGATCTAGGCCACAGCTCTTATGCGGACATCTTTTATACGCGCTTTGCTTGCAGCGTTACTATTGTCTGTGGAATAAATAGCTGCACGCTTGAAGGCAACTTTTTGTGAAAACAATAGATTACATCTCCCTCATTTTATATATATTAGGCCAGCTCTTTTCTCTCTTGTTGTGGAATTTAACATATACTTCTCCCATTTGTCTTTACTATGCACCTTTAAGCCATTTCTGAAGGAGTCGAACTGATAGGTAAAATTTTCATAATATGGTACTAAATTAACATCTACCCCATCTCTCTTTCCTTCATATATATATCTACCCGACGAACAAACGAAACATACTGTTCTGTTGTCTTTTTGTGTTTTTCTGATACCGTGTTTTTAATTCGCCATTTAGGATATCCTAATATACTCACCCAAGCTAATCAAAATATATTTGATTGTTTACACGACATTGCAAGCCACATGTTTCCGCTGTCGTGGCGGACGGGGGTTTACATTTGGCAGACCTTCAAGATTTGCCGGTCGATGACATATTATGATTACTGAAACTCCTGAAACTAAGATGCGGGCAAGTCGGCTAGTAGACTATATGAGTCTACTAGCCGACCTGCCCGCGGCTACGCCCGCTTGGGCTCAGAAGTATATCCCAATGTATGTTCACCATGCATTGTTTATTTATAGGCATCTCAAAGGGATTAGGCAGCGTTTTTTAATGAAAGCGGGCGGTTTGTCTTTTTCCGACACTACCAACAATAATAACAACAACTTCAAACAATTGTCGTTTAGGTATCATTAATCAGTTATAATGATTATTAAAACCTCCGACAAATTTCAATCTGTATGTAAGTAATTATCCAACAAACACAAAACAAACAAATGCCATCGCGGCGTAGACCGAGGATTTAGGCTCTGTATTTTACGCATCGCGGACTTTTTTGTAGGTGAAAAATCTTTGGAGCGAAAACGCTGTCTGTGGACAGCGTTTTCGATGAATTTTTGCGACACTTCCAAAAAGTATCGTTATATTTTATGGGTACTAGATAATGCTGTCATATATGTATGTATATAATACAATAAAATAAATAGATAGATATATTTTATAATACACAGAAATACCCAGCCAGTTATACGTATTTGCAGATCGTACAAACATTTGTTCCAAGGCGGGAATCGAACCCGCAACCTCCTGCGTAGCAGGCGGACCTTCCCCCGCCGCGCAAACTCGGTCGTCAAATTATTCCATATGGGATGATAGTTAATTTGATGTTTACATGTTGAATGTTAACTTCCAGTGGCACACTTTAAATACCGACTTATCTTTACCATACTTTCAATCAACAGGACTGATGAAATCATATCTTGTAGGTATCTTGTGCCGCTTTGTAGATCGTACAGGGTCGTTGACTGAACGAAGCTCCGTCTGAAAACCAAAGTCTACAGTGAAACGTGATACCTGTATACATTAGTTCCAGCCAGTTCTGGTGGTTTACAGTCCACATTTATGGCAGGGTATCTGGTTTCAGGGCTCTGTGACCCAGGTTTATCGAGCTGAAAATGGTATAACTGTGATACTAACTCCCCGTCTTTGGTTTCACGTGCGTGAACTCGGTTTTGGCTACTCCTAATAATAGTTAGGTTTGTAGGAGACAATAAAAAAATCTGATAATTAATGTTAATTTTTAGTACAGATCATCATACTTGTTTATGATAAATATGATAATTATATTTTTTATCCTATTTACGCTATATCCTACTAATATTATTAACATCAAAGTTTGTAAGGATGGATGTATGGATATTTGTTACTCTTTCACGCAAAAACTACCGAACTACTGAACCGATTAGGCTGAATTTGGTATGGGTAGACTTGGAATAACATATAGGCTATTTTTTATCCCGAAAAAACGTGGGCGAAGGCGCGGGCAGCAGCTAGTATGATAATAATATCAATAGCATGCTTACATTGAAGTGCATAACACCATACATGAAAATGCCTTGCCCAACATCAAAACTAATTAAGTGTATTTCTGAAATTTCCTTATTTTGTTCAACAAAACAGGAAAAAATTTGCAAATATTAATTTTAAGACTCAGGTTTAAAGATAAAATGAGGTAAGTTGAAATGAGATCTGAGTTTAACTCGTCTTTTGCTAATGGAAACTTACCAATCATTTATCTGGAATCTTCCCAACCATTCACTCCACTTAAATCTATGGATGTTCGATCCATAGATTTACATTTTAGCGGTCTTTTAATGAAATGACTTGATGATTTATTGCAATAATCAATCATCATGTTCTGGGCGAAGCTAAATTAATTGACATGCCAAAATACGGATTTCAAATGGAATATGGCTTTTCAAATTAATTCGTGTGTCAGTTTTCATTAGTTTAAGTAATTTTTTTGGCATAATTTTGCTCTATTTAGTGACTACCTTAGACTAATAAAATACATTAGACGTAATAAAATTGGAAACAGGGCTTTATTATTTTTTCAACCACTATGTTTCATATAATTGCTTCTATTTACTTAACATAAGAATAAAATCAGTAGATTAAACCTCATCTTTTTATTAATTTATTAATAAAAACGTTAAACGAACATCTTATTGTTTCAATTGTAAATACTAGTTTAATTTCTTTATATTATTTGATTGTTATTTTCTTTGTCAATAAAGATTACTAATTTATTAAAACATAAGATATTATTAGCTTGCGTACTACGCGGGTTACATTTTTTCCGACTTCCAAAGATTTATTAAAACCAAATAGAATAAAGTACAATGGACTAACTAACACTTCAGTTTAATAGCTTGCCACTTTGCTAGTTCAGCTACTAAAATAGATACAGCACAAACTCGCGTTATTTCTCTTATTGCATTCCTTCCTGGGGCAAAGTTTTCTTGTTCTTTTATCAAGGAGATTGTTTCGAGCGATTATCTTTTGTTCTTAGTTAGATTAACCTTTCTTACCCACAAATAAGGAAATGATTTAAATCTTTTACACTGTTTTTCATCTGGCTATGTTCTGAAGAATAAGTGTCTGGTAACAAAACTTGATAAAATAACTTCTCCACCGATTTTTGATAAATTTTACTCTGAGATCTGGTAAATTAAAATATATTTTATGCCAAAAAATAAAACTTGATACATTTTCCTTTAATACAAAAGATGGAGCTAGGTACACTTGGAAAAAGTGAAACTATAGTTTTTATAAAAGATGTCATGATATAATGAAAAAATAAGCCGTGGGGTCGCGGCGTACGAATATCGACCCCTCCAACTCAACCCGTGGATGTCGTAAAAGCCGACTAAGGGAACCTACCAGAGGAAGGGCAGCAGCTTCCTTCAGAGTATTTTTAAACACCAACACTGCGATCACCAATCCGCCTGCCAAGCGTGGTGATTATGGCAAATCCCCCCCTACATGGGAGACCATCCACTCGATGGACCGACGACATCGTAGCGGTCGCAGGGAGTTGATGGATGGAGGCGGCTCAGGACCGCTATTTGTGGCGTCGTATGGGGGAGGCCTATGTCCAGCAGTGGACGTGTATGGGCTAATGATGATGATGATGATTTGTGAACTTAAAGGAAAGTAAGCATGAATTTTCAAGTCACTGCTTCTGTATAAAAAATTTAGTAACGTTATTAGCATTACAGATATCGATAGAGACCCTAGCATAGAGCTATACAATTATCAACAGCATGTCAAGGCAGGCTCCATTAATAAATTAATGTGAGCACCATTACCCCATTAGCGTAATACTCTTCAAACACGTAGGAGTACCTATATTGAGCAACATTTGCATGTCGGTAAAGACCAAGACTATTAAAGTTTCTACTATACATAGTAAATAGGGTTTTTTATTATTATTGGAAAGCTTTTACTGTTGGGTTACCAGGTAGGTACTTTTATTATTTTATACCTAAACTTTAAAACTAGTACTTTGTAATGACAATATCTTTGTGTTATTAAAAACATCGATTAGTCGAGTGGTCTTTACGAGTTGTATAAATAGATAAATAGAAAATACTTTTGTATGCTTGTGTTTGTTTATCGTTAAAAGTTTTTCTATGTTTTGGGTGCGTTTTGCGTCTGCAAAGGTGGATTTTTTAATCATAAAGGAGTGTATTAATTATCTACAATATACATTTATTTTCATTTTTCTAACCTAACCTAACAAGTTTAAGTCCATATTTGAATGATAACTTTTGTGATGCGTCCATTGCCCGAGGTGTTTCACCTGGGTGAAGTAGATACTGTAGAAAATACAAAAAAAAAAAATATGTAGGTCTGACAGGGTTTTGCAAGTTTTAAAGTATTTTTATACAAAAAAGATAAGATTGTCGACATTCATGTCGAATACATGCATGAGATTTTGGCCAACCATCGATCAAACTGCATTCTTTTTGTCATGGCGCGGTATTTCAAGCACCAATTTTAAACAACCGTACCAGTCACAAAATTAGGATGAGTTTGCAATGTCAGTGCCTTTGCTAGTAGCTGGTTATTGTTCTGGCACGTCACGTGAAGGGCTAATAGGGCCCATCATCGCAGTTGGTTGCTCTCAACGTAACTACCGCGCTTTGTGCCACTGTCTTTCACCTGAAGTGGCTGAAATGTTACTTTTGGAGAGAGGTCGGGATTAGAAAGGGTTTTAGTGACCCGGGTGTGTTTTCCCGGACTTTTTGTGCTTCTTGTTAGAAATACATTTTGTCAACGTTTGACGAAAAAGAGAACGGGAGCCGTTTTTAACTGTTTTCTAGGAAATATCTAAGCAAACTTGTAACTTCCTTTTTGCCAAATAAGATTGCACGCGGTAACGTTAGTGACGAAGTAACATACATACAAAAACATACAGTCGAACAGAGAACCTCCTCCTTTTATTAAAGTCAGTTAAAAATAAAAACTTCTCTCCCTCCCACCTACTAGTAATGAAATTATTTATTTAAAAAAATGAACGGCATTATTACAAACAAATTACCCAGTCAGTAAATAATAGAATTTACAAGCAAAAAATTAAAATAAGCTGAAAGACTAAAACATAACAAATCTTTTTTCACTTCTCTTGCTCAAAAAGTATATCATAATAGTGTAGCTCGAGTTTTAGGCCCGCTAGGCCTAAAACTCGAGTTTAATACCTTGGGCTAAAAAGTATTTTTTCTTTTTAATTTTTGACTAAAATCATCAGCCCGTACAAAGCATTCGTTCTTTTACATAAAAACTCGACTTCTTGGTGCTCCGTCAAACTTTTTTTTTTTAAATAGAACCGTCTTGGTGATGTTTTATGAAGGTTGATTCTTCCCTTCACGGTAGAATGCGAACTGTTTCGTTGCGGGTTAAATAGAGATTTTAAAAAAAGATGGTATTGGCGCTAAATCTCTAGAATTTTCTTCATTCCAAATCACAAACTTTTACGTTTAACTTCCTGACTTTTACTTCCAAATTGTGAACGTGAAAAATGTCATCAAGTGATAGTGAAGATGCTAATATGCAAATGGAAGAAAAGGGCAAAGAAATAATTATGAATCTGGTGCCGACAAAATCACGTGGAATATATTTAAAGAGTTACGAAAATTTTATGAAATGGAGAGATGAGAAACGTGTGGATTCTTTTACAGAAGGAGTTTTTCTCGCTTATTTTGATGAATTATCGAAAAAATTCAAATCGTCGACTCTTTGGAGCACATATTCAATCATAAGAATGACCTTACAAACGAAACACAACGTCGATATTAAAAAATATGTAAATTTAACGGCTTTACTGAAGAAATTGTCCACTGGATACAAGGCAAAAAAATCTAAAGTCTTGACGACACAAGAAATCGAAACATTTTTAAATAACGCTCCAAATAAACAATACTTGGCAACAAAGGTAACCTACTTATGTACTCTACTCAAACTAAATAAATAGATCCGTACCTAAATTATGTACCTAGGTTATTACGATTATTAACACACTTATTTTTTTGTTCAACAGGTTGCTTTAATTTATGGAATCAGCGGTGCATGCAGAGGAATAGAGCTTGCCAATATAACGCTAGAAGACGTAGAAACGGATACAAACCTACAAGCTGTGAGTCTGCCCAACACGAAAACAAACAAAGAGCGTAAATTTGTCATCAGTGGAGAATACCTTAATATAGTTAAAGGTATCAGGAGTTACGTCCCACTAATATTTCAACGAGAAGATTTTTTCTAAATTATCAAAATGGTAAAGGCACAAGGCAAGTCATAGGCAAAAATAAATTTGGTAACAAGCCTAAAGATATTGCCACTTATCTAAATTTACCAAATCCGGAACTCTACACGGACCATTGTTTCCGCAGAACACCCGCGACTCTGTTGGCGGACTCTGGTGCGAATATAACGACATTAAAACTGCACGGTGGATGGAGGTCCGATCAAGTGGCTGAAGGTTATATAGAGGACTCTATGCAAATCAAGTATCACGTCACGCAGCGGATTACGGAACGAATCAATATTCTACTAAACATTACAGAACCCCAAGCATCTACATCGCGGGATTGGATGAATATGTCAACTCAGCTGAAGCCGCACTCAGATCTTAATAATGCAGGAAACTCAAGCATGAGTCGAGTCTCTCCAACTTTTACTCCACAACAATCAACTCAAAATATTATCACATCCCAATCACAGAGAACCGAAATAAAATTGCCCGGGAAAAACATATCACTAAACATTCAAAATTGCTCTAACTGCACATTTAATTTTTAATAAAATTTCTGAAAATTGTCTAATTTTGAATTGTTTTATTTTCTCGCAATGGAAGTGAAAAGTAGAGTGTTTTACTCGGGCCAAAACCACCCATTATAACTCGGTCTTGTCATCCTCCCTCGCTACGCTCGAGAGTATAACAACCTCGTATATAATGGGATGGTTTAGTCCCTTGTAAAACAATCTACTATTATAATCCGGGAGAGAAGCAGACGTTCAAACTATTATTGACCTTTGTCTTGATTGTTTATCCGCGGTCGTTACGATGATTCATTGGAATACGCGATACCAGCTTTCATACAAAATGTTCAACTAGTAAATCAACTATCATAACAATAACCAGCTAAAGGCCAGCGCAGACCAAACTAGCGAACTAACTTAAAAATTTTAACAAGCAAATAATCGCTAAATTTAAACGCTTATATTTTTCATATTTTCATTTATTTTGCTTACATGTACATTTATACAACTTAGATCTAGGTACAATACAATACAATACAAAACTCTTTATTGTACACCACAAAGACAAATCAAACACATAGACATTAACATAAAGAAGTACAATGGGCGGCCTTATCGCTTAGGAGCGATTTCTTCCAGGCAACCTTTGGATAGATAGAAAATTTTCAATTTAAGAAAGGCAATGGTGTATACTACTTTAATACATAAAATAAGATTAAACAACAATATATATAGAGTAGAATATATATGATTTATATGTAATAAATACCAAGAGATAGAATAGATAGGTACCAATATTTACATTAGGTAATATAGCTTATGTCAATAGGTACGTATGCACCTTGTAAGGGCAAAAGTGTTCTTGTCTAATTAAATGATTAAAATTCACACACCAATACACTTTGAATATACTTTCATTCAAGGTAATTAAAGGTAGGTAAATTATTTAAATCCGTAAAGGATCATTAATTTGGGGTGGTATACAAGATTATAGAAAATCTTCCTTTTCAAATTCCAGTTAACTGCTTCTTTCTTTGAAATTATAAGTTCACGATTTCAGTGATTGAGTCCTCTATGACAATATTTTCACTCGTAAAAGTAATAACTTGATTGTGAGAGGGCATGGATGAACGATTTACATAAATAAATAATTATACTATAAAATCTTCATCATCATCATTATCAGCCCATACACGTCCACTGCTGGACAAAGGCCTCCCCGTACGATGCCACAAATAGCGGTCCTGAGTTTAACTTTAAATTTAAATCTCTAATTATATAAAATCTTATAAAATTCTAATTTTTTATTCAATTCTATGTTAGTTTTATATGCATGTGTCCAAGTTTCTATGTAACTAATTATTATAATTAATTAGTGTAATTGGTGAATATCCGTTCTAATTATTAATTAAATAAATTACTAAATATCCAAATGACCATCATGGATACTACTCTGGAATACTGGACTCATCCACTAACTGTAAGAGAATGACTTATATTCAAGGAAAATAACAATCTAATAATATAAGCAAATTAGAACCATTATTTACAATTAAAACAATTCAACTAACTGCAGACAATTACAAATAAACTACAGATAATTGGTCCATATCAATACCAGTCGGAAGCGTTCCCAAGACACTGGCTGCATTGCCCCGCTGTATGGCAATGCTAATACGCTGCGCCAGATACTCAACAGCTCTCGGGTTACGCGTCGCTTCGACCAGGCGCTCAGATAATTTATTGAAAACCCGGAGAGCCTCGGTACCCCACGGAGCCTCGGTACCCCACGGACCTCTGGACTCCAAGGGGAGCAAATGCGTAGGCTCTGTCGAGACCTGCATATTCGCACCTCTTGAAATGCTACTTACTTGATATTTTTATCAGAATTTAGTCTACATCCATAACTATATTCAAAGTCTGCCTCTGTTTGATCGAACAGACCGCGCCGCTACAGTAATAAATTGTGAAAAACAACTGACCTTGGGCGGGCGTCTGCACTGCATTGTTTACCATAGAGGTTCAAGCATTGCCCTTCGTTTCTAGAAGCAACCATGACTAAACGACACTACAGAGAAAAACAGTTCAGCTAACTGCAGACTGTTGTAAATCTATTGTTAATGGTCATTATTCAAAAACATGATCAATATACATATGTATGTTTTAGATTGTAATAAGAAGCTCTCTGACTCAGGCTGATAACTTCAAAAAAATGTAAATACATACGCGTCTACTAGGTCGCTTTGAAAGGGTCCACTGGCTTTATTATACTTAGATATTTACATATTCACATAAGGTTAGAAGTATTAACACCGTAGGAACCAAAAAAAAACGGGCCGGCGGAACTCGTATATTTAGCGAAAACTGCTCAATAAATGTATTTTGCCCTCATTTGTCAACATGTTTCAAACAATATATTTACGTACAATTTTTTTTACACGGTATCTTAATTTTAAGTTTGGATATCAGCAGCTCAGAATACGTCGGAAGAGTATAGTCCGATTCGTCGCATAACCAACTTTTTTTTTGATGTGGCTGGTTTATTTTCATTTGAATTAAGTAATTAAGATTCCGACTGGTATTGATATGGACCAGTTGAGCTATCTGTAGATTGTTTGCAACAGTCTGCAGTTAGCTCAATTGTTTCAATTGTAAATACTAGTTTAATTTCTTTATATTATTTGATTGTTATTTTCTTTGTCAATAAAGTAATTAAGATGTACGCATGCATTTATTGGCACCCGTCAAGTTTGTTTAACTACAACTGCGTCTATTTCAAGACTGGGTCTTTAGTTTCCTAATTTTAAGTTGTATTTTTAAAGAAACATATTACTCTGTTTACTGTACCTAGCCAGAGAACACACTCATAAGACATAACAGACTTCGCTCATGACACCTGCACAGCTATCATGGAAATGAACCATCTGTTTTGAAGTCATAATTGCCATAAGTAAGTCAGTAATTTCTGAAACTTTGCAACATCCTTATTAACATGCGGAGACGTATCATCAAAACGAAAAGGAAACTTGGTACCTACCGTGGAACTTAATACTTATTGATTTAACATCGTATTCCTGAACTGAGCAGAAGTTACGATCTTAACAAAGTTTTCAAACTTTTAAATACTTGCAAACGAAGCTCGGAACGTAAGTACTATGAAGAGGATGTTTTAATTGCTAGAAGTATACATAAACTTTGGCTAAGTTAACCTGAGTATAGACGAGATGTCACCCGGTACAGAAAGACACCAGTAAAGTTTTTAATTTTGTAAGTAATTATTAGATGGTTTTTACAATTACTTAAAACAGACTTCGAATTCCTCTATCAACACTATTTTTTTTTAAGTTTTGCGGAATAAATAGTAATACCTCCTCAATTTATAATGGTTATAACATTCTCTATACAAAACCATAGATACATCTTGAGAAATCAGCGAACATACTCTACATACAGCCGAAATTTAAATCTCTCTTTTTCTATGTCGGTTAAAAATCAATGACTGACGCACTGTTTTGATAGGAAAAGTTGATTGCGTTCATGAAAATTCTAGTTTTGTAGAACAAATCCGCTGTCGTAATGTATCAATCAATAGAAAAACTGATTTTCTAACTTCCTACTAATATTAAAAGTAAATGTCAAAGTTTGTGAGTATGGATGTTTGTTCCTCTTTCACGCAAAAACTACTGACTACTACTGAACTGATTGGGCTGAAAGGTATAGTTTGGGACCTGGAATAACATATAGACTATTTTGCAGCTGAACACGTGGGCAGCAGCTAGTATAAAATAAAGGGCTAAATATCATGGAAACAAAATATTTCTTCCGTTACCGAATCACATTGGTTTGTGAAACGCCTTAACAGTTACTGCTCTCCGCTGCCAATTGGCTGGACACCCTTAGGTACAGAAGGCTTACCTATCTGATTGCTGAAGCGTCACAGAGACAAGTGGTCTGAATACTATTGCACCGCACCTGATTCACTGTTGCAGCTCATCAACTTTGATGAAAATCTTCAGCCAGCCACTTCGCTCGTATTATTCCTGGAAACAAGTAATAGCAAATTTCAGCACGATTTGTATGGAAATTAAATGTTATCCTAAAAATTTACGATTATCTCGGGACTTGAACCCGCTTCCTTCCCCACACTACCGGACTGTGCTAACCGCTGCACCACGAAATCAAGTTCCCGACGAGTCAAAAGTCTTTGGGACTTCCTCCGGCTCTAGCGCTTCGTTGATTTGTATATGTACATAGTAGTTTGGCGCGAAGGAGTAATTAACACCTATATCCTCCTCTTTAATATTGTGATTAATTTTGGCTTTACATCTGTCAGATACATCATGGTTTTTGTGGTTATTACATCCACAGTTCCATAATTTTTGTGTCGCTGGTTGTTCAAACCCTGTCTTGTTGACAGTAAAATGCTCTTATATAGTCCGATGAATTTAATCGGAAAAATAATGATTGGCTTACATAAATTCGTATAAGTTGAAAATTGGAATGAACGTTAGGGACATCATAAACAAAATGTTAAAAGTCCCCATCGATCACACGCGTGCAAATAATATATTCAAGGTCAAAGTTTTCAAACATATGTTTTTTAAATATTGTATTTCAGTCAAACGGTAAGTTTTATCATAAAATACCAATTTTCAGGTTATCCGAATTTATGGAAGCCCGGATGTCTACCTTTACCGGACTAATAGTACTTCACTTGCTGACAAGGAGTAGCTCGAATGTAATTGCGGTCAGGTGGCACTGCGCGCTGGCTTCTACCTAAACTAGTAGTTGAATGAAGCTGACATGACCACTCGGCAGGACGCCAAACGACACAACTTTGAGAATATAACCTGACTCATTTAATGCATTGTACATTAGGGAGGATATCATACGAAATAGCTATGAAAAGCTAGCGGCATGAAAATCAAACTAGTTTAAATATGAAAAACAGAACTACAAGGTCACATAATAAAAATGTATACCTAGTGAAGATTATAAAGTATTTCTTTGATAGGCTTGCACTCACGGACATCCATTAACAAAACGCCCTTTCTTACAAATTATAATGGCATGCCAAATACTTTACGAAATAATAAACAATATGTCAGGGAAATGCCAAGTAGGAACCGTTCACTGGAACATGACATCGGAATGTAATAGCGTGAATTCTGTCAAAATATTTTAACTGATGTCATAACAAAATCAATCGTAAAATGAGATCAATGGTCAATAACAGCAGTGCTAAGTAGAAAGAAATTAGCTATTTGTTGGCAATGATTTGTGAACCAATATATAAAGAGTTTTTTTTATTGATAATGGTAAGGCGTTTGACCACCATCATACTTGAGAAAGTGAAGATGTGGCCTAAGATGAAGCACGCTTTCCCAGAAGGAACTTATTCACTCCGGATTTGAAGTCTCCTAGATTATACTCTACCGGAAAAACAGACGCAGGAAGTTACCGGTCTTATCAAGTACTCTTTACCGGTACTTATCATGAAAGTAGAGCGGAAACGTTTGGTTCGGCACTGTGGTATGTCGACTGGTATACCCATACCATGGATACCATGTTATTAGTGGTATTTTATAAATTGGTTGCGTAGTTTACCATGAAGCAATACGTCATAATGATTCTTATATTTAATCTTGAACTGACCATGACTTACAATTAATAATAATAATACAATAGATTCAGTAATTTTGGGCATATGTCTTTTTGCGTTTCGTTTATATTGAAATAGGTTTCAAGCGTCATAATCCTTTGTTACACTAAAATAACCTACAGGTACCCACTAATTATTTACTAGGATATTCTGATAGAAATGCTTTTAGAGCTAGAGCGATTATTTATCGTAACAACTACATAGTTATTAAGCGAAACAACCTCAAATACAATAATGTTGGGTCAAAATAGAGCTGAGTGGACTGTCATAATCAGTGAGTATACACAAAGCGACGCTGCAATCTATCGAAACGTGATATGATACCTACTCATACACTATTCAGCAATGTTGATTATTGCTGAATTTGGTATTATTAACGACTTCTGTGACACAAATATTATAGGATATTCTCACGCTAGATTGAGCGATTATTTTAAGTAGAAACTGATTAATTTGCTACGTCTGTACGTAGCAAAGCTATACTCTGATTAAAAAACCTGGAAATTTTTGTAAACAAAGAGGTTACAAAACCTAAGGAATATTTGTGTTTTTTTTTTTTGTTTTGAAAGCTTTTATTCATCATTTAATTGATCTCTCATTTGTTTTCGAATTCTAATTTAAACACTTTTGTCATTTTATGCGTTGTTGAAGTTTGTGTTTTTAGTGATACTTTGCTGTTACCTTGTCGTTTTCTGTTAATTGTTATCAGTTTTTATTATTAAGTTTTCATTCATAAATATCTTTGCTGACATAAAATATCTTGGAGTCTAAATTGGAGTATAGTTACGTAATTTATAAAAAAAATAACTGTAATAAAAGGACGAGGTTCTTTCTATGTGCGACTTTATGTTATTTTTATATAAATATCCAGATAAATTTACGTATAAAAAGTGCTATTAAAGTAGGAAAGTAAAGCTGACAATTTATTCAACAGTTTGAAGGATATAAGTTCGCAATTTTAGAGTTATAACTTTTGATCACAAAAAAAATATATTTTGTGCATCATTGATCGTCTTCTTACAAGACAATGTTCAAACCAGGAATTAGACTTCTAAACACTTCATAACTGTCAAAACACGTCCGTATCAGCGTACTCGCCAGCATGACGTCACAGGGATATCAAAAGATCAGTTGGTTAATCTCACCACGTCGACTGTACATCTTGGCTACATGGTAGGAACAGTCGGTCATACTATGCGCGATGTTCAGACCAAAGAACCAATTAGAGCTGCGCGTTTGATTCCAACAAACTATAGAAGATTTCCTTATTATAATCCAATTATTCGTTGCCGCAGGACCTACTATATTTACCTAAACTACATGATTTCAGGCCCCTTGAGACTTGTCAGGATGAAGTGATTTAGCAGATCGGAATTTCTTACCACTTGCTGCAAATAATTTGGTGTAAAAACATACCAACGTACGAAAAACGATTAAAAGGTTAGGAACGTTTGATATTTTATGAGCATTACAAAGTACTTTAGTTCTTTCGCTAAATATAATAATAATTTTCTATCATCAGTTATCAGACGTCTGCAAAAGCTGTAAGGAAAAAATTGAGCGCCGTAAATAGATAATACTTTCAATTTTCTTCATCAGTTTCAGCAGTACTATCAGTTCATCACCATACAATTACAGTTCTTAGGTTACTAAGTTGAGACTCTATGGATCGGTTTCTCTAGCTTTAATCAACACTTCATAATAATAATTAATTAATTAATGCTGGACACTGTACACAGCATCTTCTAGCCCCAAAGTAAGCTTTATTTTAGTATATTGAATATATTTTAATAATTTTATATTTCTATTGATTATATTTATTTATCTATTATTATTATTAGGTATTTATAATGTTATGTTCATATTTATCTTATATCATCTTTGGTACACCCCCTGCTTTTCTTAAATTCACAATTCTTTCCATCCAAAGGTTGCCTGAAAGAGATCGCTGCTAAGCGATATGACCGCCCATTGTACTTGTCCGTCCATGTAATATCTCTCTGTAATGTTGTTTTTCTGGTGGACAATAAAGATTTTTTGTATTGTATTGTAAGCAGAGTTTGTATTATGGGTACTAGATAACTGATATTACATTACATAACATAGATTCATATTTTTTATTATTAGAAAAAAAAATAACCGGAAAAATATCTGCTGATCGTGCAAACATAGGTCCGGAGGGGGGAATTAAAACTCCTGCATCGCAGGCAGACCTTTGTCCGCTGTGCCACTGAGGTCGTCTATAATAGCAAAGTCAGGCAATACCTGAATGTCAACCCTGAATAAATTTCCAATCATGCATCCAGCTCCCTAGAAATCCACGCTTTGTCGGGCAGTGTTTACAGTACGTTCTATTTTCAATGTCCATCATCTGGGCATTGTTACCGCGTTTATAGCCGAGAGGACTGATCGAGCAGCGCCTTTTGTGGACCACCGCGATTGAAGTCTTTGTTTGCGCTGTTTTTTTGTTTGGTTATCGGATATTGGCTCTAGCCTAACGCCTAGCTCTAACGACTCTACCAAGACCCCACTATAAAATACCTTCGGAGTCTCTAGTTGCTAGAGAGTTCATTTGTATTGAATAGTGGAGTTTTTTAAAACGTTAATTAGTTTTGGTTTGTTCAACAAGATGGAGATTTTTGGTCGAATCACCCTTGAGATTTATTTGAAACTTAGCTTGTTTAAAGTTTTTATTTTAAGGTACTGTAAACTGTTAATATATTCATGGTGATTTTTTATCTGGCCATCATTTTAGGCTCATATATTGAAGGTCTTTCAATCCTTGAGGTGAATTGAATTGAGGAATTGTTATAAGTCGTAATCGATTGTTTGATTACGTAGATTGAAACATACTTTTTCTAGTACAGGGTGGTAATTCCATAAACAAACAAACAGTCCACGCTGAAGCTAAATAATAAGTAAATGTAAAGCAACATTCCATCAACAATAAAAAAAACACTTATAGCAAAATTGCAAGCCACATAAATTAGCAGGAATCGCGGCTAGTGTATCAATGAAGTGGTTTTCTCAAGGATATTCAGAAATAGAAATTGTATCAAAACAAAATTAGGCATGTTACGAAAACATGCGAAAACGCCAATCATACCTACACGTTTGTTGAAGAATTGAAGACAGCTATAACCTCATGCAAGAGCTAGTCCTGCGATACGCAAGAGGCGAGAGCGGGTTTGGGTGTCTGAGAAAAATAAGGGCTAACTAGAAAAAAACGGGTATAAAAAAAAATCATTCGATCGCAACAACGGCCAGTACTTTGTTTCACTTCCTTTCCCTCTCGCCGCTCCTAGGATGTGATTCGCTAATGTAATGTGACTATCATTGAAGTGTGAACAAATAATATTTAGTAGTATATTAGTTATAGTAGTATGACCGTGTTTTCAAGTTAGGTAAAGTGCATCCGGGGTTAGTAGTAACCAATGTAAAGATGAGATAATATTCATGTATAGTATTTGAATTGAGCTATGGTGACATTGAGTGCAACATTGAGCCTATGAATCTCGTTGAAGCTGACGAAGCTGACCAGAGGAAGGGCAGCAACTTCCCCCTAGACCAACTATCACCCGATCCTGTCCCACAAGCGATCGAATAGTAGTATGACCGTGTTTTCAAGTTAGGTAAAGTGCATCCGGGGTTAGTAACCAATGTAAAGATGAGATAATATTCATGTATAGTATTTGAATTGAGCTATGGTGACATTGAGTGCAACATTGAGCCTATGAATCTCGTTGAAGCTGACGAAGCTGACCAGAGGAAGGGCAGCAACTTTCCCCTAGACCAACTATCACCCGATCCTGTCCCACAAGCGATCGATTGGGCGAAAATCAGTCCAACTCTCTCGCTTGTCGGCGTTGGTTGAGAGAATCATTATTTCTCATAGTGCCAAGAACCGTCATCTCACTCCTAAGAAGGGGACGGTAAAGCCAATGTGTTTTTTCTACCTGCGATTTCGTAGCACATTCGTAGACCCTCTACGGGACCTATAAATGTGGCGTAGAGCCGATTTTATCGTAATTCATGAACTTTTTCACTTTAAATTTAGATCACACTACCTTTTCGCAATATAGTATGTGCCTCAATTGTATGGTAAAGCTATAATGAAATCGTTATTAGGTTAGGTACAGGCTAGACCTATCACTACATATTAGAGGTATAAAACAAAGTCCTCCGCCGCGTCTGTCTGTCTGAATGTTCGCGAAAAACTCAAAAACTACAGAACAGATTTTCATGCGGCTTTCACCAATCAATAGTGATTCATGACGAAGGTTTACGTATATATATGTTAAGGTTTTGTTTAAATTGGTTGAAATATAACGATAATTGTTGGAAGTGTCGAAAAAAGTTGTTGTTGGTCGGAGGTTATTAATCCCTAAAACTGATTTAGGCATAATTATTCTCTACTACCCGTGCGAAGGTGGGGCGGGTTGCGAGTTTCATATAAATTGTTAATGGTAGCAGAGATTTTATCGTGGAGTGTTGTCACTAACGCAGCTCTACTTACTCAAGCAAGGTACCAACTATTATTTTTTATACATCCACCTAACATTAAACATGCCATATAAAGTACTTCTTTTTTATCATATTTCATATTTATTTATTTTATTACATCATTGTGTACATACATATGTAGGTCTTAGTATCTAGGTAATGTATAGGAGACACAATGTTGCCCAAGCAGGGCGTGCCAATAGATACCTACTGGGAGTGGAAGTGAACGATCTCTAGAATCTTTCTCTTTCTAGAAGACTGTCTACTTAGGTTTCACAAGATTTTTTTTATTCTATAACATAGATTTTGTTAAATAATAAAATACTTATTATGTAGGTAGCACTATAGGTTTTGTCAAAGAATAAGTTTAAGTAGTAGTAATGTGTATCATTAAGTCGATTTTTTTAAATATTAATATTTTTCGTTAAAGAACTCATTTAGATCGTAATAACATGCTTCTTCTGTAACGTAGGAGACTGAAGGTCTCCTACGCACAAGTTATTTTAAGTTTTAAGTTAAGAGACTTCAAGATCCTAATGGTTGGAAAAGGAAAGAGAACAAATTTAGAATTTTTATTAATGATACCTAATGATCCCTAACTTATACAATAACCTTAGGTGTAAGATTTGAAAGATGCGTCTATTGAAAAGTCCGGAGCTGGAGCTGGGTCTGCTACTCGAAGCTCGGAGTCAGTGGTTGTTGGAAGCTGGAGCTAGGACTACTGATCGAAACTCGAAGTCAATAAGCCAGCGGATACTGTGAGCTCCGGACCTGGGAGGTAGGAGAGATGGGTTAAGAAGATTAAGGAGTCAAGGGTTCCTCAGGGCCGGCTCTTCAGGATAGGAGGACGTCTTCTTCAGAGGCCAGTAGACAAAACCAGGGGTAGGCTCGTCTTCTTCAGAGACCAGAGTAGACGAAACCACCCTGGTTTCGTCTCTCTGGCTCTGGAGCTGGGACCGCTGTTCGAAGGTCAGTGATTGTTGGGGCCTGGAAGCTGGAGGCAGGTCTGCTGTTCGAAGCTCGAAGTCAGTAAGCCAGCGGATGCTGTGAGCTCTGGACCTGGGAGGTAGGAGAGATGGGTTTAGAAGATTAAGGAGTCAAGGGTTCCTCAGGGCCGGCTGTTCTTTAGGGTAGGAGGAGGTCTTCTTCAGAGGCCAGGGTAGACTTTTCTTCAGAAGTTATTGGAAATGAGGTACTTCTTCAAGGTAGTAACTGTCTTTTCAAGACCCAGGAGTGAACTGATTCATTCTTGCGAATGTGCTCTATTTATATCAATTTGTTTTCAAACTCCGAAATTCTAATTGAATGGTTTGAATACATTACCAGCCAGCGTTTTTTACAAAGGTTTTAGATGAGAAGACTATCTTCGATTTCAAATCAATATTTACATGAAAAGGTAAGAAAAGTACAGAGTTTCCAGATAAACAGACTCATATCTTCGATTCTAAGTCAGTATTTACATAAGAAAAGAAAGAAAAGTACTAAGTTTCTAGATAAACATTACACTTCATAGTAAAAGGCCTCTAGATACTTATTAACCACATAAAATCACTTCTGGCCACGTGGTTTGCCCGCATGTTTCGATCAATCGGATTACGTGAACTTTTTCCAGATGGTTTGATTCTACCAACACTTTGCATCATAGGGACCAGAGCGATAACATTCATGCGATCCACTCCGCAAAGTCACACAAATCCAATGCTTTTAGCTCTTGATGGCCTTGTCACTTAAAAGTAGTCGCCCACTCGAAAAAATACACCACTTTTGCGTAACCAGCTAGTTTCCGCGCAAAAATGTAGAGCACTATGTAAAGAGATTTGTCATTTTGCTAAATGGAGTTTCAAGTAGAATGTAGACTGATACATTGAGCAATTTAATATCATACCTAGATAGGTATAGATATAAAAACACAGATATAAACACACGCCTAGACGATTTTAATTCAACCATAATAATTAAATAAGACCTCATGACGCGTTTTAGCACTGCTGCTAATATTATATTTTCATATTGATTGATATAAAATTATAACAATTTCAATTGAAGCCTGTAAACCTGAAAAAATAAGGTACTTTTACTTCGGACCGCAGGATTTTGGTTACAAAATATGTACATCAAGATTTCTTTCACTTTATAGTGAATGTACAAATATGAAAGTATAATAATGAATTCCCCTCCCTATCTATAATTTATGGTTCATTAATAACATCATTTTATTAGTAGCTCAATGTAAAAAATACTACGGCTATTATATTGCTAGTAAGTATTTCAAATATTTACTATGGAATTGCGTTTTTCGTTTCAGCCAATAGGAACTCTAAATACACCAAATTTAAGTACTAATTTACAAAAAAGAAATTATACTAACCTTGGAAAATTAGTAGACTTCCTGCTTTGTCTGACTCTAGTTACCTGCTCCTTTAGAACCCAACTACTTGGGTTACACCGTTTGTAACTTTTAGGACTCATACACACATCATCCATTTTACTAGATCCGTTTACTTTCCCGTGATAGCGTATATGTAGTTGTAGGAGCGAGTTCACACGCCTCTGACAGTATACCGGATCCAGTAAATTGGATCGATTGTTATCGGGCCGTTTTTATGGATTTTTAGTTACTGGAATAAATTGTTTACTGGAAATTGAAAACGACAGTATTACTGACTGTCGTTTTCAATTTTAATTTAGAAATTAACGACATCAATATAATGCAATACCTACTGTGGAAATAAATGAAATGAAATGTCAGGTGTGTGAAACCGGTCCTACAACTATACATATATACATACATATACGCCATCACGGGAAAGTAAACGAATCTAGTAAAATAGACGTGTGTGTATGAGCCCTTAGGCGTGCTGTTTTCCAATAATTTAGGTCATGGAAGTTCCCAGTAGGTTGAGTTTCCGACTGGCACAAGAAACGATTTAAAATGAAAACATTATTTCGAGAAGATTCCACGGCGTTAATTTGATTTAGACCTTTTGATGTAAACAATCAACGACAGCCGGAACGTTATTGTTATTTCGAATTATTTATGGTAGAAATTCGAAAATTCTTTTATGTAAGATGGAAGAAGATTCTATCGTCGTTGACGAAACAATCAAAACATTTTAGATGGCGTTATTTCTACGTAATTTTATTGAGAGAAACTTGCTTTTCTTTCGATGGAATAATTTGATTGTTTTGAAAAAAACTAAAACCGACGGCGAATCCAATTACACTATACTTTACTTTAACACTGTTTTAGCTTTTGCGCGATAGATACGAATCACTCGGGAATAAAATGGATAATACTTTATACAACAGCGAAAGAATTTAAAAAATTGGTTTACCTCGGTTTACCGGAGAAATCGACCAACATAAATAAAAAAACATGCATACAGACGAACATAGAACCTCCTCCTCTTTCGAAATAGGTTAAAAAAAGACGTCACGATCATATTTATCTCAATACTATCGTCAACCTGAATTGTCCCTCTGAAGACGATGCCAAGTAGCTATCGAGTAAATGCATATCGCTAATGGTCATAGCAACACAACAATGTGTCACTAGCTACAAATCTAATTTTAATCAGTCATCCATCAAACCAACTTAGCATACTAGCATAGCATTAGTCGAAATATGATAGTCCCCATCCTGGTCCAAATAGCTCCTATAATCCAACACATTCTTAACTTTTCTCAATCCACTGGCTTATTTCCTGCAGCCTGGAAATTAGCTCAGGTTACTCCTTTGCCAAAAAAATCGAATCCTGCTTCTTTCTCTGATTTCCGTCCTATATCTATACTTCCTTTCCTGTCAAAAGTCCTAGAACGCCTTGTTCATCAACAGCTTAGCACATTCCTCTCTAGAAATAGCCTCCTCAACCTCTTCATATCCGGTTTCCGTCCAGGTCATAGCACTGTGTCTGCGTTAGTTAAAATAACTGATGACATACGCTCTGGCATGGATGATAGGAAAGTAACTGTCCTTTGCTTATTAGATTTCAGCAATGCTTTTAATAACGTTGACTCTGAAATTCTCCTTGGTATATTACGCTCTCTTAATGTATCTCCAGCAGTGGCTGACTGGTTTCGAAGTTATTTACAGGGGCGTCGGCAATGTATACGCATTGATGATGTATACTCATCATGGAGTGATATTTCTGCTGGCGTTCCTCAAGGCGGTGTTCTTTCTCCTCTCCTGTTTGCTATCTTCATCAATTCAATATCTCAACATATAACTTCAGCGTACCACGTCTATGCAGATGATCTCCAAATTTACGCACAGGCTCCCGTGCAAGAACTGTCTGGTGCTATCGCCGTGATTAATGAAGACTTGTGTCGTATCCTTGACTGGAGCAAAAACTTCGGTCTTAAAGTCAACCCGTCAAAAACACAAGTGGTTACTGTAGGGAGCTCGTGAATGGTAGCTCGGATAAACTGGGGTAGTTTACCAACCGTGATCTTCGATGGAACTCCTGTTGGACAAACTGAAACGGTGAAAAATTTAAGTGTCCTCATTGATAGAACTCTGTCGTGGGGACCGCAGCTCTCTGAAATCAGCCGCAGGATGTTTGCTTCAGCTGGTTCCCTTCGAAGATTACGCAATTTTCTTCCTATTGCTACTAAAATTTCTCTTGCACAATCTCTTCTCCTTCCCATACTTGATTACGCCGATTCGGCCTTTCTAGATTTAACTGAGCAGCAGCTAGACAAACTTGAGCGCCTGCAGAACATCGGTATAAGGTTTATATTTGGCTTGCGCAAGTATGACCATGTCTCGGAGTTCCGCAGAAAGCTCAAATGGCACCCATAATTCGGCGAAACTTTCACATTCTAACTCTTCTTTATAATATTTTATTTCTATCTTCTGCACCCCCTTATCTCAAGGCACGTTTCACTTTTCTTCATCTTTCTCATTCTCGTCCTCTCCGCTCCTCTGAAACCCTTTTGCTCCAAACACCTGTCCATTCTAGTTCATTCTATGGCAACTCTTTCACTCTTGTCCTGCTGACACTGAACAGTCACTTGTTTTTTTGTAAGTAGAAAATATATATATGTATTTATAGGTGTAGGTATAGTTATATATATATATATATATATATAAATGTTTGTATTTGTATGTATGTATTACTATGTATTTTTGTAATTATAGGATGTAGTTGTTTATTTTATTTTTCTAAGTAGTACCTTATTAGATGCACACATATTTTACCCCATGTATATCCAATGATCCTATCCATACCAGGTTGTCTGGCAGAGATCGCTCTTGAGCGATAAGACCGCCCATTGTCACTTGTATTGTTTTGTCTCATTTGTAAACTGTTTTCTAGTTTTAAGTGTGCAATAAAGTATTTCCTATCTATCTATCTACTATTATTGCCGTATTAGTAGATGATCCGAATTAGAGACGACCTTCACCCATCTGTTTAATGAAAATAAATTTTCCCTTAATTTTACACTTATTTTAAGTTTTGCGAGATAAATACTAATTATCTGGGGATCAAAATGAGATAAACAACCTCGGGATAATTTTCTATACAATAGTGAAACAAAATTCAAAATCGGTCCATAATTGGCGAAGATATCGCGTAACATACAAAAAAAACATACAGACGAATTGAGAAACTCCTCCTTTTGAAGTCGTAGTCCGAAGACTTATAAGTTAAAAAGTATTTTACTTTCATCCCCTCTCCCAAAGGAACCCTATTGAAATCCGGGATAAAAAGTATCCTATGTCCTTCCTCATAGCATGAACTCAAATCCTGCCAAGTTTCATTTGAATACATTTAGAAGTATCGGTGCTACGCGCAGCCAAAAAAATTTAATTCATCCCCTCTCCCAAGGGAACCCTATTAAAATCCGGGATGAAAAGTATCCTACGCCCTTTCTCGTAATATGAACTTAAATCATGCTAAGTTTTATTTCAATACCTTCAGTAGTTTCGAAATTTTACTTTCATCCCCTCTCCCAAGGGAACCCTATTGAAATCCGGGATAAAAAGTATCCTATGTCCTTCCTCACAGTATGAAATCAAATCCCAAGTCACATTTAGTTGTATCGGCGGCGCTACGCGCAGCCAAAAAAATTTACTTTCTTCCCCTCTCCCAAGGGAACCCTATTGAAATCTGGGATAAAAGTATCATATGTTCTTCATCATAGTATGATCTCAAATCCTGCCAAGTTTCGTTTGAATACATTCAGTAGTTCCGGCGCTATGCGCAGCCAACAAATTTTACTTTCATCCACTCTCCCAAGGGAATCCTATTGAAATCCGAGATAAAAAGTATCCTATGTCCTTCCTCGTAGTATGAACTCAAATCCTGCCAAATTTCATTTCAATACGTTCAGTAGTTTCGGAGCTATGCGCGGCCAAGATACAGACAGACAGACAAGATGGAAAAAATATAATTTTTGGAATCAGTATCGATAATAGAGCGCCTTTTAAAAAAAAAAAAACAAAATATCTTCAATGTACAGAATTGGACCTGTTACAGTCTTATTATAAGTATAGATTATATCAAAGCGATACAGACAGCGCAGCGTCGACAAATTTAAGCACCAATACGCGTTGAAATACGCTTCTTAGCTTTATTACTCGATAAACTGAACTGAGTGTGCAAACACTGACCTAGCAATGTCCTGCAAGCATTTTAGATTAACTGCTTCCACAGCCATTATTTTGATTAGCTCTCAAGCTAGATAGAGTCTTGGCTTACGAAAGCATTCAGCTGAAGATAAACAGTGTCACTAAGCTCTCTAAAGGTCTTCAAAGATAGCTTAGCAGTTTTGTTTATCTTTAGGTGAAAGTTTTTATTGCATTTGGCGTGGCGTGGTTTGCCTTTTTACCCTTCAGGTTGATAGAATTCACCAAGAAACTTTGACTACGCTTAACCCTTATCTTTGTGGTGCAAAGCTATTTTGCATTGCTGCCAAGGGCTGCCTTACAACTGGTCAATTCAAAGTGCTACCTAATAATATACCTTCGACTTGCAAAAACTTTTTCACTTTTCTTGCTCAAAAAGTGTATCATAATAGTGTAGCTTGGTGATGTTTTATGAAGATTTGATTCTTCCCTTCACGGTAGAATGCGAACTGTTTCGTTGCGGGTTAAATAGAGATTAAAAAAAAAGTTGGTATTGGCGCTAAATCTCTAGAATTTTCTTCATTCCAAATCACAAACTTTTACATTTAACTTCCTGACGTTTACTTCCAAATTGTGAACGTGAAAAATGTCATCAAGTGATAGTGAAGATGCTAATATGCAAATGGAAGAAAAGGGCAAAGAAATAATTATGAATCTGTTGCCGACAAAATCACGTGGAATATATTTAAAGAGTTACGAAAATTTTATGAAATGGAGAGATGAGAAACGTGTGGATTCTTTTACAGAAGGAGTTTTTCTCGCTTATTTTGATGAATTATCGAAAAAATTCAAATCGTCGACTCTTTGGAGCACATATTCAATGTTAAGAATGATCTTACAAACGAAACACGACGTCGATATTAAAAAATATGTAAATTTAACGGCTTTACTGAAGAAATTGTCCACTGGATACAAGGCAAAAAAAAACTAAAGTCTTGACGACACAAGAAATCGAAACATTTTTAAATAACGCTCCAAATAAACAATACTTGGCAACAAAGGTAACCTACTTATGTACTCTACTCAAACTAAATAAATAGATACCTACCTACATACCTAAATTATGTACTTAGGTTATTACGATTATTAACACACTTATTTTTTTGTTCAACAGGTTGCTTTAATTTATGGAATCAGCGGTGCATGCAGAGGAATAGAGCTTGCCAATATAACGCTAGAAGACGTAGAAACGGATACAAACCTACAAGCTGTGAGTCTGCCCAACACGAAAACAAACAAAGAGCGTAAATTTGTCATCAGTGGAGAATACCTTAATATAGTTAAAGCCTATCAGGAGTTACGTCCCACTAAAGTTTCAACGAGAAGATTTTTTCTAAATTATCAAAATGGTAAATGCACAAGGCAAGTCATAGGCAAAAATAAATTTGGTAACATGCCTAAAGATATTGCCACTTATCTAAATTTACCAAATCCGGAACTCTACACGGGCCATTGTTTCCGCAGAACATCCGCGACTCTGTTGGCGGACTCTGGTGCGAATATAACGACATTAAAACTGCACGGTGGATGGAGGTCCGATCAAGTGGCTGAAGGTTATATAGAGGACTCTATGCAAATCAAGTATCACGTCACGCAGCGGATTACGGAACGAATCAATATTCTACTAAACATTACAGAACCCCAAGCATCTACATCGCGGGATTGGATGAATATGTCAACTCAGCTGATGCCGCACTCAGATCTTAATTATGCAGGAAACTCAAGCATGAGTCGAGTCTCTCCAACTTATACTCCACAACCATCAACTCAAAATATTATCACATCCCAATCACAGAGAAACGAAATAAAATTGCCCGGGAAAAACATATCACTAAACGGTTTGACACGGTAACGGTGTAACGGATGGTTTAGTCCCTTGTAAAACAATCTACTATTATAGTGTATGTATACCACAGACGGCCATAAGCAGCGGTAACCGCTTGATTGCCATCTTGGTGGATTAAGAATATCATAATATCGCATTTTCATGTTTTGCTCCCGCAATGGTGGGCTATGTTTTTCGTGCGTTTTTATATGGTTATCTGATACTCTTTATTATTTTAAAGTATCCAAACAGGAGAAGCGTCTTCGATAAATAAGGTACAAAATACCCGTCTGAACTTCAAACCATCTGGGAGACCTTTGTCCTCTCAATTTGTTAAAAAGAGGTGAAAAAGTGTGGACTGAATCGGGTTTTTATATTTTTGAATAAATAAAAGATTCAGGCGTTACTTTGTGGACATCCATTGCATAATATTCGGATGGAAAAATATTTTTTAACAATGATAAGATCCAACTAAATACAATTCACGTGCATCGCCCTCCCACCCACATATTGACATGCCATGCAATCAGAGAAGTCTTTTCTTCTACGAATTACATATGTTGTGTGTGTGCTTAAAGTTGGAGGGTAAGTGACTTGGCAATTCTATATTGTATAAGTCTGTTATTACCTTCTCTAATTATGGCATACTAATTTGTGGAAGAGCGGATGGAGCACGCGAATTGCATTTGGTTGGATCTTATGAGAAGATTTATTGCAGAATTGTTACTTAATATTTTTCCATCCTAATATTATAGGTTTGAATTAATTATTCGTGTTACAAATACAGATGAAACAAAAAAAATGCAGATTTTTTTGTTTGTATATAAATCTCTTGTTTGTAAACTATACTTGTTATTGTATCAGAGTGACTGTCCTAGAAAAAACCAAAGTTACTGACAAGTTCTTCATTGAAACCCAAGAGAAGATTGTTCTTCCATGGAATGCTTCCTAGTTCCATTAGCGCTGTAATGGCATTCCTTTGGATATCCGACACGACCGTGGATTTTGTTCTTTACAATTTTCGGTATTTTGTTGGATTAACGTCCAAAAAAATATCTGAAGTGGCGCCATCCGAATTTATCTAATCTTAATGTTGCAGTACTTGCTACAAACGTAAAAGGTTTTTCTAAGTTTTATCATCAATAGTGTAAATAACTGAAATACACGACGAATTAAACAATTTACCAACATAGAAAAGAAAAAGAAGTTAAATTAAACAAAAATGAGTCTCTTCAAAGAGTGAATAGATTTCTTCTAGACCTTCATGATGCACCTTCAGCCACATCGTCACTAACCCAGGTATGATTGTGGTCAAACAAAGGACTATCTTCTATAAAAAAAAAAAATAGTTTAAAATCCCTTCCTGAGTTTGACCTTGTGTTATTATTTTTCGAAATCATTAAAGTAGATCAGCCTACACTTATTGTTAGCACAATTGTATCAATCATAAATACCACTTCTAATTTGTTTGTATGATATGATTGTAATTTTATTTGTTATTAAAGAAATTTGCATGATGTGACACAGATAATTAAATATTTTCAATTATGTCTATCGACTTCGCAGTTGAGTGACATGGTTTAGAAGAGGTCATTGTCATGTAGTGGGACAATGTGGGAAAATAAAAATAGGTTTCATATTTATATTTATTTTTATTGCATCATTATGTACATTTGTAGGTATATAATGTATAGGAGACACAATGTTACTTGTTTGAACAACTTGTTGTTTCTTGGTTCGACTTGCAAGACCTTTAGACCAGAGATGAAAAAGCCCTATTTTCACAGTTTCTCCGTCTTATTTGTGCAAACCGTTGAAGATCATTAAGAGAATGTCGTTTTCGTCACAAGTCGAGCGCTCAACGGCATACCGAATGATCAGCGGGACCGATCGACTGGCCTGAGTGCAAACAGATCAAAGAATCCGTTCTAGGGTTGTCTCTGACTTGGAAACGCACATTCTGGATGAAAGAGTAGGTTACGTGTTATTTGGGTAGGTATTTATGGTATTACCTATGCCTCGTGGCATAAGAGGGTGGGACGGGGCATAGGAAACACAATATATACCTACCCAGTTTGGGATAAACTATTTGAGTTTGGCAGAAACAATTTACTGTAATGTACTTTTTAGTTGAAAAAGTTAACAAATACAAATACAATGCGAGAGTAATCTAATACCTAATACCGTACTCAGGTAACCTGTAAGGCTATTTACGTGCATTCATGAGCTCACGCATTTATTTATTATACTATCGCCGCTTGTTGGTTATTTTTCTTTCTTTTGGACTTCTTCAGAATGCAGCCAATGTGCGACAAAAATAGGATGCGTGATTCACAATCACGAATGCACGTAAATA
The DNA here is from genome assembly GCA_947859395.1 of Eupithecia insigniata. Classification (NCBI taxonomy): domain Eukaryota; kingdom Metazoa; phylum Arthropoda; class Insecta; order Lepidoptera; family Geometridae; genus Eupithecia; species Eupithecia insigniata. The sequence continues at coordinate 11,340,255 of OX401999.1, read as the reverse complement.
AACAAGTTGAACTTTAACTGTAAAAACTCTCTGTTATGTGAATTCGCAGTATAGGATTTGTTTAATTACCTGTACCTAAACGAGACCACCTACGTTATATTTTTATATTCTTTTTTATCTCTAATCTGTGCAAAAATTTTCATTTTGAATATGATACAAGTTACAATACTGAAATAGCTACGTATTTTGGTGCTATGATTTTGTACAATAATAACCACAATATAGTACAGAGTCATTGTTCTGAACAAAGCTGTTGTCAGCCCTATCATTGAGATATAGCTGTGTATTGTCGGTGATCCGTGATGTATGTACGAACGGGCACAATAGGTTAGTGTTATTTCTGTCTGACGTGATTCCAGACATCGCCCGTAACGTCTGTATTCCTGGTAGTTACACGCGTATTAGCATTTGAAACTACATGTCTAGGTGGTTTGTTTATGTCAGAATCAGATATCGGAAATGGGCCTGCCCCTAAATTTAGATTACTTTTGATACAAAGAGGAAGACGATATGACGCGATAGCATCATGACACTATATTCCTCTGCTGTGGCAGCAGAAAAAAATCGTATTTCAACAATTTTCTTCATTTTTATGCCAAAAACTAATCAACTTGTAAGTTGACAAATATAACTTTACTACATGTCACATTTTTATGGCTGAGGTGTAGTTGTGTTTTACGTTTCCTACTATTCTTAGTTTTCTATGGTACATAGAGAAGCAGAAGACTTAATTGAAAGGTCGTGTATGCACTTGGCCCAAAGCTCATACTTATTTAAAAATGCGGTTAGCCGTAGCGGTTACGCTTACGTGACTTTAGCAAACTACGCATTTTGACTTGTGTCAAACAAAAATAAAAATAAATATCAAGTTTTAGATATTGCTTTGTATCGTAGATTGAGGATTTTTGCTTGCCCTACTTTGTATTGAGAAAGGTTAGTATAAATGTGATTTATTTATCAGCTATCTTTGAATAAAGTTTCGCGAATTTTATAATCAGATCAATAAAGCTAGACGCGTTGGTATTTACTTTTATTAGGCACGTCCTGAAGCGCAATAAAGCTCTTATTAATGGGCGCTAGAATTCTTGATCTTCAATGTCTAAGTTTTACGTTAATTTCACAAAGTAAACGAGGTATTTAAGATAAAGCTTTAAGTTAAAAAAACAATGCCATGGATAATGCCCGGTTATGTATGTTAAGGGCATTATGGCCTCATATGATAAAAGCCCATAAGGCGCTTATCAGTTATCAGGGAGAGGCCTGCGTCCAGTAGTGGACCAGTATAGGCTGTAGATGATGATGATCTCCAATGGAATAATTTCAATATGAATTTATTAAATATTTATTGCCTGAGGCCGAGAACCGAGACATTCATCTTTGTATTTTGAACCGACTTCAAGAAGGAGATTCTTAATTCGTCTGTTTTATTTTATCCTCATCCAATTTAGAGGAATTACCATCATAACTATCACCAAGACTATTAATTTTGAAGCAGTGTAACAATTTCTAAAGACTTCAAATAAATAACTTTTAGATTTTATTTAAATTTTCGTTTGCCATAAAACATTTAAAGAGAGTATGCCAATGACCTCGTTGAATATAATTTTCACGTTATTAAAAACGATCTTTCATCTTGAAGTGTTGAATTGGTAAATAAATAAATAATGCTGGACATTTTCTCATAAAGCACCCAAAGAAATCATCTAGCCAGAAAGTAATCAGATTTTAGTGAATATATAAAAGTATACAAAGAAAACAATCAGAACCTAAAATTAATCATGGTTGGAATGTTTAATTTTCACTCAAAATAAATGATTAAAGTCATGAAATATACTTAACTTATCTAATAATAGATTCAGGCGTTACTTTGCGGAATCTTTTCCAAAATATTAGGATAAAAAAATATTTAATAGGTACTAGTATTAAATCAAAATATATTATACTAGCTGACCCGCCCGCGATTTCATTCGCGTGGACTTTAGTAATACCCCATGTTTCCATGTAAATAAAAACAAAATTTCAGCTCGTAGCTGATCTGGTCCTGAGATTTCTTGATATGTCAGTGAGTGGCATTTGACTCCAAACCATTGACCTTTAGGGTGTGAATTTCAAAAAACCCTGATACACGTGTCTGTTTATTATATTTCTACGCTACAAATTTTGACGGGCCAACAGTTACGGTTCTGAAGTTATTATAAAAATTTACTCTGACACCATTTTAACTATCTTAGAACACGAATTTCCAAAAATCCGTTCTTAGCGGATACCTACGTCCTAAAAGGAACCTTCATGCACAATTTCAGCTTCGTGGCTCTTGTATGAGATATCTTGATGTGATGAGTCAACCAGTTTTCTCTTTTATAAATAAAGATTTAATACTGAACTTATAGCTTAGATCCGATATTATTGCTTGAGGCACATCTCACACACATTCTCATTAGTGCACTGTCACAAAAACGGTCTCCATCGAGCAGTTAAGCTCAGACTCATAACATTTAACGAGCGCACCACAATTTTATGAAACTATCCACTCGGAATCAATAAACGGGTACACTACATAACAGGCGCTGGGGCCTTATTCCCTATGTTGCACGGATGTAACGTAACGCCACGTTCTACGTTTAAAATGCACAAGTAGCAATATGCCAACATTTACTCACGACAACCACTGTGCGTGAAAAAGTCACTGCAAACAAAAGGAGCAATTCGTCACCATCACAGAAGGTCTAGATATCCGGCATTCGCTACGAAGCGATTCGACTTCTACAATCATCAATAAAACGTGTAAATTTATTATCCGTGTAACAATTAGAATAACCTTATTTTTATGTTTATGATAAGTAGGTATTATTGTACGTAGTGTAGGTGTAACTATAATTGTTTTTTTATTTCTTATAAGTAACTCTTAACGCCACCGTCTTTATTGTTCTTTTATGTCCAGTCCATCCCAAGATTGCCTGGAAGAGATCGCTCAAAGCGATAAGGCCGCCCTTTGTCCTTCATTGTTGTCAACTTTTCCTTCTCTATGTATTTTGTGTTGTGTGGTACAATAAAGAGTTTTCTATCTACGTGCGTCGACATCTATAAAATGCGTGAATGATCATTACTTGCTGAGCACGTTATGGTGCCTATGTAATCTAGCGAATACGGCCCATTTCTATTTCCCATTAACACAGGGCGTGCTTTTATGAAACGCGATACAGTATTGCAAAGTGTCTATTCACACGCGTTCAAGTTTATCTGTTGCATGAATGCCTAGGCGCGACTGCATGCATATTTATATCGGCACATTTCTACAGTAGGTACCAGTTTTAGAGAAATAGGTTTTAATTTCTTCCTATAAATTTTATCCAGAGTCAAATTAGTGTTTATTTATTAAGTTAGCAAAATAAGGGGAGACACGTCTAATTTATTGATCGTCTTCACTAAAATGTTATATCCAATAGTGAAAGAATTTTACATATGTACATGTAGGTCCTGACGTTAGCGAATATTTAATAAATTTTTAGGACTTCCTACAATGTAGGAAGTATAAGTCGTTAAAAATGTCTCTTGAGACTCGTTAAAATTTCGTTACCTTCGTTAAATCCACCACTTATAAAATAAAAAACTTTTCTCTTCAATTTCTAGGTAAAATCGTTTTGCGCACGACTTTGACATCTTATTTATATTAGTAAGATGTCAAAGTCACTATATAAATGACATACTTACATATGGAGTGGATATTTGTTCCTCTTTCACGCAAAAACTACAAAACTGATTAGGCTGAATTTGGTATGGGTATAGTTTAGGACCTGGTATAACATATAGGCTATTTTTTATCCCGATAAAAAGCGGACGAAGGCGCGGGCAGCAGCCAATTCAACAATAAAACCTGTATGAAGGTGTCGGGTCGGGCCACTGGCTGGCACAGACTTCAGTTCAAAATAAAGGTATCCGTGCAACGTTGAATAAAATATTAGAAATTCACTTCCAACATGTTCCTAGATCTGATTTATGATAGCAGCGTGTTACCAACTGACTCGGTTGGAATGGAGTTGTTTGTTTGTCATTTGTTTGATTAATATTCCTTCTATTTGCGGAGTGTATGGCAGACCCGAGTGTATGGTATGACACGCCGTGGCTTTGATGTTTTCACAACTGGTATGGGGATAGTAAAATTTAATAGTTGAATGGTTTTATGGTTCCAGCTGAAACGTGATTGGGCAATTTGTCAAGAGAGATATGTATAATATGCAAATGAACACACTCTTGGTTTCCTTTACGGTATGTAGTAGATTTATCGCCGCCAGATCGTAGAAACAGCCCGGTTGTAGATGGCTACGTCGTCGATTACAAATCGAACGTTGATTTGTTGGAGATATCTCATTAATTTCATTCGACGAGATGGCTAAGTGACGTCTTGCCATATTGTTGAACTTTGATCGTCCAATAATCGCCACGCGTAATTAACTGAATTGCACCACCGTTTTGCAGTCGGCCTCGTCATTCTACAAACGGGCTGATTCTACAATCCGACGGCGACAGATATAAAGTGACTGTTATTTAAAACACATTGATTTCAAGATGCTTTTGGTACTAAATTTAAATCATGTTAGTAGTTAAAACATGAAACGAGAAGTTAGGTGTTCATCAACTGCTCTGCACCAGACCTGAGTCATAATCATCTTTTTTTTTCATAACAACTATAAATACTTTAATGGACTTTATCTTACTTTTCCATCATCTCAAAATCCAGTCTATTTGTTCCCAGCACTCAAGCACGTTACGGTATTCATTGGAGGCAATTTCGGCCGTTATCACGCATACGTTTATTGCCATAATTCCGTACAAACATGGCCGCTTTCCTTCTATAAACCGGCACGTACAGTTTACAACGTAAGATGACTGCTATCCCGATAATTTACCCCTTATGTCTGAGTAGTAGAGTTGAAAGTTGAAGCTGTTAGAGAGGTTAATTGGTATACCTGCACCCAGTTTGCCTAAAGCACTTTGCGTAACGAGATACGCTGTAGTGCGCCGTGTTACTGCTAATTCGATTTTTAATTTTCATGGTTCGAAGAATCCTTCTATTTACACGCAAAGGTTGATAATTTTAACTTTTAAAAATCCATACCTACATGCAACTTGGTGATTTATTAAGTTTCGGTTTAAATTTTATGTTCTAAAATTCTTCTTGAAGCACAATGTAGACGTAGAGACTGTTTTGATAGGTCGCATAAACTTTTATTACGGTCAAAACTTAAACGATAAAAATAAGTTCTCAAAACCAACTGTGAATAACAGTTACCAACCATCACAAAATAAATCTAGAAACGGATATCACCTTAGGTTGAACTTTTCTATATTTCTAACAGCGATCGAGCGATGACAGGATCGTATAGAAATATCTGGAAATAAGTTATCAAGTCGGTGGTGGATATTAAGGCACAGAGGTAACTTTTCTAGTATAAACCAGAAAAGTTGGTATCCCATAGGACACCTCGCTCGATGTGCCACAGAGGTCATCAAGGCACATATGCCTTGATGACCTCTGTGGCACAGCGACTGAAGGTCCACCTGCGACGCACAAGGTTGCGGGTTCGATTTCCGCCTCAGAACAAATGTTTGTACGACTTGCAGATATTTTTTGCGGGTTTTTTGGATTTTTTCTATGAACGATAAAAATATCGATATATTTTATTTATTATATCAGTTATCCAGGACGCATACACAAGCTCTGCTTAACTTGGGGCTAGATGATGCTGTCCAGCATTATTTATTTAGCCTTTACTTACCTACTAGGAATTCTTTCTAAAAATAAGTGAGTCGAGGTCGAACATCCCCGAGTAGGTTCGCAGACTCGTCTATTTAAAGGTAGAGCTTTTTATAAAATTCTTTATAACCACAACGTGTTTTATAACCACAGTGATCATAAACTATTCAAGTTCAATTAAAACTTTTGCAGTTAGTTCTTCTAACAGAGTTCTGAGTAACAGATAGGTACGTCTACTTACTAGGTAATTTATTTGAAGTTCCAATGGATTTTGACCTTTAAACCTGTCTACAATTTGATTTGTTTGTTTTCAACTTAAGTTTTTCCCATTTTTCTACACTAATATTGCGAGCTAATCTGTATAAGTTTCCATAATCGGAAACTGCTAGGCTTAAAATATCCATAAGTTCCAACCATTACTGTTAAATAAGCTGTTTGTTTTCCAAATAAAGAAAATAAAATAATCAATTTATTGTAAAAATATAACATTTCAGAAAATTATTATATTAACTAATTATAATAATCCTAGCTAATATTATAAATGCGAAAGTGTGTTTGTTTGTCCCGCATTTACGTCCTAACTTAGCAACCGATAGACTTGATTTTTGGCATAGAGTTAGTTGAAAGGACGGAAAATAACATAGGGTACTTTCTGTCTTGGTAAAAACTTCAAATTCTTGGAGAGGTTTACGAGAAAAAATAACTTTTATCCCCCTAGAAATGTGTGTGAATTTAACGCGAGTGAAACCAAAGGGAACAGCTAGTAGAATTATACATGTATACGCAATGAAAAAAAAACTAATTACCAAAATAAATAATTTAAACATTATTCTACTTTGCACAAGATATACGTCAACATTGTAGAACGCCTTCACGACGCGCAAGATTTAAGTCTGATCGTAAGGTTTAGCTAGGTACTGGTTCGATTTAGTTATTTTTTTTACGTATAGAAACCTATGCTATCTCTAAGTGATATAAGCACTTTTGCAGTGCAAGCAGGAGCTCGTAGGTATAAACTTATCTCAACACAACAGACCTTAATAAAATGGAGTAGCACTTAAGTCACGAAGCCATTCAATATCAGAGAAATGGAACCACATTTAGTCTCTCTTGGTTGCAGTGATTTACAGATCCCCATTGAAAACTGTTAAATTATTGCCATTTGAGTCGTTCTATCACAAATCTATTAAAGTTTCATCGTCCTTCCTACTAATATTATAAATGTCAAAGTTTCTATGGATGGATATTTGTTACTCTTTCACGCAAAAACTACTGAACCGATTAGGCTGAAAGGTATGGGTATAGTATGAGACCTGGTATAACATATAGGCAATTTTTTATCCCGATAAAACGCGGGCGAAGGCGCGGGCAGCAGCTAATGTTTTAGAACTTTAACGAATTATTAGCGGATTCAGAATTATGAAATTCCAATGTGGACCCTCAGTCGCAACGGACACCAGCTAGTCTAGCGAGCGTGAAACGTCAAAATCCGTCTCGTTGTTTGTTATGAGCGCCTTCTTTTCCCTTACCAACTGAACGAACGCTCGCTGTGTGAGACGTTACATTACGCCCCGTAACGCCAGTCTGTACCCACCTTTACTTTTCATTATACGAGTTCAAAGAATCATACCTTTTCTTTCTCAAAATTGGTCGCTTTAAGAGGATCGATCCATTGGACAAATGGTTAAACTATTGCCGTCCGCCCCCGGGGCATCCCCAAGTGCTATCGTCTTGAAAAATATTACCGGCATTTTAAACTGCTTTGGTGGGAAGAGCGGCGATTTGTTATAAACTTTTTGAACTGAAAATTTTCGGTTCCTACGGTGGTTTGTCTTATTGTTATAGAACGTAATATTTGGTTTTTATACGTAAGTACCTACTGCTTTGGTAATTGGTCAAGGGTATATTGTAAGGCATCTTCACAATCGGTTTCATTTGTATTTTTTTATTCGACTGTTATTTAAACATTAACATAGTCATAGCTAGTGTAAAAATACATATTTGACTTTAGCCCCTTTTTGCGGTCGAGAGAAACATTATTTATTTACTTATTTTACTCACAGGTACATGTATGTATATACAGCTTAGGTCTTAATATTAGCTTAGGTCAATAGGACGTGCACCCTGTGGGCACTGCAAAATAATTTATATAAAATGACAAAATTAAATCTAAAGATAAGTATCAAGTATTTCATTCAAAGTCAAGTAAATCATACATGTCCATCTTAATTAAAATTAAACAACTTACAATTTAAAAAACAATGTCAAAAACGAAGATTTAATTTCTCATACATTCTCATAGCGTCTAGGGTAGGTAAAATCACAATGGTAAGGTATCGATGTCATTGATCTAAGTTTATGTCATTCAGAAATTTATCAGATAGGAATTCGTCAATTGACATTACTGACGTTACATACGAATGACAAAGCACAAAGTTGAGGTTTTCCTCAAACGATTCTTTGATCCTGCTACTCGTCTTTTAACTGAATTTCTGCGGTAAGAAGGAAATATATGACAGTCTCTTCATATCTTTACATTTTCCTGACGTTTCCAATTGAATTCTGTGTGGAACAGTTTTATTTCCGGAGAACCAGGTTGGCAGATTTATTTTTATTTCACTGTGATTTTTCAAATTCGATTCGTATATTGTTTATGGATTCGGAATAGGTAACCTATTGAAAATTCAATGAAGATAACTGTGGTTACTTTTGCAATAGCATAACTATTCTTTATGATATACCTACGTGAAAATCTTTAAATAGCTCTCTGGTGTACGTAAATAGTTTTAAGCTAGTTTAAGCCGTTGATTTTCCAATTAAATAAATAAATATATAATAAAAATAAATAAATGATTGTAAGCGGGTTAACTATGAACGTAGTTTGTGTTGGAAGAACATGTGTGCGTGTGCGCCGCGACGCTGAACGAGCGCGACGCGAACCACATTCACTCTGATGAAGTCCCTCGTTAAGGGATGAAACTTTGGTCAGTTGGTTTTCTTCCAACACAAACTAGGTTCATAGCTAACCCGCTTACATTCATAATGAATTCATCAAACTACGAAAGTATATAAAGTAAAATAGCATAACTAATTATTTGATTGTTACTCAACAGATCGCAGAAACAACAAATTATCTGATTACGAAGCAACATCAAAGATATAAATATTTTCAGTAGCCCACACCAAGTTACAGGTCAGATTAGTCTAGTTTACGAGTCCACATAAACCAGACTGTCAATTTAAGATATAAGGGCTGTAATCTGTAAATATAGCTCCCTTAACTAAATAGCATTCGTAAAAGTTTAACGACCTCTGAAGGTGTAATAAAAGTTTCGTAGGTGCAGATAGGTGTTTATCCGAATGTAGGTAAGGGCTGTGTTTACGGGCAGGTGTAACGGGTAATAACGCGCCTGTTATACTTCTGAAACGGTTTGGGCGGTCAACGTGTCAAAAAGTGGAAAGGGCTTTGAGGATTACTTATAAAAACCACGTTGTTTATAAACCAAAACATCGATATGAATAATGTGAGATTGATAAAATTGACTTGTACTGATGAACGTACATATTGCGGTTTTTTCAAAATAAACGGTTAATTCATCTGACAATTCGTCAAAAAGACACAATAACCTAGTTGTTTCCGGAATTGAAAGTAGCCTAAACCTATACGTACATATAACGTAATCAGTAAATACAATTAATTCAACATTACATTATTACTATTATTGACTCTTGTTAAAAGTGAACAAAGTTCTAACTGTTGTTCTATGGAAAAAAGTTTAAGGTTATTTCTATTCAATGAGAATTTATTTATGGGATAAGAAGAAACCAGGTCTATCCCTACATCTATTCAAAATTATATCCCGATTCGTTTAGTGAATCGGTAACGAACATACAAACTTTCAGATCACACTATTCCTACTTAATATTATAAATGTCAAAGTTTGTGAGTGGATGTTTGTTCCTCTTTCACGCAAAAACGACTGAACTGATTGGGCTGAAATTTGTTATGGGCATATTTTGGGACCTGATATAACATAATAGGCTATTTTTTATCCCGATTAAACATGGGCGAAGGCGCGGGCAGCATGTAGTATTTTTATAAATGCGCTGTGGTTTAGATTTATGGATGTTTGTTACTTCTTCACGCCATAACTACTGAAAGGATCGGGCTGAAATTTTGTATAAATCTTGTTCTATTCCGTTTTATTCCATATATCAGTTTCCTAAGACTATAAATAACTTTTAAACGTTTCCTTAGAAACAACGCGTGCAAAACAGAAACTTGTAAATAACATTAGTGTGATTGATAGTAATTGGCTTCAAAAAACCGGGGGCTATCCACCGATGCAGCTGTCTGTAGGTACGTTCGATAACCTCGCTAAAACTGTACCCTGCGACTCTGAATCAGCTGTAATCGGCACTGTGTGGTCACAGTTTACAGTGCCTACAGATGAAGCTGTAGAAGTGGCACACGCCTTAATTACCGGCTGTAAAATTTTTGTTTGTGTCCAAAACTGTTCGCCGGCGTCCGACGGCAAATGGAAGCTGCATTTGGATAGGGTTGCCTGTTGTACGAAAAAGCCGGGTGTAGTTTTAAAGTGCGTGCTTGTTTTTCGAAATGTATGTCTCACTGGGAAAGGTGGTACTTAAAAAGTATATTCGAATGTGATATGGACGCTTACGCTAGTCTTCCTAGTCACCTGGTGTTTTCCATCTATTCAATTTTTATATGCTTTATTTACAAAAAACATGTTTTGCATGTTTTACAAAAAACGTGCAGGTTTCAAGTCAAGCTATAATAGTAAAATAGCTGCCGCCCGCGTTTTGTCGGGATAAAAAATTGCCTATGGCCTATATGTTATTACAGATCCCAAACTATATCCATACCAAATTCAGCGCAATCAGTTCAGTAGATTTTACGTGAAAGAGGAAGAAACATCCATACTTACAAACTGTGACATTTATAATATTAGTAGGAACAAAACTGTCCCTCTTCAGTGTTGCTATGTCGCATGCTTGTCGGCTCTACGTTCCATAAGATTCAAACAACACAAAGGCAAAGCCTTAGCTGACCTGCATAAAGCGGTCTTTTCATCTCGTCAGCATCGAAAATTTTATTTTTATTTTCCTTTAAGGTTTTGTTCCCCAACTCTTTGTATTTAGTCCGGCAAGTTTTAATGAGTGCTCGGTTTCATAACGTTTTCATTGAAGTGTACGCAAATATGGGTTTTATGGTCGCTTCACAAAAGTGTAGGTGGCTTTGTTCAAATGCCTTTGAACTGCACGTAACAACAGTTAAACCTGTACTTTAATAAATTAAATCATCAATCTATTTTGGTGTAAGAGAGATTTTTTAAATCTTTGTTTCTTTTGTTCCAGATAAACATTCCAGTTTCACCAAAAACTCAATAATGGAGGGCCTCCCTGCTTCAGTAGCGTCCAAATCAAATCACTCGATGCGAATACAAACTGATTCATATTTGTATAGTTGAACCTAAATATGGTGAAGTGATAGACAAAAGTGAAAATGAGCTTATAATAATTTAAGTGGATGTCGGGAGAAATGCCGTACTACGGGTATCGGGAAGGGGGGCCCGAAACGGACACAAGTGGGGGCTCGGAGTCAGATGGGGGGGAATCGGACTCAGAGGGAGGGCTCAGTACGGAGACGTCAGTTGGACAGGGCTTGCCGTTTCCTGGGTTCGTCCCAGTGGCCCTGGGATACCTGACGCAAGAAACCAGGCCTAGGAGCTGGTGCCTGGCGCTCATAACCAATCCATATCCTTTTCAATGTACCTATAGAACATTTTATAAATATTTTACAGCTGTTCTTCGTTTATGAAATGATTTTCAATATTTGTGTAAGATCGGTTTGCATTTTATGGCTTTCTTTTTAGTTAGGTCATCGTTATTAAGAGACATTCGTTTGGGGCCAACTCGTAAAGTTTATTGTATACAAACACATTCCTTTTCCCGTTACGATCCCGATCAGTGTACCAAATAACAGAAATCTAAACGTTTGTACGTTTAATTAAAATCTTTTTAAAACGTTTAAAAATGTGTACATAACATCTGAGTACACATTCACAAATGTGTACTCAGACAGATGTTTTGTACTACTTGTAGGTATTTTGGCCGAAAAATTCAAATGACTAAACAGTCGATCCGATCAATTTATAAATACTGTGCCGATTGAAACATCAAACATTCAGAAAACCCAATACGAGTAGCATACCATTTTATTTAGCAAAGGCTGGAACACGGTGCTTTTTGCACAAAAACGAGACGAAATGAGTTAGGTAGACTTTTTAATAGTATTTGTAAATTGTATTATTAATTTTTATTTGTCAAATAGGTAAAATAAATGTTTCTTTATGAAATGTTTTTTTGGTAAGATGAGAAATGTATTGATAACATTCATATATTTTTGCAGTATGCTTAAGTACCTATTGTATAACAACAAACTTATTACCACACAAACTTATTAACAACAAACTTTTAGTTAGTTAAAATACGTTAGAACAAGCCTTGTTTTCTAAGTTAATTAAACGAACAATAAGCTTACGAATTTATTAGGTACACATTGATATTGAAACTGTTAAACATAAGAAAGTAAACATTTTTTTAAGAAAATTATGAAGAAGACTTAAATTATCTAGGAACATTCATCATATTTATCAATTAATTCGGCATAATGTTCGTGGCTATGTTTGTAAAATAAAATCAAAGCATGACACAAAAAGTATGTCACAAATCCAACCAGTAATAAAGTATAATTATATCACAGAATAAAAATTGACTTCGATGGGACTTGAACGCACAACTCTCCATCAGTATATTATAGGCTAACCAAATGAGCCACGAGGTTACACTTCTTTACCTCGTCGTAGGAGTCTAAAAACCCTGCGACCTCATCCTAGCGTAAAGTAAAATCCGTTCGGAAAGGAAATAAAAAACATGCATCCTTTACAGGCGCTTTGTGAATTATTGACAGTGACTTCACCAACCTGAGTGGTCAAATTCGACATAGCAGTTTGTGCTACGTAGCTTTTACCAAAAGCGTTGATTGAGTTCTGCGACTCTATGACGACTCCATATCTTTGTTTAAAACCAAGTATCAGGGTTCTAGAAAGCTCTAGACTGGTGCCTATAGTAGAAGAGATTAAAACTGTTACTAGGAAGCTCAATTTGCACTAGCAAACAGATTCGTGACTTGATTGCTTATGACAAAGCCCAATTTACAAATTGGGACAAGCCGTCATAATCTTATTCGGGACAATATTGAAGCGGTTATAACTAAATCTTCGTTCTATTATTATCAAGTCCTTTGAAGTTAAGCTAGGCCACTATTTTTAAAAGTTATTACGAAATCAAAAAGTTCTGAATAATACTTATTTGATATACGCATATAACAAAATCTTTAAAATCTAGCTTCCTCCCAAATGCATCTATGCTCTCTGCCAAAAAGCGTTTGTTATTCAACCAGTAAATAATATCAGTGCAGGTAGGTCAACAATAAAAGTAATATTTTTATAACACAGTACAATACAATAATAAATGCCACGTCTAAAAATCCCAAAAATATGAAAGTTCAAACAATCCGTTGTTCCCGCGGTATAGTTTATCTAATAAATTACAAGAATCTGGATAATATCATAGCAAAATGTGTGAGTAATGACTGTAAGATTGTTTTTAAACCATAATACAAACCAAGGTTTAGTACTCTGTGGGCGTGTATTGTAATCTATGGGCGCGCCAGGTTTTTGTGGCAAAATTGTAATATCTGTTACTGAAATAAAGCGCAAAAATGTCTCACGATTTAGTTCTGAAGTTAAAAGAATTGTTTCAGACCTTTTATTAGTCCCTTCTAGTGGGTGCAGTCAACGACTAAAGTTACTGAATATAGTTAATTTTCGAAAACTCGTAACGTAACACGTCTCGTTATTATTTAAAACACTCTAGGCAGATTTCTTTAAATAGCTTTACCTACTAGCCAAATCTGTAACCCTCTTATTCATAATGGTCTTCTAACTTAAAACAGCTGCTAAGCAACGTTATTTCTCCAGTTAGCAGACTATTTATAGTATGAATAAGATAGCTAGCAGACTATTATGAATATGGGTAAATCTTTACGTGTCTTTTATGAGAAAAGAAATCGTCTTCTTCTTTTTTCTTTAGATTGACTCTGTTCACTGAATTATGTAATTAAATACCTATAGCCTATATAGGCTATAAGTATTTAATGACATAATTCAGTTATTAGCTTTTATTATGGGTTAGGTATAAATCTACGCCATTATAAAAGCTACTAATTACTATCTTCTCATATATTACACATATTATACATAATACCTTCTCATATTTTAATTCCAAAAGTTTAAATGGATTGACGTTTGTTGGTATTTGTGACCTAGACAGATTACATTCGCAACAACACGGATATTTTGCCTGGTTATACGACCTATGACTAAAACTTAAAGTCCTCTTTAAATTCTGCAATATTTCGAAACGCTACTTTTCATAAAAAAACCTTTTATCTGTAATGTTTAAGTTTGAATTTAGGCAGCGGAATGAATGCTTGTACTTGGTTAATATTAAAACGTTTCAATGAGAGACAAAATGAAAGTTTTAAAATTCTGCGGAATTGCACGGACGAGGAAACATTTTCTGGCTGTGTCAAGATTTGTCGTTTATAACAATCCACTCACCTGGAAATGAAGGAGATTAAACTTCAGCGACTGTGTAAGTTAAAACTGATGCAAAATAAGCTTCCTAGGAGTATTTTGCTGTCAACATTTCCATTTTACAAGCGGATTTCCATAGGGTAGACCGAGGATGGTTGTGACAATTTTTACTTAAAAGAACATATCCCAATAAAGAAACATACCTTCCACAATTATAAACTCTATGCCTTAATATCTCTCCTTTGTCACTATTCTCCTCGGTTACTACTTGTCATTAGCTTCAACGTAATGCAGCTATTATTTGTTGGCCGAGTTATCGCAAACGACGTTAGACATGTCAAATTTGACAGCCTGTACAAGCTTAGTGAGCCCTGAAAGCTCATGACGACTCAATGTGAAATTTATGTAATAGTGATATACCTGAATTACAATTATTAATACCAATTCTGAACACATTTCCCAAAAAACGTAATTATTTCTGATAACATTGTATTCGTATCTCACTTATTCTATGTTAGTCGATTATTGGTTAAATTTCATTTGTTTTTATTGGTCTTCAGGGTATTTCTATGTATAATAAAAATATATATCTATGTTATATATTGTATTAAGTATATCAGTCATCTAGTACAAACACAAGCTCTGGCTCTGGCTCTTATCTTGGTCCAAGATGACGCTGTGTCCAGCATTTTAAGATAGATAATGTAATAGATAGAAAATGCTTTATTGCACACTTTATAAAGAAATTAACAAACAATATAGAGCTAATACAAATCACAAAATTGAAATCATTTATCAAATCAAACATACAAATACCTACATATATAAAT
Organism: Eupithecia insigniata; assembly: GCA_947859395.1. NCBI lineage: Eukaryota > Metazoa > Arthropoda > Insecta > Lepidoptera > Geometridae > Eupithecia > Eupithecia insigniata. The sequence goes on along the minus strand of OX401999.1, from coordinate 11,324,986 downwards.
TTTACAGTTACATAGATAAATACATACATACCGATATGACTACATAGGGTATGGTCAGTGACAACAGGACAAATACATCATAGTGTTCCTTTACCATATTTTATGAAATGTTATATATACACATATATATATATATATATAGAAAGACTATAATATAGTGATATACTCACGAATACGTATGAAGCGACCAGCTAGCTGAGCAGCTTGGTATTGAAATATTCAGTACCTACAAACCATTTATGGGTATTCCATAAGTAATAAGTGAGTAGGCACTTCTGAATAGCTGCCAAAAAGACAAAGTACAGTAAAATAAAATGAGAATCTCCGTAGATCGCTAGAGTGTGTAATTTTGCCTACGTTGCCGGCATTTCCTTACGTGTTTGCAATGCCTTGTTAGTGGCTCGTTACAGTGAACATTCGAGCCGTTTACATTCCGGATTTGAGGCTTTTGCGAATTTGTTCTAGTTTCGTTGGCCAGCTCTTACGGTGCGAATACTTACTTGGTAAGTAGTACCAAGTAAACTATTTTTGCAAAAGATTCCGATTTCGATTGTGTATTTACTAGTGAATGGCATGTTATTGATTGATTACCACAAGGAAATAGGAAAAAAATAAAAGAAAATGTTCAAGAGCGAGTCAGATGTTTCCGTACAAACTTGTGCTTATGAGCAATAGGATTATTTTGTGATGTTAATACACGTTTTTTTAAATTTGCCTGCTTAATTTGACATTTACAAAGGCGTTTGATTGCGTTGACTCATTTTTTCACAGTTTCAAGGTATTCGAAATTTAGATATTCGATGTTAGTTTCAACTTGATAGGTCCACGAGTTCTTTGTGTGTTTCTTTTTACTTTTGAGATACGAAACCTTAAAAATATAAAAAATCGGTATTTTATATAAAAAAGGCTCTAGAAATGCACGAATACATCAAGGTAATTTGTTATTTAATATCGAAGGCCAAAGAAACCAATATACCAAAGAAATATGGTGAAAGATACTGGGAAAATTGTGTCATTTTGATCTATATTGCAATTTTTATTCCTTTGACTTTATTGTGGACAAAAACTACAACTTAGAAGGCACAACTCTGTCCACATGATCGAGTATTGTTGCCAGTGCTCCCAAATGACTCCCATTTGGTATTAGACCCACAATTATGCTAATATCTGCCCGGAATCCACACATTCTGATTCTGTTAGAGGCAGAAATCGCTGTTTTTGAGTTTCCGTGGAACTTGAAACAGATTTTCACGTTATTTCCATTTAGAAATAGCCAATTTGGAACCTAAGTAAGTTATGTTTCGTGAGTAATTTTGCGGTACTGATAAGGGTTTCTTTTTTAGAGGTTTAATCGAATTTAACGTTAAGTAAACTTTAAACAATTGATAACTTTCGTCTTAAAAGGTTTTGGGTTATCTTTAGCCGGTCAGCCAATATGGCGCACGAATTGCATACAATAGCGAGCCCGCGAAGACCGCACGCGAAAGAAGTTAAAGTGTCGTCTTCATTCTTTGCGAAGGAAGCTTCTATTATGCCCCGTGAAGCCCCTGAGCGATTTTGATATTCTTCGGCTCCAATGTTTTAAAAGCTCGTATTGCTTTTGTTTTTTCATACAATTATCCACGCTGACGCATCAGCGGGTTTTCTGGAAGCCTGAAGTTCAGTATAGGAAAACAAAAGGGGATCGCGACAGCTTTTAAACAAAAACTTGCCTATACGCTACAGATAAATTTTAATCCCAAATTCATTGCAATAAAATCAAAATGTCTGAGATCAAGGCGTAAAACACGATCATTCAAAAGATTGGCGTTGACTCACAGATCTTATTAGAACGGAATTCTGTCAGAAGAAGTCCATTTGTAAAGAATGAAAGATTAAAGCTGGAGGCTCGATGATTTGAAATTAGAGTCGCTATCGCGTGTCACCCTAGAAGATGGAGCCGCGCTTAGATGAGACATCATGGAATAAATTTTATTTATTATTTTCAATCGCTACTGTCCATTGTCGGGCAAAGGCCACAGAATCAAAATTTCAATAAATAATTTCTTACTCTGCTTTCCAACATGAAACTTGCAAAGCAATAAACAATGTATTAGTTCAAGAGATGTTCAGACAAATTAGTCTACTGTCTGCTAAATATAACCACAAATAAAAATCATTAAAATCCAAAATCTTACAGTTTATTTCAAATTAATTTAACTAAACGGATAAGACATGCATTTAGAACTAGCAATAATATCGTAAAATAAATCGGAACGTGCAAGTTTACGACAGTTTTACTGCCTATAAAACGAAATCATGAACAATCAATGACAATCATTCAATGAAACCGTGAAACAATATTGTTCTTGAGGTATTTTCGTAAAAAGATTATTTGCTTACGATTTTTTAGTATTTTAGTATTCAAATCTTCAGTAGATTTTTCAACAGTCCAAGGGTCGAATACAAAAAGACTTAAAAAATTTAATCATAGTGCCAGTAGTACCATTATTACTTATTATTATTTTCTGGAACGTACATTATGTCGCTTTAGTTATATGTATATCTACTTATCCAAATATTTTCTAAGTGGTTCCCAACTAAAATAAACTAAACAGAGCTTCGCCGCTTGTAGACACAATAGGCCGGGTAGGACCATAGCGTTCGCTTCAATAATACAGCCTTTGTGATACCAGTCGCTCTCACATAATGTAATGAGATTTTTTATTAAAATCACAGAACTGGAGTTCCATTAATACGTATTTACAGAACAAATACATGAATTTCAGGTGAATCGAAAAGCTTAACAAGCAAAAGCTTAGCCAATATTTTACTTTGCTCTTTTAAATTGGGTGAACACTAAAAGGGTTTGAAAATAGAAAATTTAAGTCTACCAAGTAGTATAAAGGTCATGTGCTTATTTATTATTTACCCATATTTCTTGTGACTTATGTGACAACTACGTAAATCAATGTCGCTTATAAGTGTGAGTATTACACAAGCCATACCCTATAACAGGGAGTCATGGGGTATGGGTGGTTAAGGGACACTTGGTGCTGGGTGGATTCATTTTACAGGTCATTGAAGTAAAAAGGGTAAACAAAATTGTGGATATGACCTTTTTTTAGGTGTAACGTGTTAAAACGAAATCATTTTCCCATTATTTTGAATTTAAAGTGTCGGGCGGAACACACATAAAGTTGAGTTAATGCTTGTTTTGTATTCAAATTAGATTAATGAGACCTGGTTTGTGTTAATTTTTTTATTTCATTTGACTAATTCACGAACAGTTTTATAAAACTAAATCAATAGTTGTAAGTTGACAATCAAATTCACTCAGGTATCATCAAGTACGTAGATATAATACCTGCCCCAAAACTATACTTTTATCGTAGCAAAAATTTACATTCAGAAAAACTTCTATTAGCTTTTCTAGTATATTTTTCTAGTATATTTAATAAAAAAAACGTATAGCCCCAAACAATAAAGCAAAGTGCCCCATATATTTTCTATGTAGGTAGGTACAGAAATTGGTGTACTCAGAGAAAAAACCATCTACATTACTTAGCACAACAAAAAGTTGATAAAAGGGCACGACAAATGGAATCCCATGCTTATGTATGAGTATTATGTCGCCTGCTTTCAGGACACGAAACTTTTACAATTTGTAAATTTTCGCCCTTTTTTCACTCACAAAAAAGTCTCTCAAAAAGTTTTTATCAGTAAGTAGATAAGTGCTTTATAACTTAATGTCCTTTTTGTGACAAAATAACTTCTTGTGAAACTATCTGGTACCATGTTGTGAAGTTTTTTTTATATTGAATAGACCTTTTGTTTGACTACAATCTCACCAGACGGTAGGTAACGATGAGGCCGATGGTATATCACGAAAGTCTAGAAGACACTTATTCAGCCTTGTCGTGAAGAAATCCAGGTCGTAGCTGGCCGAAAGTTGTTTTAATAATCGCATGAAAATGTTTTCGATGTTATCTAATGAATTCACTACATAAATACATATATAAAATACAGTTTTATCAGCTCCTTGCTCTAATTCCAGACTCACTTCGTAAAATAACACTAAAAGCTTCAGTCATTAGTATGTCCAACTTGTGTATAAAACAAGCAGAGCACAACATAAACCCAGTAATGACGGAATGTCTTCAAAGCATATTACTCATCGGGCCCTGATTGACCCGGGCTACCTGCCCTTTATTGACGCGATAAATCTCCGGGAAAAAGATATTCTTCTGAACCATGATGCCGGATTCACGGAAGGAATTTTTATTCATCGTCAGAATCCCGCTGACAGATTGAAAGCATTTTACTGCCGAATTAAGTTAGTCGTACAGATGTTGAATCAATCAACTTTTACCGCGAATAAATCAAGCGCTATAATAAAATGTATGTAAATAAGATCGGTTTTTGTGACCTGAAAACTGAGGAGGCCTACGTGTGTACTACCTACTTGTAGCCCTAAAAAGCAGAATTCAATAGAAACCACTTGTATAGACAAGGTCATGAAGACAAAAAGGAATAAAATTCCTTGAGACCTTTGCTCCGCGTTTCGAGTGTCGTTGATGAAAATTTATGAGAAATGTCAGTGAAAAAATATGAATAGAAAAAAGTTTCATTGATATTGAATTCTTTTTTATAATCCATTGTAAAAAGATCCTCGAAAAAGTGACCGCCAGTCCTTGTTTTAGGCGTGCGTGCTTCGACACAAAGGTAGTAAAACAGAAAGGTGATTTGAAATGCACAAAGACCCCACAGAAGGCACGTTTGGAATTGCTTGCGCAATCTTCATGTCACGTTTGAAGGCGAGTAAACCCAGTCGTATAACCTCATTGGTCCCTTGGGTCACAGTAACCTTAAATTGAGAACGAAAACTAACTATTTATTTAATAATCCTTTCAGAGTGTGGCTGTTAAGGACCAGTTCTTATTTGTTTTAAATTCATTAGTTTTTTGTCTAAAATGTCGTTTTAGGTGTAAAGTTTACAAAAAACGGCCTTTGCTACAGCATGAATATACTAAAGGATCTTACGATCTTACTTATTAGTCAGCCGGCGAGAATATGATGAGTGAACTGAAAAACCACACAACACTTCTATAAATATTAAGATAAATTCAAGCGGTTTTACATATAATGCTCAGTGTTATTTATTACTCTTTTCATTTTCAATATTAACAAAAACTGGGTTAAGAAATTCGTCTACTTGGCTTTTTATACGATCATAGACCTTCGTTTGACCATAAATTTCACCTCATGGTACATACTCGATGTAACGATGTGAAAGACGATGTATCACGATGGTGGGAAGACCAGCGTTGGTTGTTACGTGTTTACAACTATCTCATGCCGAAACAGAGACCGATTTATGACTCAAGGCAAAAAGTAATCTATTTCGTGTTTTACTGTTATTGTTTTTGTTGATTGAGTTACAAATAAAATATTCTCATACTCATGATACTCATGGTCTGAAAACACGTTTTCACTCTTGACCTGAAGAGGTAGCTGGCTGGAAAAACAGAAACAGGCAGCGAGTTCCAAACCTTTGCTGTACGCATGATAAATGTAGAGGAGAATCTAGTTGTTAGTACGAGTGGTAGATATCCACAAGATAAGAGTCGTAATCCGTTGTACGTCTGTTTATCCTGGAATGGAAGAACGAAAAACGGGCCTATTTCGGCATAATTGTGCAACATTTATTGATGAACACTTTTCTTAATCACTATTTTATCTATCTTGTACTTTTCTATCAATTCTTCTTAGTCGCTACACTCTTGACAGAGTGGTCGTGGTCGTCATATCAGGGAGAGTGGCACGCTTCACGATCCGGCGCCATTCTTCCCGCACCGCCGCTTTCCTGGTGCATTCATGTAGAGGTCCCTTCAGCGCAGCTTTGATTTGGTCCGTCCAGCGTGAGATACCACGAGCTCTTGTGCCGTCAACTTTCCCTTGTACCACAAGTCGTTCCACAGACGCGTCTCCTCGGCGCAAAACATGTCCGAAGAAAGTGAGAATGCGACCTTGGACGATGGAAGAAAGACGCTGCTTGACACGGAGTTCACTAAGTATGGAGACGTTGGTTCGGAATTCTGTCCATGTTATGCCAAGCATTTTTTTCCAGCACCACATTTCTAGAGCGTCTATCTTCTTTTTCTCAGTTTCCTTCAGTGTCCACGTTTCAGCGCCGTATAGAAATATGGGAAAAACGAATGCCTTGACCAGTCGCATATTTTGGCTTTTGTTATGTTTCTGTTTCTCCATACTTTCTTGAGCCTATCCATAGTCGACCTCGTGATAGCCATCCGCCGTTTTATTTCGTCTGCGCATCCACCGTTGTTAGAAACCAGGGCACCAAGGTAGATGTATGATGGGACGACGTCGCAATTCCCAATTTTTGTAACCTCGGGCGAGTTGTCATTAGCTCGGTCGACGACCATCATCTTCGTCTTGCTACGATTTATCTTCAAGCCGAAATCCTGGCTAACCCGTTCCATTTTACGAAGAAGCTCCTCCATGTTCCCGATACTTGTTGCAAACAGGTTTGTGTCGTCAGCGTACCGCAAATTGGAGATTTTATAACCTCCGACCGTGATTCTGTCAGACCAGTCATCAAGTGTTATTCTCATTACAAGTTCTGTGTAAATATTAAAAAGCAGTGGAGATATTATACAACCCTAGCGAACTCCTGCACTGGGGTGGAAATTTTGGATAATATACTGTCTGCTCTCACTGAAGCCGTTTCTTCTACGTACAGTCTTCGGAGTAGGTGAACCAGGTGCGTGGGTGTTCCCATAGATAGAAGATTCTCCCAGAGGACAGGCCATTTTACCGAGTCGAACGCCTTAGAATAATCGACGAAGCAGATATAAGTGGGCTTGTTGAACTCTCTAGCCTTTTCGATAATTTGGCGCACGTTTAAGATTTGTTCACGAGTACCCTTTCCTTTGACAAAGCCAGCTTGTTCTGGAGCAATTTCGTTTGATAAAAATTACTTTAGCCTCTCATTTAGTATATGTAGTAAAATTTTGCTTGCGTGTGATATTAGAGCAATAAGGCTGTAGTTACTACATTTTTTCATAGATCCCTTTTTGTGAAGAGGAACAAAGACAGTGTGTGCCCATTCCTGTGGCCAGGTTCCTGTTTGCCAAACTTTGTTACATAGAGCATGAAAGACCTCAACACCATATTCTCCCGATGCTTTTATGGTTTCAATCGGTATGGCGTCCTTTCCTGTGGCTTTTCAGTTTTTCAGGTGTTTAATAGCAGCTCGTACTTCGTCTTTAAGAATGTTTGGTTCTAGGTCTTCGTTATTTGGCTCTGTAGGGTGGTAGCTGTGAGCGAGTGAGTCTTTGAACAGCGATTGACAGTACTCTTTCCAAGTCTCAGATATTGCACCTATGTCAGTCAGTAGTTCACCTTGTGGGTTTTCTATAGCCCAAGTTTTCGATGAGAGTCTTAGTGATGGATTTTACTTTCTGGTGTAGGTCTCGTGTTTCGTGTCTATCGTCATGAGTTTCGAGTTCTACACACAGATTTTGAAGGTGGGTATTACGGTCTCGCCTACACGCTCCTTGAATGCGAGCAGATATCTCATTCAAGTTCTTGATGTCCGTTCCCAAAGCTTTCATGGTTCTTCTCTCTTCTACAAGGGCAAGAGTTCCATCACTCATCCAATGTTGGCGCTTACGAATCGACACAGAAGACTTGGATGCAGTGACAGCAGTTTCAAATAATTTCCTAGCATGATTCCACATTTAATCCGGAGTTTCTGATTGAGTATTGATGTTATTCCATTAGACCAATTCTGTTCGATTGAAGTTACAAATTTAGATTCATCGATGGGCTGAATTCTCTTTTGCTTCTCAATTTTTCTAGCAACTCTGAGTTTGGATTTGTGTGAAAAGAAGTTGGTGATCTGAACCGCAGTCAGCTCCAGGCAAAGTATGAACGTTCTTCACTGAGGTTTTCCATCTCGAACCAATCATGATTTAGTCAATCTGGTTGCGATATTTACCATCAGGTGAAATCCACGTGTAAAGTCTTCTTGGGTGGTTTTGAAAGAAACTGTTCGAAATCACTAAGTTGTGTTCTGCGGCAAATTGTATGAGGCGTTCTCCTCTCTCGTTTCGTTGTCCTAGCCCGAATTTTCCTGCACACGAGCTCAGCTTATCGGCATGTGCTCCTATTTTTGCGTTTAGATCGCCCATAATAACGAGAAGTTCTCTTTTAGGGATCTTTCTCATAGATGATTCTAGTTGGGTGTAGAAGCTCTCTAAGTCCGCGTCGGTTGCAGCACTAGTCGGCGCGTATACCTGTATGACATTTAAGTTGACCGGTTTCACCTTTAGTTTAATACTAAGCACTCGATCACTCACTGGTTCGTATCCCATCACACAGGTATTAAGGCTCTTAGGTAGGACGATGGCTACTCCGTTTCGGCTGTTTTCATCATTACCGGAGAAGTATACAGCATGCGTTTCCGTTTGGAAATGGCCATTGCCTTTTCGATGTGTTTCGCTAAGACCACAGAGACTTAATTTGCAGCGTGTTATTTTTTTCTCTAGGATATCTAGTTTTCCTGGCTGTAGAAGACCGCGTACATTCCACGTACCGATCTTTTGGATGTGGCGCATCTTTACTGCGGGTGCGATTCCAGTAGTGCCATTTCCATATGATGCCTGGTTTCCTACACCATCATGGCCGGTAACCAATTTCACACCGTCTGCCCCGGACGCAGAGCGGCGCCGGCTGCTAAGCGGATTGCATGGCCTTCTCTTTATCTTATTTTGTACCTGCATAACGACTTTCTTGGGAAGTTAGTGTGGTGGTTTCCCCTTGCCTTCCACGCCAGTTTTTTTAGGGGTTTATTAAATCCCAAGGCTGCTGGAGCCTCTTCTGTACAGGTAGCTCAGTTTTGAGGCGCCGAAGGTTCGCCTGTTGCCCTTCTCCAGTTCGCTACTGCGCCTCGAGGCTTTGGATAATGCGTGTCACTCGTGAATAGGCGCAGCATTGCCAGCTTCGACTGTACACGATGTTATTGTACAGTGTCAGGAAATCCCTGACCCCCCCCCCCCACAACCCCCCCCCCTACCAATAAACATATCTTTAAAGTTCTATTAACTGGTAGTGTGCATACTGGTTGTGATTAAGTACCGTGGTTTCTATGTCGTATACAGTTGACACGCGAGGCTGGTTAATGGCGGTTTTATGGATGACGGGAGCCGGGCTGACTCAGTTTCTTCGAACAATCTTGGAAGCTGAAACAAGGTTTCTTACATACCTACCATACCAGCTTATTCAGACTTACGTGGTTTTCGTTACCCTAACCGGTGGCCGTCTTTCGGCTTTGCACGGTTTCGAGCGCTATGTGGTAGGTACAATAAAATACTCGGTGGAATATCGCGGGACGCTCGAAACTTTCCTAACGTCATTCATAACTATAAACGCCGCAGCTTCCAAGGGTGAACACTCGAAGTGGCGATCACAATAGGCCTACCATGGCCGCTGTGACACTAAAGCCACATAAAGCAAATAAAAAAAAAAAAAAAAAAAAACTATTCATAAGCGACGAGAGTCTCCAGCATTGAAAAGATGTGTCAGGTTTTCGTACTTTCCTAGAGAAGGTGAAGAAGTTGAAACACCATCAACAACGTGTCCCGAAACTCAGGCCGACATCGACTTCATGAGGAACCACAAAAAATCACAGCTCTAATCTACAGTTATAGAACTTTTACTTACAATCACAAAATCTAAAGGTTTTTTCCATGAGATAAATAGAGTTTATACTATTGCAAGAAAAAACTTCATTGATAGCTGTCGGAACAAAAGCAGCTAAAATATTTTTTGAAAACATACAGCAAGTGATTGTGGATACCCGGACCCACAAACAAGTCATAATGATGCGATGTCTGTGTGGCTGCTTCTTCGCCAAGTCTTGTGCAGTAATGTGAAAATATAAGAAAAAATTTAGTTGTAAGAAAGAACAATGTACTAAAAGTAGTTTTGTCAAGTAAAGATGAGTAGATAGACATAAATAAACACTACACAATACCTAAAGAATGAAGTACATTTTACCCTAACCCTATTATAGTTACTATTAATCTTACCTGTAACGAATTTCTCTACAATTCTAAGTAACAAATTTCCTTTTTTGCAGACTTTGTATAATTGTGTTAAATCTTGGAAAGCCTGTTCTTTAGTAGGTACAATTTATTAAAGTTAAGTTAGTTATGCCTTTGTTGCCTAGGCACCAGTAGAATAGAAGGCTGTTTGTTTAAACTCATTAACTCTAAAAGAACAATACTGCTCAACGGGGAAAGTAGATTAACTTGCTACTGCTTGCGTTAAGTTTCTAGTTGTAACATTTTAGGGTTTGCTTACTCTGAAAGGAAATTAAATAAGGTACGTTTATATATCTTTAGGAGAAACAGTTTTGATTTGTTTTCAAAGAACAGAAAAAAATGGTTCTTATTTTTAAGGAGCAAAGAGCTTGAATAAAAAGAATCTACAAGATACAAAAAACACTTGATTTTTATAAAATGATGTTCTTGTTCAAAACAGATTTGTATGTTTTACTTATGAGTATTTTTTTTAAAAAGTTCAAAGCATTGCAATAAACTGTAATGCACAACAAAGATAAACAGGCTGATTGCTGAAGCCTATTCGAAGAACAGCGTTCTTCGTATTAGATAGTAGCAGCTTGTGATTATTGTTTTTGTTTTTCTATTCTAGTTCTAGATATAACTTTACGAAATAACTGTTATTTAAAAAAAAGATATGGCACACAAATAAATATCGTGCTTGTATGAAAGCAGGTAAAACCCGCTAAATCAAGTGAGAAGTAAAAAAAACTACATACTAATGAACCAAGAGGGTTGGTTATTTACAACATATTATAACTAGGATGTTCCTTAAAATAGTTAAATGATTTGAGCAAGCTTTAATAAATTGGGTTTAAAATTAACGCTCTCAAAAGACGCAAGATAAGGCTTGGTTTAAAGAGGAAAATACGTGGCACTGTAAAATCTGCTCGCTCTCACCACGGACACCATTCTTTGAACAGGGCTTTTGAACTGATTTATGGAAAGGCCACGCTGGCGCACATTGTAAGGCCTTTTAGCAAACAGACGAGGAATATAATGGGAAACGCAAGTCAGGTTGAATAAGGCTTGCGCTTAGAAAGTTCTTACTCCCCCCATTATTGAGATAATCTCCCCTACAAAGGGAATCTCTTTATTTACCTTGATGTTATGCGGTAGACTGGATTGGTAGATAAAATCAGGATACACGGCAGATACTGTCGCATCGTTTTTTTTTCCGAATCCGAAGATAGTCGTTATAGGGACGTATGTAAGTTTCTTACGAAACGATCGACCTTAATCTTTGGTTGCTAGGATTAAGTTTAATTAGGAACAAACTTTTTTTATTTTATTTTAAACAAAAACACTTTTCTCAAAGCAACTAAGGCACTTTAAATTAAAGTTACTAAAATAAATTTAAAGCGGTATTCTCTGTAGGCACTACCTAAAATGCTATTATCTGTGTAACTAACTAAGCTCTTACAAAAATGAGCATCCGGTTCGTTGGCTCCCCTTTCGCCTGAAATCCTTTCCTTCCGGTCCTCATCAACTTTTTCAAGTTGAGGTTTTGAAAAATCAAAAGATCCAAAAACTTGGCATCAAAAGACTTTGAAGCCTGCGGGCTTTTTATGCAGCGAACTTTATTATAAGAATCTTTTTTAATGAATATTTTTGTTATGTACAGTTAGTTGTTGGTTTTCACATTTGTTTCGCGCTCACGAGCTGGTAACATTGACAATATAAACAAAACGATATTAACAAAAACTAAAACTAAACCACATTTATTTGTGGGTTTGGCCCACAAACAAATGTGGTTTCATAAGCAGATCTACTATTTACGATAATCGAACGCATCAAAACAAGTGATTCTCGGAATAAACATTCATTCAATTCCAAAATTGCGCAGACCGCGCAACCAGCAAAGCTGGCAATATCCACGTAATCAAGCTGCGTATTTCACGAATTCCACGAATTTGGTCGATCACATACAACAAGGCTCAGGTCAGCCTGAAAATTGCACCATTGCGACCTGTGTTTATCAGTAAATAGCGCATTCGAATATCTCACTGAAAAAGCTTATTTTTTGCTTTTGGCTTTATGACGAACCTGTCACACCAAAGATGAGAAATTTATACATTTCAACACAACTTTTTATATTTATTTTCTTCTGAAATAGTATGCGGTTTGTATAAAATAAATAAATTAAGTCAAATATAGAAAAAATCTAATCACTACATAATATAAAACAAAGTCGCTTCCCGCTGTCTGTCTCTATAGGTATATGCGTCTTTATTACGCAACGGATTTTGGTGCGTTTTTTTAATAGAAGTGTGATTCAAGAGGAAGTTTTATATGTATAATTTGCACCCGTGAAAATCCGGGGCGGGTCGCTAGTAGTATATTAAAATTACAACTAATTTAAAAAAGAAGCAGTTTAGCTAAATGATCTGACTGCAGCAAACATTGCATGTTACGATATCTGGTTGAAATTTATTTATTAAACAAAATCCACAGCCTTTAAAAACTAAAACTGAAAATCTAACATGAAATTGCAAATTCCCCGAACTCTACACCATAATATCGAGTTCTTAGATTAAACCTTCCGATGTTATAAGCCGGTTTCAATCTATCGGGTTTCCTCATTAAAGCGAGCTTCAACGTTTATTAATTAACTCTGTACGAATGCTAGGCCACAACAACTTACCTGGAGCCAGGTCAAAGTTCATTCCTGTACAGTACCTATTTTGGTGTATATTTCGCCTCGTAGCGTAGTACCCTGACATACAAAATACACCACAGAAGAACTTATCCTATGAGGTTTCATATGTTCCTAAGAATCTGCAATTTATAACAGGCTAATTTTACAAAAAATTTGATTGAATTTGTTTTTAATAAACATAGCTAAGTTGGACAATTCACACAGCATAATAATAGCGGTCCTGAGCCGCTTCCATCCAACGACTCCCTGCGATCGCTACAATATCCTTCGTCCATCGAAAGGGAGGTTCACACTCCGTTTCGCATTACATCGCGTTAGAGATTCAAGAACCTTTACTCTCCAGCGGTTATCGGTTCGACGAGCTGCCTCTCCTGATAGCCTGCCCATCACCACTTCTGCTAACTCTGAGAGCTATGTCGGTAACTTTGGTTCTTCTACCCTAGGATTTCCGTATTCGGGATTTTATCGCGTAGAGAAACTCCGAGCATATATAGCTCTCTCTCCATAGCTCGCTGGGTGACTTGTATTGTAATATGGTGGTTGGGTGTATAGTATAACCTTTATCTATCGTATCCTTTCTGTCGTTGTTTAGTAACTAAATTCAAATCCGGTTAGCCAGTTCGCCAGCATTGTTTACAAAAATAAAAAAAATATTTTTAATCGTATCATCCGTTTGGAATATAAAGAGGACATTGGTTTCACACAAACAAACAACAACCTCTCTCACAAAACATTATACCGTATCTGTTTCGTCGGAGATGAAAACTAACCAAAAATAAAACAAATACGTTTTAAAACCAGAGATTTTCGCCTGAATAACAAAGAAACATCTCCAAGAAGTTCCTCCATTCACCTCCACTGCGTGCATTGTTTCTTGCCTTGCCCTCCTAATTAGGTGGGCTGGCTTTTGTCTTGGTTTCTATGCCAGCTCCACAATGTAGCATATTCATCTCTATTTCAATAATGGACCTTATTATTACCTATTTATGGTCGTAGCTGACTGAAACAATGGCGAGGGCGATCAAAACCGCTTAGTGCTGGAGTAGTGAGTGACAATAGGCTACAAAGTCTACTGTGTAGTTAACACAGTCGGTCGCATTTAATTTACTGATGATGATAATGATTATGATGATGGATTTTGGCCACAGCATCCACGCTCAACGGACACAGCGTCCACGCTCAACGGACTATACATGTGCGCAAGTGTAAAGAGCGATGGTAATGATTATGATGATGTCCTCCTATCCGAATTTTGGCCACAGCGTCCACGCTCAACGGACACAGCGTCCACGCTCAACGGACTACACATGTGCACAAGTGTAAAGAGCGATGGTAATGATTATGATGATGTCCTCCTAGCCGAATTTTGGCCACAGCGTCCACGCTCAACAGACTACACTTGTGCACAAGTGTAAAGAGCAAGCACAATCACTTCTACTTTTGAAAATATGAATTTACGGTGCGTAGCAGAGATGGCTTCAACCTTGGGTCTCGGTCTTTTCTTTATATCAGCTTGTCCAGCAAGGGCTCCAATGCTGACGCACTTTGATGGTTTGAACCTGTGCTTTTGCCATCATCATCATCACTGCCAACAAGCCAATAATGATGGACCTTAACAGTATTTCTGTTTTAATGGTAGGAAAATTAGTATTTGTGAATACATTAATTGATGTAGGTACTTGTCGCGTATGTTTGTTTTTATTTCTCCTTAACTAAATTAAAAAATGTATGTATGAGAAAACGAATCTCAGCGTCTATGTTACTCTCCATCCTTTCGACAAACTCTATGCCTAAAAATCAAGTCGATCGGTTGCTTAGTTCGGGCGTGAAGGAAGGACAACAAACAAACACACTTTCGCTAATATTAGCAAGGATTTATCTGTATTTGAAACCTTAAGCTCCTCAAGATTTAACCTCCTAAACATAAACCACAACACTCGTATTTTCACAACAAACATGCTTCAGAATAATATGAAGCCAAGGCCTTCACTACTTGACTAACCACAATAGGAATTATCTCTAGATAAAAGACCAACGAAGAGAAGTACACAAACGCTAGCTTTTGGAACAACGAAGTCATATTTCCGTGTACGTCCCACTTTGGTCCGAAGCCAGTAGGACGCATACGGAATGACTCTCATTTAATATACTCGGTACTAAATTGCAAGATATTATTTAATGTCAACAAAGCTATTTATGACTGAAAACTTACTAAAAACTGATATCAATACCATAAAAAACGAGGAAACAGCTAATTTTTCACTAAAAACAAAAACATAAACTTCTACAACGCATAATTGCACACAAACTTGAGAACGGACGAAAGCCGAGTGAAATTATGAATGAATAAACAAAAACTTTCAAAACCAAAAATCGGGACGACCTTGTGCGATTTGCTCCAATATTTATATCAGTGTCGTTAAATGTTTTCTGCCAATATATCTCCGGTTTTGTAACCCTGTGTTGTTTGTAACCATTTGCTCCCCTTGGAGTCGAGACCCTAGGTCCGTGGGGTACCGAGGTTCCCGGGTTTTCAAAAACTTATCTGAGCGCCTGGTCGTAGCGACGCCTGACCCGAGAGCTGGTGAGTATCTGGCGCAGCGCATTAGCATTGCCATACAGCGGGGCAATGCAGCCAGCGTCTTGGGGACGCTTCCGACTGGTATTGATATGGTTGAGCTATCTGTAGATTGTTTGCAACAGTCTGCAGTTAGCTCAATTGTAAATACTAGTTTAATTTCTTTATATTATTTGATTGTTATTTTCTTTGTCAATAAAAACCATTTGAACCTGTGTTTACAAAAATATATTTACGATTCTAAAACCGAGAGGTACACATGTATTTTTGATGTAAGCGTATTTGTGAAAACTTGTCTAATCGTAAGGGCCAACAAAATCCTATTCCCTTTGTCCCAATTTCGGATTATTTACATACAAGTGTTTTACTAGCGGAGTTCATAGTACTGACTAATATTTTATTGTGGAAATACGATCGTGACATTTTGCTTGCTAGTGCCATTCCTTTTGGATAAAATAAAACCCTTACGAGGTCATCTTTAAGGATAATAGAAGAATTTTCTAGAAAAATAAATAAATAATGCAGGAAAATCCACACAGCATCATCTAGCGCCAAGCTAAGCAGAGTTTGTGTTATGGGGTCCTGATTACTAATATCCGTAATATACACTTAATTGATAGATTTTTTTACTATCAATAGTAAATATCCAGCACAACCGGAACAAATAGTTGTCCCAAGGCGTGAATCGAGCCCATAACCTCCTGCCTCCTGCGGCGCAGGCGTCCTTCGCCCGCCACGCCACATCAGTCGTCAAAAAAATAACAACACTTTTCATAAGTAAATATGGTACCTATGAAAACGTATTGCAGAAATTACTACGACGACCGGTTTTATGCTCTGGGATATACGATAGAACGTGTGGAAATATTTTATCGTATTTGTGGTTCAATAAGTTCGGTTTTATTGAGGGCAAATAAAATGCACATTTTATGTGACTACACCCGGTGCATACGAATCGGCGGGGTCGGGGACGAAATAGCTTCCTAACATGTTCCTAACAAAACCTGTTCGGGTAAACCGACCAACGCAGCAGCAGATATGCATTTAGCTGCGCTTGCATTTGAATGCGTATTTGCTCACGTTTACCTAAACTCAGTTCGCGATCGACCGCCTTCGTCGCGAGTTCAAACCAGTACCATTACAACCATTAATGTACCATCATTTTACTGTATTTTATATAATTTGATTACTTGTAAAAACTATAAACCGACATCGAATCCCTTAGTTTTAGATTGTATTTTAAGTTTTGCGGGATAAATACTAAAGTCTAACGTCAAAGTAATCAATGGTCACATCTCTTGTCTAGTACTTATACCCTGTTTATCTTTGATTTTTGTTGGCTTGTAAAAAAATAAAATTTCTTTTGTATCTATCCTAAATTATGTTAATTAGCACTATTATATAAGAACTTAGATTACCTACAAACCTTATTTACGAACTATTTATTCTCATTGTAAATGAACTTCTATAGTTTTTATGAGAAATAAAGCTTCTTTAACCTCAAGACCTGGCTTCTTCACGAACGTGTATAATGTATTACCATAAATTAATGTATAATGTTCAGTATTACATGAATGCCAAGCAATAATATTCCATAACTCCAATGCACATGGTTCGAGCGGATATCGATGCTGGTTATCCTACTCAACTGTGTCACCCTCGGGATGTACCAGCCGTGTGTGGATGACCAGTGCGTGACAAATAGGTGTAAGATATTACAGGTAAGACATCTCAAAGTTGTACGCCTAAGACAAAAACGTAGAACTAAGGAGTACAGAAAATCTTTATACTAAAACAGAAGAAAAATAATAGAAGAATCGATTTTGCAACTTGCAACCAAGGAGTTATAACAATGGCCTAACTATTGTAATTTTTTTTAAATAATTTTGCTTCGATTATAACTTTTTGTAAAGAGGTTTTGTTCATAAGGCCAATGCAACTTTGCAAAAACCTCTCTGCTGTCTTGAAAATGAGATTAAGCTCTATGGTGAATACCTAATTTACTGTCTACTAACATTTTTAAATTTGGAACGTACACTCTATTTTTCTGAAATTATAAAGTTACACGCCATTCATTTTTGTTTTTTATTACGCGTGAATATTTTTTGAGATTCCTTACATCTATGAGGACAAACGTAGTGATAATGAAGGACAATACAAGATAAGGAATTATTATTTTTGCTGCGTTGTTTTCTTGAAGTAGGTAGTAATAAAATAATAATTAATTTTTAGGTTTTTGACGACGTCATCTTCGCGTTTTTCACGGTTGAAATGGCGATCAAAATGATAGCTATGGGTACTTACGGCCACGGTACCTATCTAGCTGACTCGTGGAATAGACTGGATTTTTTCATTGTTATGGCTGGGTATGTATAACTTTAGTATGTTGTTATTATAAATTAGCTAGGAGACCTACGTTGTGCAACATTTTCATGACAGCCCAGCACGCGTGGGTATTATGGCATTACGTCGTTATTTTAGTAACTTAACTTCTTCTATAGGAGGTCCATAGGCCTCCCCTGATGATGACCTTATAATGCCTGCCAATAAAGTCCTTATTGGCAGAGAAAGCTAATATCCAGCAGCACTGGACTTGCAAAAGCTGTTGAAGTGATAATTTATTACAGAAGGATTTTAAAATGAGTAGGTTTTCACAAAGAAAAGTGTGGAAGGAGGGGCGAGAGGCTTTTCAGCAATAAGACAGTGAAGTCATAGTCAATGTACTCATAAAAGGAAGTATAAATTCCGCCTGTAAAACAAATATTTTCATTTCAGATCACTAGAATACGGACTAAATGTGGAAAATATAAACTTATCAGCGATCAGAACAATCAGGGTCCTTCGTCCATTGAGAGCAATAAACAGGATACCGAGTGAGTATATAACAAAATATTTTATGATTTAAGATTGCAGAGTACTATTAAATAGTAAAATACTATTTAATAATAAAATACTATTAAATAGTAAAATACTATTTATAGTCTTAAATAAAAACCGGCAAAGTGCGAGTCCTATAACCTAACTTTTTGGTTATTTATTTCGTTTAAACAATACAAACCAAGCAATAAGAAGCAATCAACTTAAATACTCTAGTGGTTCTCATTAGTTACCTGGCGACCTTTTACAAACATGGGTACAAATACAACAGAGTAACGGATTTCTTTTTAAAGCTCTTGGCAGGTTTCCTTGTACTAAGCCCCAGTTTCTGGAGAGTGCTCTTATACTCTACTTAATACGAGGGCCCTTTACTGGGTGACCTACGGGAGATTCGCGGAAACCTGATTTAGAAATTTATACTCCGACGCTTTTATGAGAATGTTACTGTATTTTTGTATACGTATGCCAAGAGGACTATTTTATAAAATCAAATTATAAATGATCTAAAATTATAATGGTTTAAATAGGAAAGCAGTACGTAGCTAACTTACTTTTAAAAGGCATGGAATTTGTTTGTATTTCTTTGTACCTACATATAAGTAGGAAAATTATCCGCCAAATCATAAAAAACTGTCAAAATCAGCAGAAATTTAACGTTGATTCTCTCTAAGCAAACGTTAGAAATGTAAAAATGTCAGCGGACCATTTTTACCATGTAGCCAGTTGCTAGTTTATCAATTACATACAATGTAATTGAAAAGTTTTTCCATTACGTAGCAAATATGTGAACTCGTTAAGGTCAGAAATCTATACTGTTGAACCCTCTTATCAAGGGGCCGGGAGTATCGATCGCAGCAACAAGTGAGCTGGGCTCAGCTCAGCCACTGCTCTGGGATACGTCAATAACGGAAGATTACGGAGGCCTTTACACGACTACTGTACCAGCACAAAATTTAGGTGCTGTGACGTAGGACGAGTACGAATGGGACCATTCTCTTTACACGAATATGTTCTGTGTACATGACGTAGATGAGTACAAATAATATTTGTATTATACTAAATACTAGAGATGAGTCCGGTATTCAATAACTAACTCAGTACCTGTTAGCATGGTCCTAAAATATCTAACGGTATGAAACAAAATACCCAACTAATAACCGGTATCCAAAATATCCAATAACTCCCATCCTTACTAAATACTTTAATTTGCTTGCTCATATTATGAGCAATATAAGTATTTTTAACCGAATTCGCAAATAGGAGGTTTTATGTTCGGCTGTAGGTTTCTTTTTAGTATTTTCGTTGATTTCTTCTACAATTATGTATATGGACTGATAAGAATGATTTTTTAAAGTATAGAAAATGCTCCCTAGGTATTCCATAAAACTTTATTTCCGAGGGAAAAGTATTTATCTCCAAAACTTCAAAACTTTGAAGTTGGTTATAAGTTTTTTAAAAACAATCAAATAATCCATGACGACTTTGGTAACGCTTATGTTATGACTTTTCTTTGAAAATATCACTAGAAGCGATTTGAGCTCAGTAAATCCTTGCAAAAAATATTTCAGCTAAGATTGTTTCACATTTCACCAATTTATCATTGTTTCAACGAAGTGCGAAAACTAAAGTAACATAAGTAAATAAATAAAGTTAGTTTCATAGTTACGAGATTAATAAAATAAGACGAATGGAAGGATAACTCAGAAAACCTAACAAATGGAAGAACCTGAAAAGTATATTGCTACGATGACTAGTGAAACTTTATGTTGTGGCAAGATAAATTGTCCAATAAGGTTAAAAGGGTATACGAACTCTATTAAAGTTACAGTTAACACTACACTTCCAAGGGAGTCTGAGTTTTATACTCCTAATTTTATGACGACGCTAAAATAACGTCCGTCGCAAATTATCGGATTTCCGCAGTTTTCACAGTCTATAAAACCTGTAATCACAGCTCTTAGGTTTAGTTATGTTTGTTATCCCGCACGGTCCGTGATCTTGGCTGCGAGACATTAATCATGTTTTAATGATCGCGACCTTTGGGTCTACCGTTTCCAAGGCGGAAATTTGTTCCTTTCCGCAAGGTCTCTAATCTCTCGTACGAGCGGGCCCACCGGCGAACATGCCTGCCCCATATTTAATTCAACTGTACGTAGGCAGAGTGAAACCAAAGTCAAATAGTTTAAAATTCAGCAATGTTTTCTCTAGTGGGTGTTTGTGGCTGTATTCAGTTATTCTGAACTTTGACTACAATAAACTGTTGATTTTGGCGAATTCCCTTCAAAATTCCACAAACTGAATCAAAACAGGGTTGGATGGAGCTCAATAAATTTGAAGGGAGCGTGCCGTGACCGTCACAATTTCCAAACATTTGCCATTGAACATTCAAACAAAAACGGGTGCGCACTGGAGTTTCACAAAAACCCAGCTGGGATGCGCAAACAACTGGGACAATGCAACTCTCCCGCAAATTAAATCCAGCCCCCGCCACGCCGTCGGCGGTTAGACATACATACATCGGCACTAATTTGCCCTCGCACAAAGTCAAAGTCAAGTCAAAGTCAAAGTTTCTTTATTTCCGTAAATACAATAAATGTACACTTAGAACAGGTCAAATTCTTAAAATTAAACACTGATTTGGAAATAAAGTGATATTTTGATTTCGGTCGCTTCGGTATGTAGACTAAAGTAAAGAAGCGACGAAGAAACCTTTAGCCTGTTAGGTGTTATTTTTCGAGTTGGAGCAAAATCCGTCCCAAGCTTTTATCGCTCGCATTTATCGCTCTCACGTGCCTTTTTATTCCGTTAAATTGAATCCCGCACAGTGATTTATATCCTGCTAGAAACTACGCTTCAAAGCTTACAATAGCTGGCTAGCGCTTTTGTGCTAAAACTACCAAATTCTAAATAACAGGCTTTGTAATTATAAATCATGCCTGCACCATGTATTCCTGGCAGCAACAAATTAATTGAAACCCATCTACCTTGCATTACAAAACAACTGCACCTCCACAGTAAATGAATTCATAAAGCTCGCCGCATTCAATTGAAATATATTTTCTTTTTCCCGACCCCGTAATGAATTAGTTATGGAACTCTTTGCTTGATTTTGTATTGATCGCAACTATCAGTAAAATTTCTTCAGATTTTAGCGCTACAATTTGTGCTCGTATAATTTATGAAATTGCCTTCGTTGACTAGATCGTTAAACTAACTCCATTTGCCATCGTAATATAGTAAAAATTATAATTGTTCACATCGTAGTTTTTTGTTCACAGGTATGCGTATTCTAGTCATGCTGCTGCTCGACACATTGCCTATGCTTGGCAACGTCTTACTGCTATGCTTCTTCGTTTTCTTTATATTCGGTATAGTGGGAGTACAACTGTGGGAAGGAATCTTGAGACAAAGATGCGAACTCGTTCTTCCACCATACGTGCCGAGGCCCAAGTATGTTATTTTTGTCATATCATTTAATCACCAAGCAAACTATAACAACTAAATCAAAGCAAGTTTTCATAGTTTGCCACACATAAATAAATTACCGTTAACTAAGGTTTGAATAAGTAAATACCTGAATTTAGATGATGCCGTTGAGTAGGAATAAGTTTTGGATATAATCCCGGTTAAACGGACTTTCATTTTGTTCCATTTGCTCGCGAGCGCTCGACTTAGCGGCACGTCCCATTGCTAACGTTGACTGCATGCAATATTTAACGCTTACATCCTCGCAGCGCACTCTACATCGCTGCGGCTCTACATGTCATTTTAATATTATATTTTCATTGCATACAATTTTTGCACTGTTTCTAGTCAACACATTTGTGAACCGCGCATGTTGAGAGGTCCGCTTACGAACTAACATCATGACACAAAACTTAAATATTGCATTCCGTCAAAACTCACACAACAGATTTTATAACCAATACTAACTGTTCACACGCATGGAGAAATACATGACCTTATCATAGAGCGTGATAGATTATGTAGTAATCCAAGTAAACATATAACAAAAATGAACGAATCATTATTTTTAATCTTAGATTGATCTAGAACTTAGTAGAATGTGATTTCAAGGCCAACGTATGTCTACATAATTCTTCGTAGCAATTTGCTACGACACCTACGAATCCAAACTATTTCATCCAAAAATGTTACCAACCTAAATGATTCAAGCTACGAAATCACTTTCGTCTGACATTTTAACATAGAATCCTTTAGAATTTTAGGTACATAACACTCGTCACGGCTTCCTAACTTTGTGTTCCAGAGACCTGTCCGAATGGTACAGAGTGCGCGTCAGAGTGAACTCGTAAGAATTTGCGTACAACATTAATGTGTATCTTAAGAATATTGCAAACTCTTGTTCCGTGTACCTTCACACATCTGCCGTCCAGATGTTCTATCGTATTTGCTTCCGTTTTAAAAATTAGCAGTTTTGAAAACATCACAACTGTCTATCACGATTTAGTATGATGTTTGAAGAACTGCCAATTTATCCTCTAAGTACACATGTGGGTAGTTGTTTCGACTTCCTCTTGAATATGTATAAAATATACTCTTTTCTATCTATTGAACTCCATATATTTATCCCAATATAATATCCAGATAAGCCAAATTTGCTAGAAATACTGTACCATTCTATTACCGGTTAATATTCGATAATTACCTACACACATCAATTATACATGAGCCATTACATCGCTGATAACATTTATTTGCCATAACAGCTTTGTTTCTTCATTGTGTGTTCATAATGTGACGTCTAATTCAGCTTTACCATCAAATAAATGCAAGTCTAAATGTATAAACAGTAAAAATGCTATCGTGCCTATTCATCTCGCCAACCAGAGACATTTTTGAGAGTCTGAGACCACAATAAAAGGCATAAGGCGAACATCAAGGGTAACGAGCGGGCTCCCCAAATGATGTGGGTTCCTGGCTCGGCTCGTGTTCCGACGCATGTACTGTCGTTAAACGATAACGACTGTATGGCTACTAACGTTAATCTTATCGATCTGGCTTCCCTATCCCACCTTTATTAGCACTACCATTAGGTACCATTTCAGTGGCACGTAATAGATTTGCATTGAAAACATTCACATATTTGCATGATCTATAGGCACTTGGTGCATAGCCGTAGCATGCATATTTAGAAATAATCATCTGTGGGTAGTCTTCTGCCTTGTTTTCATCAAAGAAAGTCTATAAATACGTTACGTAAGGTTATAAAAAGCACAAGCAATAACACTTTTCTATAGAACGTAAACAGTCCATAAAAGTTCTTACTAAATGTTTAACTTAGGCAAGAACTTGGCCAAGCTCACGTTCAGTTTTAAACATTCCAATTTTATTCGCTCATTATACTGAACTTGGCATTTTTCTATTAACTTATGGAAATAGTGCGTTATTTTAGAAATAACTAGGTGCACCAACTTTATTTTAATAGTTGTTTATCGCATAGTTTGTAGCAACACAAAATTATGATAATAATTAGTTGTATTAAAAACACATTAAAATAACATTCGTCGTAAATTGTTACCTAAAAAAGCATTCAGTATATTTTGTGCCCATAGTTCTCTTTGAATCTTTACTATGTGTATACTGAGTTTAACATTGTTTGCGCAGCATATCGTTCTACTACGAGTTCTCGAAAGAACTGGACTACATTTGCACAACTTCTGAAAACAGTGGAATGCACTATTGTGGCGACTTTCCTCCCTACCGATATGGTGCGTTAGTGTGCAACGAGACGGCCAAACCGCACTCCTACAACACGCCAACGAACGTGTCTTGTGTTAACTGGAACCAATATTACACAAACTGCACACAGCGGGGCTCAAATCCTTTTCAAGGGACGATCTCGTTTGATAATATTGGACTTGCGTGGGTTGCCATATTTCTGGTAAGTAATAACCTACTAAAATCCCACCATGTTGATAATTTTAGAATGTCTGGGTCGAATCTGTTAAATTTTCCAGGTCATATCTTTAGAAGGCTGGACTGACATAATGTACTATGTGCAAGACGCACACAGTTTTTGGGATTGGATCTATTTTGTACTTTTGATCGTGGTAAGTTAATTACTTTTATCTTTATCTTTCCATACCTTATCTTGTGCTTTGAGTAAAAGAAGAAAAGTTATCGACTTCTAAGATTCAACCGCCGTTATGATAAGGGTTCGTTTCCTGTCAGGTAGAGATAATCGCTGAATGTAAATTAATTAAAACAATACTTCGTAATCAACGCTTCAATTGCCTTCGGTACGGCATCCAAATTGAAAGTGATCTTATCTCGGCGAGGGTAAAGACGCCTTTAACTTTTCATTAGGCGCAAATCTGTACGAGGATTAATTAATTTACAAAGGACGTCCTAGAGTTTAACAACATTGAGGTATTCAGAACGGAATCATCTTTCAAGTTTTGTATCTATGGCTATCTCTACCGACAAAAGATGATAGGGTAAAGTTCGGTTTGATGCCTCAGGCAGAAGGTGAATTTTGAACATACAATACTGACAAGAGTGAATAGGTATCTTCGATACCTTTGTCTTACCGTCGGCCACATCGTCATTTTCCATCAGGTGAGATTGTGGTCAAACGAAAAAAAGAAAACCTTAATTTATATTTTCCGAACTAAGGAGGGTTTTGTTACCAAACTTTCAGGAACATAGATAATTGTATTTGTAAAAAAAAATGTTTGGCCGTGGGGTACGTATCGCCACTGTGGCCACGTCTGTCCAAACTTTACCCTTACCTAGCTCAAAGCTACATTTTTACTTCTCAACAGATTGGCTCATTCTTCATGATCAACCTCTGCCTAGTCGTAATTGCCACTCAGTTCGCTGAGACGAAAAAGCGCGAGATGGCAAGAATGAGAGCTGAAAGAGCTCGCTTCACGTCTACTTCTACCCTCGCCTCCTCAACCAATAATAGTGAGCCTGCTACGTGTTATGCGGAGATTGTCAAATATGTGGCGCATTTGTACCGGCGGTTCAAGAGGAGGATGGCCAAGAAGATAAGGTCTGTTGTTGTTTATTTTTTACTCTAAATGTAGTAAAAGCAAAGAAAAAAATTATATCTCAAAAATTTACGATTTCGCGGTACTTGAATGGGTTCAAGTCCCGCAGAAATCGTAACTTAAGGTCATGGGTGACCTTCCGCTCAATACGGGACTGCGCTAACCAACTGCGCTATGAAATCGAACCCGACAAGTCGAAAATCTTAGCGACTTCCTTAAGGACTCTAGCTATAGGATTGCATAAACTTTAATGATTCCCCTGTAGGTGGAGCTAACGGTGCTAGAGTCCGTAAGGAAGTCCCATAGATTTTCGACTCATCGGGTACTTGATTTCGTGGTGCAGTTGGTTAGCGCAGTCCCATATTGAGGGGAAAATCCCGCCGAAATCGTAAATTTTTGGAATATCATTTTCTTTGAGATTACCCCGAGTGCGAGGGCTTACACACAATTTTTACAATAATCTTGGACTGAAAGCAGTTGGCGACGATGATCCATGTAGGCCATTGTAGGCACTGTTAATAAGACTTTAAATGCCGAAATTGTATAGTTAACTTTTCTATGGTACGCTTCGGTAGACTCAGAATCAGAATCAATAACTTTATTTCTTTAGGCTTACAAAATAAGCACTTAGACAAGTCAAATTTTATACTTTAAATATAGTTATCATTATCAAATAAGAAATAAGGTGTTATTGATATTCTCTTCCCTTCTATTTTTTGTCCACTAGTGGAAGAAGTGAAAAAGAAAGCACATTTATGTGTCTAATACATGTTTATTTTGCCTATCTCAATATTTCAATAAAGCTAAACAAAACATTGAATTTCTTACATACCACGGGCAGTGCGGAACGGAGCGACATCTGACCAAGCATTAACATTATCGATGCATTCATCTATAGAGTAAAAGGCCTTCCTGATAAGGTTCCTCCCTCTCAATATTTTATCTAAGATCTAAAAGATAGGATATTAGAAAAACTCTTTTATGTTAAATAAAAAATAGGACATCGATAATCTGATAGCTAACGGACCCACTCAAACCCTTTCATTGAAAACATCTCACTTCTGCTCGAATAACACTTTGGATCGGCGGCATGACAATAGCCTTTGTATCGGCGGTATAAATTCTGACAATCTTTTTCTATTCACGGGCAACTGAACATTTCAATCAAATCAAAAATCAAATCACTTCTGAGACTCTATTTTGTTTTTTCCTTTCTTTTCCTAGCTTCCAACCATGACAACTTAAGTTTTATGTTTTGTCTATCAAGTTTTATAACCGAAAATAAAATTATAATATAATCAAGTAAATAGAATCCATTTAAGATAATATTTTTCTTTTATTCCAATGTAAAGTAAATTTACTGGGACAATCTCTCTGTTTGCATATTTTAGACAACAGAATCACGCTACACGAAATCGACATTTTCTGTTTGCAAATCTTTTTATCCCGCGACAGATCCCTAGATTTTGTTGAAATAATGGATTTGTTTCGTGTGTTATTCGAAGTCTTTAGAGGGCCTGATACATTATGAAGATTACTCTCATTGTTTATTCATGCCCTTGTTTTCTGTCTTTCATTTGGAATGTAATTCCCATTGGTGCTCGTAAGCGGCCGTTGTTCAATTAGTTTTCGGGTCATTATATCTAATGTCGGGTAGTAATGTGTTAGTGGTCTTGTATAACCTCAATATAATATAAATAAAAAACTCCACAACGTAGCTTTTTGTACTGACCCAAAGACAAATTAGTTAAAGAAGTAAAAATTACTTGTTTTATTCCAAATTCCAAATATATTTATTGCTTCAAACATGGTATAAATGTTGTTTATGTCAAAATAATGCACTCATGTCTCATTTTTATTAGTGGTTAGGTAACTTCGAAGAAGCATCACAAATATTTCATATTTATTTAATTGCATCATTGTGTACATTTGTAGGTCTTAGTATCTAGGTATAAGAGACACAATGTTACCCAAGCAGGGCGTGGAATTAGGTACCTACTGAGAGTAGAAGTGGACTGGTTTTCTAGAAATTTCTCTAGAAGGTTTCAGAAGAAAAAATAACGTAGTTTTAGTTGAATAATTAGGTCTTTATAAAATATTATTTAGGTACTACTATAGGTTTTATCAATGTCTAAGTATAAGTAAGACAACACATAAAACACACGCATAGTAAATAAATAAGCATCATTATGACATTGTTCAGGTTATACCGATATCAGCGAGCTCAAATGCAATGGGGTACAAGCAAAGAAACTCTTCAGTTACCATCGACCAAGCCGAAGCAACATCATCCGTGCTGCCCAAGAGCTCATCCACAGGTAAAAAACTAGAGATTATAGACAGCGTGATGCCCTATTTTTCCGATTAATGGGATGATATTATTTAATTCACATAATTATGTCTTGTCTGTTCCATCACCGATTTTAATGAGACGAAATCACCGATCAAGGCCTTAGGTCAAGAAATACCGGAACGATAAGCGGCCTTAATTGACCTACCTGCCAAACATTTTTGAATTGTTCTTCTGTAATATGTAACTTTTGAATTGTTCTTGTAAATAAATTCTACACATTTTAGCGCGAAAATTTTCTATTAGATTATTTTTACTAAATGTAAAAATGAAAAGAATCTAAACATTTTTCTCTCTCCAGGATTACTCAAATATTATCACCCGCTCCATTTAAACTCCAGGTGATAAAATTAATAAGTCCAAACTCAAACTTTCTGCTCACGTAAATGTCCCAAGGGACTCGGAATT
Source organism: Eupithecia insigniata (assembly GCA_947859395.1). NCBI lineage: Eukaryota > Metazoa > Arthropoda > Insecta > Lepidoptera > Geometridae > Eupithecia > Eupithecia insigniata. Next base: position 11,296,968 of record OX401999.1, on the reverse strand, counting down.
ACATTGTAATATTAGGAAGGAGTCTTAAAGTCACGTAGGCGTATTGTCATTAACTTGAATGAGTGAAAATACATAATTTTAAGAGTGGAATTTCAAAATTAATCATTCACATATATGCTTTGAATAAACAGACTACTTTATATTCATTGTTAAAACACATGATGCCAAGACAAAAGATAAATAATCAGGGATTCTGTATTTTTGCATGTACATAGATAATGTGCTACGTGCTACGAATACGCTACGAAAATTCGTAGACTTTACAAAAAATCCCGCAATTCTTTCAAGAAAGCGTTTTGGTAGTTTTCGCTTAATTTAAGGTACTCTCTTGATACTATACTTTTTTAATATAAAAATTCTGAACATCGAATAACCACCATCATTTCAAAAATGGATTCAGCGCAGCGGGCGGCGTTCGGTCTACGACGCAGGACATTGCGGGTTCGATTCCCACCTTGGAACAAATGTTTGTACGATCTGCATATATCTGTTCCCGGTGTTCTGGCTATTCTATGTATAGTAAAAATATCTACCTTTGTAATGTATTGCAATAATTATATCAGTCGTCTAGTACCCATAACACAAGCTCTGCTTAGCTTGCGGCTAGATGATGTTGTGTGAATTGTCGAGCATTATTATAATATTATTTACAATAGAGTAGATACAATAAGAGGCCTGATTCGGTGTAATCATCAATCCGAAAATCAGTCTTTAAAATAGCCAGATGAGCCTTATGATATTAGCAAATCAAGAGAATGAGTTTATAAAACGAATAAAGCTTATTAAATAAACTAAGTATTCATGGTAATGTTCTTTAAAAGATAATTGAACAATCGGCAGTTTTTTGTGATTGTTTATGACGTACCTATTATGTATGATACACGTGTTAAGTGTCCAAAGTGCGCTCATACCTTGAGCAATAAGCTTGGGTATGAAAGCCATGAAATAGCGCACAAAAGGGTAGAAAACCAATACCTAAGTCTAAGTTCAAAACGCCTGACCAAGTACACAGTTACCGTAGCCGAAATTGGCTTTAACAGGAGCATAATTTATGGTTATAAATATCTTACCTAAGTGTATTTCTACCAAAATTGCACGCATGTAACATCACATCCGAATAGATTTAATTATATAATGATTATTATGTGTGCAAACTGATTATGGGTCCAAAGCATGTAAATGTAACCATTTGATTACCTTTTAGCATTTAGAAGAGCAACAACCTTAACTTTTTGAATCACCATAGTCTTTTTCTTCACCAAGGTTGTTTATATTCATGACATTACTTCTATGGAATGAAAACTCTTACGACAAAATGGCGCTAAGTATACGTGAAAATATTAGGTTTGCTACCACAAGGCCAACACATTTTATAAGCTGGGTATTTCTATATTAATGGGAACCTTATTTATTCATGAAAAACTTCAGCGTTTCATCCTTGACCGCAGGTCACCGTAACGGTGAGTTCGGCATGTTGTAGGTACACTGTAATCATGTTTGTAAAGGGTATCTGTTAAATAGTTCACGTGGTATAAAAACATATTGAACACAATTTTATTACAAAATTATAATGCGAATTATCATCCGTTATCAGTGACTAGCGGGCCGCCCTAGCCTCACACGGGTATTTAACAGAAATTGCAAGATCCCTAATTTTTTTAAATATACATAAATATAGCCTATGTCACCCGGGGATAGTTTAGCTTACGAAGTAACATTACCTAATCTGTGGTTCAGCTTTCCAACAGTGAAAAAAATTTTCAAAACGATTCAGTATTTTCGGAGCCTATTCAATGCAAGCAAACAAATATCAGTCAAATCTTTCCTCTTTATAATATTAGCATAGATACACTATAATAATACAAGTTCAACAACTATAGCTCTACCTTAAGATTATCGCGATTCACAACATTTTTACACCTAGTGACAGAATTTTCACATTATTTGAATGGAAATACCCCTTATTTTAATCCTTAGTTTATTCGATCATAAGGATGATAATTCGCAGTATAATTTTTAATAAAAATCTGTTCACATTGTATTTATACAGCGTGAACTATTGGCAGCCCTATAACAGTTGTAAGAACTTTTCAATTCCTTACCCAGTAAGGCTACAAGCTGTTTATTTCGTTAAGAGGCTTACGTACGTGTAACATGTTGTACAGCAAACCAACGGCAAAAGCGTGGAGGAAGGGGAAGAGCCGATTTCGCGACCCAGCCTGTTGCGCGTGCCTTCGCTCTCCGCCGCTGACTTGGAGGTAACCTTGACCCACTGACACCTTGTCTTACAGATGCTAAGTAACCGCTTCTCTTACAGAGATATCTGGTTTTATATCTGCTTTACCTGAGCAAAGGGGAATTCTATACATTTTTCTTTCTGTTTGAGTCATTTATTTTATTTTATTTTGTTTTGTCATGGCTGTATTGCAACACTGGTGTTAGAGCACTGAAGTAATTATCAGTAAGCCTGTGCGTGTTTTACAGGGATAAAAGTAGCCTATAGCCGTCCACGGGATACCGTCTACCTCTGTGCATTAAGATCCGTTCAGCCATTTAGGCCTGAAAAGTTAACAGACAGACAGACAAAAGTTCGTTTTTATTATGAACCATTGATCTATCTGAAATGAAATGATTGCACATTTCTAATCCTTCACAAATATAGACTGTTTTTTCTTCAAAATCTATTTAAAAAAAAATGATATTCGACCAGGCTTCTGCTATCAACGCAGGGATTCAAGTTAGTCAAGTCATTATCAGAGTTTATCTACACAAGTACCTGCACTCCAAGCCTAAATCAACACTCATTTGATGTAATTCCGCCCTCGAATTTTAATTAAAAGGCTCCAATGTCCGGAACTACTTCCCATTGTTGTTTGATCAGTCGCACCATAATTTAATTAATTTGAAATGTGTAGTGAATTAAGAAATGAGCTGAATAAGATGGAAAAGTCCAGCAATATTTACTGGCTATGAGAGAAAATACCTCTACTTTATTCTCGCCTCTTTTGTTAAATGCTTCTTGCTGAACGCTTCCATATTTTTTTTTAGTATCGGAAGAAATATGAACAGTCAATTATTTCCATGACGTTTCTCAGTTTCAAAGAAAAAACAAAACAAAAGGTTCGGTTTACGATACTTTTGTTAAAGATTTTTCCGCTCAGTCTTTATCTTTGACGATCGAATGGACTGTTTGTTTCCTAGAACGCATCAAACCTCTCGCTGCTATCTCCCCCGTCGCTGGCCCGGCGAAGGTCGTCAGTGATGTTCAGCGATACAGTAGTTCTCCACACATCCAACTCCCCACATAACGTTTGCTCTTCAGAGAAAATGACTCAAACTGGTAAGTACATTGAAACACTATTGAAAGTGGAGAAAATAATCTTTTTGGTCCCAAAACTAGATCTCTCAGAATTACATTCAAGATTGCTTTGTAATCCTTTTACTGATTGAAGTTTTCTCAAAGAAATGGCTCCACTATAAACTTTACTTGGTTTTTCTACGCAAGTAGGTACCTATCTCAATCGTGTTTAGAATCTTCATTTCTCACAATTAGGTACTTACGTTCAAACTGATTTTGAAAGCACAAATATTTTCAGCATCAACGAATATTTAGCGTGGCATTACAAAATTAAACCAATCTAATAACAGGCTGCTCCCAGCATAGACTTAACTTTGCATTTTAGAAATCTCTTCACAACACCGCCAAACTTTTGGTATAAACACCAGCGCACACATTGTAGATTAAAGTTTTTCTACTTTATGTTTCGTAAACACACCACTTGCCTACTTCAAGTTCAAGCCTTCTCAAGGCACTCGGTAACGTGTAACTTTACCTGTTGCCACGCTTTCAACTTTCCCACTAAAACAGGCGAAGGAACTTTTTAACATTTACAATGCATATTTGTAGATTCATTGATTCAGCGTGACTGGCTTAAGTGCCCGAGCGGTGGTGAGTCTAGAGACGTAGTTCTAGACGTTTCTGTACTGATAAATTATTGTTGTAATCGTTTATTAGTACGGAAGATTAGACGGGCTTATCACTCTTCGCTTCTTCACTATCTAGAAAAAACTTAGAAAATAATGATCTTCGCTTTCCTCTTTCGATTAGGTTTCTTGAACTGTTTTCAGTCTCTGTTACTGTCTGTATTTTGAAAGCATTTTTGTTTAAAATAAATACATTTATTTGAAATATATCTTGCTATTGAATTTTATAGAAGTATAGAAAACACTATCCTTTACTGAATTTTTTTACCTATACACAGAAGAAAAACAGAAATGCTTTAAAAAACCTCTGTCTACTCTATCTTTCTAAAGTAGTGACGTATTTCTACGTGGCGTAGAGTTCGACCTGCCGACAGAAACAATGGAGGATCGCGCCGCAGCGGGAGGCACTATGTCGTGCCAGGAACTTCTAGCACTTTCTGGAGCCCTCTCTGCTGCCTTGCCTACTGGGCAAGTAGCTCTGGACTCTTTCTTCGAAGAACTAACCAAGGGAATCAGCAAGCGCGCTGGGGAGGATAAAGGAGATTCCAAAGTAAGACTTTACTTAAGAATTCGCTAGTGTTTTTTTAATCATGCTATAGTACCGATCTATGATACTGTCAGAATGCTTATACAAATTAGGTACGCCTGTAAGAATAAAAGTACTTGATAAATTAATAAATAAAACAATCACAATCAGAATTAATAATATTTATTTCCTTAAGACCAGAACCCGGTCAAAACATTTAACATTTAAAAAACTTACCGATCAAGTAATTGGAGGAACTTTAAGGTCGCCCTCGTTCTATAAGTATTTCTACCTACTGTTCGGTTAATTCGATCAATTTAGAAAGAAGCTTTACTCGGTTTTACTTTGGAAAGTTTAACATCAACGTGAACCTACGCATTTACCAATTTTTAGATTGGAAATAGTTTTGAGATCATTTACAACCTTGATCGTTTTATGTAATTTTGTAGACAATAGAAATTGACGATTTCTCATGCTGTGCGGAGCTGATCGCCGCTGAAGCAGCCAAGAAACTGACGAAGAAAACTCGTCTCAAAAACGCTTGCTTCGGTTTTTTTAAGAGGATATCCAAGTTCTTCGGAATTATAAGGAAACATGTCAAAAACATAGTCGACCACAAGTATTTTCAACAGGGTAAGTCCCCATTCGTCGGTATTTTTTTAAAGTGGAAAGCGCAGTTTAATCTTAGTAACTTCAATGATTCAAAAACTTTAATTACGATAATTTTCGACGAATAGATTAATTCGAATAGATTCTACTTGGCATAACCAAAAGTTTGAAATAAAGTAGCAGTTCGATTTTTTATTATTATCAGTAACTCATCTTTTTCATTAGGTAGGTACCTACTCTTCATTTTAGTATTTTTTGTGCAATGAGGTAACAAGATCGTTATATTTATTACTCACCTGAAAAATATACAGAAAAAAATATAATCCGATACCTAAACTGAATTTATTTCCTGTTGGCAGTCCTCGAATAAATTTAGGAAATCGATGAAATAGATACCGATCTCTCCGACCTTAATAACATTTATCAATAAAAGCAACAGGGCTCTGATAGCTTTCAGATGATTAAGCTACGTGTTTTATATTTGAAAATGTTTTATTACAATTTACTTCGTTGTTTGACACAACAATTCATCTTTGAAGGAATTCAATTCCGACAAAAGCAAGCCTTTTTTACTTTGTTTGGATGAGGTTAGATTCGATTTTAAAATATTAAGTAAATATTTTAAAATCGAATCTAACATCATCCAAATATTTATTTACATAATGGTGCGGGAATATTATTATTATCTAAGTACACAAATTATTAACTATTAGCTTCTGCCCGCGGTTTTGCACGCGCATTTTCACTATTATAAATCAAATATCAAAGTGCTTTATTTCCTTTAGACCTTACAGGACTCTTGGACACGTCACAAAATTAAAATTACATAAGTATAACAGGGACATAAAGTGATCACTTAGATTTTTTGTTCACTTCAATCTTTTTCTAACTATAATATATAAATAACCTTTTAGCAAAGTAATGTACGCCACTCATCTTGATCTATTTTTCTGACTTATTTTTCTTGATCTGGTTTTGGAGATCCTGGGTAACTAAAGAATTTTCACATTTCACAAACTTTTATGAGCTAGATCAAAGGGAATTAAGTCGCTGTCATGTCTTATAAAAACATTGATTACTTTTTATTCTTTAATAAGTTCCCATGGGATAAAAACCTTCTTCAGACGTTTTCATAAAAACAACGCGTTCGAAGCGGCGAGCAGAAACTAAATAGTTATATAAGTAACATTACCTAATCTGTGGTTATATGATAATACCAAAATTATGTAATGAAACAATTGTTAGACAATACAACAAAGGAAATATTTATGTATCTATCTATGTATTGTATTATATACGTATATCAGTCATCTAGTACCCATAATACAAACTCTGCTTAACTTAGGGCTAGATGATGCTGTGTGGATTCAAAACTCAAAACTCAGTGCTTTATTTCCTTTAGACCTTACCTTACCTTACACGGCACAAAATTAAAAATACATATTTTTTAATTATAGAATGTCCAACATTCATTTTTTTTTATAACAAAAAAGTATAGTTATAACCTAAATTACAGTGCACAGCGCAACTCTACGCGTCTTTAATACCATGGCAATATTTCAGGTATTCTGCTAGCGATTCTAATCAACACGCTATCAATGGGTATTGAATACCACAATCAACCGGAAGAGTTGACAGTGATAGTTGAAATCAGCAATATTGTGTTCTCGGCCATATTCGCTGTGGAGATGATCTTCAAAATAGCAGCCGAGGGGCCTTTCAAGTACATAGCGAATGGTTTTAACGTTTTCGATGGCGTTATTGTGATATTGAGGTAAGATATAATTATTGAATTAATCAATAGACCCTCGTTTGCACACAATCTCACCTGATGGAAAGTGACGATGTGGCCGACGATGTATCAGAAAAGTCCAGAAGACATCTATTTACTGTTGTCCTGAAGCGACCTTTACTCTGGTTGGATCGTAACAAGTAAAAAGCATGACATCCGTAGAATTGGCATGATGACTGATTTTACGGAACTACTCCGAGATGTTTTTATACATGTACTGAGAACAAAATATATCATATTTCTGCAAAAAATATTGAAGGAAGGATAAATTGAGCTTTTAAAAATGCAATTTCAATTTCGCTCTAAACGCTAGTGGCGTCCGTCAATGACGTCACCGATGCACGAACATCATCGGATGATTCATAATGACCATAATATTTTCAAGAGAAGAAACTCAGACCTGTACGATAGTTATTCTTCCATTTACAAAATATTGTGTTGGCATGACGACGGCGCGGCGACGACGTCACAACTCAGTATTATCTGATTGGTGTTTAACGTGTCATGGTGGATTGCTGTATTTTGTAGTTTTATTTTATCCAAATAATAAATTAATCACGATTGAAATAAAAATACAATACGTGTTTTGTACTTTCTGGCTCAGATATAATACGATAAATACATAATTTTGGTGATTTTTAGTTATTATCATCATCCCTATTCAAAACAAAACAAATGAATGAAAACTTTTTCATTTGTTTTTATTTCACAGCGCATTCGAACTTACGCAAAGCTATGGCCAAGATAAAGAAATACAAGGCAACTCTGGATTATCAGTATTACGCACATTTCGACTCTTGCGCATTTTGAAACTTGTGCGCTTTATGCCAAACTTGCGCAGACAACTATTCGTCATGCTCAGAACTATGGACAATGTTGCAGTGTTTTTTTCGTTACTGGTGCTTTTCATCTTTATATTCAGGTAAATATCTAGTTTTACTTAGATATCAATAAGTTTAACGTAAGGGTTTTAAATCAAAGATTATGGCATAATTAAACTTGAATCTAAATCAAAGCTAAAACTAAAGTTATAAATTGCATGTGATTCAAAAGCACTCTAAAATAAATTAAAGGATTATGTTTAATTTTGAGTTACTTGATGAAAATACAAAACTGCTGTCTAAGTTAATAAGTTTGTTCAGCCTTTTGAAATTAACTTTCTTGACATTATTTTTGTTTACATTGCCTTCAAACAAATCCAAAACTGTTCTTGATCACCTAATTTAAAAACTTGATTACTACTTAATCTTTACTAAGAACTGCGATTACTTTTTCTCATTGCGCTGGCCTTCAGAATCTTATAGCTGAAATAGTTATCTATGAACTCAGTCTCCTATTGAAACGTCTCTCATACCTGTTAGAAGCAATTAGAAACACCTCCCCAGCAATCACTTATTGATTGCTCATTCATTTTTCCGTAGCCAAAGAAGATTTATTCGACTCTCCATAAAATATGAAATTCTGAATGTTTCTACCTGTCACACCCGCATCCTTTAACCTGTGCACTAACTGTGAGTGATTTCTCCTATTTCTTTTCATTATTTCCTTATTATATACATATGTGTCACTTCTATCTTCAAAATCCACTACACACTGCCACTATCACACACATCAAATCTTTTCTATTCTATTTAATATATCTTTCTCATAGACCTCACGCTTTTACGCTTTCCTCCACTCGGATTTATTTTACACCAGCACCTTGCTCATCTTAGACTCTACCAATACAGTATATATTCATTATATATTTCCCTATATACCTATCTGTATAGCCCTTATTGTTAATAGACAGGTGATTAGCAATGGTATTATCTAATCGTATATTGCGTGATAACGTTCAGCATCCTCGGTATGAACCTCTTCGGGTGCAAATTCTGCGAGAAAGACGAGGATGGCGATCCAGATTGTGACAGAAAAAACTTTGATACGCTCTTGTGGGCCTTTGTCACGGTGTTTCAGGTATTCAAATTTCAAATAAAGTACCTAACAGACAACCCAGAAACAGACTGTACCTACTTGCAACATTACTAAACGCTTACAAACGGGTCCGTCAGCAGTCAACACTTGACAGAATGACAATCCCATAACATAGGATTGCGCTGCGACGGCTAATCGACTAACCACGCGAATACACAAACGAACGGTCACCTTGCTGCAAGAGGAGCGAAACACTTGCCTTTTACTAAACACGTCTCGCTTGCAGCATCGTCCGTTATCAACAGGCGTTCAGTCGCGTAACAGCTACCCTAGAACCCGCGTAGTGAGATAGATCCATACGTAACAGATTGATCCAACATCATCTAGTGTCACGATCACCAGTTGTACCGTACCTACAGTTCCCATCAGAGTCGAAGCACATTAGTCAGAGAGCTTGTTGAGCGTTCGTCCGTAGGTTAGCTTGAGGGCAACGGAGCCTCGCGTGACCTCCTCGTCGATCCTTACTCCCACTACTACGACCGCACTTGGTTACAGTATCTCTATCACTCTGCATGAAGCTTCTATTACTTTAGTATTTAACTTAATTCTATACGAAATTTGTGGAAAGCTTAAATGTTGTTATTATTATTGTATTCATTTCTCTTTTTGGAAGTAGGTAATGGTTTCGCGACAAAAGTTTCCACTGATTTCGGCAACCCCAGCACCCTTGTTGTTAACTTCAGTAACAATCTAATTTTCAATTACTTTCCCCTTTCTTGAACTTTTATCTTCCCGTTTATTGTACGTTGATTAAAATTGGCCCATTTAATTATTTTCTTTACTCTTTTATTCTATTGGCATAAAAATAAACATGATAATTTTGAAAATGCATACGATTTGAATGATATTTGCTATACCTAAGTACGTATTTTATGAAACTGTATGGTGACCATTTTCTTTACTTATCATGCAAACTGTAATTATGCACTTTATTTTCGCCTGTTTTCTTCTTCTAATTTTTTTTACTGCATTATATTATTTTTCTATCAGTTACCGACGCAGTAATAAAGAATGAAATTATAAATGGTATGAAATTTGCAGATATATTTGCACTAAATAACACGATATATTTTAAAAATTTAGATGAATGAATAACAAGGCCGTTGTTGGTGGTAGCGTCCCAACGGCGATAACACTGCTTAACCAACTAGGCTTTGGATCAACTATTTGATCGTTACTGTGATCACCAATTCAGTATCAATAGATCACAAATCGTAATAAAATATTGGACGTTTAAATAAAACTAATTTTACGGCACTCTTGTTCTGTATGTATCTAGGTATAGTCGCACAATTGCACTGAGAAACAATGAATCCCAGAATATTGTAAATACGCGGTCCGTAACATTAGTATTATTTGTTGAAACGGGAGGTGGCAGTGTTGTCGCTGGCACAGTCGCGTCGTCAGGTTGCCTCGGTTGCGGCGTATGCGCATAGCATTTTGTTTTTCTTTCATTTTTACATTGGGCCCTCGCCGTGCAGTATTCTGGGCATGTATCTATTCGGTGGTAAGTTTTGCAAGTACGTCGAAGATAATGGCGCCGAGCGCGACTGTACCTGCCCAGAGATCGTCTCGCGCCACCCCCAGTGCGAATGTGACAGGAAACATTTTAATAACATTCTGTGGGCTACGGTCACCGTGTTCCAGGTAAGCCTAGCTCCGTCCCTAGACTAGGCAACAAATAGTCGGTTTATTTGCGATCCCGTTCAATATTTTTTAGACGCGTGTTTCTCGTACGACAAAATTTTTATAAAACTGTCTTTTATTACAACTTTTACTGAGTTTGTGAATAAAGACGAATAATTTACTTGAAATTCGATTTACTTATAATAAAACTCGAGAGATTCGCCGTAGTACATTATTAACTTAAAATTTCCTTATTGCATCGTAATGAGCGCTCTGTAGCTAGTGCATCTTGCTTGTAAACTAGTCTAGATTATGCTAAGACCCTGATATGCTTGTGTACTCCAACCGCCGTCTGTGTTCCCTTTCATTATTAGTGTACTACACTAACCACAATGCTACACTTGTAACACTAACACCAGCCAACACCCTCTACAATAACAGAGTATGATATTTTCCGTTATGTTGAGTTTTACTTTAAATAACACTCAATTACCTACTTTACAGTATATAACAAACAAAGGCACAACTTACAATATGACAGCACACCTCGCTTATTTTGATTTATTACCAGTGTATTAAAATATTGGATGATATTTGATGTGGTAGAGCGACTTACGCACTGGAATCAAACATTCACTTTGTGTAAACGTTTCAGGTTTTGACACAAGAAGATTGGAATGTTGTCTTGTTTAACGGAATGGAAAAGACGAGCCATTGGGCCGCGTTGTATTTCGTCGCTCTAATGACTTTTGGGAATTACGTATTATTCAACTTGTTGGTTGCTATTCTAGTCGAAGGATTTAGCTCTGAGGTGAGTGGCATAATAAGATCAGTGTACCGTTCCCTAAATTCGTGAACAAATACTCATGTGTTATTCAATCTCTTAGCGAAATGAGAGGCGGGAACGTGAGCAGAGGGAGTTAGTGAAATCTAAATTGTCAGGCGAGTGCTTCTCAGACAACAACGAGCTACAGTACGATGATTCCAACTCGGGATCGCATTCCAGTGACAGCTTTTCGCAGGTGAATATTATAAAAACCTTTGTTTAGCATTCTTACTGGAACCTGTTTATTTTATTTCAAGACTTCAATTTAAATTCTTGAAATAATGACTTATTCGTGAGGAAGAATCTTATTTTCATAAAACTTGTTAGAATTGAAGAGACATTTAAAAGACACTGTTTATAAACACAGTCGTCATATACAAACAATCTCAAGTGACCAGAAAAGAGAAAATCGTTCGTACAACTTGACAACTCTATTACCGGTCAATATTTCTATCGCAGAACGAAATAAAAAACTACTGGCGGTCGGCAGACGACGTTAGAAAAGCAAAGGCCGACGTAAATGGACACAAGGAAAAGTCGATGCGACGCCGTAAAACCAAATCAACCCACCATCCCACGCTCTGTAAGGACTGCGCTCAATCCAACAAATGTAATTTACAGAAGGTGAGATACATCACAATTTGGTTCATTACTCTGAGAAAAGGTTTCAATTCCACGTAACGATGTTTGGATTTCGTTTAGAGCCTATTTGGGAAGGCTAGTAAATTATGTGAATAAGTAACGCAAGGCCAAAAGTTGTTTTAGAACCTAGGCGTCTATTCATCGGAGTTTGTATTCAGTGTGTTACGTTGGTGGGACGCTTTGATATTCATAAGTGCTTACTTTGACAACACCTGAATCAAGGCACTGTTGAAATTGAATTTGTTATCTTGGATCGCACCCTAAAGGGTTGTTTGAGTCTTACCGCTTGGGACAACAAAATGTATATTGAGATTTACTTTAGGAAAACAAAAGAAAATCTGTATGCATTTGTTTTTACGAAATTCCGTAACTAAATCAAATTGTCTGCTATGGAGATACGGGTTTCACTTTACCTTTTTTGATAGGTTATTTTTGTTAGAGGTAAAATATTGTATCGTAAAAGATCAAATTATAACAGTATTTTTTGTTAAATCTTATGAATCATCCAGGAAAAGATGCTAGCAAGCAATGCAGGCAATTCCGACGGTCCAGCACTGCCAATGATCACCCACACCGCGGCTACGCCACAAGATTCTCCATCTACGACCTTAGAGCCGGGGGTCACCTTCCGAGACTTCAACATGGCCCTGAACTTGGAGAAGTCCTCCATGCTATCCAGCATGGACTCTATTGATCGCACTTCTGTACGTAAATAATAGCCCATTTTGATTGAAATTTCTTTCATCTGATACTCAAGAGAGTTGGGTACTTGAAATTCTATGAATTGCCAAAACAAGCCAGGAATTTATTCAAATTATAACCATCAACATAATCTCCAATGAATAATTAAATCACTTTTCCTTTTTAGCGATTTTATTACATGAAACGAATTTTTCAGTGTGCAAGCATACCAGGTCTGCTAAAGCCTCCAAACAGCTACACCCTAACCCTTCACTCAGCTCAAGCTCAACTTGGATCTGAGAAAGCCAGGCTACCCATGACCTTAGCCCCTCCAGCGCTAAGCCTAGCCCTCCCCCCTTTGACCCTATCCTTGCCCCCCGTGAGGGCAGGATCTCCTTCCACTGCCCCTACTACGCCTAAATCTCCTATTCTGCCGGAGAAGAATCTGCACTTGACGATTGTGAAGGAGAAAGACGATAACTGTCTAAATACTAGCGATAAATCTAGTCTTCTCAGTTCTCAAAAGTGAGTACAGTTTTAACTCTATAGAATGTAAAGTTTGATAACTTTTTCATAATCATTTGTGTCATTTTAGAAACGTAAGCATAGTAGAAACGCCCCAAACAAACCCTGAAGACAAATGCAGGGTACAAAGAGGGTACAGCTGGCGACTTTCACGTCCGAGCCTCCGGAGGAAGCCGAAACAAAGAGCGGGCTCCGATTCAGACGCTGTTGTGTTGAACAATGGAAGGGACCATGCTGTTTGCAACGGTTAGAGATATTTTAATATAACTTGTTTTTACAATTCAAATTTTTTTATGCAAAGGTTTTCGTGGAAATAAACGCTATATTTTATGAAATATAGCTTTATTTTACACAAACAAAAGCTATATTTTATGAAATATAGCTTTTGTAATGTAATTAGATGAAATTTTTCAATTTCAGTTTATATATCATGCACTCTATGTAGTGCATGGTTTGAGGTCATAAGATAAAAAAATATTGAACACTAGCTGCTGCCCGCGCCGTCGCCCGCATTTTATCGGGATAAAAAATAGCCTATATGTTATTCCTGGTCCCAAACTATCTATACCCATACCTAATTTCAGCCTAATCGGCTCAGTAGTTTTTGCGTGAAAGTAACAAATATCCATACATACATCCATACAAACTTTGACATTTATAATATTAGGGATGATAGGATACGGTAGAAGGATAATATATTTTTGACTATTACGATCACAACCAATGTGTTGTATTTTACACTGCCTTTTTGATTTTTCATTCATTATAGATAGATAAAAATTTACTTGTGTTTTCTTTTTCATTCTTAGGTTCAAGTCTCCGTAAGAACGAGATCCTCCTATCATCGTCAATGGTGATCAAAAACGACACGCAGTCGGAATTACCCAACAACCGCGCTCGACCGCAGCTGCCCGCGCCTCGAGTGTTGGCTCCCCCAGTTAAGAGGGTGTCTGCCCATAATGCACCTCTACTGCCTGACGTGAGTTATAATCTACCCACTTTTTAGTAGATATACTTTTTATCAATGCTGATTCCATGGTATGTAATATGAGATATGGTCTTCCGAGACACGACCGACGGTCACGTGGGTGACACAAGCCTACGTCATCGACGCTATCGGCGAATGAGAGAGAAGACGAATCTGTTTTTTGGTGGTACAGGTAGCCTAAAATCGTAACTCCCCGACCTCTTACATATATTACCTGTATAAATCTGATAAAACTAAGTGGTGTTTTGTATTATCCGATTATTTATCATATTGACTCATGTTAAATAACGCTATTTTGACTGATCTTACCAAAATTATTGAGGTTTGTTTTTTTTTATTGATTTTTCCATTGGCCCTTATGACATTTGTTTCCCAACTTGTACGTTTTCTTGAAATAAAGTGGCAACTGGACAGTGACTTTTGTCGTGAATTTTAACGCAGTCAGGTCAATGTCAAACAATCAGTCAATCATCATCATCGATGGTTTTACATCCATGAAGGATGGTTTATATAGTATTAGTTTTTTGCCACTAACGTAGATCAGTCAGATAATAAAGGTAGGTTTTTGTTTCATTGTAGAAATTAGTTTGATGTTTGCTATTGTGAAATTCTATACATTATTGGATTCTCTTGTTACGAGTGTTCTACGCAATGCGGTATTGTAATAATCTTACGATCCATCATGTGTGGCTGATCATTTTCAAGGGATTTGTTGACATTTCTGATGGATAGCCATACCAAAATTAAACCTTGAAACGAAGTCATATACAGATACTGTTAACGAAGTCTCGTTTGATAACCACGCGTCCAGTACCATATCTAAGCCCTGAGTTTGACGAGTCGATAGCATCGTCTCAACGACGACGCGGGGCGACGAGACGTTTCTATCGATTTACCGAAGTCAGGGCTCTGGTTTTATTAGTCTACAGGGCTTAGTAAGGGTTTTTTTCAGGTGTCATGGAAAGCTCCAGAAGCAGGCTTTACGTCTGAATCCGCAGTGCGGTTGGACAGCGTGAAGTCTCCGCCTCATAGGCTGTCACTCACCAACGACTATCTTACTAGTAAGCAAATAGGAATTATAAACATCCTCATCAATTATTTTGAAACAGTAGTAGTGAAATCTAGGTAAAATTACCTCTGATTTTACAGTTTTAATTAATTGGTATAAATATTCAGTTATTTGTCGGACATGGTTTAATTTCATCCTCCATTTTAAAGTAATTATTTGTCATTACTGTGTTATTTTCAATGTCATTTGATAATTTGGAATATATTTTCAAAACTTACATTTTATCTCATGTCAAGTTGCACATTATTAAATAAACTAGCGACCCGCCCCGGCTTCGCATGGGCGCAATGCTGATACTAAATTATACATATAAAATGTCCTCTTGAATCACTAAATCTATTTAAAACAACCGCATCAAAATTCGTTGCGTAGTTTTAAAGATCTAAGCATACATAGGGACAGACAGCGGGAAGCGACTTTGTTTCATAGTAATGATTATATTTTACCAATCACATTTTGAACCAATTAGACCTCACGTTTCAGAATTCTTTCTCAGGAACCTAAGTTTCACTTAGATTTAATACTTTAATAAGGTATGAAACGTTACTATAATTAACGTTACCATTATTATTGTGAAGTATATTGATGTTATTCCAACTAATTACAATGTTGAAACAGTAACAACAGTATCCGAAGTAAAAGCAAGCAACCTCATTTCGCCGCCACCATTGCCTCCAGTGGTTGCGCGAGCAACCATCAACGAAGCCACCTTACCAACCAGAACAAACAACCAACCACTGCCGCTCATTAAACAGATCAATGAAGAGGTTTGTCATTTTCATCACTTATCTAAGATTTGTTACCCTGGTTTCGATTCCTTGCGTATTGACTTCCCTCGGTACTCCCTGGGTTTCGACCATGAATTAGCTTACAGTTAGTGAAACAAGTGTTTAAGTTTTAAAATAATCAATTTTTATTATAAGTTATTTAATCATTCTTCATAGTTTCCGTTTATTATTACTTATTAGGTACCTAGGTGCTTATCATAAATTACAGAATTACTTTCTTAGTTACAATCTACAAATAATACGCTGTGTTCCCTAACCTTGTCGGTCAATGAAGGCATGCAGTTGTAATTTTATCCAAAACATATTCTGGTAAAAAGTTAAGAACCTATATGACCCTATGGGAGAAATTGGTATGGTGTTTATAATTCTCAAATATTATTAAATAACTAACATATGCACGCAGCTTCCACGCGTTTTACCGAATTAAAAGTACCCTATACATATGTTATTCCAGGTATATTTTTGGTGCACAGAACACTGGGACAACCTTTGTCCCAGTCATTCTGTACAGGACCACTGCACAAGACAACTGGGAATAAGCGGTCTAGGCGCTAGGCCTATTTTACTTCTCTTCGTTTTTGTGCAAATTTGTACTCTTAACTGTAATAATTTTACCACTAACATTGGCCGAAATAAACATGTAATTTTGTATAGAAAGAATAAAATAGGCCTATAGATATTTTTGTGTACAAAATTGCACCCGATCCGGATTGTGTTTTTTCGGCCAACCATTTTCACAATGACACAAACGTTCGGCTTTTTTGTAATATTATTAGGTTAATCAAAGATCTAAGCAGTAAAGTTTTTCAAATTTGAAATGTTTTTAGGTTGCAATCAACAACAACAACAACAGAATGTGCATATTTTCATCGAGATTCGACCGAAGACAGTTTCACGTCAAAGACCTGTTTCGGTTCATGGAGCCCACAGGTTGTCTCAAGGAGAAAGAAAACTACTCTTTATACTTATTCGCACCTGATAACAAGTAAGTTATTTACTGCTACATCTGCCTAATAATCTGAGAGGAAGTGTAACAACTTCTTCCTGTGTCTTTATTAACAAAGAAAATTACAATCAAATAATAGAAACAAATTAGAACTAGTATTTACAATTGAAACAATTGAGTTAACTACAGACTGTTGCAAACAATCTACAGGTAGCTCAACTGATACATATAAATAGATATATTAATAAACTGTACTGCGAAAACTAAACCGCCTGCCAAGCGTGGTTATTATAGCATAACCCCTCTCGTAGGGGGGAGATATGTCCGATGTGGCGCGGCGGGCGAAGGTCCGCCTACGACGCAAGAGGTTGGGGGTTCAAATATTTGTATTGGGTGTTCTGGATATTTTCTATGTATTAGAAAAAATATCTATCTTTGTAATATATTGTATTAGGTATCATCTAGTACCCATAACACAAGCTCTGCTTAGTTTGGGGCTAGGTAGACGATGCTGATTGAATTGTCTAGCATTATTTATTATTATCTTATGTTCAGCTGCGAACGTATGTGTGGACATGAAGTACTGCCTAATAAAATAAGTAATTCTTCAACTAAACTTGTAAATGTATAAATATAGTACACACAGGCATCTCAGAGGTTGGGCACAAGCCAACAGAAGACGACCTGTGATTTTATTCACATTAATAATTTAGGTTGGAACATTTTGATTAGGCCCTAATTTAATTTGACAGGTCCTCGAGAATCATAAGAGATCCTAATGCCCGAAACATACTATTGACACGCCACGCGACCCAACGACACGCGATGCGTGTTGAGTTAATTCAAATCTATGTACATATGTCCAAAATCACATTGTTAAGACCCAACATTTTGTCGCATTGGGTGTTAATAATGGTGATTCTAGGTATTAAATAGTAAGATTTGATTCAACTCAACATCGCGTTTCGTCGAGTGATGTGGCATGTCGATAGTAGACCAGGTATGTTTCCGGCTTTAAACAAAGCGTATCGCATTATTTGAAAAATTGCAAAAGTTTTAAAGAATCCAGCTTTTTGTTTCCATAAACAAGACAATCTTGAGAGTAACCGAGTTTCGTAGTGATTGCACTTGTGAAAAATTGAACATCCAATTTCAACATCCAACAATAGATAAACTTATAAGCTAGTTCGCGGCAAACTGAATAACGTTTGCCGAAGTGGGGACAAAATAACCGTTTATCTTAGTACAGCACTTGAAAAGGGATTATGAAACTTCTCTCTACTAACGTGACCCGCTTTACAATGAACTGAACACTGCTTTATTCATTTACATTTAATTATGCTAAAACATAATTAAATGTAAATGAGTTTACAAACATTATAGTAACGATCCAAAATAGTTTCACAACATATTCTTAGAGGTTCAACATGAAGTTTTATTTTATTTTCGATTAGTATTTGTACTCCGGTCCGGTTCCGTTTGTAGAATACACGTCATACATTTCGTGTTTGTCCATTGCTGAACGTCCTCCCCAAAACAAGAGGGGATTTGCCATAATCACCACGCACATCGTCTGGTCTGATAGAGCGTATTTGTTTCGAATTATTGTTGAGTAATTGGGGCTGGGAAACAAGCCATTAATTGCCATTTATATCACTCCAGTTTTATTTATGGATTATGATGCAGACGGGCGTTTACTGCCTCCTGAGATACAGTACCAACTAGTTCGGGGTATAGTGACCAACCTCGCTGTCCGACTCAGTAACGGTGGCCTAGCCTAACTACTACACACAGCTACCTACAACTAGCTAGCTCATAGGTATAGCCATAGCCTTAAATAATAAGGTGCCTTGAAATATGATCGTCTGGTAATAATTTCTGCAAGGGATAAGACCACCAATTGCAGGATACAGTAATTAATTTTTTAAAACTTCCTGTAGGTACCTACCTACTATACCGTAATCTTGCCTTGGAAAAAAGCTTTTAATTATAATTTATTTGTAACACAGGGTCAGAAGGCTATGCTCATGGATGGTCGCACAAGGCTGGTTCGACAACATCGTACTGTTGTTCATAGCCTTGAACTGCATAACCCTTGCCATGGAGCGACCCAACATTCCACCAGACTCCAAGGAGAGATCTTTCCTGGCCACTGCCAACTATGTGTTCACTGTTGTGTTTGCTATTGAAATGTTTATAAAGGTAAGCTGTACTTTATAAGGATTTAGGTATTGATGGATTATTACATTTTTGTTTATTTTATTTATATAGGTAAGGCAATACCAGAAACACAATGTACTATATACTATGGATAGAAGTGTGCTTATAACATGCTTGCATAACGTTTGTAATAGCAAAAGAAACAAAGAAATACATTTATTTATAGCAACAATACAAACAGTTAAAAAATTTATATTTTATACCCATTCTTACAGGATAGGTATACAGACATAAAGTTATTATAAAAGGGTCTTGACTCAGAAAAATGCTGGCTAAGCTCCCTTAAGCGACCTAGCCAGCGCTGATTTTCTGTTAGAACCCGTTTAGTAGCTATGTAAAATACAAAAAAAGCTTGAAACCAATGAATATATTGCAAATATGAGAGTGAAAACTCACGGTGTGTGGAGTAAAAAGAAAGACCTACCCACTCTTCAAATACAAAATATTCTCACCATATTCTTTCTACTCATATATGTAGGTAATACTATTTTTTCATAAACAGTAGTCACAGATTTGTAAGCTAGGATTATCCCGTCGCGTTGTTTACTCTTTCATCCGCAAAATGATGTCGGGAAAGTTTTGTTAGGAAGTCTTTGATCTTGCCTTCATTATTTTATATCGTCGCCCTTTACGACTTATTTGTCCGTAAACAGGAACAAACTCGTAAAAAAATAATACCTACATCCGTCTATACTGAAGATGTATTATTTTTTTACATGATATTGTGTTGTGAATCAACATCAACAATGAGTTCGGTACCTAACTATTTTGATTCAACTAAATAATTAGGTTCTTCGGATAATTTCTTCACAATCTAGTTTTGATTTTTTTTAATTTTACATATTCTCAGATCAATGACCTTGAATCTTATCTTACCATCGATTTTAGTACCTAAAACCTACACATAAGAAATAAAATCTTCGCTTATGACATTCTTTTTAAAGTTATAATTAGAATAATTTTATTTAAATAAAGACTGAATACATGACCTCGAAATATCTACTTGATATTTATTTAGGCTTGATACTAGACCTATCTATGTATTGTAAGCACCTTAGTTAAACCAAACTATTGTGTTAGATCCGCAGAACGAGAGCGCTGGTGACGTCTAATACAGGTTCTTAGACCCTTTTCAGGCACCAGTCTCTCACAAAGCAGGTTAGCTGCTGTCCAAGAGTCCTGTAAGGTCTAAAGGAAATAAAGCACAGAGTTTTTGAGTTAATATTAGAGTATACATGTTATAATATATCACATCATTTAAACATTACATTTTGTATAGCCTTTGTGAGAGAAAAATAAATGATTATTATTTTCCTTTTATTTATCTATTTTAATTGAAAACTTATTTTATCAGTTTATATAAATTCTTAGACAGTGCCCTAGTATTGTCCTAAGCTAACATTAAGATCTGAGCTGTTTATAATATTTTATCCTTTTACTATTTTTTAAATAATTATCTTGTTGCCAACAGGTTGTGGCTAGTGGAATGTTTTACGGCCAAGACGCGTATTTTACATCTGGCTGGAACATCATGGACGGATCCCTTGTGATTATATCCATCATCGATCTACTCATGTCTCTGGTGTCAGAGTCTAGTCCAAGAATATTCGGAATACTCAGGGTAAGTCACTTTCATCATCATCATCTCATCCCGTTAATACCCACTGCCGGTTATAATCCTCCTCTTTTGAATCGACTTAATCGCTGCGAGAGTCTACTGTCCAGTCTTGTGAGAATCTACTGTCCAGTCTTGTGAGATTCTACAGTCCAGTCTTCTGGCCACTCCTTAACATCTATGAATTCTTAGCTTATAACTACATACAAGGTGGAACGGGTAACAGGGGGTATTGCTATCACACTTGGCTCCACCTGATATCCTATGGTACACGTTCTGCCAAACTACCTGTATAACGCTTTAGATTCAATCTAACATAAGGGAAAAGAAAGTTTTAAAAACTAAAATAGATTAAACTAACCTACTCATTTACAAATATGCAAATAATGTCTTATTTCAAATAATCTGTGTCTAAAAGTAGGTACTGACTGGCGTTACAGGCCGTAATGTTATGTGTTACACAGCGAGAGTTTGTGCAGTCAGGATTTTAACACACGGTGTAACGTATCATGCTCGCTGCGAATTGTACATTACGCCGCGTAACACCGGTCAGTACAAGGTAAAGTGGCTTAATACCGACCGGAGTTTATGATCTTTTCTTACCTCGACCAGGTTTTTAGATTACTAAGGTCGTTACGACCGCTAAGGGTGATAAACCGAGCGCCAGGGTTAAAGTTGGTAGTGCAGACGTTGTTGTCTTCGCTACGGCCCATCGGAAACATTGTGCTTATCTGCTGCACATTCTTCATCATCTTTGGCATTTTAGGAGTACAGGTGAGTACTGTAGAAGTTTAAGCCTTAATTGGTTTATTCTGTTTTCCAAAAATGTTTTCGTCCGTATTTAATTTTTTGATTATAATAATAATTAATAAATTATTCATCATCATCATCATCAGCCCATACACGTCCACTGCTGGACATAGGCCTCCCCCGTACGACGCCACAAATAGCGGTCCTGAGCCGCCTCCATCCATCGACTCCCTGCGACCGCTACCAAGTGGATGGTCTCCCATGTAGGGGGACTTGCCATAATCACCACGCTTGGCAGGCGGATTGGTGATCGCAGTGTTGGTGTTTAAAAATACTCAGAAGGAAGCTGATGCCCTTCCTCTGGTAGGTTCCCTTAGTCGGCTTTTACGACATCCACGGGTTGAGTTGGAGGGGTCGATATTCGTACGCCGCGACCCCACGGCTTATAATAAATTATTATAAAAATATAATTCTGGGAGACCATCCACTCGATGGACCGACGAAATCATAGCGGTCACAGGGAGTCGATTGATGGAGGCGATGGGGGAGGCCTATGTCCAGCAGTGGACGTGTATGGGCTGATATGATGATGATATAAAAAATATTATAATACTAATTAGTATACATATTTTAAATTATGTCTTTCATAACTCTAAAAGGATTGACTTAACAGCTCTTACTTAGAGCCGGTTGTTCGTACGTTTATAATCTTGATAAAATATATTGATGATAATGTCGAAATAACTATTTGACAAGAGATTGGATCAGTTAATGAGCGTAGTGTACAAACAAGCGACTGTTGAAGGACTACTTGTATCACCTAGCTTTATCTGATCTCAAAATACCAAACTGATGCAACTTCCTTTGCAACGTACCCACGTACTTTGTAAACTAGTTTGTATTCCTTTGAGATGACGAGTTAAGCTAGCAATGCTAAGTTTATCATGCTATCTACTCTCAAAGCAAATCAATCCTCGGATTCCTACTATTGGATTAAAGTGTTCGACAGTCGCAAAAGCCGCAGAGAGAAACACGTTTATCCTTCGTATCTAGTTTATCCATATTACTTATTGTTAGCTACATGACGTGAAATTGTTGAATAATTACATTGCTATCTTGGCTCTATATTTGTTTGATATTGCTGTGATTTATGTGATTATTGAATAGCCAAATAATATTTTGCTACGCTTTAGATATGACTTAGAGCTAAAAGTGTTACAAAACTAATTTAATAATGTACGTACATGATAAACTTTATTTTACTCGCTTAAAAAAGAAGCATTCTGCAGAAGAGTAAACACCAAAACTTTTTCAGCTTTTCAAAGGAGCATTTTTCTATTGCGAGGGTGCAAATATAAAGAACGTAAAAAACAAGACCGACTGCCTCGCCATCGACGGTAACGTATGGGTTAACCGAAAGTACAATT
This sequence comes from Eupithecia insigniata, assembly GCA_947859395.1. NCBI lineage: Eukaryota > Metazoa > Arthropoda > Insecta > Lepidoptera > Geometridae > Eupithecia > Eupithecia insigniata. Next base: position 11,273,977 of record OX401999.1, on the reverse strand, counting down.
TCGACGATCTGGGCAAGGCTTTGATGTCTCTGTTCGTGCTTAGCTCTAGAGATGGATGGGTCAATATAATGTACACTGGACTGGATGCCGTAGGGGTGGATCAACAGGTAAGGTTGACAATTCCGCCAAATTAAACACATCAGAATAAACCTCTCTCAAAACACAGCTTTTCAAGCTATAAGTCTTTTATTTGGTAATTCTCTCTACATTAACAGTTGATTTCGTGAGGCTTTATTTTAAATAATGCGCACTCAGTGTAACAGATGCTTTTTATGGGCATCTACTTAATTTCAAGCATAATATATGAAAGTAATAATTAATGCTCTTTTATTTTAGTACATATTATTTAACACTGAATCTATGATTATATTTTTCAGCCAATCGTAAATTACTCGGAATGGCGTCTACTGTACTTCATTGCATTTATATTACTTGTCGGGTTCTTTGTACTGAACATGTTTGTCGGAGTTGTCGTGGAAAACTTCCACCGGTGCCGTGAAGAACAAGAAAAGGAAGAAAGAGTCCGTCGGGCAGCGAAGCGAGCGCTACAAATGGAGAAAAAAAGACGAAGTTAGTAAAACAAAGTTTTGTCCCAGACAAAACATCATTAGCGCAATAAAACTTGTCTAGACAACAGTTATATGTTTTGCCAAACTGCTTCATAAAAATGGCCAACAACGAACGTGACGTGCAAGTTTTATGTTTACTATAAATGTTTATTTTACGATTTTCATTTCAGAAATGCACCAAAGACCTTACTATGCAGACTATTCTCACTACAGATTATTTGTCCATAATGTTGTTACATCCAAATATTTTGACTTAGCCATTGCTGGGGTTATTGGCCTGAATGTCGTCACAATGGCCATCGAATACTACAGGATGCCACCTGCATTACAATATGCATTGAAGATTTTCAACTACTTTTTCACTGCTGTATTCATCCTAGAAGCTCTCATGAAGTTAGTGGCTCTAGGAATAAAGATTTACATGAAAGACAAATGGAACCAATTGGATGTGGGGATTGTAATATTGTCCATCGTGGGCATTGTCTTAGAGGAGCTTGAAACTAATATTATTCCGATAAACCCTACCATAATGAGGGTGATGCGAGTGTTGAGGATAGCAAGAGTCTTGAAGCTGCTGAAGATGGCAAAAGGAATACGAGCTTTATTGGACACGGTGATGCAAGCCTTGCCGCAAGTGGGAAATCTCGGGCTGCTATTTTTTCTCCTATTTTTCATATTCGCGGCTTTGGGGGTGGAACTATTTGGAAGACTAGAATGTTCTGATGAAATTCCGTGTCAAGGTAAAACACCCACGCTTTTAAGTTTATGGAAAGTTTAAGATTGGCGTTTAGTTTTGAATAAGTAAAACCTTGAGTTCCGTTGGAAACAATCCAAAGATTTCATTTTGATTCGTTATGGATAAATACCATGAAATTTCTAATCTAAATCGACCAATCTAAATAGACTTGTCATTGGGGAAAACCTTATTTCTGTAAAATACCTAATCTTTTCAACTGATCTTGGCGTAATAAAATAATAGGCAATCATCAGGTCAATACTCGTTCCATAAAGCGCTTGAGCTTATGTAACTGTCAACTCATTAATTTGCAGGACTAGGTGAACATGCCCACTTTGCAAACTTTGGCATGGCATTCCTCACCTTATTCAGAGTGGCCACTGGTGACAACTGGAACGGTATAATGAAGGACACACTGCGGGAAGACTGCGACAGTTCCGTGGACTGTGTGAGGAACTGCTGCGTTTCCACCATCATAGCGCCAATTTTCTTTGTGATATTCGTGCTCATGGCGCAGTTTGTACTTGTCAACGTTGTTGTGGCTGTAAGTACACGAGTACCGACACTCAGTAACGTCGCTGTTATGAAACATTAAATTCGCCTGACTAATACTGTGACTCTATTTCAAAGGTCCTGATGAAACACCTAGAAGAATCGCACAAGCAAATGGAAGACGAAATGGACATGGACGTAGAGCTCGAGCGAGAGCTGGAGAGAGAAGCAGACGACGAGGAGGATCGAGCGTTGTGCCGCGCGCTGGAGGAGTGCGTGAGCCCGCCACGACCCATCAGCAAGGTGCCCTCCCTGCCCACCAACTTCACCTACAGCGAGCCCAAGCAGCCGCTGCCATCCCCGTCTCGCAGCCGGCGCCGCACCATGCACTCGCACCACGCGCTGCTCCCCGCAGCTCCACCACCGCGCCGCGCCTCCCTTTCCCCGCACGCCTTCAGCCGTCGCCGACAGGATTCCACAACCTCCGAGGCGCCGGCCGCGCTCTACGAGGAGGACGCTCGCTTCATCGACGCCGACGACGTTGAGGAGCTCGAGCCGGGCAGCCCGCCGCCCGTAACGCGGCGCGATTCCTTCCAGAACCGCCGCCAGCGCGTTGACAAACGCAACTCTCTCCGAGGAGAGGAGGCCCGCCTACTCCGGCCGGTCTTACTCGCTGTACCATCCACTAGACAGAGCCTCAGGCTCACCGGTGCCAAGAGGCGGCTGTCTGCGGAGGTATCTTCTGCCAGCTCTGATGCGGGCGCACGCTCGCCGAGCCAGCCGACGACGCCGGAGGTGACGGAGCGCGCCATCAGCGAGGGAGAGAATATTAGGACAGTAATAGCGGAGCGGCGGCGGATGGAGAGCAGCGAGCGGCGTGTGGATGACGAGGGCGGCGGCGTGGAGCTCGCGGAGCGCGCTTCCTAGTCCCGGCGCGGCCGGCCGCACTCGCACCACGAGGTCTACATCTAGACGAGCTCTACGTGTACACCTCGCGGGCACTCCCCTTCTCTCCCCTCCCCTCGTCCTCTCTTCTCCCGTCTACGAATAGGTAACGAATGAAATGAGCAAAAGTTTGAACTCGGTTGCAGTGAAGTGATTTTTTATAAACGATGTGTTTCGACAACGGTTTTAGTGCTGCATTATAGATATGACCTAAGGTTGGTTGGTTGGTGATTGTTATGGTTTAGTTAGTGAGGTGATTCTCCTTCTTTTCTTCCACGCTTCCTTTCTTTACCGCTCGCGGCCGGTTCAACTGTTCAATGAGACTTTAATAAATTTATCTTAAGGTGGTACGTATTAATTACTTAGATAGGAATTAGAACTAGTCAATTTGTTGTGGTGGAATTACAAGAGCTAAAGTTCACTTCGTAATTTTATTATTAGTACGGTGCTTGCTGAAACAGTTTGATTTGTTATTAATTGTTAAAGTTTCAAAAACTTCAACGAAATGGTTTATGTTCAAAGAATATTTAATACTACTTTATAGTAACTTTGTATCGTTGCACTAAGCGTCAATTTGTTATTCGTTGTATGTTTTGAAATGAAGGGTTATAACTAAAAGTAGGTAACTAACTAATTCAATGATTTATCATTGAATTAGTTAGTTACCTACTTTTAGTCCAACGATTAAATAAATCCTAGATAAGTAATTGTAACGAGTATCATATTATCGTGTCTTGTTTATGTTACTTCAAAGTATAACTTAACCAACGACTGTGTAGCCTCGTAGTTATTTGTTATTAGCTAGATCTTCGTCAATGTATGAGTATCTGAGGAACCAATTGTTCGTGAATTGACTAGGTTTTTCACTCAAAGACAAAAAATATTTTCTAAACAAATGTAATCCTATTTTCTTACAAAAACGTACGTAACTAGACACTTAACTGGCAATACGCACATACAAGTTAGTCGTTAGAATTTACTTATGTATATGTAGAATAACGAAATTTGTAAATGGTCATCGACACAGGCTTGGATATTTTAGATACTTTAACTACTACGTTTATATCAGTATTTAGTGCAACCATTTCTAGACGTGCCAAATCTGTAAGCTCCAATAAATTTCAAAGCATGTTGTCTCTCGCTATTTAAGTAATTTGTCTTTCAAACTTTTCAGTTTTAATAACTCCCTACAGAGAAAGTCCCTGAAACAGGAACACAAATTATGCCAAAGCCCTTGAAGTATTAATGAGAAATTGGTTTTAAGCTCTAAAGCGATTTATTCCGGAGATGTGACTAAGTGTGTAACGAAGGTATCTAGTTAGGGAAGTCAGCAATAAATTTTATACTTCGACTGTGCCTTTCCTATTTCTAACGTGTTAGCTTTGTGGAGTTAAATGTGGTAGACTCTCATTTAATATATACTAGGAGTTGGAAAGTAGAATAATCCCTGTTAAGACTTAATTAAGTTTTCTTTGTACCTATGTCATGTGTATTTTTGTATTTTTCAAGACATTTCCCGTTTTATGGAATTAATTTCATCATTCCGAACTACTAACTCTATTTTGTATTGAATAATTAAGTTAGTAAGGACTTTTAGCATTTAACGACGCCTTTATTCTTTTATACGTTTTCTACTATCAAATTAATTTAGCTACTTTTTATAAACAACTTTATAGTTAGCTTGTTTTTCCATTAGAATCTGTCTTTTCATTGAAATAATGTCTTCCATTTCCTCGTATTTCTTTAGCTTGAATGTTATCAAAGGGAATTTTAATCAGTAGCTACAATAGATGGTAATTGTATGATAGACAGCATGGTTAACGTTAGATATTGTATTATGTATTCGTTTTATCCTCACATTCATGAAATTTATTACTTAAATGGAATTTAGTAATATTAAGTAAATAGTATTTTCGTGATAAAAGTAAATTTCGTGATAATGATAAATTATTGTTTTTCAGTACTGATTGTGTAATTATTATTAAGTGTATGAACAATGTTCATAGTTGAGTACACCTGTTAACTAGCTGGTGATCTGTCAAGTTACGAAGTTACGAAAATGTTAGGTTGAATAATAAATCGACAATTCGAAAAATTATTTTATTTTCATTATTCATATTCATATCTAACCTGATAGGTATAAATACAATTACTTAAAAAATATCCAAATTATAAAAAGTTGTAGAACTTATTATGTATTTATTATACAAAATAGGGCAAGCCCGTCGCAGCCGGAAAACTTAAAACAATTAAACTTGTTTTCTTTTCTAGTAACTGCCCTTGGCAAGTTGCATAACACAAAAGTCTTCGTTTAAAAAGTTTTGAGCGAGATACGTTGAACCGACATTATCCCTCAGGGTTGGAGCAGATGGGCCAGTCACGGGGACACCACTCTCTCTCGATTCAGCTACAATACAACCCCACACAGTAGGTAAAACCACTTTATTTTATTTTGTTTAAATTATGGTTTTTTATTTTATTTTGTTTTGTTTAAATTATGGTTTTCTATAGCTGCAAACAAGATGATTGAAACATCATCCACTGAATTCAAACGAATTCAAAAACACATTATTTCACTTTATTTTTAATTCATGACCAATATGATTGCCAAGACCAAGACCCTCGAATTCTAGACTCTAGAACTGTAGAACTAAAATTTAATATTATCGACCTATGCGGCACGACAGGCGAAGATCTGTCTGCAACACAGGAGGTTGTGGGTTCGATTCCCGCCTTGGGACAAACGTTTGTACGATCTGCAAATATTTGTTCCGGGTGTTCTGGGTATTTTCAATGTATAATAATATCTATCTATGTAATGCATTGTATTATGTACATCAGTCATCTAGTACCAATAGGCAATAACACAAGCTCTGCTTAGCTGGGACTGTGGGGGATGCTGCATGGATTGTTCAGCAATTTTTTAGTTTTTTAAGATTGACAATTTACCGTCTTATTTCAAGGAGTATTCTCGTGAATGGAAAGAAATGTAAGTGGAAAAGGGAAACCGAGTTGTAGAATTGTCTTAGGTGGAAGGGTGTATTAGGGTCTGTTTGTCCTCTCACCTTTAATTTTTACGTTGCAAGGCCGTCGCAATAATTTTATGTTACTATGGCCATGTCTGGGTGTCAGCCTGACCCATTTGCACGTTGGCAATGCCAAACTGCATTGCATAAGCAAATCCCAGTTATTCTACCAGTTAGATACCTAGGTACGCACTTAGTAAAACAGCATATAGGCAGGTAGTTATTTATACATGTTGATGCGAAAAAAGAAATTGTTATTCTTTTCTTGCTTATAATTTTTTCCTCACCATTATCAGGATTGGCTATAAAAACAATTCGTAAAACCGCTTGTGTTCCCGCATAAAACGATTTTCATGTAAAAAGTTCTCAAGTAGTTCGCACATCGACGTTGGCCAGCAAGTTCCTTAGATCTTAGAAGTTTTGCTCAGTTTCTGAATATGTTTTTCTACCGCTTCATAGGTAAAATATAATAAAAAACATATGAAGGATTTTCTTCTATTTTTTTATTACTAAAACCTACCATGAAGCCTAAAAGAAGCGTGTATACCTATCAAGCTATCCATCACGCCAAGGCCGTTCATTTATAATTTGAGCACTCAATTTGAACTCAGCTGTTTTACCTCGGAAATTGTTAACCAAAACAATAGCTATGTATTACCTAACTTTACAGGAACATCTTTTACAAAGCTATCCCTACCTTATTTGATGAATTAAGTATATTTAATTTCTTCACAGGAATAATTAGAATAGAATAGAAAAATCATTTATTACCTTATAAATACTAATTACAGTTCGACTTACTTAAACATAAAATAAAATAAAAAATAAGGCAAAAGGAGTAAATTCAGCTTTTGCTACATGCAATAAATAAATATGCATGTAGCGCTGTTTTTCAATTTACTCCGCTCGGGTAGCTGGTCATCGAGAGGTTTAGGTTAAAGCGGGACACAGTAAAACAGTTCATAAAATTGTAGTAAGTAAAACAGTAATTAACATATATATTGATAAACCCAGCCCTTACCGTTCCCGGTGCAAAGATGCCCATAAAGCTTGCAGTATTACCTCGCTGAATAGCGATGGAAATCCTTTGCACCAAGAGCGACCCGGAGCGGGAGTCTCCTGTCACTTCGTTAAGTTCACGGCCTAATTCTCCCACTGAACACTTCGCATCCAACTGTCCAAGGTCTGCAATGCTACAGATGCAAAACGGTAAAGCTGCTCCAGGGCAGTGTACTTTTTTTTGAGCAGGCGTCTTCGGCAGCGGCTTTTTTGGTTTATTATCAAAAATACAGTTTGATAAACTCAATCAATGTTTTAATTGTCCAGCAGATAACAGCAAGTTCTTAGTCTAGATAAACACGTGGTATTTGAACTAAATATTTGCGTTTCCTCAATGCGGGTATTAGTAGGTAATTAGTAAATACCTAAGATTCATTTATTTCTCTATTATCTACTGTCTACAGGTAAACTTCGTTTCACTTAAAATATATTGCCTAAATCTTCTTTTATTCAATAAATATATAAAATGCTAGTAGTTAGTATTATAAATTTATTACTAGCTGTGCCTTTTTTGCGCGGAACCCTATTTTTTGTTTGTTTGTTGTTATTCTCCTATTCAGGACGGATCAAATACAACAAATCAAAGATCATTAAAATTGGTCCAGCCGTTCTTGAGTTATAAGTGGTGTAATAAACACGACTTTGTTTTATATACATACTAGCTGCTGCCCACGGCTACGCCTGCGTTTATCGGGATAAAAAATAGCCTATATGTTATTCCAAGTCCCAAACTATACCCATCCCAAATTTCAGCCTAATCGGTTCAGTAGTTTTTGCGTGAAAGAGTAACAAATATTCCTCCAAATAAACTTTGGCGTTTATAATATTAGTAGGATGTAGATAGATTAGTGAAATACTCTAATCTTTTATTTTCATCGAACAAGCACAAATTAACAGCAGTTTACCCAATAGTTCTCCACGCCAAGGGTTAAAGGTGCTATTGGATGCCGATCACCATTAGGGGCGGAAATTACCCCTCATGATCTGAGACTTTGTCGAGAACTTCCGATAACATTTCTGAACACGTACCTTGGAGATAAACAGTTTTTCCCTGAGTGAAACTAAACGACTTTAGCTCGTGAAGGTACACTGCTTACAGATTGAACTTGCTTACTATAACTTTTTATGTTTAGGTAGGTAGCTGATTAGTTTTCTGTTATGTAAAGGTCTGTGTAGGGAAGACAAAAAAAAGACTATTTTCTTAGTTCTTTTTTCATTTCTTTTGTTTACATTTATTTTGTGACACTGGTTGAAATCTAGCTGTTCCTCGCGGTTTCACAAGCGTTAAATTCGAACTTCACATTTCTAGGGGGTAGGAGTAAAAATGTATTTTTCCGTTCAGTAGTTTTTCATGGATTGAGATCCTCCTCATTTTTGAAGTCAGATAAAACTATCTTATAACCTATTTCACGACATTTTCTACCTGTGTGTCAAATTTGAAGCAATTCCGTTCTTTAGTTTGCGGACGAATTTTCGTATAAAAATACGAATATTCCCGTAAATCTCCGATAGGAATTTGATGTTTTACCAGGACAAAGTAGCCTATGTTACTCTCCATCCTTTCAACTTACTCTATGCTAAAATCAAGTAGATTGGTTCCTTAGTTAGGGTGTGAAAGAAGGGCAAACAAACATACTTTCGTATTTATAATATTAGTTAGGATTAGGTTTGTTCATTCAAATACTCTGCAGTGCAATACGCCGTCCCAAAGATAACCTATGTGAAATAACTTATACCTACTTACTATTCAGATTACCTAGCTTGTGAGAAATTTGGTCCATTATTTGTATACCTCGTTGAAGGGTGCAAAATTGGCTTTACAGAATTTGCAAGCTTTCGTTTTATTTTTAACGAGAAAGAAATTGAATTACGGGCCCACCTCTGTCTTGCTTTACCTTCGTAAATCTCATTGTCTCAAGAAGTCTTTCCATTAGAAATTGGTTCTAACTTTTAAAATTTAACATTTCTGTGGAAATTTTAAAATTTCTTAGTAATTGCGAACAAAATTAGTTCTTAAATACACAAGTTTCGCATCAGTTCCAAAATGTTGAAAGCTTTTGTATAAACATTGGCTGGGATTACAAGTTAGTTATTAATTTCTTTTTTCTTTAATAATTTAGAAATGTGTATGCTCTATACATTTTCCTCCTTTTTAATTATTCGCCGATAAAATCTTTATGTATAAAAATCTCGTGTCACAGTTTTTGTGACACGTGAACCAGACTCCTCCAAAACAACTTGACCAATTTTTTTGTTTTTATTTTATTTTAATGTATGTATATTCGGTAGGTCTGAGTATAGGTTGTTAAATATTTTTTATACACCTAAGTGATAAAGGTAGGCCAACCTTTTATTTTATTTATATATTTAGTACATGATTTGGCATTAAAAAATACACATAACCCTCAATTTTCACCTTTCTAATACCAACCCAAATTTTTAAATAGCGATATTAGTTAGTACTGTAATAATCTTCAACCCTAAGTGGTCGATGGCAAAACAACGTTTGCCAGGGCAGCTATAATTGCAGGTAACCTGCAATATCCAGAAAACGAGAAATAAGGTACTTTACTTTCAGCGGAGAACTCTACAAAATTATCAGTCAACCTCACGTTTAGAATACAGATAGATAATGATATTCCACCGACCCGAGATCGGCTGCAAATTTCGGGTCACGAACCCTCTATATTCTGGCGGAATCTGTAAGCTACATGGAACCTAAAGTCTTCAATACTGGAAGTTTTTAGTGCTAACTCGTATTCATTCATTAAACTGTACCTGTACACCAAGTACAAAAATACAGGATAAGGCCTTATCGCTAAGAGCGTTTTCTTTCAGACTACCCTGTTGTGATAATGATTAATACAAGAAATTTTGTTTAAAAAAAAATACACAGCTTTTTGAATCCATTTTGTTGTGTTTGTTGTGACTTCAAGATTAAAAATATAATTTTTAATCTTGAAGTCAAATATAATTTTTAGACTTAGCCTGAGACTGCACATACAAGTTCAAGGTGCACAACCTCTGAACGCAAAATTATAAATGCTAATTTGATAGAAAATTCAGCAGAGAGAACTCAACGGAGGAGTGTGGAAAATTCATTGTATTAACTTACAATGAATTTTCCACACTCCTGTTCTCGACTTAACTTAGATATCTAGCTTAACTTGCATGATTAACTATTCCTAGCCACATTATTAAGTATGTGGCTAGGAATAGTTAATCGTGCCCGTGTTTGTACAAAATCACTTTTATGACGGATGTGGAAATTTTATGAAACTAATTACCTTTAATAAAAGTATCCAAAGCATTATCGAAACCAACCCAGCCTGTCTGGCACGAGTTACGACATAACATTATTTGTATCGCAAGGAGAAAAATCTTATCCTGGGAACATAGTTACATAGTGGAACGTACGAAATAACAAACTGGTTGGATTTTTTAGACGGGGCAGTAAAGGTAACTCTCCACCTTAACTGGGGTGTAGCTATAGGAAACTGGTCTTTAGGATTAAAAAAAAACTATGGATATATTTTTAAGACGAATTTTTATACCAAATCTAAGTAGTAAAAAAAGAAGAGTTGCCAAAAAAATCATTTTATACGAAGACTGTTTGATTCTAACTGAACCGGTTCTGTTCAAACACTTCTAACGGATTGACTCCAACCTTGGTAGTAATAACAAAGTAAAAAATCGTCAAAAACATTCCAATGAATGGAGATGTTTTTTTTAAGTAATGTATAGTCGCTTAAGACCATTTTCGTGTAGCTACATCGGTACAGGTACCTCTCCTTACTGCCCCGTCCAAAAATATACCCTCTTTAAAGCCACAGACATAAGCAAGTATTATATAAATTATACCTATTACATCGACCAATCTAAAACAACTCCGGTACACGAATAAATGGTCGCTGTACAAATCTGTTTTGAAATAGCACCCGAGGGTATTGTACCTTGGTACTCATACATATTATTTATTCAACTCATACCTGCTCGGAAGAGGTATTATTAAACATTCACTAACGCAAACCCCTTCTGTTCATGTTACTGAAGTATAGGAACTGTACCTACATACATATATGGTTACTTCTGAAAAATTTATGCTTCATTGTTACCTTTGAAATTGGGTGCAAATAAACATGAACCTACCAAGAGAGACCTTGGATGAGTAAATAATTTGTTTTTCAATGAAATGTATGTATGCTTCTACAACAAAACTCCAAGCATGTTAAAGAAATTGTCAAAACCTCTGTAAAAAGGCATAGATACTATAAAATATCAAATTATCGAGGGGTTAAAAAAAACTTAAGAAAATCTGACATGTCAATAGATTTTACCAATAAATTGTATTTCTATATTTCAGTCTAAGTATATTTATCGTATATAGTCCAGTCATTTAGTTCGAAAAACATAGGTAGTAAAGTTTTCCGAGAGTTTTAAAAATTAGTAATTTTATAGATTTTGATGTGCTCTTTCTGGATTTTATCTTTGCCACTCGTGCCGCGCCGTAATGGAAAAACGACGCCTAATATCTCCTTTCCGACTCATTTTACGTCAAAAACAACAATTTATACTTAAATGTTATTTTTCAAACAATGGTGTTGGCTTACGAACGCCGCAAACTATTCTTCACCTACCAACACGTGTTTTTCGTATATTTGTAAATAAAACTATTTTAGTTTATCTATAACTTTGTATTTGCCGCACAGTTAGTGCGGCAAATACAAAGTTCGACAAGACTATTGGAATGTCACGAGAGACATCTGCGCCATTTATTAGAAAAAAAGGAAGAAACCTTTATCCATAACAAAACAATAAACAAATAATAATAACAAATTTGCATAGGGTATGTAAATTACTTAAATTAACCTACTCTATAAAAACTATTCAAAAACAACTTACAAGTTAGAGAACTTAAAGTGTCAAACCAGACGTGATGATCAGAACCAGACGATCTGTAAAACAAAAGATTTATTTAACAAACCTGTCTAACTAATGTTTTGTCCGCAATAAAATCAATACACGTTCATCCCCTTCAACTTGTTGATTCATAGAGCCCTACGTCTGGTTTGACACTTATAAATGTGACAGATGTATCCTGACCTTCTATTAGTCTTGTCGATAGGTAGCGCGGCAAATATAAATATAATGATAAACTGAAATAAATCGTTTTCTTTACATATATGTATACAAAAAAACACGTTGGTAGTTTGCGGCGCTCGTACAACAAAACTAACGTTTTTACAAAAAATTAAATTATACATAAACTGTAGGAAATTATATCTAGTTTAATTTTAGTTATTGTCTAAAAACTGCTAAAAGGTGTCATTTTTGCAATATGGTGGCGCGAGCGGCGAAGATACAAAGTGGCAAAGTTGAAAGAGCACATCGAAATTTGTAAAATTATCAATTTTCAAAACTTCCGGTAATACTTTCCAGGTAAAACTACCAAATGTCTGGACTACTATGGAAATAAAGAATATTTAGTTTTTGACTGAGTCGTTTGAGTCAAAGAGTCACCACAGTCAAAGTCATATCATAACAAGATCTACAAAATCTACAAGGGATAAAATTCTATGAACTCATTCTTGTGTACTCAATTTATGCGAACGGAGATATTTTGACGTTTTATCCGCAGTAGGTACACAGTATTATGAAAAGATGGAAGCTAGCTGAACTAACGAGGAATTATGCAGTGAGGGCTCTCGACTAGCTCATTAAAACGAGAAGTGGCGTCACTGATACTGTAGGTTCTATTTTATTTAAACTAAAAGTTGTTCCATTTTCTGTTTTAAAATATTTCGACAAAGTTTATCGTCAGCTTCGCGTTTAATTATTTTTTATTAAGGTTAGCTCAAAGACAGATCAATTAGGCAATTTCATTAACTTTAAAATCTATTCATTTGAAATAAGTATACTAACTTCAAATGAAGAACTCTTAGAATATTAAAGCTTTTAAATGATGTTAAAGAAAATCTTTTTCTGATAACTTCTTCATAAAAACTTTCGTCTAAAAAATCCACCACGAGGAAAATTTTCAGTAGAGATGCAACGCTAAATCAATGGATGGTGAAATTATGGTAATGTATGCAAGTCGCTGAGGCATGGCCGATCACATTTTCCCTCGCCGTTCGTTCATGCTTCAGAACTTTTAATCTCTGTAAGTATAGGAAGGCAGTCTTTCCTTTCCTGCGATCCTGCCTTGAAGGAAATTTTACTAGAGTTACCTATGTACAGAAAATAAGCCCATTACTATCATTAATACATCGTATTCACTACCCAGCTTCGGCGGTAGAGGAGCCGCAGGGGCGCGTCAACGCTACAACATGAGGCTGGAGGCGGACATATGTGTCGTGAAATATGAAAGTGTGTTAACCTGTGAAAATAAATAAAAACAAATGGTATATTGTTATGTGTTTAAAATAATAATGTTAGCATGGGAACTATGTTCACGTGAGCATATAGACTAGCGCTGTATATAAGATTACATATGTTGCTTGGTTCGTATATACCTATTATATTTACTTATTGTCCAGTAATTTTAGTGTTTCACTTATTAATTAGAACCAACCAGCAGGAAACGCATACACGCCTTAAGAACGGAAAGGATAGGCCTATTCCCCATACAAACGTACTTTCCGCTTCATTTGGAAACTACATTATGTTCCCGATCTTATAAAAAAATTCCATATGTAATCGGATGAAAAATAGCTGTTTGCAGCGGTTTAGTTTTTGAAAAAACATAATGATATTTAAATGAGAGCGAAACTTATTTTGACCACCAAATCGAGTCATCTTCAAGCGAGTTTTTATGCATCACACACCTTTATTCGAAAATTTGTCGCCCTGCAAACATCTAACTAAATATATTCAACATTGTAAATCATCAAAAATATTTTTGAAATCAATCGTTTACTCATAATTAATCGGAAAATACGAAATAATATCAAAAAATGGTACCAACACGTAGCACACGCACACAGCCACATGACAGCTTGATTAGATGGTTAGACGCGCTTTCTCACTCATAATGCGACCCATTTAATTCTACATGAAACAACAACAAATCCGCATGGGAAAATCCGTTTCCGTATGGGAGAGGTTTGTAGCCTTCTTAAGGTGGATTTATATCTTCAGACATTGAGCGTGCCATGAACGTATCAGACACGTGCCGTGGCAGACAAAAAAATATTCGTATATACAGTGTGTATGAACGTATTCTTAACCATCGTAAGATGGCCGCGCAGACGCCGTCAGACACGGATCGTGCCCGGCCGGCATTCGCGGATAGAATATTTTGTCTGCGCGGTTCATGTCGCTACGTGTCTGTGGCCTCTGGCCATGTCTACATGGGTCATGTCACCTGCCTGGCTATGTGAATAGAGCAGGACGGTGACAGACGACATTTGCCATTTATGTACTATGTACTAGATTTGACAATGCAAACACTCATTTTCTTCGACGAACTATACTGCAATCTGTACACCTTACTTTAGTGTAGCTTCGACATTCACGCAGTGTGGGCGCGTATGGAGCCGCGCTATTATGAAAATTCTATGTTAAGTGTGAATCTCGACGTAATAACGAGGAATAACAATTCAGTAGTTGAGTAGGTAAAATTAGTTGTATTATGTAAATACATAAGTAATAATATCGTAATACCACAACAGATAGAAATAATTCTTCGTAAATAATGCACGCCATTGCTATCATAAACTAAAACATGCAGATTTTTCATTTCAAAACGGGTGGTTGGTAAAAATATGTGATTGATGGATGGGATGACAGACATGACACGGTGTTTTTAGAAAGTGTGCTAAAAACGCTAGAGTAAATGGATTACCTACTCATTACTGCGTGATTAAGTACCTACTAAGTCTGCATGATTAATGAACCATTGATTTGCATGTGGTTTGAGCCACTAATTAGCATAATTAGGTAAATAGGTAATGTGGGTACCCATAATACATATTTTACGTATATAACTTATCTAGGTATAGGTACCTAGATAAGTTATATACGTAAAATACAAATTTTTAATATATAGTAGGCTATATACTAAAAATTTGTATCGAAGAACAAAGTTAGTCTTTTCATAGTAAAAATTATAAAATACAGGAACGAATTCAAAAATTGCTTCAATTACTCGACTCCAATGCCCTTTCTCTGAGTTTCCTTTAATCTTATTTTACAAAAGAAAATAAAGGAAACGGAAATGTGAATTATTTTTAATTAAAACCTACCGGTCAGCTGAACGGGCGCCTCAAAGTCAATAATTGTTAATTGCACGGTAGCTAGTTACTTTGGCGTTTTATTGTTCTCAATGTGGAGTATACATATATTCTTAGATGCCAGCCAGCTATGATGGTCCGAATGCCGTGTGGTGTCGGTTTCGAATTTGCACCACCACATCTCTTCCCGCGGGTGTGATAAGAGGCGACTAAGGGATATCCCGAGAGCGGGTAACAGTGCCCCTGCAGAACAGATCCACCACTGAACTGTAATCCCCAACCCGCATGCCCAGCGTGGGGATTTATTTTTATTACTCATTATTCACTTATAATGCTATGCTCGGAGTTTCTCTACGCGATAGAATCCGGAATACGGAAATCCGTAGAAGATTCAAAGTTACCGACGCTATTCTCATTAGCGGTCTAAAGTGGCGATGGGCAGGCCATAGGTATAGCTCGTAGAACCGATAACCGTTGGGGATTCAAAGTTGTTGAGTAGCGACCGCGATGCAATGCGAAACGGAGTGTGTGAAGACTCAAACTCGATGGACCGACGACATTGTAGCGGTCGCAGGGAGTCGTTAGATGGAGGCGGCACAGGACCGCTATTCGTAGCGTCGTCGTTTGGGGGAGGCCTATGTTGAGCAGTATGGGCTGATGATGATTATGCTTATAATATGAGCCATTTAGGCGCTTATCAGTGGAAGCCTATATCCAGCTGTAATTACAATAGGCTGAAGATATAGCTAGATCCAAACTCTGAACTCTGTTTATAAAAAACAGCCAAGTGCAAGTTGAGTCACACACGCAGGGTTCTGTACATAACTATTTCGCAAAAAGAATCTCAAAACTTAATTTTTTAAATTAATAAAAAGCCCCTTACTGTGCTTGACTTTCTAGATAAAGGCAAAACGAAAGAAAATATTTATTGAGAATGGCACAAGAATTTATTATAGATCTAATCATTCGCGTGGAACTGTGGAACACACAAACACGCTTCTTCTTCTTATCTACTTCAATTTATGAGAACCATTCTAAGAAAGCTCTAGCATTGTTAAAGCAAGAAACATCTAAAAAGTAACTCTACCAGAAACTCTACAATCAGGAAAAGGTAAAACTAAGAGGTCTGAAGAGAGCGCTAATAGTAACAACCTTATTGCATTAAAAGAGACGAAAGCTTCTATTTTCCCCGTTACAAAAGTACAAACAAGAAATAAACTGCTTAACTAATAGACTTAGTAGTTCCTTTAATGCTTTCATTTCGTCGGCGTCAAAAGTAAAAACTTTTATTTTTTGCTGATGTACCTACGTAGCAATTTTTTTGCAGCATTGTACCTTGATTAGACGTAGTAATCAATAGGGACAGGTAAAATTATAAGTATTTTTAGATTGATAGAACAAAGATGGAACATAATCTTCGGGCTAATAATAATCTAGATTATGATTTGTGATTGAAACACATTAGGAAGCAGTAAAGCCACGTTGTCACGATCAGAGTCTGCTCGGATAAGACTATGGCGATCTAGTCCAAACGCTATTGTAGTTCATTATGAATGTAAGCGGGTTAACTACGAACCTAACTACGAACCTTTGTGTTGGAAGAACATCTCCGCCAGAAGATGACTCTCCTACTCGACATCATCACCGAGCAGCGTGTCATCAATCATCTTTATTGTAGTCATTCCAGCTAAGCTTCCACTGAACACTAGTCCTTCGCCTTCATTACGAAGAACGTTGGATAATCCACGTCACCGGTACATTTGTGGTATTGGGACGAAACATCTTGAAAACTGGAAATTTTGTAAATTGTCCTATTTTAATCATGACGTAGAATTACAGTTGCATTTTTAAAATTCATTTTTTTAGCAGGCAAGTCATTTATTTTATAGACACCTCATGAATCAGTTTTAAAAAATAATCAGTTCTATAGACATTGCGTGATTTGAGTAACTGTCTGAATTAATAGATGAAAAACATAGGTAGTAGAAAAATACCAACCATAAATTCTTATATAGGAGAGAGTGTAGTAAGTGGACTCGCCGGGAACGTGACCGAGCCCCGAGACTTGCTTGAGATGCCGAATGAAATTGTTAAGAGATTTCGAGTGGTTCAACTCCTTGTAATAGGGTAGAAAAAGAATAAGTAATATTGCATAAAGACGTGAAATGCTAAATAATTATAAAAAAAAAATAAGTTTTTAAATAATATCCCAAAAACTTACGATTTCGGCGGAAATTGAACCCGCGACCTTCCTCTCAATATAGGACTGCGCTAACCAACTGCGCTACGAAATCAAGTAACCAACGAGTCAAAAATCGTTGGGACTTCCTTATGGATGAGATTAATCCGATTGCAAGGGCTTAAACACTATAAATAACAAATCCTAAAAATAAGCAAAGTTTCTAAAAAATTATATGGATCAAAACGATAAAGCGTGACATATAAAACCTATAGATAAGATATTTCAGCAAATCTACCCTTACTCAGGTGCATGCATATGTACAAATTAACCTTCAAATAATGGTCAACATCTGCTTCAAATGTAAACAACTGTATAAATTAAACATTTCACTCAAACAATACCTATTGCTGTCCTCGTTATGAGACGACCACTTAATATTGTTAATCGCCATTTCAAGTCTAAATCTGTCTACAAGCCTGAACCTAATCTCAACCTATTAATATAGCATCTGCTAGGGGCATTAAATTAAGCGCCCTTCCAAAATTCATTACTTAGAATATTTTTATAAGCCATGACTTTAGCGTTTGACAGGGTCGTAGATAGGATGAAACGTAGGGCTTCCTGAAAATTCATTAATCTGGAAACAAAAAATAAACCACTTTGCATCATTACCTATTCGTTTAGAAGTACATTCGTCTCAACTTTTGTTGCTCTCTCAGTTTATCACGATGAAATCTCACAGTCGATTCCACATGTTACCAATATTGTGTTGCCGACCAACGTGGCGCGGCGGACTAAGGTCCGCCTACAACGCAGCGGTTACGGGTACGATTCCCGCCTGAGAACAAAAAATTATACGATCTGCAAATATTTGTTTCAGGTCTTATGGGTACCAGTACCTATGTATTTATGTATAATAAAAAATATATACTTAATATATTGTATTAAGTATATCAGTCATCTAGTACCCATAACACAAGCTCCGCTTAGTTTGGCTTTGCTTAGTTTGATGCTGTGTAGATTGTCTATCTTTATTAATAAAGGAATAAGAGCGCATCGATCTGTATATAGTGGGGTCTTTAAAAGCAGTAGTCCCTGAAGAAGAAGCCTGCATGACCACTGTTTGCGACGCCCAATTACTCCCAGCCTGAGTACGGCCTGTCCCGCAATGGGCATTCCTATAATCTTGGCTGGTATCTCTTTAATGGCCTCGTTACAGCCTACATTTGATTACACAATTGTACATTTTTGTCTTACAATGGAAATGTCCGGATTGCATACTCATTAGGGTATTTACTTGGCATGCGTCGCCACGCCAACGTGGGCAACAATGCATTTGATTACATTTGCCTTTGTGTTGGCCTTTATTTGTTTACACTCAAATATACGTGTCACCTGAAACGCATAATGAATGAGCAATGAACAGTTAGATATATGTATAAATACACGTATATTTTAATTCCAACCTGCTGGTTGAAAGGTATCCGGAAGGATTCACTACATTACCACTGCGTCAGTGTGGCTGACAGGGTACATGGACAAGCCACACTGACGTCGTCCGTTCCCGACGATCTTGCCGCCGGTATCCAGAAGAATTCTTGGTATCCGGTAAGATTCTCAACGCCAACAACTGCACCACACTTGCCACCAGCCCACATATCCGGATCCACTTGTGCTTCTACGTCGGACCTCTCTCTGCTCAGACCAGTGGCAAATACATAGTTTTTTTATTATTGATAATGTTTAAGCGTTTGACCACCATCTCACTCGGGAAAGTGAAGATGAGGCCTAAGATGGAGCACGCTTTCCCAGAAGGAACTTATTCACTCGGGATTTGAAGACTTAGATTGTACTCACCCGGAAAAACAGTAAGTTCGTTCCACCCTTTACCGGAAAACAGTAGTGCGAAAACGTTTGGTTCGACACGGTGGTATATCGACTAGGTATGGGTGGTATTTACCAGTGCGTCTGCTTATCCGGTGGAAGAAGGGGGGAGGTCGGGATAAGGTCATGTAAATGCTGGACACAGTCACCAAAGTGGTACTTGTAAACCACCGACAGTCTGGCAACGCGCCGTCTGTGCATCGTACCTATTCGGAGACAACGTACTCTGACCCTACTGTAACTTTCAATTAACATAATTGTAAACAATCTCTTTGTGGCCTTTTGGCCTAACCACTCTCCATCTTAGACAGGTCACTAGTAAAACAGAAGAGTTTCACTGGCAGAATAGAATACAGATAACTTTTTATATTATCCAACATATATTTGACACCCGCCTGATGTGGGAAGCATGATCCAAGAAAACAGGTCTGCTCTTCCGAGAGTGTCTCCAGGTGACGTCTCTGTCCAGTTCCCACTTTAATTCAACAAAATGTAGAAGTTGGGAAACAAATGTGGTAAATTAAAAATCAATAAAAAATTACTACGTCAATTTATGTTTGTTAGATCAGTCAAAATAGAGTTAATTAAATACAAGTCAATGTGATAAATAATTGGTAAATACAAAACCACCCAGTTTTATCAGATTTATGCAGGAAATACAAGGATTTCGGGGAGTTACGATTTTAAGTTACTGGTATCACCAGGAAACAGATTCGTCTTCTCATTCGCCGATGGCGTCAATGACGTAGCCTGGAGACACCCACGTGACTATTGTGTCTCGGAAGAGTATATCTTGTTTTCTTATACCATGATGGGAAGTAAGTATGTATGTCTGTATCTGCATCTGTATATATTATTAGTACTACGTCAGTTGAATAAGAGGTTTCAATATACAAACATTATAGAAAAAAAAATATTTGACAGGTCTACATAATCTATACTTATAATAAAACTGTAACGGGTCGAATTCTGTACATTGAAGATATTTTGAAAATTTTTTTTGGAGTGCACTCTATTATCGATACTGATGCCAAAAATGTATTTTTTTTCCATCATGTCTGTCTGTCTGTCTGTATCTTGGCCGCGCATAGCTGCGAAACTACTGAACGTATTCAAATGAAACTTGGTAGGATTTGAGTTCATACTACGAGGAAGGACATAGGATACTTTTTATCCCGGATTTCAATAGGGTTCCTTTGGGAGAGGGGATGAAAGTAAAATTTGTAAGCTGCGCGTAGCGCCGAAACTACTAAATGTATTCAAATGTAACTTGGCAGGATTTGGGTTCATACTACGAGGAAGGACATAGAATACTTTTTATCCCGGATTTGAATAAGTTTCCTTTGGGAGAGGGGATGAAAGTAAAATTTGTTGGTTGCGCATAGCGCCGGAACTACTGAATGTATTCAAATGAAATTTAGCAGGATTTGAGATCATACTATGATGAAGGACATAAAATACTTTTTATCCTAGATTTCAATAGGGTTCCCTTGGGAGAGGGGATGAAAGTAAAATTTCTTGGCTGCGCATAGCGCCGAAACTACTGAAGGTATTTAAATAAAACTTAGCATTATTTAAGTTTATGTTACGAGAAAGGGCATAGGATACTTTTCATCCCGGATTTCAATAGGGTTCCGTTGGGAGAGGGGATGAAAGTAAAATTTTTGGCTTTGCGTAGCGCCGAAACTTCTACATGTATTCAAATTAAACGTGGCAGGATTTGAGTTCATACTATGAGAAAGGACATAAGATACTTTTTATCCCGGATTTCAATAGGGTTCCCTTGGGAGAGGGGATGAAAGTAAAATTTCTTGGCTGCGCATAGCGCCGAAACTACTGAAGGTATTCGAATGAAATTTAGCATGATTTAAGTTCGTATTACAAGAAAGGGCATAAAATACTCTTTATCCCGGAATTCAGAAGGGTTCCCTTATGAGAGAGGATGGAAGGGAAATTTTGCACGATGCAGGATGGTGCGCGGGGCAAGGGTGATAGAGAGCGACAGCCCCCAACTTTGGGGGCATTAGCAGTGGGGGCCCAGGCAGTGGGGGCCCCAGAAGTGGGGACCCCAGCAGGGGAGCCCCTCACGCAACTGGACCTTCCCAGTAGCCCCCCGCAGTGGGGCCCCCACATTGCCCCGCAGTGGGACCTCAGTAGCCCCCACAGTGGGGGGCACTGGCAGTGGGGCCCCGGAAGTGGGGGCCGCTGGCAGATGGCCCCCCGAAGTGGGCCCCCCACATTACCCCGCAGTGGTACCCCCTCATTAACCCCCCACAGTGGGGGTAACGGCAGTGGGGCTCACGGCAGTGGGCCCCCCACATTACCTCGCAGTGGGACCCCCAGTAGCCCCCGCAGTAGCCCCCGCAGTACTCCCCGCAGTGGGACCCACTCAGTAAGCCCCCACAGTGGAGGGCACCGGCAGTGGGGGCCCCCGGCAGTTTACCCCCGCAGTGGGCCCCCCACATTACCCCGCAGTGGGCCCCCCACATTACCCCGCAGTGGGACCCCCAGTAGCCCCCCGTGGTGGCCCCCCGCAGTAGGGTAAAATTTCTTGGCTGCGCATAGCGCTGAAACTACTGAATTTATTCAAATGAAACTTGGCATGATTTAAGTTCATACTACGAGGAAGGTCATGTAATACTTTTTATCCTGGAATTCTTTAAAGTTCCCTTAGGAGTGGGGAAGGAAGTGACATTTCTCAGCCTAAAATAGCGCAAAAACTGCTAAATGGATTCGAATGATACTTAGCATGATTTGAGTTCAAACTACGAGGAAGGACATAAAATACGAGTCCTTACCCCAAAGCCAACAAAATCATTACAAAATTGTTATTAGGGCCGATAAACGACCTACTGGACAGCATCCGGTTTGTACAAAGCTCTCGCTACCAAAAATGTTGTCGTCGTCCTGGTAGATCAGCACTGTGACAGGCGGGACATTGTGCTGCGTACCCGGGATGACCGCTTGCAATGCATTGGCGAAACGCACCAGGCATTTCATGTTCTTCAGTCTCTACTTGCTTATATACCTACTGTCGTGGCGCAAACGGATACAACTTTGATCTTCGACTCGGTCTCACGGTTCACTTCGGTTCACTAAAAATGTTTACCGCCCAACGAAGTGGGCACGGGTCAGCTAGTAAATTATAAATGGTTGACGTATTTCCAGCTCTGGAATAAAAATGTTTAAAATAATAGCCTAGATCTGCAAAATGAAACCAGTAATAAAATTTCTGTAATTTTATCTGTAATTCCATGAACAATAAGCCGCTCCGACAAGTAATAAGGGTTCAAATTGTCCGCATTTGAGATAAAGTCTGGCGTAACCAGATGGCATAAACTTTCCAAGAAAAATATTATGTTGGAACTCTCTTATAGACTTTGAATTGTGACGGCTGCGTACCTTTGACAGTTGAATATAAAATTTACGCGAGTTCCCAGCAAGCAAATTGAGAATGGGACCCCTCCTTAACAAACTTATTTTGTTCCCCATTACTCAACGCAATTTACGAAACTCAGAAAATCAACAAGGTATTAATCAGTTGAGCTACCTGTAGATTGTTTGCAATAGTCTGCAGTTAGCACAATTTCTTATTTTTCTTCTATTTTACCATCAAGTTAGAAAGAAAGAAGAAAGAAAGAAAATAAATTTATTTACAACTACAATCATATTATACTAACACAGACAACAAGCATTAGCTTAAAACTAAGTATTACTGATTGTAATTATGAATTAGGAAACAGCTCAGCATGAATGCTGCGTGTGCTGGTAAATCAGTTAAGCCTAATAGGGCTGGTATCTAAATTTCATCGGTAACCATGCTCTAGAATGGGCATCTGCGTCGGCATGGACTTCAATTAGTCTCACTAGTAGGATTTGTT
Source organism: Eupithecia insigniata (assembly GCA_947859395.1). Lineage (NCBI taxonomy): Eukaryota > Metazoa > Arthropoda > Insecta > Lepidoptera > Geometridae > Eupithecia > Eupithecia insigniata. The sequence continues at coordinate 11,250,972 of OX401999.1, read as the reverse complement.
TTTTTATCAAGACATAAACATAAGTATGCTACAGTACTTGCTACAGTCAGTTCGATTCGCGCCTTGGGGCAATGTTTGTACGATCAACAAATATTAGTTCCGGGTGTTCTGGGTATTTTCTATGTATAATAAAAAATATCTATCTATGTATGTATTGTATTATGTATATCAATCATCTAGTAGGTACCCATAACACAAGCTCTGCTTAGCTTGGGGCTAGATAATGCTGTGTGTATTGTCCAGCATTAGCTAATTATTTATTTCACTATCATAATTGGATACTAAGGTTTAAATAACCTTATTTCTCATAATGACAATTACGTCACTTACATGAGAACAAAAATAATAGTATTTATAAAACATTCTTTCTAAAAAATATTTATAACAAAATAATATTCTTCACTTCACAATATTAGAATGAAAAAATATTTAGTAACAATTCCGCGTATAACCTTCTCTGATAGTATTCATCAAAGTACAGGTGTCTACTAGTTTCGTCTCTCCACGAGACATCTTCAGGACACCACAATACTCGACCTTGACATTGAGATTGGTCAGCACAGCAACACCGACAGAGTCCCGCCAGTGATGTTGCCTCTCCGAGCTCCGCGCGCCAAGTTTTTTTTTTTATAATTTTTCTGCACTTCACGCATTTTGTTTTATGTTTTAAATTGTGCCTATATATTTTATATATTTGGATACTGAAGAAACTAGTATAATAATGAGTTTTTGTCGTATAACTAAAGGCCAATCAAGTACATTTAGTAATTCACACCAATCCCTGTCATGGAAAGTGAGCTTTGTCTCCCTCCTTTATACATACGTAGATATTATCTAGCTGCAAAATTCTGGCTAAAGGCAAAGTCCTTTACGAACAATGTTACTATAGATGTTTTAGAACAACTTGAATTAAAATGCGAACATGTTTACTGGGCAAGAAAGAAAATACCTGTACTAATAGCTTTATGTAGAAAACTTAGACAATTTACTTTTTATTCATCTAAAAACCTACTTATGTATTCGATGGATACTTGGTTAACTAATTACGACCTTTCACAACAGGTATGTTTACAAATTAAAGGAGTTGAGTTACCTAAAAGAATGTTTAATAGGGAAGTTTTAAAAAACCAATGTGATCTAGTTCTAGATGAGACCTATGGCACATGTTACAAGATTTTCTCTGATGGTTCAAAGGAATCGATAGGTTCAGGAGCGGCATTTTATGATCCTCAGACAGAATTACGAGTAAAATTTCAAATTGAAGCAATCATCTCGACAATGCACTCTGAACTTATCGCAATCTCTGAGGCGTTATCTTACGCGTTATCAGTCGATCATAGCAATTTTGTTATATTGTCTGACTCGAAGAGTGCGCTTGCACACTTGGCTCGCATATCCTCGAATATTCGAGGACTACCGATTGCCTTCAACATCCTGGAAACCATCAGCAGATTAAGGTCCTCTAACAAATCAGTAGTACTACAGTGGATACCGTCACATGTAGGTATCATGGGTAACGAGGTCGTCGACCTGGCCGCCCGACAAGCCGTCACTGACGGGATTCCTTTTAGTTGTTTGCCAGTACATAGTGAAGTTTTATATACAGTAAAAGAGATATGTAGAGAACAATGGAAGGAGCATTTTAACGAGAGATCGAAAATCAAAGGTATTTGGTATAACACCATTCAGTGCGAACTTCCTCGTTGCCCATGGTTTGAAGAATTACCTTTTATTAGGAAACATATCGTTTATCTGTTAAGACTGCGCTCAGGTCATATACCATCAAATAAATTTAAATATCTAATGAAACTGACGGACTCGCCGAACTGCTCAGATTGTAATCAAGTCGAAGACGTATATCACGTGTTGGTGGAGTGTGTCCGGGGCGCAGCCCAGCGCGGAATGTTATTTAATTGTAATGTAGGTATGTGTAACAGTTTTTTGGCTGAACCGACTTCCGACAAAGCCAAAAAATTGCTTAAAATATACATCTCCTCCATAGAGGAGACCAATTAGGTAGGTAGGTAATTATGCAGTTTGTAGTGCGCAAAAGTAGGCACGTACCCTATTCAGATGGGTGGGTGAGTACCTACACATTGAATAGTGTAGTTAGGTTATAGACATCTATGTTTTCACTTGGTTAATGAATACATTTGCTTGTATGTATAATGTTAGAAATGTAATGTAAATATAGGTTCGTTGTTGGTGTATAATTTAATTTTTAGGCAGGATAGATCTCCAGGAAAATCTCAGGCTGTTTTCGTTAAGTTTATTAATATTTGTTACATATAATGGTTTTTAGTAGAATAAGCACTAAGTATTGTAATTTAGAAATACGGGGGTGACATGTCATGTTCGGCAAAACCCTCATGAACAAAATAAATGATTTAAAAAAAAAAAAAAAAACACCAATCCCATCCATCAAATAAGATCCCTACAGATATTTTCTTACTTATTTTTAAAATATCTCCTCACATGTTTAAAAGACACATTAGTGTCTCCCCTCTATAAAATAATATGTATAACCTGCAATAAAAACCTTATCTGGCTAATATTTTGAAGAGCGAGGTCGTTACAGCTGGAATAGACGTCTTTATTGTGCCTGGCTTGTACTGACGACTCTAAAGGTGAGTCTACACTCGCACATTTGGTTCCAAACTCTAGAATTTGATATGCTTAACTTGTGTGATTGTAGGAGAAATTATTAGTTGTTGGTTCAATGCACACGACGGAATATACACATTACAAATTTTGAGATGTTTTTCATTAGCCGCTGACCATAAAAATAACAACATATACATATACTAGTATGGTAAATGAGATGTAAGGAACGGTAAATCTACTTGCGAGGTACAAATATTTGTAAAAATATCCGTACAAACTCACCTTATGGCTTAAAAACATCTTTGATTTGAATTGTTTAGTTAGAAATAACTAAAATAAAATACACAGGTCACCTACGTGTGGTTTCTTAGATATTTATTAAGGCAGATATAACTTACCTTTGTTGAGGCTGGATCATGTAGAAACTCATTGGGCCGGATACCTGTTTATTTAGACCTTCATATTTTCTATTTTGGCGTGAAAGATCGTGGATACGTGAGTACAGGCTGGTTATTATTATATTTGAGCTGCCAGGCTGATGTAATATTTTTCTACGGTCATTATTTGCTCGCACCTATCTAGGTTATAAGTTATTTATATCACGTATGTCTAAGTGAAAGAAGTCGACTGAACAACTAATCTTACACGGACATTAAACCTTAAAATTCAGTAAAACGTTATCTCCTAAAATATATTTTCACGAAACTGCCCAAAGTCATTATGGCCCCACTAAATCTCAACCCCCCCCTTTTGTAAGATACTTAAAAAGGTGGTCTAATGAATAGCTCAAACAGGTGAGTGCGGCAGGTAAACTTACCAGAAATTCGGAATGGCTTAATTATGCATCCGTTAAATGGCACCAGGAACTTGTAGAACAAAAAAAATTATACAAAATATTTATTTATTTAACTTAGTGTACAACAATATAACAGTGTTTGAGATTCCCTTTTAAGTAAAATAAATACCTGTGTTAGGGAATCTCGCTCATCCATGACAATTGCAATATGAATGGTAGATTAAGTTAAGTAATTTAGTTTTATATGTAGTATTATTAAAGGTATTATTATATTTTAAAACTAAGCTAAGAGTTTACTTCTATACTTACATATAATTTACAATAAAGTTTAAGATTTAAGTGCACAAACTATTCAGAACTTGTTCGCGTTTGGTGTGTGTGTGTGTGTGTTTGGGGGTGTGTGTGTGGATGTTTGAGTGTTACCACATACATTTGAACTAACTGAATAATGTTCGTTTATATTTTTATATATAAGCTTTTATTTAACTTGCAATGCATGTTTGTTCGGGTGAAATCTTGCAACTCAATTTTATACCAGTTTATTCTCAACCGATTAAGCTATGGCATACATGTAAGGTGAAAATGTAATGTCATGGTGCCATCGAGCTGGTCTGATGATGGAAACCGAAGGTGGCCATAGGAACTCCTATACCTCCTAATAGCATAGGATAATGAGTGCTTTGGTTTAAATACTGTAAACCTCTATCTTTAATAAATAAATAAATAAATAAACGAAACGACTTAACCACGTCGAGTTTGGGTTCATTGGATTTGTCATCACAAGCACTTTGGTCCCTAGATGATAACATTATTAAAGGAGAATTCAACGCGAATCTTTCCCTACATTGCAAATTTCATGCGGGCACGCTGTCTAGTTTTGAACAAGCAGTTCCAGTTGTTAGTGAAAAGTGCTATGCATAAAACTCTGTAAGGCTGTTGTATGTTAGCGGATAACAACCTTAAGTTCTAATTATTATATAAAAAATCAGGTTAATCTAGTTCCCGAATTGGTTTATCATGGATTATTATGTAAACCAGTTTTTCCAAATGGGTATTGAAATTTTCCCCATTGATGCTTGGAAGGGAGAGTATTCAAGCTTAAATTGTAAAAAAATCCATTTCCTTTGATTTTCAATAATAAATTTCTTTACAAAGTTTGATCCTTATCAGGAATTGAATCCATTGGTGGAAAATACAGGGTGTCATGTTTTATGAAAAATCAATCGGTTCGATTTCCTGAAAAGTATTTATAAACTAAATATGCAGTTTTTTTTATAAGTCAAGGTCATGACTCCTTCACGATTTTTTCTAAGACTTGTGGTTTCGGATTTCACTATCCGATCCACTCCCATCTCAGAAAGCCACGTATAGACATACATACAGACACATACAGTCCACAGACAGAACCACATGTTGCAGCAATGTCTGTCTAGCTTATTATTAATGCGCTCTATTATTCAGAAAGCACCTATGAAAGGCATTTACCAACTTCTTGCATAAATCTATCAGAAATTAATTTGTTACACTTGGATGATCTGAAATTCATGTCTGCGTCACAGCATAGATTAATTACCGACAAAGTAGCGGTGCGTGAGACTAAGAGAAGGAGCAAACGAATATTTATATGGTCGACTAATGTAGTAAATATCAGGTTTTTAAATCACTGGACGAAATAATAGTATCAAACACAGCCAATAGGATCGCTTATCTATGAGATCAAGCGAACCCATGGTTGGGTTTGCTATAAAAACGTCTTGCCGCTTATAAGCTCCAGACAGACGTTCTGCATTTTAACTGCACTCCGACTGCGCAGGTTTATTGCAGTCGTACTGAAAGCAGTCCGTCTGTCGGCAGCTTTAGCTTCGAAAATGTAAACAAGATATTTTTTTCTGTATTTTTTGGAACCTGCACCTACCTATCTCAAAACTAAGCCTATGTATGAAAACTGTTTTGTTTATTATTTTCATAACCTTCCTGTGATTTTCGATAGATTATGATTAAATCAAGAACGAATTGACAGCGTCTGTCAGCGGAAAAACTTGGAAAATTAGCTGTAAAAAAATATCAAGAAAATTATATTCAGTTTGCAAAATTAAATTAAAAAGTGTTTATAAATGGAAATTACTCGAACATCAAAATTCACAGAAACAATAATCGATCAGCTTTATCATAATTTGATTATAATTTGAAGATGGATTCAAGAAAAACTTGGGGTAAACAATGGATAAGCAAAGTTTTTGATTGTGAAACATTCTGTGGAGGATACGAGCTCGACTATGGTGAAAATAAGCAGAGACACAAATGTGGAACCACATTATGAGAGCGGGTTCCATACCTTACCTACCTCGTAGGTACTTCGTGGATGTCCTTGTTTGTCGCACACGAAATATTCCTGTAGACTTAACATACGTTATCATCTTGCAGCCTGTTTACACCACATTTAGAAACAAACCGCAACATCAAACTATATAAAAGGCATTTCAGTCAAGCGCAATTTTCATTAAGTTTTATTATTCTTTGATTCTTGTTAACAATACCCAAGTTACATTATGGGTATTCAAACAAAATACCTTTTGGGCTCAGAATATGAATAATCTTTTCACACCAGTTCCCAATTGGTTGAACAATAAAAATATGGATTTCAAGCAACTCTTAAAACATTTTGTGATATTTTATTGTCATGTAAATGTGTGTTCAATAAAATTGTATATCGTTTTTGCAAAATATTGTTGTATTTTTTGTTAGTATGCATCGTTTCAATTAATATTCCGCCAATGCGTTTCACGGTCCACGACAAATATGGAATATTAAAAATTAAATTGGACCAATTTGTAAAGCAGTTACGATGCACATATGACATAGTTTCTACCCCTGATTTCTCACATTTTATATCTTTTTAATTAGTTACTATTTCTACTAAAACTATAGAAGCAAACGTTTGTGAAAATGTAAGTTGTGAAATGTTTGGACGCCAAAACTATTATACTAAAAACGATCATAGTTTGACGAATTCATTGATAAATGATAAATGAATATATTGTTGTATAACTAGGTGGTAACATTACATTGGTCTTATATAATATCTAATTTGCATCTCTAGTTTGCCACGCTTACAACATTAATATGGACAAGAATAGTTAAGTAGTTAATAAATCAAATGAAAAATTATCTTACTTCGTAAAAACATGTCATATAGAGTCAGTTCAAAAAAATTATAATAGGAATGGATGGCACAAAAAAGAATAATAATTACAAAATACTATAGGTATTCCAATGTATTAGAATTAATTAATGAAAGGGAGTGGATAACTACTAACCTTATTTGTGTTAGATCGCCAGAATACTAAACGGGTCGGGCTTTAATTGTACATTTTGTAGTAGATCTAGATTTACATATAGGGTATACATAGATACTCTAATCCCGGAAAAAGCGTTGGAAATAGCAGACAGAAGCACGTCCTACAAAATTGCTCAGCAAATAGACAATGTAAATCAATGTTCCTAAAGTAGTTATAGGCATCTATTTCAGTATTATAATAGTTAGGTACTATGTGTAACCTTGTGTGTAGGTCCAGCCCTTCTGTTTGCCAGCTAACAACCCAAAGTTAAAGGCCGTGAATCAATATTTGTGTGCCAGAGTCCCTTTCTAAAGTTTCAATGGCCAGCCGGTAACGAATAGATATGTTATTTGTGAAACACATCTGTGACTGTTGCTAAGCTTTTATCAAACAAGTACTTACCTAAGTTGATAGAGGTAGAGGTATTTATTTTAAGTATACAGGATGTTCGGCAGAACGTGTACCATAGGGTAACTGGTGGTACGTGGAACCAATTGCTTGGCGGTTTTTTTACACCCAAAAGCCTCGACTATTTCACAATTTTCACAATTAACTCCCACATATATTGGCACTCTTTTTATTATTTTACAAAATATCCTACTTCCTACTAATATCAAAATGTCAAAGCTTGTAAGGATGGATGGAAATTTGTTACTCTTTCACGCAAAAACTACTGAACCGATTAGGCTGACATTGGATATGGTTTGGGACCTGGAATAACATATAGGCTATTTTTTATCCCATTTAAACGTGGGCGAAGGCGCGGGCAGCTGCTAGTATATTTCATATACCTTCTTCTTTCGGCATTTTGTATAAATAAAGACGAAATAATCATAAATTTTAAGTAACATAACTACATATTATCATACACCATAAAAATGTCTTCCTTTTTATAAAGTCTGTAGAAAAATCAACCGATTAACAGCTACGAGGTAACTGTCTTATAGGCCCCATTTGTCGGTAAAGACATAAAAGCTCAAACATAATAATTTCAAATATCATCCACTCTACAATCTATATAATTACAACCACAAATGTGCTTGGAACGGGAAATTTCCCTGATAGGCATCGTTGGGACAAGGCGGACTTTTGTTTACCTGTTGTACCGAGAATTATGCTACTATTACACAGTACAATTTTAAATAGGCGGCGCAGTAGAAATACATTTCCTCACCAGCACATATAAAGTCCACTGACGGTACGACCGTAATGACTAAAAAGAAATAAATAAATGTGCAATCATAAAGTCACTGCTATTGCAATTATATAATGCGCAATTATATAGTAATAATACCAGTAAGTATAGTGTCATGTTCGCCTAAGGACTAAATAATCAATAAAACTTACGGGTCAGTATCCTGTTAAGTATAGGCATATGAGTAGACAAGAACATAAGAAGAGCGGAAAGTTCCGCCCCGGACCGGCTCAAAGTCGCGGCTACATGTTAAATAGAATACTCAGTCTATCTCAGTCGGGCTATTGGTGACGCCCGCGAGTCTGACAGAGTTAGACTGAGTATTTTGTCGCGACCTTGAGCCGGTCCGGAGTGGAAGTTTCCGCTCTACGTATGTTCTTGTCTACTCATATGGTATAGGTTCATGATTCTTTTATTGTAGCCTATTGTAGCCTTTAGGAGTATTATGATTTTTTATGACGACCGATGTGGCACGGCGGGCGAAAGTCTGCCTACGACGCAGAAGGTGTGAGTCGTATTCCCGCCTCGGGACAAATGTCTATACGATCTGCACATATTTGTCTCGGGTGTTCTGGGTATTTTCTGTGTATTCATAATAAAATTATCTATCTATGTAATATATTGTATTAAGTTTATCAGTCATCTAGTACCCACACCGAACAAAGGAACACAACTGTTTATCGGCAGTGGCGGCGGCGAAGCGTGAGCTTTTACCGGGGGCGGATTTCTGCATACGAATGTGATACATTATTGTTGTAACACAGTTGATACAAAAACTGAGATCATAGATGGACAATATTCCTGCAAGGACTATTACTGGTTTCTAAAGCCTGCTTTGCACGCGTTTTTGTTGAGTAAAAGTAGCTACGTCCTTCCCCCAGGTTACAATCTGTGGCCTCGCCATATATAAATTACCTAAGATCTAAATGATCATGCTCGCTCAAATCCATTCAATCAGTTGTTGCAGCCAACTAGAAGCTATCTTTTCCATCTGCTCCCTAATTTTAATAATGTTGCCAGTTATTACAGTACCTAAATAGGTGCTCAGAAGCAGCGGTGCCACTTGATTTACAGCCCACCAACTTGGTTTCTGCGGGACGAAATAAATTTGTTTAATCCCAAAATATTATTCCTTGAGTTTTTTACGGTTCACGAAAGACCTAAGTTTTTATTGCTGTTTAGGTGTTTTTTTAGCTGCTTTCTGGCACTGAAAAGTTTCATTCAAAGTGGCTACACAGCGTGTGTGACTCCGGGGAACATTTTGCAAAAGAGTTGGTTCACAAACTTAGTATGTGTAACTAAAATGTAACTTAAAATACTTTGTATAGAGAAGAAAAGAATAGAAAATATGGTAGGTTTCATTCTTTCACACTTTGGTTCTTCCACTATGGGCAAAAAAGTTAAGTGAAGTTAACACATTAATTTTTGTATTTAGGTCATCATCATCATCATCATCAGCCTATACACGTCCACAGCTGGACATAGGCCTCCCCCGTACGACGCCACAAATAGCGGTCCTGAACCGCCTCCATCCATCGACTCCCTGCGACCGCTACGATGTCGTCGGTCCATCCGAGTGGATGGTCTCCCATGTAGGGGGGATTTGCCATAATCACCACGCTTGGCAGGCGGATTGGTGATCGCAGTGTTGATGTTTAAAAATACTCAGAAGGAAGCTGCTGGCCATCCTCTGGTAAGTTCCCTTAGTCGGCTCTTACGACATCCACGGATTGAGTTGGAGGGATCGATATTCGTACGCCGCGGCCCCACGGCCCCCCAGGTTCTTTATTTTTATTTTTAATTGACTTGTCTTTGTGATGGTATTTGTGCTTATTTTGTAAGCCCAAATAAATAAACGTTATTCTGATTAAAATCTTATTTAGACTTAAAAAAGGAATCTTTACAATTTGTACCTTATTTATTTATTTTCATTTCATATTTTAAAGGGCTTTTAGCCAAACATTGACCACGTCAGCCCTGTAAGTTCATTCGAATAATAAGTAATCAAATACAAATCCCTTTCTCTATCTGACAATCCACTCTAATTTGACTTTAAAGAAAAAACAAAAACCCTTCGGGTGTACGGACCCCTAAAAATGCGTATAACTTCTGATAGAAAGGTCTTTCTCACATAATTGCCCTCGCTTCATCTGTGCCGACACAATGATCGTTAATTCACAGCCTGAGCTCGGTTCAGCATCAAATGGAGCCCGTGATCCACCCTTTGAACTCCGAAGAGTACCGTGAAATCCGCTTATGTCGATCCATCGAAAAATGTAAAAGTTAAACCTATTTTATTACCTTTTATTGCTTTCATGCGCAACAGATTTGGCTAAAACCGTACGACTTTATTCCAAATTAAAATTTATATGCAATTCGTTTTAATTTTGTGTGTATTTAATGTTTTGTTTGTAAAATAGGCGTGCTGATGATGACGAAGCTAATATGATTGAGTTATTAAAAGCTTTTAATTAACTTGCAATGCATGTTCGTTCGGGTGAAATCTTGCAATAAAAATTAGACCAGTTATCTTATTCAACCGATTGAGCTAAAATTTGGCCTACTTATGTAAGTTCGGTGACAATGCAATGTCATGGTACCATCGAGCTTGTCTGATGATGGAAATTGAAGGTGGCCATAGGAACCCCTAAACAAAACGACTCAACTATTTCGTGTTTGGGGTCGTTGGATTTGTCTTCCCAAGCACTTTTGTCCTTGATGATAAAGCTTGTTTTTATAAGAATTTAATTTTAGTTATTAACTGTACAACAAGTACATCTATCGCCAATTGTGTTTATTACATTTTTGAGTAAGCGAATTCCTAAGAATCTTCTGCAATAATTCAAAGCAAATTAGAATTCTTGGATAATAATAAAATCGTAGGTATTTGCTACATATCTACGCACATTTATTTTAGTGATTAAAAATTAAGGAAAAAGAACACCACTTGCGTAACGGCTAGTCTCCATTACAAAATTATTACATTTATATACAATACATATATACTACACTTGCTGCTGCCCGCGCCTTCGCCCACGTTTTATCGGGATAAAAAATAGCCTACATGTTATTCCAGATCTCAAACTATACCCATACCAAATTTCTCCCATTCCGTTGAGTAGTTTTTGCGTGAAAGAGAAACAAATATTCATACACTTACAAACATTGTCATTTGTAATAATATAATAATAGTGGGATTCTTAGCTACGTAACGTATACAGCTGCAATCTTCTTAGATTAAATACCTACCATCTGCATTTGATTGCTACACGGCAATAGCCGTAGAGTATGCTACGCCGTAGGGGTTGCTACGGCATAGCACGTAGCCCGGCTACGCCAGATGCAGTGATTTGTCAGATACGGCTTTTACAAGTTCAGGGGGCCTATTCAAGTGTGGAAAACCGTCTCAGAATGACACATTTGGCATTTTACCTTAGACGAAAGAAACTACAGATTGGTTAGCAGAATTGGGCCCCAGGCCTAAACCTTTATTACAGGACTGCTCAAAGATGAAGTACATATACATCCTGAAAACAATATATTATATTGTTTTCAGGATGTATGTATCATCATCATAATTTTAGCCCATACACGTCCACTGCTGGACATAGGCCTCCCCCAAACGACGGCACAAATAGCGGTCCTGAGCCGCCTGCGATGTATGTATGCATGCATATAAGCAAGTACCTAATTTAAACTCGAACACCTATCTGTAGAGTATAAATTCCTGAATAGCTTTAGAGTATTTTTAGATCCTTACGTCATACCAAGAGAGCCGGGCAATTTTTTTTTAGGCAGTTGTAATTTTTTTTGTACCTAATATATTTTTTTCTATTAATAATATATAATTCTAAATATATTTTTTCAATTAATAATACATAATTTCTTTAAGTAAGAACTTTGACCAGTTTCAGTCGAGTTTACCCTCTTTCGGACTATAATAAAGTTACAATTTACAATCTTACAATTACAAAACAATCACCCAAGCGTCGTGAAACATATACCTACATCTACGTAAAGTGATATCAATCAATCAATCAAATATCAAAGTGCTTTATTTCCTTTAGACCTAACAGGACTCTTGGACACGTCACAAAATGAAAATTACATAAGTAAAACAGGGAAATAAAGTGATCACTCTGATTTATTGTTTACTTCAATCTTTTTAAGGTAAAGTAAAGAAGCGAACAAGAAACCTTTACCTTATTAGTTAGTTATTACTGGATTTAGTGTTAAATCCAGACGTTACTTCCCATTATCATTATGTTAGGTTAGTAAACGATTATATGGCCATTGAGGGCCGCAACAATACGAAGACCCTTCGTTAAGAAAATAGGTTACATTACATTGTAATTGTCGTAAAGGTTTGTTCCACTGGTGAGAAGGCAAGAAATATAATGATAAACGAAATAGAATAACGAGACCAGGTGGTCTCGTTATTCTATTTTAAGGACTAGCTCCACTCTTTTCGTCATCGTATTGTGAATAACTGAAGGTCGTGCGCGTTTTTTAAAGATTTTGTTAACGTGTTGATCAGCTGCTTTTGCGTTTGTGTCGTGTCCACGTGCCCTAGGAAAATAAAGATCTAAAGGAAATAAAGCACTTTGATATTTGATATTACTTCCACTACACTCGGCTTGTCTGAGAGCTGTGGTCGCAGGGAGTCACGTGATCTCCTTCACAATGTCAGAACTACAGCTCGGTTATCGTCCTCGTGTGCTTTTGTCGTCTAGTTTACCCACACCAACCAGTTTCTCCATATTATTGAGGTTTCTTCTATGTAACAATGTGACAAAGTAGCTGACGTAACTATGGAGCTAGATAATTAGTCTTCTTCTCATTTCGAAGTTGGTAGGTTGGTTGATGGTAGAGGCCTCGTTTTAATGTATAGCTTAAGAAAGAATTGATTTGTCTATCTCTAGTATAAAAGACTCTCCACACATGAAATCGTGGCTCGGATCACGGTGCGAAATTGCCGAGACCTCCACAATCGCGCGCGAATCACGTAAGGAGCGCCTTACGAGCCCTTTGTCACGCGACGAACGCGACGCGAAGCCACTATGAATATGTGAATTCGATATACATTCTACACTCCCGGTTCACGGGTGGTTCTCGCCTTCACGCGTGACCCACGGGCGAGTGTGGAGAGACTTTAAAGTGAATGCTAGGCCCGTCGCGTCGTGCGATTTAATTTCATACAAAACTATTCTGCTTTCTATTAACTCGCTGTTTCTGACACCCGCAAAGGTAGTCCCTAAATCTTATCACAGCTTAATTAGGTAGTTATTTGTAGTTAAACACAAGTCAGACCTCAGTTTTACTAAGCCGGTATTACTTTCAGCTTCCCATTTCTTCTACCAGTGGAAAAACGTCTTATTTTGTTACCAAGCCCAGGGTTGCCAATTTATTTGCCAAGTTATTTTATTAGTTCACAGTTTGCTCTGGTTTGTTGTCGATTGGCGTGCGTTTGGCAAAGTTGGAATGAACGGGAAGTAGGGAATTATGTAACAAGGTCAAATAATAAGGTCAGATTCGGGTTATTCGTATTCGATTAGGAGCCATTCCAAATATCCAACCCATATCAAATACAGAGATACGGAGAGCAGCATCATTTGGTAACCGTCTACCGCTAGATGGTTACCAGTTGCTGATGCCCTCCGTACATAATACATTTCTACAATCGAAATTTTGACAAATTCAACTTCAAATTCGATAATTACGTACAGTTTTTTTTTATATATCGTGTAATTAATAACATTTTATTCTATTACAGCCTAGATCAATATAGAACATAGAATAGAATAAATTTTTTTGGTTATAAGACTTACACAGAATACATAATAAACTTAGACTAAGAGGAAAAAGAATTGAAGTCCTAGTCCAGTAACAAAATGACTCATGCTAGGGTGGCAGCTAGGTATTTGCAAACACTCCAATACCAAATACTACACCAAATACAGTCTTCAAATTTAGCCACCTATTTATAGTCGAACGTACTTACGAACGACCGCTTCAATATTAAATACCTCCCCTTCCCACCCCATCTATCTCAAGATATCAGCCCATCGATTGGTCCTTGGTCGCGCGAATCCCCACGTGACCTCCCAGGGCCGGATTAAGTGCAAAGATGCCAACCTACGGTGACCCTCATCCGCAAATTACGTACCTCGTTAATCACACAACCGCTTCTTTGTAAACACAAGTTTGGTCTGTTTTTGCTCAAAGGGGAATTCGGATAATAGTTTTATATGGACGTTAGAGGTCGTCATCGTAAGCTTGAAAACATTAGAGTATTTAGTGCGAGAGATATTAGAGATAGTAACTTTGTGTCCTACAAAACTACTTAGCGATTCAAGAATACATCTTATCGAGGGCTTAAGTCGATATCTACTTGTTATTATTTATTGCTCTTATAAAGTACCTACGTCCTTAAAAAATCATTACATTTCAATCTAAGCTGTTTGCCTACCTTCATTCCAATTAATAATAAATATAAATTGCAATAAAAATACAAATAAATAAATACAAAACATTTATTTGCATAAACAGCACTTATTTTTGTGTCACCGTACTTTGTATACCTAAACATACACACTGTACAGTGTAACATATGTAAATGAGAGCCTATTTGTACTACCATGAAGATTACGTGCAAATGTCAACATAAGTAATATTTGCTTTGTCAATAAACATAGGTAATAACGAAACTGTTTGCTTTTTCCGGTATATCTCAGCAACTTTTATAGCCACTAGGGTCTTATTTTGTGTTACTAGTATTATGACTGTATTTTTACATTTATGAGCTTTCCAATAGGAGAGCTCAAACTGAATTGTCTAGGTTGTTATCGCTGATGTTCTATTGACTCTGACGTCGTCGGTTAATGGATTACACGCGGATTGCAAGAGATCTAGATTGAATTGGATCAACCACGGTCCGGCAGTCATGTGGGTGACTTGCTGACTTCAATGGACAGAATAGCTAGCTATTCACAAAATGCGCATTGACGCGATAGGTAAAGTTACATTTTTATCCAAAAATTCTGCTGTCGCAACGCTAAGTGCTAAGGTTCTTACGACTTACTTAACGTAACTAAATCCAAAATTGGATAATAACGGTTTTCCTATTTCCTGTGACCTTAAAAGAACGAGATGACTAGAAAATTAAAGAATTTATTATCTTTCCCCTCAATCTGCCCCCGTTGTTGTGGCTCTACGAACCAATTTCAAATTGTGTTGATACAACATTTTAAAATTAGGTCAACCGTTGGAGATACAACAAAGAATGTTTCATTTAGCAACCGTTGTTCCCAGAATATTTTGCGAATACATTGTTTGTCTAAAAATTCAGCCATCCATTTAAAAATACAGGGAAGTTTGGTACAATAATGTACAAATGGCGCCAGGCGAGTTTTTCAGGGAAATCTCAGGGGACACAAGTCCCTAGGATTTATTACTCTCGACCTCGATGCGAGATTATCATTAGAATTTTAATTAAAACGAGAGCCTCGTTAAGTTGGTGATTGCGTGTGCTGAGTGCAAATTTAGACAATTTGGCGTGAATGTGGTTTGGCTACATTTTATCAAATTATTTAGAAGATTTTACTTCACTTACAAAAGTTTTTTTTGAACTGAGTAAACAAAGCATGAGGAGCATGTAAATTTAGAAATGGAATTGAATTTATAATGGTAACCGTGGCAGGACAGGATTTATAATGGACCGTAACAGTCTTGGGAGACCATCTACTCCATGGACCGACATCGTAGCGGTCGCAGGGAGTCGATGGATGGAGGCGGCTCAGGACTGGTATTTGTGGTGTCGTATGGAGGAGGCCTAAGTCCAGCAGTCGACGTGTATGGGCCGATATGATGGTCATGATGATGATGAACCGTGACAGGGACAAACATAAAACCATCATTAAGTTTTTCAATGACCCTACGAGCTTTAACGACGCCTTTAAAGCAGACAAAGCCCTCATTACGGCTATTTGGGGATTCGTGAAGTACTTAGAGTAGTGCGACTGAAATGAAAAGGCTTTTTGTTCAGAATTTTTATGGTAACCTATTTAGGTATGTAGGTGTATAATAAGCAAGCTATTATAAAATCAGGAATATCTAAGAATGAAAAATATTTAGTAACTATTCCGCGTATAACCTACTCTGATATTAAGTATCCATGAACTACTAACATAGTAGGTTATACGCGGAATTGTTACTAAATATTTTTTTCATTCTAATATTTTGCAATGGACTTCCGCAAAGTAACACCTGAATCTATTATTTAAAATCAGGAATGAACCTACAAGAAAGAAAAAGGAAAAAATTCGCGAATCATCCAAATATCTAAGCAAAAATATTTTCGCCTTTACAAATCCTATACGAAATGTGTTTGTAAGTAGAGCACAAAGAGGTAAAAAGATGCTGGGATTCGCAGTAAGTCTAACTAACGTAATATCTACTTCTCATTATGCCTAGTCATAACACGACTTAGTCCCTCTACGCATTAGATACACCAGTCTTAAATGGATTAGAGTCCCTCGATCGAATCTAGCGACCGCAAGCGAAACCAAAAGTCGTCGCGTCGGTTGGACCAACATGGACTAAAATAGCTTAAGCAATTATTGAATCGCACTTGGCGATTCAATAATTGCTTTAACTGTTAAATATTTGAGCAAAATAAGGAATCAGAATTCAGAATATTTTAAGGTTAAACAATGTATTTTAATATGTTCCAATAACTCTATTTTCTTCAATTTTATAAGGTTCCGTACTAACGGAACTGTACCTAAAATGTTGAGTTACATTTTTTCATACTATGTTACATTAACCGTAATTACCGCAGCATACCTATAAACACATATCCTCCCTGTAGAAGGAAAACTAAATAACTAACATATTTTGCGAAATCGACTTTATTACATTTTTATAAAGTCCAATACAAGCTGCATCTTTCTGTGTTACTAAAGTTTCTATATCATATCAAAAAGTTATACTTTAATGAATCGCGCAAGTCGTCAAATATGGAAAAATATATAAAGGTGAATTTAGATAAAAGTAGCGAAGGAAAAGTAAATAACTCGGCAAAAAATAAATAAGTGACATCATGTTGTCACTATGAAAGCAAGAAAAACCAATAACGTCGTTTATTCAGTTTTCCCTGAACTCATTTATGCTCAACCAGGACCAAATTGCAGTTGGAATAATTAAATAAAGTGAATTATTGAATTTTTCGTGTGTCAAATAAAATTGAATCGGTAAATTATTTAATTGTCAACTGAATGTTATTCCTAATAACGACATGTTTACCTGTAAAAAACATGCATGCAGGTACATAATCTAAGTTATAAATAATAATGTGATAATGTATAAAACAAATAAAATAAAGCATAGACTTTAATGTCTATGCTGTATTTTATTTGTTAATAAAACCAAAAACTTACAATGAGCGTCCTTATCGCAACAGAAACGATTTGTTCCAGGCAACCTGAGAGTTAACGTGTTTAGGATAAGCAGAATAAAATAAGGTTGTGTGTACAGTATCAAGCAGCTTAAAAACACGGAATAAAATTGTGAATTTATAAAATAAATATTCATTGAATGGATTATTTTCTGTTTTCAGCATTTTGAACACAACATATGTTTTGTGACACACACATTTGGTAAAAAAAGAATTGAAAGTATCAAAACCTATATGAATTTCAGGGAAGTGTTTCATGATTGCTTGTGCGTTTAAATAAAAAAAAAGCGGCCATACTTAACCGAAGCTAGCACTTCTCGGTAGCTAAGATCAAGGATCTTTCTACAAAGCATAGCTTTAAACCTCGTTTATTAATACCGTATACCACCGTTGGCTCAATAATAATAGCAAGATATAACGGCGAGAAATTGGTCTATGCTGTTTCAGCTCTTGCGAAGTCAAATCATCATTATCCTTCCTATAGGTGGAGATCGATGAAATTCAGATTATATTTTTCAGAACTCAAACTTCACTGTATCTTAGTAGTGTGATTGGAAGGATTGTTTTGGTGCCATTTTCCAGTTTTAAATCAAAAAGAAAATCAAACGAAGATTTTTTATCTTGTCTGTGGCGAAATCTTCTGAAGTTTGATCACGTGATTCATTAAGTGTGTTGTACATATTTTGTAGCTAGTATTATGCCTAGGCTGTTTTCATACTGCTCTTACTTGCACAAAGTGTAGTAAATAACCCCAAATAGTATATGGGAGACCATCCACTCGATGGACCGACGATGTAGCAGTCGCAGGGAGTCGATGGATGGAGGTGCCTCAGGACCGCTATTTGAGGCGTCGTATGGGGTAGGTCTATGTCCAGCAGTGGACGTGTATGGGCTGATATGATGAATAATATTCTCCTTGAACTTCTTACTCCACGTAACACTGATGTTATTGAATTTGTACGTACCTTTCTTACCTTTTGGATTCGTTCATAGAATCATGCATTTCTCCACTTTGTATGACGATACATTTTTGTATCACGTACCTTTTCAAGGGTCATTGTGGGGAAGTTCCAGGATAAATCTTTTGGGATTTACGACCGTCCTGGTAACTTTGCGGTTTATTTAATACACTTAGTACATACTCTTATTTTTTATTTACCTGTTTGGCGGAATTTTACCAGGGGGTCATATGGTTTAGTACCTAGTTACACCTAGAAGTTACTTAGAATAACTATAAATTACCTACTTTAAATATCTGAAGGACTTTTAATAAAACATTACGATATTTTTTGCGATTTATTTATTTAAAGAAGAACTAAACATTACAGATGATTCCATTTCATCAAACTTTGTAAAAAAATATAACATTCTAAAATAAAAAATTATTACCTAACGAGATATAAATAATTGATTATTCAAAGAATCCGTATTCTTCAGAAGAAGTACTATCACTTTCATCAACGTCTTTGTTTTTGTTTTTCAAATATATTACATTCACTATGCTTTTGTAGTCACCGTCATCGTAAACGATTGCGAATGTCACGGTACCACGAAAACTCTCGATCACTGTTTGGTTCAGCTTCAGATATGACTGGTCTTTTAGCTCTGGAATAAATTAACAAAGCTTAATATTTCATCACCTAGGATTTAACAAAGTAGAATAATAAATATATAATTAAATGACAAAAACAAACACTTTTAATTGTATCTTATCTGAGGAATGTAACATTCTGCACAAATCCTGACGGGTTTAAAGAGTGTTAAATATAAGAATTCGTTTTTTTTTATATAAATACAAAAAATCATTTTTTACAAAACAACCACTTTTGTTCTTTAGTTATTTTTTTTTTGTATTCATAATGCAGCCAATGACCGGTGAAAATAGAATGCGTTAAACACTTGCGTACACGCGCGTTAACAAACAAGATGGTTGTTTAAACTGTAGAAGAAAATGCATTCAGCAACATAAATTTCTAGTTCACAGAGCCAAAAATAGCTTTGCTGGCTCTTAGGGCTGGACTCCACCAAAGCGGAGATGTGCGGAGATGTACGAAGTAGAGACGAGAAGAAACTTCACCAAAAGTTAATCACACCAATTAGCAGCTTCATCATTCGATGTTTACTGTTATGGAAACTTCTGTCAAAAATCGAATAATGTCGATTAAAGTGTAATTCCTGGTTATTTTTTTGAAAAACACGTACCTATCTAAACAATTTTTTTTTTATATAAATGTAATAAGAGAAATCAATATAAATAATGTTCAAAACAAGATAAGTTAGTTTTTTGCGGTGTTATTTTTTCTCACCTCTAAAAAATGTTCCTGCCAGTTCTGTCACATACTGGTTCTTGATTTTTGGTGACTCCTTTTCGTAAATGTGGCATTCTTCTTCTTCGGCTTTTGCTGTCCTGCTCAACGCGACACACAAGAAAATCTGCAAAAAAAATATCACATCAGATGACTAAAGAAATTAGTATATACAGATACCCACCTAGAACACGGTTCCTTCTAGGAGAGTACCTAACTGTATTATATAGTATACAATTTCAAAGAATTCAATGAATATCTACCTAAGGTATATCGGCGGCCTTAATGCTGTTGGAAGAACTGTACAACTAAAATTAATTTCTGCTAACTTCTTCCATGAGCACGTACTAAAACTTACCACAATAATAATTTTCATGACCATAATAACTAGGATCCCCAAGAAAAAACGGAAACTTCACAAACGTTATTCAAATTTTTTGATGATCTTCAATGAAGATTTTTCTTTTTTCTATTAGTTTGGTTGGTTTGCTTGACTTTGCAAGAATTGATTGATTTTTTAATGTAAAACTTATTAGCGAACGGAGTCAACTCAAATTTAAATTTAATTAACTGTTTCTACATCTTCAACTGTCTTATTATATACAAAAAATACAACAAATATCTACCAATTTGTTAATTAGTTCGACAAACATATTATATTTACTTAATAACTAATTATACAAAATAAACAAATGATACAAAGGTAGATTCGTTTGTGAAAGTAGACCATTTTGTGTAACCCACTTTACTTTTTCTAACAGCTGTTCAAAGCTATTTGGTTACGAATACGTACTTGTAGGTATGTACTTCAAATAAAATATTTTTAACTATAACTAGTAAAGCAGAAAAGTTGGTATTTATTACATCAAGAAACATAAATAACATTAGGTGCACATTCGTAACTATATGTATCTTAGAAGGTACAGTTTACACACGGAAAATAAATTATTTCATTTGTAGACGGCTATTAATGCCTAGTACTTGTCTAGGCAGGACATATGATGAGGAATAATAAAGAAAAAATGGACATAACAGAATGGTGTCCAAATCAAAACAAAAGAAGGAAAGGGAGACAACGTCGAAGGTATTCTAGTAATAATTTTTAGAAAAGCGTGTAGTTACTTACCTACGCTGAAGAGCACCGAGCCGCAACAATGAGCCCTCTACGCCGCCGCCCGCTACGGCTACGAAAATAACTTTATTTTTGCAGTCGTCCCCAATTTATTTTACATATTATAGAATCATTAAAGCAGGTCATCGCTCTCTCTTGATATATTCTTCTTTATCTGGTAAATACAATACAATAATTTATTTCGTCAAAAACACATTATATTCAGTACCTATGTATCTTTCTAAATATTATGAGTGCAAGTGAGTCCCTATTCAAAATCTTAACAACAATGACACTTTAAATTATTTTAGGAAATTTACACCTAATTTATCGAGTATGTTAACAAATAGGTGCTGATGGTTCATTATAATTACCGACCAAAACTTAGTTATCTAACTATTAGATACGTTAGGTTAGGTTAGGTTAGAAATGACCTGTACGGTAAAGAATTGGTACTACATCTAGCAAAAAAACAACGTATACCTGTACCGAGTTAGCGAACCACTCTGGTCAGTTTCCTTACTAGTCAATTTCACTAATTCACTAGTTTACATGTTAGACAGTTTCAGTAGGTTGACAATTTCGCTAGGTAGACATTTTGTTGATTCTTCAGTTTCCTCTTTCGCTAGTTTTGCTAGGATGTCATCATCATGATGATGATGATGACTTGTTAGACAGTTTCAGTAGGTTGACAATTTCGCTAGGTAGATATTTTGTTTATTCTTCAGTTTCCTCTTTCGCTAGTTTTGCTAGGATGTCAGTGTCGTTAATACACTAGTTTCCTTGTGGACTAGTTTAGTATTTCGTCAGTAGATAGGTAGGTAGGTTAGGTTGTCATCTGAACTATAATCTCCTACCTACTAAAAACTGTAACCCGATATAAGAATTGTAGGAAAAAGCCGTAACAGATCTAACGAAGGTAGCACCTGCCATCTCCACGGCAGCCTCTACGCCATAAATAACTCAGACCTTGCCTTGCTCGATAGAAAATATTGAAATTCAGAAACTGCGTTAAAAGCTGCGCCTACAAGTCGTAGTGTGCGGCACAAAGAGTGGCACAAATCGATTGAGCAACAGGTCTGGCCGGGGCTCCGGCCTTGTGAGTGTAAGCTTTACACTAGAGATGCGCCCGCCACTCCAAATTATGTAAGTACCTATATTGGATTTGAATGGAGAAATTATATTGCCTTCAATATTGATAAATTAAATTAAACTCTCACTAATGCCATTTACGAATTCTTTTCAAGTTCTGAATACATTGTAGGAGATGTAGTAAGATAGAAAATGCTTTATTGCATACTTTACAAAACAATTAACAAACAATTAGGCACAATTTTAACAACGTCATGTCATAATAATTTGTTTAATGGTAAACATAGAAATCCTATTTTTTGCCAAAAAAATTATATACCTGTTTTTTAATTTGTTTTGTTATTAACAAACAAAAAAAAACAGGTTGATAATTTTTGTCATTTCATGATATGGCAGCTATAACGTGTTAAAAAAATGCTGCTAAAAGATTCATAATTTTTCCAGTGCCCGCTGTAGAATATACTAACTTGAGCAGATTCTCTTTTCCTACTCCACACTGACTTCGTTTTAGGACATCCCTAATTTACACGTAGACTAGAAGGTACTTGTACGAGTAAAATCTATGTAACTGAACTGATTCAGCGATGCAGGCTGGATGTATTTTTTTTTAAAGGTACCTGTGTTCTTTACAACAAAATGATTCTCTGGAGCTCACACTGTGGTGGTAGATTAGACCTCATCGCAAAGCAGCCGTCTGTGTAGGAGGTACAGTGCGCGTCAGATTTAGTATCCCCTTGCCTGCAAAAACGTTGAGCTAGAGGGGGTACCTACTTATTTGAGACGCCCACTGTACCTATCCAGTACTATCTTTTTAGTGGTAAGAACATTATATTATAATGTATTATCTAACAAAGTTTTTCATCAAGGTCAGGCCCAAAACCTACCCGGAGTTTTTTTCTCAAGTTTCCTCCATTAAGACGTATGTAACAAATAACCAGAAACCTAAATAAATCGCAGACACAGTAAATAGGCGCTACCTACGTCATTTCGGGAACAAAAACCTAATAACCCATACAAAGTAGCCTCATCCATCCTCGTAGACGTCCATTTATCCCCAAGACGCCGATCCACGTGTTTTCGTTTTTCGCAAACTCCGGGCCTCGTTAGGTTGAGAACTCTCTACCGTTTATTTTTTAGGATAAACCGTAGATACGTGAAATTTTTTTTAAAAGCTGGCTCGATTATCTTTTGTTTTTTCATACAATTACCGAGGCTGACGCAGACGTCACAAATCTAGGCCACCAGTAGGTAGTACTACTCAAACGCAACTCTAGATTTAAGCACAACTCAAGTGACGAATTTTTGACAGGTTTCATTGAAAACTGTCACAAAAATCGCGACATGAGACGTGCTTAAATCTGTGTTACGTTGTGTATTCGGGCGTAATTCCCTTTTGTCATATGAGTAGATCTCTATGGAGTTAGATTCTATGCTTTGTATTTCGTATACCTACCGGGGGCCTAGATTTGTAACCGCGTCTTTTAAAAATTTACCTATAAGTACAAAAAAAATACAAAAGAAATACAAAAATCGTTTATTTGAACAAGTATGTATAAGTATAAAATGTTACATGTTAATGGTTGAAGGCAGAGACGACAAAAGTTAAAAACTGCGGCGTAGTCTCTTCGCCCGCCTCCTGACACGACATTAAAGTAGAGCTTATGGTAACGTAATTTTTATTTGAAAGATACCATTATTTTGGTCACCACTTATATTTTGAAAAAAAAAATATATAAGATTAGGTACAGATAAAAATTAATAGATTTACTTAGAAATTAACAAAGTTAAATTCACACAAATGCACAGTACATCAGTACTTTACTTATCTATATAACTACTAGTTTACATTTACAAAATTACTGAAGTAAAATTGTTAAAACACACAGAATACTGAAATGCTCTGAACATGCATTACAATCTTATACATTCATAAATTATGATAATGACCTTAAATAATTAATGCTGGAAATTCTACACAACATCATCTGCAAACACACTACAAGCAGAGCTTGAGTTATGGGTAGGTACTAGATAACTGATATACTTAATACACTAGATACATAGATATTTTTTATTATACATAGGAAACACCCAGAGCACCAGACCATATATCTACAGAACATACAAACATTTGTTCCCAGGCGAAAATAGCTCCTGTCACCTCCTGCATCGCAGATGAACCTAAGCCTGTCGAGCCAGAGGTTGTCAGTTAAATAATCTTGCCATTCACATTAAGGTCCAGGATTGTCTATCGACTCAGAATGACTTCTCAGTTGAATATCATTGGTATATTCGATAGACAGAATATCTGTTGTACGTACTAAAGACATTTTGACATTCAATCCAGCTGGAGTTATAAGATTGTTGACAATAATTTGGGATCCATCTGACTTCCATCTTTTGAAGTTGCCACTTAATTTCGACCTTTCAATTGTTGTCATTTTGCAGGGCTGGTCTGGAATAACAAAAAACAAATAAGAAAATAAAAAACCACAATCACATAAACAATAATGTGAACAATAAAGGGTGAATAGTACAATGTACCCACCTATGTAACCTAATCCATTCAGTAGTTTTTGCATGAAAAGTACTTAACAAATATCCATACATCAATCATAAATATCCTTTCAGACATTTATAATATTAGTAAGGTACATACGGTGTACCTGTACTACATATATTCCTACTATTTGATGTGTAATACAATATTTTACCAATAAATAAAGCATTGAACCATTACCACACCCTGTGATATTTCTGCCTATCATGATCACCCTAAGCAGCAATTTGTTTATGGCAAAGTGGGTAGTATAAGTAAATAGTTTTCTGTTTTGGATTTGAAGTAGATAGTAGCTTACGAATGTTTACTGACTCGATGACCCTTTTGTGAATTTCAATCTAATGCAAAGCCTACTGGTCCGATAATAAAATAAACACATGCAGAAGTAGTATGTAGTTGCAATGCAGGCCGGCATAGAATAGATCCACAAAATAGAGATGTTTTGTTTGCGTGTAGTTGTCCTATGTAATAAAATCAGAGCGATAGGTATTTGAGTGCTCCGCAGTCCTAAAAGAAGTTGTACGTCTATGAGGACCGGGGACAACTTCTGAATAGTTCTGAAGTACATAAGTACTAGGTAGGTACCCAAAGATAGAAGCTCCCTAAACTACTCAATCTCTGATTTGATGTAAGTGACACAAACAGGATGCTAAAATGAGAATATACGTACCATTTAATTCAGTTAACGCGTACAAAAACTTGGTTCTTAGAAGGGCTCGAGCATTTTGTTGAGCTTGTTTGTCTTCTTTTTCCATGTCCATAGTGCGACCCAAAATTTAAATCGATTTGATTATTTACCTACAAAACCAAACAAACAAACGATCATGACAAAATGTACAAAAACAAAATAAACTAGGGATGAGCAAAAAATATCGATATAGCAAAATATCGATATTTTTTCAGAAATTAATCGATATAATTAGTCGATATTTTTAAAAGCGATATATCGATTTTCGATATTTATTTCAGGGTATCAAAATTCATATCAAAATCGATATTCTTTGATTGTAGACAATTATCTATTTCCAGTTACCAATTATTATTATAGTAGGACAGCTTATTTATTGATATCGATAAATTAAATGTGAACAATGGGCAACACATTCCTATTAATTTTGTGTTGGTAGAACTGATTGTCTATGTATTTGATTGTAAGTGTCAAAGTTACAATGTTGGTCTTCGTTCCTTCTTGGGGTCAAAGATGCTACTAGCCTACGTTCCGTAGCTTGGGGTTGGTTTTATTGATATTATGGCTCCGTTTTGCCTGCACAATGATGATGGGCAAAAATATCGATATGTCGATAATTTATACTATGCATATACTAATAATAAATATCGATACCATATATATCGATACATTTTTTCATTTGCTCATCCCTACCATACTGCCTCGTCTTAGTTAACAACTTCAACTTCTTTTATAAGGCTCCGCATCTGGTTCGACACATTCTACCAATGTGATTCGATGTCAATGTTTCTTGGTTAGGCTCTGCATCTGATCGACACAATTCTGCCAATATCCGTAATGCTGTATCCTTCGATCAAGGAATTTATATAGTATATAAATTCCATGCCTTCGATAAATATGATAGAAACTGTAAAAATATCGAGTGATAAATAAGCGTATTCTCAAAATCTGCAATTCGATATTTATAGAGGATTTTTTTAATGAGTTGCTCGGTAAGTCGCACGAGAATGCAGTTTTTGGCGGTACTCGATATTTTCACATGATATTTTTATCCCGTTTTAATGAGTATCACTAATGTACCACGTGATACGCAGAAATGCCCCCCTAAGTGTATAAAAACATTCAATGGATAGGTAGGTACACGTCTCGTCAAGGTTTAATAGCGCTAGGGGAAAGTGGAGGGGGTTCTGCGCAGGTATAAAACGGTGTAAAAATCTATAAATCTACCTCTGCACATCAAGGTCAGCGCTATTAAACCATGACGCGTCCTGTAGCGGCAGTAGCGCCAAGTGGTCTTCAACGTTCGACTGTTGTTGTCAAATGCAGGCAGGAAACGAACTAGGGTTCTTTATTCCGGTTTCAACGTTGAGAAAAGCTTTTCTCAAGTCATGTGCTGTCGCTCAGAGAACCTTGCTGGCTTCTCAAGAGCTGTTCGTAAGCCTCTTGGCTGTTCTGATCTTCTTGGGAGATAGTTTCGGGGGGCTCTAGGAGTACCCGGGGAAGGGGTCGCCAAGGAGTTTTTACGTCCGGTGGTCTCGTGTGAAGAGGAGCGAGTCCGTTGAGATGTTCGTGGCGAGAGTTGTCCGCTCGGTCGTACATTCTGCGCGCCAACTTTACCACAAACTCCCTTTACTGTGTCTAGCTGTAGGTCACGTGCGATGACGCTGTTTCGCACGTAACGCCCAGCGCCTGTACAGACCCTGAGGGCAATGCTTTGCTGGGCTTGAATTCTTTTCTGGTTTGTTGCAGAGCACAGGGAGAACCATGCTGGTGTTGCGTATGTAAGCCTTGAGCGAATGTAAGTCTTGTACACCCCAATTTTTGTTCTCAGCGGCAGTTTGGATGTCAAGACTGGTCGGAGCATGGCTCGGGCGGCGCGCGTTTGTCTTAACGCGGGCTCCACCTGTGCGTTCATCGTCAGCGACCTGGAAAGGATGCGACCACCTGGATGATGGCTGCTGGTGTGGAGGAGGCAATCAGTTTGAGGATCAGGCCTGGGTCCTACACTCGATCGAACGCCTTTTCTACATCTAAGAAGATCCCAACTGTAGATAGATTGCTGTTAAGGTTGTATGTGAGGTGGTGCAAAATCCGTGTGAGTTGGAGGGTCGTGGAGTGCTGGCTGCGAAAGCCAAACTATTCTGGCCTGGGTTCTATGTGCGTGCCTAATCTGCGGAGTAGAACACGCTCAAAGAGTTTGGCTGTCGTTGCCAGTAGCGTTATTGGTCGGTAGCTCGAAGCGTGCCGGCGGTCCTTTCCGGGTTTCGGGAGTACGATGACTCTAACTATCTTCCAGATGTTGGGGAAGTGTCCAGTTCGCAAAATGGCGTTGAAGAGCATGGTTAGGGTCGCCACGCCTCTTCTGGGTAGATGACGTAGAGCGGTATTTGTAAGTCCATCATCTCCTGGGGCTTTCCGTTTTGGCAGGCGGAGTATCGTTCGTCTTACTTCAGCTGGTGAAATAAACTCTCCTCCATTTAGTGTCGAGATTGGCCGCGTGAAGAAGTCACCTACGGTTGTTTCAACTGCAGCATAGCGGATAACGAGATCCTCTGAAGCGTCTACTGGGATCGGATGCGGTGAAAATTGCGTTTCCAGGTGGTTTGCCAAGATTTCAGCCCGGTCGGCTGGCCCAAATTTTCTCTGAACTTGGTTGTTCAGAAGTGGATATGTTGGAGTAGGGGTATTGGTCAACTGTCGATTGAGAGCGTGCAAGTTGGTCTCATTTTCTGCTGCCTCATCAATCCTTGCATCCCAAGTTTGACCACGCCAGGCATTTACTGCTTCTGCCACTTCGGCAATCAGTTTGTTGAGTTGGGTCTTAAGTCTCGGGCATCTGCTTCTGGACCACAATCGGCATATGGATCTCTTTTTCCGCAGCTGGAGTTTAATCGCATGGGGGAGCTCGTCGCGACGAGGTGGTTTTGCAGGACTTGGTTTGAAGGCTGCCACTTTTGCCTCTTTCATTTTCTCTGTTAGGAGAACAGCAGCAGTTTCTACTTCCTCTACCGTGGAAAGATTGCCAATGCAAATATTTTCCAGGAGTTTCTCGTATTCCATCCAGTTGGTACGGTCTTTGAGAGGCTTAGGTGCCGTAAAGTTGGCTTCCAACGCAAGGGTTACTAGTATCGGAAGGTGCTGCGTATCCATGTCGTACAGTACTTCAATATGGATGGGACATCGTAGATATTTATGAAGCACTATATCAGGGACATCTGCGGCATGTTGTGTAATTGTGTACACGTAGGTATGTGTGTCGGAGCGTCTGGCCCTAGGACGTCAAAGTCATTGGCTTCCGCATCTTCTAGAAGCAGTCGACCGGCAGGGTTTATGGTCCTGGAACCCCATGCTCTGTGTTTTGCATTGAGGTCACCTACGATTACTGTTGGAACGATTCCTTCAAATACTTTGGCAGTGTCTTGTCGTACGTAGTTGGGGCCTGGGGGGCGGTAAGCCGCAAACACTTGCATTTCCTGACCATTTGCGTTTATCAAGACTCCATTCGAACGGAGAACCTGACACGGAGGGTGCTTCAGCTCTTCGTGGACCAAAGCTCTCCTTACCAGAAATGCTGTACCTCGGTATGCTGTGCCTTGGGGTGAAGTCTCGTCCCGTCGGTAGGTGTGGTAGTTAGGGATTTTCAGTTCAAAGTTTTTGTGAAGTTTTGTTTCGCCCAATAAGACTAGGTGCGCGTTTTGCGATTGGGCTAATAGGCGGAGGGGTGGGATTTTGTCCCTAACCCCTCCGGGATTCCAGTATAGGAGCCGAAGATGGTTGTGGCTACCCATACTGGTTTTGGTTTATTGCAGCCAATCCTCTTAACGCCGCCTCTTTGAGATTGCCTCCGGCGACGATAGTGGCCAACAGATCCGCCAGGATCCCGAGCATGATCCGCACCGGGTCCCTGACGCTGTTCGCTATTCTTGCGGCATCTTCTTGCATAGTCTCTTTCAAGGCCGGTGCACGTGGGTGGTATTGTCGCTCCTGTTGTCGCTCCAGTGTTATTCTCGATCTTCTTTCTTCTGACATTTATCCAAGAAAAATACTGTCAAAGTGACTGGACGGACAGTCAGAATGCTTTAGGGTGGTATTCCATTGGCCAAATGTTCATTTCGATGCCCAACATTTGATCAAATTTCTTTGACGGATGCCCATTCCACTCGTCAAATATATTTTTCCGTGATTTTTCCAACATTGCTTCGTAATTTGCGTATTTTAGTTCAAATCAAACCATATCACACTAATATTTATATGCAAAAAAGTTTGTAGGTATGGTCCATACTGGATCCATAATGGATGGATACATGGTTGTAAGATACTTCTTCTCGCCAAAACTACTGAACAGATCGGGCTGACTACTTTTAACGCTTAAAATATCAATTTCCATGTGAAAGAAATAACTTTTCAACGTTTCCAAAGAAACAACGCGTGCAAAGCCACGGGCAGAAACTAGTGTCAATTGTTGGTAACGGTATTGCTAGTAAATTAAATGAAGTCTGTCAATTTATTTTAGTACATTGGACAAAGGTATTTAACGAGTGGAATACCACCCTAAAATATGAAGTCGGCGGCTCAGGAACGCTATTTGTGGCGTCGTACGGGGGAGGGAGCAGTGGACGTGTATGGGCTGATGATGATGATGGTGATATGAAGTCGACTGTATGCATGACTTTGACAACCGAAATCAAATAAATACCTACAAACTGTAATTCTTTAACTAGAGTCGGTGCTGTGGAGGTGGTGCATCCATCACCGCTGTTGTCACCATCTGCGTTGCTGGCGGCATCACCTTCGCTCGAGTCCCACTATAATAGCTCTAGCAACAATACAACACTTATTGCACCCATGGGTGGTCCTTCAGTTCAAGCTGCGCCGTCTCTGGTTAAGGATTTAGATCTAGACCACAGTCAACAAACACCGAAGACTGTGATATACTCGGATAAGTTAGGTGCTAGGGTGGGTCTGATACTTAGTGACTTACTAGTACAAAATGTTGTAAACAATTGCTATCCAGAAAGATAACTCTCTGAATAAAAGCACCACTCTAATTGCTCAGCTTGGTGAAATTTGTGTAAAACGGTCAGCGTTGATTAGGCTAGTTGAGGTACTTCTAGAAAAGGTACAGAATGGACTAGGGAAACTGATTATTTGCTCCTTCCCTTACTCAAATTCATTGACATCAAAGCAAAATGAAAATATATCAAACAATAACTTGCTGATGTACAACATGACATGTCGTCATAATGATGTATTACTTTTTGATACTTGATGATGTTTATTAGTAAAACTTTTTTGACTAGGGATACAATGTACCTAACCAAAAAGAACAAAATGATAATTGCTAAATTGTTAGCATATAATATTTTTGATCCCGTTATAAATAGTATAACGCAGTTGCCTGACGAGCCTGTATATGTAGTTAGTAGTAGTACTAAGGAGGGCATTAAAGCGATTGTGTCAGTAAATACAAATTTAAACTGACCACAACGACAACGGGAAAGCAAAAAGCACTTCATATAGTCCATCAGAATATATAAGGCTTACCCAGCAAAATCCTAGAATTAGAATTATTTTTGAATTGTTTAAATGTAGATGTTATGTGCCTAACAGAACACTGGATTGTAAAGAATCAGTTACTTCCCTTTTGTCATAACTATTATTTTGAAAGTTCCTATAAAAGAAAGGCTGCTATACGTGGTGGCTCTCTAATTATAGTTAAAAATTGTCTTAAATGTAAAGAACGGAAAGATATTGTAAACCTCACTATTGAGAGGACTATGAGGACTATTGAACTTTCATGTGTGGAACTGGAGCGGCATATCATAGTGTGTGTGTTAGAGACAGGGTCGGGTTTACTGATTGGGCCACTCCCGGCATTTATAGAAGTAGGGATAGACTATACGATATTTATGGTGCTAGAGAAGCTATGTTACATGATCCTGTGTTTTTCTTTTCTTAGTAACCAACTACTCGAAAACATTTAAGAAAGTCTGCAACACAGCAAAATGCCTATTCTTGAGGAAAAAACGTATAAACTCATCTAATAAAATAAAAACGACATGGAGACTAATAAATAACGAAACGGGTAAATCAAAGTCACGTTCTAGAGAAATAAAGTTAAAAATTCATAACTCAATTCTTATACATGAAAAGGATATTGCCGATGCTTTCGATGCATTCTTCTCCGATATTCCTAAAGTTGTTACCCGGACTCTAAACTCCTCACCTTCGATGGCGGTTGAATTATTAGAATCATCTGTTGAAAAATGTAGAGGTCTTTATATTTACTCATGTAAATGCCAATTATATAGTCAAAACGTTTAAGTCTATTAACATCAAAAATACTGAGGATCTCTGGGGTATCTCAACCAAAGTACTAAGTTCAATTATAAAGGAAGTGGCTCCTTGTTTGGCTTTCAATAGTTGTATCGACGCAGGAGTTTTTCCTAATCTCATGAAATATAGTAAACTGGTTCCTCTTTTTAAATTTGGAAGTCACACTGATCCGGCTCATTACAGACCAATTTCAATACATCCAGCTAAAAGTAAAATTTTTGAAAAAAAAATTCTCACACAGTTGTCCTCTCATTTTGTCCTTAACAGGCTACTCCATAAAAATCAATTTGGCTTCACCAAAAGTAGATCAACAACCGATGCTGCTGGTACAGTTTTACTAAAGCATATATTGGATGCCTGGGATAAAGCGAAAAACGCTATTGGTATATTCTGTGACCTTTCTAAGGCTTTTGATTGTGAAGATCATGGTACATTAATTAGAAAATTGAGTCACTATGGAATTCAAAACAAGGCAATCATATTTATCTGATAGAGTTCAAAAAGTAGCTATTGGCAAAGAAATCGAAATCGAAAAGATCTAGGGGCTCAAAAATTGAATTAGGCGTCCCGCAAGGATCAATATTTTATTTTTTATTTTTAGTATACGTAAATGAGCTCCCCTTTTTAGCAAAAGATCTGTGTGATATAGTCTTATTTGCAGATGATACTTCACTTTGTAGACTTTGTAGAATCTACTGTTTTCTTAGGGTTACATATTGATTCCACTCTTCAATGAAAACCGGAAATTGATGCTCTCGCAGGCAGACTTAGTTCAGCAGCCTATGCAGTTCGTACAAGTAGATATATTACCGATGAAGATACAGCTAGGTTAGTTTATTTCAGTTACTTTCATAGTATTATGTCCTATGGTATTTTGCTTTGGGGAAAGGCAGCTGACATCCAGGCTATCTTTGTTCTTCAAAAAAGGGCTGTACGCGCAATTTATAAATTAAAGCCACGCGACTCTTTGAGGGAATTATTTAAAGAAATAAATATTTTGACAGTAATATCGCAATACATCTATGAAAATCTAATGTATACGCACAAAAATAGAGATAGCTTTTTGAAAAAGTGTGATGTTCACAATAGAAATACAAGAAATAGCATATAGATTACGAAAAGTAGGGAAATCATTTATGGGCAATTGCGTACGGTTCTATAATAAGCTTCCATCTGAAGCTACTGAACTCCCTATTCGTAAATTTAAACAGTACATTAAACAAAATCTTATCAGGAAGGCCTTTTACTCCATAGATGATTACATCAATGATGTTAATGCTTGGCCAGATGTCGCTCCGTACCGCACTGTCAGTAGTATGTAAGAAATTCAATGTTCTGTTTAGCTTTATAGAAATATCTAAATCGCATTAAATTTAGATTTAGATAGGCAAAATAACCATGTATTAGACACATAAGTGATATTATCATGTGCTAGTGGTTTCTTTTTCACTTCTTCCACAAGTGGACAAAAAATTGAAGTGAAGAGAATATCAATAACACCTTATTTCTTATTTGATAATAATAACTATGTTTATAGTATAAAATTTTACTTGTCTAAGTGCTTATTTTGTAATCCTAAAGAAATAAAATTATTGATTCTGATTCTAAAATAACCTTTTTGTAGATGCCTACAATCGCCACAAAGTTGATAACCACCTCCGTCCGCTGGGCTTAGCTGACCTTTTCGACCTTGGCTTACGAACATGCTTCACAGTCCATCAATATCATCACATACTAGTCCATAGCTGGACAAGCGCCTTGTCTACAGCCTAAAATCATATCCAGCATCTGCATGCAGTATTTCGCAAGGTCATCGATCATCCTATCTGGCCGGAGTGCGTCCTACACGTTTGTCGAGTCGTGCTGGTAGAATGGAATGCGCCATAGTGCCCTTGTCTTCAGCCTAAAATCATATCCAGCATCTGCATGCAGTATTTCGCAAGGTCATCGATTATCCTATCTGGCCGGAGTGCGTCCTACACATTTCTCGAGTCGTGGGTAGAATGGCATGGATAGTCCATTCAAGAACATGTTTATCGCCGACTGCCTAGAGGTTGTGGATTCGTTATGAGGCCGCCCGCCGGCCCGTGCCACTTCCGATTGCAATTTTTTCGAGCTTTGTCACCAGCTTTGGTTCTCTGTCTGTGTAGGTAGGTACGTTGGAAAAAAAACCAGTCTATGGGTAGTATGTACGTTACGAATCCTATCTTTAGTTAGACATTCAGGAGCAGTGTAATATGTGTAATGTAGTAGGTACCTATTAAATATGATAATAGTTATTCTGTGGTGGAACGAAACGTTCTCCACACCTCCCTTGTTGTGCCCCGCGCTGAATAAGTTTGTACACATTCGAATTTATTTAATGATCCCACGGGAACTGCACTTCTCCGGGATCAAAAGTAGCCTAGATGTTAATCCAGATTCTATCCGGTATTTATGGATGTCACAAAGATAGGTACCTGGTATGGACCTTCAACACCAACTATCAACACCACTGAAATTCTGAGGTAACTTAAAAGGGTGACCATCTATTTAATAAGCGGACCGAGGCTGGACCGGGGGCGCTACCGTCATGCTTCATTGGCCTGCCTACCTGCTTACTTGCCAGGGGTTTCGTTAGGCGTCTCAAAATAAAACAAATGTTATTATTATGCGAATTTAATTTCATTAATCAAACCCTAATTCACACAATCATTACACGCGACAATGCTTCGTGAATATAACAAAATTATAAATACCTGAATCATCCTGAGTGGAATCTGGTATACAGAAAAAACTGACCTCCCTAGGGTTCGTTTTGTAGCTACACAGTACACATATAATTATCATCTAATTAAATTTCTAAGACCTAAGTAGTAATCGGTAAACGATTTCATGCAGTTACACATTTGTTACAGCGAGTGTTGTGATAATAAATGTGACTATTCTATGTCACCTCAAAGCCGTTGGAGAGTTGTTCCGAAATAATTTTTGTTCGCCGCGAAACACCTCCGCTTCTGCCTTCGAAATTGTGCCTGAATTTTTGAAAAATACCTCATTTTCCTCGGCGATTCACCGCTCTTCGTCCACGGTCCCAACTGAAAAGTCCATTGAGTATGCTAGTAGTGAGCCCTTTATTAGTGGAGGGAATAAGCTGCTAGGATCAATTTAATACCAATTTATCTAAACAGTTTTAAGATTTTTGACGATCACTAGCAAGCAAATTCTGTGTTGGTGTGGGGGTGGTT
Organism: Eupithecia insigniata; assembly: GCA_947859395.1. NCBI lineage: Eukaryota > Metazoa > Arthropoda > Insecta > Lepidoptera > Geometridae > Eupithecia > Eupithecia insigniata. The sequence continues at coordinate 11,216,265 of OX401999.1, read as the reverse complement.
AATAAGTTTGTAGCATCAAGTTTCTATTACAAAATATAAAATAAAACAAAATATGAAAGAAATTTAATATTGCAGCTAGAACTTGTTGCCACACAAAGAATTTGGGTACCTGGAAACATACAGTAGATGGTGTGATATGCGCACAGCGTGTGCTCCCAACTCCGTAATGCGACATCGAATGGTACGACGGACATAGTCGAGTTTTGTTGCGTACTAATAGGTACATCACCAGAATTAAAATTTGCTATTTTTATAGAACACAGCACAATAATCACATGTTTCCTGACATATTAATAAAAAACTTGAGTGTTTAGTATAGAACCCTAAACCAACATCCTAACAAATACCTGGCATTTTCTTTCGGCACCAGTGTTCACGACGTCGAAAAATAATATTTAGAAATACCTCAAAACAATGCCGAAGCCAACAGCTCCTTGGGAATCGCCAATAAACGATAGATAGGCGGAAGCCTCCTCTCGGCAACTATTCAAAATACCAATTAAATACCTGCCAGGTCCGTCGGTGTGACGACAACTACCGAATCGATAATGGCTCAACAATACGCCCCATTATTGCCATTATATAACGAAGTTATATTTTGGAATTCTACATTAGGCTGTAAAATAACAGTTTTCATTTTATTACTTGTATTTTTTATATTTTTGGATAGGGTTTTTGGATAATATGGGATGTTTGAAACAGTTATATGTTATTTTGGAGGGGAACCGGTGTGATGTGGGGTTGGCTGTGGGCTGGACTTGTGGGAGTGAGTAGGATTGTATACTTACCGGTTTGAGGCGCTTTTGTGATACCTCAGTGAATGCTAGCGACGGTCACGGGAGCGCCGGCGAGACCGCTCGTGGGGAGAGCCTGGAAACACAAATTGCATTGAGAACTTGAGAATTGCTTGCTTTTATTTTACTACCTTACTAATTTCGTAATTTCAGCCATATCTCAGGCTATTTCATCGAATTCTTGTAACTTCTACACTCCCTCAACTACTGAATGGACTTCATGGATATGTACATATGTTTATGTCTGTCCTGGATGTACAAGTATTTCTACAGCTTGGCAAGAATGCGTGGCAAAAATGTGATGGCGTACGAGTATAATTCGCAACATTACCTATTTATTTTCTAAAGATTTTGCCAAGATTTTCTTTAATCCAGGAAAACACGTGCAAAACAGCGCTCAGCAGTTAGTTTGATATACAGAAATAATAGTTATCTTACGGTGTCTGTCCTTCCGATGCCTGCGGTCGCGGTCGCGGTCACGGTCCTTGTCCCGGCTCTTCTCGTCGCGGCTCGACCTACAGACAAACAATATTGTATTTATGTATAGTATATGTTAGTTTATTACATAAGCATCGGTTTGGAATGACCTTTGAAGTTAAGTATTCATTGAATGAAACAATGCTTTGAAAATAATGTTTCTTCCATTATCGATATATAAAAACAATTATCTATAATAGGCACATTAAGTGCACAAATGTGTTCTTTGATCAAAAATTGATATGAATCCAGATTTTTTTTTTTCTAGAAATACATTAACATTTATATAATATGTGTACAAAGTTTCTCAATAAACACATTATTTTTTATATGATAATAATAATTTATAGTTTAAAATGTCATGAGTCTATGAGCTTATTTTGTAAGCCTCACGAAATAAACATGATTTCTGTGGGCCTACTCTAAACACAAAAATCGAAGTTCTGATGTGTTTTCTTTTTATGCAAAACAATTTTTTATGTCACTTGCATGAGACGGCGATTGCACGAAAATGAAATATTAGTTTTTTCGATTACGGTTTATCTTACCTACGGCTATGACGATCTTTATCCTTATCCTTCGAATCCTTGTCCTTAGAATCTTTTTCCTTATCCTTGTCCCGATCTCCCCTCTCGCTGCGATCTCTATCCCTTTCCCTGTCGCGCTCCATGCGCTCCCTATCCCGGCGGTCAGAACCGAGGCCACCACCCGCTCGTGACCTCTCTTTCTCTCTTTCCTCTCGGCGCTTTTTTTCTTTCTCTTGTTGTTCCTTTTCACGGGCCTCGTGCATTTCTTCGTAGGCTTGACGGAGCTTGAAGTAGCTGTGAAAGTCATGTTTTTTTTAGGTTCAAACATTGAGAGAAAAGATGAATTGAAGTGACCCGGCCAGAATAAAGGTAAAAATAAAAATATTGGAGATGACTTGCTAAATTGAGCGTAGTTAAGCAGAAAGCGATCATCGTCCAAACACTTTCTTGGTCGCTGGTCGCTTTCTGCTTAACTACGCTCTGAAACTCCATTCTATAGTCTGAACAAGTGAAGTTAAATTCACACAAATATTATAAACGCAAAAGTTTGGATGTTTATAAGAGTGATCGCAAAACTTAATGAGCTCTGTGAACTTAGGCACGGAAGCAAAACTGCGCAAGTACAATCAAATAAAAAAGTGATATTTTATCAACTAGCGACCCACCCGGGCTTCTTATGGTGGCAGAAATCTTTTTTATGGTGCTAATAGACACACCTGTTGCAGCTGCAGTCCGCTGAAGTCCCATTTTGAGGTAGAATTAAGACCTTCATTGTCTTCTTTTGTCATGAAACTCATGACATCGAACACCATTTTCCATGTTTGACGACGCAGTACGTTAAACCGCATGCGAGGCATATTTAACGTTTAAGAGAAACATCTATTAACAGGGAATACAACACAAAATCGCAAGAACAAACTATCAAATCAACGACACGAACGCTGGACAAGCGTCAAAGACTTTGCTGCGTCATTGTACTCAAAAGCATTAATTCGACAGTATTGCCTCCATTTGCGACATAGAAATTATTTTATTTTCAAACTTGGGTTAATTGCGTTGGATAAAATGTTAAATTTTTATTAACATTTTGGGTTTAAAATAATCCGTCATTGAGTGTAAGATATTTTTATATATTGAATTGAATTTGCAGAACAAAATGTGCTAGACAAAATAAAAATACGCCAGAATTCTTGCTGGCAACCCTGGTTTGACAGACAGATCCCCTCTCACATCGTTCTTTCCCCTCAACGCCTTATTTACGGTTCAATGCACAGCCGTTGAACCCAACTTCACAGAACTCAAAGATTTGCGCGTAATCTACCTCTTCACGTAAAAAATACTGAGCAGATCGTGCTGTAATTTTACATCGGGTAGTTCTAGGCCTGGAATAAAATACTGGCTACTTTTTATCTCATAAATCAGTTCCCATGGTATCCGGGGATAGAACCTTTAAATGTTTCCATGCTGCGGGCAGAAAAAATCAACATATTCCCTGTGCATGACCCACCGGTAGTGCTTTTTAAGTTCTCACTGTAGGTGCATGCATGTCCCACGTAATGGGTCATTTATAATTATAAAAAATAAATTATGGTATTGTAATATAATATACAAAATTTTCGTTTGCATGTAGGTGGTAGACTCCATATTCTTGGCTGTACAGGAAACGTGTTAAGTTCATCACTACATATAATAACGAATTCCTCCACCGCGTCTGTCTGTCTGTTCGCAATAAACTCAAAATCGTTCAGTAGGAACGGATTTTCATGCGGTTTTCACCAATCAATAGAGTGATTCATGAGGAAGGTTTAAGTATATAATTTGGTTTAGGTATAAGGTTTTGTGTATATTGGTTTATATTTCAACCAATAACAATAAACGTTAATATTGTTGGAAGTGTCGGAAAAAGTCAAGCCGCTTTCGTTGAAAACGTTGTCCATAAACAGCTCCATAGACTTAGGTTTTTTTCACTACGTTCAACTACAAAAAAGTCTGCCATGGAATGTCGGAGGTTTTATTAATCCTTGTAACTGATTTATGGTACCTAAACGATAAATTCTTGGAAGTGCCGAAAAAAGTCAAGCCGCCCGCGCACAGGAGCTTTGATCGAACGCTGCCTAATCCCTTTGAGATGAAACAAAACAATGAATGGTGGGATATTCTTAGTTCACGCGAGAGTAGCCGCAGGCGGGTCAGCTAGTAGAAAGATAAAAACCAAAATTTACTTTTAAGTTCAGTTCTTATACTTGTTTATGGCTCACTGTTGTTGCTTTTAATAAACATTTGGGTCACTTACTTGTACCATCTCTTCCAAAAATTTATGAAAAATACCTCATTTGCAGTACATACCCGACATGTTGTTTCCCAGACAAGTGGTCATCAATCCGCTGCTGCGCGTCGCCGACGATCAGGAAAGCACCGCAAACAGGACACACCTCCATTTGCTTTTCTTGCGCCGCTGCTAACTCCGCGGTTATTGACCAGTGACTATATGATAAATACAAGTATTAAAATATTTTTATCTACAATATATAATAAGAAAATAGGTTAAAAATTAGTTAAAAAATTACAAGCAGAAAGTATTGTAGAAAAACTAATTAAGAATGAAAAGTTAATTTACAGAAATACAACAACCATCATTTTATTTCAAATTATCATAATTACCTAGGAATGGTTTTTTGGTTTACTTCAAACATACCTAGCTAAGAACACTCTCAAAGAAGTCACTTCTTAGACTATAGAAACCACCAAGTGCGAGTTGGACTCGCACACCAAGAATTCCGTTTATAAGAGCTTGTTTCTTAGCAAATTTCATGATTACAGATCTACGGGATGTAGGTAGCCTATTGGTTTTAGTCAATTGCAAAAATCAAAAAGGATTTGTTTGTACAAATTTACGATTTTCTGATTTGTCGCACATTTCATGATACTAGGTCAACGGGAAGTACCCTATAGGTTTGGTGTGCACCCTTGGAAATTAAAAAAAATGGGCATAAACAGCTGTCACTTTTGATTGCCTTGACTTAGAAGTTTGATTTATATCATGGCAGAGGTTACGGACCTGAGTATTTTAAGTTAATTTCAAGTCAATACAGCATGGGTTGGGAGAAAAGAGGGTTGACAAATGAATGGACAGATGGACAAGAAAGTGATCCTATAAGAGTTCCTTTTTTCCTTTTGAGGTATGGAACCCTAAATAAACTAAATTCACATTCTATTATCTGTTTGGCAGATATGATGTCAACTACCAACACTTAATCAAACTTTTAAAGGATCGAGCACATTATGTCGGGCCGCAGCGGGGCGGAGCGGGCCGCAGCGCAGTGCAAAATGCTTACCTAGCACATAATGACGGGCCGGGTCGCAGTACATTGACGGATTTTGAGAACAGTGTACTGTCAGAATTGGTGTGCAACTGTACGTTATAGGAGTAATTGTGTTCTGTGGATATGGATAGCTCTGACGAAGAACTTTCTTTTTTTTGCTTGTTGTTAGAAGAAGAAAAAAATGAACAGCATAAACAAGTTCGTCAAAAAAGAAAACGTAAAATATGGATACATCCAATTTGTTCGAAGAGAAAGGTATTCGGCGAATACCATCATCTTTTTCCCGATCTTTTAGCAGACAAAGACAAATTTTGGGGATATTTTCGTATGACTCCTGATCGCTATTTTCAATTACTTGAAGTAATAAAGGAGGATCTGCATAAAAAAACAACAACCTTTCGTGAGCCTATAGGACCAGAAGAACGGCTTGTAGTGTGTTTGAGGTAAGTGTTATTATATCATACCTAGTGCTTTTGATGTTTCCCTCGGGAATCTCTTAAGCAATCGAGATTAAAGGTAGCCTTTGTTTTTTTCCATGTCAAGGGCTACATTCATGCCAAATTCCATCTAAATCCGTTCAGCCGTTTTCGCGTGATTGAGTAACAAATAGGGTTGGAGTTAGTATCGTGCGGCACCAATACGGGGGTAAGCGGGGTGGTAGGGAAAGGGCGGGGGGGAGAGGGGTAGAGTATCCTCCGAAAGTTTGGCGGTGAGGAAACTCTTAGTTCGGGAGAAATATATATTTTTTTATTACACCAACCTACAAAAGCCTGCCAGAATCGAATTTTAGGCTTATATACTTGATAATACAAAAAGAATTAGGTGCGAGGAGCGAAGCGACGAGCGTATTAGGTCGACATGAACCACCGCGCTCGAGCCGAGCGAGCGAAGCGAGCGTGCCGCGGCAGCGGCCGGCGAAGTGCCAGAAACGAATTATGAGCGTATATACTTTGTCACTTCTCATCCTACAAAAATCACTAAAAACACGAATTTGGGGTTAAGATAGTCATATCAGCAGGCTTTTGTAGGTTGGTGTAATAAAAAAATATATATTTCTCCCGAACTAAGAGTTTCCTCACTGCCAAACTTTCAGAGAATACTCTACCCCCCCCCCTACCATCCCGGTTACCCCCAAATTCGTGCCGCACGATACTCAATTTTACCCAACAAATATTCAAACATAGAAACATCCACACTTTCACATTTATAATATTAGTAGGATTATCTGACACACATGGTCCTGCACTTATGACTAAATATTAATATTTGAACTGTAAGTATATTTATATATCTATAGCGTATAAGAAAGTAAAACCATTATCATTATTAATATTATTATATTCAATATAACAAGTATCACAAAATCACAGAACAAAAACCTTTAATCAACATCTTCTATTTCTCTTCTTTGGCCTCTTATTTGCCCATCTCAAAATACCATTCATTGGTTATCTTTTTTTTGTTGAATAGAGTTTAAAAAAGCGTTTAATGCGTTTTCATCTAGACTAATCTCTTCCTCTGTGTAAATATTATTTGGATTCACAACGTTTGTTGAATTTGGTGTTGTCATTTCGTTTAGAGGTTGCTCGTTTGAATTAATAAGGATTAGGGGCGGAGCGCTCTCTTGAGATACTAAAACATATTGTTGTTTAGACTTGTCCAAAACCTTCTCCTCTGCATCGGTAACTATTTTAAAAACTTCACGTTTCACACGAATTTGTACATCTTCCGGAAAATTTGAAACAGTTTCCCCCAAGTTCTTGAAAAAGTCAACTATTTTGTCCGATTTATTCTTTTTAGCACTGTATTTTTTTTCTAAATACTCTTGTAATAGCGAGTGTGTTGGTGAAAGCTGTGGTGGAGTATCTAAACTTTTGGAATTTCTTTTGTAAGGACGAGGTGAAATGCTTTGTGAAGTACCAGCACTTGAACCAGGACTATCACGGCTACGAGAATCATCCTCATCACCTGAGTCTTGGGAAGTATTATTTGGTGGAAAATTAGAAAAAGTTTCATCCTCGTTTCTAATATAGGGGTTAAGGAAAGACAATAAATCTTCATATTTTGGTTTCTTCATATTTGTGGCAGCTTGTCCACTTTTGGTTTTCCTTAACTTTTTAGCGCGTCTGTAATTATCTCTTATTCGTCTCCATCTATCTCTGCAAGTTTTAGCTGTGGAAGAAAATATATAAGTATTAGTAAAGTTTAAACATAAAGCATAATAAATAGGCTGATGATGATGATATATATATGTATTTGTGTATTTATATCAGTTGTCTGACACAAACTTTGCTTAGTTAGTTTGGGGTCGGATAGCTGTATATGTGAGATGTCCCACATTTATTTATTTCTTGTTTCAGATATTTGGCGACAGGAAATTCAATGAAGTCATTAGCCACTACTTTTCGACTTGGTGAATCAACTGTCAGACAAATTATTTACGAGGCATGTACAGCCATATTTAAGAAACTATCACCTAATGTCATGCCCGTGCCAACAGAAGTAGACTGGAAACGTAAAGAACAGCGTTTTAGAAGGCAATGGAATTTTCCAAATTGCATTGGGGCACTGGATGGAAAGCATGTTATTATTGAAGCACCTCCGAACAGTGGTTCCCTTTATTTTTCATACAAAAAAACGTTTACTATAGTTTTATTAGCCTTAGTCGATGCGGACTACCGTTTTACAGTCATCGATGTTGGTGCCTTGGGTAAAAATTCTGATAGCCAAATACTCAATAACTCTAATTTTGGCAAAGCTTTAATCGATGGTCAATTAAATTTGCCTGCTGATCGTTTAATACCGGGTACAGACTTAAAGTTACCACATGTCATTGTTGGAGACGAAGCTTTCCCTTTAACCAGACATTTGATGAGACCATATCCAGCAAATCAGTCGACAAATGACGAAGACAAAAAAGCTTTTAATTATAGGCTGAGTAGAGCTAGGCGTGTGAGCGAAAATGCTTTTGGTCTATTAGTGAAAAAGTTTAGAGTATACGAAAGACGTTTTTCGTTATTGCCGAAACATGTTAATGTTATTATATTAGCCACTTGTTGTTTGCACAATTTACTGCGAAACGACATTTGCTACTGGTCCGAAGAGGAAGCTCAGAGAAATGTGATAACAGAAGCTATAACAGATTTGCCATATATTGGAGGCCATGCAGCATTAGACGCAATGTGTGTCCGTGACCAATTTAAAAGATACTTCGTATCTCTAACTGGTACCGTTGGCTGGCAATCGAGGGTTATAAGAAGAGGTTTGCGAAGAAACTAATCTGTTGAGATTTCAAATAAATCACCTCAGGGTGATTTATTTGAAATCTGTCTAAAAAGGTAAGTACGTCGTAAGTAATCACATTTTTCTTATTTTGTAACCTAAGAAATAAATACTTGTCAGTGATACTTACCAGATTCTTTCATTATGTCCCCTATTTCCTTCCAAATATTATCTCTTCTTTGTTGATCATCGTAATGAGGATCTTGCAAATCATAAAGTTCTTTGTATCCTTGAACTAAATTAATCAAAAGTTCTTCATCCATTTTTGTAAATACTACACCACAGGTAGGTACACGCAAACCACAAAAAAAACGCAAATAAATCAATATGAACACGTGCGCGCGTGCACACCAATCCGCTTGCTATAGCACACTGTTGACGGGGTGCAGCGGGGCGGGGCGGGTCGCATTGCACGGACGCAAATCCGCCTCGCAATAATGCGAGCCGCTGCGGCCCGACACAGTGTGCGATAATTCATACATATTGTATTAAAGCAATTCAAGCGGATTTTTGCGATCCGCCCCGACACGCTGCGGCCCGGCATAATGTGCTCGATCCTTAACTCCACTGTTTTTGTCAAGGGTTATCTTGTCCTAAAATGTCTCATTTAGAGAATAGGATATGTTGTCACTGAATTTTAAAGTGGTTTTGTTGTAATATAATTGACAACCTCTGTGGCGTGGTGGGCGAAGGTCCGCCTACGACGCAGGAGGTTGCGGGTTCGATTCCCGCGTTGGGACAAATATTTGTATGACTGTTTTTTTTCTATGTATAATAAAAATTATCTATTTATGTAATATATTGTATATCATTTATCTAGTACCCATAACACAAGCTCTGCTTAGCTTGGGGCTAGATAATGTTGTGTGACTTGTTCAGCATTATTTATTTATTTATAATACCTTGAAGTGTGCAATAAAATATTGTCATCTGCCATAAACAAAAGTGGTAGATTCACACGTAAAATACCTAAAACATTTGTACCTGTTTTCTTGTTGTTTCAGCAGTGAATCTTTCTCTTCCTTCAATCTGTCACAGAGCTTCATCAGACCTTGTGCCTGCTCCACATCGCCCCTGGTGCCTGCTTCTTCTGCTTCTTGAACCAGGGCCTTTACCTTTTCCGATAGTAGATTTACCTATGGAAATATAATATTAAATAACAGTCATGAAATTAATTCCTATAAAGGTTGTTTTTGCTCTTGGTTCTCACCTACCGCTAAAAGTCTGTCTGGCCAATAATTTCTAAAAGTATTTTTATACCTGTTCCTGGTTTTTCTCAGTTTGAGCAGCAGTCATTGGTGGTCCTTCAGGCTTTGAATTCATTAATTCCAGTCTTTGCTTCCCTTTCTGTATCTTCCCTGAAAATAAGGCAATTTTACGTTAAATCTTTAAATAATTTAGTTTTTGTATATTTTGTGTAGTCAGTAGATACTATACTCACTTTCAACATCATTAATCATGTGCTGACAAAATCGCAGGAACTCTTCAACATACTGAGATTTCTTGTAAGTAGATTCAGCCTTTTCAAACAGTTCCTTGACTTCATCATCATGCACTTTTGGGCACACTCCAAGATCAGCCCTAGTGTTCACAAACAAGTCATGTGGGCAGAACTTTACCATGTAATAACTGCAGTACTGCAACAAAATTAAACCAATAGGAATCAACAACATACGGAAATCCTACAGAGGCACAAAAATAAAGGTATAAAATAATAGTACATATATTCCTAAGTTTTATTAAAGAATTATTGTATCGAAAAAGCGCAATGAGTAGTATTTATAGGTTAAAAATGGGTTAGAAGATGGTTAGAAGGAAGAAAAAAGTAAGGCCAACGTGAAATGGTTGTCTTTCTACTGAATAAAGATTAGTAGAATCCATTGAAACCGTTGGAGTTACGTTACCTCAGGGTCTTCCCAGTTCGGCTTCCGTATCTTTTCATTAGGATTGGTATTACGATGTCTTCCCATCAACTCGTCAAGTAGCTGAGCAGCAGCTAGAACCGCCATTGTCGTAGATCACACCACACTTCTATTCCAACAGAACTCAAAGTGAAATATTGCTTCATAGAATAGGAATGGAAAAATCTACAAATCCGCCTAAAACAAATAGAATTCAGATGAAATGCTTACCGAGACAAGAATCAAACAAATTTGTCATTCCATCATCTAATCAAACCAAACGAACCAAACCAAGGAGATTTTTTTTTCTTTTTTTTCGATTGCGTTGTTGACACTGACAGACAGATGAACTGCGTTTCATTTAAATTTGACTAGGATTTTGACAAATAAATATTGATTCCATTTTAACATACTTATTAACCTACAAAATTTCTTTACGCCACTTAAATTATCAAAACTTAAATTATAAATAACCTCCGTAACACGTAATAAAAAATAGAAAACATTATTTTTATAAAGTCACAGATAAATTATGCGTAGAGCGGAACGTTATAGAGATGGCCAATTTGAGCCAAAATTAAACGAATCAGGAAAAATCGATTAATCGAATATTGCAAATAAAAATCGTAACTTAGTTCCTCATCATTATTGTATAATAAAAAACTCTTTGGACGTTGGACGGTATCCAACAAAAAATTATTATCATTGCTCATATTGTTGTAATCCCTCCTCCATTCCATGACTATGAAATTTCCATGAACTGGATACGGTAGAAAAGTAGCAAACCAGACACATATTGCCAATAGCAAAGAAGTCAAGTCAATGGTCAGTTCAATAAAGGTTTTAATAAAAATTAGATGCAGAACTATTAACTATTAACCAAGAAGTTGATGCTGGTCAGCTGATTGTTTGTTGATTTCAGTTGATTTGGGATGGGACACAGAGTACTTTTTTATACTGGGAATAGAAAAGTGAAATAGAAAATCATTTTACGATTGTTTTATTAGTTGCAGGACAAAAACAATCCACCCAGGCCTAGTTTCTTCAAAAACCCTTTTTTGAAAGTGAGTGTAGCAAAATAATCATTTGTTTGTTTATTTGTAGCTAGACTGTTTAAAAAATGGGAGTTTTATTTGGGAAACATAAAAAGCCAGTGAGCAGGATAACCGAACAAGATAAAGCCGTTCTCCAATTGAAACAACAAAGAGATAAGCTGAAACAGTATCAGAAAAAAATAGAATTGAACCTTGAGAAGGACCGCCAATTGGCAAAGAAGCTGCTGACTGAAGGCAAACGTGACAGAGCTAAACTTCTGCTAAAGAAGAAAAAGTACCAAGAGAATCTGTTGCAGAATACAGATACGCAGTTAGAGAGACTTGAACAGCTTACTCATGATCTTGAATTTGCACAGATTGAAGTACAGGTATGTTTTAATTTATCTTTTCAATTATTATTCACTTCAATCATGCTCTTGAAAGTTGAAACTTCTTTCACTCATCAACCTTTTTATAGGTGATTGATGGCTTGAAGACTGGAAATGATGCACTGAAGAAGGTCCATGATATTCTGAGCATTGATGAAATAGAAAAGATATTGGATGAGACTCGAGAAGGTATTGAGAAGCAAGAAGAGATTGATGAGCTAATTTCTGGCCAATTAACTGAAGAGGATAATGAGGCTGTCGAGGCAGAACTTGAAGCCATACTCGATGTAAAGGATCAACTACCTGATGCCCCTACTGATAAGTTACCTGAGATTACTGAAGAAAAGGCCTCCGAAAAACGTCAAAAAGTTAAAAGTCCAAGCAAAATTGCCATTGAAGCTTGAGCTGGGTCAGAAATACAGCTTGTGTAATGTACATATAAATCAATTTAATATATATATTTAATATTTTATCTATTTGATATCCATTTTCTTTGACATGAATATCATTGAAAACTGAACCTATTCAATGTAGGTCATACCTCGATAGCTTTGGTAGAAAAAAAAATCATTATTGCCTTAAACCTACCTTTATAAAATACCTACTAGCTGACTCGCTCACAATTTCATTCCGGTGGACTTTAGTAATACCTCAAGTAATGTTGGTTTCCATGTAAACTGAAAACAAAATATCAGCCTTGTATCTTTTCTAGTTCCTGAGGCTTCTTGATAAGTCAATGAGTGGCCTAACCTTGACTCCACACCATTGACCAGTAGGGTGACAATTTAAAAAAAAACCCTGAAATACATGTCTGTTTATATAGAGTGATCTTCCTACGCTATAAATTTTGACGGGCCAACAGAAATGAGTATACAATAACTACCATAAGCCAACAGGTACGAACTGAAGTTATTATAAAAATGATCTTTGGCCCCATTTTAACTACCATAAAGCCACAAGTAAAATAAAGGCGGGTCAGCTGGTTTATAAATATAGATGACATAGGTTGGTAGGTATGTAATTGAAACAAGAATTTAATTTTTAAGTTTATTTTAAAATCTCACCAATTAATTAATGAACAAAATTTTATTTAAAAACTATGGCGAGACAAACAAGCTTCATCATCCATCATGCAATGAATTTGATATTCACAAGGTGTCTAATCTATATAATATGAACCTCTATTGCTCCTGGTCCAGCTATAACTTGAGAACGGCTTGACCGATCTCATCCATTTTTTTAATCTGACAAAAAAAAATTAACAAAATGGCCCAGAAAATTTAAGAAAACTTAATGACTACCTTTATTAAAAACTTTTATAGTGTAACTAGTATAGCCCCAGCGTTATATACTTTTTACCCGACTACCGGAGGGTTATGATTTTAGCACCCTATGTATGTATGTATGTATGTAGCCGATTTCTTTGTTCCCACGTAGCGCTGAAACTACTACTTCGATTTCAACAAGTGAGGTATTGATTGATTCGTCTCATTACCCCAATGGTTATAGGCTATATGGTGTCCGACAAAACTGAGGATCTTAAGAGATAGCTGGGTCTAAAATACACCTGGAACACTTCGATATCGCGATAAAATTTTGCAAGAGACGACATCTAGTTACAGTTCGAGTCTAATTTAGTTTGATGTGATGAGTGAAGGATGACACATCCGTTGCCATGGAGACCTCTTGTTTATTTGTTACCATGGCAACGGGTTATCTAGGGATGGGTAAATTAAAAAATGTATCGATATACAGAAAATAACAATCAAATAATATAAAGAAATTAAACTAGTATTTACAATTGAAACAATTGAGCTAACTGCAGACTGTTGCAAACAATCTACAGATAGCTCAACTGGTCCATCGATATACATATATTGTATCAATATAGGTAAGTATGGTAAAAAAAAATATAGTTAAAAACTAAAACCCGACTACATAAAAGTCTTAAACAAGCGTTCACCTATTGTCCATAGCATTTTCTTTTGATACTTAGGTAGTCGGAGGCCTTTGTTACTAATTGTACCCTAGGTATATGGGGTGGGTGCCTCCGACTACCTAAGTATCAAAAGAAAATGCTATGGACAATAGGTGAACGCTTGTTTAAGACTTTTATGTAGTCGGGTTTTAGTTTAAAACTATATTTTTTTTTTTAAAAGCATGTTTGAAATAACTCTCAGTTGTTTGAATTGAATGAACATGTCGGGTCAGCCAATGGGGATGATGGGGTCAGCTAGTATTTTACAAAGAAGTAAAGTCGATCAAGTATGTGGTGTGTGTGGGGATTTAAATCTGCATCCAATGTTTAGTGAAGATAGCTCCTGCACACTTCGATCCTTTATGGAGGGACTTATATTCCTGTATTGAGTTCCTACAGCACATAAACAGCCAAATTTAATTCGACATGTTTACAATTTAAAAAAAATCTAATACACCTGCTTGGTAAAGAGTTTCAGGCAATAATTATTAAAGGAAAGATCTCAAATCGACAAGGAATATAATTACGTTTTTAAATACACGGCACACACTAGTAGTATGAGGGACGGTTGGTTTACAAACATTTCACATCGAATTTGGCTGGAGTGTAGACTTCAATAAAGCCATCATACCACAGATTAGGTAATGTTATTCGTAACAGATACTTCGCTTACAGCCGGTTTCTCGAACGCTAATCAAATCGCAAATCAGTTGACAAAGCAATTAACTTGACACACTGGTCAAATCAAATCGGGTTGCACGAACGATGATTAGACAAAAATTAACTAATCAATGATCATCTTACGATTGTCAAATCAGTGTATATTTTCATATGGTCACACATAATTTAATCATTCCTTCAGTTCAATCCTTCACTCATAAACTTCAAAAATGTCACGTTTGCGCTGTGAATCCTTGTTTCAACTTCAACTTCTTTAATGGCGCCGCTTGCTTTTCGCTACGATTCTGCCAGTGTCTGTGTCAGAGATGGAAATATTATTTATAAGTAGGTGTTCCGGTGAAACGAAAAGAGGCCTATACCCAGCAGTGGGTGATCCCAGGCTGATATAACGACTAGTTTGGTGGCATTATGCCTCTGTGCCGAGGGGCTCTCGATTAGGGGAGGTTTGCCTTCAAGTTGTGCCAGACTCGGACCCTGTTCCTTCGACTTGTCCCTGAGAAAAAGCCTACTCCAGCCCTGAACCTCCTTGAGGTCCAGGTGAATTTTCCTCATCAGATTCAATGCTGCTGCTCACTGTTAAATCCGAACGCGATATTCTAAAATATAAGAGTTTATTTTAATTTAGGTGCAAGTATATTTTTATTGATAAAACGATCCATAAGTATTGTGAAATGTAATTAAACCACTTTTGGAGCACCAACCTGTTAATTTTTTATATTAACAAGGTTCAGAACTTAGCAAACGCAGTAAATTGTAGTAATTATTTCAGCTAATTAGAGCAAAATCACCGATTAGTTGATCGTTGATTTAACAAGCGCTTGACTAAAGAAAAATCCCTACTTAGCGTTCCAGAAACCCATTTTGATGTTTGACAGATTGGTCAACTAATCTCTGTTCAAAATCTTGGTACGTAATCAACGTTCGAGCAACCCAAATAATACTCTTTAGTACCCAGATATGGTTTTGCGGCTATTAACAATAATTACTTAGTACAGTTTGAAATATTTAATAAAATATAACTAATGGCACATGAAAATTATATAAATCCATGTTATTCAAGCTAACTTATAAATAATAATAGTGATATATGTAGTAAAAACTTATAAAACATTGATTTTAAACTGATAAGAAATTAAAGTACTTACATAATTGTTGAATTTAAACTATATGATATCATAAACTAAAATTATTTACAATATCAACATCTTTATAGATAACTTTAGCACAGCGACATATAAAATATCCCAATAATATTTACAATGTTTAAATGTTTATGCACGCAATATGCTTCAGCCGCCTAAATATAACAATCTATACAAATGTCCAACTTCACTTCAAATATGCAAAATCAGGAGGTAGAAGTCTTGTGCTGAAGTCCTTGATGTAACATCACTATCTTCCATAATTTCCGGTACTTTAGAGCTGCCACAGCTAAAACTATGACAGCTTGATCCTAGATC
The DNA here is from genome assembly GCA_947859395.1 of Eupithecia insigniata. Taxonomy (NCBI): domain Eukaryota; kingdom Metazoa; phylum Arthropoda; class Insecta; order Lepidoptera; family Geometridae; genus Eupithecia; species Eupithecia insigniata. The sequence continues at coordinate 11,200,419 of OX401999.1, read as the reverse complement.
ACTCAATGTCTACATGCTCTAGCATAACACACTATGATGCCGTTGGTCAGCTCGCGAATGTTTCGCCAACCGCCGGTTCCGTATGCTAGTAGTTTACAGTGACCGGGTGGTGCGCGATAGTGGAACCTGGATGGTGCTGTGCACTCACTGTGTGGGTGAAAGTGCCCGTGGTCACACCAGTTGGACTTGATGACCCCACTCGTACCTGCTGTAAAGAAAATATACGTTTTATTATTGCTGTTTTTTAGTAAATGCTATACACAAAATAATCTATCTTCCGGCTCGAGGGACCGAGCTAGAAAAAAGATTAGATAAGATGTTATTTGATGAATGGATTTTATTTCAAAACTTCGTGCTAATGATGATAATGATATGAGACACGCGCCCGGTTTGAGTGGCTGACGTGAACTGATGAGAGCGCGCAGGGCGACATTGCGACAATGGAGGAAAAAATGCTGACGCCAGAGAATAGTGCGGTTTCACCGTACATTGGCAATGTCATGGTATCTCCAGTACTCGAATAATAAGGCGTGGCGGGCGGCCACTGACGTGGATCTGATGAGCCTTGTTGATATGGTTATTTATTTGAAACAAAGATAACAAAAATATTAGCGATAACGAAATCAGCTACAATAACAAAACATATAGTAAAAATGGAGCAAACTTACTTGACTGCTTATCTGCATCACAGTATTTTGAGTTTGGGCAACTACCATGTGGTTCGGGGAATCGAGTGCAGACTGCACTGTAATAGTTTCGGTTGGTCCATTTTCTACAGAAGTTCTGTAATTAGATGAAACTATGATAAAAGACACAGCAGTAATATTAGTAAAACAGTAAATACTCTAGCCCGAATTTATTACACTTTGAATTGATATCTTTCGACGATAAATAGCTAATAATTATATCTGATGATGGTCGACGACAAAATATGCATTATAATATTTTTCTTGTTTTGTTTACAAAAAATTCACAATGAATTTGGCAAGAGTAGGATTGACTCGAGGTGAACACAAACATTCGCCTACGCAACACTTACTTGGAGACTAATATTTTGAAGATCCCCCTTCATGTACAGTTAAGTACAAGAAGAACCACTCATGGAAAGCAAAATTTTAAATGGCTGCCATTTAGTGAGGAAGAGATTCTGGCCACTTTTTCAAACATATTCGTCGATAATTTTTGATCTAGTTTCACCTGCTTTGGGCATTGCAGTTATTTGGGGGAAAGCCTGTACTGTCCCCCAAATGATCGACGAATAACGGGATATTTAGTATCAGAATTTAATAGGAAGGTGTACGACCTCATCGTCATTTACCATGCTTTTAGTTTTCTAAATCCAGGTATTGACAGGAGCGTAATGTACACCGATATTAGTTAAAATTACCTTTGTTCTGCCGTGTCAAGTTCCACCTTTATGCATTTATTGGTGCAATCTGTGGTGACGGTCAAGCACTCTTCATTCTCAGTCCGGGTCTCTGCAGAGGCTTCGTCGCCGGCGTCCTCGTGTACCCGCCGGTGAGTAAGTAAATGAGCTGAAACATTTAATTTTACCTCTTTCACATAAGGGAAAACACGTCTATGAAGTTTACTTACACACTTGCTTAGCATAGCACTATTTGTATACAGCAAAGTAGAAGTAGTAGAAGTAGAAATTGATCTTATTTGAAATGAGAGTTTTTCGACAGTCGTTTGACTTAGTATATGTGATACGGTTTTCGTATCACTGCGGCAAAAGTGTGTGTTTCATCATCAGCCCGTACACGTCCACTGCTGAACATAGGCCTCCCCCAAACGACGTCACGAAAAGCGGTCCTGAGCCGCCTCCATCCAACGACTCCCTGTCGTGTTACCTAGCCAAAATAGCGATATTTGACTCTTATGTCATAAAAAAAAAATAAGCGTCATAGATCAAATACCATATAAATAAAATAAGAATAGGTACAGGTCGCGTCATGATTTAATAGCGCTGACCTTTATGCACAAAGTCGAATTTTAGATTTTTACTCCGTTTTACACCTGCGCAGAACCCCCCTCCACTTTCGCCGAGTGCTATTAAACCGTGACGAGACATGTACACTAAACTTGTTTCTTTTGAAGGGACATTTTATTACTGTGACTTCAAAGTAATAAAAAAGTAAGTTCAGATATTTTGCTAGAAAAAAAGCAGTTGAAAACCACTTACATTTGCACAAAAAGTCCTTAGAACAGATATCGCAGCGGAAAGGCCTTGGGCCTCCGGATTTGTTATGAGACCGCTCATGGAACATGAGATTACCCTTCAGTGGGAAGGATTTGCCGCATTCTCCACAACTGAATGGTCGGTCGCCGCAACTGTGGTACCTATAAAGATTTGTTGTGTTTAAGTAACTTATGGAAAATGTCGGCTTTTCTGGATCAAAAATCTTTGTGTGGGTTGTTGGCCTTTAGCGTTTATTCCATGTAATTATTTTCTTTTTCGGTTGATTGTCAGTTGAACTACCATAAAAAATAGAATCCACCAAAATAGAATCGAGTAAAGCATGAGTCCTAACGCTTTACTCGATTACCCAGGCCCACTAAAAGACTATTTTTGGAATCAGAATATTCAATAGTATTATTTCGTTATTCTGTTTGCTACTTGCTTCTATTCGCGGCATTACACGCGTTTTTCGGTGATAAAAAGTAAGACGGATTAACTGTGGTAAACTATAATTTTTATACTATATTCGAAAAATCATCTAGAATAGTCTTAGAATTAGAATAATCTGTTACATACTATGGCAGCTACAAATACTTAATTCTGTCATTCAGTGTTCATTCACTCACCTGTCAACTTAGTCGTACATATAACAAACAGAAAATATTTCGTGGACGGGGTATAAGTAACTATGATAGCGCCAAAGCTAAACTAAAGTTACGCCATTTTAATAGGTAACATTTGACAATTCATCAAAATTCAACAACGTAACCTTGTAACGGCGGGCATAAAATAAGAACTGCACATTTGCTTAACTTTTTCAATAACGATTACATATTTATTGTAATAATGACCGATACGAGTAATTTTTACGATTTGATTTCAGTAATAAACCATTCAAAACATAATAAACAATTTCTGATCTAAAGAACTGAACGTCGTTACAAAATTGCGTCAGTTAACCCTTTTTCTTTTCAAACGCAAGGGATGTTACTCTAAAAATCGAAAGCTGATAAGTTGAATCGAATGCAATGATTACTTGTGAAGAAATATCACCATAAATTAATAACCACGTTATGATTATAATAAAACATAATTATATTTATTATTCTTTTAACGAACTATAAAATACAAAACATAACTAAATAGAAAAATCATTGACGTTAGGTACAATTTAGATGGGATGTTGCTAACAACACTAGTCCTTGTCAATGACGCCTGTCATGTCGCCATATTACATGACGCAGTGTTTTGTCGTTGTGCGACGTGACTGTGCGTTTTTGGTGTGCTCTGTTATTTTCTTCTGACCCGGCTTTTTTATTGGACTGATCTTACTGATAACGTTTATTTGGCTATAAATTGGACTCCAATTGCTTAACGATTAGTAACAAGAACAACATTACAGTCTTACCATGTCGAAACGCGGGAAAACGCTAAACAGTTCTCGCGAACTAGTGGTGAAATTGTACAATTATTTTGAACGTGAATCAGCGAACGATGGGCCTCTTTTATCATTGACACAACCGAGAGAACGCGTTGCCGAAGCATTGGGAATAGGGAAGAGGACAGTAACTCAAATTCTGAAAAAGAAATACGGACCATCAGGCTCAGAAGATAATACTTTATGTACACCGAAAAAAAAGAGGGACAAGAAAATTGTTGGCGATGATAATTTTGATGCTGCAGCAATTCGAAACCACATACATATATGGATATAACTCGAGAAAAGAATATCCTACACGGGAAAAGCTATTGAGTTCGTTAAAAGAAGCAGGCTTATTTTTTGGCGGTAAATCGTCTCTATCAAAGATTTTAAAATCGATAGGCATTAGATTAAAAAAATGTGACAAGCGGAAAATCCTGCTAGAACGCTACGATAATATTTTGAAGAAAGTCACATTCTTACGTTAAGAAAATAAAATTACAGATTGGGACAATGTCGTGTTTATTGACGAAACATGGTTAAATGCAAACCATACGGTTTCGCGGACATGGACCGAGATGACACAGCGGCCTCCACCTCAAAAGTTCCATCGGGAAAAGGAGCCCGACTTATTATATGTCACGAGGGATCAGTTTCTCAAAGTTTTATTCCAGACTGCCTCCTCGCATTCGCCCCTAAAACTACAAGTGATTACCACGAGGAAATGAAATTTAGAGGTTTTTATAGCAGCTTCTCAAGCTGCTAGTCAGCTTAGAAAACCCATCGAAAATTATAATGGACAATGCACCGTATGTATGCAACAGGTTGTTGCTGATGCCGTTTTTTGACACATCAGCGGATGCTGATGCTGATTTTGGCCAAGTGCGTGTCGGACTCCCAAACCGAGTTTTCTGCACTAATTGATTATAGATGATTCTACCAATGAGCGGTTTTCGATTTGCATTTTTATAAAGAATAAAATTAGTTCGAAATATCTCAAAAGGTGGCAGGGGGCGTCAACTGGAAATAAGGGTATGTTAATGTCAAATAAAAACTTGAAAAAGTTTGTTTTCCTTTCACTTGGCATTGGCATTACCCTAATTTCCAGTTGACGCCCTGCCATCTATCGAGATATTTAGAACTAATTTTTATTTTTTTATTGTAAATCGAAAACCCCTCATTGAAATAGAGTTTTGAAAAACTATGCACTTTTTACCCGACTACCAACGGAGGAGGGTTATGAGTTTGGCACCCTATCTATGTATGTTTGTATGTAGCTGATTTTAATGTTCCCTCCTAGCGTTGAAACTACTTGTCCGATTTCAACAAATGAGGTATCAAATGATTCGTCTGAATACCCCGATGGCTATATGACGTCAGGCAATATTGGAGGTCTGACGAGTTAGCGCTTAGACCCGCTAACTCGTCAGACCTCCAATATTGCCATTTTATCATGGAGAGAGAAAAAACAAATAGGGATAGTGATTTGTCGATAAAATTTACCGGATTTCACCCCCCCCCCCCCCCCCCCCAAAGTCTCCGACACCGGTGACCAGACGCATTGTATAACAATATTGCTTAAAAATAAACATAATGATTTCGATCTTCGGAATACGAAAACATAGTTATGTCGGCAACTTGCAACGTCATCAAATTGAAATCATAAATTAATCGTAAAATCGAATATTTTGGAATTGCTTCAAAATTAACACACAGGTAGAAAAAGTCCTGTAATAGGTTATAGTATACTTTTATCTGAGTTCAAAAAAAAGGTTCTCAATTCACGAAAAACTACTGAACGGGAAAAAAGGCCTTTTTATCCCTCTAGATATGTGAAATTCGAATTTAACGCGGGTGAAACCGCGGGGAAAAGCTACTATTATAATAAACATTATTGATGTAGGGGAAAATATAGCAAAAGGCAGCGATCATGAAAAGAAGGTAATATGCTCTTCCGAGACACGATGGTCACGTGAGTCTCTTGCTTACGTTATCATCACCATCGGCGACTGAGGAGACGAGAATCCTGGTGATAACAGTAGCGTAAAACCGTAACTCCCCTAACTCCTTTTATAACCTGCATAAATCTGATAAAACTATGTGGTTTTGTATTAACCAATCACATAGACTCGTGTTTAACTAAACCTGTTTTGACTGATTTGACGAACATAATTTACAATTATCATTTTTTATTGATTTGACCCTTATCACATTTGTGTCCCAACTTCTACGTTTTGTTGAAATATAGTGGCAACTGGACAGCGACGTAAACAAGAGACACTTCCGGAGGAGACCTAGTTTTCTTGAACCTTGGTAGTGAAAAATACCCGGTAAATAATATTTTATAAACATTGTTGAATCTAAAATACTTTGTGTTTGTTTAGGTTAAAAGTTGTACAAAAATGCGCTTTAAGCCTCACTCCCTCGGGTCATGTCTCGACTCAAACATCAGCATCAAAAATCAGCATCGATCAATGCGGATGCTGATGCTGATCTTCAAAATGATGCTGATGATCAGCGAATGCTGATGCTGATATTCGCAACAACCCTGGTATGCAATGCATTCTGTACAAGTTGATAAACCACCAACCAACTCAATCAAATAAAAGTCTCGTGGCTGATAAGAATGGCGTGGATGCAAGTCCAACTTTATTAAAAGTTGAGTTGTTATTTCTGGTAAAAGCAACTAAGCCATCCAAGCTCCGTTATGTAATCGATGAACTAGCCCTAGAGCAATGGCACGATGTTATTCGATTGCCTCCCTACCATTGCCAGTATTAACGCCATCGAGCTTATTTGGGCACAAATAAAGAGTCATGCAGCGCGGAACAATACTGAACCACCCTTTAGTATTGCTAAAATGATGACTCTGCAACAAACTGCGTGTGCGATACGTCACTAACAGAAGACTGGAGAAAAGTTGTAGAGAAAACAAAGAAAATAATTTTACAAGATTTTGAATGAGATGTCAGAATAGACAATATTATTGAAAATAAATTAATAATATCTCAGAGTGCTGACAGCAGTTATGCAGATGACAATATTAATAACAGTTCTGATTGTTCAACTGAATAAATGCAATTTTTTTGTTAAATTACGTACTTTTCTTATTTTGCTCCTTTAATTTACGAAAGAAAAAATAATAATAGGACAGGGATTCCCTGGTGATTTTTAAAATTCACTTATGTTTCAAATCCGTATCGATTCATTCACTTTAAGGCTACCTTGTTCGTCGGTAAGCGCCACCGCGCGACTGACGAAGCCCGCGGGCGTTGCGCCGCTCGCGGGTTTGTAGGTGTTTAGGCATCATTAATAGGAAAATAACACTATAACATCCACCTCAGCGATTTGTACTAGAAAAATGATTTATCTAAAGATTGGTGTAAAAGGAAGGTCAATACCTTTATTATTTTAGGCACAGTATTGAAAATGTTTTTTAAAAAGAGGCAACTTTGGTATTTTTTTCTATCGAGCGAAGTTCATCTGATTGTGTTAATGTAAGCGAATTGTACTCTGTAAGATCCTCAACTGAAACATATATTTTTTTTCAGAAATTTACGGCAGTTTCTGACTGATTCATATTGATTTTAAAAACAGCATTTGCGGTATAAGGAGCCCTTAATCGATGTTTTTAATCCTCACTATAAAGATAAAACTGACAGACGTCAAATGTTACCTATTAAAATGGCCTAACTTTAATTCGATAGCACTGTAAATTATGCCATCTTATTTTTCACTTCGATCGTTATGAAAAGGACAGCAATATTTTTACTTCTGTCTTTGTTTTGGCGACATCTGAATTGACACCATTGTAATATTATAACCAGTACCATTGTAATGTTTAGTACTTAATTATAAGTATTTGGCTATTTAGCTTCAGAAACATGTAAATCATCAACAAAACGATGTAAACTAAGATAAAATAATTGGCCATGCCGGACATTCCTGTCTTCAACCGGGTCTACTTGAGGTTGGACAGCAAATGAGGGACTAAATTAATATTAAATAAGAAATGTAGCCATGTGTCACTAACCGCATATGCGTCTGTAGATGTTCTTTCCTTGTGAATGGTTTCTGGCAAATCTTACACGTGTGAGTAGCGCCACCTGTGTGTTGTTTCATATGGTTCGTCAGATGCTCCTTGCGAGTAAACGTTTTCTGGCAGAAATCACAGCGGTGCGGGGACTCGCCTGTGTGTATTCTGAGTAAAGAAAGAAATAAATGTAGATACTCGATTACTTAATAGTATATAAAGCTTTAGAATAAATTTAGATAGACATCACTTAGCAGCCATAAGCAAGTTAGTAAATATTAGTTGTTAATTTACACATTTAGATATCACAAAAGACACCAACAAGCTCTTTAGAGGCAGATTTGAAACAACGTAGCATAAGTGCCAGATATTTATTATTGTCATAAAGTGTAACATATACTAGATGGTTCCAAATCCACAAAATACAAAATGTTCACTAACCTGACATGGTTCGTAAGATGTTCCTTCCTAGAGAAGGATTTAGTGCAGAATGGACATTTGTTCGGCGTCTCCCCCGTGTGCAGATTTATGTGATTCGTTAGATGCTCCTTGCGCGAAAATGACTTCGAACAGAACGTGCACTTGAACGGTGTTTCGCCAGTGTGTTTCCTGCCATTGGTATTTCAACTGTTATGTAACATAGCGTAGAAAGATACTAACTAACCTACGAATACGGTACAACCTCTAAAGACTACAGGTAAATGGTACTCCGTGTCGGAAAATCAACCTTGATATCAGAGACTACTCGGAAACAAGAGGTTGTAGGAAAAAGCCCACTGATGCTATCTTATAATGACAATTATTACCGAAGCTTACTTCTAAACGTTTTGGGTATGAAACATTGGTATTTGTGATTAGAATACATACCGTACGTGGTTGACAAGATGCTCCTTCCTCGTGAAGGTCTTGCTACAGTAAGAGCAGGAGTGCGGAGTGACGCCCGTGTGCTGCCGCAGGTGAGAGTTCAGATGCTCCTTTCTCGAAAACGCGCGCGGGCAATACGTGCACTTGTGTGGCGTTTCGCCGGTATGCTGTCTGCACAGAGCACATTCCGATTTGTAACATTAATTTCACACAGCTAAGGCACAATTTCGTTTATAATAATTCAACTTCAATCACACATCTCTCACCTCGCCATAATCACTACGTAAGCTTATCATTGAACTAGGCATGGATGTGTCGAGAGCAGACACAAATCGGAATGCACAATGCTGTGCTACAGGTAAACCTCACACAAATGCCGCTTGCGTCGATTTAGATTAAGATCATCATGCAGATATGAGAATACGAATCCAAAACAGCGAAGGGGCAGGTTAATAGTGCGGGAAGAAAGAAAATTCTACGGAAAGAAAAAACCGGTGAATTTATAACTGTCATCAATTACTACTGTTTTGGCTTAGAAGTGTTTTGACCAATTCTTTCTTCATCTCTTTACTTTATTGAAGGGAAACAAGCCATTTCACATGCCTTCTAATCATGCAATACTCTACAAACGACGTTATTTCTATTTTTCGTAGCACAGCATTGTAACATAACTTCATTTTCTACTAACTAAAAAGGGTTTGTTATTTGTTATCATGAGAAAATATTATTGGTAATTTTTGTGGATATTTTTTGGATCATTTTCTACACTACCTCAGCTAATTTTCAAAGCGTATCGAAACAAGTACGTTTTAATCTTCATAAAATACATATAATGAAGTCATTCTTGAAATACAAGTTAATCATATGAATTTTATTATTCTTGCACACACAGGCTGTGTTGATGTCAGTCTGTTAGTAACTGAACAGTCTGTACAGTCTAATGGTTCCCAATATTCATTAGCTCTCTTGTCTCTCACCAGTTTCTTGGATAACATGTTTTGATATGCGACTGTAGATAACCAGAATGGATAGATCGGTTTTTGGGATTAGTCTACCTAAAATCTGTATACTTAGAGAATGGGATTGAGAATGAAGACATCTCTCATGCAGTCTCCGCTCAGTGCAAATTCCATGTCCACCAACAATCCCCATGCTTGCCCTACAGGAGGCCCGGAAAGATACTCGGAAAACGAAAATCGAAGTTACTAATTCGCATTTCTGCAAAACCTAAAGACAGCATTTGCAAGAAAACAAATCGGAAACTTCGATTTCCGTTTTCACGTGTTCGGAGCATGACAGTTGACCTGATTCTCAAACCCATTATTCTATAATAAATGCTACCAAAAAAGATCCACAAACACCACATAGAACAACCGCAGCTCACCTGACGTGATTAGTAAGATGCTCTTTCCTCGTGAAAGACTTGGCGCAGAAGGTACACCGATGGGGAGACTCGCCCGTGTGTTGTCTCACGTGGTTGGTTAGGTGCTCCTTGCGAGTGAAGGATTTCGTGCAGAACGAGCACTTGTGGGGAGATTCACCGGTGTGTTGTCTGACGTGATTTACTGAAACAATTAATAATTTGTTAACGATTTTCGACTTTATGGATAGTCCGAGCAGTGGGACTTAATCAGGGCAGGGCACGTACTCGTAAAAAACGAAAATCGTAGAATCGGATCCGTTTTTGAAAAAAGTACTTCGCAAAACACTCTAATGCTTTCTTATGCCCGAAAGCGAATCAGTAACTTCGGTTTTCGTTTTCCGAGTAGACCCTCAAATACAGATGCGTCTTTTGGGACACAAATGGCTCGTAATAATATGATACTGGCTGAACGAATATGACTCAATACAATAGGTAGCAAAGGCACCCAAGGCTTACAGTACACTAGCACAGGCAGCAGCACTCTTCGTAGTACACACGAATTATGGTCTGTATTCATTGAGGTCACAAATTTACTTATCACGTGATTTTTCTGCTGTACAAATACCCCCTTCCTTTCTTCTGGACGCCTAAAGATAGTACAACTTACATGAACGATATTTCTTGGCCATGGCGGTCATGGCGTAAGACTCCATCTTCCAACTCAGCCCGTGAGTGTCGTAAGAGTAGACTTATTGTAAGTGAACCAACCTGAAGAATGACAGCAGCTTCCTTTTGTGAATTTTTAACACCTCTGCTGCGATCACCAATCCGCTTGCTAAACGTGGTTTGGTTATAGCCAAAGCCCCTCGTTTCGTAGACGTATGCTCTGCAGAGGAATGTGTGCAGATGAGGAACTCACCTAAATGGTCTTTCCTAGTAAAGGCTTTAGGACAGTATCCGCATTGGAAGGGCGTCTCTCCCGTGTGTTGTCGGACGTGGTTCACGAGGTGCTCGCGCCGCGTGAAAGACTTTGAGCAGTAGTTGCAGCGATGCGGCGACTCCCCAGTGTGTTGTCTCACGTGATTTAGTAGATGCTCCTTGCGGGTGAAGGTTTTTGAACAGAAATCGCAGCGGTGAGGTGTTTCGCCTGAAACAATTCGATTTTATTATGTTAGACAGTGCTAGATAAAAGATTATTTAATTAATTAAATTACAAGTGTACGGGTTTCAAACGAATAATTTTCCCCTTAAGTTTAATGTACTGTCTTTCAAGATTATGAAAATAAAGTAATCTCTTTCTTTTCAGCATGCCCAAAAGTGGTTGAATACACTGTGTTGCTCAATGATATTTTATCATTCATAATGAAAGGTATTGAAGGCTAAAGAGTTACAAACACTGCGTAATCTCCACTCCCGAGCATTTCACGCAACATATACACAACATGCTGTTTAGAATACGCGATTGTTGCCGTTAGAATAAAGTTTAGAAAAAACCAAGCCTGGAACCGCATTACACGACACAGATAACAGCAAATTTATATCTAGCGTTGACAGATATTGTAAGGCAAGGTAGGCTTACTTTGTCGAACTCAGTATCTGGCATGACAAAAACAAACGAAAAATAGAAATAACAAAGCGAAAGGAAATACCAATACAAGCGCTCGCATACATTTTCTTTTGCGCTGATACGTTTTGTTCTATCGCTTAGCTGGCAGATTAGTGGCAGTGTAAATAAATGTACTAACCAGTGTGCCACAAAATGTGATTGGCGTAATGCTCTTTTCTCGTGAAGGATTTTCCGCACAGATCACAGCGGAACGGAGTATCGTTCGTGTGCGATCTCATATGATTCGTCAAATGTTCCTTTCTAGTATACTTCTTCCCACAAATGGTACAATGGTGCGGCGTTTCACCTATTAGGGTAGGCAAAAAATAAAATATTAACACTTCAATGATGCAACTATTACTCTCGAAACATTTAGTTTGTTTTTTTTACGTATAATTAGAAACATTAACGAGCGTAATGCTTGAAGGATAGTTGAATCATTCAATTGTTTTTTTTTTTCTTTCTATTTTCTGCATCCACTATAGCTGATGCAGGCTTGGCTTTTTCGTTACAAACTAAAAATTCCGAAATAAAAATACTAGTATTTTACAATACATCCGAAAAAACTTACATCTAGAAACAATAAAATATTAAAACAATGAAGTACCAATGAAGTGCGTGGATTATAACTGCATGTGAAAGGGCCGGTTTCCATTAAAGCAGAGCGTTAGATAACAAGATTTTTGAAAAAACAAAAAACCGATTTCTTATTCTTTTAAATTTACACTGTTTTATGATTTGCGGGAAATTGTATCGAAACTCTCGGGCTAATAATATATGATGCCGGGGTGGTCCCTTAAAAATATTCCCGAGGGATTGATTTGTCCCGCATATCAAACTAAAATAATCATCATAATCAAAGAAACTCGGTGACATAAAAAGCATGCATGCAGCCGAATATAGAACTTAAAGGAGGTTTAAGCCTGTTCAAAATAGCGTCACCTGGCCGTTTCTACAAACGTTTTCGAAAATATTGGTCGAGTTTACAAATTCTCAGTTTCTCTTACTTTAAACTGGACCTAAAGCTGTATTAGGAGAGGGTTGAATACTGCACACCTGCCCCAATCATTATTCGGCTTTGATTACAAAACATATTCAACAGGGACTTTTGTTTACAACACAATGACGTTGTGTTGAGGAAGCATTGTACACGCTGCTTTCTTGGTTGCTATACCAAATTATGTGACCTTAGAAAACAATCCCTATAATAACTGTCAATTTTATAGAACACTAGTTTCTGTGCACGGCTTCGTATGCGTTTTCCGGGGTCAAAAGTAGCCCATGTCCTTTTCTGGGATCACTTCAAAATCGTGATTCGTTTTCAAGCAAACGCTTATCTTATGCAAGCGACGTATCTTATGCAAGCGACGTAAGAGGTGGTTTGCACCAAAACCAATCGGAAACTTGAACTCTCGATTTTCCTTTTCGGAGTAGGCCCTGAGTCTGACAAAAAAATACAGGTTGGTATAGAATCGTGCGTCTGCGTGTGTACATATAGATGGTTTCCATTATTATTACGTTTATTATATTTATTAGATAAATTAAACAACTCCCTAATCCTCCTAATCACCCTAAAATCTACTGGCTATCAATGATTGAATTTATGAATATTAATTAAAACGCGCATATGCTTCAAAACATATTTAAATAAATAAAACCCCGTATGTACAAGTCTAAGAAAAACATACCTGTGTGCCACATAACATGGTTCATAAAGTGCTCCTTCCTTGTAAAGCTCTTCTTGCAGATATCACAGCGATGCGGCGTCTCTCCCGTATGTTTCCGCACATGGTTTACCATGTGCTCTTTTCGAGTGAATGTTTTGGCGCAGAACTCGCATCTGAAGGAATATCAACAGTCTATTATAAAGTTTTAAGTTGAATAATTCTAGATAAATGGTTATCAGCTAGTGCACAAGACACAAACGACATTTTATGCGCATGAAAAGCGCTTCTCGTGGAACACGCTTCGACTGTCTAAAAAATATGCCATGTGCAAAGGCCTTCATGAGACAGAGACTCAGGTTTAATTTTTAACAAAAGCCAAAGTTCACCGAAATTTCTAGGCCTAGTGCAATGAAATCTAGTATAATCAACTTTAACTCGCGAATTCTATCAAACAATTGGACTTGTATTTTCGATTGATTCAGTAAAATGCCGTTACCTGTATGGAGTTTCTCCCGTGTGACTGCGTATGTGGTTGTTTAGGTGCTCCTTACGCAAGAATGTTTTATGGCAAGTGGTGCATGCATAAGGTTTGTCTTGGGCCATTCTCTTTGCGTGTCTTTCAGCCGGGTCACCTGCTGTAACGTAAATTATGTTTTTGTGTTTTAGAATATAAGTTTTGACAGCACAATTTCCCTGTGGCTTAATTGCGCGACACTTTTCAAATAAAAATTTATTTACTTTTCAATTGTAAATACCAGTAATGATTTGTATCTTATAATTTTCTTTGTTAATGAATTAAAGTACTTTTATACTGTAAAAATACTTTTTTCTTTAGTTTATCTTACCCAAATGGCACTTCCCGTGCCGAGATAGTTCTACGGGATTCGCGAATGAGGTGCCGCAAACTTGGCATGTGAAAGGCTTGGTCTCGCCGTGGTAACGTCTGCGTAAAATTGTAAAAGAAAAACATAAACAAAAAATAATGGTTTTGCCGTTCAACGCAACTAGGTACTTATTATAACAACTACAGATGGTACTCAATGAATGACCTTGAGAGGCAAAGGTCAAGGTGTTTACGCGGCTTTGGTTTAACAAGAAAACACGAGGTTTTATGTAACTGATGATGATTCATCGCACTAGGATCGCGAATCGTTTAGTTAGATATTTTAAACTAGGCCTGAGTCTATGTCTAGTATTAACGAATAAAGTAATTAAATACTGAAAGTAATTTGCAGGTACCAAAATTAAATTCAAATCTATTTTGGCGCTAAAATACGATATGAGATCGACTAATATATTAATAAGTTACCTGTGTACGATTAGCTGATACCGGAATTGGAATATTTTCCCGCAGATGTCACAGGAATGATGTCCGGGCGAGTTTTCAGCTTCGGACATACCAGAACTAGTTCCAGGCACTTCTATTTCTACATCGCCCTGTGGAAATTAGATTAGGAATAAGTATTAAAAGGAAATAACGTGAAACAATTATCCTGAATTCTACTTAAGGCAATATGGAGAATGGCATAACTAGAGAACTTATGGCCTGCAGTGGGTGGAAAAAGGCTGACGACGTTGATGATTGATTGATTAGTGAAGGGTTTTTGTTGAAATGCACTGAATAATGGAGTCAGGTCTTCTATTTTAACTTTAGTACATCAATAATCAGATCCATCGCCAAACTGCATCCTGCTCCGGTCCTTCAAGGAGTTGGGCTGGTTAGAGCCTGTTTAGGCAGGAGGATAATGCACAATACATTCCCATGCGAGAAGTCAGTTCCCCACTTAGAATTTGAAACTGCTATACCAAACCCGCATGCGTCCACCTGCCAAGCGAGGTGATTATGGCAAAGCCCCACTTTGGCAAAGGCCTGTGTCCAGCAGTGGCCTGACGATAAAGTATTTTTCCATGATAATTTCAAGTGTATTAGTTTCCAAATATGTAGTAGTAAGCTACTCCATACTCACAACAGAAACTTTAGCCTGAGGCTGCCCATCGGGCCCCATTTTCCCAAAAACTTCGTGGTACGCCAGCAGTTGCGATAAATCCTCGACGTTTACTTTGTACATGGCGTGAAGATCGTGTTCTGGCGCGCCCGTTGATATCTTCACTACAGCACCATCCATGTTCATGGCATTGACGGCCTGTGATACAATGATTGGGTGAGAGCTTGACATTTTTGGAATATAGAATGAGCATTAGCTGGGGAAAGCCTTTTATTCAGCAGTGGATGTATTAGTCTAATAATGATGAGTCCAGTTCTTACGAAACCTTTGTTTTGGTTGTTGTGTTTTCTTTCTATTTATTACCCGACTACGAGAGGGTTAGGATTTTGACACCTTATGTATGTATGTAGCCGATTTTTATGTTCCCTCGTAGCGCTGAAACTACTGGTCCGATTTCAACAAATGAGGTGTCATATGATTCGGCTTAATAGCCCGATGGTTATAGGCTAAATGACGTTAGATAAAAATGGGGGTCTAACGAGATAGCGGGGGTCGAAGAAAGGTTCGAAAATTTCAATGTTAGTAAATATGCTCTGTGTGGTATCGTTGCAAAGGTCTTCTTTTGTACTTTCCAAAACCGTTTTTTCGTCGTTTCTCGATCGTTTTTGTGAGATTAACGATTCTGAAACTATTAGCAAAAAGGTATAAAAAAAATATATAGTTAAAAACTAAAACCCGACAACTTAAAAGTCTTAAACAAGCGTTCCCCTATTGTCCTTATCATTTTCTTTCGATACTTAGGTAGTCGGAGGCCTTTGTTACTAATTGTGCTGTAGGTATATGGGGTCTCCAACTACCTAAGTATCAAAAGAAAATGATACGGACAATAGGTGAACGCTTGTTTAAGACTTTTATGTAGTCGGGTTTTAGTTTTTAACTATATTTTTTAATAATAATGTTTTAAGTATCACAGTTATTTAGTACACATCACACAAGTTCTGCATAGCATGGAGTTAATTTATGCTGTGTTGTTCACTATATTTTTTATTATAAATACACAAGGTTTGCTTTGAGGCTAAATAATTCTGTAAAAAATTTGAGAATAATTGAGTTTTTATATGCACCTTGTGCCTTTTCTGGAAATGTTTGTAAGACCAAACTATTTTTTTTTCTTTAGAAAGTACTAACATACCTTCAAATCAATTCCCTTCATTTCTTTGATCTCAGCCGGTATAGCGAACTGCGCCGTCTCCATCTTCCCTTGGTTCTTCTCATCTTTGACGATAGCGAGTGGATCGCTAGCGCTAGCTTCGATCGACGTGGTGCCGTCAGGATTGTGGGTGACTAGGATGTTAGCGGGTTCGCCGGTCGCTTGCTCGATGCGAACCACGCTGTCTAACACCTGTTGGGAGAAATGCTACTCTTGATTTATAATGAGTTCGATTTTCTACGGGTTTGGGTGAATTATTTGGGTAATGTATGAGTTTTGAAGAAAGTTTGATGGTAAGAAAAAGTTATGTTTCGGGTATCTTTCTCGGGTCCGCTAATGTTTGTTAATTTTACTAGGTCGACTTAGGCAAATCCATATTATTTAATGTAAAGAATAGGATTTTTACATTGCTGCAACAAAACTACTAAGAATAAACTGATCAACATCAAAGTACTACTAGGAAGAAACTGTTCAATTATAATAATTAGCGAAATAGGAAAAAATACAGATTTTTTTTTTCTTTTTCTAGACAATACAACTAATGTTATAAATGCGAAAGCTTGGTATGATAGATGGATGTTTGTTACCACTTGACGCCAAAACTACTGAACGGATTCAAAGATACTTATTGCGTCAAATATGATATAAAGGTGGTACATATTAGTCTAAATAATGCACTCATGTCTCACTATATTCTAGCAGGTAATCATCATCATATCTGCCCATACACATCCACTGCTGGACATAGGCCTTCCCTATACGACGCCACAAATAACGGTACTGAGCCGCCTCCATCCATCGACTCCCTGGAACTTTGGAGGAACTGAATAATCATAACTAATCAGGTAACGACGATCTTGCATCTAAAAAATCACGTTTGTCATAAAAATTACTATCATTCAGTCACCTAAACAATTTGATTTTACATAAAAAAATATTCAATAATTTTATATCATTTAGTATCTTATTACATATTTTTACACAAACAAATCAGGATCAAATAAATGTTGTTCTAAACCTAACAAATACGCTAATTTTTATATCGAAAAAAAAAACGAGGAAAGCCGCAGGCAGATGCTAGGATGTTTAATATATTAGTAACATGCTACAACATACCTGTTGGCCGACAATCTGCTGCAACTGATGCACAGTGAGTGTATGATCTGCGGGTAGCTTAATCGTCTCATGCATATCTTCCTTCTCCACCATCTTACTGCTGCCTGGCTCTACCACCGTCACGATTCCGTCTTCACTCACCGTCAGTTGGATCTAGAGGAAATAATATGAACTAAGTAGATATTATAGTATATTATGAGATTTCTGACATCTTCATTACTCGCCTGATTATGGGAGCGTCCAATTGAGAGCGAGGCGGAATCGACCAATCAGGAATCAGCGGGATGCCAATATCATTATTTCCGCCAATTTGATTGGTCAATCCAGCTACACTCCACGCCAAAAGAAACGCATCGTAGGGAGTCATCTCAAATGACCAAATACGTCCACTTGCGACGATAACATGCGAGATGTCACATTTCTAATTCTTGAGTTTTAGTGGTACTCGTAATAACAAGAAACAATAATGAATTAGCTGTTTCGCAGTAAATCTTAGCATTTGGTGTGCAAAGAGAAATAACAGATTATGGGCACAACGTAATCTATTCTACAGTTAGCAAAACAATCACATCTTAGCAAATAAATCGAGTAGAAGCAAACAAAGATACTTTCTACAACAAGGAAATTGTTTGTTGTCTTACCTCGCTAACCTTTGGTATAGCAAGCAGCGGTGTGAGCATAGGAAAACGTGTTTTACAAGTGCATGTCAAAGCATAGCATTAATATTAGGTAAGATATTTATAAGTTTAGCATAGACATCAATAAATGAGAAAAAGAGATGATTTTGCCTGAAGTGGGACATCACAGGCTTAAAAAACTAAAAGCCATAGGGTAAAACGAGATAATTGCCTGGATATACATATAAGGCCAGGATGTGGGATAAAGATTTAAACTGGTGTAATATTTATTGTAATTTTTTAATAAATGAGGATATAAATAAATAGGATGCGGGAAATAGAAATAAATGTATTTCTTTAAACTTTTGTGAATATTATTTATTGTCCTATTTGTTAGTTTAAAAAAAAGCCTTGGTACACTATAATACGGTTTGGGTGCGCCAGTGTTGCATTGCATTGTGTATGAATACATGGAAACGCCAGAGACGTCATAAAGCAGAGGAATGTGCGTGGTTATTGTGGATCTGATTGGGAACTGGCGTGTAACAACAGATGAAGCATGATTTACTTGCGATTGTGTTATCTACATAATTTTGAAGTGGTAACAAACTTCCCTAAAATAAATTAGGTATATGTTACAATGGGAGGCCTTGTTTTGCGTATAATTTAGGAAGACCTGAACTGTAATTAAGGCTATATGCAAATAAGCCTATAATTTAGGCTGCCTGGACATCCTAGACAAGCTTTTGTCTGTAATAGAGAAAACATCATACCTACATTATTACGTAAGTAAATAATTATAATTGAAGAAAATAGTTTCAATTATTTTAAGCATAATATGAAGATTTCATATAATTTTGGCTATTCTATTCTAGAAACCATAATTATGTCTTGACTAGGCTAGTAATAATAAAGGACTGGGTCTATGAAAAATCAGAGATCATGAAATTGAGATCAATTTCTATTTTCATACTTTGACTACAATGCTTCACTCGACAGTATTGTTGGTGACATACCTGTTGGTTCGAGTGTTCTGGCCTCGACGCTGCCATAAGCTGCTGCTGCATTAGGTGTTGTTGTTGAGAATGATGTCCCTTGGGAATAATTATAATAATATTATTATCTTATTGATTTACATTGTTATTCCTGTCTGCTATATAACTTTAAATAGAAAATGTGCAATGGTAATCTAAAGACAAACTAAATACATAAATTATAGGGTCCCATGGTTACAAGACATACACCCATTTTATAAAACCTTGCTCAGTCATAGGTCTATGCTTGAGTGATGTTTATGCCACAGAAAAGCGGCAGATAATGATCACCAAGTGACCTTTTATAAAACGGGCCTTAAATTTCAAAACATGCAAGCTCATAGTACAGTTGGGGAAATAGATAGGATCCATGCAATATAACAACGGAAACAATTAATCTAAACCATATTGTTCTGTAACATTTTGATACAAGTACCTTCAAGCTTCCTTGTTTGACTATCTAATTGAACTTTATACTATCATGCTGACTGTTTAGACAGATACACACAAAAAACAGTTTTTGCTTTTCATGTGACCTCGGTCAATACAATACAACTAATCTACAGAACAGCAACTGAAGCATTCCCGCTAGTAATGAGTGTTACTTGGATTTACCATATCAATGTTATGGTGTTGGACAAATTCGACCCGGTTAGTGGGTACCTGGTGATGCGATGTGGTGACCTGGTTGGAAGCCTGTAGCTCTTGCTGTTGACTGTGTGCCACCAATGCGTCTGAAAGATTCCATTTCAATTTGAAGACTTATTCTAAGAGGGGAACTGCAATCTTCACTGACTTTTAGCAAAATTTAAAGTAAGTCTTAAATAATTGACAGTGTTAATTTACAGATTTTTGTAGTCTGATAGAAGTAAAGGAATTGCAACAACTTTTAAATTGACATACTTTGTTCAAGGCCCAGTTATCCATAAATTATTCTTATAAAGTCATGAACTACCTACAAGCCTGTTGAACCTATCTATGTGCAATATGAGTCATCCCATTCACTAATTTACTCACCATGTGTCTGCCCAGACTGTGTGGCAATGATTTGGGAGACTGGTATCTGTTGGGCCGCAGATACGGTGACCTGAGACTGTCCTCCGTGATGCCCGAGAATGATGTTTGGATCCCCATTGAGTAAACTTGCATGTGCTTGTCCGAGATCCTACAATATGATTATTAGTATCAGTGCTTATATTCATTTATAGCAAGTTTATCTCTTAACATTTTAAGCTTACCAGCAGTAGAATAGTGGAGGTATAAGTAAAATTAATATTTCTTGACACTTGACAGCAAAAAATTCTGAATGTTGTTTGTAGTGGATAATGGACAAATACCTAATATAATTTATAGCAATTTGAAGTCCATAATTTTGGCATACTTACAAGCTGAATTGAAACAAACAAATTTTAAGATAAGTAAAAACTATGAAATGAAGGTTATCTGTACATTTGCAAGTTCACAACAATCCATACATGCTCAAGGTTAAAATTAATAGATGCCACTTAGTTGTACATACAAAACACATAAATAACATATAGATAGTGTGAGTTTGCCATACTTTTAACAAACAACAGTAGAACAAAATTATTAACTATTGATTGAGTGGTTTGGGTTTGTGACAATTTTCTAATTTGACTATATATTTTCATACCCATACAATAATATTCTATTTTCATCATTATATTTGTCTTTTACTAGGTATTTATTTACATTACCTATAATATTTATGGTTCTTCATTAATTTTTCTTTGAATTTTTGTGCCTTATTTTGTAGTGCTACTTGCTTACTACATGCTTGCCAACCACAATTTAATGCATTGGGTTTTAACTAAAGTATGTACCCAAACTGTTTCGTGTTATATTATACATTAATTTATATCCTATTTTATACTCTTCTCAAGTTATAAGTGGTGTAACTGACACAACTTTGTTTTATATATTTTATCTTTAGTATTAAATTGTATGTAAGTATAGCATCCTAAGTTTAAAAGCAGCCTGTAATGTTCAATAAATAATTTGTATATAAAAAAAACTGAATAGTTGTAAATACAAAGACACAATTAAATACCTGAACAGCTTTTCCATTTTCTATTCTTGTCCCAGTTGGAAGCCCGTAGACGGACACTTGAGGAATAGGTCCGGGGAATAAATTCGTAAATACCCAGTACTTTGCAACGCTGGACAAAGCAACGTTCACAGCTGCCGAGTTGACTCGCAAGTCGGTGGCAGACGTGGTGGCAGGCAGGCTTACTTGCTGCTGCTGCTGAGCTTGCACTCTTTGATTCTGAGACTGAAATCACTCAAAATTAGCACCTGACATAACTAAAAAACTTTCCTTGCTAAAAAACTAAAATTGTTTTTTTCTTACGAACCTCCGAACTCCCAGGAGGTTGGCCCCCGCCCGTATTGATATTATGATGCTCAGGATTCATTTTAGAAGCACCATTTACTGTAAATCAACTATTTGGATTGCCTTATTTACAAATACACAACATTTTCAAGCTTCGCGATCGGCATTGTCATAGTTTGACTGTCACCGAAATGGAGGCGCGGGGGACGCGACGGGCCGCCATTACGATCGCACAATAACATTTTTCAAGGAGATTCCTATCATTTTTCGGCAGCACAAGACTTGGAATGCTGTTAGAATGAAAAGTTTAGACACAGGAAGATCACTGCACTGTTTTTAATGAAGATAATTTAAAAGAATTCGCTAGAAAACTGCTAAAACAATAATCCACGATACACATCCAGACGAAAGTTTGTCACGGTCATCCACAGAAGTGCCAACATAAGAAAAAAAGAGACTACCAGACAAATTTTGTAGTCCATAGACAATTTGTTTTTTACTTTATGCTGCCATCTAGTGTGGCAATAATAGCTTAGTGTGTTTGCAAGGCATTTTATTTGCATAAGATGTTGTTAAAGTACCGAGGTCTGTACGTTTATAAAAACTTCACCATGAAGGACTATCCCGACAGCTCATTCATTTTCTACTGGCTGTTATCGATACCGGCGGCGGCGGCGCCCCGCAGCCGCCTCCGCACCGCACGCCGTTAGTCGTGGAATGGAATCTAAACAAAACAATGTTGGTAAATGACCGGCCTTACGCTCATCTCGCCTGCGCAGTCCAATTTGCGCAGTCAAATCTTTTGGCATTTTAACGATTACACAGGCAGCGCTACCGGTCCACACCGTCTTACTTGCAAGCATGATTGCACGTCGCAGTTTGCGCAGGTAAGACGGAGCGTAAAGGTAGCTCGCGGAAGTGTGGCTTGTGCAATCGTTGAAGTTGCGCAGTTTGCACGTGTTTACTTGAGCGTGCAGCCGGTCATTCAAGCCACCATAATTATTAAAAATGTGTACGTTTGGATAAATGTTATGATGTTTATAGGTTTGCTACCTACACGACACTACCTTACTGAATGCAACGGGCTGAATCTTGCATAGATGTAGCTGAAACCCTAGAATCAAACATTGGATTATTTTTATAACCCAAATCAGTCCCCATGGGATAGAAATAACCTAGAATGTTTAATATTTCCATAGAAATAGAAACACAGCGTGCGAAGCCGCGAGCAGAAACTAGTTGTTTGTTTATTGGTTTGTATTCCAGTTTGCATGAGCTTCCTTGGCCACTGTTCGGTATTTCATCTTTTTGTAGTCCTATCTGCAGATGCAGAGAGCAGGTAGGATTCATACAGATTTTACTGCAAGCCAGGGCCGCCGCCGTACTGGACCGAGCGGAGCAAACCGCGAAAATTGTAATATTTTGTGAGATGTTTGTGAATTTGTCAAAGTGACATAGCGAGAGGTCGAGCTCTAGATAATGGTCAGAAAGATCATAATACTATCGTAAGATGAGCGAGCTGCCAACATTTTCTTATTTCGTCAGATTGTTACGTAGGTATTGGTTTGTAAATGGACTATAAAGAGGTCGAGCCCGCAACCTTAACCAGGAGATACAAATGCTATCGGCGCGGTGTGAGCGGCGAGCCCGGAAAATTTTATGTTGTCGTCTCGTAAGGTTTTTGTGTTGTTTTTTTTACAAACATCGATATAGTCGCGATGCCGCCGTCGCGCGTTACCAGTCGCGCGTTTGCAACGCTACAAAAATCGCCGTGGTGCCGTGAGCGCGCTCTTAAAACAGGCAGAAGAAACAAAATTATATCGGCTAATATGCCGCGAATATGTGCGCCTTGTCCGCATGTATCAAAATCCAATACAAAAGATCTCAACGCGCTCCTACCTAAGGAATGTAATACGAGAAGATCATTAAAATCACCCAGTTGTGGTAGGTTCTTAAAAATATACCTATCTTCATCATCAGCCTGTATACGTCCACTGCTGAACAAAACGAAAATCAAACGAATGCCAAATACGTCCACCCCCAAACGCCACGAATAGCAGTCCTGAGCCGCCTCCATCCCACGACTCCCTGCGACCGCTACAATGTCGTCGGTCCATCGAGTGGAGAGTCTTCCCACACTCCGATTCGCATTGCATCCCGTATACCTTACTCTGGCCAAACTCAAGATAATTTAATTTTTAATTTTAATTTTATTTCTTTGGAAGACAGACAGTACATAGATATATAAGATAATACAGTTAGGATTTTCTTAGACCAGTAAAGTCTCCACTGTAAACATTTTTACACATAAATACTAGTGAACAGACTTTTAACAAACGTATTCTATCCATGTTGAAATTATTACTAACAATAAAGTAATGTGTTTTAGCAAAATAATTAATTGGAATATCAAAATTAACAAAGATAAAACATTATATCAATTAAAAAGAGGAAAAGACTAAATTCAAGATAAAATAATTTAAACTAAGTAATTTCTTTGTTGGCGGCAGCAATGCCCTCAATGCTTCTACGAAACGAGACGGCGATTGAGTCGAAAATATCAATTTCGTTAAAAAATTTGTTATAATTATTGCAAGCTCTATTCAGAAACATGTTCTTCCTATAATTCGTTCGAGATGTTGGAATCCAAAAAGTTTTCTTTTTCCTAGATGAGGCCCGTGGACAATGTAAATAAATATTTTCAAGTAACAATTGGGAGTCAATGAGATTGTTAAGTAATTTATATAAAAACATTTGATCTCGCACAGTGCGACGAATATCTAAATTTACTATAAAGTCTGTAGGAGCTGACGGAAAGCGGAATAAATAATGTTTTAAAAATGTATTTTGTATTCGTTGTATTTCTTCAGTATGTACCTTATATTGTGGATTCCAGACCGTTGATCCATATTCAAGAATTGACCTGACGAAGCTGTTATACAATAGTATAAGAGTCTTAGGGTTTTTGAACTCCCTGCCTATTCTCATAATAAAACCAAGCATAATGTTTTCGAACTTAATGTATTTTATTAAGGTCACTTTCTTAGTGTTTAAATTTTTTATATCTACTCCGATTTAGGATCCAAGATAATTTAGGTCAACACAGACATTTATGAATGAAAACTTAACAAACACTGATAACAATAACAGAAAACAACAAGGTAACAGCAAAGTTATCACTAAAAACTAAAACACAAACTTAAACAACGCATAATCTCGCTAGAGTGGCAATTTATTTTAAAATTTGAATTCGGAAACGCACGTGGGATCCAATGAAATGATGAATAAAAGTTTTCAAAACCAAAAATTGTTTCAAGCTTCTGTGCTTTGCTTTCGTGATACTTACATATATCGATAATTAATTTCCACCAATATTAATATTCCTTGGGTTTTTTAACCCCTTTGTAGGTATACAAAAATTATCCAGGTTTTTTAATCGGAGTAATTACTAATAGTATCATACTAAAGATTATAAAGAAAGTTTGTGCCATTATGTGAAGAAGTTGCCGAAGACAACGTGTTAACTACCTACTAAATCGATCGGGCTGAAATTTTGCACACTAGGATCTGGACTTGGAATAACATAGAGGCTA
This sequence comes from Eupithecia insigniata, assembly GCA_947859395.1. Taxonomy (NCBI): domain Eukaryota; kingdom Metazoa; phylum Arthropoda; class Insecta; order Lepidoptera; family Geometridae; genus Eupithecia; species Eupithecia insigniata. The sequence goes on along the minus strand of OX401999.1, from coordinate 11,175,415 downwards.
AATTCTTTAGATTCAAAAAACGCGTGCGAAGCCGCGAGCAGAAGCAAGTAAAGTAAAATAAAAATAATGTGACACTAGTTAACATACAATACCTACTCTAAATGAATTCTTAAGCTACCGAACTATAATTAAACTGTATTTCAGTAATAGCAGTAAATAGTAGGTACCTAGTAGTAGGTACCTAATAAACAAAATTTATAGTAGGTACCTACTTACCTATAATTTCTATTCTAAATCACATGCTTCAATATTTTGGTAATTTCCAAACTATGGTATCTACCTACCTTATTCGTTATTTCAAACCTTGAAACCACAATTTTCTTATCAACCGAAGTTATGTAATATTTACTCGTACATAGATACTGAAGACCTACAAAAATAGTAACTGCACATCATTATCAATTTTGTTTGCAATAAGCATTCAATTGATTGTAACTAGGCAGACCGAGTTTGATTTCACACTCTGGTCTTTAGAACCTAAGATTATTACGTCGTGATTCCCGTGGCAGGCTGTAGCCCTATGCTACGACATTTGTAGAGTACCTACGCGGCGTAGCAGCCGGACGGAACGTCGAACGAACGAAACGAAACTCAAGTAAATGCGTTAGTATTAACTGTGGGGTAGCCGAGACTGCGCGCGTTTCGCTCACCAATCGCGAAATATTACGTAAAACTTTGTAAACTCTTGTAATATCATTGTTTTTGCAATTATTGTGACTTACTATCGCACAGATTGAAGTATAGACTGTTTTTATCGACGGAAATCCTCTGTTTAGGAGCAAGCAGTTCGTTTTGAAGCCGGCATCGCTCGTCTGTTCGGGTATGTTTGTTTACCTATTAAATGCGTACTGGTACTGGTAGACGATGTCAAAGTATTATCATGTAGGTATCACAAGTGGGTAGGTAAGCGTAATTATCGTAATTTAGGAGTATGAAAGCCTTGTAGATAGTATTTTATCAAGGCTAAATTGCTAAATAGATCTTAAGCAAAGGTACTGTACCGGCTACTTTACCGGAATTAATCTACATAAAAAAGACAAGTTACTTCAGGCAATAATACCTATATTAGAAACCTTTAAAAACCTTCGTTTGACCACATTCTCACCTGATGGAACGATGTGGCCTACGAAAGCTGTAAAATAACTACACCTATTCACTCTTCTTTTGAAGAGAGCAGCCAGGTTGTTATTGGGAGGAAAAACAGCAGCGGATAGACCGTATTGGTATTGAGTACCTACTACAGATTAAAGATATAACAGTACAGATCCCAGATATGGGCATAATATTAGGAATCTTCTAAACAATAACTGCTAGTGTGACGCCTTCTCTTCTTAATTCATTTTAACATTAATCTACTTTACTCTTCATACAAGTTGTATGTAGGTTAATAGTAAATTATGCACCAAGTGTGTAAAGCAATCCCGGGCGTCGTCACGGGCGTCATTGAGTCCTGAGAGCTACTCTGGATTCTAGAATAACTCAAGAGCGAAGTGAGGGAGTTACTAGAAACCTGGGTGCGAGAGGGATTTAATCAAGCCCAAGACGAAGCCAGCTTTTGCACGAGGAGAATGCTCTACTTTTCTCACTTTATTCGAGAAAATAGTAATAACAGTGTTTCACGGTAGTAGGAATATAAAAAACCGATAGGTTTTTTAACCTATAGGTTTTTTATATTCCGCATTCTGAACAGAGGTTAGATCGAATTTCGAAGATGTCATTGTAAGACTTTTACCTTAGTAAAAAAAATCACGCCTATTTTGATGTTCCAAATTCAATCTCATTATTCCCTTGTGAATAATGTTCATTATTATTGCTATTATCAAGGGATGTAATGTGTTTTGAATTTAGAACCATATCTACCAAGAAAACTGTAATATTATAGTGATTTGATCTTTGCTTTTGCTTTTACAGTGAAAATAGTTACGCATTCGAGACAAGTTATCACAGTGAGGAAATGCTGCGGTCTCGCACCTACCGCAAATTGTGATTTGTATAGAAATTTCATTTAGAGAGCTCTAGGTTCTGCTCTATAAGGCCCTATAAACTCGGTACCTTCAAGATAGGCAAAGTAACACATTCAGCTGACAAACTTCCTTTGATGTACGTGCCCCCCGCCAAACAAGGGGGGTTTACCATTACCAGCACGCTTTGCTGGTGGATTGGTGATCGCAGTAGGAGTGATAATACACTGAAGGAAGCTGCCCTACCCTGGTAGGTCTTAGTCAACTCTTATGACATCGAGCGGCTGACGCCATGGCCAAGACAAGTGACACATACGGGCCTACATGTCGGTCTAATTTTCAATATTTCAAGTATTATGAAGAAGTCAAGGTGTATAATATCACAGCCTACCTACTATATATAATATCGTGATAATCCAAAAATTATAGCCAACAGCTTGTCCCATTGTGTTGCAATGCCTTCACTACATAGTATTAAACAAAGCGTCCCTATGTATGCTTAGATATTTATAACTACGCAAAGGATTTCGATGCAATTTTTTTTAATAGATAGGGTGATTCAAGATGAATGTTTATATGTATGATTCAGCATCAGCATATATACCATTGCACCCGTCGAAGCCGGAGCGGGTCGCTACTATTCTATAATTTTGTAATATTTTCTTGACATTTTACCTCAAACTTAAAATCTACAACGGTCGTTCTGGGTCTTTTTCGTAATGTTCTGCTTGACTTGAGACTAGGTGATGCTGTGTGGATTGTCCAGTAGTATTTTTTTATTTTTATGAAATTTAAAGTTGTCACACATTTTCAAATAATATTCTAGTCCCGCCCTAGGGCACCATATCGAAGACATTTAATATATTTCAAGTACACATAAATAGTTAAAACTATTAAGGTAATTGCTTGGTAATAGCCTCAATAAAATCATTAAATATGACCTACATTTACCTCTAGGTAGTTTGCAACAGTCTGTAGTTAGCTCAACTATTTAATTGCAAATACTAGTTCTATTTGGCTCCAATTTTCTTTGTTAATAAAGAATTAGTCCTTTTTCTAATAGTTCAGTTCAGTACATAACATAAATTATAGATAATTAAGGTAGATTGTAAAAATTTTATAAAGGTACCTAATTAACAATTCTCGGAAATAAACCTACCTACTAAAATGTTTAAATAGAAGGTATGTATCCGCAAAACTTATTGACTAACGTTAAATTAAATTATCAAGGCTGAAGGTATTTTACTTTACATAAGAACCAATGTGTATAACTGCTGAGCTAACATAATGTTTAGAATACTTATTAAATATTTAACCAAGTATGAAATTGAAATCTACCAAATTTGAAAGAGTTATCTTCGCACAATTTATGGACCTAGTATTACATAATTTATGTACATAAAATTAAAGGTATCGTCAAGAAAATAATTTGTACAACGGCCCTGTACTAACAAATGTTTAGAGAGCCTTACGTTATCCAAATGTTAACATAGTATCATATTCATAAGCAAAGGTCAATCCCAAACCAAACCAAGACCTATGAGGTTTGTTCCTTGTATGACGGAAAATATTTTAAAATGGGCAAAAACATGGCACCGAATAATTAGCACACATTAATAACACAAAACGCTTCATAGAAAGAAATTAATTGATACAACGCTGCTAGAGCATTAAATAATGCTTCCTGAATACAAATAACGTTTCATAATATGTTAACAAAAAGAATATTATGGTACTTTACCTTACTGTCTGGGTAAAATTCGGATTGATGCCCCAGGCAGGAGGGATTCGGACCCCAATGCCGAAAAACTTGAACCTGAACTTCAGAAAATATCACTGATGTTTTGATAGATTTTAGGCTAGGTAGCCTGTTAAATAGGTCACGCCTATTATCCTAACTAATATTATAAATGCTATAGTGTGTTTGTTTGTTTGTCCTTCCTTCACGCCCTAACTAAGCAACCAATCGACTTGATTTTTGGCATAGAGTTAGTTGAAAGGAATAACAGAAAAAAGTGGTAAATCATCAAATTCCCATAGGAGTTTTACGAAAAAAATAACTTTTTACTGAAATGTGAAATTCGTATTTAACGCGGGTGACACCGCGAGGAACAGCTAGTAATAGGATAAGTGTGAAATAAAAACTTATATTCAAACTTTGAAAAATATTTGCTCGTTCTTCTATGTATGTATATGAGATGCATAGATTATGTACAAGTTGTAGGTTGGTACGCTACCTACCGTACGATATTCGAGAACGTGTGAACTATCAATATGACACTAAGCTTTACAAATCGAATAAGCATTCGAGTAACTGTATATCTATCGCCAATTAAATACGATATCTAGGTACGACACGCTTTGCCACCCGTGTATCGGCTTACAAAAGTTGGTATAACGGCCCTAGGTAACTGATAAATAATGTACCTACTTAATGCGGGTTAGAAACCTAAGAAAAAAAGAAAGAAAATATTTTTATTTACGTTTAAAAACTACTATACAGAACCAGCTAAATAAGATATAATACATTTTCTTTATTGTGTACGCAGCAGAGCCTGCTGAGGTAAAAAATGGCGTCCACTCAGCGCTGTGCTGGATGAATCTGGTGTGTCCAACCAGCGCTGGTTGGAAGGAGTATAAAATATCAAATAATGTTTAAAAATTATTTATCAGTTACCTACCTAGACTGATAAATAATGTACCTACTTAATGCGGGTTAAAGAACTACGAAAAAACAAGAAAGAAAATATTTTTATTTACGTTTAAAAACTACTATACAGAACCAGCGAAATAAGATATAATACATTTTCTTTATTGTGTACGCAGCAGAGCCTGCTGAACTGAATAGAATGCATGTATCGTAATTTTGAAAACATTATAAGATTTTTTATCGTCCTTCCACTCAGCGCTGTGCTGGATGACCCTGGTGTGTCCAACCAGCGCTGGTTAACCTCTTAGGTAGGGTCCGCTTCAGGTAGGTAAGGTAATGTGGTATGTTGAACAAACAAAGGTAGTTTATTATGAAACCACTCTATGCACCTGTATAAAGTTTAGGTAATGTAATGTCCTAATTCTATTACCTACCAAGTATACACGTCGACGAACTAATAACTGATTGACCCAATATTAACGAAAATATTTGTTATATTTTGACATAAAATAAAGTTTCCTTTGTAATGCTGTGTGTGTTTCAGATTTTACATTTCAATAACTATTTTTTTTTAAGATTACCTAAAAAATAAGCACTTAGACATACATAAAATTTTATATTTTATACATACTACAATGTGTGGCCGTGGGTCGCGACGTACGAATATCGACCCCTCCAACTCAACCCGTGGATGTCGTAAGAGCCGACTAAGGGAACCTACCAGAGGAAGGGCAGCAGCTTCCTTCTGAGTATTTTTAAACACCAACACTGCGATCACCAATCCGCCTACCAAGCGTGGTGATTATGGCAAATCCCCCCCTACATGGGAGACCATCCACTCGATGGACCGACGACATCGTAGCGGTCACAGGGAGTCGATGGATGGAGGTGGCTCAGGACCGCTATTTGTGGCGTCTCGTACGGGGGAGGCCTATGTTCAGCAGTGGATGTGTATGGGCTGATGATGATGATGATGACATTGTAGTATTACAGTACATTAATTCTGAGAGACATAGGCTATGTTTTACACTTGGAGCATTTTGCGGCAGGTTTTTTTATCCTGTTTCTGCGTGAAGAACATGATGTTAGTCCTAACTAATATTATAAATGCGAAACTGTGTTTGTTTGTCCTTCCTTCACGCCCAAACTCAGCAACTAATCGACTTGATTTTTGGCATAGAGTTAGTTGAAAGGATGGAGAGAGACATAAGCTACTTTTGGTCCTGGTAAAACATCAAATGCCCATGAGAGATTTACGGGAAAAAAATACCTTTTTATCCCCCTAGAAATGTGAAATTCGAATAAAAACGTGGGTGAAACCGCGGGGAACAGCTAGTATTCTATAAAATAGGTTGGTATCTACTTCCAATGCTGGTGGCATTGATTCGGTCCGCCCTGGATACCTAAGTAGGCCAACTTAGTGCATTCGTCAATATATAATTGACGAATGCACTGTGCACTTCTTTTTACGGATTGATAAACTTTTTTTACAAAGAGAATTACCTAAGGGCCGCCATACACGGACTATTCGGGCAGTTAGCCATTGATACACGGACTGCTCCTTAAGGGGCGCCTGACTATGACTGTCTGCGGACAGTCATATTCAGGCGCCCCAGGAATATAAATAAATTAAAACCAGTATTTACAACTGTAAAAGTTAAGCTAACTGCAGACTATTGCAAACAAACTAGAGATAGCTGAAATAATCCATATCAATACAACCTGAGAAAATTGATTAAATTATGGTTTATCGAGCTAATAATTAATTTCCTAATTTTAATTTTGTGTTTATAATTTAACCGTGAATTATTGCTTCAACGTGTGTTTTGTACCAACCGGTAACGGCCGATGAACGGACTTTGAAACCAAAGATACAAACAAAATAATGATAACAAGTCACATACTTCTCAAGTTCGCCGATTCGCGTGCTTATACCAAGGTTCTAATGGATAGAAAACTTGTCAAAAATGTAGAGCAAGGCGGACCTAAGTTGCGTGTTTGGCCAGTGGTCGCACCAGAATGCAAGAATTTCGACCGGAAGACCACATCATTGCTATTTTACGTGGCTCCAGAATTAAACACTTTCACTGCCTATTCTAATTTGTAATTGCACGAGATAATTATTATTATTATTATTCATTTATTTCAGATCATAAAAATACTATATTTTACTATACTATATTTTATGTGTTATGTAACATATATATAATACATAACATTTAAAACTTTCTCAACCCTAGAAAAAGTTATGTTTCAGCAAATCTAATTGGGAGAGACAAAGACAAGTTTGTAAAAATGGTAGTCCATGACGCCCAAGGATGTAGGGATACGTCTTCCTCATCCTGTTTATGACTGGGCAGTGAATGTGTCAAGTAAATTTTTAAGTTGAAAAGTCATCGTAATCAATACAAGCTCGCATGGTCGCATGCCATTGCGTAAGAGAAAGCGTAGAGCACACAATGCAAGGAGTTAAAAACATGGAGTTTGTTTACAAACTGTTGCGTTACTAGTGATTGCGCTAACGTTCGATACCATTTTATTGTTCTTTTTTATTTGAAATTTTTCATGAAACATGTTTATGATTATGACTGTTTTCAAATTGAAAATGGAAACAAACCTTGGTATGGGCGAAATATTGTAATGTATTGTACAATTTTCTTTACTTCATCTATTCTTATAGCTATTCAGACACTCTAAACCAGAGAAGGTTTGTTTAGCGTTTGCAGTTACGAGTTGCCACACATTTGACATGAAGTTATCGAACAACAAACATATTATAATAAACATAGGTACTAAGTCTAGGTTTTATTAAAAAGAGTTATACGTGCAGAGCGCTTGAACAACATACCTAATTTCTTTAATGTAGATCTAGCTTTTGTACCTAGTAGAGGTATAATGATGGTAGAGCCACTGTGTAGGTAGTGCCATGGTAGAGTCACTATGAAGGTTCCGTTTAGCTCCATCAGAGATAGTCATATAAAATTACGTTGTGACCGCGTAAGTTAAGAATTTTTTTGTCAGAAATACCTTGGAGAAAACCATGTCTCAGAGAAGCGGTGAGAGGTCCGAATCAATATTTTTTTTCCTGTGCGTGTGTGCGTAATGTAAACATCCTATCTCGTTGCTATTCTATGCACAAAACTTGCTCAACACGGCATTCATGGCAGTCTTTTGCGAAGGAGTCACTCATATTTAAACAATAGAAGTCAACTTGTTGCAATAAAGGGATACATTTCTTCGGCTATACAAATCTCGTCTGGTTTCCCACAGGGTTCACATAAGTTGTATTGATAACTGTAAAAAACTTCAACATGATCTCGACACTATTTCTAAATGGTGCAGACATAATCGCATGTTTCTAAACGTTAACAAGTATTTTGTTCACCACATTTACCTTAAAACGCAGTACGATAAACCTTTGACTACTCAATTGATGGCTCCAAGCTGGCCCGTAAATCTGTCGCCAGAGATATAAGCATATAACTTTGACGAAGAACTATCTTTCAGAAGTTATTATGACCACATTGTGGAAAAGAGCTCACGGTTTCTAGGTTTCATCGCCAGAATTACTAAAGGTTTTAAAAAACATGACAGCATTCTACATATTTTCAAGTCTTGTACGTCCAATTCTTGAGTACGGTAGTCCTGTTTGTGTCACCATACTACAACATCCATAAAGAAAGCACCGATGCCAGTCATAAAAGATGCCTCAAGATTATTTCTTACCGCTGAACGGGACATCACGCATAAATTGGGTAGTTCACTCTCGGATTATGAAAACAGATGTATACACTTTAAAATTGACTCCTTATTTATTAGAAGTGATTATATTAATCTTATGTACCTGCAAAAAATACTTCATTTCCTTATAGATTGCCCTGAATTATTAGCGTCCGTCAGTATACCAACACAGGTTCCGTTCGCCCGAAATATTTTCAATTAAAGTGTACTCAAACAATGTTTCCTACAATATTCCCCTACAAAGAACGTGTCGTTTGTATACCGAAGTAGCTAAATCCAATAACATAGATATGATCGATAACAACAATTTAAGTGGTGCATAAAAGAATCGTGTTATGTTATCTATCAATTCAGTAACAATGTTTGTTGATGTTTTTCTCTTATTTACCTCTTAAGATAATTTAAATCTACTGCATGCAACACTATTTTTCTATGTTCACATAATTGATTTCAATCTAGATCAAAATTGTAAAAGTAGGTACTTTAAGTTTATAAATAATTCGATTGTTATCTGATCCGCGAATGATTAATTAAATAAATAACTTTATTTCTTTAGACTTACAAAATAACTGAAGTTAAAGGAATGAATTTCTAATAATTTACGCATTCGATGACAAAGTGACGTAATTTTTCTCTATTCTACCCTAGAGACAACAATTCCCGTGCCTGGGGGCACAGTTGTGTGAAAAATTAAAACTTAGTCTATGGTTTGACCAGTTAAAACAAACCTTATGGTTAATTTCGTCGTATGGAGAAGATAAGAATAGGAGAGGTCACAAATGCTAGTTCACCGGACAATTCATTCCGTGGAGATAGGTGAGCCCCTAACTCATGAAGATAAGTCGTCTTCGTTTATAGCAGTCAATTTCGAGTGGCAGGCGCAAGGGTCGCCATTTGTCGCTACGTTAAATTCTTCGGGATCGTTACTTTGCTGAAAAGCATGTTTGATGGCTCTATTTCTAGATTTTTCCATAAGAAACCTGTACGAAAATCAGTAAATGATTTATAATTAGGCCTTCCCGAAACGTCTTGTTGCTAAGGACTCTAATAAAGTATTTTTAAGATAAGATATATATATATATTCATTATATATTAGCATTAATACATATATGGGAGCCACTATGTACCTACATTCTCCTGTTTTACACCGTAACTAATTAAGGAATACCTAGGTACTGATGATCTGATGCTTTCTTGTGTGTTTCATTCAAACGACATTTTTGTTATTTTGGTAGTCAAATAACTTTATTTTGAAATCATTATCATCATATCAGCTGAACAACGTCCTCGTAGGATAATGACGAGTAGGACGGGTTGGTAGCCCTACATGGGCAGTGGACGCCCTAAAAATTACCATATTGACCGATCCAACGCTACCGGCATCCAGCGGTTTCCGCAACCTTCAGGTTCCTACCAGGTCGTCGGTGCACCACGTGGGGGGTACTCGCACATTATAGAATGACTCTACCAAAAACAAAACTGGTAAATTTTTTCTAAGGTGGCATTACAAATCTTAACCGTTGACCCTGAAGGTCCTAGGAACCTACCTGATGCGTTACGCCGCCGTGTACTGACTGGCGTTACAGGGCGTAATGTTGGCCATTCGCAGCGACCATGAAACGTTGCGCCGCCGCGTACAACAGACTCACGTAGGTAACATGAAATGAAAGAATTTGCCTATCACACTAGTGTATAAATGTATCACGCAAGGTTTCATGCAACGTAAGCCAATTCCAGAATTACGGACGCCTTGCGAACACGAACAGAGCATTTCACGAGCACGCTACAAGCATTTCAACGAACTCAAAGAGACTCGCACATAGAGGGCTCGCAGTGTGGTCGGTTTGCCAGTGTGGCCGGGCTGTTTTGAGATGGGCACGAATACAACGGAACCAAGTACTGACGCTACGTTCGCGAGCACGCCGCCGCGTCGGAAACAAAAGTGTGTAGGTCAAGTTCGGTTCGTGCTCGAGGTGCGTCCACACTGATGAAATGCTCCATTCACATTACATTGCGTGGTACATTACGTCTGTATGCGTTTGTTTTACGCCGTTTGCGATCCGTCTTGTTGCTCGTTGTGAGCGCCTTGTTTACCCGTACTGACAGCACGAATGCTCGCTTTGTGTATATAACATAACATCAGTCAGTACTCGACTTTAAGTCCATCATTCAATGATGGACTTAAGGCATGACTTTTCGAACACGTGAAGTCCATGTCATGTCACTAAGAACTAATTGGACACCACCGAAGCGGACCGATGGAAGCCGCAAATTTTCTACGCAACTAGCACGTGAAAAGACCAAGCTAGATTGATTGGTCACTTATTACTACCACTCTAGCATTACGCAGAATTGCATTATAATGACACGTCTACATTGTAAATGGCCTTATTTTATTTTCCTTCTATATAATTTGAATCTTGCATGGGAAATTACCTGCATCCGTTTTGCATAGTTTTCCCTCTTGTGGTCTTAGAAATCGATCCAACCTACTTATAAGCAGAGAATATATAAAATTCCCTACGTGGGTACCACCTACCGCCGCCTCGCGTCTAAAGTCTGCTGTCGGAAAGAAGCCGACTACCTAGGCGATTATTTACGACCAATTCAGCTAGGCTTTGTTTCGCGAGGCGGATGTGAGGCCGCAGTACATTCCCTTCGTACATTTTTGGACAAAAATTATGGGGAGGTAATCCTGAAGGTAGACGTCAAAAACGCCTTCAATTCCGTAGACAGGGGCGCCTTGCTAAAATAATAAAGACAAAATTCCAGAAATTTATCCTTTTCTCTGGCAATGCTACGGTTCACCGTCAAAAATAATTTACAGAAACAATGTCATTTCGTCCGCGGTTGGTTGTCAGCAGGGCGACCCTCTTGGTCCGGCCATATTTAGCCTTGCTATCCAACCAGTAATTCAACCTCTTAAATCCAAACTTAATGTTTGGTATTTAGATGACGGAACGATAGGGGGAGACGTGGACACAGTTTTTAATGATCTAAAAATCATCATTGACATTGGTTGCAAGCACTTCCTTCATATAATACTGGCACTCTATTGGATCCCGTAACTTTCCGTATAGCAACATGTCTTCGGTTGGGTGCAAGGTGTTGCGCGCCTCATCAATGCCAGTGCGGTACTGTTGTCGAACAGCTTGGTCATCACGGATTATCGTGTACTAGGGCTGCCAGTCGGATATCTCGCCATGCCAGCCTTAACGACATCATCCGACGGGCCTTTGTCACCGCTAACGTACCAGCTTTTCTCGAACCGAATGGTCTGTTGCGTGACGATGGTAAGAGGCCCGACGGCATGACTTCAGTCCCTTGGGAGCTGGGGAGGCCTATTGTGTGGGACGCTACATGTGTCGACACACTTGCGCCTTCCCATCTTTCAAAGACATCCGTGAGGGCTGGTTCGGCGGCAGATTTGGCCGAGGATCTCAAGAGGCGCAAATATGCAGGTCTCGACAGAGCCTACGCATTTGCTCCCCTTGGAGTCGAGACCCTAGGTCCATGGGGTGCCGAGGCTCTCCGGGTTTTCAAAAAATTATCTGAGCGCCTGGTCGAAGCGACGCGTGACCCGAGAGCTGGTGAGTATCTGGCGCAGCGCATTAGCATTACCATACAGCGGGGCAATGCAGCCAGCTTCTTGGGGACGCTTCCGACTGGTATTGATATGGACCAGTTGAGCTATCCGAGATAGTTTGCAACAGTCTGCAGTTAGCTCAATTGTTTCAATTGTAAATACTAGTTTAATTTCTTTATATTATTTGATTGTTATTTATTAACAATGAAATAATAGAAACAAATTAGAACTAGTATTTACAATTGAATTAACTGCAGACTATTGCAAACAATCTACAGGTAGCTCAACTGGTCCTTATCAATTCCAGTCGGAAGCGTGCTTAAGACGCTTTCTGCATTTTCCTGCTGTATGGCAGTGCGGCAATAATAGAATCTTACCTATAAGTAAGATTATATTATGTACCTGCAGAACCTAATTACCTCATCAAAATCGTCATCTTCCGCAGCCCGATTTCACCCACTGCAGCACAGGCGTCCAAACTTTTCTGCCACTCCACACGGTCCTGCGTCAATCTCATCCAGGATCGCCCCGCGATATTAGTGACACTGTCCGCCCATCAAGCAGCTGGACGTCCGACGCTTCAGAATCCAGTTCTTGGACGCCATTCTGTTAGCGCCTTACTCCACATATCATCTTGTCTCCGTGCAAGGTGTCCCGAACAGCTCTGTTTTATCACATCACGCATGGTATAAGAAAACAAGGTATGGTCTTCCGAGACACGATGGTCACGTGGGTGCCCCTTGCTTGCATCATCATCGCCATTACCGAATGAGAAGACGCATCTGTTTCCTGGTGATACAAGTAGCGTTAAATCGTAACTCCCCGAACTTCTTGTATTACCTGCATACATCTGATAAAACTACTGTGGTTTTGCATTTACCAATTATTTATCATATTGACTCGTGTTTAACTGACGCTGTTTTGACTGATCTAACGAACATAATTGACTATTGTAATTTTTTCAATTGACCCATGTCACATTTGTTTCCCAACTTCTACGTTTTGTTGAAATAAAGTGGCAACTGGGCAGTGACGTAAGCGAGAGCCACTCCCGAAGGAGCAGACCCTGTTTCCTTGGATCATGACAGCATGGAGCTAAACCTATTTACCTTCTCGCCATTATTAATATTATAAACTTTGATCTTGACTTTATGGACCTATAGTTGGATTGTGTCGGTAAAGAATGAATGTTGATTAGCTATATCGATGGTGTTGATAGATGCGTTAAGAATAATTGATTGGTGTTTACGACTTTTGACTATTATAGATAGTATTATAGTAAAGGCTTTGTTTCTTTGCCTATTCAACAACTTCAACAATCATAATAAGGTTTCTATCTCTATTGAATGAAGTTTTTCTCAACGGGAGTCATAGGTAAAAAATGCATAGCCTCGAGGCCTCCCTCCGTGCTCCCAACAAGGGCCGGAAAGAAATAAGAAGAAGTCATAGGTACAATGCTAATTTCGGGTTAGTCTCACTTCAGCGCAGAAGATTTTGGTCCTCGTCAGTATTGTATTCTCTTTGGATTTTGGAGCATGGGGGCTCAAGTGTATTCAAATCAAAATAAATCAATATTTCTGTAATATTTTCTGCTGGTCTTGAAACTTGGCTTAATTTATGTACAGTCGCAGACCAAATATTTTGATCATAATACAAAATTCATTTGATTTCCTTGATTTTATGCCATATAATTAGTAACAATACGTAGACGTAGGTATTCTAAGAAATATTATGCAAAATTAGTCACTTTATCTAACCTCCTGAGCAACTCCCCGTTCACACGGGCCCTTCGCGCTATAGTTTATGTGCAGATGAGGATGTTGATATATTTCATACGTCCTTGCCAAAATTCAGGGATGCGTTGTAAATTTTTTTGGATAGGACGTATAGAAATAAGTTAAGTTTATTTTAAGCATGTAGTTGGTAGATTGACTGTGTAATTTTAGTTTTTTGTAAGAGCTCTTTTTTATATTTCTTTGTCGCCTTGGTGCTCTACTGTAAAGACAATGTAAATATTTAACTACTATATAAATAAATAAAAAACTATGACGTCATCGTCTCTCTCTCTCTCTCTCTCTTTTCATACGTATTGTATGCTCAACAGGCCCATTATGATCATTTACATATCTTTTAGATTATAGAATGCAATGAATGTTTGACTATTAACTATTATAATTCTGCGTAATGCTCCTAGGCTTCATTTACTTTATTTACGTAGGTATAGCTTTTTAATTATTGAAGTATATAATAATTATTATAAGAAATCGAAGTTGAAATGTATTGGTTCCGTAGCGATATTATAATATCTAATTATAATGTTATTAAAGATTATTTATCGGGTATTTATCGCGTACCTTTTGTTATATTTTCCCCTACTATAACTTTTAATTATAATGTTGTTCTTAAAGTCGATCTCTGCAATTTCAAAACCATTCTTAATTGCTTAAACAGACGTACCTTGTTGTATTATCTAATCTATTTGTTATACAATAGCGAGTAACGTGAAACTGTCAAAAAACGAAAGCGAACATTACGCCTGTGGTTTGGACAATTTGTTGGAATTGGCGCATGTCACGGTCAACTGGCTGGTCGCAATAATAACGATAATTTTATGTACTTCGTCCATAGAGTATCACTTCGTCATATCAATTTTACGAAATGTTCTGTTCTATTCTGTCGTCATAATTAAAGCTGTGCGTCCATACCCACACGATCGGATCGGAATCGGAGCGTACGCGGCGTCGGTATCCTTCTAATATTATAAATGTAAAAGTTTGTAAGTATGGATGATGTTTGTTCCTCTTTCACGCAAAAACTACTGAACTGATTGGGCTGCGGTATGGGTATAATTTAGGACCTGGAATAACATATAGGCTATCCCGATAAAACACGGGTGATGGCACGGCCAGCAGCTTATTTACAATATGCGTGCCATCGGTATTCGCAGATATATATGCATATCCAGTGGACGCTGTACCAATAGAAATTAATACAAAGCAACAAATCCCTACTTTGCGTACGCTCCAATGGACCTGGTAAAGTCGCAGAAAACCGCTGGATGCGGGAGAAGTGTGAGGCTGACAGTACCTTTTTTTTACTACATCGCCTTTGAAAAGTGGGACGAATGCGGAATGAAATCTCCACTGAATTTGATTTTCCGTGTTCGCAGCTAAGCTCTGCTTAGCTTGGAGTTAGATAATGTGGTGTGCACTATCTAGCATTTTTCAATTATTTATTACTATGGAATACGGATTACACCTTCCTCCTTAAAACGTATGCAACCAGGAGCAGTAAGTAATAATACAAATTAAGTACTGATACATTAATCGCGTGCGGATGTTATGACTAGGTACTTGTAGGTATAATATACCTCAAGATTGATGTACTGTTTTTAATGAATGCACATTCGCATTTATTTCGACGACCTCTGTGGCGCGGTGGGCGAAGGTCCGCCTGCGACGCAGGAGGTTGCGGGTTCGATTCCCGCCTCGGGACAAATGTTTGTACGATCTGCAGATATTTGTTCAGGGTGTTCTGGTCGTTTTCTATGTATAATAAAAAATATCTATCTATGTAATATATTGTATTATGTATATCAGTTATCTAGTACCCATAACACAAGCTCTGCTTAGCTTGGGGCTAGATAATGCTGTGTGAATTGTCCAGCATTATTTATTATTATTTATTATTTGTGGTTCCGGTACATGACAACGATTTACATAATATCTGACCACTTATACCTTACCTACCTTTTTAGGTTTAACATTTAACTTACTTTAGTGCTCATATACACGAGAAGCAAAATGCTAACGGCAGAGGTAACTGCAGCCATCGACACGCGCCGACGGCAGCCGTTGACGAGCCGGCGGCAGCCGTCGACGCGTGGACGGCTGCTCTCGATAGTCGACGGCTGCCGTCATCGCGTGCCGATGGCTACAGTATACCTCTGCCGTTGGCACTTTGCCGCTCGTGTATATGAGCACTTAGAGTTTTGGGGTCAATTCTCCGTCACCGTCACGGTGTCGTGTCACGGTAATGAGTTTAGTAGATACAATACATATGCATAAAATAAAGTCGCTTCCCGCTTTTCCTCTGTTGTCCCTGTATATCTTTAAAACTACGCAACGGAATTCGATGTGTTTTTTTTTAAATAGATAGAGTGATGATTCAAGAGGAATGTATAATTTGCACCCAAGTACCGGTGTAAGTTAAAATAGGAATTTACTATTGGAAAGAAAGAAAGAAATTATTTTTATTTACCTTAAAACTACTATACACAATATCCTTAAAACTATAATAATTAATACTAGTTATCTAAAGAAAATAAGTCTATTTTTGTGCGTAGCAGCGTTAATGGCGTATATGGCGTCCGCCATGTGCGCAACAGCACAATGCTGAGTGGAGTCCATTCAGCATTGTGCTGGGTGCACACTGCTGTGTCCATCCAGCGCTGATTATCAGTGAAGACCAGAAGGACCGTGTCATGTCACGATAGTGAGGTGCGTGTTGTAAAATCATTTTGTCTCAGACCAATGGAACTATTTATTGCCCGTCGCGCGCAGGCTACTTTGAAAGCTACTCAAATACACCCCCCTCCATTTCCGGCCCAGCTGCACAACAAGCAGCCGGAATTAGAATCATCGGCTCGGATTAGTTTACCTAACTGAGAACAAGTACGTACCTACTAGCTACTTGAAATAAAACGAAAACATGGTGACTCTGAGGCGTTACAAACAAGTTTACCTGGAAAGACTTCATTAGTGGATGCAATCTAATCGTCGCCATTACTGAATAGCTAAATCACTTTCAGTGGGTAAAAGGCACAGCAGCTTTTGTTTTATCTAAACATTTTAATTTAACTTGCTTGTGCCCTCAGCTTCACACGAATTTCTTCGGGAAGGTGGAATGGTGGGTAGGCGTAGGGTATATATGTACATATATTTGTATTCCGTATATTCAAAATTCAAATATATGTACACATCTTTATTCTATATAAAAATAACATAAACGGTATTTTCATTGCATATATTCAAATATATACTATTTCTATACATACATAATATTAGTAGGATGATTGGATTAAGCTAGCCGTTCTAATTAAGCTGTGATGAAGTCAGTGTTTCGAATGAATTCTCCAGCGAAACCAATAACTACAGCGGTAAACGCAAGTTGCACAAATTAGTTATACCTAGCTACCAGTGGTCATCATCATTCTCAGGATCTTTTACTCCAGAGGTGGATAAAGGAATTGTTCCCATCTGTCACCCTGCACTGTCCCACCAGGGGGACACTCCAGAGGTGGATAAAGGAATTATTCCCGTTTGTCACCGTGCTCTATCCTCCTAGGGGGACAACCTCCTTAATATTTACCATTTCGTTCTGTCCCTAGATTTACAACTCCACTATAGTTTTTATGGTACCTACTTAAATTAACATGAAAAAACAACCTTATATCTAAACACAAAATAAAATTACAAAGGCCGCCTTATTGCTGAGAGCGATTTCTTCCAGGCAACCTAAGGATCGAGATAAGATACAAGAAAAGGGTGTTTGTAGTGCACAGACAATAAATAACAGAACTAATATAATACCTACATTGTTTACAATACAAAACTAAATAAACTAAAACAATAGGTACTTCAAAAGAAACAATCATTATAAAAGTAACAATAAATATACAACATTATAGGGTCTTTCTAGATTGGTAGATTGAGCATACTAACATTAATTAGGGCCGAAATCAGTGGGACGAACACGGAATGACTCATTATAACAAATATTGACTTAAACACTTAACTTGACCACTTGAGCATACTAATGCTGATTATTACAAATATTGGATTCTAGAAAATGGTATAAAAAGATAAATAATACTTTATTGCACGCTATTTACAAAATAATAATTATCGGATGAGCGACAAATGGCTGTCTTATCGCTCAAGAGCGATCTCTCCCAGACAATCTTGAATGAATAGGATCGTCTGAACGTGTAAAAAAACATTATACCTTTTTCTAAAATGAAACAGCATGCATTACATTACTATGTAGTTTACAGCTCTATGAGCTCTATCTGGCAACTAAACGCCACATGAAGGGTCAATTTTTATACTTTTTAAAGGATAGATAGATTTCCACTTCAGCAGGATGGCAACATTATTTGGAATTAAATCTTTTAAATACAAGCTTTTATATCATCTAGGACCAAAGTACTTGGAAAGACAAATCCAACGAACGCAAACTCGACGTGGTTTAGTCATTTCGTTTAGGAGCTCCTGTGGCCACCTTCGGTTTCCATCATCAGACCAGCTCAATGGTACCATGACATATACTTATATAAGTGATATTATTTTCATGGTTTTAGTTTTTGTTATTTAAATTTGCATATTATTTTTGTTCTTTGTTGTAAGTGTGTATAAGGCTGCCTTGAGCACCACGGTCTCCACGGAAGACCAGCGCCATGGTATGATCTGCTCTACCATAGCACATGCTGAGTGGAGTCCAATTTTGACAGTTTTTCTTTTTATTTAAGATTAATTTGCTGTACATTACTCATCTTTTCTGGCAAATAAAAATATTTTTACTCTACATTGCATTGTTACCAAACTTACATAAGTATGCCAAACTTCAGGTCAATAGGTTGAATATAACTGGTCTAAAATTGAGTTACAAGATTGCACCCGAACAAACATATCATCATCATCATCATCATCAGCCCATACACGTCCACTGCTGGACACAGGCCTCAACATATATTGCAAGTTAAATAAACGATTGTAAAAAAATTAAGTAACAGAATATTATGACTAAAATGTCACGTAGGTAACCCTGTTACAAGTATGTTATAAAATCTACGACAAAATCTGTCAGTTTTCCGGCAGTAGACACAATAGCGAGATGACGGTCAAGGTTGCGCTGCATTATAACAATCACCGATTAACTTTTATATAAATAGTATCTTTGTCAGTACAATCCTTGTTATCATTCTACGAGTGTTCTCACGTTAGACAATGATAAATTACGATGTGTAAATTAACAACAAAAATCACCAGGGTCAATCTTTAAGAGTTCGTCCGTGCAAAATTGTATAGCTGATACAATACAAAAATGCTTTATTGTACGACAGAAAAAGAACATTACATACGACCAGTAGAAGAGCGGCCTTATCGCTTCGAAGCGATCTCTTCCAGACAACTTTAGCATGGTGTTTTTTTATTGGTTAAAGCGTTTGACCACCGTCACACTTGAGAAAGTATTCACTCGGGATTTGAGGACTCTTAGATGATGCTTATAATAGTCCTGTAAAAACGGTATATAGGTAAACAATATCAAAATCGGTTCATCAGTTTGGGATCTCCGATGCCAACATGCACAAAGACATTAAGATAAATGTCAATAACATCCCTTTTATGTCGGGGTTCAAAATTTAAATATTTTCGTTAATTGATTATGAAATCCGCAGTTTCCAAGCGTGAACATGAAGTGGCGATCACAATAGGCCTCTGTCAGAGACACAAAAGACACCTTTAACAAATAAAAAAAAATGTGATGATGCCTGATGACCTAGCCGATTTTCTTCTACGACGGCTAATCTCAAACGGGAGATGCCAGGTGCGCAGGACATTAGTGCACAAGTGTGTGGCGCACAGCGGTGCACATGCAAACTCTATTCCCTCTGAACGGGTTCACTAATGTGTCGGACCGACAGGAACGGAACGAAAATATATAAGATACTAGCTGCTGCCCGCGCCTTTGCCCGCGTTTTATGGGGATGAAAAATAGCCTATATGTTATTCCAGGTCTCAAACTATACCCATACCAAATTTCAGCCTCATCGGTTGAGTAGTTTTTGCATGAAAGAGGAACTAATATCCTTACATCCATCCTCACAAACTTTGACATTTATAATAATCATCATATCAGCCCGTACACGTCCATTGCTGGACATATGCCATAGTCCTCCCCCATACGACGACGCCACAAATAGCGGTCCTAAGCCGCCTCCATCCATCGACTCCCTCCAACCGCTACGATGTCGTCGGTCCATCGAGTGGATAGTCTCCCATGTAGTAGTTTTGCCATAATCTGGTGATTATGGCAAAACTACTACTATGGCAAATCCGCCTGCCAAGCGTGGTCGCTTGGCAGGCGGATTTATCGATATCGACATTTATAATATTAGTAGGATACATGGAATATTTTTTTTATCGGGATCGGGTCGCCCAAGTATGAGTACATACATATGCCAATAACGCATCCGACACCTTTGTCGTTCGGGTAAAAGTTTCGGTCCGACCTTACGTGAACTATAAAATGAACAACACCTGTTAGATTTAAGCGAGATGCTATAGGAGATTGCAGATCGCTAGTAAACAAACATAACACAGCCGTGTAACATTACCCAGATTAGTAGCAAAGAAAATACCAACACAAATTCTTTAAGGCGCATAAAGATGTGACACTAGCGCCACTCTTTATTTTTTATTGTATTATCGTTGTGGAAAAGAATGACCAAAGTTCTCGACGCCAATGGATAATACGCAGTATAAACTATTTTTAGATACCTCTGTAATAGTTTTGTTTCATTGCGTATTAGCAGAAAATGGTTTATTGCGTTTGATGGCCACCAAAGTTAAAACCCATTTTCTGTTTAATAAAAGAAAATTAATACAGTGTTATTAAAAAATAGCATAAACTAGGTATTGGCATCGATAACTTTTGGTAATTCCTTTCCAAAACGATAATACAAGAAAAAATAAAGAGTGGCACTAGTGTCACATCACTATGCGCCTTAAAGCATTACGCACAAACAGCTAATATTACGTTGAAACGTAAATAATAATGGCAGGTGCTACCTATTATTAGCCGGTTCAGAGTTACAAAACCCGACTAACAGCGTAACTACAGGTTACACTATCACTTGCCGTTCTGCATAATTTGCTAACGAACCCTATTCATACATGCTTGCCTGTAAATGACATGAAAACTTTGTAAGGCCTAGATATTGCTTCTTAAACGACTTCCAAAAAAGGTTGAGGTTCTAAGTTCGACTGTATGTATGCTTTTTTTATGTATATTCGACGATTTCTCTAATGGACCGATTTTTGAAAATTATTTCTCTTTTGTATAGAGAATGATCCTGAGGTAGACCCATAAAAAATATTCCAGAAACGAATAGTATTTGTGCCGCAAAATATAAAAACAGTGTCAAATCAGGGGATTCGAAGTAGGTTTTTATTTTTTTAAATACTTCTTTTATTTTTACCACAAGAAACAAAGCTTTACATATAGGTAAACGGCTGTTTGTTTGTTATCTCGATGTCATGAACCTTAACACCGCCAAGGTCAGAGGGCCATATTTGCCTGTTCTTGAGAAGAGCTACATTGTCATATTTGAAAGGTAGAGTCAGTGAAGTTTTAGGCTGTATTTAGTGCTACACGAACGGTCCGTATGGACGTCCGTACGAATTTTTCGTATGCTGAGCATTCAGTCGGTCGACATTTTAATGCTCCACGGTTCAAAGTACGGGTCGGACAAGTATAATCGCGCAGAATCATTAGCAATTAGCAACATAAGTAAGTCCGTTCTATTTTGCGTCCACACAGCCAAGCACACGGCAATAAACGCGTCGATTAGAAACCTAAGAGCGCTTGTATATGTCCGTTTTTTTGCCGGACAACAGACTGAAACAAGAAACCGCTCTCTTACCATCCATCCGTCCATCCGGCAGCATATCTTATATGTATACAAGGATCTCAGTTCATATTTGGTCCGGTGTCCGGCAAAAAAAGGACGTATGCAAGCGCTCTAACGCGTCCTGATACGGACGTACGGAGCACGGACGCGCTCGTTGGATAGTTTTCGTCGGGATGGACAAACGGTTCGTGGGCCGTACGCTAATAAATATAATTGTTTTATTTCTATCTTTCGTATAGACGACGGACCTGCGTACGGACTCTCTGTCCGTGTAGCAGCCTTTTAGTTACATTACTAGAGTAAGTCGTTGGGTAGAGTACTGGGTTGGTGATGTCGCCACCGTAAATACCTCTTTTATTCTTTGAGCATTATGCTAACAGATAGAGCACAGCCGCAAGACAAAACGCAAAGATCTCTATCAATAGTTGCGACATAATTGTGAGAATTTTTCGTGTTCATTGAAACGAAACATGAGCATTTTAGATTATTATCTGTGAGTAAAGTTGTTTTTTTATTTAATTCTCATTGAATTTGTCTACTCTACATTGTGCTTGTATCTTGCAGGTATGAACATAGGTCGATTAGAATACACTGAATACAGATAACTGTTTATATGTACACGTAGCACGAACCGATAATCATAATCTTTTATTTGCCAAACCCAAACATCAGAAAACATAGATAAGAGCTCATTCATACGGCATCCGTCTTTGACGATTCGTCAAAAAACACGATACGTCATGACGGATGTACGTTCACATTGCATACGGAATCTGTCTGTCTGAAAACTAGCGTCGCTACTAGCTTAGGCTTGTAGCTGCATAATGCTGAGACAGGGACCTTTTTGGCCCCTAACACTTTTCCTATATATTTTCTTTATGTATGTATGTTTATGTTTCCTGTACTTTCCTTTATCTGTAATGTGTCGTGTTATGTTATTTATTATGTATGGCCAAATAAATCTATTTTCTTTCTTTCTGTTTTATCACGATTCGGAAAAACACGCATCAGCGAATCCGTCACAAAAAATAATCGGATTCGTGATTTTTAAAAGACGATACTTGATTTAAGACTAAGGCCCTCCGCACATGGAGCTACTCAAAAAGAACTAGTTACAAACTCAAATTACTAAGGAGTTACTTGAGCGTCACCGCCCATATATTCTCGCACAGGTTCGCACACGACGCTACTAGTTACAAACCGGTTAGTAACGCGTTAGCAACTGATCACGCGTGACGCGTCGTGCCGGTAGCCACGCTATTAGTTACCGACTTTTCTGTTTTTTTGTTGTGAAAATGAACGAGCAAAAATTCAATAGTGACTGAAACCTTGCAACTTGAATAGCGTCGTGTGCGAGGTACAGTTTCTAACTACTTTGTAATTACAATTACCGATTAGTTCCGTCATTTTTGAGTAGCTCCATGTGCCTTATCCGTCATTTTTCACGATTCGTGATACGTGTGAACACGGGCATATAAAAAACATTGCCGCCGTCAAAAAATAAACGAATCGTGAAAACACACTGTACACCTAGGCGAGAACGTGCCTAATTCCTAGCGAGTGTGCGTTTGAGGAATCGCACTTTCCGGCGAGTGATACATAGTGCTTTATACTACACCTTCGAGGAAAATAAAAAGCAGAATAAATATTTTATTTCTGGCGGTGTCATAAAACTTTCACTATCACTGGAAATCGGAAGAGGCAAGCGGACTTCGAGTAAAAACTTTTTGTCGTTTGACCTATAATGAAAATAACCATAGCTACCGGCCGATCTTTTAGGAAATTAAAAAAAAATAACACGTTAGAAATGGATTTACATACAGTTTTCCCTCCCGCTAAAACGCGTGAGAAATGAAATTCCATACAATTTTTCCTCCCGGATTCCTATACGCCTGCAATGACTTACTTTCTATCTTATATTTGGAAAAGGAATAGGCAACTTTCCGAGCAGGCGTAGTATAAAAATATGTACATATATGTGCATAATATTGGCGGGCTTATTGAATAGTCGCCTGCGGACAAGCTAAGACGTCGTCCGCGTCGTCAGTAAGGATTTTACCTATCAACATTTTGGAACATTTAAACGTAATAAAACCTATCCATTTTAATAAAGAATACAATACCAAAAAAATAATTCTAAAGTTAATAACCGTATATTTATCATGATTGAGTTTTGAGTTTTCCAATATTTCGGCACAGTTGCATGCGCCATGATCACGGAACAATTGAAATAAGTTTTTTTTTTGTTAAATTATAAACCAAAGTTGACAAACAAACAACAGTTGACAGACAAACAAAGTTGACATCGCGGGGCCCACAATCAACCCGATTTGGCTTACTACACCCATAACAGTGGTTCTTTTTATATTGTACTTAGATGTAGAGTCGCAATTTTATCAGAAGCCAAATGGCACTACTTTCGCGATCTAGAAAGGAAATGAAGTCAATTTCATACAATCGGTGGGGCATTTGCTGTGTCTCGATGAATCAATTGCCTTCGAATAACCCGAGGTGATTAGGGAGGGGTCATCGCTTGCAATGATAGTCTATTTGTCATTCCTCCTCTAGTATCCTACGTGTACGGAATCAGAGTCAAAATGTTTATTTCTTTAGGCTTTATAAGGCTTGATAAGCACGTAGTTACAGCCATAAATATCTATTATACATACATTAAACCAAATATGTACTAAAATAATATGACGTGTTTTAAAAAACGACTTCAAATTCCCTTACTTTTGCACTTATTTTAAGTTTTGCGGGATAAATACTAATCCCCTGGGGATAAACCTGCGGGATCATTTTCTATACAATACTGAGAGAATTTTCAAAAACGGTCCATAAATGGCGGAGATAATACATACAAAAAAAACATATAGACGAATTGATAACCTACTCCTTTTGAAGTTCGTTAAAAAATAGGAATAAAATAATAGAAATAAATTAGAACTAGTATTTACAATTGAAACAGTTAAGCAACCTGTAGACTGTTGCAAACAATCTGAGGTACTCAACTGATTGATAATAGTAAAGTAAAAAATATTTATTACAACAAAATATGTATTTACATTAGGTGCACCTTCGAAACTATTAATAAAACAACGTATGTAAAACAGACAAATAAGAGAAGAACAACTAATTAATTACAATTACAAAATTCTTTATTGTACACCACGAAGAAAACATTAAAAATAGACATTACATAAAACATGAACAATGGGCGGCCTTATCGCTAATTACTTTCTAATTTGTTGACGGCTATTGGGTATAAATTGATTCTCAATTTTATTGTACACTCGCGGAAGAAATTAAGAAGAAATCACTAGACCAATTCTTTTATTAATATTATTGGCTGTTTGAAAAATAATGTGTGCCTTCACTAGAGCTAAGAAAACTCAAGTATCTACCCAGGTCACATCTCTGGCGTAGTCTTAGCTTGAGGCCAGATGTGGCTGAGTGAATTCTACAGCATTATTTATTAAAACAGTCGTATAATTCACGGCCGTCGCTAAAAGCGCTAAAATCTCTTGTAGTAACTCAAGCAACCTTTGTTGCAGCAACCCACGCACTATTACAGATAGCTTCACTTTACTCCGATATGGTGGAATCCGTCACTTTCACGATCAATGCCATATAATGAATTACTTGTTAATCGCTTTTGGAAACAGGAACTGAATTCAAGTGCAGCTATTTTTAGATGTTTTTTCGATAGCGATTTGTTCATCGTCTACGTAATAATTAATTACTTTTCAAGTGAGTCAGCCTTGCGTGACCATACACATACCTACATCGTATATTGCAGGAACAGTAAAAGGTAGATTTGCATTTAAAATGCCTATACTGTAAGGATGGGAGTTATTGGATATTTTGGCTACCGGTTATTAGTTGGGTATTTTGTTTCAATACCGCTAGTACCAACTGGTACCCAATAACGTAACAATACTCTATACCTGTCCTGATTTCTACCCAATATATTTCTAACCGATTTGGTTAGAAATACCA
Organism: Eupithecia insigniata; assembly: GCA_947859395.1. Taxonomy (NCBI): domain Eukaryota; kingdom Metazoa; phylum Arthropoda; class Insecta; order Lepidoptera; family Geometridae; genus Eupithecia; species Eupithecia insigniata. The sequence continues at coordinate 11,149,784 of OX401999.1, read as the reverse complement.
AATACTTGTTGCAGCTACATAACTTTACGGGTGAACGGTCCGCTAGTACCTATGCGTAGATGATAGTTAGGTAAGTATAGGTATTGAAGCGTTGGGTAGTTATGGCTCACGGTCGGTTAGGCGCGATGCTCGCTTTGCACAGTTATTCCCTAGCGGTATGCGGATTTTACAATAGCGTTAGATATTTTAGGACCATGCTTACAGGTACTGAGTTAGTTATTGAATACCGGACTCATCTCTACTATACTGCGGAATAAAAACGAACAACAATACTTAGTACAATATTTTCCCAAAGTTTGAATCCTCTATTGTGTAACATGTATGGATGTATTTTCCTCTTTCACGCAAAAACTACTGACCTGATTGGGCTGGGTATGGGTATAGTTTAAGACCTGAAATAACATGTAGGCTATTTTTTATCCCGATAAAAAGCGGGCGAAGGCGCGGGCAGAAGCTAGTTTTCCATAGATCTGTGACAAAACCCTAGACCCTCAATAAAAACGATCGTTTGTTTCTCATCTTTACAGGTAGACAGTTGCAATATTGACAGGGCCTGTATTTCTTTTGCCATGCATTTTTAATAAGGGATGCGTGGATGAAAACTGAAAAAAAATTGAGTAACGATCAACGTCGGGTGCGGTCAGTACTTCGATGGGTGGATGTCACGTTGGATTTACATTTATATCCATTAACAAAAATATTTTTTCACTTCTCTTGCTCAAAAAGTGTATCATAATAGTGTAGCTTAGCGGGCCTAAAAGTCGAGTTTAATACCTCGGGCTAAAAAGTATTTTTTCTTTTTAATTTTCGTCTAAAATCATCAGCCCTTACAAAGCATTCGTTCTCTTACATAAAAGTCGACTTCTTGGTGCTCCGTCAATCTTTTTTTTTTAAAATAGAACCGTCTTGGTGATGTATGAAGGTTGATTCTTCCTTTCACGGTAGAATGCGAACTGTTTCGTGGCGGGTTAAATAGAGATTTTAAAAAGAAGATGGTATTGGCGCTAATTTTCTAGAAAAATTCTAGAAATTCATTCCAAATCACAAACTTTTACGTTTAACATCCTGACTTTTACTTACAAATTGTGAACGTGAAAAATGTCATCAAGTGATAGTGAAGATGCTAATATGCAAATGGAAGAAAAGGGCAAAGAAATAATTATGAATCTGTTGCCGACAAAATCACGTGGAATATATTTAAAGAGTTACGAAAATTTTATGAAATGGAGAGATGAGAAACGTGTGGATTCTTTTACAGAAGGGGTTTTTCTCACTTATTTTGATGAATTATCGAAAAAATTCAAATCTTCGACTCTTTGGAGCACATATTCAATGTTAAGAATGAGCTTACAAACGAAACACGACGTCGATATTAAAAAATATGTAAATTTAACGGCTTTACTGAAGAAATTGTCCACTGGATATAAGGCAAAAAAATCTAAAGTCTTGACGACACAAGAAATCGAAACATTTTTAAATAACGCTCCAAATTAACAATACTTGGCAACAAAGGTAAACTACTTATGTACTCTAGTCAAACTAAATAAATAGATACCTACCTACATACCTAAATTATGTACTTAGGTTATTACGATTATTAACACACTTATTTTTTTGTTCAACAGGTTGCTTTAATTTATGGAATCAGCGGTGCATGCAGAGGAATAGAGCTTGCCAATATAACGCTAGAAGACGTAGAAACGGATACAAACCTACAAGCTGTGAGTCTGCCGAACACGAAAACAAACAAAGAGCGTAAATTTGTCATCAGTGGAGAATACCTTAATATAGTTAAAGCCTATCAGGAGTTACGTCCCACTAATGTTTCAACGAGAAGATTTTTTCTAAATTATCAAAATGGTAAATGCACAAGGCAAGTCATAGGCAAAAATAAATTTGGTAACATGCCTAAAGATATTGCCACTTATCTAAATTTACCAAATCTGGAACTCTACACGGGCCACTGTTTCCGCAGAACATCCGCGACTCTATTGGCGGACTCTGGTGCGAATATAACGACATTAAAACGGCACGGTGGATGGAGGTCCGATCAAGTGGCTGAAGTTTATATAGAGGACTCTATACAAAACAAGTATCACGTCACGCAGCGGATTACGGAAGGACTCAATATTCTACCAAACATTACAGAACCCCAAGCATTTACATACATCGCGGGATTGGATGAATATGTCAACTCAGCTGAAGCCGCACTCAGATGTTAATAATGCAGGAAACTCAAGCATGGGTCGAGTCTCTCCAACTTTTACTCCACAACAATAAACTCAAAATATTATCATATCCCAATTACAGAGAACCGAAATAAAATTGCCCGGGAAAAACATATCACTAAACATTCAAAATTGCTCTAACTGCACATTTAATTTATAATAAAATTTCTGAAAATTGTCTAATTTTGAATTGTTTTATTTTCTCGCAATCAAAGTGAAAAGAAGAGTGTTTTATTCGGGCCAAAACCACCCATTATAACTCGGTCTTGTCATCCTCCCTTGCTACGCTCGGGAGTATAACAACCTCGGATGTAATGGGATGGTTTAGTCACTTGTAAAACAATCTACTATTAAGGTTTCTTTTACGTTTCTTGTGCGATGGTACGGAACCCTTGTCGTGCGAGTCGACTCGCACCTGGCCACTTTTTATGCGTTCCTTGACTCAGTTTACTTTATCCTTTTAGGCCAAAACCCAACCTAACCTTTACCGTTTCAAACCCATTCAGAAATATAATAAGGCTGACACAATGAGTGATTTGCAATTGAATAGTCGCACTCGTGCGCAGTGAATACGAGTTACTGATATGCGCACACGCATTCTGTCACATGCATGAGCTTATGATTTTAAATCTGATTGAAATTATTGGTTTGTGTACATTTTTTTAAACTTTCTGTATTGCTTTGAAACAGAATTGACATCTTACACTTATAATATAACTTAAAGTTTTCAGCTGTTAGGACCACAAACACTCTTTTTTAAGAATGATTCTTCAAAAATATGATTTGATTGCGTTGTCAGAGTAGAAGTTTCATGAAGTACAGTCATCGTCAAAAAGCATTGAACAGATAAATACTCTAAAATCAAGTTTAATAAAGCAACAGAAACCGCTAAACCGCACCATACCTAAAGTTGCTGAACCCGCTTCACAAAAGCAGTCTTTTATTTCACGAGCTGATTTGCCACTCTTTAACTGACGATGGAAAAGAAAAGAGAAGGATGTTCCATGCTAGGTAGTTTGTATTTTTTTTTTAATGTAAGTTTGTCTTCCTCTCTTTTGGACTGATTTGGAAAATTATATATTTTATTATTATTAATTATTCGTTATTGTATGGAGAATGATCCCGAGATGGTCCCATAAAATTATTTATCCCGCAAAATTTCAAAATCAGTTAAAACAAAGGGATTCGAATTAAGTTTTTTGTTTTTCCAAAACAATCAAATTATGTTAACGCCCTGTTTCTACAGCGGGTTTTGTTGTCTTGCGGGTTTAGCGGCTTTACGAATAAAAATAATAATAATGTTGGACAATCCAAATAGCATCATAAAGTCAGCAGAATGGAGTGCTTTAACCGTTTCTATTGTTTTATGTGCATACGGGGTTTTCGAGTCTTCACCAGTTCAGCGCTACCTACATATATCTATGTATTATTTCTAATATTTGTTCAATTGATCAAGAATTTGTAACATCGACAACCAGATGATCAAACACAAGCTTCAATTATCGTCGTCACAAGATATCTACGTCACAGCAAATTGAAAATAGAACCAAGGTTTTTTAAAAATATATCCCTTTTATTCTCTCCTAATCGAATTGTAAAACAACTCTACGTATTCTGTTTATTTTATCTTTAGGGCCTAAATTTTGTGTTTAGATAAAGTGAATGTAAATCGTATTTTTAAAGTTCAACGCGACCGTTGCGGCGCGGCCGGCGAAGGTCCGTCTGCGTGCAGGAGGTTGCGGATTCGATTCCCGCCTTGGGGCAAATGTTTGTATGATCTGCAAATATTTTTTCCAGTGTTCTGGTTATTTCTATGTATAATAAGCATCTAACATAATATATGTACATGTACATATAATATACATAATAGAATACATCTATGTAATTTATTCTATTATGTATGTATATCAGTAATCTATAGTACTGACCCATAATACAAGCTCTGATTAGCTTGGCTAGATTATGCTGTGTGAATTGTTCAGCATTAAAAAGAAAAATTATGTGGATTCTTTTTTTTCTTATTTGCTTTTAGAAAATATTCATCGCACAACAGTCTGGTTGTTCATCATTGGACTAATAGTTCTGGTGGTTCTGGGTTTATGATAATGAACACAATACGGTAGGTTTCCTCATCCTTGTTGTTGACAAGTGTTGCAAGTCAGAAAAGAAAATTTACCAAAATCGGAACAAAAACGATGGGAACATAACACTCTTCCGCGGCTGCGTATGTATGAGACTTTTCATTCTAGATCCTAGATTTTTTTTGTTAAAAAAGCGTATAAAAAATTAAATAAATATTGGTGGAAAATATTTTATGGCACTGGTATCACAGATGTTCGAAATAATTTTTGGTTTTGAAAGCTTTCATTCGTCTATCGTTCGTTTTTAAACTGTAATTTTATCCTTTTCCCCTGCATTTGTGCAATTATGCTTTGTTGAAGTTTGTGTTTTCGTCTAAGTGATCCTAATCTTACATTGTTGTTGTACCTTAATGTTACATTGTTGTTTTCTGTTATTGTCATCAGTTTTTGTGAAGGTTTCATTCGAAATGCCTTTGTTGACATAAAATAACTTGGATTCTAACACTTCCTCTAGGCCTATGTACTATTCAATTTATGTATATTGTTCCTTTGGTTTCAAATGTTTTGTAACCGTATTGTTGTGACGTGACTACTACAAAAGAAGGTTTTTATGTTCATTACCTACTATTAAGATACACAAACAAGTGTTCGTTTTGTCTGTTTAAAATTAGCGTAACATAGATATTCAGAACCACAAATTAGAACATGGTGACCATTGCTAATCATATTAACACACGCAATGTTTCTTTTCAGGGGCGGAAAATTGGTTTCGATTCCGTTTTACACCCTATAGAAATATAGGTAGTCATTGTGGCAAAATAATGCATCGTTCAAACTGTTTGTTAATCATAAAACAGAAAAAAATACATTGCTAGTTTTAAAACCCTGTTTTTGGGGATTGGTTAGAAGAATTCTCCCCCGGAACTGAAAGCCTTTATAGCGAATCCTTAGTACCGGTTACGTAGGTATTAACTAATTAGATTTGAACTAGTAATTCATTTGCTATTCATTTGATCGCATATATGTTTGGTTTTGATGAAATTTAAGAAATCGTCTAGACATGTCTGGGCCGTGTCGAATAGCACAAACTTTGAGAGGCCTAGAGTGTACCCAGCAGTGAGTAAAGTCCGGCTGATGTCGATGAAAGACAAGTTAGAATAATTATACACAATGATGTTGACAATAGGTAAGAGAAGGAGAGAGAGAGAGACAGAAACAGAAACAGGTATGCGTGTCTGTTTTTCTCTCTCACACACCTGTTTTTTTTTCAGAATCAGTACATATTAGTTAGGTAAGAATCACCATCCCTTATAGCGTTTAAACCCCCGAAAGATCACAAACCATTGAAACCATTAAGGAACTATCTATATTGGATAATAAAATCCCCACAGTCCTCATTAATAGTTGGTACTTTATAGATCGAAGTTCAAAGAAGGTCACCCCGACTGATAACATTTTAATCAAATCAAGACCAATCCATTGCGACATTACTCGCAACAGTCGCAGCCCTGTCGTTCAAACTATGGCTTCACCTTCTCTATTGATTGTTTAGTGGCCTATCTAATCAACTTTAACGATTTCGTGGTTTGATAACTTTAGATGGAATGATTTGTAACCAGGGCTATTAGGGCCTTTGACACTGGTAATCTGTGAGTGAGTTTAAAGCTTGTCCTTTGCGCAGCGAGTTCGCTACAAGTGCGCAAAGATCGCTGCGCACGCGTTTTGCTTTGGACTCGCTTGCAAATTGACATGTATAATAGTGCTCCAATGTCTGCACTGCAATAGGAGTGCAAGCTATAGTGGTTGACTAAATTTATCTATTACTTGCTGCTGCCCGCGCTTTCGCCCGCGTTTTATCGGGATAAAAAGTACCTAACCTACATGTTATTCCATACTATACCCATACAACATTTCAGCCCAATAAGTTCAGTAGTTTTTGCGTGAAAGAGGAACAAACATTCATACTTACAAACATTGACTTTTAAAACAAAATTGTAGGATTGGGTATTCTGGTTTCATACAAATACTAAGGGTAAAGTAGCGACATTCGCATCAGTGGTGATATGTGCCATCAAAAATCCTTACTTCTGACATCACAATTAAGTAATGGCTAGGCTAAATATTTAGATTATTTTCCTGGCTATACATTGAGCCTAAAACTTGCTTGTAATTTTCCAAAGTTAGGTATTTCAGTAATCGTTTCCCTCTCCTCTCGGGGCGTAAATCCGGGCTTATAACAATATTTTCTCTTGAGATTGTAAGTCAATAAAACGTCAAGAGTTAAGCACTGGAAAATGCTAAAATGTATGAAATTTATTAAACGCTACTCGACGGTCACGCGTTACCTACCAAGCACTTATGTTTATTGCATAATTTGAACTCTGAACTTTTTGTTCGCAAGCAACTTATATCAGTAACTATAAAATCTCAGAAGACCTATTCGTTTGTGTGTAATAACTACTTACATTTTGCAATAAAACTATTGGACTAAATAATTAGGTATTAGTTAAGGAGCCCACGCGATTACGCTACAACGCTCCATTCTATATTTTAAGAGCCATACAATTCAGGCACGATAATCTTCTAGAAGGTTTTCTTACAATAACTAATTGCTTTCATAACACAAGTAATTCAACCACTATGTCGTGATCCGCAGATTGGTCAAGAGGCTGTGTCTTCGGGTATAAATATCACAGATTTGTAAGGGCCCTTTTAAAATAGTGAGTAGAATAATAGAAGGCTTGATTTTTTCTAGACAACTATTGAATATCTTGTTATGTTAATAACTTAATATTTCAAATAATATCCCAAACCGAAAAATTTGAATTTTGGTGTTGTGAATTGTTGTAAAAAAAATCTTGAGATTGGCTTGAAGAGGTTACCTATTATTGCAACCTAAATATTCTTTAGTAGATAGATAGAAATAATTAGCTTGCAAGGGTTTAATGGTAGAAGGTATCCCGACTTTTAAGTTCCGCAGGACATTGAAATCTGGCTTTTAAACTTCGTCCTAATGTTAAGCTTGCATACATTCATGCAATCATGGTATAAGAAAACAAGGTATGCTCTTCCGAGACACGATGGTCACGTGGGTGTCTCCAGGCTACGTCATCGACGCCATCGGCGCATGAGAAGACGACTCTGTTTCCTGGTGATACTAGTAGCGTAAAATCATAACTCCCCGAGCTCCTGTATGATCTGATAAAACTATGTGGTTATGTATATATACCCATTATTTATTATATTGACTTGTATTTAACTAACTCTGTTTTGACCGGTCTAAGAAACTTAATTGACATTTTTTTTATTGATATTTCTATTGACCCTTATTATCACATTTGATTCCCAAATTCTACATTTTGTTGAAATATGTATAGTGTCAACTGGACAGTGACGTCACATGGCGACACTCCTAGAAGAGCAGACCTGTTTTCTTGGACCATGTATGCAACCAAATCAAATAGAAATAGAAATTCACGGTTTCAGTACATTTGTTTAAACCACGTCTTCGTTCAGACAAAACAAAGAGATTCCTTAGCAACACCGTATCAAACATGACATACCTGGCCGAAGAAATATTTACTCTTGGAATTCAAGAAAAATCTTCGTGACAATATGATATTCTATCAGAAATGCGCAGTAACAAACTTTTTTTGAAATATAAATCTGCTCCGGCTTCGCACGAAGTTTTAAGAGAAATAATTCTAACTAACTAAAACTTCTGCGATTTTCTCCAATGATACTAGAGTCTTAAAATATTATCCACCAATATTTCTTTGGTACAAAACCAAAGAAATATTGGTAGACAATAATTTCTTCCTTTACTCCTAGAACCCAGTATAGGCTCTCCATGAGTCCGCCAACATGTAGATACTCAACTGAATACCCATTCTGCTATAAATCTATGTATATGACATGCATGACAAACACTTTCAGTGTCCTTGATAATTCTGAAATGCCAGCCAATATACGGAAGTTTCTTGTTGGTAGGTAATATAAATTCAGAAATGCAATTAATAACTAAAATATAAATTACGAGTATCTTTATTTACAAAGAAAATAACAATCAAAAAATATAAACAAATTAAACTAGTATTTACAATTGAAACAATTGAGCTAACTGCAGACAGTTGCAAACAATCTACAGGTAGCTCAACTGATCCACACATATCAATACCAGTCGGAAGCGTTCCCAAGAGACTAGCTGCATTACCCCGCTGTATGGCAATGCTAATGCGCTGCGCCAGATACTCATCAGTAGCGCTCGGGTCACGCGTCACTTCGACCAGGCGCTCAGACAATTTTTTGAAAACCCGGAGAGCCTCAGTACCCCTCGGACCTATGGTCTCGACTCCAAGGGGAGCAAATGCTAAACAAATATAAAATTATAAAATTCAATAAAAATAAATTAAATACTAAAATTAAAAATTATCAACGGCGCCACGGTTATTGAAAATGATTCGTCTTGCTCCGAAATGACATAGTGGCCAGTCAGATTACAGAACAGTAGGTAACGCGGTGCGTCTGATAAGGTTGTCACAAGAAAGAAAATACCTAGCATTTTTTATTACCCGTTATGTCTGTCAGTCTTTTGGTTACCTGGAAATTTTTCCGGAAGCTTTGAAAATGAGTTAAAAGTTACTAGTCAATTCCATGGGAAGTGACTTATGGTATAAAAATAGTATAATATTTTATTACTGGATTTGATTTACTGCTAAAATTTTGCATACTATTTCAGCCCGATCCGTTAAGTTACTTTGGCTTGAAGATGAAGATATGTCGTGTTGTGTGTGTTTTATGTATGGCCAAATAAATATATTTTCTTTTCGAAGAGGTCATAAACATTCACACATACAAACACCCAAACTTTCGCATTCACGTGTGACTAGCAGCTGCCCGCGCCTTCGCCTGCGTTTTATTGGGATAAAAAATAGCCTATATGTTATTCCAGGTCTCAAACTACACCAAAATAAATCCATACCAAATTTCAACCCAATCAGTTCAGTAGTTTTAGCGTGAAAGAGGAAAAAATATCCATACATCCATTCTTACAAACTGTGACATTTATAATAATAGTAGGATAGGATGCTAGATTCGACAACCCTGGCCTTACCGGTTCAACAACTTTCGCGCATCGTCCCAATAATACAAGTGAACTCTGTCGTAACTTCGTTCACTGCCATCGTGTCATCCATGCCTAAATGAAAAGGTAAACTCTGAACAATAGGTCAATCTCGTGAGGGTGACATTTTAATGTTATTTGCTCTGTCATTCAGTCTTCAATTTTATCATCAATTTACATCATGCTATTTCTAGATATTTTACAAGTAAAATATTGTTCGGTTACCTAAGATCAGGCACTATTTTTGATATTTTCATTTCTAAGCCTATATTGTGTTAACGTGACCTTATTTGTCTTGATTGGTGTAAATTATGACAGAATCAAATATATTTTTTATAATATTTATTCGACAGGTTATGTTAATTATGGTAATATTTCCCTTTATTCTTACATATTTTATTTTTCTGCTGCTCGCGCTTTTGCCCGCGTTTTATCGGGACAAAAATAGCCTATATGTTATTACAGATCCTAAACTATACCCATACCAAATTTCAGCCCAGTCAGTTCAGTAGTTTTTGCGTGAAAGAGTAACAAATATCCATCCTTACAAACTTTGACATTTATAATAATAGGATTACCTATATGTATAAGTTCCTCTTACAGTCTTCTTATAAAATCCCTTCGTAAGCCTCAAATATTTTGTATTGCGTGTTATTGCTCTGCAGGCAAGTAAGAGTTGGGCAACTTAATCAAAAATAGCTGGTTTACGATTGCATTTTATGATCTTCTTGCAAAATTCTATGAGTAGGCGATAATATTGTAGGTATTGCAAGCTAGAGTCTTTGTTATGGTTGCTATAATTGTTAGCAATAACTTATTTTATAAGAATTGAGTCAGTGATAGATAATATGTGAGATATGATAACGACGTTATAAAATTATATCCATATGTACTTAACTACCTAGGTACATAATTTATTATGTTCGTCTCTCTCAAGGTTTGCTGGAAGAAAACTCTTTTTAGGGTTAACCTCGCCTTTGCGATGAATTTTCTTGTTAGGTAAATGTTTTATATGTACCTATACTAGCGGAGCGCCCCGGCTTCACACGGGAATTTAACAAAAATTTCAAGGTCCCTAATTTTTTTGAAAATATAATACAGCCTATTTCTTATTCCCAACAGTGAAATAATTTTTCATATCGGTTCAGTAGTTTTGGAGCCTGTTCAATGCAAACAAACAAACAATCAAATCTTTTATCTTTATTATATTAGTATAGATTATATTGTGCAATAAAGAATTAAGAAATAAAAAGTACCTATATTTTATTCCATGCCTAGATGCTTTTAGACAAATCTGTTCAGTAGTTTTGGCGTGAAGAAGTAACAAACATCCTAGTGTGATAAAAAATTTAATCTGTCTTAAATGACGTCATCATCAACATTTCCACCGGCTATTTTCAGTTCCGATATTTCGAGTTTATCCATTTACAAAATAATGAAACATTTTATTTGTTGACTAGTCAATTTTCCAGGCGGCCTTGCCCCACGGCCGACGACATTCGGCACTCGTTATAGCCACGCGGCGTGGGCGCATTCACGAGAAGCACGAGATTCGCTCAAAACACTCCTCTCACGCGTACTGACGTATCGTCTTTCTGATATTACTACTTTTTATCGAGTGATTGTGAATTAAAACAATGTAGTGCGGGCTTTAGTGATGTGATAATGAAATACTTTCAGATTTGTTTAGTTTTGATGTTCAGGTAAAATGGAGTGGTTTTGAAGTTTGCTGTGTTGGATTTGTTTTTAGCTTGTCCTCTATCAGAATTTAGACCAGTGTTAAAGCATAGATGATTTTAACGTTTAATTTAACGAAAATAGGTAAATATCTTTACTTTTAACATTGGGACTGTAATAACTAATAAGCTAATAAGAAAGAAAATTATAATTAAAGAAGGAAAACATACGAACTAGCATCTACAATTAAAACAGTTGAGCTAACTGCAGACCGTCGCAAACAGTCTAGAGTTGGCTCAACTGGGAATATATTAATAGTTTTTTTATTAATTCTCGCATTCAAAATGTTCTGCTTTGTTACTATTAGGATGTGTCGGTAATATCTATGGGTATTTTAGTATTGTGTGAATAATAATATGCTTATGTAAGAACGTTGCATTGAGGTCAAAATACCAGAAGGTCAATTGACGGTTGGGTTATAAAGTTCAAAATATTCGTTCCAAGGTTAAGAAAGGTCCGTATTGTGGTTAAACGTTACGCTACTGACCAGCTTATATAGCTCTTGCGAATATCGGATTGCGTTAAATTATTTCATTCATATATTTGTGCAAAATCGTTACTGTATCCCAAATAAGCATTTATTTGCTACTTTGCTCCTTTGTTTATATCATTTACTAGCTGTGCCCGCGTGGAATAGTGACCATGTGATTTTCATACAAACTTTCATCCCCTATTCCCTTTGATATTTTACCCCCTTGAGGGTAAAATTTGTATAATTTTTATTTTTATACTTAACAGCCTAAAAAATAAATTCCCAGCTTTTAGCTTTAAAAATGACGATACTTCTATACAACATTTAAACCCCTTATAACTATTTTTTCGCAAAAGCATTTTTAAAAAGCAGCCTCCTTTCTCAGGCTCTATAGTATCTATGTATCAAGTTTCATTTAAATCGTTTCAGTAGTTTTGGCGTGAAAACGTGACAGACAGACAGAGTTACTTTCGCATTTATAATATTAGTAAGGTTGTACATACATTGCATTCCGTCTATGTGTGTTCAATATTTAACAATTTTGGTACTAGCTCACTATTAAACGGATAAAGTCAATCGAGGTCGGGTACCAAAAGTTCCGTCATTAGCCACATAATTTTGCATTCATTCTAGTTAATTTATTTTATTTATTCACGACAGCCAACAATTATCCTGCAGTGTTACTATAAACAAAATTAATTTTATGTTGTCTAACTCTTAGTATAATCAGCCCCCGAATTAGTCCAGGATGTGTAACAATCTCCTCCCACTCGATGGACCGACGACGTCGTAGCGGTCGCAGGGAGTCGATGGATGGAGGCGGCTCAGGACCGCTATTCGTGGCGTCGTCGTTTGGGGGAGGCCTATGTTCAGCAGTGGACGTGTACGGGCTGATGATGATGATGATGTGTAACAATTACGTAGATGGAGGGCTATCTAATACGCATGTGATAGAATCGTGGGCTTTACCTATCTTTTATCTTTTTAAATTTAATAATGGAATTGCCTACCTTACAATGCAACCTAACATTTTGGGAATTGGGAATAATGAAATCAGAACTCGGAAGTCAATAGTCAATACCTGTTCTTTAAAGGCTTTAAAAGTTAAGCTAATAGACAGTTTAAACTTCAACCATAAATTACTATGAAATAAGAAAGAAATTGATATTCACAAACAAATTAAAATATAATATCTTACACATGCAAGCATGTAAATCTTTCTAGATCGCCATTAGAAGATAATGAGGCCCTTCACATTACGTTATACGTCTCGTCACAGTTTTATAGGGGTCGGCGAAAGTGGAAGGGTGTTCTGCGCAATGGTCAATAACGGTGTAAAAATCTAAAAATCGACTTCTGAGCATCAAGGTCAGCGATATTAAACCTTGACGCGACCTATACCAAAATTGCCGTCAATAGTCACAGAATTTTGCATTCCTATATGCGGGCCGAATTCTATTAAATTAATTGCTTCACCAAAGCAATGGTATCGTCTCAGAATGACACATTTTGGCATTTTACCTTTGATTTATTTATTTCTTATATTTTAAAAGGCTTTTAGCCAAACACTGACTACTTCAGCCCTAGAAAGAAACTACAGATGGAGGGACGCGTGTCAAATGTGTCAAGGTTGAAACCAAACTATCCATCTCTCCGTACAAATGCACGCATTACTGTTTCTTTCATCTATGGACGATTCGGCGACGTTACCATTGTCATCCTTCTTCTTCTTCGTTACACTTTTGTCAGAGCGGTCGTGGTAATCATATTCACTCTTGTTGGGTGGCTGTTGTGATTCGCCTCACAATGTCTCGCCATCTCTCTCTATTTTTTGTGTGTGAAAATTATTATTCCTTGGTTCGATTCACTCAAAACTCGGTATAAATTATAAATAAACTACAAAATAAATAATTAATCGTGTGGTTTTTCTATTTTCGGAAATCACCATTTAGGGGGTTAAACAGGGTTATTATCAAAGATTTTATGCCTTGGTTTGATTCGCTCAAAACTCGATATGCGGGCGAAGCCGCGGGGCGCAGCTAGTAGTAAATCGATTGGTTAGCAGAATTCGGCCCCCGGCTATCACATTCCCATACGCAAGTATGCACATTTTCCTAGATCGCCATAAGAATAAAATGAGCCAGTTCACATTACGTTAGTTGTGCAATCTCGCCTCGAAACCTGTCTCCGACCTTGGATGGATGTCGGGCCGGTATCTAAATGCTGTCATCTCCGTGACAGGTTCATAAGATTGTAAATAATAAGGCGTAGTGAAAAATTCCTAAGTTTATGGGAATGAGTGAGATGCCGTGATCACCGGTTTGACGCAAGGAATTTATATACTAACGTAACTTAGTATATAAATTCCTTGGTTTGACGATAGTATTGTGACGTAAAATTTTTGCATGGGCTTTGCGTATTTCCATGTCAGCCCGATAGATGCGCTGTACCAAATCCCAAAGAAAAATTAGACGTCACGATGAGGTGTCGATCTTGGTGTCGACACTATCGAAAATACCGAACTCAGGGTTCAGATCAGATTTAACCCTTATAAGGAAAATACATTCGATGATTCATTTACTTTCAAAGTAATTTTACCAGTGGATTTCGAAATGTTTTAGTCACTCTTACCACTGGTTTTACCATTTCCAAAACCTGTTTATTTTTGAATTGATATACATAATACATAAATATACCTATATTCTGAGGGTTTTACCATGGTTTTAATTTGCTACTGAGCAAATAAACAAAGTGATTATAGTAAAAAAATTAGCTTGACTAAGTGCTTATTTTGTAAGCCAAAAAAATATATAGTTAAATACTAAAACCCGACTACATAAAAGTCTTAAACAAGCGTTCACCTATTGTCCATAGCATTTTCTTTTGATACTTAGGTAGTCGGAGGCCTTTGTTACTAATTGTACCCTAGGTATATGGGGTGGGTGCTTCCGACTACCTAAGTATCAAAAGAAAATGCTATGGACAATAGGTGAACGATTGTTTAAGACTTTTATTTAGTCGGGTTTAAGTTTTTAACTATATTTTTTTTACCATACATATCGATATAATATATGTATATCGATACATTTTTTCATTTGCCCATCCCTAGATGACCCGTTGCCATAGTAACAAATAAACAAGAGATCTCCATGGCAACGGGTGTGTCATCCTTCACTCATCTGATCAAGCTAAATTAGACTTGAGCTGTAACTAGATGTTGTCTCTTGCAAAATTTTATCGCGCTATCGAAGTGTTCCAGGTGTAATTTAGACCCAGCAATTTCTTAATACCCTCAGTTTTGTCGGACACCATATAGCCTATAACCATCGGGGTAATGAGACGAATCAATCGATACCTCACTTGTTGAAATCGAAGTAGTAGTTTCAGCGCTACGTGGGAACAAAGAAATCGGCTACATACATACATACATACATAGGGTGCTAAAATCATAACCCCCCGGTAGACGAATAAAAAATTCATAAAAGTTGTCAGTTCAGTACAGTAATATTTATTTATTTATTTAAATCACGTGGGACTCTATTTTTACAGGATACACCTAATACAATAGAGAAACTATTCCATACAAGCTAGTTATTTTCAAACACTTTTGAACATTAGTGTGTATGATACAATTGAATTACATTATTAAGTCAAATACATTATATAAACTAAATATCAATAAAATTAAATCATATATTTCGTCAAAAACCACACAGTTTTCCGATTTAGTATAGAATTTTTTTTGTCATAAACTGTTATAATCCGAATCACAAAAGATATATAAAAATTATTTTAAATATTTTGTCAATACATAAAAGTTTCAAAAAATAATTATATTAGCCTATATAATTTTTTTTTAAATATGCAAACTCAATTTGAATTATTTGTAAACAAAAGGGTGTTCTGGACGTTTTTCTATGTATAATAAAAAAATATCTATCTATGTAATATATTGTATTATGTATATCAGTTATCTAGTACCCATAACACAAGCTCTGCTTAGCTTGGGGCTAGATAATGCTGTGTGAATTGTCCAACATTATTTATTTATTTATTTTATTTAAAAACTAAAACTGCACCTGCTTGGCGTCAAATTTTGGATATAATGGAATAATCACAGAAATCTAAATTATTATGTGGGAATAATATTTATTGAAGGAAGGATCTCAAATCTACAAGATAAGTAAATTGCGTATAAAAACCCATTAATTCTGTTGCCGCGTCAACAGAATTAATGGGTTAAGTACATCCAATTTGGCAGTTATATGTAGGTTGGGTAGGTACCTACATAATTTAATTCTTTATTGCTTATTACATTGCATTTCTAAACTGTATCCTTACAAACTAACCTTTGGAAGATCATTGTTACGGTTCGTGAATTTAGTTTTTATTATTTGTTATATTCGAGGTCAATGTTCTCTCACATAATGCATTCCGTAATTAATTTTAGGCATTCACATTATACACGTACTATCACATTTGTGAAATAAAAGGCCATGCATGCCAACCTTGGTAGAGTTAGATTTGTTATTTTTTGGCTTCCTTCCGTTACTTTCATTTTGTGTTTGATTCGGAAGTTTTTGTTATTTTGTTATGAACAGTTTATATACTTAATTATAAAAACAAATTAGAACTAGTATTTACTCTTAAGCTAACTGCAGAATGTTGCAAGAAATCTACAGGTAGCTCAACTGATCCATATCAAGTCCAGTCCGAAGCGTTTGCGAGACGCTGGCTGGCTGCATTGCCCCGCAATTCTTTGATTGTAATTTTCTTTGCCAATACAGGATTTGTAGATTCTAAAAGAAATATAATCATATTCAATGGCCGTGGCGTCTCTACGTTAGAAATGACCCCTCAAACTTAGGCCGTGGATATCGTAAGAGGCGACCAAGAGAACCTACTAGAGGAAGGGCCGCAGATTTCTTCTTTATTTTTAACTCTTCTAATTATTAAATAAATAATACTGGATCCACGTAGCATGATCTAATGCGACCACCAATCCGCCCCGGCGGCCGAGCGTGGTGATAGGCCGTATAGCTTACAGCGTCGAACTGACAGCCGTTGGGGAGTATAGGTTCTCGAGTGGCAACCGCGATGTAATATGAAACGGAGTGTGGGAAGGCTACCCACTCGATGGACCGACGACATTGTAGCGGTCACAGGGAGTTGTAGGATAGAGGCGGCTCAGGACCGCTTTTTGTGCCGTTGTTTGGGGGAGGCCTATGTTCAGCAATGGACGTATACGGGCTGATAATGATGATGGCATTACAATGTATAGTATTCCGATATAAAAGAAATGTATTATTATTTCTAAACGGTAGATTTTTCTTTGAAGGGAGTTAATTAGTACGATGATGTGGAATAACAATGATTTGGGCGTAATCTTATATCTTTATGTGAGCAATTCTTGTATATTATATATATCCGTAGCCGTTTCCGAGATTCAGATTATATTGTTCGGTATTGGAACAAACTTTAAAATAAAATAATAGTTTAGATCGACATGGCTTTAATTAGGTGAGAAATTACAATTTCTAAAATCTCAAAAGCGTGGCACATTTTCTCGTCAAAGCTTGAAGTGACAGCTAACCTCCTTCGTTCAAAAACACATGTAGGTTGCGTTCGGAAACCGATCGGCGCAAACATCCTCCCGGCCGTTGAAAGCTTTAGTGAGCTTTCAAGCCTTAATTTCGCTGTCCTCAGAATTAGGTAGCAGGACCAGCCGATTAAGGGCTCTCCTTACCGTGCCATTGGCCGTTGCTATGTCGGCCACTCTAGGCGTGTGGTCAGATCCCGGATAGATACGACTGACCCTCCCTAGGCGCCAGGATAAGGGCGGCGTTTGAGTTTCTTTTATCAAAACAAGGTCATCCAGCTTGAGATCTCTCGACTTCACTCGCCACTTGGTTCTTTGTTGAAGCTCAGCGATGTACTCTGAGGACCATCTGCTCCAGAAGTGCTGCTTGACTTGCTCCAAGCGCTGGAACCGATTGAGGCGATGCTTATTGCAGTCTAGATAGTTTGACGAGGGGATCGCCATCATTTGTCTGCCAATCAAAAAGTGAGCTGGAGTAAGGGACTGGAAATCATTAGGTGATGGGCTCAAAGGACATAGGGGTCTGCTATTTAGGATAGCTTCTATCTGTGTAAATACAGAGGTCAATTCCTCAAAGGTTAGGTGAGATTGACCTAAAGTGCGATGTAAGTGATGTTTTGCTGACTTAACGCCGGCCTCGGCCAAACCATTGAAATGAGGAGCGTATACGGGAGAGAAACGAAATTCAATGCCCCGACTGGCAGCAAAGTCACAAATAGAGTCAGAATTGGACTGTAGAAAATTGCCTAGTTCTTTAGCGGCCGCTACAAAGTTGCGACCATTATCACAATAAATAATCTTAGGCATTCCTCTACGAGAAATAAATCGTTTTAAGGTAAGTATAAACGCATCTTTGCTGAGTTCACTAACCACTTCTAAGTGAAGGCACTTATATCGAAAACAAACAAAAATGCATAGGTAACATTTTGTTATCTTGCACCCTCGACCCTTACGGTCTGTAATTAAGAACGGGCCTGCAAAGTCGGTCCCCACAGTACTGAAAGGGAAGTCAGGTTCTACTCTATGAGCGGGTAAGCCCCCCATTATATTAGTCATCGTTTCGCCCTTAAATCGACGACAAACAAGACAGTGTCGTACAACTTCTCTAGCGAGCCTTCGACCTCCGATAGGCCAATAACGCTCTCGGACTGAAGCGAGTATATGCTGAGGGCCAGCATGCAAAAGTTTGGAATGTTCAGCTTCAAAAATTAGTTTAGTTAGATAATGATTAGATTTTAAAACAACAGGGTGTCTTTTTTCATAGGGATAGGAAGAGGTATCAATACGACCTCCAACGCGAAGTACACCTTTATCATCAAGAAATGGGCTGAGCGAGCAGAGATGAGTATTTGGTTTGAGAGATTTATTTGATTTTAGTGTAACGATCTCTTTTGAAAAATTATCATTTTGGGCAATTTTAATGAGAACAGTTATGGACTTGTCTAGTTCATGAACTTGTAGGGTTCCCGTTAGCTTATTGGTTGGTTTTTTACAATTGTGAATAAATCTGTAAACTTGGGCTACAACTCTTTGTAGGACCGAAAGTTTCGAAAATCTTTGCAGATTAAAGTCTGGTACCGGAGGTACATCCTCCGCCACCAAAGCGGGCATCGCTTTTAATTCAGGTAGCTCTATATTCCGTTCTATAGAAAGATTGGGCCAGGATGACTCGGGTTGTTTGAGAAATGTAGGCCCGTGCCACCATAATGCCAAGTTGTTAACTTCCTTTGGTTCTACACCTCTCGAGGCAAGATCAGCAGGGTTTTGAGAAGTAGGAACATGACGCCAAGCATCAGAATCGGTAAGTTCACGTATAGCGGCCACTCTATTTGCTACAAAGGTTTTAGTTTTGTTGGGGGATTTTAGCCAGCCAAGCACAACACTGGAGTCGGTCCAGAACACAGAGCGTTTCAGCTCGATCCTCAAAGCCCCTTTGACAGCGGAACTTAATTCAGCTCCTAGAAGAGTGCTACATAATTCTAAGCGAGGGATCGAACAAGCCTTGATGGGTGCTACACGAGCCTTTGCGCATAGTAGGTTGACGTGCACATGGCCATCTCTGTCTACAGATCTAAGATATATACAGCTTCCATAGGCCAGCTGGGAAGCGTCACAGAAACAATGAAGTTCAGCATTAACGGTGTTTTTAGCTAGGACATGTCTTTGGATTTTAAGAGACGATAAAGTGCTGATTTGTTGACTGAATTTTTGCCAAGCAACTTGGATAGAGTGGGGGACAGGTTCATCCCAATCTATTTTTTCGGCCCAAATTTTTTGCAATAGGATTTTTGCGCTAATAGTGCACAAAGACAAGAGACCTAAGGGATCAAAGATTTTAAACGTAGAAGACAAAATGTTTCTTTTAGTCGTTTTAGTGTTTGATGAGTAGTCTAGAGGAAAGTTTATATAATCGTCTTGGGGAGACCAGCCGATACCAAGTGTACTAGCGGCATTGCTGATGATTAAATTTGAGTCTTCGGAAAACTCAGAGTCAGATAGAAGATCTGGTAAGTTGGAACGATATTTTCTTAGTGGAAAGCAACCTTTAGCAAGCTCCTTGGAGACGGTGCTTTGAATGTAACGTAACTCTTCAGCAGTATTGGCACCAGTTATGAGATCATCACAGTAAAAATCGTTTTGAATAATGGTCTTAATCTTAGAGTCGTTACACTCGTCGCCGACCTGCCAAATGCACCTAGTACTGAGGAAACTAGAACTCGCGAAACCATAAGTTATGGTATTTAGTTTTAGAGTGCGCAGGGTTTCAGTCTCATCGTCACGCCACAGAATTAGTTGTAAGTTGCGATCAGATTCCCTTACGTTCACCTGCCTGTACATTTTCTCTATGTCTCCAGTAACGACGTAACGGTACTGTCGAAATCGAAGGAGAATGTTAAACAACGAATCTTGAATTGTCGGGCCTATCATTTGGAGGTCATTGACCGAAAAGCCAGAAGTAGTGGGTTCCGACGCGTTAAATACTACTCGGAGTTTAGTGGATTCGCTTTTCTCTCGGATGACTGGATGATGCGGAAGAAAATATGCATTGGGAGGTTTAGTTTCCGAAGACTCTGTAAGGTGGCCAAGGTCTGCGTACTCATGAATAAAGTCTGAATACATCTCTTTTAACTCAGGATTTTTCTTAAATCGAGCCTCAAGATTATGGAACCTTTTTTTTGCTATAAAATAGGATTCGCCGAGACTATCTACTCCGTCCTTAAGTGGAATACCTACACAAAAGCGGCCATCATTTTTTCGACTTGAAGTGGAGAGATAGAATTTCTCACAAAGTCTTTGTTCTTCGGAGAGAGGTTGAGCTATGGGAATGGTTTCAAGTTCCCAGAACTTAGGTAAGTCCCTTTCGATGTCTACTTGATTTTCATTGTTCATCAGAAAATTACAAGCTAGTGACCTTTTAGGCGGGACTGGGCCTTGATTAGGCGTAGGACCAGCAATGAGCCATCCGAGCTTGGAGCTACGAAGATTAGGGTTGTTGACTCCTAGAGACTGCTGTTTGGAACCTATCAAATCCCAAAACAGGTCAGAGCCAATAAGCATATCAATAGGGGATGGTTCGTTGAAGCAGGGGTCTGCAAGTACTAAGTCATTTAGTTTCAGTGAATTAATATTGAAAGGATGCCTTGGTAGATCGTCTGTTATAGTTTTCAATACTAAACACCACATATTTACTTCAAATGAAGTTGACATAGAATGTAGTTTTAGAGCGCATCGCTCGGGACTTAGATTTAGAGTGTTGTTTCCGATGGCTACGATACTGACATTCGATGGCTGAGGAGTCAAGTTCAGTCTTAGTTTAGCACTTTCAGTGATAAATGACGATTGGCTCCCGCTGTCAAGTAACGCTCGAACACAAATGGTTTCATTGGTATTGGGGTTGGTTAGGCGAACCTTAGCGGTACACAATAATATATCTGAAGTCGACAAAGTAGACACGACCACAGATTTAGGTGGGCTAGAAGCCGAAGCCACTACATCCGGCAAGTGTAGCAGTGAATTATGCCTTTGTTTACAAGAGCGACATGAACCGGGAAGTTTGCAAGCTTGACTAGTATGCCCAGATCGTAGACAATTAGTGCACAAATTTAGTGAAGCCACAGTAGAGTTCCTATCTTCAGGCGTCTGGGACTTGAATGTTGTGCATTCATAAATGCGGTGCTTACCAGAGCACACTGCACATTCAGAGTGACGAGGTGAAGAGGAAGTAGCCCCCTTTGATGTAGCAACCATAGATTTTACTTGTG
This sequence comes from Eupithecia insigniata, assembly GCA_947859395.1. Classification (NCBI taxonomy): domain Eukaryota; kingdom Metazoa; phylum Arthropoda; class Insecta; order Lepidoptera; family Geometridae; genus Eupithecia; species Eupithecia insigniata. Next base: position 11,128,283 of record OX401999.1, on the reverse strand, counting down.
TTTTGTTTTGATATGAATTGTTTGAGGTTGGCTTGTTGTGTGCTTGTTTGTCAGTTCTATTCCTGTTAACAGTTTCGAGAACATCAGCACGATTTTTCAAAAATGAAAAGAAATTATCAAGAGTAGGTATTTCAGTTAAATTGTTACGGTGTTCTTCCCACTTGAATACAGTACTGTTGTCCAACTTTGCCACTAGAATATGAATGATTAGGACATCCCACTTGTCAGTAGGTAGTCCTAGTGTGCTGAGAGCACGTAGGTTTTTGCTTATATGGTCAATAATAAACCTAAGAGACTTGTCAGTCTCACGAACGGATTCAATAGAAAATAGTGATTTTAAATGATTGTTAATAAGTTGCCTCTTATTGTCAAAGCGATTGCAGAGAAGGGACCAAGCTTCATGATAGTTCTTGTCTGACACTTCTAAGTTACTTAGTACTCGAGCAGCTTCACCTTCCAAATACGAGCTAAGATAATGAAATTTATGAACATTTTGAACTCGAGAATTATCGTGAATTAGTGTGGAATATACTTCTTTGAATTCCAACCATTTGTTATAAGTGCCATCAAACTTAGGTATAGTTATAGTAGGTAATTTGAAACCTAGCGAACCACATGCATCCTGTTCATGATGATGACAGCTGTTAGGATGAGCACAACTAGAAGTATTGCTTTCATCGAGCTTTGGAGGTGAACTACCATGTGATTGAATAAAATCTTGGGCAATAGAAATGCAATGATCAAATTCTTGTTCTATTAAATCGCGAGTGGTTAATTCCGCATCTTGACTTGACTCGTTAAGTACTTCTATTTGGCTTTGCAACCCGTCGAACTCAGTGAATAACGATTCAATTCTGGATAACTTCATCGCAAGCTTGCTGATTTCTACAGTGGAAATGCTCTCAAATGTCATTATTGTCTCTAGATATGTTTTAAACTTAGTAACGCGTCCCTTGATGGAACTACGCCTTGTAGTTAAATCTTTCAAACTTAGTTCAGAAGTCATTGCGAAGAAGTATCAGAACAACAAGTAAATACTTAGATTTGTATACAATACGCTCCTTGTTTCATCGGCGGGCAATAGAGGTAGGCCCGACACCTTGTCAGCAAGCACACGAACAGCTGAGCAGCACAGGTACTCAGGTGACAGCAGAAACAAAGGCACGCTCGAGGTTGTTGACCCGCATACGCTGGAATCAATGTCGAAACACTAAACATCTGATCGCAGTAGACTGAAAGTATGGGGCTGCATTTACTAAAGGGTAAGATTAGTATAGAAATTATGATGCAATTAGAAAGTGAAGAATGATTGCAAGAGTTTCACAAATAGTAAGTAAATAGTTTTTTGCTAAATATTTTATTGGGAAGATATGCAAATGTTGGTTGATATAAAGGACAGTATTGCGACAATGGGCGAGTGCACGGCGTGGGCTAGTGAATTAGAATGATTTAGGCGTGCAATTTATTTAGCGTGCAGATTCCCTTGGTGAGAATTCCTAGGCAATGTGCTTACAGCTAATTCGGTAGACACATTATTTTTGGTGGGCATTTAGCACTCGCTATAAAAGAATTCACAAAACACTCGGAGACAAAGACACTCGGCATAACACAGATAGAAGGGGAGTAAAGTAGGATAATGATAGGAACGGGCTCACTTTGTGATGTTAGGCAAGCAGAGAGGTAGGTATCCGGGATCCTCAGCTGTTGTCAGCTGCTTGGGCGGCTCCAAGACGTAGGCACCTCCAATTCCCTGCGCGTGATGATAGGCGAGCAGAAGGGTTAGTATCCGGGATCCTCAGCTGTGTTGTCAGCTGAGTAGACGGCTCCAAGACGTAGGCACCTCCAATGCTCCTTGCGAATGGGTTACGTAGATTTTTCCTTCGTCCCTGCCGTAGATATTGTCGGCGTCGGCAAAAAGTTCATTGACCTCCGGTGAATGAATTCCTTGATTTTTATGGTTCGTGTCCTGTCACGGTCGCCAATTTTGTTCGGTATTGGAACAAACTTTAAAATAAAATAATAGTTTAGATCGACATGGCTTTAATTAGGTGAGAAATTACAATTTCTAAAATCTCAAAAGCGTGGCACATTTTCTCGTCAAAGCTTGAAGTGACAGCTAACCTCCTTCGTTCAAAAACACATGTAGGTTGCGTTCGGAAACCGATCGGCGCAAACATATATATATATATATATATATAATCTGAATCTCGGAAACGGCACCAACGATTTTCATGAAATTTTGTATACAGGGGGTTCCGGAGGCGATAAATAGATATAGCTAGGATTCATTTTATAAAAATGTTGTTTTAATCGTATTTTCATTAATCAACTTTATCGATAGGGTAATCCCATAGACAAGTTATCGACGCTACAAAGCCTTCATCTTTCATGTATGACACCTTTTTTAATTTACTTCATAAACTCGTATATGATGTCACAATGCGGGAGGAAGTTATTAGCTAAGATAGATGAACCCATAGACGAGGCCATACACACACACATGACATAACCTGAATGAAAAATATGACTCATTCTGATATCTATTGGCGAATAATAAAACTATTTTTTTTATTTGTAGCAACTAACTGCTCTAACGACACAAAAACACTAAAGCTACTCCAGCACACACCAAAAAAATAATATTACCGAGTAAAGCTCGGTCATCCAGGTACTTGGTATAAAGTGGTGAAAATAATGAAGTTGGTGCATGGCATGATGAACTCGGTCAAGAAATAGGTCGTTTCATCATCATCATATCATATACACGTCCACAGCTGGACAAAGGCCTCCCCCATACGACAAAAAGGTCGTTTACTCTATCTCTCTCTATCTACTTTATTAATAAATAAAATTACAATCAAAGAATTGCGGGGCTATGCAGCCAGCGTCTTGCAGACGCTTCCAACTGGTATTGTTATGGCTCAGTTGGGTTACTTCTAGATTGTTTGCAACAGTCTGCAGTTAGCTCAACTGTTACAATTTTAAATACTAGTTCTAATTTCAAACTAATTAAATGAGATTCCAAAATTTTTTGATTTTTGCGGGAATTGACCCGCGACATTCCCCTGCTCTAGATACTTCCTTCCTTCTTTGAGATTACCCCGAGTGCGAGGTCCTACACACTATAGTAACAATGTGTGTAACTTGACTCTAGCAACTTCTCCTCCGTAGACCGAGACACGTTCTCCACGACGACGTACGACCCAATCACCGCCGCTAACCCGGAGGTGACGGCAACCGATTCGCTTCCGCACACTACACAACCGATCAAAAACCGACCCCGCCGGATGCGGGGTCGAAGAATTCCCCGCTTGCGCCCTCAGGTGCATTCGTGCACCCAGGCGAAACCTCCATTACCCTCTTGTAGCATCTGGCAACAGCCCAAGCCGAGGCTCGCACCTACATAAGTGGTGGCCCTTGTGCGTGTCGCCCCAACCTAACTTTACCGGTGAGGCGCCCTCTGCACCCGCCAAAAGTCCGGTAACGCTGTCATGGCCATTTGCAGTCAACAGCATTATAATCCTTTCCTAAAAAAAACAAATGACTAGCAACAAGACACGAATTAAATTAGAGATTAAACTAACCTTTGGTGTAGTTCTATCCAAATTGTATGAGTTCGGGATAACTATGGATATCTCCGATCCAAATTTGAGCTGGTCCTGGAAGCGAGGTTTTAAATAGATCTTGTTTGTTTTATTTATTTTGCTTGCCGTAGGCAAATACATTGTCTAATTTTATTTTATTTATTGTCTGTAAGTACTCTAAGGTGCAGTTACCGACATTAGTATGGTTACTAATTTTATGAATAAATATTCAATTTTAAATTGTCATAAGGGGCCTTTGAATAGCCGAGTAATACGGTCATCAGGACCTACCCTTGATCAAAGAGTGACCAGAACGAACTGTACAGAGAACCGTTCTGTTAGGAAAGAAATAACCATAGGAGTTGACGGTTCATCATCATCATCATCAGCCCATACACGTTCACTGCTGGACATAGGCCTCCCCCGTACGACGCCACAAATAGCGGTCCCGAGCCGCCTCCATCCATTGACTCTCTGCGACCGCTACGATGTCGTCAGTCCATCGAGTGGATGGTCTCCCATGTAGGGGGGGATTTGCCATAATCACAACGCTTGGCAAGCGGATTGGTGATCGCAGTGTTGGTGTTTAAAAATACTCAGACGGAAGCTGCTGCCCTTCCTCTGGTAGGTTCCCTTAGTCGGCTCTTACGACATCCACGGGTTGAGTTGGAGGGGTCGATATTCGTACGCCGCGGCCCCACGGCTTATACTCGTACTATGACGTCGAATGTAACTAGTTTTATTTTGTATAGTTTAGCAAGAGATGCGAAGTTGCACTTTTTGGTCTACAAACTCGGTTTTCGCATTTCCTCCTTCCTCGTAAACTTTTACATGTGAAGCGTTGGGTGGTGGCAGCGAACGAACCCGGAATCGAATCAAATATAGGTGTAATACTAGCTCTCTCTAACTAAGTTCGCTCCCGCTCATTCGAGCGGGATCGACTATCCACGTCGAATAACGAATCGAAACCGACTCAGGCAGTCGAACGAACGACTCGCGATTACTAACCAGATTAGTTACTAATTTGCTCTATATATTTGACTTGTCAAGTCGAATAATTCGAATGACTTGTCAAGTCGAATAATTCGAATGAAATGACCACACGTGTAGTTGACGATTAGTACACATCAATAACCATGTTTGTAAAAAAATACTTATCTTCTAATAGCGACATCATACGGCTTAATTGAATTTTCACACATTGAAGCAATGTAGCGAAGACGGTGGCACGCTTCATTTTAGTAATGCCGTCTTGTTATCTTGCCCCTTGCCCACAATGAACGTCAGCCCCGGGTGACCTTTGCTAACAGACTACAATTCGTCATTGCTCGTTGGGACTTAAATTGTATTGTATCAAAACAGAAAAGTCGTGAAATAGGGGAAACCAGGGTTGCAAGGGTCTGATAAGAACCATAAATATTGGTTTGTTCGTAATATGTTATCAAAGTTAGTCTGTCCGTTATAATTTCAAAATGTATAGAAATGATATATAAAATTTATATTCAATCCGCATTTACAGTGAATTCTCCTAGATCTAAAATCCATGAGACACTTCTTCATACTATTTCAGGCAGTGTTCGGCAGGGAGCTTTAAAATGTTTGTCATAGGCATGTTTTTAAACACCCATTTAGTGTCTTGATGAACTCTCCGTGACTCCCCAATTTGGTATTTCGTTATCTTCGGAACTAGTACTAAGTACGACTAACTAGAAATAAGTACGAATATTTTCACACCATTATTGCCATAAAGATCACATCAGTTACATCAGTTAGTCAATCTTTTAGATTTTCGGCAAAGATCTGCAGGTCTTATAAAATTGCTATAAGTTCCACGTAATGTATTTTTCTGATTCTGAGATTGACCACTCCATTGAACACTAACAGTCGCCTGACCACATACATACCACCCCCTAACCTTTTTTTGCTAACATAAGAAAAAACTTCAGGCAAGACGTGTCTTCCCTGATCAGGTTGACTGCGTTATCATTGGGTCTCCTTCTCCACAAACAAGGTTAACTTCCTAATAAAAAATCGTTAAGTTTTAAAGACATAATACTATCATAGCTGTTTGTGTGACACAGAGCTAGGGTATTTAAATCTCTCCATACATTTAGATTATTTAATCCAATCGTATTGGATTGGAAAAAAGGTAGAACTAAAAATTCTATCAACGAATTCTAGCACTTAAAACGTAAGTACTTTCTAACATGGATAATAGAAATAGAAACCAGAAAATAAATAATCACTTATATGCGTTTTTTAAAACCCAGTCAGACCATGAAGCCATTTTTGATTTATTTTAATATTGTTCTCAGGACACTGATTTTAAAAATTTTGGTTGGAATCTGTTTTACCATAAGGTTTTTTGTTTCTTAGTAAGAAAATAACTAATAAGGATGACGAATAACTGTTCCTGACAGGGTTCGTAATGAGAAATGGTTTCGCTCTCAAGAAGACTAGCAACGGTCTCATATTTTTAAATAATATCTGGTTAATTATTGGACTATTTGGGCCATAATTTTGGAAACAGTGTTCGTGAAGACCAACTCTTGACCACGATAATATCAGAGGATCATTCATTTCATTAGTAATGAATTTCCACCATCGTAAAAATTGGACAGATGTCCAGCGGAGCTTAGTGGGTCTAGCGACCGACGCGACGCAAGGTCAGGGGCGGCTGCAAGCGCGGGGCGGCTGCCAGTGCCAGCGCGGGCGGTAGTAGCCGTCTGGGCGGCTGCTGATGCAGCTATTGAGGTACGTGGCGGCTGGTATCACCTCTGCTCCGGCGTGCCTGGCTGCAGGGAGCTGGGGCCTCTGGTTTAAAGACTTGGCTAGCTTGTCTTTGTAATCTCATATATTTTTTATTTAGATACAACATCAATACAGGTGTCTTTTTTTTTAGCCCTATGGCGATGCTAATTTAGGTTACATTGTAATTAATCTACAGCTACTATAGGAAATATACATTTAAACATTATATACATGGATAATAATGGATTCTATAAGTTGAGAAACACTTTAGACAGCCACTTGATCCTTGTGTTCTATTGTAAACAATCTAATAATAACTTCACTTAAGCAAGTAATACGCCTCATCCTTTTGAGAAGCGAATCTGATAAAGCTCCATTTATCCCAGGGTATACCTAGCTACGGCGCGTGCAGTTTTTGGAACTCAATGTATGTACATATGTCCAGTAGTTTTCATTATTTTTACACTAGCAATTTGTGTCCAGCGCACAGCTAGATTAACATAGGTATCCATCTTTTTATTCTTTTATGGTGTTTCAATAATAGATTTAAAATATTTTAGTCTTTTCTGCATTATGGGCACCTGCTTACTTTAATAGGTATACCATAATAATCATATACTTAGTATATAATTATAAAAGCACAAAAGAAAGCATCCTAAACAGATGGCCATGATATTGTGCAACGCATAAACCTTATCAGGTTTAAGTGGAATGTAAGTAGATAAGTACATATTTTTCAATGAAGAGAAAATCCCTATTAGATGGCCAAGACATTTTTTCCAAAATTTTATGTTAGCCTTTGAGGATTCGTAGTGTTATGGGTAATTTTTCCATAGGTACAAATATTTCTCAGGCAGAAGTTCATACAACTATGTACATAAATTATTCATATAAAGTGACTTACCTAATTTTGTCATAAAAAAGAAGGTAACTTTCCTTTCAAATGTACACAGTCGTAATCATGTGAAGGAAACATCCCCTTGAGATGAACACATCACGCTTCCAAAGCATTTTCGTACCAGGTAGATGTATGTACCATAATCTAATTTTGTCATAAAAACGAAGGTAACATTCCTTTCAAATGTACACAGTCGTTATAATGTGAAGGAAACATCCCCTTGAGATGAACACATATCACGCTTCCAAAGCATTTTCGTACCAGGTAGATGTATTTACCATAATCTAATTTTGTCATAAAAACGAAGGTAACATTCCTTTCAAATGTACACAGTCGTTATAATGTGAAGGAAACATCCCCTAGAGATGAACACATCACGGTTCCTGAGCATTCTGGTACTAGGTAGGTGCTATAATCTGAAGATGACCACATCACGGTTCCTGAGCAATTTTGCATTAGGTTGCCTGGAAGAGATCACTTCTAAGCGATAAAGCCGCCCATTGTACTTGTACTATGTAATATCTCTCTGTATGTGTGGTGTTGGTGTTTTTCTGGTGTACCATAAATAATTTTTGTATTGTATTGTTTTATTAGATAGGTGTATGTACGTACCATGATCTAATTTTCTCATAAAAGAATAACGAAGGTACCATTCCTTTCAAATGTACTCAGTTATATGAAGGAAACATCTCCAAGAGATGCTGACGCTTCTGCGATGATCCCGCTTCTTAAACATTGTTGTGAAATGTAGAAAAGATGTTCTGATGAAGTATACTTAGGTGTCATCCTACCTTCATGTTCAGATGGCAGAGAGGTGAAATAATCACCAGTGAGCTGCTACTTTGTGAACAAATACTGTGACGTCTTTTTTCGAGTATTTCCTCCTATTTTTTTCATTTTCCGGTGTAAAATAGTCACTGTTCTCATCGTTCTCATCACTGCGACGACGTTTTAGCTTTGCTACGCACTTATTTTGAAGTTTTTACGAATAAACGTGGCGATCGGCGACACACTAAAACGCGAATGACAATCAATGCAAGCAGCCGGACGGAGGAGTACCCGCACATAAAAATGATTGCAGATATTCTGCTTTCAACTTTAGTGGTAGATTGGCGATACCTAACACGTATACTACATATGGTTTCAAATATAGAAGGACGAATGAACGAAATACAATTAACCCACAATTAACTTATCGCTATCGTTTAGAAAATACATTTGACTCCAAAAAATCATTTTTACTTGTACGAAAATAAACAACTCGATTTAGTTCAAAACTAAATGTTTTACTTGCTGTGAAGTTACTTCTAATGTATTTTTTACATTTCCGCCTTTTCATTATGTATCTCTAGGAAATTCCCGTAATTAGGTAAAGTTTCGTCAGTCGGTACAAGTTTGTTTGATTTGAAACGTTTTTACTCTAACGACCAAAGCTTTTAAAGGAGTCAGTCTACCAAAGCGGAAAGTGAAAGAAAACAAATAGATGTTTAATTTTGTGACGCAGAAGGCTTTGAAAATATAGAAGAAGCTCTATGTAAAGTCCTAGGATGTAATATGTGAACATAAGATTTTATTTGAAAGGTTTTGCTCTAATGACCAAAGCATTTAAAGGAGTCAATCGACCAGAGCCGACAAAAGGAAAAACGATTTCAAGAAAATAATTAAAACAGATACGTACATGTTAAATTATTATGACGTAGAAGGCTTTGAAAAAAATTTAAGAGCGGGAAAGCTCTATGTAAATCCCCTAGATACAGTGACTTCTTCTTGAACTCCATATTGCAATATTGCGTCCATGTAAATCCGTTACCTACAGTGAACTCTATTTTGAGTCCACTTTGGTAGGTCTATGCCCTTAGGCAGCCTAATTGCGGACTGATGCTTCGGCACTTATTGACATTTTAGTACTGGTTATTAATATTTATTGCGAAAGCCTCGATATTTCGCCTCTAATTTCATGGGGGTGTCGGTTTGCCGATGATGTCATAAACTGCGCGTAGGTACTTACTCAGTTTTACGACGCTTAGGACTTCGGGGAATAGTATAAATAAAGTAATGTAATGTAGATATGGACAACGTTTGCAAATTCATTCCAATGTTATTAAGTCGAACGTATATCTGTCTGTTATCTTTTGACGCCTAAACGGCTCAACAGATCTTGATGAAATTTGGTAGGGAGGTAAATGGTATTCCCTGTACGGACATAGGCTACTTGAAAAGCGTGTGGGAAGCCGCGGGAAGCAGCTAGTGAGATATAAAATGATATACCCTTTCTTCCTTACGTTTAGTTGACACTACTGCCATAAATAATACAATACAATACAAAACACCACAAAGACAAATAAAATACATAGACATTAACATAAACAACTACAATGGGCGGCCTTATCGCTTAGAAGCGATTTATTCCAGGCAATCTTCAATAAAGTAGGTAATAATTCTTTAGGTAATTATTCTGTGTTACAAAAGTAAAAACAAAGTTAGTACAATCAAATAAGATGCGCTACAATCTCAGCGCAACATGAATTACGTTTTAAATCATTTATCCTCAAAAAGACAAATATTACATGTCACTTACTTGAGAACAGGGCCCGTACTCTTAAAAACGAAATCGAAGTTTCTGATTCTTTTTCGTGCAAACGCTGATCTTATGCAATGGACATAAGAGTTGGTTTTGCACGAACACGAAAAAGAAACTTCGATTTTCCTTTTCCGAGTAGGCCAGGGTTTTTACATAAAATTAGGTTTACATAGGTTATGGTCGTTCAAAATTTACTCGTTCAATGTGCTTATTTTTCGAGAAGTGAATCTTCAAAAACACCTTAGGTGTAAGTTTTCTTAAAAGTTGTAAAATAAAATAAAATTAAATATATTTGGGAGGGTAGGTTATTGTAAAGCTTTAATCACAATACTTTTTTTTGTTACAGGAATTTGGAAGCAGCTGTCTACTACTGCTCTGGGTAAGTTCTTGAACTAGTTTTTATTGGCAATATCTCCATCTCAAAGATGCGCGACTGCGAATTATCTGTCTAGTCGAATAATCTACAACTACTAATTTCTTCATTCGACTTGCATATTAGTAATACGACTTTGAACATTAGTAAATCTTCAAAGTCGAATGTCATCATCATCATCATCATCATCATCAGCCCATACACGTCCACTGCTGGACATAGGCCTCCCCCGTACGACGCCACAAATAGCGGTCCTGAGCCGCCTCCATCCATCGACTCCCTGCGACCACTACGATGTCGTCGGTCCATCGAGTGGATGGTCTCCCATGTAGGGGGGGATTTGCCATAATCACCACGCTTGGCAGGCGGATTGGTGATCGCATTGTTGGTGTTTAAAAATACTCAGAAGGAAGCTGCTGCCCTTCCTCTGGTAGGTTCCCTTAGTCGGCTTACGACATCCACGGGTTGAGTTGGAGGGGTCGATATTCGTACGCCGCGACCCCACGGCTTATATTCGTACTATGTCGTCGAATGTAACTAGTTTTATTTTGTATAGTTTAGCAAGAGATGCGAAGTTGCACTTTTTGGTCTACAAACTCGGTTTTCGCATTTCCTCCTTCCTCGTAAACTTTTACATGTGAAGCGTTGGGTGGCGGCAGCGAACGAACCCGGAATCGAATCGAAAGAAAATGTAATACTAGCTCTCTCTAACTAAGCCCGCTCCTGCTCATTCGAGCGGGATCGACTATCCACGTCGAATAACGAATCGAAACCGACTCAGGCAGTCGAACGAACGACTCGCGATTACTAACCAGATTAGTTACTAATTTGCTCTATATATTTGACTTGTCAAGTCGAATAATTCGAATGACTTGTCAAATCGAATAATTCGAATGAAATCATTCACAGTCACGTATCTTTAACTCAAGTAGGTACCTTACCTACCATGTTACTAGACGAAAGTGCGCTATACAATAATATTTGAATCTGCAGATTACCCATAACATCAATTATTTAGCTAAGATAATGCACACTGCCATTGCGTCGTTTCTTTCCGAACTTGGCTGACGCGTCTTCCATCCTCTTAACACATAGGTACCTACCTAACATACAGGGATCGGTATTTTTTTTAACAACAGTGTCAATCTTTAGTTTGTGGTCTAAAGCCGACGCTGAACAGATTATGATATCAATGTGTATGTGAGTGTGTTTGTGTGTGTGCGTGTGTGTGTATAAGCGTACGTACAGAGGATGAAGAGACAATTGAATTCTTCATTTATCATCTTACTGAGATTCCGTCCGAAATATTTTTTGTTCTAATAACTGTACTGTTAAAAGTTATCTACAAGTCGTAAGTAATAATTATTTTATATATTTTAGTAGGTTTATATTTCAATTCTAGGAGGCCTATGTCCAGCGGTGGACGTGTATGGGCTGATGATGATGAAATATGAAAGACGTTCATAAACAAAACACAGATAAAATTTATCTGCCAAGGATTCTTATATTCTCTTTAAACGGAGTTTAATGGAGTAGGCAAATAATTTACCTCGTAAAAAGTTTAACAATGCCTATTAAAGACTAGCTGATTGTAAACTATTAATTTACTGTCTTCTTCTCGCAGCTTCACACACGTTTTCCCGAATAAAACATCAATATTTAGTTTTTCCAGTTTAAGAACTACATCCTTACAAGATTTCAGCTAGATTTGGTCAATAGTATCTTATCTTGTGGATATTCCTTCCACTCGCACTAAGCGGTTTTTATCATTCGTAGGTACCACTAAGGATTGGAACTCGCTGCCTGCCTCTATTCTTTCAGCCAACTAAAACCTGAGTCTCTTCAAGACGAGAGTGAATAGGTGTCTTCTATGCCTTCGTGATACATCTTCAGCCACATCGTCACTTACCGTCACGTGATTGTGGTCAAACCACAGATATGATACTAGCTGCGCTGCCGCCGGTCAAACGAAAATCTATTGATTATAAAAAAGTTTTAGCCTAAAGAGGTTACAAACATCCAAACATACATACTTACCTTGATATTCAGACTTTCGCATTTATAATCTTAATTCCAGAATCAGAGTACATTCATAAAACAATGATAATTTTTATACGCAAGAAAAGATTTATGAAACATAATTTGTAGCCGATAAAATAGCAACTACAGAGGTAAAAAAGCAGTTTAAACTCGGCAGCACTAATCAATCAAGCTACAAAAGAAAGTGAAGGTAAAAGGAATTGATTATAATAATTATACGCTTGAGTCGAATAAAGGTGAACTAAGCTTTAGTAGGGGAATGCACTTAGAAACTGTTCTTCACTTTCGTTTTGACTCATTAGATACTGTTTCCAACCAATTGATTGTTTTGAAAAAACTCGCAACTCGCTCTGGACCTCGCTGACTGCTTCTGTTTTTCCGGTCAATTACAATCTGGGTCTTTATATGACAAGAGTGATACATCGTCGTGTCGGTCACATACCTTTTCACTTTCCATCAGGTGAGATTGTGGTCAAACGAAGGTCTATAGACTATAAGACTTCAAATTGCTTCATTTTTACGCTGTTTTTAGTTTTAAGCTTTACTTATAAATACTGATTTCTTGGGAATATTTTTATGGGACCACCTCGGGGTCTTTTTCTATACCTACAATATAATTTAAAAATCGGTTTATAATTTAAGGAGAATTCAACGAACGTGTAAGCAAAAAGTTAAAGACATACCTACAGCCTTCAGCCGAAAATAACCGAGACAGTTCTCCTTTTTTGAAGTCACTTAAAAAGTTAAAAATAGATGCTTATTTCCTATCTTTTAAAGAAACGGTGATATTTTTAAAACTTTTGAAACTATCATGGTTATTTACAACACTACAGTTAACGGGATATTTACCATGATTTGAGTATGCATGTAACTGTGCCGAAATATTGGAGAACTCAAAACTCAAATCATGGTAAATGTCCCGTTAACTGTAGTGGTGATATTTTTGTTAGTAAAATACGATATGAGAGGCGGTGCAAACAAATCGTTTCAGAACAAAAGTTTTGAAAGTACCTACCGGTTTAAACTTTAAATAAAATAACAAACACAACACATAAGTAAGTAGTAACTTTTGTTTTAACCAGTTACATGTTAGGTACTTAGAGTTATATGTATCTTAATGATAATACTTTAAGTTCTTACCAAATGTGTGGCACCGCGCTGTGACCGCCTACACATTCTCTCATTCTCTGGTTCATAGTGTCTTGTAAACAAGAATAGTAAGCTTGTTTTTATGGTTAACTAGCTGTTCCCTGCGGATTCACCCGCGTTCATTTCGTAAGTCTTATAGCCGTAAATCTCCCGTGGGAATTTGATATTTTACCAGGGTAAAAAGTAGCCTGTGTTACTCTCCATCCTTTTAACTAACTCCTTACTTAGATTATGTAGATTAGTTGCTTAATTAGGGCGGGATGGAAGGCCAACAAACAAACACACTTTCGCATTTATAATATTGGTTTGGATTATGAAATACAAATTAAAAGAGGATTAAAGTCATTTAAACGGGATTGACCTTTCCATTATTTCGGCACAGTTTCATGCAGAACTGTCCAGTATTATTTATTCTCTTATTTTTCTATTTTGCATACCTTGATTTTTTTATTGTTCTGAATGTGAACCTAATACCACCAGTATCTGTATTTTGTTGTAATAAATATGTTTTACTTTACTTTACCAAGAAGATTTTAATTTTTATAATACGAGTAGGTACATATACAAAAAACACGTTTAAAGTCTAAACCTAGAACTTTTCTATTTTTTCTCATAATTGTACACTTTTGCAGTCAACGGTGGACAGAAAGTTGACAATTACACGATTCAGTGCTCTACGATAATGCATGGCTTTCTATGGTGCATTGACGGCTAACGGCTCGGTGAGGCTAGTTTACCCTACGCTGCTGGTTAAAACTATAGCTACCTAACTATAAATGTAGTGAGGGCCAGACTCCACCAAAGCTGAGCTAAGATGAGCGGAGAAAATATGTGTATTAATCAAACAATAAAACATCACCATTTTTGTAATTGTAATTTAGTGACATGTCCAAGAGTCCTGTAAAAAAAGAAAGGAAATAATATATAAACGAAATAAAGCACATATTTGATATTTGATATATTCACACATTTCGTCACCGCTCAGCTTCAGTGGAGACCACCGAGCAGAGATATATCATTGTATGCGAAGAAACAAAGAAATATTGAAGGGAGATGTGAGATGTGTCTCGCAAGTTGGCGACGTCACGCAGCGGAGACGAGAAGAGATAAGGGGAGATGTGAGCTGTACCTCACTATACTCGGTGCCAGATAGCTTGGCGATACAGGTCGTTCACCTATCCCCTTCACGAAACCGAAATGAGGCATAACTTATGTTTTGAATTTTTTAGGGTTATACAATTCTTTGGAAACTTATTATAATTACGGACTTATGTTATTTTGAACGTTGAAAGTACTTAAATTCTTATTTTCATCTCAACAAGAATCCAAAGCTCGCCGAAGCAGAAGCTCAGCCGCTCTAGCCAGCACACATATCCGCTTTAGTCTAGCCAGTACGCACAGCTTCGCTGAAAATAGTGGTACATGACAAGGGAAATGAAAAATTTAGTTTGTACAATTTTCTAAGTCATTTAATTAGCAAATAAGAAATGTTAAGCACATTGTCTGTCATTTGCTATGAATCCATGCTAAAACTAACACTGAATATCCTAAACTCTGATTTGCAAAACTTCTTATCTGCTAGCTAGATAACTTGTAGAATGCAGAAATCACAAAAATCCGGATTATTTTTGTGATATATTCTGTATTATATTTTTTATTTAAAAACATTTACAATCGAATAATAGAACAAAATTAGAACAAGTATTTATAATTAAAACAATTAAGCTAACTGCCGACTGTTGCAAACAATCTACAGTTACTTATTTTAGACTTCATCAAGTCCAGGTTAGTCGAGGACTGTTTGTCACGCCTGAACGCTCTGGGCCTGAACAACAGAGTTGTCCTAAAAAAAGCAAAACTTAAAATAAGTGCAAAGGTAAGGGAATTTGATGGGAATTCATTTTATCGTTTTTTTAAAACACGCCATATTTTATTATTCCATGTTCTACGTAGAGTCCATGTCATTTAATCTGTAGGTGCCTACTTATGTACATTATTGTCTTAACTTTAAATGTTAAGCTGCCTGAACAGATAAGTTTTCGGTTTAAAAATCTTTATTTATACTCAAAAAGAACAAACAAGTTCACTTAGAATGAGTATACATTAGTATCTAAAAATAAGTAGATATTACTTGGTAAAGTTACGGTTAGTTCTTCCCCATATTTTTATTACATATTATAAATTAGATTTTACTATTGAATTATATATAATTTCACGCATTTTATATGGTTTTGAAGCTATTCATTTAATATATACCAAATACTTTACAATTACCTTACTTCATACAGGTGAGGTACCAACATAATATAGAAACAGAACAATAACTTCAGTCCAATTAACGTTTAGGAGATTACCTACCTACCTAAATGGAAAGATTTAAACCATGGCAACCTATCCCATTAATTAAGATTCGGTAAATAGGTTCAACGATAACAAGTAGGTACCAACCAATCAGCCAAAAACAATGGGCTTTCAATTGTTTTCTAAATGCAAATGAAATTTCAATGTTCTTCATTTGTTTTTGCTAAACGAACCCTTTTGACGCGTACGTATGTACTTACAATGAATTATTATGGAGCATTGCAGGATTTAGGAGCACATTGAGGAAGTATTTTTACGCAGTATTCTTCATTTTGTGCAGTTGTGGTACGTGCTCCATTGGCAAAAAACCTAACTTCCGAAGGGACTACATAATTTTGAAAGGGAAAACCTAATTGTCAATAACACGTATTGTATCACATATTGGGTAATAGAAATAAATAGCCTAGCATTTAGACTGCGACTACTACTGGGGTTACTTTATCCTCATCATTAGATCAGCCTAACTCAATCCTACAGGTTATTAAATAATTCCTATTACATAATGATGTAAATTATCAGTAATAGCTCACATTACCGTGATTCCGACATCTTCATTGTACAGATTATCCATGCCTTAAGCTAGATTTAGACGGGATATTTTACTTTACTCACACTATTGAGGTCCAAGGCCCAACTATCGTCGTCCCCCAGAGAGTAACGGTTCGACATAAGTTAATCGTTTATCATGTTTAGCGGTTGTCTGTTTCATTGTATTGTTAGTCGAGAATGACGAATATCACAAAGTACTTTTATGGTACTTTTACTTTGACTCGGCCAACGTCTTGATGTACATTAAAATCGTAATAAAAAAATTATAATTCCCAGACAATTAAGGCAATGCATTTAGCAATAATTATAACACAATGAAATTAAAATTTTAAGGACCAATTCACCCATTTATTTGGAATTGGTATTTTTCTACCCAACCAAATTATATGAGACCAAGCCCATGAAAGTAGTCAGTGTGCTCTCAGCCTTACCCGAGCACATAACTCTGCGTGCGCGCAGGTTCCGCTTCCGAGAGTGCGCTGGAGTTGGCGAAGCAGCGCGTGTGAACAATGCTTATGTAAGTAATTATCCTATGGATGATTATTTATTGATATTATTTTTTGATTGTTTGGGTCTATTTTAGGTTGTTCTGTATGATTTTTATTGGATCATGCGCTTATACCGCACGCACCCTGAAAAAGTTTCTCGAACCCAAATCAACTTCTTAGCCCCCGATTACATCAGCAATGAACTCAATTATGCTTTTCTACTATAAATAAAAAAAAAACCTAGTTTCACGAATTCATTATGAATGTAAGCGGGTTAACTACGAACCTAGTTTGTGTTGGAAGAATGATGAAGTCTCAACGTTGGTGTTCTTCCAACACACACTAGGTTAGTAGCTAACCCGCTTACATTCATTATGAATTCGATGCTTGTTTTCTAGAATATTTTGTTAGTTTTTTGTGAAATAAATTATGCTTGAAAATCCACACAGCCTCTTCTAGTTAAGCAGAGCTTATGTTGTTACTTCGACAGTATAGTTTTTTATGCACCTGACTGAGATAATTAAGATTAGAAGAATCAAAGCTAGGCCTTTGTCCAGCAGTGGGATCTGATGGGCTCTATAGACTAGATTTGTATAGTTTATCTGCTTTTAAAACTTTTGAAACTATCATGGTTATTCGCAACACTAAACGTCTTTATAATGGGATATTTAATTTACCATATGCGTAGACAAGAACCGATGTAGAGCGGAAACTTCCGCCCCGGACCAGCTCAAGGTCGCGGCTACACGTTAAGGGGGCCCTTCCCGGTACTACCATCGTCAACGCAAGCGTGATTGAAAAGCTTGTTGTTTCATCCAGCGCAATGTTAGAAAAAGAGGCAAAGCGAAAAGAGAGAGAAAGCGCCTGAGCGCTCGGTTGGCATTCGGTTACTTTCGCGAATAGTGCGAAAGTAACCGAATAGTGTGCGAAAATTTCATAAAACTTGTTCCAGGAAATACGTGTTTTTCAGTAAACCTTACAAGTTTGTCAAATAAAACTTTGTCGTTTAGAATCTCCATTATATTTGCAAGGTTTCTATCTTAATATTTTCTTTACTTTTACAATTTATGAGTACATTATAGACGCTCAAAGTTCACGTAAAATTTGTGCTAAAACGCAGATTTTGGTGGCTTATACTGAATTTGTTTCTCCAAATTTCGATTTTTTGTTACGATAGAAACCTAGATATAGTGCACAAGATTACCTATTAGTTAAAAGTTTCAAAGAAAGATCTGTTATAGCGCCATAATCACGTACGAGCGTTTGTATGAAAAGTAAGACGGGTTGGCCGCCCTTAAACAGAATACTCAGTATATCTCACTCGGGCTGTCGGCGCCGCCCGCGAGCCCGACTGAGATAGATTGAGTATTTTGTCGCGACCTTGAGCAGGTTACGGTTACGTTCACATACCTGAAGGTTAGCAAATGGTCAATTCATTGTCAAATAAAAAGTATCATACGTATAACAATAAGTCCACCAAAATCACAGGATCTGGATATACATAGTGACAAAATACTATTGTAATTAATTAATATCCGTATACTAAATATCCGGACATAAATAGTGGCAAAATTGTTATGTACGAAGTCGTAACAGCGAGTTATCGTTATCGCCGACAGGTTGACGACACCTGTACGCGTGCCAAAATAAATACCTAGTGGTACATATCTAACATATTCTACATACTGGACATTATGTCTGATTCATACCAATTATACGTTCACTAGCCTTTGCATGCGGCTTATCTCTTTATTCAGTAGAGCTAATTGAACGGAAGCCTCTCAAAATGTCGAGTATGTCCGGTTAGGTTAGTTAGTTAGTTTCCATGCTGGCTTCACTCACGGAGATGTTTAACAGTTTGCTTACGCACATTCCCATCTCTAGATCCATGTGATGGCTTGGTAGTAAATGCATTAAATAGACCTACAGTAGTTACTTGACAAAAATCTTAATATACATTCGCGAACGAAAGGTAAATAATAAAATAACCCCATTTCTTATAGTCTGTCAATGTAAAACAGTTGCTGGGCAGTGTTTTTCCCCACTCTGAATTATATCAAGTGAAGAAAACAGAGGGTATATGTCGCTTTGGCCCTATATTATAATAAATAATATGTTAGTAATTTTTTTCTGTTTTTCGAGATTCGAAACAAACTTTAATGTTTGTCAGAGAGGTAAACAATATCCCTGGGAAAAATATAGGCTACTTTTTATCCCGGAAAAGTTCGTGCAAAGCGACAGGTAGAAGCTAGTCAATAATAAATCAGCAATGCATAATTTCTATACCTTGGCACGATTAGTGAATATTATTTATTGATATCGTATGATATAAATTGTCGCAAGCAATTCGTGAAGGGCGTGTCGAGTCGACTAACCGTCTAATTTGAGGGGACAACTGATATAATTGAATGTTTCCGCTCCTGTTATAATGTGTGGGTGTTCATAGAAATGTCGCCATCCTAGAATCAGCCTGTTTTTAGAATGGCTCGGTGGATTACAAAATGGTACATCATAGATAAATGTCTAATCCGATTTTGGAACGATTACATCAGTTATGACTTAAAATTATTAAATTATTGTTTTGATATAATATGGCTCGCTATCTTCATGTTACCGAAATATTTTAATTTTAAAATATTTCTGTATTCATAGAAATATACTTCAAGTAATAGCTAGGGTTCAGCTAATAATGTACACGACTGTACTTATCATTTGTCTAACATGACAACGACAGGACATAATTATGTATTATGAAATTTATTAGCTTTGGTAATAATTTACTCATGTGATGATAGTATTATGCCAACTACAGGAATAAACGATAATATCAACCGATTTTATTAGAACAAAATTATTTCCTCTATATACGAACAAAGAACAAAATTACTTGAGCATTACTAAAAATAATACTGGTAGAGTTAGTAGGTAGAGTCAGATTTCAATAACTTTATTTCTTTAGGCTTACAAAATAAGCACTTAGGCAAGTCAAATTTTATACTATAAACAGCTTTATATATAGTAACTAGCTGCTGCCCACGGCTTCGCACGCGCTTTTCATGTACCCTATGTCCGTCCCCGGGATACAATCTACCTCCCTGCCAAATTTAATTAAAATCCTTCCAGCCGTGGGTGTGTAGGCGTGAAAAGGTAACAGACAGACAGATAGTAACTTAAAAATTAATAAGTAATTAATAAGTAGGATTATTATCAAATAAGAAATAAAGTGTTATTGATTTTCTCTTCACTTCGATTAAGTGAAAAGAAACCACTACCTGGTACTGTGTCTAATACATGTATGTTTATTTTGCGTATCTATTACATAAAAAAATGCGACTTAGATACATGTGGAGACTATTATTGTAGCAAAGAACGCTTTTATTTGGTCATCAAAAAGTTACCAATTCTTTGCGCGGTGTACAGAATATGCCGCTCTGCAACCTATATTGTATTATGTAGATTTTATTCTCGGCTCGCCAGGAGCATTACTCTAGTATGCAGAGCAAAACATTGCTATTTTCTTGCATTTTGTTATTCTGGTACAATACCAAGTTTGCTGTGTTTATAAATGCTCTAGGTCAAGTGAGGTGATAAAGAGATTTGGCTATGAGCCATTCTATAACATCGAAATCTTTCTGGTTTTCTCAGACGAACCAAGAAAACAAGAACAAACCGCGAACAAAGAAATTTTGTTATAGAGGTAGATTCGCTAATATTTTTTTTTATTGTGGTAGTTATTGAAATTTTGGAATCAGTCTAATATTTTGATCTTGAGCTCTGGAAAAATATAAGGATGAATATTTAGTAACAATTGCGCTTATTATTATTGATAATTATACTAGCTGCTGCCCGCGCCTTCGCTTGCGTTTTATCGGGATAAAAAATAGCCTATAGATTATTCCAGGTCCCAAACTGTGTGTGTTCAGTAGCTTTTGCGTGAAAGAGTAACAAACATCCATACATCCATACATCCATCCATACACTCCATCCATCAACTTTGACATTTATAATAAGTAGGATGTTTCTTATTTGTATGATCTCGGACCATATAGCGACCCGCTCTTTTGGAAGGCATTATTAAATAATAGATTCAGGCGTTACTTTGCGGAAATCCATTGCACAATATTAGAATGAAAAAATATTTAGTAACAATTCCGCGTATAACTAACTATACGCGGAATTGTTACTAAATATTTTTTCATTCTAATATAAGGCATTATTAATTTATTTTTCATCATCATCATCATCATATCATCCCATACACGTCGACGCCTTGTATCCTTGATTTATTTTTATTATTGATCTATAGTGTATTATACACACTGTGTTTTTATTTTCCTTTTTGTACCTATTTGCCGGGCCTACGGGTACAATTGCGTTTTACCGCTGGCCCGTAGGGTGCTGCCCTACGAAGGCCCCGACTACAGATGGCGTTCCTGTTTGAGAGGTGCGCGTTCCAACTGACTTTTGAATTTATTAGTAGGTTTGTTGTTTTACTAACGTGCTTTGATAAAAAATAACGAGTAAGAATCAGAATCAGAATCAATAACTTTATTTCTTTAGGCTTACAAAATAAGCACTTAGACAAGTCAATTTTTATACTATAAACATAGTTATTAATATCAAATAAGAAATAAGGTGTTATTGATATTCTCTTCACTTCAATTATTTGTCCACTAGTGGAAGAAGTGAAAAAGAAACCACTAGCACATTTATAATATCACATAAGTGTCTAATACATTGTTATGTAAGGTATGTGTGACGTGATGGATATAATAAAATACCTACGCATTCGGAAAATAACATAATCGTTTGGTAATTAATGAAGTAGAGGCGTTTGTTTTATTTCTTTGCATTGATATAGTCACGTTTCAGCCTAACAAATCAGAAATGGAAATAAATCAACAGAAGTTTACGGTAAAGTTATTGTTGATGGATGTTGTTTTGGAATAATAGTCTTTTTTTTTTATTCTTTTGTTATAAAAGTATTGAGTATATCAGTCTTCTGGTACCCGTAAGTAACGCAAGCTCTGCTTAACTTGGGGCTAGATGATGTTGTGTGGATAATCCAGCATTATTTATTTATATATTTTTTATAATAGCAACAAATTTGTATAGCTAGTATTCACAATAGTTGCAAAACAATCCAGAGGTAGCTCAACCAATCCATATAGATACAAATTGGAAACGTCCCCGTTCTCTTGTTTTCTATAAATCTTGTTAGTGCATTGTCATATATGTATGCATTTCCCTGTGAATTTAATGATAAACCTTAGCCGATTTAAAAAAAGGCGGTTATCAATTCGGCTGGATTTTTATTGTTAAGATGCGGTCAACTGTAACAAAGACAAGCGTTAACTACTTTGTTTACTCTTTTACTTATTTTTGTATTATCCTCCTGTGCATAAATAAATATAAAAACATCCGTTCCAGTCTCTGAATCTGTCTGACGATCAAAAGGTTTCACTTGCTCTACGTCGTTGGTCGTGCTTAGCATTAACAATTTCCTTTAACCCATGCACAAACCAACTGTTTTGTCAACTCTAGTTTCACGGATGTGCACATGTGGAGAGATCTCTATCAATGTCACGAAGGAAATTTGGATGTAAGTAAACAATCGAAGAAAGCTTTAAGCTAGTCACGATTGCGGTCACAATGTGCTGCATGTAAAAGTGTTGTTTACATTTGAGAAACGCGAATTAATCTTGCATGTAGTTTTAATACATTTACTTAGCAATAATGTCCGAAGCGTGTGTGCCATTGCGGTCGCGGTGTGAAGCCGCTGTCCCACCGTTGCGCACACTGTGCACGGCCACGCGGCGTATTTCAGCTGCGTAGCGGAGGTTCGTTTGTTTGACAACGTGGGTCTACGTTTCTACTGCAGCACACACGATACGCTTTTCACGGCCACGCGGCGCATTTTAGCTGCGTGGGTTCATTTGTGAACGTGGGTCTACGTTTCCACTGGAGCCCAGACTATACGCGCACGCTGTACATGGCCACGCGGCGCATTTTAGCTGCGTGGGCTCGTTTGTTTCATAAAGTGGGTCTGTTTCCACTGCAGCACACAATAAACCCGCACGCTGTGCACGGTCATATGGCGAACCTATGCAATAGGCGAACCTATCAACACAATTGCGTTATTACCATATTTTGAAAGACCTGTTAGGGCTGTTTATATATAAGAAACTATTTGTAAACATATAATATTATAACTGTTGGTCTTTAAATAAAATAAATAAATAAGTTTTGTCCCAGTAGTCTTGTGTACGTCCCAGTTGTCCTGCACAGAAACTACTGCACAAGATAACTGGGAATAAGCGGAGCTATTCGTGGCTTCGCCGCGTCGTTTGGGGGAGGCCTATGTTCAGCAGTGGACGTGTACGGGCTGATGATGATGAAGCGAATCCAGACAGAATCATACTTCACACATTACTTACCTTTCGCACCTTTCTGTACGTGGTACAGGCTATGCACGTGATACAGGCTATGCACGCGGTACACGCACTTGGAATAAGAGTCTGAATCGGTTAACTGTTTAAAGGTCGAATTTTATTTAAAACGTATCTAACTAATATTGAAAACAGGCGTTCAAGGTTCTACAAACAAAGGT
This sequence comes from Eupithecia insigniata, assembly GCA_947859395.1. NCBI lineage: Eukaryota > Metazoa > Arthropoda > Insecta > Lepidoptera > Geometridae > Eupithecia > Eupithecia insigniata. Next base: position 11,104,899 of record OX401999.1, on the reverse strand, counting down.
AAAATTAGATGTATTTTGTTTACTTTACACACAATTTTGTCACGTTCGATGGCATTTCAATATGCAATGTAGGTGTCTATTAATTTGATGGTCACACCTCAAACAATACCTCGTACTTCGGTTATTTATGTAGTGAGGTATATAATAAGGATAGGTATATAATAAGGATAGGTACATAATAATAATAATAATATAGCCATTTATTCCCATTTCTTATAAAACATTAGATAAATTAGATTAGAATTGAGAAAATAGAAAAAAGTACATAATGCATGCATTATTTTACCTAATAAATACAATATATTAATTTGATTTTACAACATTTATACGATATAATCCTATATATTCTTTCTGGGACGTCCATTTATGAACGTAGGCCTCCTCCATCCTGCTCCACTCGTTCATACCTATCCTTATTATACAACCTGTAAGAGAACTGACATAAGTTCTCTTATTCGTAAAGACATTTAGGCTAACCAATATTATAAATGCGAAAGTGTGTTAATTTGTTTGTTTGTTCTTCCCTCACGCCCAAACTAACTAACATAGAGTTAGTTGAAATGATAGAGAATATCATAGACTACTTTTGTATATTTTTTTGTTTGTCAACTAGTTTATGTGGAATTCGAATTTAACGCGGGTGAACCTGCGGGGAACAGCTAGTATTTTAAAAGCGAAAGTAACTCTGTCTATCACATATTCACGCCTAAACGACTGAACGGATGATAATGAAATTTGGCAGGGAAGGGAGGTAAAGAATATCCCGCGGATAGACGTAGGCTACTTGAAAAATGCATGCAGAGCCGCGTGCAGGAGCTCATAATAAATAAGGCTAATTTCTGATGAATTATAAAGAAATCTGTGACAATTTAATCGGCTTTTAAATTGAACACAATTACCCGCTGATTGACGTAAATTAACTTAAACTTAGTTCATGAGAACCTACGTAGATAATGACTAAATAGAATGTAGGTAGTTTAACATGTTTCTGAGTACAGTGCCACAATATCGAGGCTTCCTCGGTATATAAGCAAATTGAAAATACTATCAATACAATACAATACGTTTATTGATAACGCCACATACCCTTTAAAATATTTGCACCTACGTAGTACGCCTACGTAAATAAAACTAAATTTATTATGTAATTTGTATAAACTGGTATAGTGCCCAAAGTACTGAGAGAGCATAAGTTAAGTAACTGGAGATCCTATCCTACCAATATTATCAATGCCAAAGTTTGTATGGATGGATGTACGGATATTTGTTACTCTTTCAAGACAAAACTACTGAACCGATTAGGCTGAAATTTGGTATGGGTATACCATACCAAATTTCAGCCTAATCGGTTCGGGACCTAGAATAACATATAGGCTATTTTGTATTCCGATAAAACGCTGGCGAAAGCGCGGGCAGCAGCTTGTAAGTAATATAATAATTTGTTTTAAATTTTCACTGGAAAAATCAATTGTAAAAACTAGTTTATTCATGTATAAGCTTCCCTAATAGTTAAGTTACGCTTGTACTAGAAAATGGCAGCACTATTTTAGTATTTATTTATTTGTTAGGTTTATGTATTTAATAACGGAAAACAACGACGCGTGACCCGAGAGCTGGTGAGTATCTGGCGCAGCGCATTAGCATTGCCATACAGCAGCGGGGCAATGCAGCCAGCCTCTTGGGGAAGCTTCCGACTGGTATTGATATGGACCAGTTGTCCTACCTGTAGATTGTAACAGTCTGCAGTTAGTTCAATTGTTTCTATTGTAAATACTAGTCCAATTTTTTTTTCTATTCATCATTATCACAATCATCAGCCCATACACGTCCACTGCTGGACATAGGCCTCCCCCGTACGACGCCACAGATAGCGGTCCTGAGCCGCCTTCATCCATCGACTCCCTGCGACTGCTACGATGTCGTCGGTCCATCGAGTGGATGGTCTCCCATGTAGGGGGGGATTTGCCATAATCACCACGCTTGGCAGGCGGATTGGTGATCGCAGTGTTGGTTTTGTTTTTCTATTATTTCATTGTAATTTTCTTTGTTAGTAAAGATGTATATTTGTTTTAAGGAGAACCAGCAGCACACACAAAATATTAAAAGTTAAGAAAATAGAAGCAGAAGACTGTTAAAAGTTTTCATGAGTAAGGAGATTACGTTTTCGCCCCGCCTTAGGTACCAGGGATAGGTTTGATGGTATGGCGGTTATTTGTAGTAATTTTTACACATTTTTGTCTACTTTTTCGTCACTTTTACGCTATCAGGTCTCCAAAACGTCGTAAGTCCTTTGATAAAAAGTTCTACAACGACTATACTACTAATAAAACATCCAAAATTTATTTATTTTACAAATTTTAAGAAAACTTACTGCTTTACATTTCACATTAAGATCTTTGCTTAACATAACATGCATGATATGATTATGCATATTATAATACTGAGGGATAATTAAAAGTTTCCACTTATAAGGTCATCATCATCATCAGCCCGTACACGTCCACTGCTGAACATAGGCCTCCCCCAAACGACGCCACGAATAGCGGTCCTGAGCCGCCTCCATCCAACGACTCCCCGCGACCGCTACGATGTCGTCGGTCCATCGAGTGGGAGGTCTTCCCACACTCCGTTTCGCATTGCATCGCGGTCGCCACTCGAGAACCTTTACTCCCCAGCGGTTACCGGTTCTACGAGCTATATGGCCTGCCCATCGCCATTTCAGCCTGCTGATTCTGAGAGCTATGTCGGTAACTTTGGTTCTTCTACGAATTTCCGTATTCCGGACCCTATCGCGTAGAGAAACTCCGAGCATAGCTCTCTCCATAGCTCGCTGGGTGACTTTGAGCCTATGCACAAGGCCTATAGTGAGCGACCACGTCTCGGATCCGTAAGTCATCACTTATAAGGTATTTAGTGTATAACATATGTAAGTTAGCGATATAACATAAGTTTATTAAAGTATGCTACTAACACATGAAAAATTTAAATAAATTTAGAAAATTCACAATTTCGTTCTTAAGTTGCTAGTCGGCTACTAATAATTTATGCACGTCAATCAAACAAAATGTTTCCGTGAAAGGGTTTCGTTTTAGTTACGAACTTATTCACAATTCAGGTAGTCAGTAATGTATCCTTTATTTATTAACTTGACATTAACCTACCCTTAATTATCTGCTTCCCTCGATAATAGGGTAGGTAAATTATTAAGAATGAACTTTTTTGACATCAAAAGTAAAACTTAGCTTTGTACTTCCACTGTTTCATTATAATCTAAAAGAGTTCAGACAAAGTAATAGTTTACAAATAGATATTTTGTAAATTCATTATGAATGTAAGCGGGTCAACTACGAACCTAGTTTGTGTTGGAAGAACACCAACGTTTCATCCCTTAACGAGGGACTTCTTCAGAGTGCGCTTCGCGTCGCGCTCGTTCAGCGTCGCGGCGCACACTGATATTTTGTAGTTTTAAATTATGTACGAACTAGTTTCCGACCGCGACTTTGTACGGGTAATTTCTATGGAAACGTATAAAGGGGATATATATCCCATGGGAACTGTATTATGGGATAAAAATAGTCTATGTTTGATTCCAGGCTTAGAATTACCTGTATGCAAAATTTCAGCACGATCAGTTTAGTAGTTTTGGCGTGAAGAGGTAACAGACATCCATTCATACATCCATACATGCAAACTTTCGTATCCTACTAAATATATAAATGCCAAAGTTTGTAAGAATGGATGGATGGATGTTTGTTACTCTTTCACGCAAAAACTACTGAATCGATTAGGCTGAAATTTGGTATGGGTAAACTTTGGGATCTGGAATAACATATAGGCTATTTTTTATCCCGATAAAACGCGGGCGAAGGCACGGGCAGCAGCTAGTTTACATTATTAGTGTGACGGATGGAGTGATGGTAATGGTAAATGTATAGCCTGCATTGGCGACCAGTATCAACGGAGACTAGCCATGTGAGCCGGACATTGTAGTGCACAAGTGTGTGCACAAACACAGGTGTACTATCTATTCCCTCACTCTCCGTGTTGCGATAGCTGGAGTATACTTAGAAGAAAAATAATTTAGTAATGACTCGTTTTTCACTGGACAGTAAGTCGCGATATTATTCCAAGTTAAGTAAAATTTTAAATTAATGATTGCAAATATCAATTGTGTGCTCGCATCTTTGGAGTCTCCAGAAAGCGTTTCCATGTCTCCACACGAGATAAGAAATGCAGAATTAAAACACTTACCGTTTTCACTCTGAAATTTAAATGAAATATATTGAAAAACTCAGCGGAAATGAGTTTCTTTCAGCGAGCTTTTCACTTTTCAACGAGTGTTTTAGATATGCTCCGCATTCACTATTTTTTTCTTAGCGTTTAAATATGATTGTTAGAATAGTAAAACCTGCCAACAGTTTTCATAGAAGCCAATGAATTTATTAAGTTGCTGTTGGTAGTTTTTTGTGCCCAAAGTAGGTACTGGGAGAGCAGAAGTTGGCTGGAGATAAGGAACGCAGAACTCAAAACTCAAGTAAATACGCAAGTATTTCTTTTTAATTTTCATTGAAAGATTCAATTGTATTAGTTCCTTTATGTTTATACTACCCTAGTAGTTAAGTTACGCTTGTACTGGAAAATGTTAGTACTGTTTTGGTATTCATTTATTAAAGGAAATCCAGCAACACATACAAAATATTAAAAACTAGCTGCTGCCCGCGGCTGCACGCGCTTTTACCCTGTATCCTATGTCCTTCTCCGGGGTACCATCTACCTCCCTGCCTTTCATTAAGATCCGTTCAGCCCTTTAGGCGTGAAAAGGTAACAGACAGACAGACAGATGTTACTTTCAAATTTATAATATTAGTAGGGTTAATAGAATCAGCCCAATTTAGAATGGCTAGGCGATATCCAAAACGCCCCGTTCAATTTAATGCCCATGCCTATTTTTGAACGATCAACGATCAACAATATGTATGTCTAAATATCACTAACAATTAGACATCTCATCGAATCAAATTTGTAGATGTTTCCAAATATACTGCCCTTATTTTCTAAGCGGACTAGCTATTTTACAATCGGGCTGATTCTACGAACCGACGGCGACATACCAATTGAATCAGAATCAATAACTTTATTTCTTTAGGCTTACAAAATAAGCACTTAGACAAGTCAAATTTTATACTTTAAACAGTTATGAATACAGTTATTATTATCTAAAAAGAAACGAGGTGTTATTCATCATAGATGAACTAACTAACCATTTGGTAGGTTATATGGTAATAATTATTACGTTATTGTCAAGGCTATTTAAATCTACAATAAATTAGCTGGGTATTAGATAGATAGATAAGACTTTTATTTGCTTCTGCAATACACTGGGTGTTTAAATATAAATATTTGACAAACAATAAAACATGCAGCATATATAGGTATTCTATATTTGGCTGTTCGTACTACTTATGCACAATAACAATGCCAATGAAGCGCCCTTGACGCTTTCATCTCGTAGAGGGCAATAACTGCATTGAGCTCATAAATGCAAACAAGCCCATGTTGATTAGAATTGATAAAAACACAATTTACGTCTTAAGTGTCATGACCGCATATAAATTGCTCAAGTCCACTGAAGTGTAAGGAAACAATTTGCCGCCTTCGCCGCGTCCAGTCTAGGAATGCAATTGAAGGACAGCTTACACAGCCTGGCCAGAACAGCTTGAATGCGCTAGGATTTACCTCTTCGCATCAACATAACATTTTTATATATTTTTTTTATCGTTAATAGAATTTCGTTTGCCACAATCTCACCTGAGTATAGAGTAAGAGAGCTCTCAAATCTATTTTTCTTACTGACATATTTATTTTAATGGTTTTTTTTTTAATTGATTATTAATATTATATTAGTACTTTATTGACAAAGAAAATAACAATCAAATAATATAAACAAATTAAACTAGTATTTACAATCGAAACAATTGAGCTAACTGCAGACTGTTGCAAACAATCTACAGGTAGCTCAACTGGTCCATATCATTGCCCCGCTGTATGGCAATGCTAATGCGCTGCGCCAGATACTCACCAGCTCTCGGGTCCTCGGGTCACGCGTCGCTTCGACCAGGAGCTCAGATAATTTTTTGAAAACCCGGAGAGCCTTGGTACCCCACGGATCTTGGGTCTCGATTCCAAGGGGAGCAAATGCGTAGGCTCTGTCGAGACCTGCATATTTGCGCCTCTTGAAATCCTCGGCCAAATCTGCCGCCGAACCAGCCTTTACGGATGTCCCTGAAAGATGGGAACATTATTAATTAGGTTTCTGTACGAGATTAAATAAATAAAATACTGGACAATCCACACAAAATTTTCTAGCCTCAAAATAAGCAGAGCTTGTGTTATGGGTATTAGATAACACAAGGTCTGATGAATTTGCCATGAATAAAATTTTATGGGTATCCTACCTAAGGTATAAAGTTTTACATAAAATGCCATTTCACATTCTTAAATAATATTATAATGATTACCCATTATTTATGTCTAAACCTCGCCTTAACTCTAAGTGTTGCGCAGCGATTTCCTTTAGACTGTGATGCCCGGTGTTTTCTGCAATTTGCATAGGCTGATGATAACGACATTTTGCAGCCCTATGTACCTTCATATTTTTAGATAGATAACCTTTTGATGCTTGGCACTACTAATAGTAAATTATGCACCGAGGGCGTAGTGTCTAAGTGCTTATATACACGAGCGGCAAAGCGCCAACGGCAGAGGTAACTGTAGCCGTCGACACTTGTCGACAGCAGCCGTGAGAGACAATTTTACATGTCGCTTTAATCTCATTATTCCCCTGGGATTATTGTTCATTATTTCCGGGGGTTTTTAGTTTTGAGTTTGGAACCAAAATATGTGTATAAATTTTGATACAGAAGACTCGTAATCATTCGATTTGTTTGCATTTGGTAAAACCGTCGCCTTTTTCAACTAATTGCTTTCGATTAGGTTTACATGATCTATGTATAAAGTGCGTTTTTCGAGCATAGACATGAAAAATAATAATTTCAGTTAGAGTCATGTAGGTAGTTACGTTATAGCATTATGTATCATATTATGTACTTATATACAGGTGCAGGTTCAGTAAACTCATGTAGGAAAATGTTCAGCCACTTGAACAAACAACAGTTAATTACTCGTATCTTGTAATAATTAGCTCATTTATAGAATAAATTTCAGTGTGTCCAACAACAATTTCAGTACAATTTTTCAGTTTGGCGCAATTGGTAACGCGTTCCCGTATTGAGTAAAAGGTTGCGGGTTCAAATCCCGTATAGTTCGTAAATTTTAGATAAATTATTTAAATTCTTGGGATTTCAGTACTGTTCAGTACCTACTGCAAATATTATACAGTACTGCAGTTGGCATCCCACTCTTACTCATCAGATTAATAAAATAACCCGAAGTCAACTCTACCTACCTGCATCAATCAACCACTAACCTCCTTTAATTTAGCCAATTGTTCACTCAGTTCTTTAATAGACCGAGTATATGTATAAAGGTCTGAACACATACATCCAACCCCGCTCACGCACAATAGAAAAAATAAGCATTCAAATAGGCTTAAACTTTACAGTGTCATAATGGCTTCCCACAAGCTTCAATCACTGTCTGTCTTTTTTTTGTCTTCTGCGTACAATAACTTACGGTGCTTGCTTAATTTTTTAGGAAAACTAATGATTTATAAAAAATCATAATTATGTAACTTGTGTAAAAAAGCAATAGTAAATTAGATTATAACGACATCAAGGATGGAAGAAATTAATGAAATGAAACAAGTGGCACGCGAGCTGTCTGCTATCTGATTCTGTCAATAAATAAAATACATCTAAATATTATTAGTCGACGCCTATCTTTGAATGCTAATTTTAGTGTTGTGCGTAGTTGGACGTGTGAACGCCAACCTTAATCTTGCACTGCTGCTTCAATTGACGACTAATGCCTATGCGCAGGTTTTTACCGTGAGACGTCTGTCATTGCAAAAACTAACCTATTTCACACAGAAAAGATTTTCCTAGTAATTATTGTTATTGGAGTCGGTACGCCAGTTTTCTTTGTGTAATACTTTTCAGACTATAGGAAATGGTGCCAATGTATTGGGTGTTATGTTATGAACAAGCTAATTTGTCTTATATGACGACCTCATTGGCGGAGCGAGCGAAGGTCCGTCTGTAACGCTGGAGGTTGCGGTTGAAGCCCTGACGTAGGTCAAATGTTTTTACGATATTTTTCAATGTTCTACTCGTATACCAAGATCCATTCCAATTCCGGTCACATTTGGGTAGGTTTACTTGTTAGTACCTGTGACGGCATTAAACGCACTACTAACTCGTATTCACTTTTTACAAAGGCCTTCAATTGTCGGTTTCGACATTCACATGGAATGAAATTATAGGCGTGTTCTGTCCAGCCACCATTGCACGGTCTGGTTGATATTAATCAATAATATCCTATCCTATCCTACTAATATTATAAATGTCAACGTTTGTAAGGATGGATGTATGGATGGATGGATATTTGTTACTCTTTCACGCAAAAACTATAGAACCGTTTAGGCTAAAATTTGTTATGAGTATATTATGGGAACTGGAATAACATATAGGCTATTTTTTAAGCGCGGGCGAAGACGCGGGCAGTATCTAGTCTATCATAAATGTGAATGTTTGAATGGGTGGATGTATGTTTCTTACGTCTTCAAATTCTGCATAGATAGATAGATAATACTTTATTGAACACAACTTAAAAATAATTTACTAAATAATAATTATCGAATAAGCGACAATTGGCGGTCTTACCACTCAAGAGCACCCCATCGGTATAGATCTAAAAAACTACATAGATTACTCTTCAGACTATTCATCCATACTACAAATAATATAAAAGTGAAAGTGTCTGTATGTTACTTTTTTACGCCTAAAAAGCTGAACGGATCTCATTGAAATTTTGCAGGCAAGTCGGTATCTCGGGAACCGTACTTATTAAAGCACACGTGCGGGTATAAATGCGAGAGTTTGGATGTGTAGATGGATGGATGTTTGTTACATCCTTACGCCTTAACTACTGAACGAAACGCTAGTTCCCATGGGATAAAATAACCCTTAAAACTGTACATAGAAAAAACGCATGCAAAGCCACGGGCTGAAAATAGTCAACCATAATAATATAGTTACATAAAGTAAAGAGAATTTGATTTGTCAATACAGATATTTGCAAAAAGTTAATTATTTCAGACAATGATTCTCACTGAGGCGGAGGTAATGATTTAATTTATCTCTCAATTCATTTTAATAGGATTACCTTTGTTATCAAAAGATTAAAGTTTTTATTAAAAAAAAAAGATTAAAGTGATTGCATTCTATGTCATAATAAGCAAGCACTTAGCTAGGTAATTCACTAGCACAATGCAATGTTTTGTGTTTTTTTGTATTATATAGGAATTGATATCTTTGTTGCCAAGTTGGCTAACTGTTATTTAATGTAATATTGTAGCTACCTCGTCTCCCAGTCATCATCATCATCATCATATCAGCCCATACACGTCCACTGCTAGACATAGGCCTCCACCATACGACGCCACAAATAGCGGTCCTGAGCCGCCTCCATCCATCGACTCCCTGGGATCGCTACGATGTCGTCGCCTCGTCGGTCCATCGAGTGGATTTGCCATAATCACCACGCTTGGCAGGCGGATTGGTGATCGCAGTGTTGGTGTTGAAAAGTACTCAGAAGGAAGCTGCTGTCCTTCCTCTGGTACCTCCCTTAGTCGGCTCTTACAACATCCACGGGTTGAGTTGGAGGGGTCGATATTCGTACGCCGTGGCCCCACGGCCACGGCCGTCTCCCAGTCTCGTCAGTATATTATAGTACGTAGTGTAATTCTAATAAATATTGTTTTAATTTCCTTAACTTACTGTGATATACGCCACCGTCTATATTGTTATTTTATGTCAAAGGTTATGGAAGAGATCCCCTTATAAGCATGGAGCTTGCAGCATGGAGATTGCGGGCATTACCCCCCAGAGATAAGGATCTCTGGGGGGTAATGCCCACAATCTCCATGCTGGACAAGGGGGTTGGGTATCGCAGTTCGGTGGTAGAATTGTTCTGCAGAAGGCACTGCTGCCCGACCCCCCTGATGAGTACTTGTAATGCAAAGATGATAATAAATTCAAGTGCTATCGAACAAGTTGATTCACAGATCCATTAATTCGCTTGAAGTATTGATCTTACTAGATAATACTCGTATTTATTTTAGTATCTGTCTTTTTTATGTTTATTGTGGTGAGAAATAAATAATTTTCATTTCATTTCAATTTTCATTTCATTTCAATTTTCATTTCATTTCAATTTTCATTTCATGTCATTTATTTGCATTTCATGTTGCACTTAGGACCTTTACTAATTATGAAACTGCGTCAATTTTAATCGGCCAAAGGGCCTGTGTAATATAACCTTTATTATAAACGCAGTAGATTGTGTTTAAGATACTACTACATAGTTCTAATTTGTTTCTATTATTTGATTGTAATTTTCTTTGTTAATAAAGGTTTATTGGTAAAAAAATAACTACATAGGTACCTTCCCACACACATTAATTTCCTCACGATTCATCAAGATTTCTAGACATTGTTCAAAACCTATAAGCCTAGAGATAAAATCGCGTGATCGGTACTCATTCGCTGTGCTTTGAGCACAAATGGTTGATGTTTACCGTTATTCTTTTGTTTTTTCTCTATTCACTGAAAACATCTTCAGGTTTTCCTAATGGAGAAATAACATGATAGTTTATTGTTTAGGGTTAGATATACGGCAGTATTGTTCACCTACGAGATGGAACAGCATTGGAGTGAATGATGCTTATTAATAAATAACGGCTCTACCTAGATAAAACACGCATATCTTAAGAATCTTACAAGGACTCTTTGTTGGCTCTATTTTCAAATGGAATCAAATACCTGAGCTGACCCTCATATTAGAATCCTTTGAGCCATTCCATACATGAACCTAATGACTGGGTGAAATAAGACGCTTTGTCTGAATAATGTCTTTTGTCCTGTGAAATATGTTGCCAGAGTACGAGTTTTCAAAAGATTTTCAGATTTCAGTAACGTTAATTACAAAATAAGCACTTAGACAAGTCAAATTTTATATTTAGGTACTTTAAACAGCTATGAATATAGTTATTATTATCAGGTGTAATAGATTTTCTCTTCACTTAATTTTTTTGTCCAGTAGTTGAAGAAGTGAAAAGGAACCTACTAGTGTCTATAAATAAATGTACATTTATAGTGTCTACACATGATTATTTTGCCTACCTAAATCTAAATTTTCAAAAATAATAAAGTTGCCAACCAACTTCTGCTGATCGTATATATTTTATAGCCGACCAAAACATATGGCTGTAGGTGTGTCAAATATTTTTTTGGCTGATATTTCCGGCTGACCAAATATTTTAAATAAATACCAATTACAATTTACTCCCATTTTCGTTTCATTGGTAGCAATTTCCACGGTTTTTCATATGGCTGTTGCAACTAGGTGCAATAAAGTTGTACGATAGTAATAGGGTAGTAGTAAAGACAGTATTTGGATAGTTTTCAAATGTTTATCACACTCAGACAGACTTTCCTTTAAAACTGCGTACGCTTCTATAATAAGCTTCCATCTGAAGCAACTGAACTCCCTATTCGTAAATTTAAACAGTACATTAAACAAAATCTTATCAGGAAGGCCTTTTACTCCATAGATGATTACATCAATGATGTTAATGCTTGGCCAGGTGTCGCTCCGTTCCGCACTCTCAATAGTATGTAAGAAATTCAATGTTCTGTTTAGCTTTTAAGAAATATTGACATGTATCTAAATCGCATTAAATTTAGATTTAGATCAAAATAACAATGTATTAGACACTTAAGTGATATTATAAATGTTCTAGTGGTTTCTTTTTCACTTCTTCCACTAGTGGACAAAAAATTGAAGTGAAGAGAATATCAATAACACCTTATTTCTTATTTGATAATAATAACTATGTTTATAGTATACAATTTGACTTGTCTAAGTGCTTATTTTGTAAGCCTAAAGAAATAAAGTTATTGATTCTGATTCTGACTTGGTGGCCTACTCGGAAAGTAAAATCGAAGTTACTACTCGTTTTTAAATAAAACATACTCTTGTCGCCTACATAAGATACGTTTACATTACACAAAAACTTATCAGATACTTCGATTTTCGTTTTTACGAGTAGGCCCTGTCAAAAATCCGATTCAGCGGATCCGATGCAATCCTACAAAAACGTATCCACTCATGTATGAATTCCATACACAGCTGATTTATCCTACTAATATTATAAATGTCAAAGTCGTACGTATGGATGTTTGTTCCTCTTTCACGCAAAAACTATTCAATTGATTGGGCTGAATGGGTATAGTTTGGGACATGGAATAACGTATAGGCTATTTTTAATCCCGATAAAACGCGGGCGAAGGCGCAGGCAGCAGCTAGTATGTCTATATTTCAAGCAGGCTTGTTAGTAGCTAGTTATAAGCGAAAGTAGAAACCCCACAGACAACCTTCATTCACTTTAGCAATGTGGATGTCAGGCGCAAATTAAGTACTTAGTAAAGTGTAGATACAAACGCAGGCAAGCATATAATGGATACTGCATTGTAAGATTCTAACCATCGCCATCTTTGTGCAAATGGTTTCCCTTGCAGGCTTTCGCGTTTAATAAGCTTGAACGTTGTTTGTGTGGGATATTATAATATGGATAGTAAGAGATTTTACTTTTATAGTTATGAACAATTGCAACAGTTCTCAACATGGGCGGCATCGTCTTGAAGAAGCTTGGAAAATGTAACTCAAAGCCAGTCAAGGTAGTAGAACCTTGACTGATCTGACTGATTTACGTAGAGTCCGTAGAAAAATGTTTTTTTTTATTACAATTAAATCTTATACATATATCACCAGCCCATACACGTCCACTGCTGGACATAGGCCTCCCCCGTACGACGCCACAAATAGCGGTCCTGAGCCGCCTCCATCCATCGACTCCCTGCGACCGCTACGATGTCGTCGGTCCATCGAGTGGATGGTCTCCCGCGCACTAGGCGTAGCCTGTATCGCGTGGTTCTGAAGGGTTTTAAAATTCAAAAGTCAGTGTTTAGAAGAATTCTGTCATTTAGATAGAATTTAGGTACGAGCTTTCAAAAGTGTATGTTTTATTAATAAAAATCCAACAAACCTGAAATCAGCATATATCTGTCAAGATTTTAATACAATACCCTTTATTTCAAAAGTAATAAAAAGAATCTGAACTACCAATTGAAATTTGAGTAGGTAATTGGAGTTACTGTGCACTTGCAACATGGAAGTGTCACCCCGCAACACAATAATGCTGTTTTAATTAGTGTAAGAACCTGTTTTTTTAATTGGTCGTTATTTCTCTTTATTGCTTCTCATGGGTTTGATATTGATCAATTTTATTGTAACACGATACGTTACTGCGCCCTGAGGCTCCTCTACATTTATATTTATTTCTATCTCATCATCATCATCACATCATATCAGCCCATACACGGCCACAGCTGGACATAGGCCTCCTCCATACGACGCCACAAATAGTGGTCAAATAATTATAATAAATAAGTTAATTTATGGGTCTAAAATAAGTAAAAATGACCTTATGTTTTAGCATTTTTCAGACCCGTCTATTCCTAGTGGGATTTTTTTCTCGATTGCCACTAGCGACTATTGGGAACAAAAACATTGGCAATTATTGCCACCACTAGTGGCGACTGGGATTTTTTCTCGATTGCCATCAGCGGTGCCGGCTATGGTGGTGGCTTTTCGGAATACATGGTCAGAGCAAGTCCGTCTGTAATTTAGGGTTAGAAATTTGTTGTGTTTGTTGTATCACAAAAACGTCTAGAGAAAGAGTTGCTATGAAACTATAATTTTTTGTTTGAAGAACACAAATACCTACAGTAGGTTCCAACATAGAAAAATATTTGCAGATCATACAGTCATTAGTTGGACTTATAACATTTGACGCAATTCGCACGTCATAACCTAGTTATTTTGTGCGTAAGAGCAAATATTTTAGGTACTTTTCAACAAAAACACATTTTACCTTGTAATAGTAGAGGGATCATAACATCCTCTCTAAAGAAAGGGAATCAATAGACCTCTGGTCCCTCTCAAGTGAACAAAGGGCCCAAAATTGTTGAATCATGATTGAACCTCTTTAATTTTGATTGAATATTATATATTTTTTTCTTTGTTTGTTTTAAAGGAGTTTTGTCAATATGACTATGCAGCCTTAGACAAAAATTACACTTCGAAACACACAACAAATACAAAAACTAATCTCAATCTTGGTTATATAAAAAAAATAACTAAAGCTAATACTGGAACATAAAAAAACCTTAGTGCTGAAACCTAATCGAATTATTCTACCCACAGAGGTACCCTAAAATTAGAACTGCACCATTAACTCTTGTTGCTGCCTATGACATATTGAGATTAGATTATAACTCACTTGCTATCGTAGAAAAAATACAGGCATATGAATACAAACAGGCTCTATACAAGTAGCTTGAGCACAGGTGTATCTATTCTTTTAAGTTTTAAATCACTGCCAGATTCCAGCAGCCATATTCTTAAAATGCCTATGACACATTGAGATTACATTATAACTCACTTGCTAAGATAGAAAAAAATACAGGCATATGAATAGAAACAGGCTCTCAGCAATGGTTGCTCATCAAAATATTTGAGGACATGTGAGATGCCCCCGTGTATAAATCCTTCAAAGTTTTAAATCACTGCCTGCATCCAGAAGCCATGTTTTATGTATTCTTAAAATACCTATGACACATTGAGATTAGATTATAACTCACTTGCTATGGTAGAAAAAATACAGGCATTTGAAAAGATGAAAAGATAGAGGCTGTCTAGCAATGTTTACTCTTAAAAATATTTGAGCACATGTGAGATGCCCCCGTGTATAAATTCTTCAAAGTTTTAAATCACTGCCAGCTTCCAGCAGCCATGTTTTATATATTCTTAAAATGGCTATTACACATTGAGATTAGATTATAACTCACTTGCTAAGGTAGGAAAAAATTCAGACATGTGAATAGATACAGGCACTCTAGCAATGGTTGCTCTTCAAAATATTTGAGCACATGTGAGATGCCCCCGTGTATAAATTCTTCAAAGTTTTAAATCACTTCCAGCAGCCATGTTTCATGTCTCGTCTGAAGCAAAACTATAGATAACACTTTCTTTAGAGCATATCTCTAAAGAAAATTGTACGACGTAAATGCTAACGACGTGCAACTGATGATCTAAAGATCACATAAAAATTGTCGTCATTCCAGGTCCAGAAGTTCAGGCTAAGAAAATTTAATTTGAAAGCCCCTTTGTATGTCCTTCGTAATTTACAATTATATCGCGAAGGTGTTAGTGGCGCGTCTAGAGTGGCGCGTATAGTTTTGGCGTATGCCATAAGTTCAAGCACCAAAATAATAGTTTGAAAAACAATTTAATTCACATTCACACTTCAAATAATAACTTTTAATTTAAAAGGGCTTGCAAATGTCATTATAGGATGTGTGGTTTTGCGTAATTCCACATGGTCAGAAGTTCTGGCGTTGTCTCAAAAAAACATTACCTAACAGTGTTACAATAAATCTTTAAATTCTTTGTCTCTCTAGGTGTGGCTCGTTTTACAACAAAAAAAGTATTGTGATATATGTTTGTCTGTCATTAAATAATAAACAATATTTTAATTTCTCAATATCAAAGGTGAAATAGAGGTCTTGTCGCATAAGCATTTCGTTCTGCACGTGTTTACGATCATTTGCCGGGTCAAGATTCATCACCCTATTTACTAGATACATTGTATAGGTACTACAAATATTTCTTTCACGCAGTAAGTCGTGTAAGTTATCACTACTATCAGAGGGTATAAAGTTAGATATTTACACGTGCGGTCAGAACTATTTGTTTTGAACTAAAAAAATTACCAATTCCAATTACAAAATACCTACCTAATGGGTTTTGGCGAAGGATTATAACAACGTCTCAAGATACGTTAAAATAGTTCAAAAAAATAGAGGGGTAACCAAAAAAAAAGCAATCCTCTGTTCTATTTTAAATAATATTGTTTTTTGTGTTGAATGAATGAAGGAACACTTTATTGTACCTATTAAATTACATAAAAACTCTTACAACACTTATACCTAAAATTAAAATAAGTAAAGTACAAAAGGCGGCCTTATCGCTGAGAGCGATTTCTCCCAGGCAACCTTTAGACAGAATCACTAGGTACCATTAGTGCAATCTCGATTTCGAACTTACCAAATGTGTTAATATTTCAATAGTGGATTCAATGGCAGTAAAATGTAGGTTCGGAAACCTATATTTCTGAGAATTAGCACCCCCCAACTCTTCACAGAGAGACAACTAAGGAAAATCTACCACCCCCTACAATCCACAAATCGCATGCCCAGCGCGTGGTGATTATGGCATTACCCCCTTATGATAAAAGCGTATAAGGAGCTTATCACGTCAGGCCTACGTTCAGCTGTGGAATGGTAACGAGGATGATGAAAATGTAGGCCAAGAACATATGTATGTATGTATATGTATTTCCTTTTTTTAACTCATAACCATAATATATAATAAATAAATAAATAATAAATAACATAACATAATCTCTGAAACTACAAAAGTTACGAGACTGAAATTCTGTTTCTTTTCCAGACATAGGCAGCCAATAACAGCCCATTTTTGGAAATTAGCATTTTAGGTTATCGCATAATAACTTTAAAATCGTAGAGGATTGGTTGTAAAACTTAGGCAGTGATAGTTTGCATGGAAACTAACATTACTTGGGGTATTTCTAAAGTCTACGCGCATGAAATCGCAGGCGAGTCAGCTAGTAAAAGAATAAACAACATTTTGAGACATACAATAGAAATTAAGATTCTTCCGTTCACAAAACTATATAGATAGCCCCTCACAGGTAGGTAACAATAATATCCTACTGATATTATAAATGTATAAGTTTGTAAGGATGGATGTATGGATGTATGGATATTTGTTACTCTTTCACGCAAAAACCACTGAACCGATTAGGCTGAAATTTGAAATTTGGTATGGGTATAGTTTGGGACCTGGAATAACATATAGGCTATTTTTTATCCTGCTAAAACGCGGGTGAAGACGCGGGCTGCAGCTAGTATAGTAATATACCGTGCTATAAAGCAAGCCCGCGCCTTCGCCCGCGTTTTATCGGCATAAAAAATAGCCTATATGTTATTCCAGGTCCCTAACTATACTCATACTAAATTTCAGCCTAATCGGTTCAGTAGTTTTTGCGTGAAAGAGTAACAAATATCCATACATCCATCCATACAAACTTTCATTTTTATAAAATTAGTAGGTTATGGCAGTCAATGATGGGCTTGTATACCTGAGTATAACATATCTACTTCCCTATTGATAAAACCGTCATGATCTTCACACTCACAGATTGAATGGGAGAGACGCTTCTCCGTTCTTAGAATAAGTATGAGCTTTCTCTAGATAGCGGATTTGTTTGGAGGGCGAATTTAAATGGAGGTATTTAGATACGATCACTGGTCGACTTGACTTTTAAGCTGAAGGTGCGAGTACGTGCATCTATGCCGAGGAGGACGAGAAAAGGAGGTTAGGGAAAAGGCTCTATGAATGTAGAATGAAATCTGATTTGGTTTCAATACAATATAATAATACAATATTCTTTATTGGACACCAACAAAAATACAATAAAAATAGACATTAAAATAAACGCTTAGAAGCGATCTCTTCCAGGCAACCTGGTTTCAACGACAAGAGCAATAAATAAATAATGCTGGACAATCTACAAAGCATCATCTAGCCCCAAGATATTGTGATAGATATATAATTTCTCATTATAGATAGAGAATACTCAGAACACCCGGGACAGATATTTGCAGATCGTATAAACATTTCTCCCAAGGCGGGAATCGAACCCGCAACCTCCCGCGTCCCAGGCGGACTTTCGCCCGCCGCGCCACATCGGTCGGCAATAAAATAATAATATCACATTAACACTATAAATGAGAAAGCTTGGACAGATGTTTGGAGGGATGCGTGCGATACCTCATCTTCATGCCAAAACGACTGAACAGACAGGGCTGAAATTTAGCATAGATGTAGCTCTGGATTTCCACGAGGATTACCATATTCACTTCTTATCCAGGAAAAAATATGCAAAGCCCCGGGTATGAGCTAGTTTAACATATTGAATGCCCATGTCGCACATTCTAAAGTTGAGCAGGATAAAGCAGCGTGCCCTTGCAGATCGCACCGCTAAGATTGGCACAGATAATGTGTTAAAATAATTACTATATAAATGGATACAAAACGGACAATGTTATCCAAGTCACATATAAGTGGATGAAGAAAACATTCATCGTCATCATATCAGCCCATACACGTCCACTGCTGGACATAGGCCTCCCCCATACGACGCCACAAATAGCAGCCTCCACTCATCGATTCTCTACGACCGCTACGATGTCAGCGATGATCCATCGAGTGGATGGTCTCCCATGTAGGGGGGTTTTGCCATAATCACCACGCTTGGCAGGCGGTCTCTCCTCCGTAGACCGAGACACGTTCTCGGTGACCCCGTTGATCCAATCACCGTCGCTACCCCGGAGGTGGCAACCGATTCGCTACCGCACACTACACAACCGACCAAAAACCGACCCCGCCGGATGCGGGGCCGAAGAATTCCCTGCTTCCGCCCTTAGGTGCATTCGTGCACTTAGGCGAAACCTCCATTACCCTTTTGTAGCATCTGGCGACAGCCCAAGTCGAGGCTAGCACCTAAGTGGTGGCCCTTGTGCGTGTCGCCCCAACCTAACTTTAACGGCGAGGCGCCCTCTGCACCCGCCAAAAGTCCAGTAACGCTGTCATGGCCATCTACGGTCAACAACATTATAATCCTATCGAAAAACAAAAAAAAATTGGTAGGCGGATTGGTGATCGCAGTGTTGGTGTTGAAAAATACTCAAAAGTAATGAACCTGCTGTGGGAACCAGAGGAAGGGCCTCTGGTTCCCATAGTTCCCTTAGTCGGCTCTTACGATATGACATCTACGGGTTGAGTTGGAAGGGTCGATATTCGTACGCCGCAGCCCCACGGCCCATGACAACATTGTATCGTTGTTATTTCAATATCTTGAATTCTTTATTTATCGAGGTAGTACCTATACCTATCCCCATAAACTTTGGAATTTCAATCAACAGACATTTTTATTACTTGGCAGGAGTGGATTAGTACTTACACAAAATTCACTCACTTGTATAAATGTTAACATCAGTTAATCGGAGTCTAGTCCATATTAATACCTACACTAGCTGCTGCCCGCGCCTTTCCCCTCGTTTTATCGGGATAAAATTGCCTAGGTATATTATTCTTTATTCCAGGTCACAAAATATACCCTCACCCATACCAAATTTCAGCCTAATCGGTTCAGTAGTTTTTGCGTGAAAGAGTAACAAATATCCATACATCCATCCATACAAACTTTGAAATTTATAATATTAGTAGGATAATCACACTAATATTATAAATACGAAAGTTTGGATTCATGTTTGGATGTTTGTTACCTCTGCACGCCAAAACTATTGAATTGATCAGGCTGAAATTTGGCATACTAGTAGTTTCAGGCCTGGAATGAAACACATGCTTTTTATCGCATAAATCCCATTGGATTGCCATAGAAATAACGGCTGCGAAGCCGCGGGCAGAAAATAGTTGTAAAATAAAGCTGAGTTCCCTACGCAAAGACAAAATGCTTTGTTTGTTAATTTGTCAAGAATCGGCATATTATGAGTTTACTTATTCGTGGAAATTGTGTTGAAATAGTCTACGGACCTACTTTATATTTTGCTGAAGAGGCTTTTTAAAGTTAGGTATAAGTGTATGAAAATAGAGAAGTTTTGTCCCGCAAGCATACCAAGTATGCAAGGCTTAGGTACTTTGAATATTAAATTGATTTGTAAGTCTCTAGAATTTCTTCTTGTTTAGTTATTTTTGTTAGTTTACATTAGAACCTGCTCTACATGCTAGTTATGTGTCTATCTTTGTGGCAATAAGCTCCTCCGATCTTAGAAATTGCTTTAAAAAGTATAATTCGTACAGAAACCTCAGCAGGTTCCTAGTATCAATCACATTTTTATAATTAAGCACTAAAAATTCAATACAACGTGTATCGCATAATAAAATTTCTCAACCGCGAACTCTAACGATAAAAACCTCCTTGATAAGCCCTCCCCTTGAAAGTCGCCCCTCTTACGTAGGCTTTGTTTTCAGTTGGCGCGGGCGGCGGCGGCGACGCGAGTGCGCGCGCGGCTGTAAGCGGTCCCCGACGCCCGAGGATGCGCGCGGGCCGCCCAGTCCACCCGCGCCGACCCGGCAAGCCGCGCGCACCATGCTCAACATGAAACTAAAAGAGCGCCTCGCGCTCGCACTCAGCGCATTCGTCATACTCTTCACGCTGATGCTTCTAGTAGACCTCCAGATGGACTATGGCATCTCCGGGCATAGAGTGCCCTTGCACGGCCGAGTCAAGATCGGGGATACTGATGATAGGGGGAGATCTGCCTACATGGAGTTCCGGAAGAGATTTTTGCAGAAAAGGTTGGTGTTGTGATTTTTTTGTGTTATAATTATAACTTTATGGATTTCGGTTTTACAATCAAAATTGGTGAGTTTAATTTTTATTTCATAGAAAAAAAATCTGTTGTACGTCTATAAAAACTCAAGTTGTATTAGCGCATCATATACTCAATAAACGACATATTCTCGAGTCGATAACTACGTAAATGCGAAATTCGTTTAAAATTACCAAAACAAGAAACAGTTTGTTTGAAATTGACATCAATAACACTCATTTTCCCTAAAATTCAATACGCATCTTGTATTTATGTGAATTATTTTCTTTAGGATAACATCTCAACATGTTCTTTATATTGGCGCTTATCTTATCGCAAGTTACAATGACCTATTGATAGCATCATTTATATAAATAAATAGGCAGAGCTCGTTCGCTTAATATTTGTAAATAATTCAAACTAGTTCTTGCAGTCCATGATTTAACATTAGCTAATTATTAGCATAATGACTTGTTATTGGCCTAGTTTATCGTTTTAACTATAAACTGTTCATTCGCTGGTTTTTAATATTAAAATGACAATGACATATTTAATAACTAGGTATGCCACCGAAAACTGCTCAAATTTCTACGTTTATAAATTGTTTTGGGATTATAGATATTTTCCTTTTTTTATACTTTTCTTCAATTACGGTTTATTCACTAGCATAGTTAGATTGTAGTAACACCGAGATATTCAATGTTTTTTTTTTTATAGACATAATAAAGACTATAAGGTCTATAAAAAAAAGAAAATAACAATCAAATAATATAAAGAACTTAAACTGGTATTTACAATTGAAACAATTGAGCTAACTGCAGACTGTTGCAAACAATATATAATTATGTATATACATATTTAATATTCTATAGTATCCTATAGTTCATTTTATAATATTCTATAGTACTTATAAATAATACAAGAAAAACTTAAAATACGTTATATAATATTATAAATGAAAATAAACTATACGACGATTTGTTCATGAATCATCTGCAATTTCTGTAGAATTTGAAAAGACATAAATCATATCCTATCAGACCATCACTTCCTGTTCTCACATTTGATAAAGATTCCATTTTTTCATATCTTTTGATAAGAGTGAGTGAGTATTATTAAATCTACAAGAGTTCACAGTCAGAATTATAGCGTGGTAATTAACTGCAATGTCGGTAATAGGAGACAACGCATAATATTTCTAGTTCGGACGTCAGAAAATGTTTGTATTAGTGGCTCGGTTTGTAATATTATGCTTGCTTGCGTATCAAAAACTCGCGTTCTAATAAATAAAAAAAAAACAGTCACAGAGATGGGTTTACAAAGCAAGAACTTACGATCTATTTCATATTACATGTAGGTAGTCTAGTTTTCTGTTTCATTACGTAAAGTACATACCTACTTGTAATAAACCTTTCGGGGTCAAACATAATGACACCTCGCTCTAAGTTTGCTAACTTGTATTTAGACACGAGGGCTCAGTCCTCTGGCTTCTCCTCCTCATAATTTTATATTAAATATTTAGTTGTTGCAGTGAAACATGAAGAAAAGGAGATATACATAACAATATACCTAATACATAAACATATTGTATAAACTACATCGAATTAAGCCATAATCCTAATTCATTACAAAGATATACAAGTAAAATACAAATGCATAAATGTATAAAATTAATATTAATATAGTCCAGAATAAGGATTGAATATCTAACAAGTCTTCTACCTGAGAGTAGTCTATATTTTGCAATCTATGGAAACGTGTAAATGGGATTTTTATCCCAACCGATTTATGAGATAAAAAGCCTATGTTACCTGGCTAGGCCTAATAATACTAATTGCACTTGCAGTCATCATGGTTGGGAATGTCGATTTTTGCAAGTGCTTTTAGTAGAGCAGAACAAAATTCAACATTATTTTTACAGACATAAAGCTTTATACAATACTGCCCTGCTAATCGTACTTACAAAAATCGACATTGCCAACCACGTCGATTACTGCAAGTGTGATTATTAGGGTAGTGTTAACTGTATGCAAAATTTCAGCCCAGTCCGTTCAGTAGTTTTGGCGTGAAGAGGTAACAAAAATACTTCCATACATCCAAACTTTCGAATTTATAAAATACAAACATAAGTGTGATTTGTTTAAAAAAGTACATTTATTTATTGAAAACTCGCAGAACCGATAATCGTTGGGGAGTAAAGGTTCTGTAGTGGCGACCACGATGCAATGCGACACAGAGTAGGTATGGGAAGACCTCCCACTCGATGGACCGACGACGTTGTAGCGGTCGCAGGGAGTTGGGAGATGGAGGCGACTCAGTAGTACCGCTATTCGTGGTATTCGTCGTCGTTTCTGGAAGGCCTATGTTCAGCAGTAAATATGTACGGGCTGATGATGATGATGAGATTTATAACCTTGATATTCAAGATTACAGTAAGTCACAAACGTTCTTAAAGGAAATGACACATCAGTTAAGACTGCAGGCAAACGGTAGCGCGTAGGTAGGTGTTAATTAGAGAATGAGGATCACGATTTAAATTAGACGCATTATTTAGTACCATTGTTAGTGTAGGCACACTTGTGTCAAACTAATTACTAATCTTTACTTCCTTACTAATATTATAAATGATAAAGTGTCTGTCTGTCACGTTTTCACGCCAAAACTACTGATCCGATTTAAATGAAAAGAACACATATACTTTATAGCCTGAGAAAGGACATAGGCTACTTTTTAATGCGAAAAAAGGGTTATAAGGTGTTGAAAGATGGTTTAAAAGGTTGTATAGAAGTATCGTCATTTTTAAAGCTAAATGCTTGGAATTATATTTTAAGGCTGTTAATTGGATTTAAATATTATTTAAAGTTTCTACAAATTTTACCCTCAAGGGGGTGGGGATGAAAGTTTGTATGAAAATCACACTGTCACTATTTCACGCGGACGAAGTCGCGGGCACAGCCAGTATATATATAGCCCTTCCACGCTACAATATGCCACAAATGCTCTTTATTGCACACCATAACAGAGAAAAACAGAACAAGAAAACACAAACACAGAAACAGTTGCACAATGGTCGGCCTTATCGCTAAAAACGATTTCTTCCAGGAAACCTTTGGATGGACACGTAACTATTGTACAGGTATAGGTGGCGTATTATAGGCAATGCATACTATGCAGTAAACGCAACGTACGCCACCAAATGTAAGAAGTACGACAATTCTATCTATGTATGTATGAAAAAAAATGGTAAGTAGGTACACGTTTTATGGTCCTTGACGTACTAATGCGTCGCATAGGCGTTGGGTCAGTCTGTTTTTAGTTTTAAAATTAGCGCGTTTAGATCTTTTGTATGAGATATGTAACATTCTAAATTAGCATTACTAATCTGCTCATGGATGTTGTAGAAGAAAATGAATAGCAAGTATTTTGTATTTGTCTATGTAGGAAGTAGTTGTCTATGTAGGTATTTAGTTCAAGTTTAAGTCAAGTAAGTTCTTTATTCATAATCATAACAAATTGTATTCAATGTCAAATAACCCATAATAAAAATAAATATTTTACAAGTAGGTAAAATAAAATTTCAAAATGAATAATAGTTAAAATATTTTACGAAGGTACTATAACCAGTTGAACTTCCTCGTAAAATAAAAATAACTCCGACAAAGTCATTTTTGCCAGCGCTTTATATTTTTTTGCAAAAACATATGACAATCATTGTAACTCGATCAAATAGAACTTTGTATTTCAATTACCAAGCTATTGTGTGGAAATATTATTTCCGGAAATACAATGTTCTAAAGTCAATAATTTGGAGTCATTGTGTAAGGTCACTGACCTCAAATTGTCGGCAGATGTATGAAGCCAAGCAATTGGCATTACAAATATGTATATGTTGGTATAATGTAGGTAGGTACATAAATGTAAATAAAATACCTATGTATCTATAAAAACATATCGAACAAACAGTAAAATTTGTCGCATCCGACAAATATGCATACTACATATATCATCATCATCATCATCAGCCCATAAACGTCCACTGCTGGACATAGGCCTACCCCGTACGACGCCACAAATAGCGGTCCTGAGCCGCCTCCATCCATCGACTCCCTGCGTGTGCAGCATAAATTATATGTTATCATCTCTAACTGCTGCCCGCTACTTCGCCCGCATTTTATCGGGATAAAAAGTAGCCTATATGTTATTCCAGGTCCCAAACTATACCCATACCTTCAGCCCAATCAGTTCAGTAGTGTTTGCATGAAAGAGTAACAAATATCCATCCATCCTTCCATCCTTACAAACTTTGACCTTTATAATATTAGAAGGATAAGCTTGAATTGGTTGGGTTCACCGCGCTCCAAGAAATTTTGAGTTTAGTAGAGTTAGCAAAGAAATAAAAGCATGAAACATTTATGTTCCAAGCATTCATATTTTTTACAAGTAACCTAAGTAAAATGGGTGATTTACATAAAATATGTAGTTTATGTATACATCCAAGTAAATGTACATGTATATCATAGACATGTGGTTATGAAAAATTTGGTACCTGCTCGCTCTTGAAGTGATTATCTTTATACAAACAAACCTCTATCATTTTGATTAAAGATAAAAATATGTAATTTTGGCACATCAGTTGAAGTTATCTAGTGATCGATAAGGATATGTTAAATTATTACGGTAAAAGCCGAAATCGTTGAATGTTGTATGAGAATACATACATTTTAGGTTGAAAGGTGACCGAACATTTACTGAGGTCATATTGTAGACTAGCAACCCTCCCCGGCTTCGCATAGGTAGTAGAACATATTATTTTGATAGAATGGGTCAAGTAAGCTATCCTTAATATATATAAGGATATACATACCAATTAAGGATAGCTTACTATCATATTTCCTACTAATATTATAAATTTCATAGTTTGTATGGATTGATGGGGAAAACTACTGAACCGATTAGGCTGAAATTTGGTATGGGTATAGTTTGGGAACTGGAATAACATATAGGTTACTTTTTATCCTGATAAAACGTGGGCGAATGCGCGGGCAACAGCTAGTTCTATAATAAAAAGTCTATCTCTATCATCTATCGCGGAATTTTTCATAGAGTAAGAGGAAAATTTCACCTTGAATTGTTTTGATAAGATAAGATGAGAGTGGTTGTAGATATACATAGGTAATATTAAATAGTTTTTAAAGCTGGCGCGACTATCTCATGTTTTTTCATACAATTAACCACGCTGAGATCATAAATGTGGGCTTCCAGTATACGAAAACAAAAGGGGACCGCGCTAGCTAAAAAAAATAGTTTAAAAAAAAAACCTATTTTTTTTTAAGAATAAGAATATTTATTTTTACAAACTTATAAAACATTGTTTAAGTACCTAGGACTAAATACAGAGTTGATTATGCAAACTTAACTAAATAAATCACTTAAAGTAACAAAAAAATTATCATCATCATTATAGGTTTTTTTATGGATGTCCTCTTAGCTTAATTTCAGCCACGACGACCAATCTCAAAGGAGACTAGACATGTTCAGCAGACATATTTGCACAATTTGCAAATTTTCACATAATAAGTGCACAAGTTTTGACGAAAACATAGATGCACTTTCTATTCCCTAACTCTCATAAACCGATGGAAGACTGAGACGACCGGGGAGAGGTCTGGCGCAGGACTAACGGCTTACGTGAGTTTCGAGGCACGGCATTGTCCGCCTACTTCCCGACTCGGAGCTACTGTGAATTTTTCTCGGTAGAAAAATCCCTAACACGTTAAGATTAGATATACAACGCAACGAGACTGTCGCCGGCAAAATACTTAAGTGGTCCTTGAAGTAATTCTTTATTGAACAAAGTAATACATTGCATGAACATAACGAATAGGACATATACATAAGCGAGCTTGACCCTGAAAAACTTTTCTTCCAGCTAACCTTTAAGTTACCTAAAGGAGATGGAACAGGTAAGACTGTAGAGGAATTGTACAAAAAATTTACCGTACAACGGATAAACTGGCATAACTCATACCTGCTAAAAATCCATGGATTAAAAAAATCCCGTTCCACCGGTGGATCCAACACAGTATTTTTTTTTTAATTGCTATATTAGGAAGATAATTAATATCGAAAACCGTTAGTATAATTAAGATATTCTTGTTGTAACTCATTTTTTTATGTTGTAACAAGACATTAATTAGGTGATGGGTAAAATGTGATATTAACACTACCATTGCCCACGTCGCACTTGCCTACCTAGCTATCCATGTCTGACGATGACGACTGCGCGCCCCTCCCTGGGTCGTCGTCGTACCGCTGAAGCTGGGCAGTGAATGCATTGTGAATGCATGCATTAACAATGAGATAGGAAAATAAAAGAGAGGCAGTTTCCTCAGGATAAATCACTTTTGGCGATAAGGCCGCCTTTTGTACTGTACCTGTCATTTTTTAAGTTAATATAAAACTGTTCATCTATCGTCTATCTGATTTTTCACTAGAACTTAAGGACGCAAGGATTTCTGTTTCTGTTTCTTTTTTTTTTAAACGACTTCATGTTGATGACAACCCACGGAAAATTGCGTTATTGATTTTGGTTAAGTCGATATAGATATTTGCATTTTGTATTTGCATTTGCAGCACAAACCGCGCACAATAACTGAAGACAGTTGGTAGTCAAATTAAAGGTATCAATTATTATCTTTTGTTTTTGGGAAACAAAACACTGACGTCAAGCGATATGGATTTATTTATTTATTTATTTAGTATACAAAATCCACAGCCCTTAGAAACTAAGATTGACAAACTTATTTATAGATCCTATGGCCAATACAGGATTTACATTTTTTAAATTAAGGTTTATTTAAATAATAATTTTAAAGGATAATAGTATGAAAGCTTGAATAGTGTTTGTATTCGCTCGGTGTGAATATAATTAAGAGTATTCTATTATGGACAAGCCTTTAGTTAGAAGAAGCCATTTACCTCTATTGGACATTATGGACATTATTTCCAAATGTCCATAATATCCAAGCCTTAATTATTATTTACGGCTTGGACTTATTCTTCTATATAATGATACCTACCTCACATATTACGAATTCGAAAGTTAGAATGGATGTTTATTACAAAGATTTATACCGTTAGATAGGCCCTTACCGTAGTGAGACCGCGCCCGTGTTGGTGCCATATGAAATGAGTTAGCTCGCTCATTTGGAATCAGTGTACATCTAAACACAGTGTCAGCCGGACGTGCTCTAACATTGGCATTTTTTGTTGAAAAGTGTCACAAAATGCCATCGTGTGCATTTCGCGAATGCAACAATAATTGTAAACATACAAATAAAGAAAAAAGCGTTACATTTCCTTCTTAGGTGATATAATTAAATAACTATTATTTGTCTTTCCGTTTTATAAATCTGTGTTTCCGCTGTTGCGTTCTGACCGCACTACAAAGTAACACTGCCAGCTAATCTGTGGTACTACCCATTGCACACTTTTTAGAGTTTTCGATTTCAGGGCATGATAGAACCTTTATTTTTTGACAAAAGTGTGTGCAGTATGATTGCACACAATATGGTTATAATAACAGTTAGGTACGTGGTTAAGTTTAATGGCAAAAACACAATTTTTAACTACTCATTAGTGTGCGTGCGTCGGCATTTCGTAACGCACACATTCAAAGGCAACGGACGACGGTTTTTGGTGCTAGGTCTAACGATATAAATCTTTGGTTTATTACTGCTTTACGCCAAAACTTCTAAATGAAAAAGGCTGATATGATAATGCATAGATGTCACTATTTATCAGATAAATCATTTTCCATGTGATAAAAATATAATTTCTACGTTCCCATAGAAACTTATGTTTGAGTCCAGGCTTAGAATTATCTGTATGCAAAATTTCATCCCGATCTGTTCAGTATTTTAGCGTGAAGTGGTAACAAATAACCTTCCATACATCCAAACTTTCGGATTTTTTACATTAGTGTGATAAAGGGAAAATTGTACATTGGACATTGTAGCGGTCGCAGGGAATCGTTAGATGGAGGCGGCTCAGGACTGCTATTCGTGGCGTCGTCGTTTGGTGGAGGCCTATGTTCAGCAGTGGACGTATACTGGCTAATGAGGAAATGAATGAAAAAATTCTAATTATAAACTGTAAAATATCTACGTATCAGCTATGAGTATAAATTCTATTAACGTATGCAGGTAGGTGCTGAAACAAGAATGTATAACGACTATACGGCTATAGCTGATTAAGATAAAGCCATACCGTGAAGGAGTAGATAACTGCTTTTCAGAATTCTTATAGTTTGTTTAATCATTTAAAAACTTTCAAATTCATTAACTGTTTGTTTCCTGAAAATTAAATTAAATGTTTTCGGGCGTCCTGAAAAAGAGCATTGTACTTAAAAAAAATGCACGCTAGTGAGGCAAACAAGTTCTTACCTGATAGAGTAATCATTAGCACACTTTAAATCTCTATTGCTGATACCAACGTGAATTTCACCTCCGAACTATCTAAAACCGGCGAACTGTCAAAATCATAAGGAAAGTACCAAAATTCCGGTCGTTTTTATAAAAACATTACGCGTGCGCGATTTCTCTTTACTTAGTGTACCAACTCATACCTACCAACATAGCGGCGGCGCCCCACCATGCGCTAAAACAATCCTGATTGATCGATCGGTTTGCCGGTAAATCTCGATACTCCGTCTTGCCCCTCCCGCCCCTACTTACATCAAATTGTTATAAACAAAGAAAATTACAATGAAGAAATAGAAACAAATTAGAACTAGTATTTGGGTACAATTGTATCTAAATCTGAAGAAAATTAAGCCTAGATACCCACAACATTTTTAGATAGGGATTATTATAAAAAAATTATATAAAATATAACTATATTTTTGTTTCTCAATCTAAATTAGTACTGCTTTTGTGCTGTTATTGTAATGCGTCATTTTAAAAAGTAGCAACTGTGTAAATAATTTTAATTGTTACCAGGAAGTGTACTTATAATTATGAAACTTATAAAGACATGGATAAACAGACACAGAACGTGCAGACATGTAATCAATAAAACAATTCAATTACCTAAAATAACGTTCTTGAAGTAATAGTAGTGTTATTGTATAGAGTAATAGTAGTATTGTTGTACGCAGTTGTAATTTTCTTTGTTAATATTTTCTGCTTTACGTTATTTATAACGTTGTTATGTAGTTGTTAATATGTTCAGAATATTACAATCTAAGAATAGAAAGAAATTAGAACTAGTATTTACAATTAAAACAATTGAGCGAACTTCATACTAACTGAACTAACAGACTAACTGAGACTAAGACTGAGACTAACAGATTAACTGCAAACAATCACAGGTAACTCAACGGATCCATATCAACACCAGTCGGAAGCGTCCTCAAAACGCTGCTGGTTACATTACCCCGCTGTATGTTGTTCAATGCTGATGCGCTGCTACAGATAATCATCAGCTCTAGGGTCGCTTGGGCCCGAAACCATGTAGTTATGTAGTCGCGGTTGAAAAAGCCTAGCACAGCCAGTGATTGTAGAGATATAGAAAGATAAAGAGAAGGAAAATAAACGGTCAACAAACGAAAATCCACTCGATTGACGTGATAATGATCTGAAATAATATTAATAATAATGATTCCGTAAAATTAATACGACATCGCCACTATTTAGTTTATTTATTTAAACGATTTCTAAACAATCATGATGATTTTTGATGAGTAGTGTTGGATGTTCAAAAGTCTAGAAAAAATAATATAAGAGAAAAAAATTGTTTGTAAGAGTCTGCAGTTAGCTCAAACTTATAAATACAAGTTCAAATTCGATTCTAATCTGTAATACAAATTTTATGAAGGTTTTTATCAAGTAGCTAGAGATATATACAGATGTGCTAATTACCTACGCTTGTATACGACCTGATTAGATAACCCTAGCGTTTCTTTAGTTGCCACTATTTAGTTTCTACAAGTAAACATATTTAAAAAATCATAAAGAGTCTCTCTGCAGATGTCCAAAAAGCTGGAATTGATATGGCTCTTGAGATTGTTTGCCAGAGTCTGCAGTTCGCTCAAATGTTGTTTCGAACAACAATTGTAAATGTTAGTTCGAACTTCAAAAAAAAATATTACTTATATCCCAAAAACTTATCGACTTCCCTGGGACCTCGTGGCGCAATTGGTTAGCGTATCCCGTACTGAGGAAGGATAGCGGTTTCAGATCCCGTCGAAGTAGAAAAATTATTGGGATGTCATTAATCATAAATTTCCTAGAAATTAGCCCCAGCCTGGGGCTTATATAGAAATTAGAAGGTATACTAGAAAGTACATATAATAGAAATTAGAAGTTCTTTATCCAATAGCTAGAGTCGCAAGAGTTTGCATTTAGCGCAAACTTACAATTGTAAATACAAATTCTTTGTTTCTAATCTGTTATTCTATTTTTGTGAAGGTTTTTATCCAATAGCTAGAGGTAAATAAATCATGTGGTGCTAATTACATACGAATACGATTTTTTATGGCCTGATTAGATAACCTATCTAGCCACGAAAAAAATCTGATTTTAAAACTAAATGCTAGTTCATACCTGCCGAGTAATATGAGCATGTTTATTTGGGCATTGAAACGTTTGAACTGAGTCGGATGTTTAGAATAGATTTACTTAGACATAAAACGCTGCGATCATTTTCATGTAACTATCAAAATTCGAAGAGACGTATGAATCGACACCTCCAACTTTTTAGAAGCATGTATTTTTTGATGGTAATCATTGCCTCACCTTGTCAACTTTTCATACTTCTTTCACAAAAGAATAATTGGATTTTAACTATTCTATTATTATAATGTTTCGATTGTCTTTAGGGCGATTCATGCGGTTCAATACACAAAAAAAAGAATCCTTTCTTGCATAGCATACTAGTTGAATTTATTAAGAAGTTGGAGTTGACCGAACAATAAAGACGTGTATTTTACACTAAAGAAAATAAAATAAATGTATGACAAAGCAATATGGCTATAGTGTCTTTCACCTGTTCATTTATAAAATGGACAATGTAACAAAACAAAAAAGAAATAGGAGCTGAATTTTGGTATAATAGTTTACAAAAGTAAGCCCATATATAATATTATATTATTCAATATTTACATACCTAATTCCTCAATAGTATACAAACTTACGTACTCTGCCGATCGTGCCTAGGTGAAACCTTTTATTGTTTTTTTGTTTGGGGGGTTTCACCTCATAATCACCATGCTTGGCAGACGAATTGGTCATCGCAGTTCAGGTGTTAAAATACACGGAAGGAAGCTGCTTGACCTCGGCATGATTATCGTCCCGTAACCCACCTTATGTTATTTTAAGTACCAAAAACACTTTATTTCTTACCAGCAATGGCAGTAATGGTTCTCGTGAGTACGAGCAGTCAGCTCCAGGAGAGACGAGCGGCGGCGACGCGGAGCCGCGCACCCCAGCGCCTCCTCTCGACAAATACGAAGACCTGCAGAGGATCATCGCCAATCAGATGCATGGGAAAGATGAGGAACATACCGTGGTCATTCCTCCGCGTAAAGACCTGAATATACTGAGACCGGAGAACCCTACTATTGGCGAGATGGAGGATTTGGAGCCGAGGTTGGTTGAACACTTTTTGTTGTCTGTAGCAGTAAATAAAAATTTCCCCATGTATGTAAGTGTGTGAATAATTTCTATACAAATCTCTGATTGTTTTGGTGATTTGCTGCAAAAACATAGCAAAGGTATATCAATTATGGATATTATAGGTACCTAGGTTCTTTTATTAAACACGAACTTTTTTTAAGTATATCGTGTAGTCTTGCTTTATCCAACAACATACAAAATTGATAGAGAAAATCTCTATAACTTTTACTGAAAATCGTCTTGAGAACAAAATGTAAAAAGTTACAAAGAAAATCTAGAGCAAATGTGAAATGTTCCTTTCCATTTCAGAAAATGTTATGAAAGTAGCTATTTTCTCCATACATAAGTAAAGCGGTAATCTTACGCCTTCGCGTTTTACTATAAGTTACGAGAGAATAAAGCCTAAGAGGCTACATTATCTAATTTTCTTTATACGTACGTATTTAAAGCATTGTATTACACTGTTTCGATTGAAAAATATGTTTAAAAATCGTTCTCTCTTTTAGCTACCTCGGGTGAGTAAATAATTTATTTTTAGAGTTACGGTGTTCTAACGAAAACTCCATGTACAACAGTTTGGTATTGCATCATTGAGTTTTTGTTAGAAAAACAATTATTCTAATTTTAATAAGGCTAGATTTTTAATATCATGAAGAAATAGCGTTCCATAATCAAGCTCCCCTGCGCAGTAATACAATATTTCGTAAGGAATATTAATTAAAATACTCCTCGAAAAACGACGCGCTAAGGACATTACAAGGAAAGTTCCGGACAGCTGACATCGCCAAGTACAATTTATGCCTCGCCAAATTAAAGTTACCGCATTAAAATTGTTTATAACCGCATTATTGCAGTAAGTTCGCTTTGATAACTAATTTTACTTGAAGTCTTCAACTAACTTTATAAACTAACAACTTTACGCACAGACTGTTGAACCGTGAATCCGTAAAGTTGCACTATGTCATCTATTCGTACCGACCTTTACCTGATTGTGGTATAAGCGTCGTAGTGTGGACATGGAGGAACTGGAAATGAACTTCCGTACCGGAATCACTCATTAGATTCGCATTGTAGCTTCAAAACTAAGATAAAGATCCAAGTTTATTAAGCTAGTCCAAGTTACGAGAAGGTTGAATTTCAAGTTAAAAAGTCATCACAATGCAATCTTTTCAAAATAAATGCCAATATAAGAACCCTGACCTCACCGTTCTAGTGCATGTTTTGTAAAGCGATAGCTTTTCATCCCAAATGCCCTCCAGAACACTGAAGTATGCATCAAAATCAAACAGGTTGGAGCCAGCCGACCTCTTGCGGCTGACGTAATTTCACTAAAGCAAATATTAGACCAAATCTCGCAGGACACTGAAAGCAATGAAAACAATATCACATTACCCCACTTCACTACCTACGCTATCAACAGAATTCCGTTTTATACATTACTATAAAAAAAGGATCATATCATATTTCCTCGAGACGATGATTCTATAATACGAAACAGACAGCGACCTTTCTTTATCTTGTACCTACAAGGCAAATTTCACAAGCCTACGGAATCTTATTTAAAATCCAGTTACGGGTCCCGCCGAGATAGGCGCGGGTCTTTGACAATAAAACTAAATGGAATGAATGCATGATGGCTTCCTCAAAATGTAGCGTGATATGACAAGGCCTATATTGCTTTGCTGGTCCGTACAAGGAGGGTCACATTCAACGTAGCGAATTTTCTCACACACTTTAAGGAATAGACGTAGGTAATTTAGGTAAATGAGCAACAGACGGGCTTACATTGTCCGCGCTCAATACAATGTTCTCTTTTGTTGTGTGAATTCGTTTGTTTACTCCGTAGCGAATAGCTGAAATAGCTTCGTGGATGTTATTCTAATAGGACGTGTCGGGGTCATTTAGGATTCAAAGCGTCCATTTCCCGGTAGAGCAGGCGCGCTTTTCGAATTCTCTCATGGCCCGGCACAATCGTTCTGAAAGAGGGTCAATAAATTTGTGAGTATGTGCCGGCTTGATTTCTAAATGCAGGTTATCAGAGCATGCCACAAATCGGGAACGTTACACGCTCCTTAGTATTCAGTAGAGTCGTATGCCGTCGCCTGGAGTTTCGCACCTACACCTAGTAGGCAAGGCACGTCCGCTTATGTGTTCCACGCAGCCAAAACCAACACGCCCGCCATCGGAAAATCTTGCATGTAAATCTTGACGTTAACGACCAGGTTTAGAAATATGTGCTAAAAATTTTAAGCAGGTGCCTAGGACTCGTATCTTCCTGCGAAATTGACCTTTGTCTAAGTGCATCCAATTGATTTGTCGAGGTTTTATCCTGTGGTCGTTGTTTCAATGACCAATTTCCGTATCAGATCATCATTATCTAGTATCGGGTGTATTTCTTAATCCCCTTTAGCTCTATGCTTCTTTATAGGTATCTCTCCCATATCGAAATGTCCATTATTCCCACCAAACGATGATCGTTGACGCGGTAGGCAACAGCCAATTTCATCGTACTTAGCGCGCACATAAACACTTTACTTATACGATAATTATGATGGATGACGATAATGGCGATAATAACAATTCAATTAAGAAGCACGTTGCACCAATGCTATAATTGACCTTGAAGAAAGGCACGACTAATCAATTTCTCCACTTTTTTATTCCCCCTCCACGTGCTTTGAATAATGAAAATGTTTCCTGTGTTGCAGCGTGAATGCATCTAACTTGGAGAAGTTCCAGTTGAAGATTGCTCAGCATGAGCTCTACGAGGAGGGAGATTCACTTGTCGACGGGATTATTAAAGATATGTCCACTCAGCCTGTTATTCATGCAGGTAAATTGCATTTTCCTCAATTAAAATGCTATTCATCAAAAGTAACTTAATGGTAACGGGCTCAAATAAGATAAAAAAACAATAAAACTCACCCGACAATAAGGAAAGAACATTATAGTACAAAAAACGTATATCGAACGCTAAACGATAAAAATCACCTACTATCCGGACTCATTAGATTTATTCGGAACATTAACCCGCTCGATTTTATTGGACAGTAAAACACGGCTATCTAGAAACAATTTCAATCGCCACGAGCCCTTCGATCTGGATTTGAGCATGTCATTATCTACATAGAATATTCATTCGTAGTTGATCGGGCTTAGGAAACCAATTTCGTTTTAGACACAACCTTTGCGTCGCCTAGATTATGTTCTAGTAAACTGGATGTTCATTTTAATTTCATAAATTTTAATAACAGCATTTCGATTGCTTCATTTTAGCTTCATAAGAGTGAAAAATCATAAAATGATTGGAAATAAATACCTAAATTTTCAAATACTGACAACTGCTGGGGTAAACATCTTCTTGAGTGGAGACCACGACTCGGCAAAGGTAGTGTAAGACGCTCTCTGGTCAGGTAGGATGACAATCTGCGACTGGAGGCAGATGATGGATACGGCTAGCTGAACAAAGGGCGCTATATCGCTCATTAGGAGAGGCTATGCCCAGCTGTGGACTAATACAGGGTTTAATAAAAAGTAAGGACTAAACTTTCGGGGGGTTGTTCAGTCAGACACGGTTATAGAACCGAGGAAAAATATATTGAAAAATTCCCGAATTTCAGTTTTTGAAAAAATAATAAAAACGAAATGACCTCCAGACAAGGCTGATGATCATGAGGATTTTCAAATAGATGAAACTCCAAGCTTTTAGAAGTACATAATTAAAGCCCCAGTTAATTATGAACAGGGTTATATAAAAGCTAAAACAGGTAAAGGCGTATGTATATTAAATGAAGTCGGGTCTGCAATCAGTTGTGGGGTTAGCGGTCTGGCGGACAATAGTGCCACAACAATCTCGCCCTTTACTTCGAATTGAACTTAAATATTTAAACCATTTAAATGGATTTCATTGTAGATCCAACTTTAGCGTATCTACTTAATGTATCTTACAAACCAAGCTTGCGTAGTTCAAATTAAAACATCGTTTTCAATTTATTCTTATCTTAAAAGCGATCAACTTTTTCTTTTGATAAGGGTTATCAATAGTCTAAAATAATTACTTTTCTAAGTGCCTAATGAAAATTTTGTAATAAAATCTATTGATAACAATCAATATGAATGGAAAATAATTGTGCATTACCTAAACTCTACTGGAAGTACTGGAACTGGCTACTGGGTTTACTTAATACAGTTCCAGTAAAACTCCTTTTTTAAGTGCAAATGTTTGAACCTACCTGTCAATATTCACTTTAAATTAAACAAGAACAACATTCTAATACTAAAGTTGTCGAAGGTTGTATTTAATACTATACAATTTATTGCATAAATAAATCGTTTATAATTGTTTTGACAGAGCAAAAAGAAGGAGGTACGCAGTTGAAGCTTATAATAGACTACCCAAATGGAGTCCAAGCACTGTTCAAGCCGATGAGGTAAGCGTAATTAATATACATTATCATCGTCATCGTGGATTGCAATCGCTTAAGGGGGTTTCGTGAAAAAAATTCTAATTCTGTCCCCACCGTTTAAAATATTTATCTAAATCGAATCTACTCGTAACATAAGTAACGAAACAAGGACAAAATATGACCAATATCATATTGAAATAAGATCAATAAGGTTGAATTTGTTTTGGAATAATATGCTCCAATTATTTCTTAAGGAGCTATCCAAAACTGCGCGCTTTTTGGGGGTTTTATTATTATTGTATTGAAACTAATAATAATATCGAAAATCTTTTTATTTTAAGGGAAAGATATGTTATCAAACTCGTATCTTTCCTCCTTTTTTAATGTTTTTTTATTCATTTGGTGTTTTCTGTCTACTGTGAGGGTTAATACTCCGTACTTTTTGTATTTTCTTCAGGGATCTATTATATTAAACTACACAAAATATTCACGGAGCCCCTTCAATGATTTATAGCATTCACACAATCCATCTACATATTCTTAAAGGCTAGCTCCGTAATAAAATGCGCATCCACAACAAGTACATATATTATCTGAATTTTTAGCATCTTATTACAACACGTACATACACTTCCATATAAAACATGCAAATGAGCTTCGTAGGCCGAGGCAGTCATATTTCATGCAATTTGATAACGTCTAGTTTGCGTCCCTAATAGGGTGAGAGCGGGTACTCGAATTGCACGCCATGTCTTAACCAGCTTCTAAACTTTTATTCCAAACTTCTGTTCGTTTTAGTTGGAGAGTCCGCGTCCTCATGTGATGTAGTACTTGAGCAAACTCCATGTCGCTTGTTCAGTGCGTTGTTGGTTCTATTCACAAAACTTCGCGAGCGTTCTTTCACACGATCGGCTTAGCGGCTTGCCCACTCCAACAAGTACTTCAAGTATTGAGTTCTACACAACTTCTGTTACTTATGTACGTCTACTTATTGTTAGGACTTCGTTCTATTTCATAAATTGTTTCGCGAACATAAAGCTTTTGAAAGTAAATTACGGGTACCTTTGAGCCCATGTTCTGCGTATAATATTCTGAAAGGCTATCAAATACAATTTTTGTCGTGACAAAGGGTAAGACATCAGCTTCCAAAAATTTGCTCGCGGGAGTGGTGTTACGTTCCCAGTGGGCTTGTATATTGAGTATCAGACGTCTTAGCAATTCGTTCCCACTTTATGAATATTTTTCATGGAAAATAGAGGACGAATTTGTGGCAAAGTTCAATTGGCACTTCAATGTGCCATTTGAACTTTCTTTCGTAATTTTACAATATTTATGACGAAAACGAAATCATCGATGTTTAAAACGAAATCATCGCTGTTTAAAATTTTTGCAATTCCCAATATCTACAATACAATTATGTCAACACTAGACATGTATTGCTAATATGTATTATTGTATTGTAATATATAATATAAAATGCAGTATTGACAAAGAAAATAACAATCAAATAATATAAACAAATTAAACTAGTATTTACAATTGAAACAATTGAGCTAACTACAGACTGTTGCAAACAATCTACAGATAGCTCAACTGGTCCATATAAATACCAGTCTAAAGCAGTATAATATCATTGCAGTATAATGTTAATGTACATATTTCTACTTAAATCTTAGAGAATTTCAACTAAAATAAAATGTGAAAAAATAAACAGAAACTTCGCTTACAGATTTCGTAGGATGTGTAACTTTTGGAGAAAAAATATATACTCTTGGGGTTATCCCGGCGACATTTCAAGGGGTCCTGGTAACAATTCACTCGGGAGCCGTGTGTCACGCGCACTCGATACTACCCCGAGCATGTATTACTTTTATCACCCTGTACAGGTTTATATGGAAGATGTTCCTTCGTCAACAGTTTTAATCCGGTTTTAAAAAGATTTCCAAGAAGGTCGCCTAAGTTTAACCACTTTGCAATCTCCAAAGAATACATCCTACTAATATTATTAATGTCAAAGTTTGCATGGATGACTGTATGGATATTTGTTACTCTTTCACGCATAATCTACCGAACCGATTAGGCATTAAGCTGAAATTTGGTATAGGTATAGTTTGTGACCTGGAATAACATATAGGCTATTTTTATCCTGATAAAACACGGGCGAAGGCGCAGGCAGCAGCTAGTTATAAATAAACTGTGCACTTACACAATTTAACACGTTTAAAATGTGACGTATATCTACTGACTCAGGCTTAGTTTTCCATTTTCAATGATACCTTCAACGCATAGCATCTTTAAAATAAGTTCAGTTTAAAACCAAAATCAGAAACACAACAAAACCCGTGCAGTCCTCAAAGTACCAGCTATAACTTAAAACAAAGTACTAACTTAAAACAAAGCACTATTAAAAGAAACAAAACTCAATGCATTTGATTGTGACCTCTTAATATATCCCTACTATCTCACTTAGGAGCCCGACTGTAGACGATAAATCGGAAGAGTCTCGGTGCACTACGTTTCCGGGATTGCTCCTATCTAACCAGATTCACGATTTAAGTGCCACTTTAATCGTTTTGACTCAATTGATTAACTGCTGTGTAAAATTCTTTGTGCTTTTGGATTACATTTGTAACCCGTTAAAGTAATTTTTCAACACTATAAATTGCAAATGACAGAGGTCCCTTATCTTGATATTTGATATTTCCCTTTAATGGATTTATATTACTGGGTTTCAATTTACATTTTGAATAAGTGGGTTCTTAGGTACATTAGGCACCCTGTGGAATTAACAATTATTATGGCTCATTTTCGTGTTCCTCTTCGGTAGATTTTGGATAACTACTTTGTTAACCGTAACCGTTATCTTTTAAAAACCTGTATATTCTTTGTATACAAATGGTAAAGAAACCCAAGGAATATTTGTGTAAAATAGTCACGTTTTCATTCATAAATGTCTTTATTGACATAAAATATCTTGGATTCGAAAGTATAGTTTACTACTTATTGCTGTCGTCAGATTTGTATGACGAAAAAGCTGATGTTAAGCACTTAAATCAAACTCTTTTTGTGTTCGATAAGATATTTATGGCGTTATACTTGCAAATTGATTAGTGGGTTGAAGATACGATCGATTGCTTTTGAACTCAAGCATGAGGCTAGTTCGTGCCTTATCAGGTACCTACAAAGTACTCACTTATCGACTCTTGTTCTGTGAAAATTTGATAACTGATAAAACTGTAGTCAGCATCAGTCTAGATATAAAAAAGTCTAGAAAGTAGTGGACAAGTTACAAATCAAATTCAATCCTAGAACAGAGATATTATTTATGTGACTGTGGTATTTTCAATATTTTATGCCTGATGCGAATTGCATCAATCACAATAATCCTACTAATATTATAAATGTCAAAGTTTGTATGGATGGATGTATAGATGTAAGGATATTTGTTACTCTTTCACGCAAAAACTACTGAAACGTTTAGGCTGAAATTTGATATGGGTATAGTTTGAGACCTGGAATAACATATAGGCTATTTATCCGGATAAAATCCGGTAAAAAATCCGGATAATAACTTTTTATCCCGATAAAACGCGGGCGAAGGAGCGGGCAGTTATTATAAAATGTTAGATAACCTTGTGAAATTTGTATCACCTACCATTTTTTTTCCCTATTTTTTAGTTTTAAAGCATCCTGTATTCGAGCTAACAAAACAGAAAATATACTTAATATTGATATCGATCCAGCCGTTTTTAAGTTTTAGCGAGAATAACGAACATTGATTTTTATATAAACATATGATATTATTTAGGATACGAATATAAGTTCCAGGTCGCAGGAAGTCGATCGATGGGTAGAGGGTGAGGACCGCTATTCGTGGCGTCGTTTGGTATGGGGGGCCAATGTTCAGCAGTGGACATAATATACGGGTTGGAGATGATGATCATATAAGTTCACCAATGATAAAGTAGGTATAGTTATGTATATAGCAGTTAAATTAAACTCTCCGGCGTGGTGAATCACCAATTGCATACAATAGAGAGCGCGTGCGGTCCTTAACAAATCTATAATAACAACTAGCTGACCCAGCAAACATTGTTTTGCTATCGACCACTGAGGGTTGAAGATTATTATAGTACTAACTAATATCGCTATAAAAATGGGGGTTTGTGATTGAAAGATGAAAATTGAGGGTTCAATGTATTTTTTAAGAAATCAAGAAAAAATTAAAAAAAATATTCAAAAATTTTCAAAAAGAAATTTTGGAGTGGACTACTCTTATCACGTATAAAGAATAGTTAACAACCTATTCTCAGACCTACCAAATATACACACTTTTATAAAAATCGGTTAAGCCGTTTCGGAGGAGTTTTGTTCCAAGCACTGTGACACAAGATTTTTATACATAAATATAAAGAAGATATGGCCGCACGCACCTTTGTTAAATTTTGACATAATACAAGTCAAACATTTTGCGATATTATTAAACTTAATGAAAGTCATCCATGTTGTTTCAGGTTCCCAAGAGATGTTCAGACTCTACCAAATCACTTCTACTTTTCTGACTACGAGCGACATAACGCTGAAATTGCTGCATTTCATTTGGACAGGTTAGTACGTATATAGGATGTTGCCATATTCAGAACTACTACATATGTATATGCGCGCGATTAGAATAGAATGGAACCATTTCGAATTGAAAGCAAACAAAGATGTCTAGGATCTTTGAAATAAAAGCGGTCGGACATATACTTTGACAAAGATTGCCTATCATCAAAATATAGTTTGAATAGACTGAAAAGATGTCGATTTTAGTTACAAGTTATATATACCTATATAGAATAAAGAAGTTATATATAGATAGACCCTACATAGGTTGACATGACACTCTACCACAACCTTAATTCTTCCGCGATACATATTCCTACTATCTATTGAGTTGGAAAATAAAGGGTTTTCTTTTTTGGAAAACGCCTCATTACGTTACGGTACGATAACGCGCGGATGGTGTAGCGCAACGGGCGAAGATCCGTATGCTATGCAGGACGTTGCCGATTCGATTCAAGCCTCAAGACAAATGTTTATACGATCTTAAGTATTTTCTCTGTGTGTTCTCTATGTATTATTAAAAAATATGTATCCATGAAATGAATTGTATTAAGTATATAGGTTATCTATACACACAAGATCTGCTTAGCATGGGGCTAGATGATGCGGTGTGAATAGTCTAGCAATATTTATCATTGAATGACAATTATGACGTAAAATATTTACTTTGACAGAGTTCTGACCGATTCTGATCGCGTGCAGACTTTATTTCGTGACTCCATCAATAAGCTACCCCCAACAAAAATGTTGTCCCAGTGACATTTTAGCACCCAAACGGACGAACTGCTTTGTTAGTATAGGTATTTTTATCGTGAAAAAGAGCTTATGATAAAAAAAAAACGCGTTCAAAGTTAAAATTTAACTTGAAAATCACAATATTAAGTTCTAAGAAGTTTTGTTAGAGGGTTTGAACGTTTTCTCTTCATTAGGTGCGTTGAGTCATCTTGTAAAGCGCAATTTATTTGTACCTTTGGCAGGAGTCACATCAAGATAACAGTTCTGCAAAATTTATTTGAATAT
Organism: Eupithecia insigniata; assembly: GCA_947859395.1. Taxonomy (NCBI): domain Eukaryota; kingdom Metazoa; phylum Arthropoda; class Insecta; order Lepidoptera; family Geometridae; genus Eupithecia; species Eupithecia insigniata. The sequence goes on along the minus strand of OX401999.1, from coordinate 11,062,413 downwards.
CAACGATCTTTCTTGAAAAAACTTTTATCAGATTACCTTTCAAAGTCTTCAATTTGTTAAGGATTTACAATTCAGCTGGTACAAAGAAAGAAACAGTATATATTTTTTACTGATTCTTTCTTTGTATAAATTATGTAAATGAATAATTTTTTTATCAGTTCCAATGGTGTTTAAAAAACCTTAGAACGTTCCCAATGAAACAATGCGTGCGAAATCACGGGCAGAAACTAGTTTCCTATAAAGTAACGTTCATAATGGCTCCCTTCTGTTGCATATAGCATTGTCTGGCAAAATACCACTAAGGATACTTGCAGCATTCCTACACACAGCGTCTAACATCCATAAATCGTTCCATCCAGGTTACTCGGGTTCCGCCGAGCAATGCCGGTCGTGGGTCGCGTCCTTAACATGACCACTGAAATATATGACGTCACTGAAGGCGACATCTTGAAGACCTTCTTCGTGTCCCCCGCGAACAACTTCTGCTTTCATGGAAAGTGTTCGTACTACTGTGACACGTCTCACGCCATCTGTGGTAACCCTGATATGCTGGAGGGCAGTTTTGCTGCTTTTCTGCCTTCTTCGGATGTAGCTGAAAGAAAGGTTAGTAATTTTATTGTTCCTTTCAGCGATTCTATTGCTTTATGTCCTTAAATATTGTATTTTAACAAAGCTTCGAAGGTTAGGTACTACCCTAAATAGGTTCAACTTCAAGTTTCGGCATTTTCGTTTATTATTATCGGCCTATTCTTTAGCGCCTGATGTTGGTCCCACAGCAATACTACCTGTAACTTCACGTGTCATGGTCTGTTTGCAGGTGTGGCGGCATCCCTGGAGGAGGTCATATCACAAGAGAAGGAAAGCACAGTGGGAGATACAGTCAGATTACTGCGATACGGTGAGTTTCTTTCATTTTACGCTTCTTTGTTGTTGGTTTCGGAAGATAGTCGTATGTGCCTGCCTGTTGGAATATCACAAATATGTACTGCTATGGAGCGGGTGAAGTAGGAGGTTGCGGGTTGGAATCCCGCCTCGAGATTTTTTTTGTAGGATTTACAGATATTTGTTCCTGGTGTTCTGGGTGTTTTCTACATGTAATAAAAAATATCTATCAATATAATGTATTGGCTTAGGTAAATCAATTATCCCATAACACAAGCTCTGCTTAGCTTGGAGCTAGTGAATGATGCTGTGTGAATTATTGTCCAGCATTACGCGTGGCGGAGTTTGCTTCACGAAGGTCATCATGGTGATCTACCATCTGTAACAAAATTAAAACTCATTATGAATGTAAGCGGGTTAACTACGAACCTAGTTTGTGTTGGAAGAACACCAACGTTTCATCCCTTAACGAGGGACTTCTTCAGGGTGAGTGCGGTTCGCGTCGCGCTCGTTAAGCGTCGCGGCGCACACCAGAAGTTCCTTCGTGAAGCAAACTCCTCCACACACTCCAGATTAATATCACAAGCATAAGTGTCATTTGAACACATCCTTATAGCGCAGATGCTGACCGTCGTGTTTCTGCTTACATATTCGTATAATATAACACATAACATAGAATATGCTAGTAAAGTAGTAAGTAAGCAATTGTCTAAAGCAGTGTCGACGCCCTGCGTCCTTCCATTACACTTTAAATTTCAAGAATAATTGTAGAAAATGGGACTGGAACTGGATGAACAGTTTACACACCTTAACTTCAAAAAAAAAGAGAGGTCCAAGTTCTAGCTGATCAATGCCCACTTCGTTGGGCGGTAAACATTTTTAGTAGTCTATAAAACTCGGAAATAACGTGGTTTAAAGGATGCGTGTTTAAACAAATTCAATAGGTAAAAGAATTTTCAAAATTGGCTCAGTAGATTCAGAGATTACCTACACAAACCTTACTTTTTTTATTAGTGTAGTATAGTGTAGATTTAAATATACCTAGAGTTTATTGACTGGACGTCACACAGCTCCACATTTACCTAGGTATATTATGCGCTTCACAAGCTTTTGATAGTACCTACTGGACAATAGGGCACTGAGCGAGTAGAGACTGAAGAGCATCAAATGCCTGGTGCGTTTCGCCAATGCATTGCAAGCGGTCATCCCGGGTACGCAGCACAATGTCCGGCCTGTCACAGTGCTGATCTACCAGGACGACGGCAACATCATTGGTAGCGAGAGCTTTGTACCAACCAGCTTTTGGGGTATGGACTCATCGCAATGCGCAGTAAACAACAGGGCAGGTGATACCAAAGGATAAGGACGGTTCTTGAGCAGCTTTTAAGCAACAAGGCACCGGGGAATGACGGAATCGCGCCAGAACTTCTGCAAGTGGGTGTACTGAAAGTCCTTCATAAGCTGTTCAACTCCGTCATTCTTGAGGGACAAACGCCAAAAGCGTTGAATACGAGCGTAGTGGTACTGTTCCTTAAGAAGGGTGACAAAAGCCATTCTTAGGAACTATAGGGCCTATATGGTATATGCTTATCTCAGCCACGTCTATAAGCTGTTTTCGAGAGTTATCACCAACCGCCTCTCTTGAATGTTTGACGACTTCCAGCCTCCCAAACAATCTGGGTGTCGCAAAGGATTTAGTACCATAGACCATATTCTTACGCTCTGGCAGATTATACAGAAGACAGAGTAGTATAATCTACCGTTATGTCTAGCGTTTGTGGACTACGAAAGACTATTTCCCAGTTTTACTTAAGTAATATTAATTTTGTGACGTGTCCAAGAGCCTGTAAGGTATAAAAGAAATAAAGCACTTTGAGTTTAGAGAAAAACTTTGATTCAGGCGAAACCTAGCCAGTGCTATAGTCTATCCAGCGGTGCCAAATAGACTACCGATCCCATTGCAAAAAAGGTGAGACTGGAAAACGTTATCTCTCCAAAACTGTGCACCTCTGCATTGGAGGATATATTTAAGTTCTTAGGCTGGGATGGATATGGCATCAATATCATCGGCGATTACATCAATACCTTTGGTTGCTGACGATATAGTCAGTATGGCAAAATCGCTGGAAAACCACAGCAAGATGCTCAGAGACCTCAACACCGTTTCCGGACCGGTGGGTCTAAAAATGAACATGGGTAAAGGGGGTTGACAGACAGGACAACAAAGTGATCCTATAAAGTTTCCGTTTTTCCTTTTGAGGTACGGAACCCTAAGATACTAATTTTGCATATAAAATATACTACATTTGATAAGAAAAGTGATTTATTTAGTTAAGAATATGATTAGAGTTTTGACGCCGATGAAAACATCGGCGGCGGCGGCGTAGCCAAAATGATCGGCGGCGTGCGCCACGCCGATCGGCGCACATGTCTAGTGGGTACCACTGCGGGGCAATGTGGGGGGCCCACTTCGAGGGGCCATCTGCCGGCGGCCCCCACTGCCGGTGCCCCCCATTGTGGATTGTGGAGGCTACTGAGGTCCCACTGCGGGGCAATCTGGGGCCCCACTGCTGGGGCCCCCACTGCCGGTGCCCCCCATTGTGGATTGTGGAGGCTACTGAGGTCCCACTGCGGGGCAATCTGGGGCCCCACTGCTGGGGCCCCCACTGCTTGAGGCCCCACTACCAGTGCCCCCCAGTATCGGCAGTATAACAGAGAGGCCTCAAAAAAAAAATTCTAAATATCTTCAATGTACAGAATTGTACCTGTTACAGTTTTATTATAAGTATAGATAGATGTAATCGGATTGGATAAACATAGGATAAAGAACATTATCAAGTAATGTGATGTTTGAATATTTTCTAGGTGCGAAACACTCCACCATATGACTCTGGAAGACGACTTCTCGACTTGATGGACATGTCCATATTCGACTTCCTCACCGGGAACATGGATAGGCATCATTATGAGACATTCAAGTGAGTAATATCTACATAATAAAACTAGTTTATTAATTTGTTAGCCTTGTGTATAGGCCTCGAACATAATTATTATATAATATACTAGCTGCTGCCCGCGCCTTCGACTACGTTTTATCGGAATAAAAGTAAACTATATGTTATTTCAGGTCCCAAAATATACCCATACCAAATTTCAGCCTAATCAGTAGTTTTTACGTGAAAGGGGAACAAACATCCATACATCCATTCTCACAAATCACCTAAACGCAATTCATAAAAACGCAACCATGAATAATTTATATGTACTAAAACAAAGCATTTTCTACTCTAGTAAAATTGTGTACAGTATATCTCAGATTTTTATTGAAGCAACCATGCTACGATGACCCGTCTAGAAATAAACAACGTTGCATTATTTCTTCTACATTTTACCAGAATGTTCGGCAACGAGACGTTCACACTCCACCTGGACCAAGGCCGTGCGTTCGGTAAGGCCCACCACGACGAGCTCAGTATCCTGGCTCCTCTGCTCCAGTGCTGCCTTATCAGGCACACCACCCTCACTGAACTGCTCAGGTGAGACACGACGTATTGGTTTACAGTAAATAAAATGTATGTATTTTTACACAAGCTCTGCTTCTGCTTACTGATGTTGAGTGATATAAAACCTTTTAAACTTTGGCGATAAGCTGTGCCCGTGACTTCGTTCGCGTGGAATAGTGACAGTGTGATTTTCATACAAACTTTCATTCCCTATTCCATTGCATATTTTACCCCCACTTGAGCGTAAAATTTGTAGAAAGTTTAAATTACATTTTTTATATCGTTTTTATTTATATCTAATTAACAGCCTAAAAAACAAATTCCAAGCATTAAGCTTTAAAAATGACGATATTTCTATACAATCTTTCAACCCCTTACAACCATTTTTTCGCTTTAAAAGTAGCCTATGTCTTTTCTCAGGCTCTAAAGTATGTATCTGTGTACCAAGTTTCAATTTAAATCGGTTCACTAGTTTTGGCATGAAAACGTGCCAGACAGACAGAGTTACTTTCACATTTATAATATTAGTAAAGATTATTTATCGTGTTACCTAGCGCACCTACCTTTTGTTATATTTTCCCCTACGTAGTCGTGGATACTGCAATCAATTCTCGGGGGTAACTCCGAGTACATGCAATCGCCCCCTGACCGCTGAGTGAAATGACAGCATTTTTTTAAATTGTTTTATTAACACGCAACATACGCAGTCACAGACAACTCTGGTGCTTAAAATCTTGTGTAGACATTCCCTTATTAATAATATTTCTGGACGAAATATTCCGCATTTTCATATAATTCTACGGAAACTTATTTTCGGGACATCTAGTTAATTAGATCCTCATTTCACATGATGCGTTTTTATCACGATGATCTTTCGTGTGATGCTGAAAAACGTTATAGTAGAGTGTAGTTTTATTCTAGAACACATTAATTACTTCATTTAACCATTCACTGGTATATCCAAGTATCTATCAGCAACGAGATAGGGGCAATACACCCAACAAAGTTCGTTTGGGTAATGTTTGGGTGAATCATTTTAATTCGATTGTAAATTAAAAACGAGTTATTGTTGCTCATTGGACAAAATTGGAATGTGATTTCTGTAAGCTCATAAGTGGATGGAAATTTTAAATAGCCTTTATTTATTCGTACTTAACTGTATAATTTACTGTTCACACTTTACAGTAGTTTACTTCGTGCATTGCAGTATAGTGATGCATAAAGTAAAGTCTTTTACTAAATGTTTTATTTGACCAAAGTTTGCAGCATATCATTATTTTTATCTTTAATGCGCCCATAACTCAACACGCGAGATTATTTTAATGTTATCTCAACAGTTCAAGACTATTTGGCTACAATTTGTGGAAAATCTGGTACCGACAAAACATCTTAATGTGGCTCTTAAATTAATGTACCATTATAGCAGATTTCACGTGGTTAAGGTTTTTGAAAAAGTAGGATAATCCTTTAACCGACCAGTTTTGGACTTGAGCTTCCTCCAAACCATACCTGTGTGGTTATGGGCACGGAACAATTATAATAGTTCATATGCTAACTTTTTGGACACAACCTAGTGGTGAATCCGGTGATTAGCATCAGATAACTAAACAGTAATTAAAATTAGGTATCTTGACCTTAAAACTTTGTTTCAGGTTCAACAATGATATTCCCCTATCGAAATACCTCCACGAGTCACTGAAGGCAGATCCTATAAACCCGGTGCTCTGGGAGCCTCACCTCGCAGCCCTGGACCGGCGTGTCACCATCATTCTTGATGCAGTCAGGAAATGCGTAGACAAAGCGCAGAGCCCCCTCCTGAAAGAAGTCAACGACTTCGTATGACCGCGAACTGTGATGTAAATACAAATTTTTTGAATACAATTGTGATAAAGGAGGTGCAATATGCGAGCGCGCTAGTCGAACTTTTTGACTGTGAATGATTTTTCGACAACGGAACTTTTTAGATGTAAGAGAATAAGGGAGTCTTGGTCAGTCTTATGCGATTTCTGATTGCAACCGTGCCATACACATGCTGCTTATATCAAGGAACTTGGAAAAATAACAAATATTTTGCGTATACATTTCCTGAAATATAGTGTTTAGTATTTTTAAAATTGGCTGTGATCAAAAGTTTTCCCGGAATAATATTCGAGCTAGGTGCTTTTCTACTTTTTATATTATGTATATGCCGGTGTTTATGCATTTGCCGCTGTTCGACTGAATGTCCTTTTGAAACGGCATCCGCTTTTGTTTTCTTTTTCAAGAAACTAAAAAGTACGCTGTATTTTGTTTTTTTTATATTTTATTTCATTATAGCACTTGGTATAACGTCTGTCAAGCAGACGTATAATTTCGAAACACGGACTATGCTTTGCTTTGCTGAAATCGCTGGTATGGACCAATTGACTGCCCTATTCTATTGTTGCATAGACGAAACTGAAGTTTAAATGTAAGATTATTAGTGCCAAAGATCGTCCAAATGAAATATTGATGTGCATAATTTATGAACCATTCCACAGGATTATGTACAGCCATGGTTATGCCAAATAGAGCAGTAATTTTTGGTTGGTTTTATTGGCATTCGTTGTGAAACTTTAAATTATGACAGTATTGATTGGTTGATATGACAAAGTTAAAAATAATATTATTTGTATATTTTGACTAGTTTTAGTTCTCTTTTGCGGGATAGATAATATAAATAGGTGGAAGTGCAATGATAAATGTACATAATAAGAAAATGCAGTTACTTTAGTTGGTAAGAGAGGATGAATTGTTATCTGCAATAACTGTGTTACCATAGCTGAAAGCTCAAGAAAGCACATATCGTAGATAACCGTAACTCAAGACCATGTCTGATAATTTTGATAAGAATATTCCTTGAGGCTATCAATCCAATCGTCTTTTCACTTATTTTACTAATCTACTATCATTTCTTAATCACTAAAATATTAAATAACTTACTGTAGATCATATTATTTTTGCTGATCTCAGTCAAAAGTTATCTCGTTATTAAATCATTTATTTTGTCTTTAGCTTTATATACTTTGATAGGAAAATTTTCTGAGTATTTTTAAGAAAATCATGCCACGTTAATATTACAGATTTTTATCTCTGCACATTTTTATCTCTGTACAGAGTTATTGGTATTTCACTGACACTGCGTGAACTGCACATCATCACGAACATGTTCATAAAGACGCCAGATCTTAATCCTTAATTTTTTTATACATCACCTTCGGAATTGAGAAACAGATTTATCCGAAACCCAATGATTTGACTAAAGAACAATCTCCCACTCCTTCACCCACTGTTAATCCAGGGCAGAGTCGTTTTTAAGTTTAGAAAATCTTTTTTAATTAAGTAAATGTAAAAATCGTTTATTGGTACAAGATAAGGAACATAAATAGTTTGGAAAACCAATTTAGTTGATAATAATAACTATATTAATAACTGTATAAAGTATAAAATTTGACTGGTCTTAGTGCTTATGTATTTGGTAAGCCTAAAGACATAAAGTTATTGATTCTGAATCTTTAGTTTCAAATAAACCTAAAAACATAAACCTATCTAAAGAATGATTATTGAATCGAAGGGGTACCTAATTTATTTCCCTGTTTTACTTATGTAATTTTAAATTTTGTGACGTATCCAAGAGTCCTGTACGGTCTAAATGAAATAAAGCACTTTGAGTTTTGAATACCAAGCTTAAGAGTTAAGACCTGGCGTCTTCACCCACGTGTTCGTGATGATGAGTTCACGCAGTGTCAGCGAATTAACCGTATAACCGATAACCCTCTATAATTTTATGCTTAGTGAGTTGATTTTAAGATTGTTTCTGACAGGGAAAGCTAGGTGAACTATGTGTGAATCTGATTGTAGTGTAACTAAAAATCGCAAGTTCAGCTGTACCTATTTATTTTGATTTAGGTATCTCATATTTAGAAATATTGTTTGAAGTAAAGTTGACTTGCCAAAGACGTACCTAAAACTTTATTGTACTGTATGTATGTTCGAATAATTGTGTAGAAAATTTGTGATGAGATTGTATGCGTGTTTATGTTGACTGTTTACAAATTAAATGTTATTAATTAATATTACTGTGTGGTTTTATTCACGATCCCTTCTCAAATGTTCTTCATCATCATCGTCGCCTCTACACTGACGAAGGATTTTTTATCCAACAATCACACTTAAATGATAGCTAAAGTAATCTTAAGTACATAAACGAATTCTCGTGCAATAAGCCACGTTATCCACTAATTACTATAATAATAAAGGGGTGGTGTCAGTATCAATCTTGTGCTTTAAAATTAACACCCAAACAACATTCTAGAATAATAATTAATTACAGATGATAAGGTTGATTGCATGGAGTAAAAACTCGCTGCTGTCTCAGGTTGATGGCTTTTACATAAAAAACAGATGAAGCAGCAAATGGATCAGTTTCAAAGAAGTAGTTAACATATGCTTTTGTCATTTTATGCAGTGGAGCGCCCAAGGATGGTTTATCTAGTGTTTTATTCCTCGAAATTTACGTAGATGTCTAGTTGTAAGGCGTATACGGGAACAATTGATGCTACTGCAGTCTATGTAAATATGTATATATTACATAGACTGCATGTATGTATAATTATAATATGTGCGTCCTGATAAAATAGTGTTGGGTCTGCGCAGCCGCTGCACCCGCATTGTTGGGTTGCAGCCCCTATATTAAGCATAGAAATTGTATATTTTTAAAGTACAACAGTGAAAAGCTAGAATGAAAAATGACAATAGGGCGTAAAAATAATTGTGGTATCATTATGCTTATGCTTACTTAATGATAGGTAACAAAATTTAAATACACACAAATATCAGGCTTGTCACTTATCAATCCAGGTTACTGTAATCCATATTGTAAATCATTATACATACTAACAATATTATATCTTATCTATCCATGCATGCCACATAATAGGTAAGAATATATAAACATACATATATAAAAATCTCGTGTCACGGTATTTGTAAACAACTTCTCCCATACCTTTACCGATTTTTATGAAATTTTCTGTGTATATTTGGTACGTATGAGAATAGGTTGTTAACTATTTTTTATACCTACACCTAAGTGATAAGGGTGGCCCACCCTAAAAATTTATTGTTTATTTTTTGTTCCAAATTTCTTATTTTTATTTTTTATGTTCGGCATTAAAAATACATATAACCCTTAATTTCCACCTTTCTAACACCAACCTCCATTTCTTAAGCAATATTAGTACTGTCATAATCTTCAACCCTCAATGGTCATGGAAAAACAACGTTCGCTGGCTAGTATCACTATAAAAACACTCAGTAAAGTTAGTGATGTCACGACAAAATACAAGGCATATCACTGTGTGTTGACTCATATCGCAGTAGTGGCTTGAGGCGCCGTGGCTTAGTTGGTTAAAGCGCCTGTCTAGTAAACAGGAGATCACGAGTTCGAATCTCGTCGGGGCCTTGAGTGGAATAATCTGTCTCATTTTTGTTTTACGATTTTCTTTAAAGAGTCGATAAGTTTTATTAAACCTGTTTTTTTTTGTGTTTGTAGTCTACCTTCAGGATTATTATACAGGGCGTCCTACGGCCATGCTACATGGAGGGAAAATATCTTATATATTGTAGATATAAATTTTTAGTTAAAGATTTGATTTTAAAAACAATTTAAACTGCATTCAAAGATTTTTGAATAAGCGCCTGTCTGAATCGGGAATTGAATCCACCAAGGTTTTTGTTATTATAGTGCTTATGCCCGCACTTGGGGTAATCTTAAAGAATTTAATAATATCCCAAAAATTTACGATTCCGGCGGGACTTGAACCCGCGACCTTCCGCTGAATACGGGGATGCGCTATCCAACTGCGCCACGGAGGCAAGTACCCGACCTGTCGAAAATCTTTGGGCTCACCTACAGGAGAAACATTGAAGTTATCGAAAACTGCTCAAAGTCTAAAGTTACATTTAGATCGTTTGACGAGAGGTATCGCTGTTGCTAATCTCTAAGGTTTTTCTCCGGTTTTTTTTGGTCCCCGTATTCAGGGGAAAGTCGCGGGCTCAAGTCCCGCAGGAGTCATAAATTTTTGGGATATTATTAAATTCTTTGAATCCATCCACCATTTATAAAAAAAACACTTGTAATTTTACGATACCGATCAAAAGGCTCAATCATAAGGATTTTATTAAAAATGCTATTCAATAATCATTTGGAAAAAATAAACCTTTTGTTTGAACTTTCTGATCGGTTAACGCTGTACCAATATTCTCTGCTTCAGATTAGAAAGTCTCAGTGGTGTGTTAAAGACAACACAACACACCAAAGTCAGAAGGCCGTCAAGACGCGGCCGAATATTTTGTCAACAAATATTCGGCCGCGTAGGTACTACCTAAATCAAATTGAAAATAGTTTATTCTAGTAGTGGTGCAAAGAAACAACCAGTAGTCTTCTGAAAGCACCATTTTCACTCTATATTTTACTGTGAAAAATGAAACCAAATTATAAGGACATAAAAACATGAACGAATTTGTTGGGTCAACGGTCCCGTCATCGCAAGAGATCACATAAAACCCGAGAAACTCAGATACTGCCTCATAAAAACAAATATGAATAGGTAGGATGTTTGATATAACATTTTATAGCTTTACATTCTACTGAACTTGCATTACAAAGACCGTAGGTATACGTTTATATATTTTAAGATGATTCCTTGTATCGCCTACTTGTTTAATATCTTACGAATATTGTTTTCTATTCATAGAGCACCCATTTCATCATAGTTCAATTACTTCTTGCCTTCAATAACATATTATGAAAAATATAGAATTCATGAAGTTATATTTAAAGGAATAATAGGGAAAATTAACATGAATATTTAAATAATTGAAAGACCCCCTCATAAGTTTTAACGCAAAAGGAATTATCGTGAAATCTGACGACAGTTGTCGACACCCTGTAGGGTCCGGAACATAGAGCACAGTATAATTACTATGGATTTTGGCTGGAATAGAGATTAGTTAGTATGACAGACGGTTCCGGACGCCAACTGAAGGCACTCAAAGTTAGGAAGGTCTATTTTTGAGAAATATTAATTTACATAATGAGCTGTGGAATTACTCTGAACGCTGAATTAGAGCCGTCGCGTTGAGGACATTGTTCGGCTCGGTTTAATTAATTTTCAAATTATTTTGTTCACTACAATCACAAAGAAATTATTATGATGTTTTAAAACGTGTTTAGAGCGTGAATACAAATGTAAAACATGGTTGTGACTTCTAAGAACACGATGACAAATGTCTTTGTTTTTAAAGTCTTCAATGGGTAGTTAGTAGTATATATTTAAGGTCCCTAACAGACCAGCTGAATGTTTTTCATATTTGTTGCCGCAATTAATTGACATTTTGGGTAACAAAATTAATTTTTATTTTAAATTTCTAGCCCATACCATAGATAGACATCGTCAACAAAGCTCTGCAGAGATATTTTCAATATGTAGAAGTAATTCTTCTAAGGGATTTAAGGTGATCGTCAAGGGCAGGCGTGAGTGTGCCATACCTTGCCACCTTGATCGCCTAAGTACCTACTTGAAGAAAGCAGAATAAATGAAAAACTACAAAAATAATTAATCTCGCGCCAACCCTATACGATCAACCTTAAGAGCGCTCAAAAGTTCCTCCTCCAAAGTTGGTAGGTAACATGTCAGCAAGTCAGGTGCAACTGCAACGCTGTGTAGTCAAGCCAACTGCCATGTAAACTGCCTAACTTAGGTTAGACGAGTTAGGATAGAGGAGGTGCTTCAAATGCAACTTTTGACTGGCAAATCCTATCCTTTTTTTTTGCCTGAGAAAATTTTTCATGGATAATCTTCCGCCCCCGGGTGGAAGATTATGTCAGACTCTTACTGACTAATACCTCACGTGTCCACCGTGCACATGGGTTAGGGAACGCGGAGACTTTCGGGAGTGCTTCCGCGAGCCCCAACAGTGATGCTCCACATACTGCGGAACCCTTCGAGAAGTGGGGAAACACAGGGTTTTGTGTCATATCGGGACGCACATCGCCTATGACCAGATGTTAGGTCATTTCATCATTGTGAACAAGGGCACCAAAAGTCCTTATTCTTCGCCCGTTTCTCCTTCGGATCAGTAGAGGAATCCCTTTCCCTTTCCGCTGCTTCCTTCTGCAGGAGAACTTCTTCGCAGAACATGGACACTGCCGGCCAACTTTCCAGATTCTCAGCTATAGATTTAACTATGGTTGACAATGAAAGATCTTCCCCTACTGCAGCACTCAGGATCTGACGCTGCTGTTCCCACGCGGGACAGGACTCAAGCGTATGCTGAACCGTGTCTTCGGGACTATCACAGTGATGATGGATAGATAGATATATTGTTTATTTGATTCACAAACATAGACAGCACAAGACAAAAAAACAAACATAGACATTGTAGTAGGTCAGTAAAACTCTATCAGTAAAATATACTTAACAATAACAGGTACATATTTTTAGGTAAGTAAAACACACAAACAATTTAAAAAAGAAGAAAGAAACATCAAATAACAAAATTTTAAACTTAGGGTAAGAGTAGGTACCTACCTACCTACACGTAGGCTAGTCATCTCTCTGTTTCTTCCCTTCCGGCGATACGGCACAGGTACCTCCCAAAATAACCATGACCTGAGAGGATCTGTGTTGACCAGAAGGCTCCGTGTTGTCTTTCCAACCACTGCTGCAGCACAAGTCGGATTGCCTCCACAGTTTTATGACCGGCACTTGGATGTGAAAGCCTATTTTGCCACACTTCTACAAGCTCCTCATGAAATTCTGCCCGTCGTGCTTCGATTTCCCTCTGTGCTGGACGCTGACCCCGTTCCAGTTCCTCCTCCCGCCAATAATAAATTGCTGCAAGGGTCTCAGCATCCAAGTCCCAGGGTAGGGAGCCTGCCAGGATACATGTCGCTTCGAAGGAGATCGTGCGATATCCTCTGATCATCCTGATGGCCATCGCTCTTTGCGGTTTTCGCAAGAGAGCGATATTCTTGCTATTCAGGGTGTCCGTCCATACTGGAGCTCCGTATAGAGCCATGGAGCGCACGATTCCCATATATAGGCTACGGCAACTGGTGTTTGGCAAATCCTATGCTATCCTATAATAAATCCACCTGTCCTGTGTTTTCGGCTTGACGTTGAGTTTCGGGACACCGGTATATGTTTATAGATTTAAAGATTTATTTATGACAACAGGACAGGACAACACTTAAAATAGTTACAAATGAATGAGCTAATTACAAGCATAAACAGACAATCAGTAGGTAATCATTTAAAGGCTAATTAGTTCATTTTAAATTAAATTTATATTTGAAAGTAAGTAGGTACACAACTTATTACAATAACATGAGCTTTAGCAACCGTGCTAGGCCGAGCCTGTGTTACGGACTGCTAAGTGTTCCTCTACTTACATATTATAAACGTCGTAGATAGGTAATTTTTTTACAAACAAAGGTGATATGATAACTAAATATAACTAACGTGCGTATATATCCTACTAATATTAAATAAATAAATAAATAATACTGGACAATCCAGACAGCATTATCTAGCCCCAAGCTAAGCAGAGCTTGTGTTATGGGTACTAGATAACTGATATACTTAATATAATAGTCTCCAAAGATAGATTATTTTTTTATTATACATAGAAAACATCCAAAATACAACAAATATTTGCCGATCGTACAAACATTTGTCCCTAGGCGGGAATGGAACCCGTAACCTCCTGCGTCGCAGGCGGACCTTCGCCCGCCACGCAACAGAGGTCGCCAGCCAGAGGCGTCAAAAATTTCATTTTAAAAAGAAAATAAAGCTCTTGGCAAGTCTAAAATTGAAAACACTTTCAATAGGCCCTGTATCAATGGTTGTCCATGCAACGCGCTGCGCTGTATGGAGTGATTTACGTCGACAATGGCAGAATGTTAGCAAAGCGCCTCTGCTATTGTTTCTAACGATTTATCGCGTAGACGCCACAGCAATTCGTGTACTACCTATTGACCACGCGAGAACACTGGACACCATTGTCCGGTTTTACAAATGAGGCATGCTGATGACAGGAATCATTTCAACAACGCTGTTCTGATTTTCAACCCCTAATCGTGCTTAGAGCTTAGACTACCGCAGACAAAGCTTGAAGTGGTTTTCTTTTGAAAACATGACTACATAGATAGATAGATAGAAAATACTTTTATTGCACACTTAAAACTAGAAAACAGTTTACAATTGAGACAAAAACAACATAAGTGACAATGAGCGGTCTTATCGCTCAAGAGCGATCTCTGCCAGACAACCTGAAAGTATAGTATAAAACAAAGTCGCTTTCCACTATCTGCCCCTATGTACATATGTATGCTTAGATATTTAAAATACGCAACGGATTTTGATGCGGTCTTTTTTAATAGATAAAGTGATTCAAGAGGAAGGTCTATATGTATAATTTAGTATCAGAATTTCACCCGTGCGAAGCCGAGGCGAGTCGCTAGTATTTTATAATATGAGTTCCCACTTCTCAGGCCATTATCATGGTCATGACTTTAACCTGCTTACCTTTAACATCCGCATAGTTTCATTTTGGATGCTGTTAGTTATTTTTAGCTGTCCTTATTGTTCTATAGGTGTCAGATATCGCCAAATCGAAACGAAATGAATGCCATCCTTTTTAGTACGTTTCGATCCTTATGATTCCCCGCAGTGGGACGTTTAGTGACCGATGATGATTGTGACATAAGAAATTAATCTGCATGACGGTACTTTGTCATGAATTCGGGTAAAATGCGAACGTGTGTCCAGTTGACGAAAATATAAAAGTGATTTTATTGGATACGCGTAAAAATCTTGACGTGTCCAGATGATGAAATAATAATTAATACTAATTTTGAGTTTCACTATCAGTGCCACGGGCAGCCCCCCTTTTTTTATTATCCTGAGGGAAATGCTCACGCATATCGTACTGTCACGGGGAGACAGTACGATTATGTGGGACTTTAACCCACTAAAACCCTCGGGGTGTTCCGCTTCTGCCGCTTGTGGTGGGTACACGGGAACGTTTCCTCTTCCGCGAACCCACCGCGGCTGCCCGATATCGGGCCCCTCAATGGGGGGTGTGGAGCACCCCCCTTCGCGACGCACCAGAAACACATGATGCGCCGCGACCACCTCGGGGACCTTACCCTGCCAAATGGGCGCCAGACGACCCCGTGTCAAAACGCCCCTAGGTCCCCTTGCGATGAGTCAGTCGAGTGGCCCCGCCGCCTGCCACACGGTCACAGAGGATAGGGAGAGCGGCCCTCGCAATACCGACACTCCTCCTCCCCTGTGACCCCACCGCGTCCGCCATCAAACGGTGGCGACCCCGTCAAGGCTGCGGAAGGCAGGGAGAGCGGCGCACCTCTATACCGGCACTCCTCTCCCGCCGCGGCCTCCACCTTTCTGTGGCCATGCCGCCCATACGGCACAGCCACCCGCCTCAGTTGCGGTGCCTCCCATACGACACCGCAACCTACTACCGCTCCAACTAGGCTTAGAGGGCAAAACCCAGAGGAGCGGTCCGTCTCGGGGCCGTGTCGCCGTCTGCGTTGGCTCGGCCCCATGGGTTCCTCTTAGCTTCATCGCGGGTGACCAGGCCGTGATTACTAAGCCCCCCCCGCCACGGCAAGGCGAACCCTTTGGGGGGGACGGGCAGCCCCCCTAGCACGGGGATTGTTCTCTAGGATAGAATAGACAATAATGACATCGCTTCGCATTACATTGCGTACATTATTGGATCTGAAAAGAATGAATTTAAAATAATTTACGCATTCGATGACAAAGTGACGTAATTTTTCTCGTTTCTACCCTAGGCAACCCCGGCTGGACACACGTGTCCGGTTTCTTGTGTTGCGATAGTGAATAACCCATGATCCCTTTCATGGGTTATTCGTCGGTGATATCCGAAATGATGGGACTAATCATCTAGCACTATGGAATTGACGGTGATTTCCATGAACCGGCCGTTCATGGAAATACACTGGTAGAAAAGTGATAAACCAGACACATGTTGCCAATAACAAAGAAGTCAAGTACCTATAAGTTATATTTTCTACTATCAAGTTGATGGGATATTTACAAGAATATGGGCAAGTTATATATTTTTCACCCTCATGCATAATTTCGTAGGAAACTGAAATGACATCCTGATTTTTTCTAGGCCATAAATAATAATGGGCCTGCCTCGATTTGTAGATTTATGGTTATTAAAGATATGTAACAGAGATACTGAGCCGCATCGCCACAATATTCATTTGTATGGAAATTTGTGGCCACTGATATCCGAAATTATTAGACATGACGGCTTTACTGAAAAAATATTAGTGAAAACCGTTTTCAGTAACCTCTTGTTTTGTAAAACAGTAAGACCAGAAAGAATATTATAGACTAGGTATTGCTAAAACTACATAACCTAGGTACCTACCTAACCTAATTATTCAGAAATCCCTAATTGCGCAGCCAACAAATTTTACTTTCATCCCCTCTCCCAAGGGAACCCTATTGAAATCCGGAATAAAAAGTATCCTATGTCCTTCCTCGTAGTATGAACTCAAATCCTGCCAAGTTTCATTCCAATACGTTCAGTAGTTTCGGAGCTATGCGCGATAAGAGAGTGCCTTCTAAAAAAAAATTTCAAAATATCTTCCATGTACAGCATTGGACCTGTTACAGTTTTATTATAAGTATAGATACCCGACGTGACAAATATTTACGGTATGAGACAAAACAAAACACTGTTAAATCCTAAAAGCTAAGCCTAAACATTCTCAGTACCAAGTACCAACGTTCAAACAATGGAGTATTTTCTGTGCAAAAATCGAGACAGATTTTCCGTCTCAAGCCGGCTACAATTTACGGTTATATTCTGCCGATACCGGTCGGTAACGTATTACCATTTGGCTGTTTTACGACGAAAGCGGGAACTGTTGCTGTGTCTTGGGAATAGCCCGCATCTACCTCATCAGCAATAGAGACATCAACTGCTGCACGTGCCTCCTGCAAGGGGGGGTTTTTCCGTATCACCACGTTTGGCTGGCGAATTAGTGATCGCAGTCTAGGTATTAAATACAATACAATACACTTTATTCCACACCAAAAAATACAAATATACAGGAAAATAGATAAGAGTTGCACAATGGGCGCCCTTTTCGCTAAGAGCGATCACTTCCAGACGACCTTGGTTAAAAGTACTTACTTTTTTTATTGGTAACGTTATAGCGTTTGACCACCATCACACTTGAGAAAATGGATACCCAGAAGGAACTTATTCACTCGGAAATTGTACTCTAAGCTTGTACTCTACCGGAAAACTTACTACTACTTATAATCAAAAAAGAGCGGCAACGTTTGGTTCGGCACTGTGGTATGTAGACCAGGTATGGACTGTGGTTTGGGTGGTATTACCAGTGCGTCTGCTTGTCCGGTAGTAAAAAGGGGAGGTAGGGATAAGGTCATGTACTCAGAAGGAAGCTGCTGCCCTTCTTCTGGTGGGTTCTTTTAGTCGGCTCTTACTACTGCCACCCTGGCTGTCCGGCCAGTCCAGCAGTTACTGATGATAATGATTATGATTGATAACTGAGCAAAATATTTTTTCCCTGCTTTTGATGCAAGTGTGACCTAACTTATGACCGTCCTCGTACGTTATTATGGACCATATAAAATTAGAACACAGTTGAAACATGAATGATTCTACGAATATGAGGAATTATTCGTTGCTTGAGAAGACTAGCTATAAAGACTAAGATATAAATATAACATTTTTATTACAACTGCTGAAATTTCTGATAGTGAAAAAACATGGGACTGACTACCTTTAATTATACATACATGAATTTCGGTTATGCATAAAAACATGGATTATGATTAAAACATTGTTTTATTCTGATATCTTATATCCATTTGAATATTTAAAATACAAATAGCATCTGAAATTCAGAGATTCAAATAATATAAGCCGTCGAATATAAATCGGAAACAATATGGCCACATTTACATAGATTTCTTGGTCAAAATGTAAAGAAGAAAAATAAGATCAAAGAATATCCAATACTTGTCCACTTACCCTATAGATAGCAGCTTATGCAATTTTGTTGGTATATTCAAATATGATTTCGCTTCGATAATATGATTTACAGTTAAATATACCTATTTAACGATATAACTAGTATTCAAAGAGGAGAATACAATACCATCCACTACCACCACCGTGCCTGCACGCTCCTGCTCTACCTAAGCGAGACAAATATGTGTATGTACTCGATGTACCACAGCAAGAAAAAAAATTCTTCCTTACATGCGTCATGCACAAACCTTTTCCGATTAGGAGGCGGCCAGTTCTCCTGCAAGTAAGTCATATTTAGATGGAACACTCGCAAAAGGCTCGCGCGGGCTCGTTTATGTAAGCAATTCATCACCACACTATAAGACCGTTGCGTTGAACTATTGTGAAATGGTCCCAGCCTATCCCAAGGAGTAGGATGGGTCCGTAGTGAAATATTCCACTTTTCTGTTCGATCCTGACATTTTCAAAACACAATTTCTATTTGTATAAGTACAGGCAACTAATTGAATTAGTAGCGTGTGCAGACTACGGAAGATATTCGGTGCAATTAAATTATGCACACCCTAGAGCAAGTTTCGATAGATTTGATCAAAATGTGGGGTACCCGTGTTTGCGTTTCATCGGCAAATGGGGCCGTGGTACTTCCAGGTAGTTTCCACCTGAGTTTCAGAACCAGTTTGCCTAGCTGAGTATATTCTGACTTTGATTAGTTCATTGCATTGATTTGATGAAAAGTCAACCAGCGTGCTGTATGGCTTTCACATACTCTCAAGTTATTAAGAGGCCTTTACTCCGATGGGAAATAAAGAAGGTTAGTACGACGCAAAGAGTTATTAAAGAATCCAAAAAGCTAAATTAGATTTTTTATTTTTCTCTCATGTACATACGTCTTAATGTTAGCTTAAGTCAATAGTATATGCACTCTGTAGTGCACTGCAAAAGAATTTATGACATAATTTAGTTTAAATTAAAATAGATGGTATCAATAGTACATATACATATATGTATAAGCAATCCATCCTTTCCTACTAATATTATAAATGTCAAAGTTTGTATGGATGGATGTTACTCTTCCACGCAAAAACTACTGAACCGATTAGGCTGAAATTTGGTATGGATATAGTTTGGGACCTGGAATAACATATAGGCTATTTTTTATCACGATAAAAAGCGGGCGAAGGCGCGGGCAGCACCTGTGAACATTTATGTGAGTAAAAGCTTATACAATAACAATATAATATTTTATGGTCAGGTAAATCATGCATATCAATCTTAATTAAAATTAAATAATCCTTTTTACATAGTTATAATTTAAAACAGAATATCAAAAGCGAAGATTTAAGGGGTGAGTCGTGGCGCGCCAGAACGCAATCGGTTACGTTTATTACCTATGACTAGATTCACATTAGTAAGTTGTGTTGGGTTATGGCGCGTTCTGTCGCGGTATAATCGGTCGACGTTCAGTCGCACCAGAGAAGTGGTGGGGGATCTGTCGCGCCACAACACACCACACCAATGTGAACCTACCAGTAAGATGCGTAACCGCGCGGGATGCAGTGCAGTTCATTCCTTATACGAGAAATTGCATTTATTGATTCGAAATGTTTTCTAATTCTTGAACGAGACAGTGAAATGTGGCTCTAGTCTCTCTTAAGCGATTTATAGGATCAATATATCCATTTCTTTTTGTAAAAACGAGTCATTAATAAAAACAATTGGTAGTATCTTCATCAAAATCACTGTCAGTACAGTATCAGATGATTCCATTTTAAATCACGTCTTGACACCACAACTCTCACACGATGAATGATCTAAAAATGCGCCATATTGCGCCCCAACACAACACATCAGTATGAACGCTCCGCGACACAACAGAAGGCGCCCCGACACACCCCAACACAGTAATAGGAACCTAGCTTAAAAACTGCCTCATTGCTCAGCAGAGTGCGGGGCAGTTCCAACAGCATCCTGCAGGTCATTCCAGATCGCTACGACCTACCAGTAATGAGGGCCTTTATTCGGGTCCTGATCAAGTAGAAAGTCTCGCTTCAGACAGCTTGATCGGGACTCTAGTAAAGGCCGTAAACCCTCCTTTAAATTTTATGTACCTATTGTGCTTTCCGTGTATTTTAACATATATTTTAAGACAGCTCTAACAAAAAATGGACCTAATTATGTTGTCTGAATTAATAAATGAATTTAATTTTAATTTAATTTAATGGTGTCTAGGGAAAGCACAAGTTAATGTCATGCAATTGTTTCAAAGCATTGGCTTGTCATTGGAGGACCTTTTTTCCCTTTCTATTACTCGAAACGGACATTCCAAAAATGGCTTACTTAACATTACTCTTTCGTCAGTTTAAATAACTTTTTCAGCATTATCTTTTCGTTTGATTCAAATTTCATATTTTAAAGCTGGCCAAAATAAGCGAGAATAAGGAGTAAAAATGAAATGAACCTCTAGCTCGCTCTAGTTTACTTTGTTTAATCTAAGAGAATCCTCTAAAATCTAAATTCACCACAAAGTGAAGCGCCTAATCGATGAATCTTCCGTGGACTGTTCCTGTCGGTTAGCCGTCGACATGTCACTTTGCGACTTGCTAATTATTTAAGAGCGTTCCAAAATTCTATGCGGCAAAAAACTGATAAATATAGATTTAAACTAAACAAACTTTTTGATCATTTTTTATTCAAAAACACACATTGAATACTCAACCTAGATTATTAAAATGGTTGTCTCATTTCAGATTTTATCTTTATTTTATAATAAACAATCTCTACCACAAAAATTATGACGCAAATCAAATACATGAACCCCAATCCGTAGAAGCATCCACTTAAAGTGTTCATGTCCAAAGGAGCTCCCCTTTTATCATGTTTACGATCTTCATTCTTCGACCACTCACTAATAGCATTACCGACAATTTTTTCCAAAAATCCTGCTTCTATTAGACGAACTAAAACTGTGTCGACATCTCCAGCTGGTGGCCAGCCAGGACGCATTATAAAACCCACGAGAACACTGTTCATTGGCTCTTTCAGTCTCTGAAGACCAGTGGCAAGCTCGGTTACCAAGAATCTGTCAGACGCTAAAAGAAACCTCTTTCCATCCGAAATTTTCTTTGCTTGCACCCGAACATTTTTGAAGCTCAACACTTTGAAATTTTTGTAATATTTAGTTCCGTTCAAAACTTTGTGTGGATATTCTAGCCCTCCGTAGCCGTCAACTTCTTTGAGAGCCTGATCTAAATAAATTAAAGGTGCCTCCAGCATAGTATTTTGCAAACTATCAACGAGGTCCACTTGATAAGCTATGCGGATAATCATGCAAAACCAAATCCAGAACACAAAAAGATAATTTAGTTCCCAAGAATGAGACTGTAGTCTCACCCCTTGGCCTAAAAGTATTATAAGTGATTGTAATGATACACTGATTCTATTTGTTGAACTTTGAAATCCATACCGTTTTATTAAATATGTTATTAATATGAAAAACAGAAATGTTCCGTTGACGGCATGTGAAATGTCAGTCATAAATGGATGAAGAATCTTTCGCCATTGATTAACTGGTCGCCTTGGAGGGGCAAACCAAGATATCTCAATCATATGGAGGGTGTGAGATATCTGCACCACGGTGTACCGAATGTGATCTAATACAAGAGTTGGGGCAAAGAAATCTGATCGATTGTTAATCAAATTCCCGAAACAACCAGTTCCATTGCCATTCGTGTAGGTTCCAATTTTTCCACGATCCATGCACATTATTAAATCTACAGTAGCGTTAAGTTTTTCTACAATCAGACTAAACATAAGTCCATCCAGACCGAGCATTACTCTAGCCGTCTCATTGCTTTCAGGCATTATGATGAATGGCGCAAATGGTAGGACTGTTACTCTTATTGTACATCCATGAAAAGACAAAAACTTTTTAGGAAACCATGTTTGACCTTCTTTAAATGGAACTGGAGTATAATCCCCACAGTTTCCTTCTTGGTAAGGATAGAAAGTTGTTAACTTGACATCATCGTCGTTTGTGCTCAGTATAATAATATCGGAAAGGTAATTATCCCATGCTGTTTGAGTTATGTCAATCATCTCAGCGTCTGTTATTGGTTGGGTCAAAACTAGTATAACTCGCATAGGGACCACTATGTCTGCCTTCAGAGTTATAACAAACTCTGCAAATTCCTCGACGTCTGCAGCAAAAAGAACAGTTTGCCTATAGCCATGTTGTTTATAGAATTTCCGTATTTCTTCATGATTTTCAGTCTGTAGTGGCGTTAAAAGTACGGACCCTTTGTATGATGTTAAAAATTCTATTATATGTTGGTCATTGTTTGATGAGCTCCACACAATGGAAGTCGCAAAGTTGGGTGAATACGTAGAATCTGCTATCTGAAGAGTTTTTTCAACCAATTGCGAGCGTATACAAAATATTGAAGACACTTGATATAGCAAAATAATAATTTTAAGCCACATTCTGCTTTTCTTGATGAATTTTTCTTCAGACACCGTTATGCGTATATTCTAGAACGGTATGCTCTAGGAGTTGAATGACGAATACTAATGGTTTTATGTCACCTTACCATTACCATAGCCTCGAAATAACTCTGACAAAAATCACACTATGTTTACTATTGCTTGAAACCAGATAGTTTACTTTTACTTCACAAAATTAGGGGTGGCCGGCCATATTCATACACAAACCAAACTTGATGTGGAATGTTTGTAAACAAACCGCGCAATAAATATTGATAACAATTATATCTGAAACTCGATGATAAGCAAGAGTTTTTTGTGCCGTCGTTTGTTTACAAACATTCCACATCAAGTTTGCCTTGCATATATACGTCCATAATTCTGAAGGTGAAATAATATGTTACCTAATTATTAAGAAGTTAATGATAGAAACGGCGATATAAAATATTTATAGTGCACGGAAACAATTTCTAGGTAGGTTGTCTATAATTTAAATATTCAATAAAAACATTGGTTCTTTCTGAGAACATTTATTGATATATAAATATGGAAAATTTCATAGCAAGATTGTAGATTCAATCGAATTGCAGTGATTAAATGATTTACAAAGGTCCGAAGTAAAAGCCATTTAAGTACATACATACCTACAAGGGTGAATTTTCTGGTTGCAAAGACCATGATTTTGGAACGTTATGGTTAACTTGAAAAAATTTTAGGTTGTAAGAACCATTTTTTTCGCCGAAATGCATTTTAAAATACATATATCGAAAAAGCGTAAAAAATTATGTAAGGTTGCATTCAGGTGCATCAGGTGGCCTTTGTTTCGGAAGCAGTCGATATGTACATATTTGAAATTAATAAATGAATTTATTATGAATAAGGTTTTTCTCTCTCATGTGACCATGCCTTTGTTTTAGTATGTGGAATTTTAAATATTTCATTTTATTCAGAATGGGTGCCTAGATATGAGCTCTGAAAAAGGGTGAATTTTTAAAAATGTTTTAAAAATTATCGCTGCCGTCATTTCCTCCAGTCCGTATGAAACGTCAAACCAGATATTTCCACCTATGTATATACTCGTATATACAGGGTTATTGGTAAACTACTGACCGTGACACTACGTGAATTGCAGGTTTTGCTCCATCATAATGAACACTTTTGTGAAGAAGCCACGTCTTATTTCGTAATTTGGTATTGCTAGTAGATAGCCTCCATTCAATAATCGCTCTTTAGAGGCTTTATTTGAATCAAAAAAAAATACAGGTTCCACTCACAGACACATGCGAAATACACGCTGCGTGCGTGTTAGCCTGCCGAGTAGTTACACTGCAGTAACTCACACTTTTTGGACGTCACTTGCGAATAACTTGCACGTGCGAGTTGGACAGTAGCTCACTCTTTTTGAGATTAGGGTGTATAAATCTGTTAGCCGACCACCCCTGGTTTACGATCACTTTTTCGTAAATCCCACAAAATTTAGTTTAATTTTAATTAAAACGCGCTTAAGTTAGTTTTGATTTTGAACGAAACAGCAGTATATCCCTTCCCCGCCACGACACCTTTTGTTGGTCTATTATGTATATTTATGGACGGAAATGTGGCTTGCAATATTTAAAAAATACATAATTTATCTATTTTAAAATTTAGATACATATTAAAATACGTTTTTTACATAAATAATGGGTGTTCGGCAAATTAACCTACTAAAAATTATAGCTCTTGAGACTAAAATTACACTTGCCCAATCACCGATTCTTCCCATCCTTGATCACTTCGATATATCTTATTTAGTTGTGCCTTCAAAACTTGAGCGTCCGTTTCATTTACGGGCTGCGCAAGTTTGACCATGTGCCTCAGTTCTGATCCTAGCTAAAATGTTTTCTCATACGTCGCCGCCGGGATCTCCACATTTTAACTTTCTTTTATCCTTTTTAATTCTCTCTCCCCTTCTTATCTTCGTGATCGCTTCGAGTTTCTTATGCCCCGTGGCAAGCCCTGTAAAACAATTACATATCTTCTTCGGAGAACTCCAGCGCATAGATCCAGCCGCTATCATGATTCTTTCACTGTGATGGCACCCAGACTTTTGAATGCCCTTCCCCACTCAATACAAGGCAGTCCTTCACATAGCGTATTTAAGTCAAAGGTAAAAGACCATTAACTCTCGCTACAGTCGTAGCAGTTATTTTTAGGAACCAGGAGCGGGTTTTATTGAAAGATCAGGAATTACAAAGCAACATAAGCGGTTTATTAACAATTTACATAAACAACGGACAACTAGGTGGTTACACCACAAAATAACGTCTGCACAGGGCAAATCACGTAAGCAAAGTGAGTAATTCAACAACACTTAGGTACTTGTCGGAACGATACAACTATACGCAAGAGAGTGCACGTCCGAACAGCGCGACGACTTGTAGCAGACTGGCCTCGGGACGAGGTGTTGACTCAACGGCGGCGGGTGGCAGAATCGGTGGCGTACGCTTTATATACACTTGGAGTCCCTCTGTCGTAATGTTTCCTAACTCGGCCTCCCTGGCTCCACATCGTCCTCGATGTATTTGTAGTTAGAGCAGCAGCATCACTGCCTCTGGTCCAAGACTATTCAACTACAGGTTCTAAGGTGCCATTCAGGATCCTGCCATGGGATCAGAATCATCATCATGTTCATCATTATCTGAAACATTAAGGTTTGAGAACATGGCAGCAACCATCATGACACAGATCACACAAACATGCACAGAATTACAAACAATCTACTGAGAGCTCTCATTTCTACGTTCCCCATTACCACCCTGAAGATTTTCAGTGTCTTCGCGGTGGCAACCTCCGACTAGAAGAGATGAGATGACAGGCTCTGCACCCTCCGCTTAGGCTTGAACCTGTAACTCACCAAGCGACAGAAGGCGTCCGCTCTGTCGTATGAGGTCTACTACGCACAACACGGCAGACCGTGAGGACCACGCCTCCACACAAATGAGGAACTACGCCAAACATGATTCAGTACCATGATGACCAAGCCTCCACACAAACCAGATACCGATCCGCGAGGCGCGCAGATCGCACCAGCAGGAGCGCGCAGATCACGCCAGCAGCAACGCGCAGGTCGCGCCAGTAGCAGTGAGCAGATCGCACCAGCAGGAGCGCGCAGATCGCGCCAGGAGCAGCGCGCAGATCGTGCCAGGAGCAGCGTGCAGATTGCGCCAGGAGCAGCGTGCAGATTGCGCCAGGAGCAGCGTGCAGATTGCGCCAGGAGCAGCGTGCAGATTGCGCCAACAGGAGCACGCAGATCGCGCACACAGCAGCGCACAGACCGCACCAGAAGCAGCGCGCAGGTCGCGCCAGAAGCAATAGGCAGGTCGCGCCAGCAGGAGCGCGCAGATCGCACCAGTAGCAGTGCGCAGATCGCGCCAGTAGCAGCGAGCAGATCGCGCCAGCAGCAGCGGGCAGACCGCATCAGCAGCAGCGCGCAGATCGCACCAGGAGCAGCGTGCAGATCGCGGCAGCAAGAGCGCGCAGATCGTAGCGCAGGCCATCGCTCGTTGCACATATGAAAAATAAAAATTGTACGCATTAGAAGTTATTCTACTCGCACGTATCAACAACCGAGCTCGGCTGTACCTGACCATAATCCAATCAGCTAACAATGTTAAATCAGCTGCCCGAATACAAATGTTTACAAATGTTGTATCCCGAGTTTGGCTGGAGTACAGGTACATGATTCGGTTGATTTTATTTCGGTACGGTTTTATACCGCTATAACAATAACTCAAAGCACAATTCTATTTTCGTTTTCTACCGCGGAAATATAAATTCCAAAACACGTGGCACCAAAATACCAACCACTGGTACCGCACTGTACTTACAAGTAGATCACCGAAATACTCGTATCACCGAAAACATAATTTGGAATCTAGCTAAACTAGCACGTTCTACTACGTTACACAGGTTAAACTACACCTCGGAAGTTATTAACAACGTAATAACTTTTCGGTTTCGCACTATCTGTCGTGTCAACGACGGGGAGGTCGAAAAGACCGACCACCAGGCGAGCTTTGACGTAATTGTCTACTTGACCCCCGAACATCGGAGTGTCGATGCGGCGAGCGATCCAAGAGTAGCTACGCCGACCACGAAGACATCGGAGCGAAGATCGCAACGAGTTCCTCTGTTTCGCGAACAATCGCTCCGCAACCCAGGCGAGCGTCTTCTGCGATGACACCGAGAACGGCTCGTCCTCATGTCCTTGTTTCAGTTTCACTGCAAAAACACAACAAAGGTGCCCGAACGCACCAACATTAAATAACTTCGTCTAACAACACAATGCGTGGAATTTAACCAACTACCCGTACAATATTTAAATGTTTTTTTTTTTAAGTTCCCTACGAGGAGAACGGCACCCGCGTGGACTCTGCGAACATGAACGCGTGAAGTGAGTAAACTTGTCTACCTCCGAACACCAAAAAAATATCACGTGGCAAAAGTGAGGTTATGTAACACGCATTTTGCGGACTTTGTTTTTTACAATGAATGGACCGAATACACTGAATTTACTGGGCAAATGAGTCCTTTATCCACACGTCTGATTTTAGGAACCAGGTGCGGGTTTTATTGAAAGATCAGGAATTACAAAGCAACATAAGCGGTTTATTAACAATTTACATAAACAACGGACAACTAGGTGGTTACACCACAAAATAACGTCTGCACAGGGCAAATTACGTAGGCAAAGTGAGTAATTCAACAAAATTTAGGTACTTGTCGGGACGATACAACTATACGCAAGAGAGTGCACATCCGAACAGCGCGACGACTTGTAGCAGACTGGCCTCGGGACGAGGTGTTGACTCAACGGCGCGCGGCGGCGCGTGGCAGAATGGGTGGCGTACGCTCGGCGTACGCTTTATATACACATGGAGTGCCTCCGTTGTAATGTTTCCTAACTATATTATATAAGTAGGATTATTATTCTATAGTTATAATTTATATTATATTTATTTATATTATATTTATTTATTTTAGTTATTTTTCTCGTAGTTTATGTAAGGTTTGTATGTAGATTAGTTTTTTAATTTTTTATATTATTTGATATGTATTTTTTCTCTGTCTTGTATGTCGTACACAATATCTATCCACACTCATAAATTATCATTATAACCTTAGGTTTGCTGTATGAAAACTCTTTTAGGGCTAAGCCCGCCTTTGTACATGTCCAACAGTTGTTATTTTTATTTATGATGTTATTCGTGTGTACAATAAATAAAAAAATTAAGAAAAATACACTTCCGTCGTTTCTCGACCACATGGTCGGCAAATTACTGTTACTGACCAATTTTATTAAGGATTTATCTCATCTAAAGTGCATGATATGAAATGTTGTACTTTGTCATTTATTGCTTCTTAATATGGTTTACTTACACGTTAGATTGTGACCAGCAAAACTATAATACAATTAAAAAACTGACACTTGTAAAAAAGCATACTGTGGTCGGCAATCGGTCTGCTACCGACCATATTTTTTTCCCCCATATTTTATACTTTATTGCCCATACCCCATAGTTTTTCGTCCATGTAACGGTACAATCCATTGTCCATTGCATCTAGAATATCTATCTACTACATTGCATGTTTTTTGCAGATGGTCTATTGTTATTTTAGACCCTAAAAGTATAAGAGGACGCCAACTGACAAAAATGATGGACGCAAACTGGCCGCAAGCGGTCGGGAACTGACAACATGACACTTTTTATTTTTATTTTTTATTATTGAATACATAATATATAAATACGTAATACTTGCAATTATAATATTAAACTTGCAAAAATTAGTTAATTCCATATTTTTTCTATCACGTTCAATAATTTTTAATGTTGAAACACCATCGTTTATATGAATTATGTTACTTCAAAGTGTCCAAGTAACTTAACGATCCGATATTTTACAAAAAAAATTTAACAACTTGTTAAGGAGTGCGCGAGCTGCAAGCAACTCGCGGCGGTTGTGTTTATACAGTTATTTTTTATTTAGTTCCCCTTGTCGTAGCCTATCTCTTCGATTAAGTCAAAATCGATATCCAAGAGTGAAAACTGCGACAAAAAAATATCAGCCATCTTTGATTTTTTTGGTAGGAGAGGTTCAAGAGGACGGGGCGTGAGGGGGCTCGTTAAGGTAAACAAACTTTTTGATAATTTTTTATTCAAAAACACACATTCAATCTAAATTATGTAAACGGTTGTCTCATTTTGGATTTTATCTTTAGTTTAATTTTTAGTTTATAATAAACAATCTCTGCCATAAAAGATATGACGCAAATCAAATACATGAACCCCAATCCATAGAAACATCCACTTAAAGTGTTCATGTCCAAAGGTTGAGCTTCCTTTTTATCATGTTTATGAGCTTTATTCTTCGTCCTCTCACTAATAGTATTTCCGACAATTTTCTCCAAAAATCCTGCTTCGATTAGACGAATTAGAACTGTATCGACGTCTCTAGCTGGCGGCCACCCAGGACGCATTATAAAACCCGCGAGGACACGGCTCACTGGCTCTTTCAGTCTCTGAAGACCAGTGGCAACCGAGGTTGCCAAGAATCTCTCAGACGCTAAAAGAAACCTTTTTCCATCTGAGATTTTCTTTGCTTGCACCCGAACATTTTTGAAGCTCAATACTTTGAAATTTTTGTAATATTTAGTTCCGTTCAAAACCTTGTGTGGATTTTCTAGCCCTCCGTAGCCGTCAACTTCCTTGAGAGCTTGATCTAGATAAATTAAAGGTGACTCCAGCATAGTATTTTGCAAACCACCAACAAGCTCTACTTGATAACCTATGCGGATAATCATGCAAAACCAAATCCAGAACACAAAAAGATAATTTAATTCCCAAGAATGATACTGAAGTCTGACCCCTTGGCCCAAAAGTATTATAAGTGATTGAAACGATATGCTGATTCCATTTGTTGTTCTTTGAATTCCATACCGCTTTATTATATTTGTTACTAATATGAAAAAGAGAAATGTTGCGTTG
The DNA here is from genome assembly GCA_947859395.1 of Eupithecia insigniata. NCBI lineage: Eukaryota > Metazoa > Arthropoda > Insecta > Lepidoptera > Geometridae > Eupithecia > Eupithecia insigniata. The sequence continues at coordinate 11,032,373 of OX401999.1, read as the reverse complement.
ACGGCATGTGAAGTGTCATTCATAAATGGATGAAGAATCTTTCGCCACTGGTTAACTGGTCGCCTTGGAGGGCCAAACCAAGATATGTCAATCATATGGAGGGTATGAGATATCTGCACCACTGTGTATCGATTATGATCTAAGATGAGAGTTGGGGCAAAAATATCTGATCGATTGTTCATCAAATCCCCGAAACAACCAGTTCTATTTCTATTTGTTAAGGTTCCGATTTTTCCATCATCCATGCACATTATTAAATCTACCGTAGCGTTGAGTTTTTCTATAATCAGATTAAACACAAGTCCGTCCAGACCGAGCATTACTCTAGATGTCTTATTACTTTCAGGCATTATAATGTATGGCGCAAATGGCAGGACTGTTACACTTATTGTACATCCATGAAAAGACATGAATTTTTTTGGAAACCATGTTTGACCTTCTTTAAATGGAACTGGAGTATAATCCTCACAATTTCCTTCTTGGTAAGGATAGAAAGTTGTTAACTTGACATCATCGTCGTTTGTGCTCAGTATAATAATATCGGAAAGGTTATTATCCCATGCTGTTTGAGTTATGTCAATCATCTCAGCGTCTGTTATTGGTTGGGTCAAAACTAGTATAACTCGCATAGGGACCACTATGTCTGCCTTCAGAGTTATAACAAACTCTGCAAATTCCTCCACGTCTGCAGCAAAAAGAACAGTTTGCCTATAGCCATGTTGTTTATAGAATTTCCGTATTCCTTCATGATTTTCAGTCTGTAGTGGCGTTAAAAGTACGGACCCTTTGTATGATGTTAAAAATTCTATTATACGTTGGTCATTGTTTAATGAGCTCCATACAATGGAAGTCGCAAAGTTGTGTGAATACGTAGAATCTGCTATCCGAAGAGCTTTTTCAATCAATGGCGAGTTTTCACAAAATATCGAAGACACTTGGAATAAAAAAATAATTATTTTAAGCCACATGATGCGTAAAATGATTCTCTCAATGTGTTGAATGTTGAATACTGACGAATGTATTTGATTACATCAAAATAACTTGTCAATAAATTAATGAGGCTTTGTTTACTATTACTTTAGATCAGCTAGTTTACTTTTACATTACAAAATTAGTCATGGTCAGTGTTAGGGACATCCATAATGATTTATGAAATAAAATGTTGCCTACTTAATTATTGACAAATACATAAGTACCTTAATGATAGAAAGGCTGATATAAAAACTTTACAGCGAATGAACACTAATTTCAGTTATATCAATTATCAATAAAAATCATAGGTTCCTTCTTAGATTTTTTTAGTAAAAATATGAATAGTTGAATTCGAGAAAGTTATCGAGAGTGTTAATTCAATTGAAATAAAATAATAATTACAAAAATAACAATAAGAAATTATATAATTGGTTAAAACAATATAATAAAATAATAATACCTAAAAACTCTTATTTTTTATAAACTATTTTATGGTTTAGGTTGACAGAAAGTAGAATAGAATTCAAGTAATTTTTTTATATTTATATTGATGGTAAAGATTTTAGCTACAAATAAAGTATTATCTTAAAAATTCGCATACTTGTAAAGACGAATAAAAATATGGTATGGGAAAAAATACATGGTCGGTAGCAGACTGATTGCCGATCACATGAATGCTTTTTGAAGAGTGTCTGTATTTGAATTGTATCATAGTTTTGCTGATCGCAATCTTATGTGTAAGTAAACCATATTATGAAGTAATAAATTTTAGAGTACAACATATCATATTATACAGTTTGGAAAAGATAAATCCTAAATAAAATTTGTCAGTAACAGTCATTTGCCGACCATGTGGTCGAGAAACGATGGAAACGTATTTTTAGTAGGTTAGTTTGGCGAACATCCATTATTTAAGTTTAAACGTATTTTATCATTAAAATTAATGCTTCCGAGAGAAATTACGTATTTTTTAAACATTTCAAGCCACATTTCTACCCATAAATCTAAATGAAAAATTGTTTTACTCACGTTTGAAAAAGTGTCCATTAATATATTTTTTTATAGAATTGTACAACAAAATTCGCTACATCCGCTGTGGCTGTATTTCCGAGGGTCCCTGAGGTTCATCATATGTCATAGACCAACAAAAGGTGTTGTGGCGGGGAAGGAATAGACTGTTGTTTCGTTCAAAATCACAACGAACTTAAGCGCGTTTTAAGTATACTATTTTTATGGGATTTACGAAATTATGGTCGTAAACAAGGAGTGGTCGGCTAACTGGCCTATTCACCCTCTTTGTCAATTAGTGAGACTTTGTTTACTATTACTTTGAATTAAATCGGCTTAGTAGTTTACATTTACTTAATAAAATAAGGGGTGTCAGATTTATGTTATGATAAAGAAATAAGAAAATTAACCCACCCATCTGCTTATTGATTTACGATAAGTTTAATTTCGTTCGTTTCTAATGGTTTGAAATAGGTTTTATACATCAATCATCATTAACTCGTCCACATTCGTTACCTCCTTGGTGTAGTAGTCTATAACGGGGTTGTTGAAATGACCTGGGGTGGAATTCTGCTAACCAATTCCTTTAGTATGAGAGTGGTGTGGTGGTATTGTTATCGTCAGAGAATCGTCCGAAATGAAAGAAACTGTGCTATTTGCACGGAGACATTGATAGAATCATTACAACCCCACTTTTGACATGAAGTCCATCTGTAGTTTCTTTCATCAAAGGAAAAACGCCAAAATGTGTCATTCTGGGACGATACCGTTGTTACGGTGAATGGAAGGTAAATCAATAATCAATAAAATTTAAGGTTCTTAGAAAATTTAATAATTTAAAAATGGATAATAGAATATGGAGAAGTGTAAATTCAATCCAAATGCAGTGATATAAATATTCTTATAAAAAATCTTATATTAAAAATTTGTTCACATTACTATTTTATGATGTAGGTTATGTAGAAAGTATAAAGGAAATCAGGTAAAAAAAAGACAAAAATAAATTAAATTAGCATAAAGTTCAGTGGAAACCTCATTAGAATAAAGTAACACATTCGTTCTAAATTTATATAAACTTACTTCTAAAGTAAATTTGTTTCAGATATAAACCGGAATTCATCTTTGTATAATAGTGGTTTATAGTCTACATAAAGTTAAACCTTAAATAAAGCTGTTATACAAAAATAGATATAAAAGCCTTCATCGCTCAAAACTGTATTCTTTGTTTCTTTTCATTTGTTTATTTATTTCTTAGTAACGTGAAAATATATTTTATTGTATTCTTAAGTGCTGGTTTGATAAACCATCCCTCTTCCTTATAAACGTCTTTAAACTGAAACTGAAACCATACATTGCTAGGAGACGTTTGTCTTCTATTGATATAAGTCAGAGTAAGAAAAAGGCTACCAAGCAACTAATAAAAACTGCTGGTCAATTTCCTTTAAATTAAAAAGACCTCTTTACAAAATGTAATTTTTATGTATATATTTTCAAATAACCATATATGTCCAGTTTTTAATTCACACGGATTCTAGCCTCAAACTAAGCAGAGCTTGTGTACAGAGTGTAGCATATGTACTAGATATTAATTATACAGTTCATAGATGAACATTTATGTTTTTTACGGATATTTAAACCCGTACTATGTTGATTTGTTACATGGACACTATTTTAAGTTGACAGACTTTTATAAGCATGGGGGAGTAAGCAGTGTACCAAATACTCTCCTGAAGACAATTTTAGAATACCAGCTAGCATACTTAATCACTATTAATTTCTTCGACAATATGTAATTTATCCTCCTCTCTGCGTCAGCACTGCGTCCACCAAAAGGATGGCTCCATTGATGATGGCCAGAGAAGCCTTGGCCAAGTTCTTGTCACGATTGTCACCACGGTAAGAGTTTTGGTATCTGAAATTTTTCGATATAATATTAGAAATCCGAGGAAGAATATAGCGTAAGTGCATGTTTAGGGCAAAGATTTCAATTTTAATTTACTTTTTTATTTTACAAAAATTTATCTATTGATGCATGAAATTACCTATAATATACATTACTAGATACATTTTTACGTCGGTAGGTAATTATTTAGCTATGTTTATTGCCGTGTATCTATGTTTTTAGAGGTCATTTTGGAGTCGCTTCTTATTGGTTATGTACGTTTTGACATTTCCTGTCATTTGCTGTATATTTTCTGTCATTTTTGACGTTTCCTGTCATTTTTGAAATTAGGTGTCATTTTTGAAATTTTCTGTCATTATTGTAATTTTTTCTCTTTTTTATTCCTATCTGCCATTTGGCTCCCGTGGGGGGCGATAGCCAATAAAAGTTACCGTTTGCCACTGCATAGGTTGATAGTGGGGGCATACAGTAATACATTCTGGAACTTATTAATAGCCACCTGTTATCTTTACACATCTCTAATATGTATTATTGTGCTGAAAGATCCCCTAAAATAAAAGAAAAAAAAAAAAACAAAAAAAAAACACTTTGGTCAACCACCCCTGCGGGGGCCGATAGGCATAAGTGTTACCGTCTGCCACTGCGTTGAGGCCGTTTGTGGGGGCAGACGGTAATAAGTCTGTACATATTCTATTTACCCATAAACGCAATAGCGTGTTACGCTTCCTTTTTTGTGCAAATTGAGAGAGAGAGAGAGTGATGCCAACTGAACGAAACGAAACCAGCGATTGCGTGTTGGAGAACTAAAATAGTCCCCCCTGGCACCACGTACGTTGCGTTGCGTGGCGTGGGAATTGCGACGCATTATGAGACATGGACGCTTCGGTCTTAGAAGTGCCTTAGAACTACCTCTGTGTAAAATTTAATTTCGATCGGTTCGTCGTTTTGGCGTGAAGAGGTAAAAACATCCAAACATTTAAACATCCACACGTTTTCATAATTTATTATGCGTTATATATTTTTGATTACCTGTCGATAATAATAGCACCGCTGGCTACGAACAGAGCCACGCCGACCAGCGAGTAGAAGATGTCGATGCGCTTGTGGGAGGGGGTCTGCATAATGTAACCTGAAACAAGTAAAGCACATATCTAAACGTGTATCTACAAAACCAAATTACCTACTCTTGGTTACAATGCAATGCAACTTGCCAGCTTACTAGCTTTAATAAAATATGTTGGTGAAGCGCACTTTCCTTAAAGGGGAATGAAGAACAACTATGATGGTATCACGGGCGATGATCGCCATAGTGATCTATGTAAAAAAGTAAATTTAGGAATGAAACTGGATGTAGCCTGAGTGTATGTATAAGCTACGTTCCAGGTAACGCGAAGCAGCGAATTAAAGCTGGCTTTAAATTTACATAGGGTTGTTTGTATACCTGCAGCAGCGCCGGCGAAGATGATAAGGTATCCCACGAAGGTGCCGGTGACTAACATGCCAATGTCAGCGTCGCCATTGTAGCTGTGGTAGTGGAGCGCCACGCAAGAACAGGTCAGCGCCTGGAAATGACAGGTTTTCAATTAAAACTATGGAAAAAACACAATCCACACATAATCTAGCCAAGTTTAGATAAAGTTATAACCTACATATATTCTACCTATATATAATATTCTGTTTAATTTTGGTGGCACACCATTTTGCGTAGGTACCCCCAAAACCAAGCAAAATATCAATCGAATCGACGATCACTGCCTGCAGTGAAAATAAAAGTGTGAGTTGTCCGGATGTTGTCAGATACACAGATCAGATACAGATCAGCGGGTAAAAATATTTATTTGTTTTTTGTTGGAAACCGACCCCGGTATCAGTGGATACAACTTGGCGGGATCAGTGCCTAATTTCATCTAATCCCGGTATCCGTGGACACAAAGCCCAAATGTGCTACATAGAAAGATAAGTCCATAGTTAGTTGAATGATGCAAAGTTTAAAACTGTGTTTCAAGAGCCAAAGTCTTTATGCAATCCTAGATCCTAAGCCCTAGACAATCCTTTGGTGAAACCACTTGATCTCCTTTTACTACAGTGTGCATATCTGCCGTCCTTATCAAAAGTGCAATAACTCGGTTTTCGCGTCAAAAAGAGTTATATACATATTCGTGATTAGTAAAACGAGCTCTATATTTTCTTCTAAGACAGTTTTTACGTATCTATAGATAGCCGATACAGTTTTTTTATAAGCAGAACCGTGATTTTCTCGAAAGTAGCTCGGACCGAGTTATTGCACTTTTGATAAGGACGGCAGATATCCACGGCTAACCTTAACTGATTTCTCACATAGATATAATTTCCACCCTATGCTCAAACTGAAAGCCTGACGTCACTGTCGTATTTGATATCAAAAAATGACGTCAGGTGACCTGTTCCAACGGAAGGTGACATCAGCTCGCTATAAAAGACGCGGGAGGGAGCAACTACGAAGCGCGAGGTCGACCAGTATTTACAAGACCTTGCGACGTGCTCAGTTTATGAATTGAGTCTTCTTCTAATGAGTCATAAGTGCAATAGAATTTGATGATCCCGAGAATAATTCTAATCTAGAACATCGTGTTACGAGATGATAATCTTTGGTTCAGGGACTTGGACTTCAAGGTCTTAAGGTATTTTAGCTGGTTTACATAGTTCGTACCATATCCATAAATATGGTTAGTAGCCATAACCTTGCTCTACCTGACATAATAGGTATTGTTTGTTATTATTATAAATCCTCCTCATCGATTGTGATGACGAAGCTAAGATAGGAGTGACATAGTCACTGTGTGACAAAACTCCATTTAATAAATAAAGATAAAAAACTCGACTCGTATCAAAACCCGGCAGGTTATACACTGTTTTTGTTGCAAAACAATCAAATTATAGTCCCTGTTTTTGTTGGAATAAGTTTGTACAATTGTTACCCTATTCACTTACTTTTCTTCTCGAAGCCTAAAAACCAAGTTCTATCATGTTTAACATCAGTATTTAAAAAAGTTTTGCATTTTATTAGTAGGAGATTCATGCCTAGAACTGTTTTTCTCTGTGGATTTAATTGTCTTCTCAAAGTATCTAGTTATAACAATGATCTTCGTATATATGTATAATGAATAAATTAGGTACGAGGACAGTACGAATGTATAAGGTGACCTTGTAAAGGGTGTAGAACACACCAACACAAATTAAAATATGACTAATGTGGACTAATGTGGTCACTCCTTCGGTGATATAATTTGTGTGATGTGATTATAAGGCATATTGATAGACCATTGCGTCAACAACAAAAATAGAATTAAGTGCCTAGTACTATGTAAAATACTTGGAAAATTAAGGTTTTGATATATGTATTTTTGATATATTTTCATGTTTTTCTAGAGAGTCTCAACATTTTTAGGTATTTGATATATAAGTTCTAGGTTTGATGTATAAATTGATATATAATTTTAAATATAATCTTAACATCACTTTAAAGCTGTATCCTACCGGACTAGGCGTACCTACCAGAATATAAATAGTGATAGCACTAGAGAGATTATCCTAATAATATTATAAATGTCAAAGTTTGTATGGATTGTGAGGTATGGATGTATGGATTGTATGGATAGTTACTCTTTCACGCAAAAACTACTGAACCGATTACGCTGAAATTTGGTATGGGTATAGTTTGGGACCTGGAATAACATATAGGGTATTTTTTATCCCGATTAAACGCGGGCGAAGGCGCAGGCAGCAGTTAGTCTATTATAATTTGATACCATGAACTCGCATAACTGCTTTCCATGAATGCTATCTAAATAGGTAGGGTAGGTGTGTACATTTTGACCTTATTGCCCTGATAAACGTGTTTAGTACATAGTAGGTATCGCAAACACATTAAAGTAAGGCCATTTTATGTTCGCCTTGATAACGCTTACATGGGCGTGAATTTAATTTAAATTTCGCAATTTGTACTAATTTTGTGCAATTTGTACTAAAAGGTTATTTTACTATCAAAACTTGCTATTTGATAAACTTAGTTTATTTTGTTCATTGGATGCCAATGCCACTTGGTGTTGGAGTTAGGTATATTCCATTCCATTCCAATGTCCCAGTAGGTAAAAGTACAGTAGAAATGTATGGCAACTCAGGGTTAAAAGGAAAACGTCCTCTGGGCATTGACCTTCGTATAACGATTGTTATTATTGCTGCACGTGCATCAAAATGGGGTTAACAGCTTAGTTAATCACAACTTTCATTCGATATTCATTAAGAACAACTTACCTGCATTAATAAAAATGCTATGATAGATTAAAGAGTCGTTTCGTACCTACTTAAAGAATGTTTACATGGGTACTCGAAGATTATAAATAACTTAAAACAGGGCCGCCTACGCTCTATCTAGTAACTAGTGATTTAAAGAAAACATTTTCGTGAGGTCTTAGAAAATTCTAGCTTGCTGATTTTGACATGAGTGATATCTACAGACCGTTCACCATAAGATTTCCCCTGCCTTGGGAATTGGCAGTAAGCAGGCAGGGGACATCTTATGGTGACCGGTCTGCATGTACGATTTCCGATTCCATGTATATAAAGGCGCGTTCCCATCAGTATCGTGACATCAAAAGCACTTGTTCCTATTTTTTATTAAAAATTAATTATAATGACGAAAACACGTGTTGTTTTATTGGGGCATAGGGCTTTGGAGCAGTCTTTAATTTAAAAGGCTATTCACGATATCGAATGACACATTAATATGACACAAAACAAAATAAACCACTTACGACAAATGAGGAGTCATCATCCCACAGAAATTATATCAGCGATTCAAGTCACCTCTGGAATGGAGCGTAATGGATGAGTTCCGATGATTTTTCTTGGCCGATGCCGACCTACTTGTATACTGGTGGGTGGTTAATTGTTCGGCTTGTTTACGTTACGCATCAGCGGATGCGGCTTTAAAATTTACTGGGCCCTGACTTTGAAGAAATAGTTTATTACTAGCTGCGCCCTGCGGTATTTATCCTTGATGATCCCATGGGAGCAGTGCACTTTTCCGGGTGTCAAAAGTTAAACTAGAATATAAGCTATCCTTGTACCAAATTTCATCCAAATCCATACAGTTGTTGGAGTGTGAAGGAGTAACAGACATATGTACCACCTACACATACACAAGCAAACAAACTTTCACCTTTTATTATTAATGTGATGTGATGACCTAATGACTGATGAACGATATGCCACACAAATCTTCTCGATCTATATATCAATATTTCATCAATATAAGAATATAAAAAAAATCTAACACCGAACTGCAATCCCCAACCCGCATTCCCAGTTTTAGGGCTATGGGCATTACTCCCAATAAGACAAACGCCAATAAGGCGCTTATCAAGGGGAGGCCTGCGTCCAGCAGAGGACCAATATAACATGTTGAGTTGACGAAAAAAATCCTTGAAGCAAGGTCCTCGGCAAGAATATTCTACCTTTGATTAATGAGATTTTTGTCAATTGTATTAGCTGGTAATACTGCACACAGATCCCCAGGTTTAATCCAACGATCCATCCAGGGTTGTCTGGTAAAGATCGTTCGTGAGCGATAAGGCCGCCAATTGTTAAATTTATTTACCTGATTGTTTGTTTCGTTTGTTAATTCTTTTGTAAAGTGTGCAATAAACAATTTTCAATCTATCTAATGGATGCAACTGCTAAATCCTTGAAGTATTTTTTCGTCAATTTGACTATGCACCTCCCCAAAACCGGAAGATTGAACCATAAACACCACTTCAATCAGCACCGATGCTGATTGAAGTGGTGTTTATGGCTTAACCTTCCGGCACCAGACTCTTCATGAGAGTGGTACGGATGGTGATGATGATCATACACACTGATACAGTAGTGTTTTGATTATTAGAACCAAATAAAATAATATAAATCTATAGTGACTCTATATCTATAGTTTTTATGACTCATATCACAAGTCATACATAACATAACATAACATAACTAGGAAGTCGTAAACTATTTTGAGTTCCGTTTTTTTAATAAACTTAATGTGTCTTAAAAATATTGTGTCTTAAATATGACTTGTCTAAGTGCTTATTTTGTAAGCCTAAATAAATAAAATTATTGATTCTGATTCTGATATGTCTGTATAAAAATGTGTCTTAAAAATATGTCTATATGTCTTAAAAATATGTGTATGTCATAAAAATATGTCTATACCTATTGCACCATCGGCACCAGACTCTTATGAGAGTGGTACCGATGGTGATGATGATGATACACACTGATACAGTAGTGTTTTGATTATTAGAACCAAATAAATTGATAGAAATCTATAATGTAATTTTTTATGACTCATAATAACATAACTAGGAACAATAGGAAGTCGTAAACTATTTTGAGTTCCGGTTTCGTAATAAACTTAATGTGTCTTAAAAATATGTCTATATATGCTTCTGTGTACAAATTTTGTACACCTACCTATAATTATTTATGGATTTTTAGGGAGAACCGATGCAAAAAAGGAATTATTGCTTTGAGCTCAGGTTGTTTTGTGTGAGGCTGACACGAAATATATTCCTCGTATCATCATCATCATCATCAGCCCATACACGTCCACTGCTGGACATAGGCCTCCCCCGTACGACACCACAAATAGCGGTCCTGAGCCGCCTCCATCCATCGACTCCCTGCGACCGCTACGATGTCGTCAGTCCATCGAGTGGATGGTCTCCCATGTAGGGGGGGATTTGCCATAATCACCACGCTTGGTATATTATTTCTCGCATACCTATTCTAAAATGGTGGATGTCCTACTATTTACGATGTTCACAGTGGCTATAAAGCAGTAGAAAATAATCTACGTTTTACCACTACTAATTAATTACCAATCCATGTTAACAAATGTGAAACGTGTTGATTCACCACTCGTCAGAATATTGTACTAGGAATAACTCTGGTTGACCGCGCTCGCATGATTCTACGCCTTGATAACAAATTGTTTGTCATTGTTTCGAGAAAAAATGCGCATAAATTATTCACAATATAAAATACTTGTACTTATTCTATTTAAATTACTTATTCAATTGATAAAGAAATTATTTTATAGGTATGGTATGTTTTTAATATCAAGAAACAATAACTGTTATACTTATTGTATTTTGTGATCAAGCGTCATGCTAAACTTAATAATAAATAGTGCTGGACAATCAACACAGCATCATCAGCCCCATGCTAAGCAGAGCTTGTGTTATGGGTACTTACTAGATGACTGATTATTACAATATACATCGGTAATTTTTTTATTATTATACATATAAAATACATAGAACACCCGAGATAAATATTTGCAGCTCGTACAAGCACTTGTCCCAAAGCGGGAATCGAACTCGAAACCTCCTGCATAGCAGGCGGATCTTCGCCTGCCGTGCCACATAGGTCATCGCTAAGACAGGTAGGTCCCTATTTAATGTATTTCATACCACTAGCATAGTTCAATAGATTATTGACAAGCAGTTAAGCTACGAGGAAAACTGATTCCTCTCAGCCTATTTAGTTAGGCGAGTGCCTAACTATTGTATACAAATGTCTTTCTAACTAGAGTTACTTAGGCTACGAGGAAACACCATTGCATACCCAGGTTACCTACTTAAATAAATCGTACGTGATGGACAACATTTACCAATCATCACTTCATTCTTTGCAACGTTTATACAACACAGTTTAGAACTCAGAAATAACAAAAACTTAAACAAATGCGAGCAAACACTATTTTAACTGACTTTTAAAATTGGAGTAGGTCATATTTTTTTTGGCTATTTTTTTCTCGAACCAATTACAAACAATTGTAATCGTTATCAAGGCGTAGAATCATGCGAGCGCGGTCAACCAGAGTTATTCCTAGTGCTTGCGTTACGTTCTGACGAGCGGTGAATCAACATGCTTCACATTTTGTTGACATGGATTGGTAATTTTGCTAAAGCCTATTATTGCTTTAGATTAGAACCACTGTGAATATCATAACGCAAATAGAAGGTCATCCACCATTTTAGAATCGTTATGCGATGAATATTTTTCTTGTCTGCGTCAATTTTTGATCGCTGATTTCTCCGTCATTCGCCGAAGGTCCTTCCCGAAAACCAGAGATGCTCAAATTTTGTAGAGCACCACCTGAGGTGCGGCCTATTGGTTCACTAGGCAGGCACGTAGTATTTTTAAGTAGAGTTTAAATTATTTCTGAAAACCTATGTATTTAAGTGTTTGCTTTTGTGTGTCTATAAATTATTATTTTTTCCTTTCTTCTCCTTTCTTTCATAGGTGGTCCGATTTGAATTGTTTGCAGATGTATAAAGAATGATCCCGAGGTCATAGATAATATCCGAACTGCTTCCATAAATTTTTATCCTCGACAATTAATCTGGCAAAACTTTAAAAACAGTTATAACTAAGGGATTCGTTATTGTTTTTTTCGTTACGTTTTTTCAAAACAATCAAATTATAATTAGTGATGCAACGAATACGAATACGAATATTCGTATTCGCCGAATAGTAGACATTTACCGAATATTCGTATTCGGCGAATACTAATACGAATATTTAAAAACTAATATTTTACGTACAAACGCAACTCTAATTACTGGCAGACTTGAAAACGCGCGTATAAAAATACGCATGTGTGCAGAGGGCCTTAACAGCAATGACGACGCGTCGGGGGACTCCCCGGCCATAGTTTGTACAGTACCGCGGCTCCGGGAGTTTCCCTATCATTACAATTACGACGAACCATTGATGATTCATTCATTTCTTTCACTTCATTTTGTTAATCGGAAGCAGAAGTCCAGCAAGAGAGTATTGTTTTATTTATTTTCTGAGGTTGCTGCGAAATAAAATAAGTTAAAGTTTAATTGAAAATGTCTTCTCGTAAACGAGATCAAAGTGACATATGGAAACACTTCGATAAATTACCGAGTAAGTAGCTGTATGGTTCTGTATTTCTTTGGTATCAACAAAAGGTAGGATTGTAAGTAAGTAACTTAGACGAACGTTAGTAGGTAATGGCTGCGTCAATGTAGTACTAGACTTTGCCCGCGACTTCGTCCACGCAGACATTGGTTTTACTTTCACATGTAATATTATAGTGGGATAGGATTTTAAATAGTGTTTAACAAATGTTAAATTGTGTTGTTTTTATTTTAGACAATGAAAGCAAAGCTAGATGCAGATATTGTGCTTGTGAATTGTCTCGGGGAGGGAAAAATGCATATAATAAAGGATTTACTACGACCGCACTGTGGACTCATGTGAAGAGATTTCACGAAAAGGAGCTTGCTGCCAGTATAAGTACTGTAGACGAAACAAGCACTGAAGTTGAAGTAACTCCAGCGAAGAAACAAGCGTCCTTAAAGGAAATATGGGAAAAACGAACTACGTATGAAACGGGTGATCCTCGGGCTGTCAAAATCACATATTTGATTGCTGAACAAGTTTGTCTAGACATGGAGCCCCTGAATTTGGTAAATAAACAGGGATACCGTCGTTTGCTCAGTGAACTAGCTCCAAGGTTTGTTTGCTTTTATTAAAATGCTAAACATTTGTTCATTCATACATATCAGTGGGATTCTCTTTCAACTTTCACAAAACCCTTTTTAATTCCTGACTGTTATTTTTTTTTACAGATATAATATTATATCTAGAACCCACCTTACAGAAAAAATTCTGCCGGATATTAATGAACGTGTTAAAATAAAATTGAAGGAGCAGTTAACAAAGACCCCATATCTCTCTGTCACAACAGACATGTGGACCAGTGACGCTTCCTCACAAGTCAATGATTTTATAAGTCTTACTGGACATGGTGTCAATGAAGATTTCCAGCTCAAATCTTACTGTCTGGAAGTGTTTCCCTTTGAAGGTGACTCACATTCAGGAGAAAATATTGCCCACAATATGCACATGATGTTTCTGGAATGGGAGCTATTGGGTAAAGTTGCAGCAGTTGTAACGGACAACGCACGGAATATGGTTAAAGCAAATGATGAGCTTGATCTTAGTATTAAACATATTTTTTGTTTGGTACACAGCATCCAATTAGCGCTGAAAAAAAGTTTGTTTGGTCAAGAACGCATAACCGAAATGTTAACCACATGCAGGGGAGTTATTACTCATTTTAATCACTCAACCTCCGCACTCAAACAACTGAAAGATTCTCAACAAGCTAACAATATACCGAAACATGTTTTGTTTCAAGATGTTGAAACTAGATGGGACTCAACATATCAGATGTTGAAGAGATTACATGAACAACGCATAGCGATTCAAGATGTTTTACCATCTCTACCAAATTGTCGTCATGAAATCACAGCAAGGCAATGGGCTCTTATGAGCCAAATCATTGATATTCTGGCCAATTTCGAAGAAGCTACTAAAGAGCTAAGCAAAGAATCAACGACGTTATCTCAAGCAATCCCAATAATACGAAGTCTAAAATCTTGCCTCAATAAAATTTCAAATGATCCTTCTTCTCATCCTGATGTAAATAATCTGGCAAACTCCCTATTCAGTGGACTTTTAAATAGATTTGCGTTTATGGAAAGTGATGAAACTTATCTATTAGCAACGATCCTTGACCCACGGTTCAAAACAAGGATTTTCAGCTCAACAGTGGTCGCTGAAACCGCTCGATCAGTTCTTAACGCTGCTGTTGATGGCAGAGAGGCCGTAAGACCGACAAGCCCTCCAGAAGAACCTCAACCGTCGACAAGTAGAGGAATTTGGCAAGTGTGCCAAGAAATAATTGAAGAGGCCGAAATGGAAGAGCCAATTTCCATATTTTCTGGTGAGTATGAAAAAAGTTTAAAAAGTTATTAATAGGTAATAGGTACTCTTTGTCATCTACGTAGTATACTAAAAGTTAAATTTAATTTCAAAATGTCTTTTTTTACAGGGGTTTCGCAAATTAAAAACGAGATAGATGCTTATCTAAAGCTCCCAAATTTATCGCCGACTGCTGATCCACTGGCCTTTTGGCGAGAAGATGTCCATTTTCCAAGTCTGAAAAAACTTGCCCAAAAATATTTTTCACTGAAGCCATGTACAGTCGCCTCAGAAAGACTTTTTTCAACGGCTGGGAACATTCAGACTGAAAAAAGAAATCGCCTAAAACAAGAAAATCTACAAATTTTATGTTTTTTAAATAAAAATTTGCCAGTTGTAAATTTTAATTATTAAAGTATAGAAATTTATCAAATAAATTAGTCTTTTATCACCATGTCGAGATATTCGTATTCGTATACGCCGAATAGTAGATTTGATATTCGTATTCGTATTCGTAAAAGTACTATTCGTTGCATCACTAATTATAATTCAATTAGTTTTTTCAAAACAATCAAATTATAATTCAATTCGATTTCGTTATTATTTGAAAAGCGCCGGTTTCAAATACGCCGGTTTATGGGAAGTTCCCATTGGGTGATTGTTCCCATTGGGAACAATCAACATTTTTACAAATAGGGGACATTCAAACCTGTTAGTGACCACCTGCCATTGTCAAGGTCGGTCCTATAAATAGTGTGCCTCATGGTAAAAGAAAACATATTTACATGGATGTACCTCAAAGGCAACTCTTTGTTTTTTTTTATTTGATACCAGAAGGTACGGAGAGGTAGAAATACATTCTACAATTAAATTTACAATTAAAAATGGGACAATCCTAGTACATTAGAGTTTAAAATGGTTTTTTAATACTTAGATAGTAGGTACACAAAGATAATACGGCATTAGATACCTATTTAATCGATTAGCCTTGTTTGGATTTATTCGATTATCATCTACTAGTAGTAACAGGGAGGTACCTAATGCCATATTATCTTTGTGTACCTACTGTCTAAGTATTAATAAATAGAATTTGATCTCATATTAGAAGATATAATAAAAAATCTATTACCGGTAAATGTAACGTTTAAATACGGCTTACGTCCTCTTAAATATAAATTCTCCTGATAAGGAATAGTGAAACGGCCCTTTCACAGTGCCATATGAAGGTCAATGAAAGTCGGAGTCAACGCACTAGCGATATAAATGGGGTGCGGTCTCGAATGGTATGTACTTGGTATCAAAAGTTATTAATTCATTTCATTACACAGTTGTGAACCAAAATATTTGATTTGTTTACGCTGTATCTAAATGTAAATAAACAAAGCCAGGCACGCGCGCATGACCATCAACAGGATCAAATATTCTCTACGAACGTAGCACGCAATAGCGGTAAAACAGAAGAGAACAGAAAGGAACCTATAAAATCAAAAAACAAACAAATGAAAGCACCTAAGTAAAAAAACAAAAGATTCATTTGTTTTTACAACTCACCAGCTCCAAGAACTTGATGATAGACAACCGACTGATAGCCATTTTATTTTGTTTGAATTTAGAACGATGATAAAATTTTGTTTACACTTTCACACGAGTGCGCTAAGCGGTATCCACACTAAGACTGCTGCGCGCGCAATGTGGTGGTTGTAGCTTGAATGACGAACGATGAGATCATAGTAAGTGTGACCATGGCTTTTATCGTTATAGGATACAACAAACAACGTCGAAACAAAACGAAATTGTTAAAGAATGATCGAGGCTACGGATAATCCAGTAAATCCGTAGATTATTTTGAGTTAGTGATTAAGAAATCGGTTACTGTTAATGTGTTCTCTTGGAATGGTCACAAAATATCCTGTCAGGGTTGTTTCAAACAAAATATTGGTTAATTTTCATCATTATCATTATTCGACGAGTGCTACGGCGTAGATCTTTTACGATAACATGTCTCTTAGCACTAGTGTAAAACTTGTACAAATAAATCACTTTTCAGTAGCTCTACAAGTCGGGAAACGATAATAGTTATACTCGTATTATTGTATGCTTGTATACTTAATAAAACTCACTTCTTTAGGGATAATGTAACTATTTAACCTCCAAATACTCAAACACACATCAGATTTATGTACGTCTCAACTCTCGAGAGACGATAATGAAAACCTTTAATTTTTTTTTATCTAAAAACGTGCTTAGATTCGCGCTAAGAGTTTCGATTGAGTAGAACTAAATTTCGGAAGAGAACTAATAGAGCAGGAGAAAAAAAAATCCCCTACAAACAAACAGCAGTAACCTCATTATAATATAAGTGTAGAAAGAATGTAATTGTCTTGTGTATTGAGAAAATATTGAGCCCTATGTCCAGCAGTGGACGTGTATTGGCTGATATGATGATGATAATCATTGAGAAAATACAGAACTGGGAATAAGCAGTTTACCACATCCATCACATCACTATTGTGGGGTCGCATGACAAATAATATATCGGATGGCCACCCTAAGAATACGATGCTGGATTGTCTACTGGCATATGCGGCTCGGTCCAAAGATGACATCACTCCTTCTCGTAGTAATCGATTGTAGCGACGAAGATGTTCAAAATATCGCTTACATCTGAACTTAATGAATGACATAGTCAACTTGTTTTGATTCAAAACAACTTTGTATTCTATGGTATAAACTATGATTACTACCACGCACTGTAAGCGTAATAGTTATTAATAGATTAATGTTAATTTTCGTTTTTACGGAAATTATTAAACCTTATCAACAAACACAGCAACCTGTTGTTATACCGCAATACTTATTAATAGTAGTTGAATCAAGTGAAGTAGTTTTTATTTATTTCATATTTGTAATAATATAAAACTTGGAGTTTCCATAGATATCTTCAGTTAAAATTTGGTTCAGATCAACGTTCGAAGAATACATTCCACGCCTTCACTGAGGGTATCTTCGGTGCTCAGGCGGAAAGTTATGACATCCCCACGGAAAATGACGAGATGCTTGTCTACGTAAGTTACACACCACCCTTCAAACAGCCTTTGTCGGTTATGATCATTCCTAAAATCTATATTTATCAATCGTTTTCGGTCAATCACAGTCGGTTTTATTACCCGACTACCAACGGAGGAGGATTATGTTATGAATGACTTATGATTATGTATGACAGATATTTTACTCAAAAATTACAAAACTCGACTACTTTCTAGGTTGCCTGGATGAAATCGCTCTCAGCGATATCTTCCAGGCGCGAGCCTTTTGTACTGTTTATTTTTTCATTTAGATATAAGATTTTGTATTAATGTTCATTTAAGTACAATAAAGTGTACATTCATTCATACTACAAGAAAACTTCACTGAAAGGTTCTGTGGCAAACTCGGATATCATATATACATAGCTCCTAATAATAATGTTATTTTCCTAATAATAACACGTATACATGTAGGTATAAAGTTCTTACTAAAAATATCCTGGTTTTCGTAACAGGTGGACCCGAGATGAGACGTATGCGAGTCTATAGGAAAATATAAGTAGGTAAGTTACAGATTCAAAACTTTATGCTTCAGCTACTTCTGTTTATCAAGAAAGAGCCTAGGACTTTTTTTTTTAATTTCCCCCCATAGGATTCCCGCCTTGCCGTGGCGGGGGGGCTTAGTAATCGCGGCCCACTCACCCGCGATGAAGTTAAGAGGAACCCATGGGGCCGTGCCAACGCAGACGGCGACACGACCGGCCCCGGGATGGACTGCTTTGGGTTTTGAGCCTAGTTGGAGCGGTAGTAGGTTGCGGTGTCGAATGGGAGGCACCCCAACTGAGGCGGGTGGCTGTGCCGTATAGGCGGCATGGCCGCAGAGAGGTGGAGGCCGCGGCGCGGCGGGAGAGGAGTGCCGGTATAGAGGTGCGCCGCTCTCCCTGCCTTCCGCGGCCTTGGCGGGCCGCCACCATTTGATGGTGGACGCGGTGGGGTCACAGGGGAGGAGGAGTGTCGGTATTGCGTGGGCCGCTCTCCCTATCCTCTGTGACCGTGTGGCAGGCGGCGGGGCCACTCAACTGACCCGTCGTAACGGGACCTAGGGGCGTTTGGACACGGGGTCGTCTGACGCCCATTTGGCAAGGTAAGGTCCCCGAGGTGGTCGCGGCGCATCATGTGTTTCTGGTGCGTCGCGAAGGGGGGTGCTTCACACCCCCCAGGGAGGGGCCCGGTATCGGGCAGCCGCGGTGGGTTCGCGGAAGAGTTTAACGTTCCCGTGTTCCCACCACAAGCGGCAGAAGCGGAACACCCTGAGGGTTTTAGTGGGTTTGAGTCCCACATAATCGTACTGTCTCCCCGTGGCAGTACGATATGCGAGAGCATTTCCCTCAGGCTAATAAAAAAAGGACTTTTTAGTTTAAATATGCTTCTGCTTCTTCTGTTTCTAAAGAGCCTAGGTAACTTTAAAATCAAAGATTGTTAAACTGCCTCGTACATTCTTTGATCCTCAAGTCACGTCACATAAAATATCAACAGTGGGCTTAGATCCTTTTATCAGTCAACTATCGAAAATAGAGCTATAGTCATCTCCCAAAGAGGTCTCATCTCATCACATAAAGCTCAAAATGATTTGCCCTTCACAAAGAGGCTAACTGTTTGCGATCAATTAAATTTCTTACAGCTCTATCCAACTTTATGTTTGAGTTTCCTACGGCTAATGGTGCTAAATAGAAACATGGGCTTGGCTTAATTAGAACCATACCAATGTTGGGAAACAATGGTACACTGTACAGCTGGGTAGTGTTAAGCATTAGTTGGGTTTGTGGCTAAATGAATGAAAGCTATGTGGGTTAAATAAATGAAAGCTATGTAGAGTTTAAGATTGGTGAAAATTTGGTTAGTTATAGACTAGATATAGACTTTTTTTAATCTGGCACTATCCTCAAATTGTTTTTCGTATACTAGAAGTCTGGATTTACGACGTCGTCGTCAGCGTGGATAATCGCATGAAAAAACAAAAGATCCAAATCGCGCCAGCTTTTAACAACGCCTAGAGCGGCATGTATCATCATGACTAAAAGTCGTATATCTTACGAGCTGTATGATAATGCCTGTGACTTTCGACACCAGGTTTCCAAAAAAGAAAACTAATTCTGTTGTCTAAACTGGTTTCGAACCTTTGGTTTCCTAGGTGGTCGAAGGGACCTTCTCAGTAGTCCTAGGCAAATGTCTCCCTCATTTCTTTACATTTCCATTTAATTCGCCAAAAATATATAAAAAAATATTTGTACAAGATATAGAAGAGAAATAGTTTTGAAAAACGATGTTATCTGCAGAAGTTTAAAACTATGTCGTAGAATGACAACGCTATCGCGTTGCATATACATAATGTACATACGCTATCTGTCCAGTATGATTCAGTGTTATCGTCTATACGAGTCCCCCCGACTAATGTTGACATCCAAATCATCTTTACTCGGCGGGTGAGGTTCATCATCATCATCATGAGCCCTTATACGTCCGCTGCTGAACATAGGCCTCCCCCAAACGACGCCACGAACAGCGGTCCTGAGCCTCCTCCATCCAACATCCAGGTGAGATTAGTGCCGACTAAATAAATACTTTACTTACTTATGAATAATGTGGCGTCTTTAGTCAACTGAGGCCGCTCAAACTGATCCCGCGGGATCAGTTGACCTAATGAATATTTGAATCGGGCAACTGTAGGGCTAGCACAGGCTTTTTTGTCTAGGTAGAATAGATAAAAAATGACGTAAAAATGACATTTAAGTGTAGAGAGTAGAAAGTTTTCTACGTTCGAGAACACGGCGTTCGGAAGAATAAGCGGTAGAGATGAGTCTACCGATGCGAACATGGGGATCAATTTACTCGTTTCTTGACATTTGAGAATAGAAACATTTCTTCTAAAATTTTCTACACCTCTCGAGACCTATACAAGGTCTTTCTTCCCTCGCATCTCGCAATATTTGGATGTTTAGTTATATTATTATAATACTCGTTGATTTTTGGGGTTTTTGTGTCTAGTTAATGGCCCCGCAGCCATTACGAGCAAATGCAACATAAAAAAATCAGAGAATAATTTGTTTGTTTGTTTGCTCCAAAACCAAATGAATCTCCGTCTCTCTTCATTTGCCGCCTTTGCCAGAGACAGTATTTCACCGAAACATTTTGTGAAAAGATTTCGGTATTTCTTTCGTCCAATAAAGGAAAAAAATAAAAATACATGTTTGAACGAAAGAAATTACCCTTCAAAACATTGTAATTGACATTGAGAAATACAATAAAGTGACATTTTGGTGTAATCAAAAAACGTTTCGTTTTACGGGCTCAGTTTTCTTTTTAGCGATACGGCTGGTTTTATGTTGATTTTCTTGGTAATGAAACGCAAAGAACGAACTTTTTGCAGCATTTATATTTTTTCTGTGGTTTGGTTCCCGTTGCTATAGAAAGCGCTTCACGAAGAAACTGTTTTCTAGGGTTTGTTTCTCGAAACGGCATATTCGGGCAAGAGAAAGATTATGAAGACAAGAAACTGTGTTCTCTAGTCTAGGTAGAGTAGAAATGAAAAGCCCGTGCTAGCGGGGCTGATCCCATTGATACACTTTATGATTTGTATAGACACGTAAAAAAATGTTTGGACATTAACATCACAGTAGAATTATACTTAATCGCAAAGTTTATAAAAGAAAAAGCCAATAAACTGCCGCAACATAATCGTACCTTATCGTTACTTGCATACAATGAACTACAAAGCTCGATGCTAGCATACCTTTTTAATTAAAATAAACCAACCTTCAGGTGCTTCATACTTCTCTGTAAAGTGCCATCTATCCAAACTACAGGTAGACCTTACTAAACTAGGGTACATAACGTCCGGGTGCTTGTAAGCCGGAGAACCATAAACTCTTGACTCTACATTTAGTTCGTAGTTGTTTTAACAGATGGCTCTACCACTATACCTAGACTAGACTATTTATTTATTTATGTAGGTATGTTATTTTATTGTAGTAGGTATATTGAATATATTTTAGTAGGTTTATATTTCAATTGATTATATTTATTTATCTTCGTCTTCTTCCTGCCCTTATCCCACACTAGGTGGGGTGTTATATTTATTTATATTATATTTTATATTATATTTATATTTTATATTTATAATAAATAAATATATTTATATTTATCTATCTATTATTATTATTAGGTATTTATAATATTATGTTAATATTTATCTTAAATCATATTTTGTACACCCCTGCTTTTCGTAAATTCACAATTCTCCAATCCCATCCAAAGGTTGCCTGGAAGAGATCGCTTCTAAGCGATAAGGCCGCCCATTGTACTTGTCCTATGTAACATCTCTCTGTAATGTTGTTTTCTGGTGTAGAAAAAATAATTTTTGGGCAAAATTATTTTGCATACAATTAGATGGTACCTATAGCTTAGTAGCCTACCGTTTTTCAAAATGATATGTTTTTCCCCATATTCAAGGCAAGAATAGTACCTACCTACATGTTCTGACCAGAGAATAATACTAATAAAATGAACGAGAAAGTACGTAGGTAAGTATGACTATTTTCGATTTAACCTTTGACTTTTGCACTGCTAAGAATTTTTGAATGGAGATTAATTGTAATCTAGCAAGTCTAAGCTACATCAAGCGGAAATTCGGAAAATATAAGGTCCTGTGCGCGAAGCTGCAGAAAGATAAGTAATAATAGCGCAGTAGCAATAAAACACAAAGTTCAAAATTAAAATTATATATAAATAACAAAATTGATTGACTTAGCTAGGTACAGTTGTTGCATGTCCTGAGTGACTTGGTGCGGAAAGTGCTGCTGCCGTCTTTATGCGCGGAGCAGAGGGCCAGCAGCACATCTACGATAAAGAGGGCGGCGACGGCGAGTGCGCAGACGGCGGCGGCCTGCCCGTAGGTGCTGCGCGCGCAGGGCTGGACGTCCCGCCAATGGTGTAAGGTCAGCGCGCCGCATGCGCCGAACAGCGCGCTGCCGCTAGCGGACCACCATGCATCAATGTACGCGTCCGCTGCCGCCGATACTGCTTCTCCTTTATGGACACAAATACTCTTGTTCATCAATATATCATGTAATATAAGTCCAGCGATCTAAAATAAGTCTTATTATCTGACTATAATAACACCTGATTCACAGAAAATAAATGAATTATGAATACGGCTGGGGTCATCGACTGCTGGCTATGGAAGCCTCCTTTCGCAAGACTCCTAACCCTTGTTAGCCTTCTAAACACGAAATACCCATGTTTATCATCGCTATCATTATCATCCGGGGACTATCTTATTATGAAGTATTAGTGGTGTACTTGTAAACTGCTCCCGCTGCTTAGCGAAAGTAAGTTATAGATCAGGGGGGTTATTGCATTTGACGTAACGAGACGTGATCGTGACGTCACGTGACGTCTTTTTTCCATACAATTTGGTACAGCGCCTCTATCGTGCGGAAGTGGAACTACGCAAATCCCATATAAAAAAAGCCGTCACGATCACGCCTCGTTACTAACGTCAATTAGACTCACCCCCCCAGATTCTCGTCAGCAAAAAAGCTTCTGCCGCAGTTATTTATGCAGGTACAACTACAAACAGCTACAAAAATTCGAATAATATCTGAACAACATAAAACTACTAAAACAAAATTGCAAGCAAGTCTACAATCAACTACTTCATTACTAATTTGACTAAATTTTCTACTACAGGACCACCGCCCACAAATCACCTTCAAACACTGGTTTCATCGTCAAATTCTTCAGAGTCTAAATAAGCAAGGCTCAAATCAAACAGCATGATCACAGCGTTCAATATGGACAAGGAACCGGTGATGATCGCCGCGTTGTGATCTCCAGTTTTGGGGTATATAGATGTGCCTCGTAACCGCGATGTTAGAACCAGACCACCGGTCACAGAGAACAGGGTGATCCCCAGAAGTCCATAGTACAAGTCTTGGACGAGGTCCACTGGCGATAATAACATCTCCCCTGGAGAAAACAACGGGCATTAGGATACTGTTACATGATAATCTACATGTACCTTTGAATGGCCTCATAAACTTTTGATTATTCTATACAGTTAAAACTTTTCGACGGTCGTCTTACGACTGTTAAGATAAATAAATTAAACTTCACTAATCGAGTAGGTTTATTTGACGATGATGATGACAACTATTTTCTAGATTTAAATAAGCATTAGAGCATTGAAACAACATCAATAATTGCATTATGAAATGGACAGTAAGAACAAGTAGGAAGAAAAAGCTTTCGGCATGAACTATTGCAATAAAAAAATAATAATAAATAAATAAAAATGATCTTTATTAGAACTATAAACAAAGGTATATGAAATTGGGTGTAAACAAAAATACGCGCAATAGTTAGGCAACTGTGTGGCGAGTATTTGCGCCCTCCTCCGAATGCAAGGTAGAGTTCCTTAATTACTATTTAATTAGCGATGCCGAAAAATTAAGACTGTAAATGGAAAATCGTAGAAGAACCAAAGTTACTGACATAGCTCTCAGAATCAGCAGGCTGAAATGGCGATGGGCAGGCCATATAGCTCGTAGAACCGATAACCGCTGGGGAGTAAAGGTTCTCGAGTGGCGACCGCGATGCAATGCGAAACGGAGTGTGGGAAGACCTCCCACTCGATGGACCGACGACATTGTAGCGGTCGCAGAGAGTCGTTGGATGGAGGCGGCTCAGGACCGCTATTCGTGGCGACGTTTGGGGGAGGCCTATGTTCAGCAGTGGACGTATACGGGCTGATGATGATGATGATGATGAAATGGAAAAAAAATTGTTTATAAGAGATGGTTGACGACAAAGAACTTTACTATTGTATGTATAATATGTAATAATAATAACATTTGAAAAAATATATGGGCAGTAGATAATAAACTCTTGAGGTCTATTATTATATATATAGCACACATCTGAATAGTAACATTATTCATCAAAAAAAAGCTTAACAGGGAGCTTTACCTACTTGTATTTGGGTTTTCTTTTATGAGTGGGCGGTGTAAGTAAATAGTATTTTTCGTTATCTATGCAAGGCTTATCTACTCCGACAGTCAGATTACTAAGCTTAGATTATGATTATGAACTAGCAAGTGGGTAACATAACTATCTAAATAATAAAGCCTAGGTATTTATTCTAAAAATAGTCTACACAAACACAACTGCTGCAATTGCAGAGCTAATGACATGCTATATCTACTGATTTGTAAAGTCACTGTTTCTTTAGCCAACCGATAAAATATTGAAAATACAATCTGAGGATCTTTACGTAGTCATAGCGTCACAGACAGTCTCTCCTGACGCCTTGGAAAATGAATTACTCTATGTGTGGTCAACGAGTACGAAGCCCTTTTCATGATTGGTTTAGTTCTGTATGAATTACTAAAGTATTCTTACATACCGACAATCTCCCCCGAAAGAACTACCACGTATCCGATATAAGTGCCCGAGCAGAGCATGAGTGTAGGGATATCAGTTAGATCGTAGCTGTAGTGGTGAAGGGTCAGGCATGATACTGCTAAAACCTGAAAGAGAAACAGATATTGCAATACGAGCTGATCGAAGAACTGTAAGGAAGGAGTACGAATATAAACAGTAACAAAAAGTTGTCAACGCTTCTAAAATCTAATAACTTTGATTGCAAAATTAAAGCTTACTAGTTCCATGAATTTTATAACACAGGTTGGTATTAACATTTCGAAAAGTAATAATTTATGAAGATAACACGAAAATTCTATTTGTTTTCTTACTTTCACATGACAATAAACAATACGAGACAGGTACAAAGACATAAATTTGTCATTTTGACGTCTAGCTGATACAGTGTAAAAAGGTTTTACTCAAAGAGTATTTTCTCATTGGTTAAATTTTATTGGAGCATGTTTTCCACTGGGCAAGGATCCACTTGCTTAAGTACTACTACATAGTTTGAATGATACTAAGACTTCGTACAAATCTCTTAACGTCAAGTTTTGTTTTGAAAACATAACCATAGTAGTTAGAACGTTTGTTAGCCCAAAAGTGTTTAGCAATCACATTTTTGACACTGAATCTATGGCAATCACTTTTTTTTTTTAATTTGGAATTGAAACCCCTCATTGAGAGAATAGCAAAATAGTATCATCAAAGTCGTCTTACGGTTGTTATTGTATACTCATTGCAAAGTCGCTCTGAATCAATCGACGCGTAAATCCATGGGTACCTATAAACTAGAGAGCAGCCACAATTCCGTGACTGTTGAAAGTTCAAGGAGCCTGCAATATTGCTTTTATTTCCTTCTCATACAGCGTATTATTGCCCAAACAATGGTTGTTATCGGAATTGAAATGCAAATCGCCTTTGATAGTTTCCGAATTTACCCCCTTATTCATTAGTCTGCTAACTTAAAGCATTGCTAATTGTCACTCTGTCTTCTTCTATTGACGTAAGTCAGAGTGAGAAATAACACTTGCTTAGCAGCTGTTTTAGGCATCTAAATGGAATAAAACGGAAAAGGAATAATACACCCTTATCGATATTCTATGTCTTTATCCTAAACACGTGTCCATTTGCTTGGCAAAGGTTCGTAAATAGTTCAATGTAAATGTTAGCATAGCATTGCCAAATCTGTGATGTTGATTGAAATGGTAAACATAACAGATGAATTCTCAATGCGACTGCGAAAACAATCGATGATATTAAATGCGTGTCAAACAAACCTTCTGCGTGTGGTGCGACTGATCCGTGAGGTCAATTTATTTTGCTAATTTTTACCATCATGTTTTGTTTTCCTACACAATATATAAATTCTCAGGCATTCACACCCACGGACAAATTTATTTATTTGATTTATTTTGCTTACATGTACATTTATACAGCTAAGATCTACGTAATATAATATAGCTTAAGTAAAATTTTCGGGAAAAATAGATCATTCGTGACATTAAATTTATTGATCGTAATATTTATTCGCGAATTATGGTTCATAGTGGAATATCCGAGGCCGTGGCTCAGGGCGTTGCCTCCGCACCTGTCGATAGGTTAAATTTACTTAGCAATTTGCAAAATTGTTTTTGCTACATTATTTTCGTGTAAAAACTCATCAATAACATTCATAATATAACTCCCGCTACAGCAGTCAAATCCTTGCTAGTAGGTAATAAACAAATAAATAATGCTGGATACTGGCCAAGTCAAACAATATTATCTAGCTCCAAGCTAAGCATAGCATGTGTGTAAAATACACTGATATACTTAATACAATAGACTACATAGATAAATATTTTTATTATACATAGAAAACATTAAGCACAGAACGCCCGCAACAAATATCTACAGATCTTAGTGCTCATTATTATACACGAGCGGCAAAGCGCCAACGGCAGAGGTAACTGTAGCCGTCGACGCGCCAACGGCAGCCGTCGACAGTCGACGGCTGGCGTTAATTGCCGACGGCTGCCGTCGACAAGTGTCGAAGGCTACAGTTACCTCTGCCGTTGGCGCTTTGCCGCTCGTGTATATGAGCACTTAGAAACATTTGTTCCGAGGTGGGAATAGAACCCGTTACCTCCTGTCGTCGCAGGGACCTTCGCCCGCCACAGTAGTCGTCAGTTTGTTGACCCAAATGGCTGTATAAAGTAAACACCCGGCTTCAGTCCATTGTTTTAATTCAATTATGATTAGTTGATTAGGTATGAGGAGTACCTACGGTCGAGCTTAGAGTTAGCTGCAAATTATGTTAACAAATCACAACAAAAAAAAACACGTTATTGGAGTCAAGATAAAGATTAAGTACCTAATTGTTCAATCAATGAACCCCAGCTTGTTCCCTATTTGTGGTCAGACTACTTGCGCCATTTGCAATTTTGTGCTATTTAAAAATCAGGTAAAGTAGGTACAGCGGGAATGTTTATTTTTTTGCATATAATAAAAAAATGGAATATATCTAAGTATACGTTATTTCTGATAAAGCTTAGGGCTTGTCCCTATGACCACGGCACGACGTCGTCATCAACCGCTGCACGGCGCGGCACGTCACTGCGCCGGGTCGCGGCGCCGCCGCACCGTTTCACGTTGACGACGTCGTGCCGTGGTGATGGGGACAAGCCCTTACATTCAGACAGTTCTGGATGTTTTCTATGTAAGTATAATAAAAAATATTGATCTATGTAATATATTGTAAAAAAATCTATTACTCATAACACAAGCTCTGCTTCGCATGGGACTAGATGATGCTGAGTGAATTATTATTGTCCAGCATTAGGTATTTATTCATTTATTTTAAACGTAAAAGTAATATGTATTTTTATTTTTTTGTACTTACCATATTTAATATAAATTTGTAAGTATAACAAGCTAAGAACATATTCTAGAAAGTGTTTAGGACAACATAATGTTCTGAAAGGCCTGTGACAATCAAAAATTGCATCACTAATTCTGTCGGTTACAAAGTTACATTAAAATACCAACGATATGTATATCGTTTTATGAGACACTACGATTATTTTTAGTACGTTCTTTGACACGACAGGACAGATTCTAAGGCGTGCCACTAATATCCCATATATAATAGACATATGCCTGGGAGAGATCGGTCCTGAACGATAAGACCGCCCATTGTAGCTTATTCGTTAATTATTATGTTGTAAATTTTTTCTAAGTTAAGTGTGCAATAAAGTATTATATAGATAGATAGATATCTATTTATATCCATCCATATTACAAAAGCGAAAGTAACTACATATTGTCTGTCTCTATTCCTTTTCACGCCTAAACGGATGAACCGATCGTAATGAAATTCGGCTGGGAGGTAAAGAACATCCCGAGGACGGACAGAGGCTACTTGAAAAGCGCGTGTGAAGCCGTGGGCAAAAGCTAGTATACTCTATACAAATAAATGAAACTGAAGTGTCTATTTGCATTATGAAAATAACAGCTTTTTAATAAATGCATATTTAGAGTATATCTATGGTATTTAAGTTATTGCAAAAGACCAAATGAAAAAATGTCTGTTTGTTTATTTTGGTTAATCTGCGAAAAGACCATATCAATTTTTACGGGACTTTTACTGGCGGAAAGTTGATGTCATTTCAGGTAAATAACTAGGCTACTTTTAAGAAATTGTGAGTTATATATATTAATTTATTAATATATACGAGTAAATATAATATAATTTTTATATAAATATAAAATAAATGTGAATTCCAGGCGGGCAAAGCCGCGGGCAAAGCTAGTCTCTAATCATCATCTAATAAATTAATCATTGTACACATTGCAAGACATCATATTGTACCTGCCTACTCATGCGCTAACATGTCATTTAATGATTAATGGCTTTTCTTTCGTACATCATTCTCTATTATTTACATACAAAATCTAGCTATTTATAAAATACATACTATGTCCTATTAACCTAAGTCAGTAGGGTATCTATGAACCTAAGTCAGTTAGGTTCAAAAAAACTAAGTAGAGGAGGAGGAGGAGAGTAGGAGGAATACTTAGATTTTAAAATATGAAGAACAATTTGTAGGAACTCACAATATCAATTTAAACAATGTCCCATTAAAAACTAAAATTTAAAGTAAAGTACCAAGGTAAAGTTAATAAAAAGTAAATAAAAACCAAACGTAACCAACGTCTTTAGGTTAAAAGTCGCTAATTTTAGCAAATGCAAGCAACAAAAAGAGCGCAGTTAGATCGGAACACGGTCGTTTTCAAGTAGCTACCTAATAGTAGATGGCACGAGAGGAACGTAGAACGGTCACGGACGTGAACTTCGGTGCTGTGCGGAGAGCGAGTAAAGCTGGAGCTCTCGTAGACACAGACCATAATAATATAGGTACTCTTGAAACGCACTTTAGAAGGTATTCGCGGAGTAGCAGATGTCAACCCGGTTCGGATCGCACCGCAAAATGTACGCTGATTAACTTATCAATAATCAAAATCTCAAAGAAACGTCTGTTATATCTTTTTTGGGCCCTAAGCAAAAATTACAGAACGTAGGCTACTACGATCTTGTGTGTGCCAAATTAGTAGGTTACTTTAATACTTCTTTGGCGCCAAATTAAATATTTGTTTCATTTGAAACATGAAATAAGCCTTGAACTTGCTCTGAAATTCAGCTATTCTGCAAGTCTACTTTCAGGAATATTGCTGCCGGCGCCTTCGCCCACGTTTTATCGCTATAAAAAAAATCCAGTTATTCCAGGTACTATACCCGTACCAAATTTTAGCCTAATCAGTTTAGTATTTTTTGCGTGAAAGAGGAACAAACCAATCTTACAAACTTTGACATTTATAATATTAGTAGGATAGCACTTCTGATTCTGCAATGTTTCCTTTCATCTCTAGCAACACGAAAAAATATGATATCTCTGTAACGAGCGACATTTGCGCGAATGCACAGACCATTTTGTCATCAATTGAGAGTTTTAAGATCAAGTAAAACTTCGCAGAGAATTAAAAAATATACGTATAGAAACGTGCAAATGATACAGTGAAAAATATCCTTGTACTGTACCTACCTTCATCCTATCCTTTAGACCACAACTCTATCCTAGTTTTATTATTTCAAATATCAGTCTTGAAGTTCTTTAGCGCCATTCTTTATTTACCTTGTAGGTTTTCAATGAAGTAAAGTTGGCGCCGGTAGATACTTGTGTAAAAGTTAGAAGTTAACCACTGGTGGTTCATTAAAACTTTCATAAGAGTAAAAGAGGGAGAACTTTTTTAGCCATTTGCACTCTTTATTACTAAAGTTGCATCCGTCTAAGAGGTTTTCAATTAACTAGATATTTTACTTGCCATTTCGTAGATTATCTACAATTGTTTAGTTGATGCCTTTGTATTGAATTATTGCCCTCTTGCGAAGCTTGAAGATTAGTTACCTACTTCCATTTTCAGTTTTACCTCTTACAAAACCAGTAGGTTAGTAAACTATGACAAGACGCCCTTTCACATACCAAAATATATTATTCAAACTCGTATCCCCCATTTCGTAATAGTCTGCTTACTTAGAGCATTTTATTTCTCACTCTGTCTTATTCTATTGACGTAAGGCTGAGTGAAAAATAACGCTGCTTGGCAACTGTTTTAAGCAAGGAATTTTTATACTAACGTAACTTAGTATATAAATTCCTTGGTTTTAAGTTAGCGTACCATCCTTACTAATATTATAAATGCGAAAGTATGGTTGCTTGCGTGAAGGAAGGACAATCCTACACGCCCTAAATAAGCGACCAATCGGGCCAATATGAAAATGTATTTATTTCTGTTACTAATGAATGTCCATTAGATTAACATGGGTCCTCTTTTAAGCATGATTATGCTTATGTATGTTAGGGAACCCCGCTCTACCATAACATTAAATTCGGTAGATAATATGTTTCTTTAAGCCAACAATTTTAGAGTATTCAACATTGTTGTCGGTACTAATGAATATTATTTATCGCCTTCCCAGTCAGTTTCAATGAGTTTTGCATGTCATTGTGTTTGTCTATTAAGCTTAGTCAGAGATGGTTTTATCGATAGTAATTATTTAAGTTTATACACCATTCATAGACAGATCACAGATTACCTATATTAGATTATTCTCCTCGTTTATTAGTATGTACCATACATACATACTTTGGAGTGATTTTATGGTATTAGGTAGGTTAAGTACTATTAGATTTTCTCTGGAAGTTAATAGGTAAACAGATGTTTGCGAAATGCAACCTGCATTTCTAAGTACTCGCCAGCTTCGAAATTAGTTTAACCTAATTAGAGGCGTAGAGAATTGTTTGAGGGCCTTTGTAAACTTAAAACCCGGTGAAGCCAGGAACAATCCTGGCTTCACCGGGTTAGGTCGCTAGGCTAGAGTGCTCGACTGTGCCGATAACTACAACGCACAAGGTGAGGCAAACGAGAAAGGGCAAATCGGATCAATATAAAACGAAGCAGATCCTCTCAAACAGTATTCAGTAGATAGCTGAACAAACAGGCACTCGAGACAATAAACGAGATGACAAAAGCTTTGGTAAGTTTTCGCATCCTTTAAATTATAAATGGATAATCCGGCACATAGAATGGTGTTTATGAACCCTCACTATTGGTCTGAGTAGTTATATGTTAATTTACTTTCTGTTTTATCGAACAAGTAAACTACCCGAAAATGAACCAATTTGAAACTAAACCCATTTCTAATTAGTTGTCAGACGTCCAGCATAAAAAATGTCCAATATCTAAAGCTAATCCATGAACTCTCGCATTTTTCAGCTACTGTTCACCTCAGCGCTAGTAGCCGTAGCATCCTGCGGTCGTCTAGAGCCACAGTACCTACCCCCAAGACCTCCAGGAGGCGGTTCCGGTGGCGGTGCGGGTGGTGGTTACAGCAGTGGCTCGGGAGGGAATGGAGGCCTAGGGAGCTTCGGTGGGGGATCCAGCTCCGGTTCATTTGGAGGCTCCGGCGGCGGCGGCGGCGGCGGCGGCGGCGGCGGTGCTCAGATACCCATCACTAAGTTTGAGAACGTCAACAATGGAGATGGCAACTACAAGTTCAGGTAATGTTTACTGAACTAATAACAAATAATCAATTAAACTACTAATAGCACCTTAAATATATAAATACATAAATGCGGACAATCCACACCTAAGCTTGTGCTATGGGTAGAAGATAACTGATTTACTTAATAAATAATACTACTTAAATAGATATTTTTTTACCATATCTACTCAGAAAGCACCTAGAACTCCTTGAACAAATAGCTGCAGAATGTAAAAACATTGGCAACAGGCGGGAATTGAACCCGCAACCTCCTGTATCGCAGGCGGGCCTTCGCCCGCTGCGCCACAGAGGTCGTCAAAAACCTTAACAAGTAACCTAACCAAAAGTAAAGTAAAGTAAAAATTGTTTTATTACTTGCTTTGACAATTGAAGAAATTCTCAGGTCCTAATCATCTGTACAAACTGATTTGCGACAACTATTACTTACTAGCCTAACAGCACACGTCATAACATTTAACTATACTTCACTGTAACTCGTTCAAAGTTTACATTTCCCAACACCCATTTAACATTTCAGTTACGAAACTGGCAACGGCATATCTGCCCAAGAGAGCGGATCCCCACGCGCCCAGGGTCCCGAAGGGCTCGCTGTGACGGCAGAAGGCTCCTTCTCGTACAAGTCCCCCGACGGTCAGCAGATCTCGCTGACCTACACTGCTGATGAGAACGGCTTCCACCCCGTCGGACCACATCTACCCACTCCTCCCCCTATCCCAGCAGAGATCCTCCAGTCTATTGAGTTCAATAAGAACAACCCTTCATCGTAAGTATTACAGAGACATGCTAATGGCCGGTTGAGATTAGTTTTTCTGAGCTATCTTTCTGGGTCTGAAAAAAATACAGTGACGCAAATAACAGTTCATTTCATTCTTGTACTGCTCCATCAGAGCGCTTAATGGCTAACAGCTGTCTCTCTGCGTTTAAATAGAGGGCATCTCTATCTACACTATACAAACTGAGCGAGACCTCAAACCCAGAACAATAGCTTGATGTGTAAAACCACTGTAGGTTTAATTTGAATGGTTTGAATGCGATTACTTTAAAGAAAACACCTCGAAATAACAATTAATCAGCGTCTTGGCGACGTCCACAGCTGTACATAGAAAGGTCTCTCCCAAATTTCAAGACAAAGATCGGTCTTGCGCGGGCCGCATCCAGTAATCTTCACCCAGGTCGTTGAAAGTACTCTTACGAGGTTACGAATTGTAAGGAAGAGCAGTGTGAGTGAATTGAGAGCAGAAACATTGGAACTAAAGCTCTGCGCACATTAATGCAACACCGCGACCGTATAGCACAAAAATGTGCTTTCAAATATAGAATTGCTCTTGCGGCGGCCCTGATCTGCGACAACCGTTACCCCGTTTCTTATTGACGTGTTTATTTTTCCAGCGATGGAGCTTACAACGGTGGTGGCAGCAGCGGCGGTGGCGGCAGCAGCGGCGGTGGTGGCGGCAGCGGCAACGGTGGAAGCGGTGGCAGCAATGGCTACCACTATTAATGATCTCAACATTTCTCAGCTAACAAAGTTGCACGAACGTAGGCACGGATAACGGACATCGCCCACCAGAATCACCAAGCGATTAAGAAAAAAGTGGATTGAGAGGTGTGGATGAAAAAATTGACCTTTTTAGTATTTTTGTTGCCTACAAGAAGTTCCGAAGTACGAACGCTTGAACAAAGTATTTTTTTTAAAAGAAAAGCAACTGGAAGTTTACGTGGTCCGCTTCTAAGTCATCAATGGGAAGGAAATACAAAGAAATGAAAAGAAATTGCAATAAAACATGAAAAGTATCAATTTACGAGGAAAATTAACACTGCCTGACTGGTCCCGAAAAGCCTTCGGAATCAAAACTGGAGGAATAGAAAAGAAATCGCTTTATGAAACGGATTAAGCCTAGATTGCTACGTTATCTGCAGCTTCGTTTGCGCGTTTAGCAGAGTTTAATGACATAGGCTTGAAATTTATGGAACTTGGACTGTGATACCACTATATAACGATGCACTATTGTAGCTTAATTTATATTATTTTAACTTATCAATGTAAATATACAAATACAAATAAACATTATGTTTTATAAGAAAGTTTGTCAATCCTCACATACCACAATAGTCCCTGGTATTAGGTTTCTGCAGAGCGGAGAGAGTGGAGTGAGAGAGAGAAGAGAGTGAGAAATTTGTCTTTAGTCAAGCGTGGAAAAAACTCAACGCCTCGAGAACTCGAGAAAACTATTCCGTGCGTTAGATAGGTAATTAAAAAAAACACCTGACCTGTCTAGTGTACATATTCAGAATCAGAATCAGAACCAATAACCACAGACATAATAGGTGCCAATAACTTTATTTCATAGACAAATCAAATCTATCGCATCGCTGTCACCCGAAGAAATTTTAACCACGGGCCAAGATACTCGGCCACCTCGCCCTTTAATACCTCGATGTCACTCTAGTACCCGTTTAGCCTACTAAGCCGAAATAGTCTATGGATCTTTAGAACCAAAGATGCATAGAGAGAAGATATTTTGGCTTTTGACTATTGTCGTGGGTGGACAAACAAAGCAGCAGAGAAAAGATATGGATAACGAGAAAACACAGCAGTATATTGTGGTACAAGTTTTTTGAATCAGAGTGCTACGGTGAAAAGAAAAATTATTAAAAAAACTACGCAAAAATGCTGTTCCTACCTTTAATCTGCCTGAATTTTTAAGTAAACTTTGAAATATCACACAATTATCATGATTATCAACTGCTTGTAGAAGTCCTGTTCAAAATACACGATGAGGTTCAAAATAGGGGGAGGGATTGTTATACCAAGTTATTGAGTTTTGCAAAGTACTTTTGTAAATTATTGTCACGTGTTGATTTATTGATTATTTTAGTCTTTGTGGGCGAATAAAATAAATAAATCTTTGTGTCTCATTCATTATTTTTATCGTTGTCCTGGTTTTTTATTCAGTTTTAGTTATTTATGCGGCCTAGTATCAGAAGTCCGATGATGTAGTCCGATGATCAATGCAGATTATCGGAATACTGAGCCTTTTAGTCCGAAATTTACACATGTCGACTTTCCCAAAAAAATAAATGCTTTAACCTCGGCAGGACCCTTTTTTACTGAAATATAATTAATTACCCAGTCGAGTATAGTTTGTTTAGTTAATTGTTTGTTGTTGATTTGTTAATTAATAAGTGCAATTTATGGTAACTAAAAATTTACGATTTGATTTATTTGATCTATCAATCTAACTTGAAAAAGGCAAAACAAGGAAATAACATCATCTTTTATAAAAAATTACTAATTTTCTCGAGATACTCTAGTAAATCGAGAAATGCTGGTCGAGTATTCTCGTGCCTCGAGAAATAAAAAGCGTCGAGTAAACACAAAAGCTGGGCCACTAACCAGAAACCCTAGTAGGTGCCTAATACCTATTAACCATAGGCTATTGAAAACTAATTAAAGGTATACCAAATCATAATAACATAGCAGCATGTTATTATAGGGACACTAACTACACAATTATAAAAAATCCTTTATTTTTTAACTTGGGAAAGCCCTAGATTTTGTAACTTCATTTGCAATAGCAGCAATACCAGCTTGCTGATTGAAACAGCAAGGGGTCTGAGCGCTTGTGAAATGAACAAGTTCAAGGAAACGACATGATAAGGTAGACTAGCTGCTTTACTCATTCCACGGTCTTATTTTCTTTTTGGTAGTACAACAGACAAGCAAATTGCCATGCTTTAAATGAAAAAATAATGGCTATTTGGTCTATTGGATTGTCATACAATATAGCATTCACCTATTCTAAATTAATTCCTTAATAATAAATTCATTTAGACTCAATCGTCTAAATGAATTTAATTTTAAAATCTGTATATTCAATACAATGAAATAGTATTTATTATTTTTGTTGATTTATTTGCTACTTGCTTCTGCCCGCAGCATTATACATGGAAACTAACACTGCCAAAGATTTACATTATAACCAACATTTACGATTTTAAAATTATTGTACCTATGAATTCCACTTCTACCTTCTTAGACTGCTTATTTCCAAAAATTGGCTCTCTATCTCACAAATATTATAAATGCGATATTTTGGATATTTCGATGTTTGGTTGGATGTTAGTTCTAGGTCTGGAATAAGACATAGACTTCTTTTTATTTCATAAATCGACGCGTGCGATGCCGCAAGCTGAAGCTATAATGTCAAGAAACAGAGTTCCAAGACTGAAACTTTCAGCCTCGTAACTTTTGTAGTTTCAGTTACCATATGAATTTTCTAAAAAACTACGACCCACATTTTTATATTTTTGTAACTGTATTAAGGAATTAAAATTAAATCGCGTAGCATCATGAAAACAGGTAAATGAAATCTCAAAAACGTCGTAGCTCAAACATAACAATAAATTAGGAATTCGATCAAGGGGGCCTTGAACGAATTCCTAAAAATGATGCAAAAAACTTTGTTGAAAAACTTTGACATTTGGCTAAAACGTAAAATGTTGCCGAGCCTTTTTTCAGGAAAATTTCCGAACAATGAATCAAATTGCTGTTCGATTAGTTAGTTGAATTTTATTACTAAAGTTTGCTAAAATAGTGGCAATTTATAATATAAAACAGCAATTACTGGCATTATTACCACAAATAAAAAATTCATTACGATTTATAGGCAAGATGGTAAGAGATTTTCAAAAATACTTTAAAAAACATATCTCAGTAACTGCAACTTTGAGTCTACCGGAGAAATGTATACCCATGACCCACTTAACTACCCAAAAAATTATGTCGGTCCCAATACCAAACACCCTATATCATAAGATATAGATAAGGAGAACAACTTCCGAATTTGAGAAAACGATGAATCAAATGTGTGTTCGTTTTGAAAGGGATTCCCCTTTCAAAACGAACACACATTGTAAAATTTTGTAGTTCTATTGCTAACAGCTGCTGAAAAAGCTGAAACACGTGAATGTAAATTTTTTGAATCATCTTTTTACGTTTCATATTATGACTAGCTAACCATGGATAACAGACAAGTTACTTAAAGTTCATTCAAGTTGCGTGGCAGTGTTTGAAATGCCCACAAAATACACCACACTATGAGATGAAAATTCGTATCTATATTATGTATTTACATCAATGAAAACTCTCATCAACTAGGTTCCAACATTGGCAAAATGTTTGTCCATAAACTTAGCTGGGGAATTCGCCATAATATTTGAGTTCACACTCTCTTTGAATGCCAAATTTTGTTTTATGAGATAGAAATCATCTTTCTTTCAAGGTTTTTGCAAACGAAAATCTTATAAGAAGTACTTAGCTAACGAGATATTTGTTCTGCGGTTTCTCTGATAAGCTCACATTTCACTGAATGAAAGAACTAGATAACCTAGATTAATGTGTTCTATGTCTGATAAAAAATGATAGCGCTCCTCTAAAAAGTCATGATTAAAATACCTACCTACCAACTCGCTGAACGGAAATCCTTGCACTGACAGTCGTGTCTTCTGTAACAATATCAAACACCCATGGGGGGTGCCTTCATCGGAATGTCAGACCGCCCAGCGCCACAGGATACTGCATAGCTTACCTGTCTGCGATGGCAAGGTGATGGGTGAACGGTCATGATATAAAAGAAGTGTTGAACCCAAGAGGTGTATCAGTCATCTAAAGAGTTTGGTGGATCAAGTGTTCTATTTTTTGGCAAACAATATGATTGCTCTCAAGGTAATTTTTGTGATTTATTAAACCTATAATCTTCCTTTGTTTTGATACAAGCCGCCCAGAATTGACCTTTATAGTCTTTTGGTCACGCAGAACTTTTTGTGCGCAGTAAACAAAGGATGCATTTTCAGTGAACAGCTGAGCGGAAGCAGAAGCGGATTTTTAGCAAACGTCCGGAGAACCGTCCAACCGCTCCCTATCTACCAAAATCTCTTCCAAACGCAAAGAAACACTCACTATAATCTTGTTATGTTGGTCGCCGTAGGTCCTGTGCCTGATCTCTCCCTGTGTCGGTTCCTTCCCATCTGACAGATTATGAGAGTGAGTCAAAATTGGGCTAGACCATCACCACCATCAATCATCAAAATATTTTTTCATTATTTCTGAAACTGATAATCGAGGATACTAAATAACTGTACCTAATTTATTTCCAGTGTATATCAGCCGCTCTGGTCCTGGCCCTAGTGACCGCTCAGCACCACTCCGGCTTCAACCCTGGCCCATACAATACCGCCGCCAGCAACAACTATGGAGGAGCCCACATCCCAATCCTGAGCTATGAGAATGTGAACAACGGCGATGGAAATTATAGATACAGGTGTGTTTTGTTTTATTACCTTATCGAGACAAACACAAGTATTGCGATTGTATCCCTTTGTTCATGTTCGTCTCGTCTGGATGATTTATATTTTGTTGCTTTATCTTAATGTTAGAGATGAAATTATAATGTATCTTATGGTAATAGTAAATCTACAGTTTTATGAGTAATTTTACGAGATAATAGTTTGTTTTTGCTTACCAAAACTTAAAGCCTACTTTAAATCCCCAAAGTAATCAAATTTTTGTGACCTCATGGGGTTCATTAAATCCCTATACAAAAGCGGAAGAATATCTGGAAACAATCGGTGTAGAAATAGAGGAACTACTTCCTTTTTGAAGTCGGTTGAAAAAGATAATGCATATACTTTAAAAAATCTATTAGGTTTTATCCGCGTATAACCTTCTCTGATAGTAATCATCAAAGTAAGTTGTCGACTTGGCGCGCGGAGCTCGGAGAGGCAACATCACTGGCGGGACTCTGTCGGTGTTGCTGTGCTGATCAATTTCAATGTCAAGGTCGAGTATTGTGGTGTCCTGAACATGTCTCGTGGAGAGACGAAACTTATACGCGGAATTGTTACTAAATATTTTTTCATTCTAATATTGTGCAATGGATTTCCGCAAAGTAACGCCTGAATCTATTTTTTTTTTTATTGTAATATCATAATATTTTGAAGGGTGCTTCTTTAAAATATTATGAGCAAGAAGCGTCGAAAGGATCCAAAGTGGTTCTGAAATACTTGGCTTAGACCATAAAAATAACTGCATAGCTCTAATCTAGAATTAGTTTTTACTAAATGTGGGTTATTTATTTATTTATACTACTGTACCTTCAATCTAAAAACCTAAGAATCTGCATAAAACTTCTGTATAGTCCGCCCACATTTTGACAGAGTCAAGGCTCACCATAACTCTTCCAACTCTACTTACTAACATGACGCTTGCTATGAAATAGACTACACAGACCTCTACAGATAAACAGCAACTTTTTTGAATTCCAGCTACGAAACCGGCAACGGTATATCAGCCCGAGAAAGCGGCTCCCCCCGCGCGCAAGGCCCGGAAGGCCTGGCCGTAACAGCAGAGGGAGGGTTCTCCTACCGCGCCCCCGACGGACAGCAGATCTCACTTTCCTACACTGCTGATGAGAACGGCTTCCACCCGACTGGCTCTCATATCCCCACACCGCCACCTATCCCGGAGGCTATCCTTCGCTCGCTGGAGTTCAACAGACAGCATCCTTCTTCGTGAGTAATTTCTATCTGCAACAAAACAAATATTGTACCTTTAGTGGTTTGATTTACGATGCCGCGAAATGATTAAAATGCAATTCCTTTTTTTTTAATTTTATTACAATTCAAGAATAGAAACAAAAGTAGAACTATAGTACCTCTTACAATTGAAACAGTAAAGCTTTCTGCAGACTGTTGCAAACGATCTAGACGTAGCTCAACAATACCAATCGGAAACGTCCCCGATGCGGGCTGGCTACATCATTTTATTTATTTAGTTGGAGTAAACAAAAACAGTTTATAAAACTTAAGTGTGTAGAAACAGTAACTTAAGTTTTCACTTATCATCATCATCATATCAGCCCATACACGTCCACTGCTGGACATAGGCCTCCACCATACGACGCCACAAATAGCGGTCTGAGCCGCCCCCATCCATCGACTCCCTGCGACCGCTACGATATCGTCGTTCCATCGAGAGGATGGTCTCCCATGTAGGGGGGGATTTGCCAGTTCTTCTGGTAGGCTTCCTATACGAGATCTTCATTTCTTGACTTTTCAGTAATTCGCTAATTAATTTATAGATTGTGACTTACGATTGAAATTGTGACTCAGAAAGAAGCTGTTTTCACTTATATAACATGAATATCTGAAATTTGTTAAGCATACTCTAATGAAGTTGATACAAATAATGAAATGAATCAGACTTTCGTTGGGATTGTTCAAATATCTAAACACACATATGTATGTACATACTTATGCTTAACCTGTGAAAAACCTATCAGCATTTGAGACTTTGTATTTATAAATAATTATTGTTTCAGAGGCGAGGGTTCCTACAACCATGGCTACAGCAGGAACTACTAAACTATGAAAATCATGAATAAATACTTTATTTGAATCAAAAGGAACGCGTTTAGAGTAGAATAAGATTATGTCTACACTGAACCTAGCAATAATGACTTCGCATATGGAATGTTTTTATTTATTATTGAGCATTAATAAAAAAAATTCAAACATTTATTCACATTTATTTTATTTTGTCGCATTATAAAAGTCCTTCACTAAAATAGTAATAAAAATAAAACAGCTCTCATTTATTTCTCACACAGTTAACTTATGTACCGAAATTACATAATTATATATATCTACATATGTGAGTACCGCTTTCAGCGGTAAAAGCCTCCTCCAGCTCTTTCCATCTTCCTAGATCTCCAGCAACTCTACTCCATGTTTTCCCTGCTATTTTTACGATGTCATCGTCCCATCATTTTGCGGATCTTCCTTCTTTTCGTCTTCGTTTTTGTGTATTGGGTACCAATTCATTATAGTTTTGGACCATCTTACGTTCTGCATTCTCTGGATGTGACCCGCCCATTTCCATTTTAAAGATTGCCTTTTGTACTACGATTTTTGCTTAAGCCTTTTTTCTTATATCTATGTTCCTAATATTATCTCTTTGTTTAAGGCCCAGAAAACTTCTTTCTATCTCTCTTTGGCAGAGCTTTAGTCGTTTGATGTTCTGTGCGGTTAAAGACCATCCCCTTATTCATAATTGTCTGCTAGCTAAAAACAGCTACTAAGCAGTGTTGTTTCTCACTCTGACTTATGTCAATAAAAGAAGACAGAGCGAGAATTAGCAATGCTTTAAGTTAGCCGACTATTAGGAATAAGAGGGAAAGTCTGGCTTGCGTAAGTGAAGCAGGGAAGTAGGCAGGTTTCCATGGATTTGTTTTCAGTTTAATTGGTAGGTTGTTCTTGAAAACTTCTTTCATGGCCCAGTATTTTTTCTAAGTGTTTTTGGTTCTCCGCTCTATTTCTTGTTCCGTGCGTTCATGAACGAGATTTGGTGTCTCAAATTCATATATTCATTATCTTGTTCTAGATTTGCAGATAGTGTCATTGGTATCTTATCTCTATTTGAAGACTTATATACATATATAATTTAGTATCAGCATTTCACCCGTGCGAAGCCGGGGCGGTTCGCTAGTTTTAAATAAATAATCATCCGAGGATTGATATTTAGAGGCGTGTTCAAAAACTCTTAGCTCAAAAGATGGATCAATTTTACCTCCAATAGCTGGAGAATTAATCGTGATTTCATTTCCAGTGCAGTCATTTGAAACGGATGTCCTATTCCTAGCTAGCTAAACAACATGCATTGAGCTTCACTTTTTGTTACCGTTCTATTTATAGTATACTTAAGTAGGGCACAGATTAGGTAATGTTACTGCTTAGGGTTCTGAAACGGTGAGTTTATTCAGGAAATAAATAATTTTTATCGTGAATGCATTGTTGTTGCTGTCACTAAAACGTCTACTATATCAAAAAGTTATGTATATCTATCATATCATATCGAAATGTTATCTTATTCTATAAAACAAAAGAAAATAAATTAAAATATTTTTAATGTGACGCAGAAGTTTGCGGGTTCGATTCCCGCCTTGGGACAAATCTTTGTAAGATCTGCAAATATTTTTCTCGGGTGTGTTCTCTGGGTATTTTCAATGTATGATAAAAAATATTTATCTACATATGTATATAATATACATATTTTATTGGGTGTATCAGTCATCTAGTACCCTTAACACAAGCTCTGCTTAGGGCTAGCTGATGCTGTGTGCACTGTCCAACATTATTTATTTATCTATTTTAATTTACTTTAATTTGAATAGACACCAATTAGAAGTAGTATTAACAATAGAAACAGTACAGCTAACTACAGACTATTGTAAACAATCTAGAGACAGCTCAACTGTACATCTATGACAATACCGACCGGAAGCGTAAAATACTTTTGGCATGAAATGAAAATATCTGGTCTTGAGCATCACCACAATTTATTACGATTACAAGTAACATTTGCTTAAATTAATAGAATTATGTACATTATCACAGTCCTTGGATAATACGGATACACCATGCGCCTGGTCACGTCAGAGATCTTGGAAGTTAGTATCGGTTACGGCCTGCGCCTGCGCCGGGCTCACTGAAACCAGATACAATTTTGGGTAACTAAAAAATAACAAAAATAAATTAGAACAAGTATTTACAATTGAAACGGTTGAGCTGACTGTCACAAACAATCAAGAGGTAGTTCACCTGATACAAATCAATACCAATGCGTGTGAGATAAGATAAACATACTGTTGATGTTACGAAAAATTATTATCGTGTTCGATGTATTGAGGAATTAAAGGCTTATTCGTTTTAGGACTAAGTATG
Organism: Eupithecia insigniata; assembly: GCA_947859395.1. Taxonomy (NCBI): domain Eukaryota; kingdom Metazoa; phylum Arthropoda; class Insecta; order Lepidoptera; family Geometridae; genus Eupithecia; species Eupithecia insigniata. The sequence continues at coordinate 10,989,274 of OX401999.1, read as the reverse complement.
GAGGCGGCTCAGGACCTCTATTCGTGGCGTCTCGTTTGGGGGAGGTCTCTGTTCAGCAGTGGACATACATACATATAATGGGCTGATGTTGAAATGTCCAGACTATAATATAATGAATATCATATATAATGACTAATAATATATTCAATGTTGTCTGGTAGAGATCTCGTGAGCGATAAGACCGCCAATCGTCACATTTCTTTTTTGTATCAAATTATTTGTAAACTGTTTTGTTATGTGTGCGATAATGTATTTTCTATCTATCTATATATAATAAGACTATCATATAATAGACTCCCTATAATAATAATGACGAAAATAAATTTTAGATAAACTTTTATAAACAGGTCTCATTTGAGCTTTTTTAACTGAGGCAAACAAGAGAAGGTTCTATGTTCAGCTGTACGTTTCTTATGTATATATGTATGTTCGTCGATGTTTGGAAAATTCTTTTGCTATTGAGGAGAAGGAAATTTATTCCCCAATAATTTAATGGATATTTATTTTTCCGGAAAACTTAAAAAACTGTTTAAATGCAAAGGAATTTAAATTCTTAAAATAGAATTTTAATAATAATATAATTCTTAAATTTTTAAACAATAAAATTATTTAGTCATGGGGGCTGTGTTTACGTGCATTGTATCTTAAGTTTGGGCGGAGTATACAGGTGGTTTTTTGAGAAGGGTAATGGCCAAGTCTGCAACCACGAGAGTTACAGCATGTTCGGTTTTATGCAGGATAAGTTTTTTGCAGGATACGGTGTAGTCACAATACAATTTGTACATGCATTTAGGTTTTAAGATCTGAGTAAAAGCGATTTCGGTTATTTCCCGGATCAAATTGTACTGTGACTAAACCGATCCTGCATAAACCGAATCATGTAAAGATGCGGTTAGAGGAAAGACGTTAAAGGAGCCCTCGATTTATAAGAAAACAATAACTGCATGTTTAGTTTTATTTGCTGCTTCTGTTTTTCCTGCCAATTACAATGGATCTCTTCAAGATAAGAGTGAATTGGTATCTTCTAGACCAACCGTGATACACCGTCAGCCACATCGTCACTTTCCATCAGGTGAGATTGTGGCCAAACGAAGTTCTATTGTCCATAAAAAAAATTACATCTTTTACATTCAACGGAAATTGAATCGATTGAATTTTCAAAAAAAATTATCCTGTATTATTGAACCAATGGATCCTGTTGCTGAAAAGGATCAATTTATTTGCAAAGGAAGATCTTTGCAAAGAAATGTATTACTCCGAATAAAAGGAAATAGCTAACTAACGGAACGGAATTAAGGATATAACTTACGGATTATTCCTATTAAACTCTAAAGACTTGAGTATAGCGTCAGGGATTGGAGGAGGCGTAGGGAGGTGCGACCCTTGAGGTTGGAAGCCGTTCTCATCAGCGACGTAGGTGAGGGAGATCTGCTGTCCATCGGGGGCGCGGTAGGAGAACCCTCCCTCAGCGGTCACGGCCAGGCCTTCCGGACCCTGCGCGCGGGGGGAGCCACTCTCTCGGGCTGAGATACCGTCAGGGGTGTCGTAGCTGGAACAGTAAACCATCATGTTAATACAGATTACTATCATCCGTAATCAAGTTAAAAAAGGAAAAAAAACTACCTATAGTATAAATAAAGATAGAAAAAGACAAATTCTTAAAATTAAAATTAACCAAGTAAATTCGCTGTTATGATAAGTGCTCCACTGCCGTAACATCCTTATTTTACCGAAGCAGACCATAACATACCAAAATAAAATGAAGCCTTAAATACAAAAGCTTGGAATAGCTCGCTCCAAAATGCATCCAACTAAAGGCTTGCGATACAAAATTCAGAAGGTTTTTGTTATACTACAACCGTAGACCGTCTACCGTGCGATCCACCTGATGGGAAGCGCAGCCTATGGACACCAGCAACGTCAGAGATGTTACACGCGCGCTGCCAACCCCGTAAATGCTTTCGAATGCCCTGTTTGAAAGACCTCATACATTACATACGCACGACCTCGTACGACCATTAGGAAAACCTCAGCAGCGAGATCATTCCACAACCTGAGAGTTCGCGGTAGGACGTTCAACCACTGAAGTGCCTTAACTATAAAACCACCCCTCCCTCCTATTCCCTACTCATACATCACCTTTTATAGGCCATAGCAGTAACACCAAAAATGTTCCACGCATTATTGAATTCGCTTCTTGGTAATCAACAAGATCCAAGCACTTACCTGAATCGGTAATTTCCATCGCCATTGTTGACATTCTCATAATTGTAGGGCACGTCATTGGACGGTCTACCACCAGCATAGTTCTGCGGCACGAGGTGGTCGAGCCGTGCTGATGATACGCAGGTCAGCGCGAGGCAGCAAAGGTAGAGTGACTGGAAATACATATAAGAGGGTCTTCAACAAAGTGATGGAATCGTTAAAACGTGGGATTTAACTGCTATATGTATTCTCATGGTCGGATATTATCAATATACTATGGATAGGATAGTATACTATCATATTTTATCCGTTGCAAGACCCCCAAAGTTTGAAGGTGATAAACACGGTAGAACTTCCCGCCAACAAACCATTGACGCCTGGCCCGTATTCGTATAAATGTCTTCGCTATCCTAGTATCTTGTTCTATAGAATAAGATACTAGGACTTAGCTATACATTTGCAAGCTTTAAATCTACATGGGACTTTCAATAATTAGGTGAGAATCAGTGCCAGTTTTCAAAATAAATTAGGTAGTTCACAAGCAACAGTTTTTAATGAAATTATCATCATTACTGTGTGATTTTATTCAGCTATCTAAATATGGCACAAGCAAGACGTACAGCGGCTGAGCCGAGGGCCTATTACAATTGTAACAAGACTAGCTGTTCCCCGCGGTTTCACCCGCGTTATTCCCGTAAATCCCCCATGGCAATTTGTGTTTTACCGGGAAAAAAGTCGGCTATGTTACTCTTCATCGTTTCAACTAACTCTATGCAAAAAAAATCAAGTCAATTGGTTGCTTAGATAGGGCTTGAAGGAAGGACAAACAAACACACTTTCGCATTTAGTTAGGATAGATAAAAGTGAGAAAATACTTATCAAACAAGAAGTAAATGCTTAGAACAATGCTTCACTGAACTCACCAGTTTCGACATTGTGCTCGATGTGTCGTGTCGATACTGAGCTATGTCGGAGGGTTCCGAGTATATATCCGAAAGGATTGCCCTTTGCCTCACCTTGCCCGTATTGTGGCTCTCTGGGTGCAAATTATAAGATCATGCGATTTGCTTTACACTCTCACTCCTCTGGCTTTCCGATTTGCACCTGCCGTCCGTCACCGGCCCAGACTATCCTCACAAATCAAATCAGGTTTTTTTTTAATTTCAACAGCATAGCGGGCTGGCGACATCCTCGTTGCCCGCCCGCTATGCTGTGAAATTCAAAAAATCTGCCGCAGATTACATTTTAATATTCTCCGTGTAACCAGTTATCGTATATATGCCTACACTAGCTGCTGCCCGCGCCTTAACCCGCGTTTTGTCAGGATATAAAATAGCCTATGTGTGTATTCCAGGTCCCAAGCTATAACCATATCAAATTTCATTACCCAATCAGTTCAGTAGGATATTTTTAACGAGCATTTCTCTTGCAAAACCTTTGTGTCTTAGTGCCAACGTGCCAGTTCAGTAAATATTTATGAAGGGATGTGAGCGCCCGTCGCCGTCGCTTGTGATTTGGCTCCAAATGTTTAAACCCATAAAATTCAAAGATTCTCTTGCCCCGCCCCTAGGTTTGCAATAAGATAAATAGATGCTTATACAAACACAATCAGCAAGCACAATGTATATTATTTTACTTTTTGGCAGCTAAAGAAGACAAGCAACAACATTGCAATTAAACTATGAAATAAAGTGAGGGACCCAAAAAAAAATTATTTGTTTTAAACAATCATTTTTAGGGTTCCGTGCCCGAAGGGTGACAACGTCCGTCCGTCCGTCAGCGGCGGCGCGGCGGCGGGGCGGGTGTCACCTTTTACGGGATGAGCCACATACTGTGAAATTTTCACAGAATGTGTAATTCTTGCCGGCACGAAATTTGCAGGTATATTTGAGTTTTCTCTTTACCATTAAGACTAGCCAAATTTATTAAGATTTTGTTTTATTTACGTTGTAGATTAGTTAGGATGTTATGTAGCAACAGATTTTCCTTGTTTCTTTAAACTATATCTAAACTAGCTGCTACCTGCGCCTTCGCCCGCGTTTTATCGAGATAAAAGTTAGCCTAGGTAAATGTTATTCCAGGTCCCAAACTATACCCATACCAAATTTCAGCCCAATCAGTTCCCCCAGTTCCCAATCAGTAGATTTTGCGTGAAAGAGGAACAAACATCCATCCATCCATACTCACAAACTTTGACATTATAATTATAAGTATGCTATGTTATTAGTTTCTCACAAACATTCTTCACATTCTCATCCCACCAATAGATTCGATTTGGTCATCAATAAAACAGATTGCTTGCCCTTACCCATTAAAGGTTGAAGCTGAGACTAATCATACCTAGGCACCTATTTTGAACTAGCTTCTCCCCGTGGCTTCGCCCGCATTTGTTCTACTTAATGCTGGTCTTTCATTTCTTCTATTAACAAGCGAGAGTATGGTGCCATGATGCAAGAGTAGAAAAACCCATCCTTGATTCGCCACAAACTGTCAGAGACGATATACCTGCAAACAGTGAACGGAAAAACACGTTCACTGCCTGCAAACCAAGATCCTAGACAACACTGTATGTACGTCCGTACGAGCAGACTTACAACCCATCAATTCACGAGAATAGCCCCCTCAAAGCATAATTATGAAAAATTTAACAATTATTAACATGGCGAAGGCACTGGGTAAGTCAGATACCTAACATGAACTGCATCCAGAATGAAAAATCAGGTTTAAAAAAAATGGAAGAAGTCAGATACCTAACAAGAAAAGTTCCACAGCTAAGTTCTTGTCTCTATGCCAGTACTGGGACTATTGAAAACTATGCAAGGAAAAAAGAAGATCCACCTGTTCGGAGCTCTTAATAAATATCTTCACGTTTAAACTTTTCTCGTAAATAAGAAATCCTTGGACTTTCGTTAAGATGTCACTTTGGCTTTTACTTTCAGGTACTTCTTTGCCTAAGTACCCACTTAAGGTAAATTGAATTTTGTGTCATCAAATGTATTTACAACATTTGTGCAACTCCTATTTACCTACATAATATGACTACTTAGACCTAACACTTACACAATTTACTTACAAAACCTACCGAAAGTTATGGAAATGGCACAGGTCCTTATAGAAACAAAATGTATTTTAGACTAGTTTATTACCTACGCAGATCTAGCATAGCCTTAGGGTTCAAAACATGTTATGATAAATAATAATACTTAGGTAATAAATTATAATAATACTGGATTCGGCGCGTATCGGCAGAAAGTTCCGCTCTCTACAGCCCTAGTCATCGGCTGCTTGAGCCTAGCTTCGCGGCCGGTGATTTACTGTTATGATATTTTTTACTGTAGAATATTTTTTATAATATTTTATTATTTTCTAGTAAAACATTTATAGTTTACCTATATAAGTAACTTTCGGAACTAGTGAAAGTCTGAAAAGGTCGGAACGTGAGCAACGAAAACCTTCTTCGCTCTGCTGCCGCTCTTCCTATTATGTGAGAGTGAGGGTATAAGAGCGTGCGCCTGTATTTGCGCATATTTTTATGCAGAATAAAATAGGTACAGCACATTCCATGGCTAGTCTCAGTTGGGACTCCGCCGGTCTCCGCCGCGCCCCGCCGCCGTGGCCGAGGCTAGGAGGACATCAGCATTTGCGGGTCACATTGCTTATTATCACTTATAGTGTTTAAAATGTATTGTACACCAATGGGAAAAAATATTGAAATACAACTAGTATTACCACTTAAAGCGCTCATTAAGTGATACCTATGTCCAGCAGTGGACTAATATAGGATGTAATTTAGACTGATTTCAATTTCCAAAAAAATTTAACTGAAGGTAGAGCGCCCAGAATGCTCGCAGCATTGCCACGTTGAATGGCAATGCTAATTGACAGAAATAGAAGCCATAAAAAGTGTAAATAAATACTTGTAATTTTTCTCAATTAATTACAATTTCATTGAAATAAATATTTGATCAATATTTAAGGACTGAAAATAGACGACATAAAATGGTTCTTCCAAGTTACAGCTTCTACATCATATAGGTATCCAATATATTACCCGCGTCGGAAACCATCCTATGACGTTTCCCTTTCAACTAGTTCCCTTTGATGGTATAACATATCAGGCACGGAAGCTCTATATACCTCTATATCAGAATGTGAATACCTTGGCAATGGCATTGAAATCAGGACCTGGCTTAAAGTCTTGGTGAAATTTGACTCAAATCATAAAAATCTAATCTGCAAGTATTCGTTCCGGGTATTCTAGGTATTTTATATCCTACTTTATAATATTATTAATGTCAAAGTTTGGATGTATGGATGTTTGTTCCTCTTTCACAGAAAAAAAACAGAACTGATTGGGCTGAAATTTGGTATGGGTATAATTTGGGACCAGGAATAACATACCTAGAAAAGCAATTTTTTATCATATGATTCAAGGTTATAAGTAGTTTTTGAGCGCTTTTTATTACATGTTCTTAAAAAAACTTTGTCGAATTACAAAACATGCTAATTTTCGAACAAAAATCGTATGAGGATTTTGAAAATCAATTGACGAATTCGTGACTCTACCTCTTCTAACACGTTAAAATGCCGTACTAATTATTCGTGGATTGAGATAATCTCGTCGCATCGTTTTGCTTGTTTTGTTAGAATCCTCTAAATTGACTCATATCTGCCAATAATCTTTTGCAGAGCAACAACAGCGATCGACGACCTTCGCCCCACTATCTGCGCAGACGCATACTCCCCGACCCAAATCAGTTCCTGGAAGCGAACAATTCAATCGCTCGCTGGATCATGAAAACATCTTGAAGATTATGCGCAATGAACTTCGGTAGATAGAAACTATTATTTTGCCATTATTGTATCAAAACATTGCCAAGTAGGATTTTCCATAACACCAATTTTACAACTCTACTAGATACGTAGGTGATTGATGATTTCAAATAGCAGTCTGCTTGTTAGCCCAAATACGCACTAGACTGTATTGAAAAATATACATATGTGCATCAAATCAACAAAAGATGCGGTCGCAAGGAGTCGTTTGGGGGAGGCCTATCTTCAGCAGTGGACGTATACGGGCTGATGATGATGTCAAAGTATAAGTGGCAAAACAAACTTTTCAGCGAATTGGGTGTTTCCCTGACTGAGACAATAACAACAAACAAAACAGAAAAACAACTTTTTCTCTATCTGCCGTGATTATAACTTCCAGATACCAAAAATTATCTAATATTTAACATAAACAAGACGTTTGCTTATATGTATTATTTAAAAGAATATTTAGAGTAAGAAAATTTCAGTTTAACATTTTAATTGATTTAAGTCTCTAACTTTTTTAGCTATAAGTTTATGTTGTAGCGCATGTCATGATCTCACTTCTCAAAAGAACTCGATGTAACACATAAAACAACAGTATAAATAAATGAATTTCGATGCCCCTTGGTGTTCGATTGATATGCGCCTTAGAAATAACAACACTGATTCACACCTCGTAGTTTTCCGTCGTAGAGCTTTTGTATGAGCAAACAACTAGGAGCTCGGTGGCATTCAATGATGTAACAATTTTTTATTTTGTTTATTTTTTATTTTAACGGCCTTTATTTGAAAACACCGTATTGACCCCACAGTTAATATATCATGTCTGTGATTGACCCACATATTAGTTTCGAATTATGACTTTCTTATTGTGAATTGGCCGTAACTCAAAAACTTACATACTAACATACGTGTAATAAGAAAATCAGGAACAGATAAGCAGGGAAAATCAGGAAGAGGTAAGTCAAAAGGCAGGTATTATAGGATTTTACGTTGGTATCAAGAAATTCCAAAGTATAGCTTTTTGGCTGAGATCCAATAAAACAATCAGGCGCTTTATTGTGCGCGTTCGATTTACTGCTACACCCAGACTTTTTACAGTCGACTCCTATTTCATTTGTCTTATAAATCATTCTTCGGTTTGTTTGTACTGAATGTACTTCAACTATCTGCCGGATTCTGGTTTCATTCGATCATAAGATGTTATCGTAAACCTACCTACTTTATGATTGTATTGTAATCTATTCTCTTGCTCTGTAGCTCTTGAAGAATGGAAGGCGCGCGGCGGCGGCGGTCGGGAGGACGTATGTCCGAGGATCATGTTTTCATTATCTTCTCTAAACATTAGTGCATGAACGGTGGTCCTAGGTGCCCTGCAGTGTGTGGGTATTGGTATCCTGTTAATATTATCAAAAATATAGATTTTTGGTCGAAGAATATCGAGTCACTAAGGTCATATAAAAATGGTCTGGATTAAAGATTGCTTAAAAAGAAAACAATTACACAGTGGTTATATGAAATACTATACGACGACCGCTGCGGCGCGGCACGGAGGTGAAGGTCTGCCTGCGACGCAGTAGATTGTGGGTTCGATTCCCGCATCGGGAAAAATCTAGTACCCATAATAAAAGCTCTGGAGCCGAATTCTGCTAACCAATCCCTTTACTATGTGAATAGTATCGTCGCAAAGTCGTCACGTAGAATCCTTAGATGAAAAAAAGTTTAGCTAGAACTATCTAGCTACACTTTCACGCACTAGCGTGTTAGATTGGTTTCATTTATTTATATATTTAAATCTTATGTTTTAAAGGGCTTTTAGCCAAACACTGACTACGTCAGCCCTGTTACTACATTCAATCTGTTACTATCTTGTGATCTTAAAGACTGGCTCCGAACACACTCAGTCAGAAGATGGTGTACATCTTCTATAACTTAACAAAGCTCACAGTTAGGAGAATCTAATATTTTCATAAGATTTTTTTAATTTAGCAAGAGGCATGTGCCCGGAGCGCAGCCTATGCACTGCTACAATTAAACATCTCTTAAGCTTACTATTTACAAACCAAGGTACACTAGATTGGTTTCAACGTTGACAGTTTTGGTCTTTCCATCAGTCTTTCCATCTGTAGGTTCTTTCAATAAAGGTAAAATGCCAAAAAGTGTCAGTATGAGAATAATAAAATTGTCATTGTAATGACGTAATAAATTTAGTGTAATTTGGCCCCTGCTTAGATTGGAGCTTGAATGTTCAGCATTATTTATTTTTTAATGTACAAGCAATGATAGAATAATAATAAATTAGATTTTTATTATAGTCCGTAAGCTCCACGAGTGGGAACTCGTGGTAATTTCAAATAAATTAAATGATATCCCAAAAATTTACGATTTCGATGGGATTTGGAGAAGAGACTAGGGTAAGGTCGCAGGTTTAAGTCCCGCTAATATCGTATATTTTTGGGATAACATTTAAGTTATAATTTGTTTCTATTCTTTGATTGTAATTTTTTTGTTAATAAAGTGATGTCATTTTGTTTTCATATAGATAATAAATAATGATAAAATCACGGTATTATTTATCTAGCCCCAAGCTAAGCAGAGTTGTGTTATGGGTACTAGATAGCTGATATACCTACTTAATACAGTAGGTTCTTACATTACATAGATATATTTTTTTTATAGAAAACAGTTGGAACTTATATATTTATTTTGCAGATTGTACTAATATGTGTCATGAATCGAAGGCGGGAATAGAATCCACAACTTTGTAACTCGGGTAATTCAGAGCGTCATTGTCAAGGTCGGCCAAGCTGTTATCGTCATCAGTGTCACACTGTCACGCACGACGCGTGTCTCTGTTAATATGTTCAGAATATCGTATTTTACAAACTACACTATTACGTAATGGAGCGAGTTCGGTAGACAAATATAATTTTTTATATTTTTTTACCATTGGAAAATTTTATATGGTCAAATGTCTTGGGATTTGACCATATAAAGATTTGCCCCACTAATCCTTATAAATGGCCTATTATAATAAAGTTTTTTAAACTTACGCGATCTAAATACATTATGATTAATATTCACGGGTATTTATAATAACATCTTTATAATGATTGCATGCGCATATAGTCAAGCCGTTGTTGGGTCAATACACCAGCAGCCTTGACATAATGTGGTACCATATCCCAATTTGAACCGGACCTGAGACCTCTGAGCCCATCCTTGTTGGACCTGCGTATTCCGCATAGAGAGCGTTACATAATCTGCAGGTAAGAGCTTGCGCAAGCGAGTCCGGGTGCTGTAACGGTGTGTGGACAATCAGGAATGCCGACAATTTGACGCGGATTGCACCATCAGGGCCATCGATCGACGACGCACGGCGTCTAAGGGGTTATCATGGGAGAAGTCAATGTTGGTATTTGTTTCTAATATTTTTTTAGAATAACTGATATATATACTACCGTGCTCTTCTACGGGATTATAGTGGATACTCCTGTAGATGCATGTGTGAAAAAAAAGGACAGCCAGTTTAAGGTAGAATAGAATCTTCACATTGTGTGACGCCATCAGTCATATAAACACGTTAAAAAATTAAACAACACTGAAGTCTCCGTTGATTTTTTAGTCCGAGTCGCACACGCATTTGTTATTGCACCGAAGGTCGTTCGTGTTTTGACATAATCAATTTTCTTGGACCGTTAGATGCATTCTGTAGATGACAAATGTGTGCATTGCTTGATCGATACGGAGTTTACTTGGGCCATAACTTAGTTACTTCGGCCATAACTTAGGATTATTCTTACGGTGTTTAGTTGTGGGTCAACATTCTTAAAGACTGACTGAAGATTGCACTGATGAATGTACCCATAATAGCAGTAAATGTTGATCTAAGCATAATTTTACAACATTGTAGCTTAATACTGAAAACTAGGTCCTAAACTGACTGACCACAAACGATCTGGCATCTGACATGGAAGCCTGCATACCATGTCGCTCGGTTTACGGGCTCTACATCACAGGCGTTAATAACATGCCAATACCTGAATACGAAGACTACTCCTGACACGATTGCGATCCAATCAAAATCAAAAGATTGTGATATATGTAGATATTGACTTATCCGATTCATATTGATATTGGATTATATACGCTGTTCTATTCAATTTGACGATATTGTATCACGACTCTTGATATGGGCTGTTGACACTGAAAAGCTACGTATCTATCTTTTCGACACCTTTCTTTTGAGTGCTTTTTAACATTCTTATTGTTTTTTGCTTTCTCCATAATCTGGAACGGTCAAAGAGGTTAGCTAAGTTTGTTGTAGATTGAGGCGAATTCGTAGTTCTCAACAAAACAAATAACGCTCAATGATGTACAAGCGCCCTCATTTGGTAGAAATTCGTAGGTAGAATGTTTGCAACAATCTGCAGTTAGCTCAATTGTTTCAATTGTAAATACTATTTTAATTTGTTTAGATTATTTCCTTTTAGATTGATATTGTGTTAGGATTGCGGATAACAGAATATGCCTCCAAAGCTACCTACGCAAATCGCATAGATTGACCAGAACGAGCCTTACAAGCCACTTTGGTTAATGAATAAGCAGAACTACCACCCTAGAGGTGTGGTCTGTTATTGACATGTATTTAATTTGAAAAATTTTTAGAGCCTAATTTGTAAGTCAATGGCACGTCAACGGTCAATCTCGCTCCCGCTTGTTACGAGAAGTACTTTGATATTGGCGATATGAGACTTTGTTGATTAGAGACTACTTATAGCCCGGCTACACATTCTAACATTTTTGCATGCATGATTGCACATGTTTGCACAAATATTTGAGCGTGTAGCCGGGCTATTAGGTACCTACTTAAACGACAAAAAATGATAAATAGGCCTGAATATGGTCAGTACAAAACCGTTTTTATGAAAATATACAAAGCGGAAAAGTGATTTCGAAAATATCCCAATTCAACATTTTAAATTCTTCGTTGTCTGTTCCCTTATCTGTGTTATTTGCCTTTTTGTTTTTGTTCTGTGGGACATTAGATAAACGTTTTACGAGTAAGTAGGTAGGTAGATACCTATTTATGTATGGGTCTAATGATGATGTCCTCCTAGCCGAATTGCGGCCAAGCCAGCCATTCTCAACGGAGACTAGCCATTCGCGTGCGCTGGACATAATCATAGTGCACAAGTATGTGTACAAACATAGGCCCACTCTCATCACTCTATTTCCTGTCTTATAATCAGATGGGATGGCAGACCGAAAAACCGGTCAGGCACACGACCAGAGGCTTAACTTGCTTATTATGGGTCTACGTCCCAAGTAGGTAGGTACAATTTCAGAATCAATTTGATTAACAGTTTAGTTCTAGCATACGAACCTTAAATTGGGTACTGACTGGTGTTACGAGGCGTAATGTACCATTCGCAGCGAGCATGATAAATAAGACTTACGCAACGCGACCAAATTGACGCTACATTCGCGAGCACACCGGAATTAGAAGCGTGTAGTTGGTAAGGTACAAGTTCGGTTCATGCTCGCGGTGCGTCTACACCATCGAGTTACAATCCTAGGATTGCAACTCGATGCATTCATTACATTACATTCCGCGTCCATTCACGCGTTCATTGCATGTCTATTCTCGTTACATTTACATTACGTAAGTCTGTACGCTGCTGCATTACGCCGCCGCCGTGTGCTTAATATCTGTCTCGTTGCTCGCGCCTTCTCCGTACTGACTGCACAAACGCTCGCTGCGTAACACGTTACATTACGCCCCGTAACACCGTTCAGTACCAAACTTTACATCTGCGGTAGGTATCATAACATAATAACATAACTAATGATGTACACCTACCACAATCTATTTACAGTTGGGCATCAAACGGTACCGTATTGATATAACAGCGCCGACCTTCATTCTCTATTACCATAATACCTTACACTGTAGACGTTACGTTAAGTTATAAAAATTACCGTAAATTAATCAAAGCTTTGATACAATTCCATGAATGTGGAAACAGTAAGCATTAAGCCCTTTCCAATGAGTCCCGCAATAATCTTTTGATGAAGTTTGTGGCACAACGGGCAAAGCTCTGCCTGCGATGCATAGGTTGCGGATGCGATTCCCGCCTTGGGACAATTTATTTGTTCCGGGTCTTCCGGTATTTTCTAAATATAGTAAAAAATATATGTTTCTATGTTATCTATTGACGACCGATGTGGCGCGATGAGCGAAGGTCCACCTGCGACGCAGGAGGTTGCGAGTTCAATTCCCGCCTTGGGATAAATGTTTGTACGAGATCTGCTAATATTTTTAACTGGTGTTCTGGGTATATTCTATGTATAATAAAAAATATCTGTCTATTTATGCATTGTATTATGTATATTAGTCATCTAGTGTGTAAAGTGTCCAGGATTATTTATTTATGTATTTACTAACTATTCCCCGCGGGTTCACCCGCGTTAAATTTGAATTTCAGCTAATATGCCCGTAAATCTTCCATGGCAATTTAACGTTTCACCAGGACAAAAAATAACTTAGGTTACTCTCCATCCTTTCATCGAACTCTATGCCAAAAATCAAGTCAATTGGTTGCTTAGTTAGGGCGTGATTTGATCCGATGACAGAGTCGTAAAATATTTCCAATTTATCTTTGTGTTTCTACTCCCTATTATAAAAAATAAATATCTTGAATTCTACAACCGAGTAGGTACAACTAATCTGTAGTAGGTATCCACGGAAAAGTAGATAAGTACTAAAACAACAAAAAAACTGATTAAAACAAGTACATTGTAAAATTTAGCAGCATGTTTGAACTGAAGCGCAAAGTGCATTCAAACCTAATCTAAACTATTCCAAATACCTTCTCGATAATCGTCACGGTACCGTCATCCTGTTATGCTATAACGAATGAAAAATATTATGTAAGGGCGTTTATCAGCTTACCTTGTGCGATAGTTTTTTCGGATTATTCAAAACAGTTGAGTTGTTGTTTTTGTATTTGTATAGAAATACGTAGAACTATATCACAGCCGAAGCACTTGGGTATACGAGTACGTATTTAAATATACTCGGGAATTCCCGGGAAATCAGAATAAAATCCCGGTGTCGGGAACGACGATTTTCCCGATTCCCGGGACCCAGCAACGAATGTATGCCTAGATTAAATTTTCACGAAGACGAAGAAACTCAACTAACTGTAGGTATTCTCGTTTAAAGATATAAGATAATCCATTTTTTGTCTTTTTTAAGCACTTTTATATGCTATACTAGCATTTATTAGTTTGGTATGTGATTTGGGTTAAGAGGAATTTTATGAACATAGTCGCAAAATGACAAATCATATAAATTGAATTTTTCGCATCGTAATCCCATTGGATTCACTCAGTACCTCAGTACCCCAGTACCTAGCTGATATGATGAAACCGACTCTTTGCTCGGTTTCACCTCAAGGAAAAACACTGATTAATCTATCTCAGGACTTACCTTTATCCGTTTCCCACAACCAGGTTTGCAACAAGTGGATCTGAAAATCAAGACAGCCGACAAGACAAGACACCTTGCACTCGCTGGTCGCAACGTAAACCGGAGGGCCCGCCAGGAAGGCGTCCCTAGACATTGCTTACACGGCCCATCTCGCCGCCCCAGTTCTAAGCACGATTACGAACTTCCTACTCGATGTTCAGGAGATAGTGAATCTAATTTCATATAACATAACCATTTATGAACGTTGACGTTCCAAATGTCTTTATGTGACACATTAATTGCCTGGCTTCAGCCAGCTGTGCTACCAATGTGCAGAGAGCGTACGGCGGCGGCGCGGCTGCGGCGCCTCTGTGCCGTAGCCGCCGCCGCCCAGATTCCCTACCTCAAGTTCGACGCAATATTTTGTTTTAATATGCCACTTGTCTATTAGTATTTCGAAAATGTTGTGAGTCGTGTAAATAGCCGAGAGGCATGTCTGGGTTAAAAAATCCACCAAGCTATTGCACTTGGTTCCACCTACCCCCAGTTTCCATATGACAAACGTTGTGCCGAACATCCTGTATTATAATTTACCAAAGAATGGGTTCTTTTATTCTGATCGTGATCACTTGGTCAATCACCTACAAAACGAATCAAACCAAAGTTAATTCTAAATTATTTAAAATTTTAATCTTTAGAACGAACAAAAACAATAACATAGCTAAAATACAATGGAACACTGGAAAGCGCATAAGTTTAAACTGTATCCTCCCAGCGCCCAAACTCAGAATGATTTGTATTAATTATAAGCTTAGAAAAAAAAACAACAAAATAATTGTAGTGTCGAATGAATTCAGCTCATTTTTAGTAAGGAAAATAAACACTTACCGCTTTCGGACTAATACTAATAGCTGTGTATATGGAAGCACGAGCATAGCCGTAATCGAAACGAACATGGTGAAATAAATCTTGAACCAGCTAAAACGGGTAATGTTCGATGTTGAAGAAATAATGTCTACTTCGTGCATGAAATTGTACATATCAAGGCTTGTTATAATTTAACTCTCTAGGTATACTTTTCAGAAAAACATAGAGCAAATTATCTACTTATATCTCGTTAACTCGAAAAATGATTACTTCGATTTTTAAAATTCCTTGTAATTGGAGTTATCAAGATTCCACTGTAGGTACCTAGTCTAATGTCGTAAGATAATAATTGAAAAGCAGGACAACATTTTAGAAGACTATCAATAATTGGAACGCATTTTATGTAAGACTCTACCATAGAGGTACTCAAAGGACTCTACAAAGAGATTTATACAATGTCTGTTGAAATATAAAAGTGTATTTGTTTTAAGGACAGAGACAGAGTATTTATTGTTATATTGTATTCTCCTACGGCACAATAAGACCGAGTGAGTGCACATTAAGCCTACTAAGCGTTTTACGCGCCTTTTTAAGCCATCTAGTCTTTTGAACGCACGCTTCTTAGTGTCAAGTCTGTACTTGGTGTTTAACTGCGCGTTTGGATGTGTACAGATTTACAGTTTTTTGCTTTTTATCTGTACCGATGAACGGTGACTACGAAAATTGCTAAAAACCTAAAAGCTGAGCTGCGCTACGCCATCTTAGGCAAGTAGGTATATTATTTATCTAGCTCTTGGGATTTAAATCAATCCCTTGCAAACTAGTCACGGAGATTACCTAATCACCGGAAACACGAACAATATTGATCGGAGAAGACACGAAAAACCTTTTCTATCGATCATCTAATTCAGAATCATCACAATGCCAATCGGCGGAAGGCATCGATTTCACAAATTTCAGCATAAACTCACGCAATCGGAAGCCACGATTTATGATTTGACGATAATTATTTTGTTTTGAAAAAAAACGATTTACACTGTACTTTTTAGGCTTTTTCGGGACTTATCCCTTCTATAGCACATCCTGTGGCCGGAAATGCCTGCAAGCTTTACTCCATTATCGACCAAACTGATTGGATCGCGTGCTGAAAGACAGGCAGATTACCTGCTGACTTCTCATTTACATTGATATGGTGATCATCGGTAGCTGATGTGATGCAAAATGGCAACTGAACAAAAAAAGTTTGAGTACCTACATAGCTCCAACGATAGAATGAGAATGAATGAATGATAAAATTTTATTTGACACTCATCACTCAATCAACCAACTGAAAACAATGATTTAACAAAAATAGACAAACCAGACGTATTTTTGTCTTGGATACAAATCGGTCTCAGTCTCAGCATGATGGTTGACCACCCTGACTGGATCGAAATCATCGTTGCTCCTACATTTGCTTATGTTTTTATCAGAATTCGAAAACAGGAGGAGGTTCTATGTTATTCTGTGTGTACATGTCCGTCGGTTTATCCGTCATTTAGGGACCGATTTGGATGATTCTTTTACAGTTGTATAGAATATGTCATAATATTTCCATAAAAAAAATCCGAGAGATTAGTATTTGTCCCGCAATAATTAAAAAACCTTTTAATAACTAGTTATTTAAATATATATATATTATTTAACGGAACTAATCCGCGCGGGGGCCGCTCACTCTTCCTTGACCTTTTCATAAAGATTCTTGCCGTAATTGACTGTAAACTAAGCAAGGGAATTGAGAACCCTCTGATGGTACGTTAATAAACAATTTTTGATTACTCTAATAAACCTTGTAAGAATTCTAGGCCATTGATTTTCTTAAAATTTCTAATTGCGTTCTCTTCAAGGAAACCATTTGTCATTATGCCAACTAATTCCATTTGAATTATGATTGAAATAAATCAATAATAGCTTGTGGTTGGATGACTCACACACAGAGATGAAAAAATATCTCGGCATCGATGTTAAAAAGTTTATAGACTACCAAGATACCTGCCATTTATGGTGTGACTCATGCAAAAAACAATTTCAAAACAACCGTGATTTCACAAACATTAGGCTCTACAAAATCGCAAAGTTTAAAGTATTTTATCTATGATGTTATGAACTTGACGACCTCTGTGGCGTGTGTGCGAAGGAGGAGGTTGCGGGTTCAATTCCCGCCTTGGCTGCGACAAAGTTTTGTACGATCTGCAAATATTTGTCCGGGTGTTCTAGGGGTTCTAGGTTTCTACGAGTGCATAAAATAAAACATATCAATCTATTTATTGTACTATAAAGTATAGGCGGGCGTATATACCGCATGTGAGGCATCTATCCCATTATGCAGTTTTATTTTTAACTCAAAATATACGATTTATTTATTGATTAGTCTACAAAAAACACTACAAGGCGACGAAATAAGAGATCAAAGTGCCTGCACATAGGAAAACCATAAGCGTAAAATAAAAAAAGTTGGGCGTATATCCCTGATTTACCCTATCAGTCATCAGTGCCCATAACACGAGCTCTGCTTACCTACCTTGGGGCTAGATGATGCTGTGTGGATTGTCCAGCATTATCATTATTATTAATTAACTTTATCCAGAGAACTGTTACGAAGAATTGCAATAACCGATTAAATAAGTAAACTTACAAAACCTACAAAGAACTAATAGAACAATCTACAAAATGGGGACGGAACCACTGTCAAAACATGTTATAACTATTCTAGACATCGGGGGTGTCAATATGTCTGCTGCTACTATTCGCACCAGCCGATTCCTCGAAACTGTGTAGGTATATAAACTTTTGGCATTAGTTCAAGACACTTGTAGTACATTATCTATTAGACAGCAGGCGGTGTATCAACACTTGATAGGTAATGCTGATGTTGGCAGACATTGCGCCGCTGAACCACCATCTGTATTTACTTCCATGTTTTTAAAACGAGTGGTTTGTCTGTGATAGGTAGGTAAACTTTCCATTCATTTCATTTATTCAAGACAAGCCGCTGCCAGCGCCTTCGCCCGAGTTTTATCGGGATAAAAAATAGCCTATATGTTATTCCAGGTTCCAAACTATACCCATACCAAATTTCAGCCCAATCAGTTCAGTAGTTTTTGCATGAAAGAGGAACAAACATCCATAATCATCACAAACTTTGAAATTAGTAGGAAGTAGGATAATTCTTTCTTCGGTGTCTTTTGCAGAATTATTGCTCAAGAAAGCGATATGTATTTAATAAAATAAAAATAAAATCTTTTCCATCTTGATTAGATTAGTACCTATCGCATTGGACTGCTGGGTGTGATTTGAGGAACCAGGGCTTCTTAGGTTTCCTCGCCTTTTGCATACATGACAAACTTCGCGACAGAGAGCGTCAGAGTCTCGGGGAAGCAATTATCTTGTCTTTTTTGTGTTCATCGTACAAAATCAGAAAATTAATCAGTTTATTGCGTGATAGTGCAGCTCCCCTGATGATGATGCGTCACCCAACAGGAATCACCTGTCGTTAAGCACACGAGCGCCTCAGTTAGTGCATGCGTCATCCGTGGACATGCCCTCAAGCTTTTTCCGAACAAGTTTATTCGTTTTGTATTTTATTTAAACCGACAATGATTTATTTAAAAAAATACTGCTTTACTAAAGATACAAGTTGAAAACTAATATTTACAACAAAAAATATAGAGATTACTCAACTCAACTAAATCAATAAGTCCCAGTCAATAATCATGAGCGTCCCCAAGATGCTGGCTGCATTGACCCGCTGTGCGCAAGATCACTTAGCAGTTTTGAAAAATATTTCTATCGAAGAAAAGAAAAATTAATAAAAACATTTGTTTAGCACAATGTAAGTACCTGCTATATTATAAATGAATACCCTTATATAAAGTATTTCAGTCAACTTGATTGAAAAACGAACATGAAATGAGGCTTCCGTCGATTGGGACCACTAAGTAAAGGGACCGCATACCGTTTATTCCCGTGACACAACTGCTCTACAAAATCAGTAGAGTTATAGGATTTTTACCCCCCTTGACACAACCAATAGTGCCTCGGACGAATTAACTTCTAGCGTGACACTACTAATAAGCCAGTTATGTCACAGGACATTGTCTGGCCCGGTATGATTTCAGGGATACCTGCTGTCTTTCACAGTATCTCTGAAATAATAACGAGACTGTGACAGACAAATCGAACTCAGAATGTTGTCAGCAGATAGGTATTATAAAGTTCCATTGAAACTTTATGTTGGAAATAATATTTTTTATAACTGGCTACAGGGGTCAGGCTTTTTCCCGGAATAAAAGTATGTTTACCTATTTAAAACGGACAGCAATAAATCAACAAGTGGGTCATGGCTCCTCAAGGGAGGGGGATAAGAGGAGCGCGATTTGGTTTCCTTAATTTGTTAAGTACCTATGAAATTAATTTTCTTTGCTTGGCTTTATTCGATTCTCTTTTTATTGTATAATCCACGCGCAGTCAGAATATGTTTAAATGAAACCTTGTCAAACGAAATATTCTCGTACTATCCATTGTAGAAAGTTGAATGGAACCTTATCAAAGTAAATAGAAAGAAGAAATAGAAATAGAAAAATCATTTATTGCCTTATATAATAAATACCAATTACAGTTCGACTTATAAATAAAATAAAATTCAAAATAAGGCAAAAGGAGTAAATTCAGCTTTTGCTACATGCAATAAATAAATATGCATGTAGCGCTGTTTTTCAATTTACTCCTCTCGGGTAGCTGGTTACCGAGAGGTTAAAGCGTAAAAACAGTAAAACAGTTATAAAATTAAAATTTAAAAAAGGAAACAATCCTACATATCCGATCGTTTTTGTTTCAGTTCGAAATGTTAGATAAAATCTCATTCTGCTATGTGAATTCTTGAATTTCACGCATAGGTACTATTTTCCCTGCTAATTGGTTCATTTTCTTTCTTTTTCTTACGTACATTCGTCATCAAAACAATCGTTTTGAGCGGCAAATATAGTGAATACAGTAAAATTGTTACAGTACACTTACGAAAATAGTACATTGTTCACCTAGGCGAGAACGTGCCTGATTCCTGTCGAGTGTGTCGTTTGAGTTTGCCTTAAAACACACGAGGTAGGAATCGCACTTTCTGCCGAGTGATACATAGTGCTTTATACTACACCTGCTCGGAAAGTTGCCTATTCCTTTTCCAAATATAAGATAGAAAGTAAGACATTAGGCGTATTGGAATCCGGGAGGAAAAACTCTAGTAGATTGTATCATAAGGGAGCAAAATAATATTTTTACGGCGAGGGCGCTTTTTTGCATCCAGAGCGAAGTGAGGGATTCTACAGTAGAATCCCGAGCGAGCGAGGGATTTTTTAGTAGAATCCTGAACGTAGCGAGGGATTCAAAGTATGTCGCCCGAGCCAAAAATATATTTTGCGCCCGAGTGATACACTCTACTTTTCATCACCCTCTATGAGAAAATAAAAGGTGCCTCATATTTTATTCTAATATTATTATTTAATATAAAATAGTAAGTACATAACAACTAAATGAAATTAAATAGTATATAATAATAAATCAACTAATAAAATTACCATAGGCTTTCATATCTGTATATTTCTCCCGGGATTTTGCAGGTAATAGATTATCTATCACATTTCTTGCCTCAGTTCGAATACTTTCAGGAGTTGATTCTATTTCACTGTCACTTGAACTCATTTTTCAAAACAAAACCGAATCCGTTAAAATTTACGAAAACGCGGGCTGTAGTTCGCGCGTTTTTAATTTGTTTTTTTTTTTTTTATTCAGCCGGCGCGGCGGCGCGGCGGCGCGGCGGTGGCGGCGCAATATGGTCCGTCGCGTCTTACCAGCCAGTATTATTCAAAGTAGTAGTATTCAAACAATATTTGCGTTTGATTTTGCTGGCGCTGAAAACGAAGACGTTCCGAATTCAATAACTGCGGGGCAATACACTTTTCCGCGCACTTTTTGAATTAGGAATTTATAAAGAGTAATAAAAGTTATTTTCTGCCCGCTAAAAGTTCCTTAAAGAAAACACCACCTATTTGGGTGCACATAAAGGCGAACAAAGTCGTCTTTTTCGAATAGATGGGATGAAAAATCAATTAATAATCTGAATTAGTCAGATGATCTCGCGCGAAATTTCTATGACGGTTTCTGCGGAGTTTCAATGTTTTTCTTTAAGCGCATGGGTATTATAAGTGATGTATTTCCTACTGACCTTAAAAGCAACCTGGGCGATACAAGCCTGCATCTGATAGGCACGCGGGTGACTCACGTGAACTGTCTTCATCTGCTTCAGACAACCAAAAGAAACTAAAAAAACTTGTAAATCCATTATCGGTAGAACGGGATTTAAATTCTACCGGAGTATATAAGGCTGTGTTTAAAACTTGTATGACAGTTGACTTGAAGACCTTAGCATTCTTAGAAGTTCTTCATGTCCAGTCTAATAAGAATAATTATCTAATAAGATTAAAACCTTTATTGAAAAAGAAAATAAGAATCAAATAATATAAAAAAATTGAACCAGTATTTACAATTTAACCAATTGAGCTTACTGCAGACTGTTGAAAACAATCTACAGGTAGCTCAACTGGTCCATATCAGTATCAGTCGAAAGCGTTCCCAAGACGCTGGCTGCATTGCCCCGCTGTATGGCAATGCTAAAGCGCTGCGCCAGGTACTCACCAGCTCTGGGGTCACGTGTCGCTTCGACCAGGCGCTCAGATAATTTTTTGAAAACCCGGAGAGCCTTAGTACCCCACTGACCTAGGATCTCGACTCCAAAGGGAGCAAATGCGTAGGCTTTGTCGAGACCTGCATAGTTGCGCCTCTTGAGATCCTCGGCCAAATCTGCCGCCGAACCAGCCCTCACGGATGTCCTCGAAAGATGGGAAGGCGCAAGTATGTCGACACATGTAGCGTCCCACATAATGGGCCTCCCCAGCTCCCAAGGGACTAATTTCATGCCGTCGGGCCTCTTACAATCGTTACGCAACAAACCATTCGATTCGAGAATAGCTGATACGTTAGCGGTGACAAAGGCCCGCCGGATGATGTCGTTGAGGCCGCCAAGATAAGATTAATTATTATAATAAGATTATTTACGAACCTTACAAATTCCATTCCCAAATTTCAAATCCATTTACTAAAAACATTAAATCGCTCGTAAAAATCACTTTTTATCATATCACACATCAAAATCATTTTTCTATTCCGAACATAGATTTTTCAACATTAAGATAATGAACTAGATTCCTAAAATATATTAAAAATGGGTTTTAGCAATTAAATAAATTTTTGTAATTATTATTATTTCCGACAGCAGCCAAACGGTTTTTTTTAATTTATGGCACTGTGATTCGGACACCACACAAACGTCGAACTAATCCATCCAGGGTTTTTGTTTTATCATTGAATCAATAGATTAATCCAGTGCATCAGAGTGAAATAGGGCACAAGGCTTTGTAATTCTCAAAGCAGTAGGTACAGTATAATATGAAATAATGATTTATAAGGCATAATAGTAGCTCTCCATAATTTGAATAAAAACTCAATCGCAAAAGAACAAAAAATTCTTTAGAACATAGAACTCAACTGCAACATGCGTTGCATAGGGTGTTATAGGTTCCTACAACAACACCCGCTATTTTCAGTACAGCAAAAGAAGCTAAACCACTTCCTATTAGCAATGTTTACAAGTGCAATCCACTTAATGGCAAAATAGACGAGTTAAATCACAACAGCTTGATTTCTGACCAAACACACGGTCGTAAAGATTAAGGAGTATTTCACGCGTGTAGGTCACGCTCGTAGCTTTCGTAGAGCTAGAGCTCGTCGCGATTCCGCCACCTCAACCGTAAGAAGTTTCTTCTGCCTTGTTTTGTTTTTTGGCAGAGTTGAATAAGTCACAATGAGAATCAAGGACTCAATTCTGCTCTCCAACCGCTTTACTGTGACAATGATATCGTCGAATAATCATCGAAAGGAACTAACTCTATCTATACAATATGGTGCGTGCGGTGCTATTTGCACGGAGAGATCCTTAGAGTGTGTTTACCCCTTTTTACACCTTTACACCTCGATTCCCCATCTGTAGTTGCTTTCAATACCAAAATGTTTTATTCTGTGACATAGTGAAGCGATTGGTAACAGGTGAGTGATGTTGTTTTTCATAAAATGTAACAGAAGACAGTCTAATCTTGGGTACATAACTCGATTTTTTTAAATAGGCATTAGTATAATACGTATATATTCATAAATTGTTGCCTGGAATGACTCCCTGGCAAGAGGTTGCAGGATCATCGGGCTTGTCAAAGCTAACCCTAATGCTAACCCTAACCCTAGTTTTGCTCGATCAGGTCTTGGCTCAAAATCAGTGTGTTTGCTTTACAGCAAGAAAAACACTGAGCCATCATGGCCCTTTTGTCACGCTGTAACACACAAAATTACCTGCACTTATAGTTCTATACTACAAATAATAATTTAAGTTATGTTTAAATTTTACCGCTTTTTAATTAGTAAACTGTATATGTGTGAGTTTTATGTGACAAATAAATGAATAACTTACTCACAATGTGTATTTATTTGTATTTGTATTTATTTCCACCGTAGTTATACATGTTACACTTGATGTCGTTAATTCTATAGTATCTATCTTATAATATTCACACAAACTTTTCACATAGGAAACACCATAAGGGATTGTACAAAGAAAAAACAGACAAACATGACTCTTCGTTAATTACTTACTAATGAGATTACAAAGGTCTTTGAATGGCGAGCAATAACATGTTTTATTGCAAATCTCATACGTCCGTTTAGAGTTCCTGTGCGTTTATATAAAGGTCACTCAACAGTTTCTCACCTGAACTAATCTTTGTGTTTATGATATTAGAATATTCAGTCGTTCGTGATCCCTACTAAATCTGAATCTGAATGTTCACAATCGTAAACTACGTCGATTGTAATTTTACTTATTTTATTACTAGAATCTCAACTGTAGCATAAGAAAACTACCACTGACTCTTGGTAACGTAGAGCTCAAATTGCTGTTTGTTTGCTAAACATAGACGAGGCATTTGGTCACGTGATTGGTGCAAGGTTTTGTGCACAGGCTTAACTAAAATCCTGTTCTGTTTCCCGTTTACACCCTCGCTCTTTTGCTCCTCTGATTTTTATTTTATTTAATCAATGCGTTGTTGTTTTGTACACAATAATGTTCAAGTCAACGTGCTGAGAACTCTTACAGCCTAGATAGATATCCAGGCTGTAATAGTTCTCAGCACTTTGATTATTTGGATAAAAGAGAGAAAATAAAGTTTACGCAAGTATGTATTTCGCTGTCCTACTGCGAAATACTTTCGTAAATCTTATTTTCTCTCTTTTATCCAGATAATTGAATTGTTTTATTTTTATTGTAATATGTAGGTAGGTAACTAGGTCTTGACACTTTCCTGCGAAAACCTTCATGTATTTGAAAGTCGTATTTCATTAAGTTCGTAATCAATAGAAGCATAGGAGCGACCCGTCACGGGGCCGCCGGCCGTGTTGGCACGGCCCCGTATGGGTTCCTCTGAGCTTCATTGCGGGTGACCAGACCGCGATTACTAAGTCCCAGCCCCGTCAAGATGCGAACCCTTCGAGAGCTTGGGCTATTTCAACCACATTTCAACAAACAACAAGCGCAATCAAGAGACCTATACGAAATAAATTATGCTATTCATATGATATCACTGCATCGCTATCAATCAATAGAAGCATAGGTACACGTGCTTCGCCAGTTTAAAAACACGTGCGATATGAATGAATGAAAACATTGTTATTGAATAAATCTATTGTAAACTTTACGATAAGACGGCTAGCATAAATAAGCTCAGTTAAGGATATTACTTTTTTATTAGTGGACTGACAACATCGAGGCGGTCGCAGGGAGTCCATGTATGGAGGCGTAATTGTGGCGTCATAATATGGGGGAGGGCTATGTCTAGCAGTGGACGTGTATGATGATGATTAGTAAGTTAACAGAAAATTAATATTTGTACTTAAATCCGATTAATTTCTATTGGGATTTGAGCATAAGTAGGAAATTCATGGGATAGGAAGTATACATAATTATGTATTTACCTTTTTTACAAGCTTTTATTTAACCTGCAATGTACGTTTGTTCAGGTGGAATCTTGCAACTAAATTTTAGACCAGTTATGCTCAACCAATGGAGCTGAAATTTGGTTTACTTATGTAAGTTTGGTGACAATGCAATGTCATGGTACCATTGAGCTGGTCTGATGATGGAAACCGAAGGTGGCCATAGGAAGTCCTAAACTAAATGACTTAACCATGTCGAGTTTAGGTTCGTTGATTTGTCTTCCCAAGCATTTGGTCCTAGATGATATAAAGCTTTTATTTAAAAGTGATACAAGGAGAAAATTGGTAGTAGGTACACACATATTTTCTCGCCCTTAGGTCACTTTTATATCAGTCATTTACCTACCCACGATTTTCACTTTTGTACTAAAATTAAACCTACTGTGTGGTCACCCTAGCCTTATTTAGTTTCCAGGAATAAAATTGTCGATTTATTCGAAAACGAAGCATTTTTAACAATAATTCTTGAAGTAATCTGTGGTTTAAGTTTTTACTAGAGGTTGTGGTATATTCGGATTATCTATTTATCGTCCGGATCCTCTGTAAAATGAGTTTTATTTAGTACTTTTAATAACTTTTTACTGGCTTGATTAACAAATTAGGTACTTTATTTGTAATCGACCTAGAACTTTTAAAAGCTACACAGATTCATCTCACAATTGCTAATAGTTCCTAAGATAATAAGAGGGTATGTGCACGTTTGAGGTACCTACCACCTTCACCTGCAATTGATTTTGTTTGTTCCAGTGAACGGAAAGAGCTTTTTTGTAATTTATTCTAACAAATGATTAGCTAATTGTTGTAGTTTATGGAGTTTATGATCTTTGATGAGTTAATGAGATATGAAAATCTCCAAGCCACGTCTGAGGGACCACCTATAACCGGTTGTAACTATTGACTGCATAGTTCAATAAATTAGAGACTGTACTAACTAATTATAATTAGCGTATTCAAAATCATGTAATTCCAATTAGGACCCACAGTCGTTACGGACACCTTTAAATCGTTGTCCACACTACCCAAAGGTAGAGAATGCTATCCAGCATTATATTCGCCTAAGTACTTTTGTACAATAAAGTATATTCTATTATATTTTATCGATCCCGAAGTAAAAAATGCTTACCGAAGGATTAGTATTTGTTCCGCCAAACTTACAGTGTAAAATTAAGGGATTCCTACTCGTTTTTTAGTTTTTCATAACAATCAAATTATTGTTTTATCCCATGCAACGCATGGAATAGTCCATTGTATTGTCTAGCCGATATATTAATAGGTTTTCCACAATAGGAAAACGAAAATGTTTTGGTGTACGAGGTACCGCTGACCTGTCAAAGTTGTAATGCTAAAATGCATCGTACCTATCACTGAAAATAATACGAAAACTACAATTGAATTTGCAGAATTATGGCAAATAGGCGCAAAAGCCACGGAACAAAGAAGAACGAGTTCGTATGAAACTATTGGATCGCCGTCATACTACGAAAAGTATTTCTTTCTATCGAGTAAATATATCTCTCAATATAAATGAAAATTGAAAATTGTTTATTTGTATAAAATATGTATGTTTGTTACATGCTAGACAGTTGTTAGGACCTCCTTTTAAGTATGTAAAAATATATGTGCCAGAGAGCAGGACATCTTGTCCTGCTCTTTCATACAATACATGGATTTAAAAAATAAACTAACAGTAATTAATGTATAAGTAATCTATTAAATAAATAAATAATGCTGCACTGATGAATTCACCCAACATCATCTAGCCCCAGAGCTTGCGTTATGGGTATACTAGATAACTGATATGAGATAGATATTTTTACTACATAGAAAATACCCAGAACACACGTAACAAATACTTGAAGATCGTACAAACATTTGTCCCAAGACGGGAATCGAACCCATCTCCATCTCCTGCGTTGCAGGCGGACTTTCGGTCCCCGCGCCACATCGGTCTTCATTGTTCACTTTGTTCTACTTCTAACCCCCAAAGCCAAAGTGTAGCCAAGAGTTAGTAGGCAGCTGCGCATGATCAACAAAGATCGCACATTATATGGGTGACATACCAATTTATCAATTGAGGAAGTTCCAATAAGGAGTTGCTTCTGCAACCGTTTCGAATTCTGCATTTGACTGCCATGATTTTATTGATATTATCATTTGTAAATCACTTTTTCACTTCTTGAAAATTTATTGGATCTAACAGGAAAAAATGTTGAAGTGGCGCAGTTGGCGAAGGTCCGCCTGCGATGCAGGAGGTTGCGGGTTCAATTCCCGCCTCGGGACAAATATTTGAACGATCTGCAAATATTTGTTCAGGGTGTTCGTTTTTCTATGTATAAAAATAACTATCTATGTAATATATTGTATTATGTATATCAGTTATTTAGTACCCATAACAAAAGCTCTGCTTAGCTTGGGGCTAGATAATGTTGCATTATTTAATATTATTTATTTATTTATTATATAAGGTTTTTGCTATTATAGTGCGTTAGCCTCACACTGGGGGTCATTTCTAAGAATTTTTTAAATAAGATCCCAAAATTTGAAGGAATGATGAAGGGTTGCGGGTTCAAATCCCGTCGAAGTCGAGAAATTTTGGTATGTTATTTAAACATTTCTTAAAGTTCGATTTATCGTCCTGAAAGTCAAGGACGAAGACCCATTCTAGAATACCTATTAGATATTATTGTGAATGAATATAGTAGTAGAGCAAATAACAGATGGATGGATTATGTGATATGAATGTGAAAGGAGTGAGTGCTAAGATGACGAATGATAGAAGTGAATAGAAGAAGAGAACCAGCTTACCACCCATCGTGGGATAAGGGCAAGAGAATGCTGATGATATACGCAGCCACAGGGCTGCATTAAGAAGACCTAATCTGTTGCATATTCCTTTTGTTAAAACGATCTATAGACAGGACGCGTTTTTCATAAGAACAAGTGCCATTGTCAACACCTTGATAACTGCAGATATTGATATACATATTTTTAACACGTCTACAAGCAAAAGGTTACGTATTAAGAATGAGAAGTACTTTCTCGTAACTATTTGTAAGTTTCCTGTTTCGGAACAGAGGTGTCGTGTAAGGATAAAACGTATTCCCTAGTAACTAGTTACGAACGAAACAGATTTTTTGTTTTACCGTAACCAGTTACAAACTTGCGGTTTCGTATGCAGCCGAAAGGGCTCAAACGACGGTTAAATGATAAATTCTTTCTGAACATTTATAATTAATCTACCTAGATAGCTTATGTTTTGTTTTATTTTATGTAACTTTCCATCAACTTATTTTTAATTTGTGTGCGCAATGTGTATTTCAATAAACCTAAAGTTTTTTTTGTTCAAAAAATCAGGTAAGTTTTTATTTAGTCGTCCTGAATATTTCTATACCCAAATGAATATTGGTGGAAAATATTTAACGACATTGGTATCATCGAAGCAAAGCACAGAAATTCTAAACATTTTGATTTTGAAAGTTTTCATTCATCATTTAATTGTCTCTCGTTTGTTTTAGAATTCAAATTTAAATATTTTTGCTACACATTCGTTTTTAGTGATAACTTCGCTGTTGTTACCTTGTTGTTTTTTGTTATTGTTATCAGTTTTGTTAAGTTTTCATTCAAAAATGTCTTTGATGTTATAAAATATCTTGGATTCTAAATCGGAGCATAGTTTCCGTTGAGACTGGCTGTCTGGCCGAAATTCGGCTATGAGAACTTCATCATAAAAAGCAATCAATTTCAAGTTTTAAAAAAATATTTACTTTCGCAACGTCATAGTTCAATCGAATTACTCTTAGATTATGGTTGAAACTTGAGAGGCTGGCATGTAGACAAACGTGCTAGAGCTGTTGGCTATTTTCAGTTTACTTATCCATGTTTTGATGGGTGTTGTTAACCTTATCAATCTAACATTATACATTGCATGATGCTCATTTGTTCATTTCAAGAAACTTGATAAGAAGCTCGCTGCACTCAATTCGCTCTTATCGAACAATGTGTTGAGTTGAGGGCGAAGCAGACAAATTGGCAGGTTTACATGGTCGCCCTTGACCATTGTCACTTACCGATCTTCATTCCCACTGAACTGTAACCCGACCGTATCGTATATCACTTTAACTCAGTTTTGACTGATCAACTGTTTGACTTGAACAAACATAATTTGGCGTGTTTTAAAAAACGATAAACTTCAAATTCCCTTAAGTGTACACTGTTTTTAAGTTTTGCGGGATAAATCCCCTGGGGATAAAATTTTATTGGACAACCTCGGGATCATTTTCTATGCAATAATGAAAGAGTTTTCAAAATCGGTCTATAATTGGCGGAAATATCACGTAACAAACATAGAAAAAAAAAGACAAAACATACTCGTCGAATTGAGAAGCTACTCTTTGAAGTCGGTTAAAAATTGAAAACTGACATAATTTATGTATTTTTAAATTGACTATTATTATATGACATTTGTTTCCAGACTACCATGTTTTGTTGCAATGAAGTGGTGACAGGACGTTAAGCAAGTATAGTCACCGCCGGACCTTCTTTTTTTGGATCAAGAAAATTCCCATACAAAAATTACGCGTCACGATGAAATCTCGATACTATCGTTAAACCGAACTAAGGCCTGTGGTTATGGGTACCTACATTTTAAATAGATAGAAAAAAATTAAATAGATAGAAAACGATTCAGGCGTTACTTTGCGGAAGTCCTTTGCAAATTCTTCCTCTCGCCCGGGGGCGGGACAGCAGCTATTTCTGAGTGTTTCGGGTACTTTATAATTTCTATCTATGAGTACATAAGAATGAAAATATATTTAGTAACAATTCCGCGTATAATCTACTCTACTACTATACTATCAGAATAGGTTATACGCGGAATTGTTACCAAATATTTTTTTCATTCTAATATAGATAGAAATTGTAAAACACCGGTACACCCGGAAATATCTGCAACCTTCTGCGTCGCAGGCGGACCTTTGCCAGCTGCGCCATGGATACAGGCAATATTCAGGTTACAACAATTATGAATTCAGAAAACTTACCAAATACTGTTCGGTGTGACGGCATCCATAACTAAAAGCTTGCAGATAACTCCATGAGGGGTTTAGCAAAAATTGCACTTTATGTTGACGTGATAAACATGTCACCTGTTAATGCACTGTGACCATTAAATTGTTTTATACCCAGGATTAGTTTTAAGTATGTAAACCGTTACTACATTGTTTTGATAGCTGACAACAAAATACTTATCCCCGAATACTCAAATGCTATTCAGATTTAAGCTCGTCTCAAGAGTGACTCATTTATGACAGGTTTTCATTGAAAACTGTCATTAAACCGGGACTTGAGACTGCTGATCTGAAATCTGAGCAGCGTTTGAGTATTCGGGAGGGTTAAAGGTATGAGGGTAGGAGGGTACTGACTAGGGCTTTCGAATACCGGATTTTTTCAATACCGGTATTAATACCGAATGTTTTTTTCTAAATACCGGGATTCCGGGATACCGGTATTGAAAAAAAAAATCTTATTTTTATCAGATTTTTAATTTTATTCTTTTTTGGAAGTATACGTATTTAGAAGGTAAAATTAATGAACAAAGTTTTATTGTCAAATCATATATTATTTACATTTTTATCTTTTTATATGACAATAATAATAAGTGTCATTTAGATCAGTCTTTTTTTTACAATAATTTGCGTTATAAAAGTTATGACTAATCACATTTATTATTATAGAATTTCACAAAACTTGTCTAACAACATTTTTTTAAGTGATATGGTTCTCAACGATATTTGGGTTTTAACATCTAAGAGATAAAAACTTTAAAATAGAAATCTCTTTGCCATGCTCTTTGGTAACGTAGCTTTGTAATTTTCTGAAGTATCTTGCTAGTTTTCGCACCTTTTCGATGACATTTTTGTATATAAATTTTGGCGGAGTAGTAACTTGTGGACGTTCAACAACGAAAGCCCCGTTTGTGTCGTCATCTGCACTATTTTCACTTTCGTCGCAACTTGAGTCATCGTCAAAAGTTGTTGTAGCTATAGGTGCAGGTGCAGGCGCGCATTCCTCTGTTTTTTTGTATAAAACGTCAATTACTGCTAACTGTACACCGTGAGCTAAACATAGCTGATGATGACCACTGAAAGATTTTCCCATTTTGGTCATAACACTGGCGCCGTCTGTACATAGAGCAATCACATCTTCGGACAGATCAATGTTAAATTCTTGCAAACGTTCTTTGAGATAATTTAAACTATCTGCAGCTGACATAGATCCATGTATGCGAAAAAGACCAAGGTTTTTGAATTTAGCTGCTGATATTTCATGGTTGTGTAGATTCACATTCATATATCTCTTATTTTTCAAAGACGTATACTCTTCCAAAGTAACGGAAAACTTTCTGTTGTTGCCTTCATTTCTTTGATTTTTTTATTCAAATTATTTTTCATTACTTCTTTTTGGTTTAAAATTATATTGGTAATGGTTGAAGGTGAATTTGGCAGGTTATGTCCACATTTTTTAAAAAGTTTCCGCATATCGTTCGATGTGCAAAATTTGCTTATTGGCAGACCATCTAAGGCTACTAATCTGCTTACTATCATTTCCATTGAATCAGAGCTTTTAAAGTAATCGCTGAGTTTAGATTTCTTTATCGGCGGTGGCAGCTCATCTTGTGTCAGAGTTGCAGCCGTTGCAGCAGCAGTTGATGTTGAAGCTTTACTTGCTATCTTCTTGGAACCAACAATGTGCACAGTTCGCATATGAGTATGGAGTCCACTCGTTGAGCCCCCACTAGTTTTAATGATCTTTTGACAATGTTTGCATTTTGCCGTCTGTCTATCTTCAGAAGCTGTAAAGTTATCCCAAACAGCAGTGTTAGGTCGTTTATTTAAAAACTCTTTATACTGAGTCTTTTCGGATGTTGACCTGTAATAAGAAAAAAAAGAGGTGATTCAAGTTGTATATGCGAGTTCGTATCTTACACCAAACATAATATCAAGATCTTGTAACATACATAAAACTAAAGATAAGAAAGTATCTTTAAATGAAATCCATGTAAAACACGTGGTATTTTAGACAATTTAGTCAAAATATGTTACAAATATAACTATATCTTTTAAAGTAATGGAATTCACGTACTTAAACAGCTACCTACTATTTATAACCTCAAAATCAAAACAGTAAACAAAACTATTGAGTTTATAAGTAATTAAATTGAATTAAAAGTAAATTTCAAAAATTCATAACGTAACACTTACTAATACTAAGCAAGTTTGTTAATAATACTTTTATATAAAAAAAACGGATTTTAACTACCTATATTTTAATAGCATACCATATGATGATTTGGTGTAACATTGAACGAATAAAGATAATTAGCTTTAGTAACTTACATTTTTACTTCGTTCGTTCGTATCCATCAAGCGTTTAGCACGAACAATAAGGTCACATAGTTAAACCACTGATAACACGTGCAATTCCACTGCTCACTGTTTCACGTCTAAAACGGCGGGGACGCGGTAATAGGTCTCAGAAGGGGTGCGGGTGGTCGGGGCGTATAGGGAATTTCCCCTCACCCCTGGCGGGCGCCGCCGCCTTCCACACTGTACTTAAAACATAGAGCAACGCGGGACTTCCAGGAAGTCAGATTTAAAATATTCCAAAATAATTATATGGATAAAAATGTCTATGTGCGGTAGTGATAGTTTATTACCTATTTTGTGTTTTGTACTAAAATTAAAATAAAATCACTAATACCGGGATCCCGGTTATGAACATTTCAATACCGGTATTAAAAATCTCGAAAAAATTCCGGGATCCCGGTATTGGCTGATACCGGGATCCCGGTATTGGAAGCCCTATACTGACCGGGGTGTAATGGGACGTAATGTATTATTCGTAGCAAACATGAAACGTCAAAAATCTGTCTTCGTCTCGATGCTCATGCGTTCTTTCCCCATACCGACGACGGCAACGGCACGAACGCCCGCTGTGTTACATACACGTTATATTACGCCACATACCACCGTTCAGTACCCGGCTTGTAAACTTTGTAAGTATGGATGGATGAGTGTATGGATGTTTGTTCGTCTTCGCGAAAACTACTTAACTGATTGGGCTGAAATTTGGTATGGGTTTAAGTAGTTTGGCTGTGGGGCCGCGGCGTACGAATATCGACCCCTCCAACTCAACCCGTAGATGTCGTAAGAGCCGACTAAGGGAACCTACCAGAGGAAGGGCAGCAGCTTCTTTCTGAGTATTTTTCAACACCACCACTGCGATCACTAATCCGCCTGCCAAGCGTGGTGATTATGGCGAAAGCCCCCCTACATGGGAGACCATCCACTCGATGGACCGACGATAATGTAGCGGTCACAGGGAGTCGATGGAGGCCCGGAACCGCTATTTGTGGCGTCATATGGGGGAGGCATATGTCCAGCCGTGGACGTGTATGGGCTGATATGATGATGATAGTTTGGGACCTGGAATAATATATACTTTTATCCCGAAAAAACGCGGCGCGGACAGCAACTAGTATTCGATATTTTTCTAATAATCGATCCTGTCAGCGAAACGTAATGTGAAATAGGCAGTCAAGCTCCCATCGCGACTTCTCGAGAATTAATTTCGATCGATAATTTTATATCATAAACTTCCAGAGAAGTCACTACCTACATTTATGACCATAATGGTGTGTTTGGTACAATAAAATTTAATTCGACACATTCATAGATAGGTAGTTGTTCTTCCTTGAGCTTTACCCGAGTACACAAAGAGCAGCTGAATGCCAAGGGCGTAGGTAGGTACCTACCTACCACAGAAAAAACAAGCATGTATCTCTACGCTTTGTTGCTAATCTTTATCACTTGCGGTTGTATTCTTTAGGTGAGGTGTCGATTTGATCAAATCTTCGTTGCGTTTCGTAAGACATGAAGAAATTTGTGAAATATAATGCGAGTATAGTCTCCAATTAGAATTACACATTTACACACCTCAATTATACCTCAATTATTGTAAAAGACATACCTAAGCGTTTTAAAAAACGATAAACCGACTTCAAATTCCTGAATAATAATGGGTTTGGATTGGAAGTGGTTTTACACCCGAAACATTCGATAGATTTAGTTTGATGTTTTACGCGATTCGCTATCCGTCAATTTTGTTATTTGTTTTTCAAACTAGACCCTTGGCTCTTGTTTACGCCCGTTGCCATGGAAACTATTCGTTACCAGTCAATGTGATAATTTCATTGGTTTAAAAAACCTAATAATCGACCTGAAGAAACGCGTAAACTAACATAAAAAAACATACTGTCAATTTGAGAACTTCCTCCTTGAAGTTCAAAAGTAAATATTTATCGTCACATTTCTCATAGGTACAATCCACGCGTTGTCAAAATGGGATGGAACCTTGTCAAAGTAAATGTCCGGAAAATAAACCTTGTCAACAGCTATGACAGAGCCTATGGACCCGTAAGTTTAAAAATAGAGGTTCTGCCAAATACCCTTTGTATTATACTCGTATATATACGTATATACCTACAATACATAGATATAGACATAACATTTTTACATAACAATCTTATTTACATAACAGGAAAGTAATAGAGTAGCACGAAAGGAGTCCAAGCTAATGAACCTTGGACTCCTTTCGTCACTATTAATTTCCTTATATCCCTTGCGCGCAATAGCGAAGTAACATACCCTGTGATAATAGTGACATTAACCACAGAATAACTAATTTTAACCCTAAACAAATGGTTTAAAATAAAAACAATAGAATAATAATCCATGATTGAAACCCAGGTTCCAGGAATAATATTTACAATTACCGTGATAGATGAAAGTGCAGTCGTGATTCTCGTGCTGTGGTTTACTCGGAGAAAATAAACCTTTTCACGAGAAAACTATTGTACATATCTAACAATCATTAAACAATTCTGTAGGTTTTGGAATACAATGAATACTTATTTAAAGATGCAAAATTTTATTGGCAAATTATAAATTTACACGTGAAATAGCATAACATACTTACGTGTGTAATTGTGCAATTGCCGTGGGGCCGCGGCATAGAAGATCGACCCCTCCAACTCAACCCGTGGATGTCGTAAGAGCCGACTAAGGGAACCTACCAGAGGAAGGGCAGCAGCTTCCTACTGTGTATTACTAACATCTTACTGCGATCACCAATCCGCCTGCCAAGCGTGGTGATTATGGCAACCCCAAAGAGAGGCGCAAAGAGCGGCAACGAACTGAGTGTGGGCCAGTTTGGATTTGGACAGCGAAACCAAAGGGGTCAGCGACTGGCCGACTTCATAGAAAAGGAGGGACTCTTTGCGATGAACTCCTTTTTCGAGAAGCGGCCGTCCAGAAAATGGACCTGGCTACACCCCGGCGGCTATAAGCATGAGATAGACTTCATCATGACGACCCACAGGCACATATTCAATGACGTCTCTGTGATCAACAGGGTTAAAACCGGCAGCGATCACCGTATGGTAAGAGCGTCATTGAATATCAATGTAAAGCTAGAAAGGTATCGTCTGATAAGGTCTACTCTACGCCCAAACCCTGTCCAGATACAAAATCCCGAGACCTTCAGTTGGAGTTACAGAACCGCTTTGAATGCCTCGCGGAATGCGTAACAGTGGACGAACTAAATAACGGGCTGGTGGAAACTGTCCGTGCGGTCGGGTCAGACTTCTTTAGGACCCCCGCAGAAATAAAACACAGAGACTCTCGGGTCACACTCTGCAGTTAATGGCAGAGAGGAGTGAAATGAGTCTTCGGCAGACATGTCGACATACGGTGCGCTCAACAAACAGATCTCGAAGTCTATGCGACACGATTTGCGCTAATACAATACCAATTGTATTATGAGCGCAATAGAGCGGAACAAGGGCTCCAAAGTGTTCGCAAGAGATCTGTCGCTTGGGCAGAGCCAGCTGACGAAGCTGAAGACCGATAGCGGCAGCATCATTTCCTCCAAGCCTGAGATCTTGAGAGAGCTTAAAAAGTTTTATGGGCAGCTCTACACCTCATCGCAATGCCCTGCAAATAGCACGGCAGGCGATGCAAGAGCCCGTTTAACCCGAAACTATACCAAAGATACCTGGACGTCAGCCTCTACGAGATAAGGACGGCTCTCAAACAGCTTAAAAACAACAAGGCACCCGGGGATGACGGAATAACGACAGAGCTTCTGAAAGCGGGTGGATCACCAGTACTTAAAGTCCTTCAGAGGCTATTCAACTCCGTCATTCTCGAGGGACAAACGCCAGAGGCGTGGAACAGAAGTGTGGTGGTACTGTTCCATAAGAAGGGTAATAAAGCTCTTCTCAAGAACTATAGGCCCATCTCACTGCTGAGCCACGTCTATAAGCCGTTTTCGAGAGTAATCACCAACCGTCTCGCTCGAAGGTTTGACGACTTCCAGCCGCCCGAACAAGCCGGGTTCCGAAAAGGCCTTAGTACCGTAGACCACATACATACGCTCCGGCAGATTATACAGAAAACAGAAGAGTATAACCGGCCGTTATGTCTAGCGTTTGTGGACTAGGAGAAAGCCTTTGATTCAGTCGAAACCTGGGCAGTCCTGCAGTCTCTCCAGCGGTGCCAAATCGACTACCGGTATATCCAAGTGTTGAAGTGTTTGTACAGCAAGGCCACTATGTCAATTCGTCTCCAGGACCAAAGCACAAATCCGATCCCACTGCAAAAAGGGGTGAGACAGGGAGACGTCATTTCTCCGAAACTGTTCACCTCTGCATTGGAGGATATTTTTAAGCTTGTGGACTGAGACGGATATGGCATCAATATCAACGGCGATTACATCACTCACCTTCGGTTTGCCGACGATATAGTCATTATGGCAGAATCACTGGAAGACCTTAGCAGGATGCTCAGAGACCTCAACACCGTTTCCCGCCCAGTGGGTCTGAAAATGAACATGGGTAAGACAAATATCATGTCTAATGCCCATGTCGCACCCTTACCGGTCTATGTCTATATACTATATATTATGTCTACCTAGGCCAAATGGTCCAACTAGGTAAATCCAACTTAGTTAGACTAGTTAGTTACTTAGATAAAGAGGTCAGCCGACGAATCCAACTCGGATGGCGGCGTTCGGGAAACTTCGCAATATCTTCTCGTCACAGATACCGCAGAGCCTCAAGACGAAAATCTTTAACCAATGTGTGCTACCAGTGATGACTTACGGATCCGAGACGTGGTCGCTCACTATAGGCCTTGTGCATAGGCTCAAAGTCACCCAGCGAGCTATGGAGAGAGCTATGCTCGGAGTTTCTCTACGCGATAGGGTCCGGAATACGGAAATTCGTAGAAGAACCAAAGTTACCGACATAGCTCTCAGAATCAGCAGGCTGAAATGGCGATGGGCAGGCCATATATGTAGCTCGTAGAACCGATAACCGTTGGGGAGTAAAGGTTCTCGAGTGGCGACCGCGATGCAATGCGAAACGGAGTGTGGGAAGACCTCCCACTCGATGGACCGACGACATCGTAGCGGTCGCAGGGAGTCGTTGAATGGAGGCGGCTCAGGACCGCTATTCGTGGCGTCGTTTGGGGGAGGCCTATGTTCAGCAGTGGACATGTACGGGCTGATGATGATGATGATGATGTGTACAATACTTTATACCTATATGTTTAACATCTAAAATACTTCATATTCTTAACATAGGTATATTTTAACATAACATGTTACTATTTTATAATTAACTAGCTGCTGCTCGCGCCTTTGCCCGCGTTTTATCGCGATAAAAAATCACCTATATTTTATTCCAGGTCCCAAACTATACCCATACCAAATTTCAGCCTAAACGGTTCAGTAGTTTTTGCATGAAAGAGTAACAAATATCCATCCATACAAACTTTCACATTTATAATATTAGTAGGATTTATTTTGTCTTCGCTTCAATAAAATTAATTTTAAATTATATCCAAAATTATTTCTATCCACTGTGAAGACATAAAGTTTATTTGATAGTATTGTATTAAGTTTGTATGTTAGTCGTGAGTACCTATTTTTCCAAGAAAGTAGGAACTGTGCCCACACTTAGGTAGTTGGAGTTATCATTCAGGAATCTTTATTAGCACAGTGAATTTCAATCGATAATAAAATAATTTATAGAATATATTTACAATTTAAAAAGTTGAGCTAACTGCAGACTGTTGCAAACAATCAAGGGTAACGCAACTGATCCATATCGATACGGTACCAGCCGGAAGCGTCCACAAGACGTTGTTGGCTGCATTGCCCCGTCGAGTCGTATGGCATGGCAATGATGAGGCGCTGCGCCAGATACTCATCAGTTCTCGAGTCGTCGTCGTAGAAATTCAAAATTTATGTTAAACTCATGAATCCCAATATTCCCAACTAGCTGCGCCCCGCGGTATTGCCCGCGTATCCAGTTTTGAGCGTATCGAACCAAGGAATAAAAAAAAACATCTTGATACTGACTTTACGACCCTATTTAACTCCCTCAAAGGGTGATTGATTTTCAAAAAAGAAAAGTTACTTAATTCATTATTTTCTTTGTAATTTATTTATACCTAGTTTTGAGTGAATCGAACCAAAGCATAATAATTTTCCATACAAACTTTATTACCCTTTTTAACCCCATCAGAGATTATTTTTCAAAATTAGATTAGCCTATGTGTTATTCAAGAACTTAAACTATCTACATAGGTACCAAATTTCATTTAAATGAGATAAGTAGTTACGGAGCTACGTGGTAACAAACCTACACACAAACTTTCACATTTATTATATTAGTAGGATGTACGGACGTCTCTTGGAAGAATACAAAACAATGAAGCGAAATTGCTTATTTATTGCAATCAAGATCGTTGGAATATTTCATGTCCTTACGTCTGAACATCGTCATTGATACCCAATTTATACATACGCGCTGAAATAAATCTAATTATTCATTTCAATATCATCGAAAATACGACAAGCTAAGGCAAAATATTAAGGAGCTTATTCAGGTGGCGAGAGTACCTTCAAATTCAGGTAGATTTACTGAGCTGGGTCTTTTCATTTCTGATTTATGCATATTTATAAATTGTCTGAATTGTATTTTGAAAGCTCATAGTTTTTGCAACCCTTCCATGTAAAATTTACCCGTATAAACGAGTTACACGAATTCCGGATCTACCTATCCCGAATCCTAAAAGCATTACCTATGATAATTTCATTTACAAAGTTATGCAGAGTGAGCCGCTTGTTGGAAGCCAGCTGGCCAAACTATTTAATGTTAAAACCTAAAATCGTTTTCGTAATATTCGATTTAGATCCTACTTTAGGCCCTTAGTTCCCAGATCAAACTAAACACTGGGTACCTACCATCATTTTCATTTCCCATATTAGGGGTCGTACATTAATCACGTGAGGCTCGAAAGGGGGGAGGGGGTTCGACGATAATCACGAAATATCACAAGGAGGGAGGGGGTGTAGTGAGATATCACGTGTATTTATTTTGTCGTTGAACGCGCGATTTCTAACTCGACAAGAACTTTTCAATGCAATCCTTAAAAAAAAAAATCACGCTTTTTATTTTGAGACTAGATGGCGCTGCACAAAAGTCAAGAGACAATATCCATTGTCATAAAATAAACAACGAAACGGATGCCATTTTACAAATTTTTTGGCAGATTTTTGACACTGAGTTTCATACAGCGCCATCTATCTTAGTATATGGCAAACAATTTTTTTTAAAGGTTGCATTGAAAAGCTTTCACTGAAAAACGGCGTGTGAGTAGCCCGCGCCGTTGCCAGTAAATGAAACCCCCGCCCGCCGCCCGCGACAACCGCAAGATTATACTTTCCTGTATTTAAAGAAATTGTACAAAAAAAGTTATACTTAGTATAAAAAAATACACGTGATTTTGGGTAGGGGTTAGTCTTAAACCTCACCAAGTATTACCAGCGGGAAGGGGGGTTAAAAAAGATGCTAAAAAATATCACGTGATTAATGGACGACCCTTATAGAAACGTTGTAGGATCTAACTTATATATGCTTTTAAGCATCTACCCAATTACAAGTATACAGGGTGTAGGTAATAAGGCGTTTCTTCATTAGAGTTCCGATAACCTCTAATCTAAGGCTATCCTGAATTCCCTGAATTATTTTGTAAACTTTTGAAGATAAATATACTATTAATTTACATTATTTCTTAAATCATTACAATTACAAAAGTGCCTGAGCTCTAAATGTTCCATATACAATTTACAGAGGCCTTAGAATGAGATTTGCGTAGTTTACAAAAACTTTGCAACTTTCTTTTCTCTCCATAGGTGGTTCATAGTGCATGTTCTTAAAGTAAAATAAACATTAATAAAAATTCAATCAAGCATTACTGGTCCATATCAATACCAGTCGGAAGCGTCCCCAAGACGCATAGACGCTGCAGCGCTGGCTGCATTGCCCAATGCTTCTTGGGGACGCTTCCGAACGGTATTGATATGGATCAGTTAAGTTATAGATTGTTTGCAACAGTCTGCAGTTAGCTCAATTGTTTGAATTGTAAATACTAGTTCTAATTTGTTTCTAGCATATATACAAAAATTCCAAACCGCTTGGGAAGACAAATCCAACGAACCCAAACTCGGTGGCTCACAGGTCCGTTTCGTTTTGAAGTTCCTATAGCCACCTTCTGCCCCCATCATCAGACCAGCTCGATGGTGCCATTTCATTGTCACTGAACTTTCTTAAGTAACTATACCAAATTTCAGATCAATCGGTTAAGGATGAATGGTCTTAAAAGTTGCAAGTTTGTGTCCCACAAATCCATTCATAATAAAATAACAAGGCAAGTTATATAAAACCTTTTCACAACAGCAGGGGACTTTTTATTCTAATTTTAATATATGTTTAAGGTTTTGGAAGACAAAATAGAAACAATATGTAACTACCAACCAAGACACATTTGTAGTACTTCATGATAAGTGTATACCTACCTACCTACATAAATACTACAAATATCTTTCCCACTAATATGTTTCCATTCGGTAAATATTGTCATATTTTTTATCAATACTAGTTATTTCGTATAGAAAACATTTTTTACTTTGACTGTCCAGGTAGCCAGTGTCATATTTTTTTTGTAATTTGTATAACAAAAGAATGTACGAAATGGAGACAACCCTAACAAATAGAGAAGGAAGGTTGTGTGTGACGCCAGTTGACGATTAGATTAGATGCACTAAGGGGAAATAAAGAAACCAGGTCAGTGGCAAGCACATGACGGATCATTTGACACCTCGTCTATCAAAATTGGCCCACTGCCTTGGACATTAGACCTCGTGGAGTCATAACATCACTTGACTACTCTGCTTCAGATGTGCTAACGTCCTTATCTTTGATTTTATATTTGTTAAAAAAAATCAACTCTTTCACAAATATCAAAGTTTAGTAAGACCTCACTAACTAAAAAACCCCCTTTTCGATCACCAATCCGATTCTAAAGAATCGGATTGGTGATCGCACTCTGGAGCTATTAAAAATACATATACCTACAAAAGAAAGCTGCCGCTCTTCTTCTGGTATCGATGCCGCCGACTGAGATGGCATCGTTATGATACCTATATCCTTAAATACTAGTCTGAGGCTGTCTCTTAGTCCAAGTCTATAGATGGCTCTTACTGCTCGCTTTTGTGGAAAAATATTTTATTCGAGTCTGCGAAATTACCCCACAAGAGAAGACCATACGACATAAGGGAATGAAAGTAACTATAGTAAACCAATCGAGCTGTTTTGATATCAGTAAGGTCTCTTATCTTGTATACAGCATATGCCGCAGAACTTAATTTTCCCGCTAAAATCTCAATGTGTTTACCCCATTGAAGTTTTGCGTCAATTGTTATTCCTAGAAATTTTGTATAATTTGTTATGTCAACTGAATTATTATTGATTTGTATAGGTACTGTCATAAGATTACTTGCTAATGTGAATCTAATACATTTAGTTTTGTCAGAATTAAGCATTAAATTATTTACATTAAACCAATTGTCAATTATACAAGACACGATACGCATTTCGTCTAATCAAGCCTGCCTGGGGGTCAATTCTGCGTTTAACGTGATACTTTATCGAGTGACACTCAATATCACAGGATAGTATAATAATACCAGAGTAGAAATCGAGCACCGCCAAAAACTGCATTCTCGTGCGACTTATCGAGCAACTAATCGAAAAAAAAACCCTCGATAAATATAGAATTGCAGATTTTGAGAATGTGCTTGTTTGCTACGA
Organism: Eupithecia insigniata; assembly: GCA_947859395.1. NCBI lineage: Eukaryota > Metazoa > Arthropoda > Insecta > Lepidoptera > Geometridae > Eupithecia > Eupithecia insigniata. The sequence continues at coordinate 10,946,450 of OX401999.1, read as the reverse complement.
AACAATCACTCGATATTTTGACAGATGTTGCCATATTTATCAAGATATATTGCCCGGATTGCCCTCCTGTGAATCACCCTGTGTAACATGATTTTTACTTCATCAAGTTTATCACCACTCTCCAAACTCGAATATTAAGACAGGACATCAAACCGCAATCTTGTGGTCAATTTTATGGGTGAAGTAATGCGTAGACATGTAATAAAGCAAACGAATAGCCTAATAAACACTTATCTTAAGTTTAAGTATAATTTAGTTGGTAGGTAAGAACCTAGGTAGGTTATGATTTTTAGATTGTTACTAGGCTACTAGCTGACCCGGCAAACGTTGTTTTACCATCGACCACGAGGATTTAAGAAGACCCACAGTATTAACTAATATCGCTATTCAAAAATGGGGTGCTGCTAGAAACGTGAAAATTGAGGTGATTATCTATTGAAAATACATTACATGTAACTTTAATGCCAAATCATAAAAAAGGAATAAGAAACAGTGTTTGTCCAAAAAATTCAGAATAGGTTGGCCACCCTTATTATATATTATATTATAGTGGTATAAAAAAATAGTTAACGACCTATTTTCAGACCTACCGACCTACCGAATATACACCGTAAAAATCAGTCAAGCGAAGCCGTTTCAGAGGAGTTTGGTTACAAACACTGTGACACGTGATTTTAATAACACGACTAGCAGAGTAGAACCCCTTCTCATGAAGGATTGGCCTATACTTGATGATGATGTTGAGGTCATCGAGGAGGTCGACATCAGCCAAAATTTCGCCCACGGACGTCGGACTGTCTCAACTCTAGCCAGGTAGGCAGGATATATTATAGTGCTCAAGTGTGTGCGCAAACACAGATGCACTCTCTATTCCCTCTGAACCTGAAACTGAACTCTCTTAATCCGATGGGACGGCAGACCGACCCGACTGGGGAGAGGTCAGGCGCAGGATCAACGGCTTAACGTACTACATGTGGTACTAGGTATTTACCTAGGCACCACCGCTGTCTTCCTTACTCCGCGCTGCTACGAAGATGTTGATGATTGAAGTAACATAATGTAAAGATACATATGATAACAGTTAATCGTAACAAATTATTGAAATATAATGATTATATTGGCTATTTCATTTGGCGTACGAATATCGACCCCTCCAACTCAACCCGTGGATGTCGTAAGAGCCGACTAAGGGAACCTACCACAGGAAGGGCAGCAGCTTCCTTCTGAGTATTTTTCAACACCAACACTGCGATCACCAATCCGCCTGCCAAGCGTGGTGATTATGGCAAATCGCCCCTACATGGGAGACCATCCACTCGATGGACCGACGACATCGTAGCGGTCGCAGGGAGTTGATGGATGGAGGCGGCTCAGGCCCGCTATTTGTGGCGTCGTACGGGGGAGGCCTATGTCCAGCAGTGGACGTGTATGGGCTGCTGATGAATGATTATATTGACACATACACATTTTACTCCATAGATGATTACATCAATGATGGTAATGCTTGGCCAGATGTCGCTCCGTTCCGCACTGACAGTAGTATGTAAAAAATTCAATGTTCTGTTTAGCTTTAAAGAAATATTGACATGTATCTATATTGCATTAAATTTTGATTTAGATAGGCAAAATAAACATGTAATAGATACATAAGTGATATTATAATGAGCTAGTGGTTTCTTTTTCACTTCTTCCACTAGTGGACAAAAAATAGAAGTGAAGAGAATATCAATAACACCTTATTTCTTATTTGATAATAATAACTATGTTTATAGTATAAGTTTGACTTGTCTAAGTGCTTATTTTGTAAGCATAAAGAAATAAAGTTTTTGATTCTGATTCTGATTCATATCTGGCATGGTGCTAACTAAAACTATCACTAGCGTGAACAAGTCGCAACAAAAAGCATGCGATTCGCTCCACGTGCCAACCACATAAAATTACACGAAACGCTAATCTATACAAATTAATAAATAAAACTGTCTGTTCGTAATATCAAAATAACAACTTCTTACTTTATATCCAGGTTTTTTTTATTGTTTGTCTTTCTATCTATCTGTTTCAAAGTTTGTTTTACAATACAATACAATACAAAACTATTTATTGTACACCACAAAGACAAATAAAACACATAGACATTAACATAAGCAAGCACAATGGGCGGCCTTATCGCTTAGAAGCGATTTCTTCCAGGCTTGTTTTGGGTCATCTCCGTATAGGCTGGATTGATTTTGACTGTCAGAAAGATGATATTATAATAGCTGATGTTAGTTACTGAGTTATCTTACTTTTAATTAGTTACGTGGCTCTTTTACTGTATTGTATACCTATGCATGCAGGTTTATTATGTACATAGGTATGCTGTTGAATAATTCGGGCACTAAATGTTTTTTTTTTTGATAGCTGTACTACTTATATGTTTTGATATAAAAAATATGGTAACTACGTAAAAAAAAACTCACGAAAATGTGAATTCCACGTGGGCGAAGTCGCGGGCACAGCTAGCCTACACTATAACACTGTTTGGCTGCCACCGTTATTTTTGACCCGAATCCAATGTTTTCTACAGCCATTGTTCAACAAGATAAGGATATAAAAATATTTTATTTCTACAAGGATGGTGAATGTAATCAAATTGCACTGGCATTTGATATTATTACGAAATGGGCTTTGGATTGTATAAAGAACAATTCAAAGGCCTTTTGGATTGAAATCCTAATACTTCTATGATAGGAATCTGTTTTACCGACTTCGAAAAAAGGAGGAGGTTCTATTTTCGGCAATTTTTTTTTTAATGTACCTATATAGGTTTGTCTATTTCTCCGTCATTATTGACCGATTTGTGTGATAATTTTCCAGTTCTGATGACTGATGTGGCGCGGCGGGCGAAGGTCCGCCTGCGACGCAGGATGTTGGGTTCGATTCCCGCCTTGGGATAAATGTTTGTACGATCTGCAAATATTTGTTTCGGGTGTTCTATATAGTAATATATATATATGTAATATATCTATGTAATATATTGTAATATATACCTATATCACTCATCTAGTACCTAACCTACCCATAACACAAGCTAAAGATGCGCGACTGCGAATTATGTGTCTAGTCGAATGATGAACAACTACTAATTTCCTCATTCGACTTGAATATTAGTAATATACTAATCTTCAAAGTCGAATGAAACTACTAATTAGTAATTACTAATGTCTCTACGAATGGATCATTCATGGCTCCGATTCGACTTAGTTAGTCGACCGATGCTTTTGAGAGATGAATGAATTATTCGTCGCTCCTGCGGGGATTGAATGCAACAGATTAGTAAATTATTTTATCATTCTTGTGCGGTTATAAGATGTGTAGTTTTTCAAATATAATATTTTAGTTTTAAGGTTTTATTGTAAATATTGTTTTCGTGTAAATGTTATAGTGTGGTGGACAGCTGGTGAGTGTAATGTTGAATCCGGTAATCTAACTATTACCAGATAACTAGCTATTTACCACTGTGAGTTTAATAATACCTTTTATATGTTAACTTTGTTCAAATATTTTATGTTGAGGTGGTTCCCTGGCCCAAACTAGCGCCTTTGCCAGTTTGTGATACCTATCGTAAGCTTTTTTTAATGCATAATAGTTTTATTTGGTATAGTTTAGGAAGAGATGCGAAGTTGCACTTTTTGGCCACCAAACACGGTTTTAACATCTTTTCCTTCCTCGTAAACTTTTACATGTAAAGCGTTGGGTGGCGGCAGCGAACGAACCCGAAGTCGAATAAAATATAGGTATAATACTATCTCTCTCTAACATCATCGCGGGGGCGATAATCCACGTCGAATAACGAATCGAAAGCGACTCAAGCAGTCGAACGAACGACTCGCGATTACTAACCAAATTAGTTACTAATTTGCTCTAGTCATTCGAATCGTTCGAATGACTTGTCAAGTCGAATAATTTGAATGAAATCATTCACAGTCGCACATCTTTAACACAAGCTCTGCTTAATTTGGGGCTAGATGATGCTGTGTGGAGTGTCAAGCATTATTTATTATTTATTTATATAGAAAATGATCCCGAACTGGTTCAATAAAAATTTGATTCCCGAAGGATTCGTAGGTATTTATCCCACAAAACTTAAAAAACTGTTTAATAGTAACGGATTCGTAGTCGGTTTTCAGTTTTTTCTAAACATTTAAATTATTTGTAGAGCACTATACATATGTTTGGGCGTCCATTAATTACATGAGGCTTGTAAGCAGGATGGGGTCGAGACAAAACACACCCAATGTCACGTGGGGGTTATCTCGGCAAATATCACGTAATTTTTTCCCCAAATTTGTAATGGAAAATCGTTTACGATTTGCTGGAAATTACTTTTCTGTTAGTTTTATTAATTTTGACGCACAAACAATAAAAATTTTGAATCTCGAAACCAACACGAAACACGAAAATAATGATCAATCTTAAGTATTACCTACAATTTTTAGAATTTATCTCAAGTTCTCAGAAATCTTACACGAAACAAAGACTTAACTTATTTACCTACAATAAAAAAATAAACGTTTAAAAAATCTCACATGAGATTAGGAGGGTCGAGCAAAATCTCACGACATCTGAGCAAGGGAATTAGGGGAGAGAGAGTCGAAAAATCGCCAAAACCATCTCATCTCATGTTTATGATATTATGAAGATAATTGGTAAAACCCCAATGACGATTTGTAATAAAGTGTAGGACGTAGGTATCATTATAAAACCACATAATATTTACACAACTGGTCGAAGAAATTCCGTGACTCAAAATATTTGTATCGGAAGATTCGGAAGTCCAAGGAAGCAATTACACGTCTTGTATCCTTGTACTTTCTGTTTGGTATTCGATGGCCTAGATAAATATATGTAGGTCCAGTTTGGAAGGGTGTGTCAAAATTGACCTTCTCTGCAAGGCTGAATTTTACAAAGTAATCGAGGAGACCCAAGAGACTGTAAGAAAACTCAAGGAAATCTTGTGAATGAAAATTTAAAAGCCCTTTAAGGCCTCTGAGTGACTCTTAAAACGTATTGTCCAGTAATATGGTTTTATTGCGCTAAAAATGAATTCAGTTGATGTTCTCTTTGTGTAGATCTTTTTAAGCACCCTCTGCGACGTAAAACCATTTTTATTTAATCTGAAATCTCGTGTTGTATTGTTTCCGGCCCCTGAACTGTTAACATTTATAAAAGTGGCGAGTTAATTATCTTTATTTTCTGTTTAATGAGTTTCTGTTATTTTAAATTAAAATTTGTTTTCTTGTGATAAGTACATAATAAAATTTTAATTTTCAAGTGTTTTACCGGACTCAATTAATTTCTACGCGAACATATTTCAAAATTACAGTTTTAATATTATAAAAATATTGTTTCACATCGTTATAAAATGCATGTGAGTGAACGTGAATATGTATCACAGGGACGAGGGAAAATTTTACCTCGTCCCTGTGTAGAAGATTAAAAAACAATCAGGTAAAAGCTCCCCCAGCTGCAGCAAATCAAGCGTTAACTGGTTAGTCATCGGAGGAGGCGACAAATATGTCAAGCGAAATGCTAATGTGAAGTATCAACGCGGTTCACCGGATGTCGGGAGATGTCCGATTATATGCATATTAGTTCGAATGCAGTGAATTTTCTTTTTGGATGCGTCGCATTACGGAAACGGCGGGTCTCGTTCGGACGAGGTTCGCTGAACGCGCGGCACAGAAACCACCATTCGTTGCGAGACCGCCGAGCGCGAAGCACGCACGCCGCGATCGCTCTCAACAGCGAAACTTTACTCGCTCTCTGTACGACGTAACGTGAATGAAGTGCCGTTTTTGACTCATCCCCGAATCTTGCGAAAGCATCGCGACAGACTGTTTTGGTTTTGTGTTGTTTATTTTGTTTTTGTGTCATCACTTTGGAGGTGATCGGTTATTTTCGATTCTGCCGACTGTTTACGGTGAGTACGCGTTAAATTTTGATTTATTTGTGTACCGTCCAACGCATTATGCGAAGAAGATATCTCGCCGTGAACTGCATCTTGTGCGACGAAGGTCTTCAGAATGCAATCGAACCGTTTCTATGTCAGAACGAGTATTGGGTCAAAGTGGTTCATTTATCTGTCCTTTGTTTACCTGCATTGATGATTGTTCGTCGTTAGTTGATTTACCACTAAGTAATTATTTGATTAGGCAATCAATTACAACAACATTAACTCAAGTTCCATTTAGCATCAGGTGTGGTGACAACTAGAAACTTGGAAACAGTTGAAATGACAGAAAAATCCTAAATTTTTCTGTCATTTTAATTACCTAAATCATAAATGTTGAATTACCGAAATCATAAATGTCCGTTTAGTTTAGATTTTTTAACTATCAAATAGTGATTCTAATAATGATCAATTAAGTTCTTGAAAGAACAAACACAACTATCGCAAAACAAAAGAAAAAATAAATAAACTACAGTCAGCTAAAATATTCGAAAACGAGAGCGCGTTGAAATCTTTTACAAGGGAAAAAAACTTAACATGTTACCTGAACCTTAACTACCTATGGATCTGTCTTTAGGTTAAACCATCATTATCAACCATTCTTACATAACAATAAAAATGAAGGACGCATACAATCAGTGTACCTAATAAAAAAATGGCGAATTACAAGTTTCATGCATAGTTATTAATTGGGCGAATGAAATAAATAATCAAAACAACATGAACAACAAAATTTCCCTCTAATTAACTGATAAAAAAGGTGAAATACATACTCAAATACCGACTGCCACGATGAAAATCATAAAAATCCATCTTGACTTTTTAATAACCGTTCACAAAATGTTTAATATTATTTCCACTGGTATCTGCCGGTTTGTAAACAAGCTGGATTTCAATAAATCTAAACAAATATTGTTCAATTGCTTATCTATACAATACATACCTACATACATTGATTTATACAATCGTGCTACAATATTTATACAAATATATAGTGTGCCTGTAACATGCATAATCCATATGATTTTTTTATAAGTAGGTACACCTACAAGTACCTACTGCATGCATTACAGTACCTACCTTGTTCTGTAATGAGTTTTCGTTATCAGTTCAGTGATTGATAACGATTTCACAAAGGCCAAGTGTCTCGTGTGACCTTTTGTTTACTTAAGTACGTTCGTTAAATACATAGGTTTTTTCATTGAATATAACTTTTATTTACATTTGGAATATTCCTTACTCTTGTTGTTATACGTCAACAACAACGTAATTTGTACCTTGTAGACGATAATTACGTGACATATTATTACTGCACGACGTAACTACATATATTATCTAATAATAATAAAAAAATTGTTTATTGCATAAAAAGTCATCAGTCATCATCAGCCCATACACGTCCACTGCTGGACATAGGCCTCCCCCGTACGATGCTACAAATAGAGTCCTGAGCCGCCTCCATCCATCGACTCCCTGCGACCGCTACGATGTCGTCGGTCCATCGAGTGGATAGTCTCCCATATAGGGGGGGATTTGCCATAATCACCACGCTTGGCAGGAGGATTGGTAATCGCAGTGTTGGTGTTGAAAAATACTCAGAAGGAAGCTGCTGCCCTTCCTCTGGTAGGTTCCCTCAGTCGGCTCTTACGACATCCACGGGTTGAGTTGGAGGATCGATATTCTATGCCGCGGCCCCACGACCATAAAAAGTACATGACACTTATTTAGGACTCTCATTACCAATATAAGCTATTCATAATATAACTTGTAGTTTGGTAGTGAGTGCTTCCCCTTACAATAATTACTAATATTTATTGCACAAGTCGTAATGTTCGTCTTAAATAATAAAGATTAATAGATACAGCATTCATTATTTAACATATATAGTAATTATGAAAGATAGTAGTCTTTAGTTTTAAATTGAATTAGAGCAAAATAGACTGCAGGTTTAGAACACAAACTAGCCTATACAAAAACTAGCCTCAATACAAAATTAAAAGATTAATTCAAGTGAACAGGACAAGTGAGACAATGTCCATGATAATATTCATTTATAGCAAAGCTATAATTTCATATAATTCTTACTGCAATATCAAAGCAATTTTAAGATTATAATACTTACGATAAAACTGCCTATAATTTAATTCATTTAATTCCTAATTTAAATGCTTAAACTAGATTATATTAGATTTTCAAATGTTATCTAGTTCTAAGTACACATAACACAGCTCTGCTTAGCTTGGGGCTGGATGATGATGTGTGGATTATCCAGCATTATTTATTTTATTTTGGATTTTAAAGTTTTTTATTTTACACAGATTCTATTTCACTGTCTTTATCTTATCCAAGCTAAAAGTTCTAACAATAATGGATCAAGTGTTTAGTGTTAATAAATCCTCATCTGCTAACAAACACTGGTTACCTACCGACCGTTACATAGAAAACACCAAAGTTGAAATTAGGTATTTCATAACAATAATAACGGGGCTTCTGCTTATATTACGATTTATGACTTTACTAGCTGCTGCCCGCGCCTTTGCCTGCGTTTTATTCCAGGTCCCAAACTATACCCATACCAATTTTCAGACCAATCAAATCAGTTCAATCGTTTTTGCGTGAAAGAGGATAAACATCCATACATTCATACTTCCAACTTTGTCATTTATAGTATTAGTAGGATGAGTCACGTCAACGTCCATTGGGCACTTATAGTTTTGTATATTTTTTCATTTCAATATTTTACACAAACGCAAAACATAATTATTTCAATCTATACACTTATTTGGGTTTGTCCCCTAGTCTAAATCTTTACTTCATACAATTTTTGTATAACAATTTGCCACCGCCCACTTGCTATAGGTATATATAGATACCGTACAAAGATATGTATTTTTCAGACTATTTTTTGTATGAATCACCAATATACATAATTTTTGTTGCTTTTATATACAATATATAGACACAAGATACATAATAACATGAACTAACTCACGTAAAGGTTGAATTAGTGCCACTGACAATGGCGTAAAAACATTTACACTATTAAACAAAAGATTTGGTTATAACATGAATGAGTGCAGAGTAGAAAACACTTCAAATATTATTATTATGATTAGCAAACTGTATAGGTCGCGGCACCCATAGACCTAGAATTTTTTTCTACGGAGGCACCAATCAAAAAAAGTTCCCGTACCTACATTGTGGAGGCACATCTAGCTTTTCTACGAACTGTTAGGTTTTAATATACATATTTTCAAAATAATAAAAATATAGTGCACATTGTATGTAATGTTTGAAATTGGAATTAAAGGAACCATAAACAAAATAAAACGCAAAAAGAGGGAGACCAAATAAATCAAAATGTTATCCGTTTAGAAGTGGCCACAAATAGATTATTTGTGGTTATTTCCAAACGGATAAGCTGAATCAAATTTTTGCAATTTTTTATTTTTAACATTGCGCAGGTAGAAATTATTTTTATATATGAAATGGTTTAAAGATTCCCTGTACCACAGTAGAAACCAACGCGTACCTAGTTTTTTTCTGTGTCTATAAAGAGCACATTCCTACCATACATGGCATGATATGAACATGAACACAAAGTGTCGGCAACCAGTTCTAGGCACCTGATTGCTCCTTCATTGAGTGTCACTTCAGGTAATGTTTCTTTTCTACTAGTTATGACAGCTTCACTTAAAGATTTCAGAGGCTCCGTCACGTCGTCAACGCAATTAAAAATCTTATGAGAACAGGGAACTAATAGTCTTCTACAGTAACTACCTATAATGTTTCATCCGAAAACATTTCAAATATAATAATAGAAACAAATTAGAACTAGTATTTACAATTGAAACAATTGAGCTAACTGCAGATTTGTTGCAGACAATCTACAGGTAGCTCAACTGATACATAACAATAAATAAATAAATCATTTATTATCCGTTAACACAATGAGCTTAGATTTAAAACTAGAATACTAACAAAAAGTTTAACTATAAAGCAATATTGTGCGAGACTGGTGCCTGCGTTTGGTTTGTACAAAAACCTGTGTTACCAGGTCACCAGGCTCTCACTCCGCGGCAGAAGTGAATTTAATACATGTTATATTACAGTTTATTAACAAAATTATGGTAAGTATTTCATTTAAGAAAAAAAAAGCAAGTTAACAGAAAAACAAGCAAGATACCTATATTAATTAAAAGTTAATATACCAGTCGGAAGCGTCCCCAAGACGCTGGCTGCATTGCCCCGCTGTATGGCAATGCTAATGCGCTGCGCCAGATACTCACCAGCTCTCGGGTCACGCGTCGCTTCGACCAGGCGCTCAGATATGAAATAAATTCAATGTCAATGCAACTAGCAGAATATAGTAAAATCAGCAATCCTTGTGAGTTGCAACCACAACGTAGCAGACGCGGAATGGATAAAAGATTTCAATTTGAAAAATCTCATTCTGGTCATTATCATTCACAGTATGGAATTGCGTGGCTTCTGGATTGACCACTTAGGAAAATGGACTTCGGTTTTTCTTTATAATACGTACAGTGAGTATTGAATTTAAATCGTAATAAGAAAAACATATACCTACCTATTCAGTGCTATATCTGAAGAAACATATCGTTATAGAATACAAAACGTTTTCAGCCTATTATTATGACAACAAGAATAATTAATTCTTATTTACATTGCTCTGAGCACGTATAATATTTATTCGCATATTACCCATCGCATCGGCCAGAAAGTTTGTCAACATTTTTTGCTTTGTTTGTAAACTATCGCTATTGTATTTGTTTCCGAACAGCGAAGCAAACGTGTCTCCATCTTATTACCGTGGATTAGATTACAGATGGCCAGGTAAATGCGAATGTGATGATTGTTCAATATATCTACAACAAAACTCCGAGTGAGTTGCAAAAATTATCAATAAATAAATTCAAACAAACTATCAAACATACCCTTTGTAAAAAGGCTTATTACAAAATATCAGATTATCTAGAGGATAAAAATGACTTTCCACAAGCTTCAAAGTCAAACGCGCGAGCTATCTGTCATCTGATGCCGTCAATATGAAATTCATCTAAATTTACTAAGTTAAAGCCCATAATTGAATGTATACATTTTTATGCTGTGCGGTTGATCGAAGTGAGCAGTAGCAGTGCCTCTGATCTGCGACAACCTAAACCCTTGCGTCCTCAGCTGCTTTCTTTGTTAACCAATGTACAGTAGGTACCTTGTATTTTAATTCTGTATGAACATATGTATGTCTATGTTTTAAAATAGCTTATTATAACATGATTACCAATACCTTCCTGCGATTAGCAATCCGCCTGCCCAGCATGGTGATTATGGCAAGCTCTGAATAATTTCACGTCAGCCCGATGGTGCAGTAAAGAGGCTAGAGATATTCCAGATACTGTGACGTGTATCAACAATATTCCAAATAGGTGCTTATTAAGAACACTTGCTATCAACACTGATATTCTTTATTTTCAATGGACAAATCATTAAAGTTTTATAGAAACAGGAACATATATTTGAAATACCCTGTATTTTAGAAGTTGATTAGAGTGAACTCCACAAACAGATCGAACATAAAAATGCTATAAGTATTTGGCAACATTGATAAACTTAATAAAAAAAGTTGTTGCGTGGGTAAATAAAAAGTTTGTACAAGAAAAGTAAGCCTAGCAAGGTCAACAGTATCTGACATTGGTAGGCCTGCCCGAGGCGTTCCGAACCAGTAGCGAAATCAACGTACACCTGCCCAAAACCAACCACTGATAGATGAGTACCATTTTATGGCAATTACAGAGTGAAACTTTAATTTACTAATAAGGACGTGAACAAATTAGAAAAGCGTTTTATGAGAAAACAACTTAATAAATCAAGAGAGTAGACCGACTGAGCCCAGTTTTGCCTTGTCACTAGCATGAAGTTTGTTTTTTTACAGAAATTATTTAACAGCGGCTATTTCGATTAACATACTATAGATAATAATGTTTTTTATGTAGCCATTTCAAAGACATACATACATATGTATAAAAACGGTTTCTATCCGCTTCACTCCATAAGTAACCTAATAAAAATATTGTGAGCCTTTGAATCTTCTTCCACTAGTGGACAAAAAATTAAAGTGAAGTGAATATCAATAACACCTTATTTCTTATTTGATAATAATAACTATGTTTAAAGTATAAAATTTGACTTGTCTAAGTGCTTATTTTGTAAGCCTAAAGAAATAAAGTTATTGATTCTGATTCTGATTCTGAATATAAACAGTGATATTTATAGACTCGCAATTTACTTATCTCCATAAAATTTTAATGCCGTAAACCGATTTAACATCAAAGCATCCGTAAAGCTTTCGAACGCATTAAATTCACTTGATAATTCACTTGATAATTCACACCGTCTAATTAATCCAATGCACATGAGTCCGTCTATAAGACACCTATAAACTCTAGTTAAAACAAGATCCGGATTGCTTCCATTACAGAAGTAATTTACGTCTGTGAACCAAATTGTTTTCTATGATTTTGATCGAGTGGTGCTTTTTACCGAGTGCATGTGAACGGTACCCATAGACAAGCGCATCCATACCATAAAGGTAGATTTTCCCGAGGCTGGATCCCACGCCTTCCTTCCGTCTTCACCTCATGGACAATAGCTAACTTACTGATTCGTTTTTGCTCACTAGTTTGCAATAATGATCGTGCACCATTCCTGGAAGTGAAACTTTGTTTTTTTTCACTCTTGTTTTGAAGAAATTGCAGAATAGATTGTATCTATCTATTCTAATCATTTTTTATCACAGACCACCATCACGGCAAACCGTTCTGTATGTACTACCTACCTATCGTATAATAAAAAATCACGACTGTGTGGTGTGATCGCTCGTGCGTGAGTGATAGGTAGGTATTCAATCGTCAATTGTCACATTTTGTTTACCAAATTGTTTGTTAATTATTTTTAAATTGTGCAATAAGCATTTTCTATCTTCTATAATATATGTATCTATCTATACAGCGATGCCTTTTCTTGTCAAGTACTTTTCATGAAGTCCACTGATCCTCAACTAGTGATTTCGCTGTAGGGATTAACAGCGCAAGGTGACAAAGAATGTGCTCTTCAAAACATATGGCATCACTTGAGTTTTTGCAGATTCTTTTGGCTTCACTCTGCTTAAAAGCATTAAAAAGCCGACCAAGTACCTACTTCCAGAACATCTGTGTGCTTGGAAGATAAATTGCTTTGCGTTTAGTGCTCGCTTCGATTTAATAACAGATATCGCAATGCTATATCTTGAGCATTTGCGGTGGTGCTTTACCGTGAACACGGGCTTTCGACCTTACAGACAAAGATTACCGTTGCTTGCTTATTTTTTTTCTGCGAAGTTGTAACGGTGTGCTGTCCATTTGTTTTGGTTCGAGTTTAGTTTACTACCGGACACAAGCAGCGTGGTGCATTCACTGAAGATATTAATTAGTATGCACACGTCCATTATTATATCATCATCATCACTCATTACTTTGTCTGATGCGATCATTTAACCACCGTATGATTTTAAATATATTAGCTCAATTGTTTCAATTGTAAATACTAGTTTTTATTGATTTCTTTGATTGAAATATTTTACTCTTCAATTGTACAATCGAGCTGCTGAAGTGCTGCTTTACTTTTACCTTTTCTCTGACATCGTCTGACCTCGTAAACGTTGTGTTGATGGTCAGATTAATTGTCTATCTAGAGCTCTTTCATTTCTTTGGGTATTTGAGAGGTGACCAAGTTTGCAATAATGCAAGGCCGTGGGAATGATTCTCGCAATGCGTGAGGAATTTACTGACATGTGAAATGTGACCTCAGGACTGACACGCGCCTTGCCAGCTACTTTGTTGCTGGTTTTATTACAAGCTCTACGATTACTTTTCTACTTTACATTTACACACATGGTAAATGTTTGGATAGACACGATTCAATCGAGATTATTATCTAGCCTAACATGATGAATCGCGATAGAGCAAATTGAACATTTCTGCATGACTTATGAAGGCCGTACGTATTTGCTCAATAATGATTAATTTTCAAATGGACCCCGCATAATATCATCAGTCAAGTTTATCATTTTATTTATTAAAATTATCGTTTGGGAGCCGCAATCAGTCCCATTGATGATAATGGCGTTCAAATTTAATAAAATAGGCAAAATCGCATCAAATATGCAACTTAATAAATCATTATTAACAGCCCGGGTACGTCCACTACTGACCATAGACCTTCCATAAACAAACCCAAACCAAAATATTAACAGTTAAAAATTCCGCGAAAAGAAATGTGTTGGCTCGCTTAGGAACTGCCTCGACCAACATAACCGACAATGAATGTGACAACATACGAAAGTGACTCGTTTGATTTATTTACACTCATTCGAAATAGACACGAGCACTTTTAAACAGGTGTCGACTCTGCTTCTGCGGCCGGGCCCTTCGCTATTAATACCGCTCCGGCGAAGATTTGCCTCCATCTATGGCAAACTAGTATAAGTTCTGCAATTATCTGCATGTAAGACACATTTATACATATTGTTCGATTACTTTGTCCGCTCTCGATCGGCTTCTTGTTTGTTTGCCATATCCTCATGTCGTTACACAAGTCACTTTTTATAATGCACACGAGGTCGACGAACCTTTTAAAGGCTCTTTGTTGAGTAAACAATGCCACCAGATTTGTAGGCTTAAGTGTATTTGCGGTCAGAGTTTACTGTAACAGTTTTTATTGTCCTTGTTTAGGTGCAAAGGCAAATAAAGCGATCGAGTCCTTTCTAACAGAAACGGGGAATGGAATTTCGCGGCTTTGACCAGACAGGCCCCACTCCAACTCAATAAAGCGTCAGGTCAGACGCAAAACAATGTAAATGATAGTGCCAATGATTGAGTCCCAGAACCGAGTGAGCGCAATTGAGGGTGTGCCTAATACAATCGAATGTCGCTCGGGACGGACGGAATCGAGGAAAACCGTCTTCGCACCTATACAAGAAATCCGATTACGCAAGACGCCGTAACAACAGGAATTCAAAGCATGTGCACTAAAAGAATTTGATTGAGATGGTTTTTCGTGAACATAAAAGTGAATCGAGCGTGAGGTATCAATTATCAAAACTACCGAAAGAGAAATGGAATGCTCCATGTATTGAGTTAATTTCGATTTCCTTTTATAGAAAGTAAGTCTGTTCTGATCGGTAGCAGGTAGGTAGTATGTCGTCGGTGCGCCAAAAGTGGCCTCGCACAGGAACCTGTTGCTTAGACGCGAACTTAGGTACCTATGTAGTGCACCTAATAACTACATAGTTATTAGGTGCACTACATAGGTACCTAAGTTCGCGTCTAAGCAACATTTATGCAAGCGTGTCTACATAGACACGCTTGCATAAATATTTTACCTTTTGACTCGTGACAATGTTAAACATGACATTGTTATCGATTTCTACCTATACAACAGCCAGTTTGGCTAGTTTATAGTAAGTACGCATATACAATGAACATTATTTGATGCTGGGACCTACCAGTAGAAATTATACAAGGTTCATAGATCACCTATATTTAAAACATCGATCCTATAGAGTTAATTTTAAGATCCACAAAGGTTTAGTAGGAAAGTGACTGAGCGTCTAAGTTTGTCGTCTTAAGAGTATAAAGTGTGCCATAAAATATATCAAATTTCTTATTTAACGATGTCATTTTGCAGGTGATTTCGAGTATATTAATTAGGAGCCATTCCGGGCTGGTTAATGGGCTAGCTAGACGAACCTAGCTTAATAATAATGTACAGTTCCGCTAAGCCGATC
Source organism: Eupithecia insigniata (assembly GCA_947859395.1). NCBI lineage: Eukaryota > Metazoa > Arthropoda > Insecta > Lepidoptera > Geometridae > Eupithecia > Eupithecia insigniata. Next base: position 10,930,617 of record OX401999.1, on the reverse strand, counting down.
ATAACTTATCTGGATTTAGATCTCAGGCAGGTACCTATTCTCCGGCCTGGGCGTTTTAAAGAAAGATATGATATTGAAGCCCTAGTTTTAATGTTTGTTTATTCATTCAGTGTTTTCTGATTCCTGTCAGAGTTAAAACCCCACGCTTTGTATTTTTTACTGTAATTTATTATAAAACTATACAAAATATTATATAATGAAATATTTTAAAGTGTAGATCAGATATTGGTCCTGTTTTGTCATTAGTTTCATCACTTATATAAGGTTAGGTTCAGGGTGAGTGCGGTTCTAGACGCGCGCGTCTTTGAGGCTGCGGGCCGCAGCTATCAATGTATTTCTTTTAGTCCCTCACTATTTTTATTACCTAGGTTTGACGGACGACCTACGTAGCTTTTATTTTACAACACCAGTAAAACATATCACTGTAGCCAAGTTATCAAATATTCATTTAAGGATGCAGTATAACCTCGCTTCGGTCACCCTATTCGTGTACATATAAACGTAGCTAAATACATCCGAACCTAAAGAAATACGATACTTATGAACTACTGAGACTCGACGTGAAATGAGTTCTACGTAAGCGGGTTTTCCTTTACGACTTTACTTAATTAAATGTTCTACCATCGCCCAGAGGTTTCCACTAAATAAACTTCTATGACAAAAAAACACAATTTGCGTGAAAATTAGGGACATGTATTTTTAAGTTTTTGCCTATCTAGGGAAGCATTCCTAGAGAGGCAGGGGAAGAAAATAGCAATAAAAACATGAAAACTAACTGCCTAATCACTCTGCAGGACACTCTAAACTCTGCCTAAATTTCTGTCCGAAGAAAATGGAAATACTTTTAAAATATTTAGTCTAGGTACATACTTACTTACTTACTTACTCCTGTGGCTCAGCGACCCAAAGTGAATCTTGGTCTCCGACACAAGGCTTCTCCAGGCATCTCGGTTCTGAGCTGAGCTGTCTCTCGCCAGCTATGTACATAAAGTAGGTATTTTTAATGAAGGCAAACTCGAGAAATGTTTACAAAACTATCAGCTACATTTTGTTGTAACATCCATCGAAAACGATAGGTACTCAATGTACACAACCATTGTTTGGATGCCTCCAAAAGTTACTGGGCACAATAATACCACTGAAATGCTGGTACCGGACAATTTGATTCATGCAGTCCACGTCATTTTAATGAATTAATTTCCTAAAACGAAAAAAAGAACTTTTTTTTTAATAATGAGTATTTCATCATCTTAAACTTAGGTTATTTTGTTAATTATTTAATTCTAAATTATTATAGTTTGCTAATTGTAGTAGCCATTTTTTACTGTGATGGTTTAGTACCGTTAACCTAAATATAATTTCATAAATATATTGTTTATGTACCTATGTATACAAATATGTCCATATTCACACCAAGATCCTGTTTCACCAACCGAGAATATGGCAGACAAACTTCCCAACCGCAAGATTACATTTGTACCTATAGACGTGTGCTTGCTCCCTTGGGGAAAATATCTCAGCTTTTCCCCTTACCCCTGCAGTTACCCTTACTGTGCAGGTGGGGGTAACTGAGGTGAATACACTGTAACGACTTCAAATAATCAAGGTAGAAAACATGGACAAGGTCTGAATCGTTATCGGACTCTCCTGAACATGATCGCTGTCACAAATATTAAAATACCTATTAGTAGTTACGAAGGTAAGAACCCTATTTTTATGGATTATTTAAGTCTAATCTGTTTCATGCTGCATTACAATTTCGTTAGTTTAAAATCATATTCAGAGCAAACGAATGAAGATATTGTTCACTAGTCTCCCATTAAAATGGAAACATAGGAAGAACAATACACACAAAAACTACCAACAACATTTCACAAATTACGAACCTTGGTTTGTGCCAACCCTTCCTACAACGTAGAAAAATATGCTAATCACCAACTGAAAAGCAATTACGTACGAATTACGATAGCTCAATAGGAATTACAAATATCCGGTGAGTTTTGGGCAATTGATTGGTAAAGAATTTCTTGTAAACAAGGCTTCGGGTTACAAGCGTAACGCTGAAAATATAGTGCCAAGTCATGTCGGCGTTGCCAGTCGACGCCCGTTAGACGGTTCGGATATATGCACTAAGTCTTGAATAAGATAATTGCCTCGGAAAGCTGCACTAAATGTGATAAGAATATATCAGGACGGCAGCAGTGCGAGAGGATGAAATGGCGCCGGATTGTGAAGAGTGTTACCACTACAACCCCTGATATGGCAAACACGACCATTATTAAGAATGTAACGACTAAGAATAAGGGTACCTTACTTATCTTCTATGTAAATACAGTGCCAATCATTCATAAGCATCAAACTAAGCGGATCAAGCTAACAAAATCTGCACCCATGGACGCCTACGCCGATTAACAAATCTCCGTATACCTGACAGGGTCTGTCTGACTGACCCAATTTGGGGATTCGGGTCGATTTGACATGCAACGGGAATACATCATGCTTGAATGTTGCGAATGGGCTTCAAGTCTTCAGTATTTAAGTTCATTCTTGTCAGCATTGAAATAACGCGTAATTATGTTAGTAAGAATTATTTCATGCTCCAACCGACACCTACCTATATTTTTTCATTGTCATGTAAAATAAAAGTACAAACATTTCTTATACCTTGACACATACTAGGTATATCACAATTTATTATCTACATAGCTAACAATAAGTCCAATGTCCGCAGGCTCATCATTCATGTCTCGTACAAAGAGGTTCGTTTGCTACGCCATTTTCATAAAATTATGGTATAAAGATTCTTTAATCAAATAATCTATATCTGCCATCAGATAAGCTTATATGATAATTTGATAATCCTACATCCATGTTATCATTTCTTCATACAACATTGATTTCCCTAGTATATCATCCGGGACCTTTAAATAAATGCTGTATAGTAGAATCCATCTACCGAATCGTAATTTCAGCCAGTGTAAACAATGCACCTATTAAGCACTTCTATAGGTATACGTGTTGTTGCTATTTGTGGCGTCGCATGTGGGAAGCCTATGTCCAGCAGTGGACCTGTATGGGATGATATGATGGTGATGATATGTATGCGTTGAAACTGTAAGCTTACCCCCCATGGTACAACAGATTCAAGGTTCAAATCAATCTGGAAGCTTTTTGTATTTACAGCAACCCACGTCACAGCACGTCTGTCGATTATTCTAATATGTATATAGGGTCCATATCTCTCGCGTGGTCAAATGGTCAATATGAAAATGAGTAGTTCATGGGAAGTTACCATGAATGTAAGTACTATAGAATTCTGATAGTTATAGGCTTTTCTGGATCTGTGATCTGATTGTAAGTCTATTAGATTTACATTCCTTTTCAAGATCTTAGGCAAGTGTTTTCCAGAAAGATGATCGACTTCCATTTTAAATGACGTTTTTGAGAAGTTCTCATACATTGAACAAGTTATCCAACGGAGCTGTTAATTGTCCGATTATCTTTGAGTGAACACCAGCCTTAGCATATTAAACTTATTCTACACTAAGTAACGTAAGTATAGTATATAAGTATATATATATATATATATATAAGTATATAACATACTAAGTTCAGCTTGAAGCGAATCAACATACGATATGCTTTGAACTCGTTTGTGAATGCTAAACTTAGTTTATTTTGTCTTGATCGCGTTCCGGAACGATGAAATTGGACCTAAGAAAAGCTTTAATGGTAAGTTTGTTCGAAGGTATCTCAAAAGTATGCCCAAAAATATTTTAGTTAATAAAACGATTGCATCACATTCTTTTGTAGGTCTACTTGCATCGTGATCAATTTCTGTTACAAGGTAATTGTTCGCAACAAACAATTAGACCTTTTCTGTTAAACTATTTCTGTTAGACTCGGAAAAAGACAAATCGGAAGGCTTTATAAAAGCGACTCGCTATTAAAGAACTTCCAAACAATGCTTGGTCTTTATACGCCTATTTGATTCTTTGCTTTCCCTTTTGTTAGTATTTGAATGAATTTCGCAACAGCGTGCTTCCGGTTGATATTTTTAACTCCTGATTCGTTGTCAGAGTGGAACAAATAGGTTATCTATGACTTTCCCCGTTTCATAATCATTACCTATCCTTTGATAGATTCTATTAGAAGTTTTGGTAAAATATCACGCGTCACAGTTCATTGATTAGATACTTACGTGCCTATGATAATAGTTCTTGTCGTTGCAAAGATGCAATTTCCTCCACTATTCTCTTTCCAATGCGATCTCTTTTAGATACTTCTATACGATATGACAGCGACTTTCGTACCTACCTTACCTTAAGTTACCTATAATATTGAATTGGATAACTTCAAAAGCGATTAACTTTTCCAGTCCCTAACTTGTACCAATAAACGATTTTTACTTTTAAAAAAAGAAAAAATACTTTAGTCACATAAAGGAATGATAAACTTTAGTTAACTAATCTACTTTGGCAAAACCCTTTTTTTGGGAGGGACGTTCAGATCTAGCACACGGCATATTGTATCATGCTTGCTACAAGCATGATACAATACGTCGTCGTGTGCTAAAATCCATCTCTTTGCGACTTGCGAGCGCCTTAGGTTAGGTTAGGGGGACGTAGGTAATCCTCTGTCCGCATTTGGACTCGATTTGGTCCACTATGCTAGTTTTGCTAACATACCCTAACTCCATCCAAATGCGCAGAATCTTCCTGGGATCTTCACAGGCTTCGCGAAGTGACCTCGGCAAGTTGAGGATTTCTGTTCGTTGTGCTGTTACTCCTTTGCATTCCAGAACTACGTGGGCGCTGTTTCGTCGTCACTAAGGCATCCTCTGCAAAGAGGGCTGTCCATCGCGATGGTCAATAAGTGTTTGTTCATTGGGCTGTGTCCCACCAGTATACACAGGTCCAATCTGTTTAGGTTCAGTAGGCGTTTTGATAACTTCGGTCATGTTTTTTTTTTTATAGTATGGATATATACCTTCGTTTGACCACAATCTCACCTGGTGCAAAGTGATGATGTGGCCGACGTTGTATCACGAAGGTCTAGAAGACACCTGTTCACTCTTGTCTTGAAGAGACCCAGATTGTAAATGTGATGTTGATGGAAGCGCCGCTCTGGCTTGTCTGCATTCTAGCACGCATGTCTATCGTTCGTTATGCATCCCTCTTGTTTTGAACCTAGTCCATGCGAGCGCCTTTTTTCCCCATACTGACTGCACGAAGGCATTACGCCCTGTAACGCCCCGGTCACAGTACCCATCTTAGAGCCCCTTTAGAAATCCTAATGTCGTTATTCTCGAAGTTTCCCCGAAACATTGTTGCGTTTTAGGTGAATAGTAGGTAACCTTTAACGTGTATCGTTTTACCGAGCCCTTGACACCATTGAGGTCTCTTATTAAAACCACCGCCGAATCACAGTTTCTGTTAAACTCATTTACATAGGTAGGTAATTATTAAGTGGTTAGTGGTGACTATGGCCCATCATTAGGCCTAAGTATGAACTGAATATGGTACGGGAAAGGCCCAAAGTAAACTTAAACTTAATGATTTGTAATTGATTCCACTATGTCAGAGTTAGGTGAAGTTAGATGATTGCTCTTACTGCTGACTAACTTTAGACAAACTCCGCTCCGGGCTGATGCTCCTTATTTATCAACTCTTTAGGGTCTTTATAGTGTACGATTTTAGTTTTGAACCTTTACCATCGTCTTGAGCACGCTTCCCATTGGTATTGATTGAGGATCAGGTTTTGGACTACCATTGTATGCAAAAATTGCGGTCAGCTCAAATGTTTCAATATAAGTTGTTTTATACTGGTACAAGTATGATTTGCCCTAAGATTATGAATCGCGCGGGACGAAGTGAAAATTCAAAATAAATCAATACTTCTGTATCTTCAGCCAATATCAATATCCTGTAAATACCACAGGCTATTCATTCATTCGGCATAATACGATAGCTAGACATATGTAGGTAGCGATATGATCGTGTATGGCTGCTAGTCACGGGGCGCCGCCGCCGCCTTATCTCAGCTATTTTATCCTATTCGTTATGGGCTTCAAATAATCTGTGCTGTGTAATTATAGTTAAATATCTGGTTGGTCAAGACATTAGCCTAATCGCTTGTGACCTAAATATTTTGTACTAACCAACTAAGAACTGTAGGTAGGTACGAGTAACTACAGGTACCTTACCAATACCAAGTGACTATTTAAAACTTAGATGCCAAGCTGTATCATTTAACTGCCATTTTAATGTTATGTTTACCCTGCGATTGTTTGACTCAAACTAAATTGACAGCCAACTTCTACTTCTTTTTTTATGATACCGAACACTGAATCAAGGTAACTAACTATCAAGCTAGTCTAACAAAATTAAATAAAGTAACTTCGTACCAACAAGTTATAACTACCTAATAAATGTTTCTAATTTCATAAATTGGTTACCCCACACCTGTGCGGTCAGAACCGGTCATTGATATCTACGATTCCCATTATGTGGTTATTATTAATGAGTCTAGTTTGGCTATTTCGTACTATATTACTGGCCAAGTACAACGGAAAGGAGGATAAATTAAATTATCGGTTTAAGTATGTAAATAAAAAGCTATTAGAGACTCCTTTAAAGATACAACATATGTACTGGGCGACGACGGTTCTGGCTGGCGGGGACTGCTGAAAAAAACATAAATATATAAAACCTGCTCCCTTTTTGAAGTCAGCTACAAATAAAAGCTTTCACAGGTATGTGTGTAATATATTATTAATAGTTTTTAGTGCAGCAGCGCTTGAAACTTCAATTGAATCGTAGTCTAAACATAAACTTGAATCATTAAACTGGAATAATACCCGTTCATAAGTTGATTGACAGACCACCAGATTTGCACGAAAGCATCCGGTCTCGTATGAACGAGATTTATGCAGCTATAAAGGTGCGATATACTGAGCCTAATATACATATATTTGTGCGATATGAGTCGATGGATGAAGGCGGCTCATGACCGCTATTTGTGGCGTTGTAAGGGGGAGGCCTATGTCCAGCCAGAAGTGTCAGTCCAGACGTGTATGGGCTGATATGATGATGATACTGAGCATAGTAAAGTTGTGTTATTTTTTTTCGGTCACCATAAAATAAATCATTGATAATAAAATATATTATGCTACAAAACTCACACAGCATTATCTAACCCCAAGTTAAGCAGAGCTTGTGTTATGGGCACTATAAAATAAAATATATCTATCGATGAAATAAAAAATATCTATCTATGAGAATTACACACATTAGAATAGATATATATTTTTATAAAAAAATATTATAATTTTTTCAAATATTTTGCTTTTCGTTTGTCAATAGCAAGCGATATTGATGTGATGTGATGACAAATATTTTAATTATGAATGAGCGGTTTAACTGAGAATCTTGCTGGTGTTGGAAGAACGACATCGTTAAGACTACGATAGTTTTATAGTACCTATTTTTAATAAAAATCAAAGATATCCCAATTATTATAAACATTTCACAAAACGAAACATGTAGCTGTTATGCCGACTGGCAATTTATTTGTTGCTAAAATTCTAGGTTCACTGCTACCAACTGCCTATGTTCCGGAAAGTAGGCTGCTAGAATCTTTGCATAATTATGTACATTCACGGATGTCCCCCGAATATCAGCGATACCCAAAACAGGTAAAAATAGATCAAAAATGATCGACGAACACGTTCGAATAAGTGACCAGAACCTCTTCTTTACTGAATGGTAGTAATTTAAAATATTGTTTTCCACGAGTGTTTATGCTCGTACATAACTCGTCATATCTCTTCAAGTATTAGTCACAATTATACACAAGTTACCTTATTTTACTCTTGAAAATATTATGTATATATTTTTTATTTATATTATATATACCTACATATGTTTTTTATCGTTATCAGTAAACAACTTTGTAATTAAATTGTATCACTATTGAAAAATACGTAGTAACTCGAACATTTTTGAACATCATTTCGAGGCCGTTAACCTATACTTTTATCAGTAAATAAGGGTATACGCTATATTTTAACACTCACTATATATTCAAGCTGTTTTGGGGATTGCAGATATTTGGGGGACATCCTGTATAGGTAAATTGATCCACCTGAGATAAAGTGGAACCCTACGATCAGTTTGTGCTATGAAATCAATGCAAATGTAGACGCACCATAAGAGCAATTAAAAGAACGACCAACGGTTTGTCAACCGGTTTTTGCAATCAATAATTTAGTTAAAAAAAATTATTTGTATTTCTGCTTACTAATTAAGGACCAGAAAGTATTTTAAACTCACTTTTTGTTGGTTTCGCGGCTTCATCTACCTCTAAATCATCTACCAACCAACAGTCTGTTTATCTAAGTATATTGATAGATACTTAGCCTGGCCTGCCAATCTATTTCCTGCTCTTCAAGTAGATCCTTAAACAATTACGCATAAAAGCAAATAACTAAGTACTCACATCCTCGACTACCACGGAAGGAAGTGAACCGGCGCTTTCATAGAATACCAAATGAGCAATAACACAGCAGATTCAATCGGATTAATAAAACGGCTCTTAAGAACGGAACGGATAGCCATATTCCCCATACCAACGTACTTTCCGCTTCATTTGGAAACTATGTACCCGATCTTATTGGAATTTTCCGTACGTAATCGGATGAAAAATAGTGATGTTTGCAGCTGTTTAGTTTTTGAAAAAACATAATGATATTTAAATGAGAGTGAAACTAATTTTGACCACCAAATCGAGTCATGTTCAAGCGATTTTTTATGCATGATAGACTAAATATATTCAACATTATATATAATTAAAAATATTTTTGAAATCAATCGTTTACTCAAAATGAATCGGAAAGTACGAAAAAATATAAAAAAATGGTGTCAGCACCAAGCACACGCACACAACCACATGACAGCTTCGTATTAGATGGTTAGACGCGCTTTCTCACTCATAGCGCGCCCCATTCAATTCTACGTGAAACAACAACAAATACGCATTGGAAAATCCGTTTCCGTTTCGGAGAGGTTCGTAGCCTTCTCAAGGCGCAGATCCTATCAACTTAATGTCAACAGTGAGTTCTATTACGAAACTGTATCAGTGAAAGTAAGTACAACGCCCACGTGCTTATCCGCAATTTCATAAATGTATAGGCAAATTATTAATATACCTAGATACTAGTTATTAATAATCTGTCAACGCTGATGCAATGATTATCGAGTGCAGAAAGTAGTGGTGTAGAAAGTGTTAGGGTGTGTACATGTCGCCACCAGGTCATAGAATCAGCCCGTTTGTAAAACGGCAAAGCTGTTTCCAAACGGGGCGCCATTCAGTTAAAAGCCTAGAACGATTGAAACCAACGTTTAACAATATGCCTTTTTTCTAATGAAATGAAATAACACATTATGCTGATAATTTCGGCTGTATCTAAATCCTTCAAAATGTCCAAAATAATGACAGTCCACTGATCTGCTACGCTAGCTAGCCTACGCTTTGTTGTAGCAAAAGCATACACTTGTGCAGCAAGCCTACGCTCTTGCTACGCCCTTGCTACTTAAGTCTACGACTTTGCTACACTTTTGCTACGATTTCGCTACACGTGTCTACGACTCTGCTACACTGTCTACAATTCTGCTACGTAGGTCTACGATTCTGCTACGCCCGTCTACGATTCTGCTACGCATGCAACGACTCTGCTACGCATGTGTACGACTCTGCTACGCCCTTCCTACGTCTGTCTGTGTCGCTTATTCTGCATTTACCGGTCTATTATCTATATAGATATTTATTATCTATAAATAATAAATAAGAAGAGCATAGATAATAGAGTCACTCACTAAGCGCGGATCTTTGTTCTTCAGTAGTGGCGTTCATCAAATCCGTTCCTTCGTTTCGGAAATAAATGGAAAGGAACATTGGTTCGCTTTGCATAAACACACAAACAAATAACTTCTTTCTAAACGCATATACCTACTTCGTTCCTTTGGGGAAACAAATAGAAAATAAACAAATGTAATGCGTGGAAGGTATGCGCTGTACAGCAATCAGCCCTAAATCTTGCCTGTTTAGACACAGCCTAATATCTGGTCACTAAAACTTATTCGTGGCAAAGGCGCGTGCACACTGTCATTGTTCCATCCATCAAGGGACGCAGCGCGGAAGCTGCGTGCTGGCCGCGGGCGGAATAGTTAATCACCTCATTTGTCAGCTATGAAAGTGAAAACGACTACTGTTTGTTTTACTTCTGCCCTCCCGACTTAATAACATATGAAAACATAATATGTTTTTGATATTATCAATTCATTTACGTAGCAAGCAACATTCTAGTGGTCTCTGCACATGTTGGCCACGACACGGCTACACATAACAAAAGACGTTTATTACGTTTACAAGCTTTTATTTAACTTTTTTTTTATTCTTAGTTTTTAAGGTACTTTGAGTCATTGAAACGCTCCAAAGATGTAAATAATCTTTGTGTCGATCCCGTAAACTTGCAATGTTTTTGTTCGGATGAAATCTTGCAACTCAATTTTAGACCAGTTATACTCAACCGATTGAGCTGAAATTTGGTATACTAATGTAAGTTCGGTGACAATGCAATGTCATGGTGCCATCGAGCTGGTTTGATGATGGAAACCGAAGGTGGGCATAGGAACTTCTAAACGAAACGATTTAACCACGTCGAGTTTGGGTTCGTTGGATTTGTATATCCAAGCACTTTGGTACTAGGTGATATTAAATATTGTATTTAAAACTTTTTTAAAATATTAAATATCATTTATTTGTTTGATTTGCAAGATCAAGCTTAAGCAAGTCAATTTAAGTCATGGCTCGTATACTTACTCGCGTTTCGTGTCTCGCAATTTTCCAGTCAAGAACCGATCACTCGCGTTTTGTATCATCTTCCAAATGATGAAAAAACCTCTGAAAAGGTATTTTTCCACTTGAAAGTGGTGGGATATAGCTATTCCCACAATACCTACTACTGAACTGGCAGAAATTTAATACACGTTATTCAGTTATACACTTGATAGTAGTAATAAAGCATCGGTTTTTGTTAAAATTATAAAAGGTAGATGACCCTTCCCCAGTGATTAAAGACGATTTTTTTTATAACAAGAACGATTTATCCTTTCCTAAATATAATTAAAAATAAAATAGAGACTAGATTAAAGACAAGACCACAGATTACAAGACTATCATTTGATTATGTCATAATAAGTTATTGTTTGGCAACGAGTAAAAGTGAGCATTGTCGGATGTGCCGTAATCGACCCGCCCCTTTTAAATCAGAGCCACAGTAAATCAGAATTATCAGTAAAGCAAAAATAATCCTAACAAATGATAATAATAAAAATCACCAAAAAAGAAAAATCCCCAATTAATAAATAATAATAATAAATAATGCTGGACAATTCACAAAGCATTATTTAGCCGCAAGCTAAGTAGAGCTTGTGTTATGGGTGCTAGATAACTGATATTCATAATACAATATATTACATAGATAGATATTATTTATTATACATAGAAAAACGACCAAAACACCCTGAACAAATATTTGCAGATCGTACAAATATTTCTTCCGAGGCGGGAATCGAACCCGCAACCTCCTGCGTCGCAGGCGGACCTTCGCCCACCGCGCCACATCGGTCGTCAATGAAGTGGTTCTTATAGGTGAGAGCGGAGGACAGAACGCCAAAATTGTTACCTTCCTGTTTATATTTCCCTTGCGTACAATTAATATCATCCTAGCAGATTTTTCCACCAAGGCGGCGGTGGCCAGTCTCAACAGACACTAACCATGTACATTATTATCGTATTATTCTCTTACCCTCCTAATCCAATGGGATGGCAGACTGTCATAGATATTTTCGTATAGTGAAGATACCTTTGTTTGCCCACAATTTCACCTATAATGATGTGGCCGACGATGTATCACGAAGGTCTACACGACACCTATTCATTCTTACAATTAATTATTCAAACATTGACTTAAAACAGGTAGAGTCTATACGCAATACAGTTTTTAAACCATGTTAGAATAGCAGTTCTATCCGCCCCTCATTTATACTTAGTGGAATTGAAATACTGTAAGGTATTTGTACTATGTCAAATCAAAATGATCCAATAGAATGTGACTGGTTAACGTGACTGACAAGCCAATGCAATGGTGGATGGATAGCTTAACTACGTCCTGTTCACACCTCAACATTACCAATTAGGAACTAATAAAAATAGAGAGATAAAATGCTATGATCGTTACATACAAAACTGCTTAATAGATTTTTTATTGCACACTAAACAATTTCAATTTATTGGTTGTTTTGTTTTGAATAGTTCGTAAATGAAGTGCATATAATTTTTTTTTTGGATATTCCTGTAATTACAGTTTTAAGTAATTTACAAAAGAAGTAATAAATATAATTTACACTTCATAAAAATAAGTGACAATTGACTTTCTTGTAAAAAAAGCCATTAGAAGCGTTAACATAACTTTTGAACTTTTATCTTCTCTGTTTGAGATAAAATAAGGAAACCAAAAGATGTACATTCTGGCGAAAACAATTTGAAGAATATCCTAAGCAGAGTTGTTTTACCCAGTATGTAGACTAATTACCTATCATTAATGCTAATGATCGTAACTAGCCTCTGCCCGCAGCTTCCCACACGTTTTTCCAGGATAAAAGTAACTTATTATGTTATTCCAGGTATACAACTACACCTAAACAAAAAAAAACAGCTAAATCCGTTCAGTAGTTTTGGCTGGTAACAATCATCTGTACATTTAAACGTCGAAACTTTCGCATTTCTATCTATCAGCCTTTTTAGAACCGACTGCTGCCGACTGATAGTCGACTGTTTTGTAAGATCTTAAGGTCATAATTAGGCCGCCTGACCACACTAAAAACTATCTAGTGCTTAACATCATCGGGCCTAATGAGTTGAGCTGGTGATTTAGGTCTTCTATTGAGCACGAGTAACTGCTGACCACATGTCGACAGAATAAAGGCCCATAGACAGTTTTAATTTAGGTAGATACCTACCTATTTACCTACTTCGATTCAGCAGAACGAAGCAATGATTTGACTAGAGAATTGAGGTGTGAAATCAGTACCAAATTCCATTTCTATTTCGACCAGAACAATGACTAGATGATTTTGATATTCATGTATAGATAGATACTGTTCCATCAAAAAAGAAATGATCTGAAAGATAACCGTGAGAACAACAGTTAGATTGCATTATTATACGATAGGTAGGGTATTGTGATTAATATTCAAAAGCTCGGATGTGTTTTTGTTTCATTTTAATTCAGTTCGCCATACACATTACGGAGATGAATGACCTGGCATAATACTCGCACAATTTTTTGTTTGCGTTCCTAGAATTTACTGACATTATAAAAAACATGTGCTTTGATTGTAGGAAGAATAAATCGCAAATATAGAAAACAAATAATGCTGGACCATTCACACAGCATCATCTACCCACAAGCTAAGCAGAGCTTGTTTTATGGGTACTAGATAACTAATAAACTTAACAAAGATCGGCAGATCATACAAACATTTTGCTAATAGGCACAATCGAACGCGCAACCTCCTGCGGCAAAGGCGGACCTTTGCTCGCCGCACCACCGCATTTCTTTGTCACGGGATTAATCTTATCAACTGAATAACCGAAAGCAGAAAGTAATATTAGGTTAGCATTTTTTCTTAATCCGTTACAGAGACAAAATATTCTCAAAAAATTGACGATCGCTTACACACTTGCAAGTTTACAGAGTCTTAAAAGTGCTGGGTAAATTCTGCTGCATTTTCGTGGGCGATCGAGTGCCCACATAAAGCAAAAAGTGAAGGTTGTTAAACCGGCAAGTACCTACGTGATAGGTGACAAGACAACCTCAATAAACAGGCTATCGCAGTAACTTACGTCTTAAAACCCCTGTAAGGACTTTTATCGAGAAACTTAGAGTTTTGCTTTGCACTTTTGCGTAACAATGTTGTGTGTACCTTAAGTCTCTGTAGGTGTGGGTAGGTACCATGTATAGGCACGGCGACCGGCGCCAACTAGCATTCTTGTGTCGGGAGCAACTTTCATGAATAGCTAACCGACAAGTTCAGCTATATTAGGATTAAGTATCGCAATGTAAACATTATAGCCCGGCTACACGCTCAACATTTGTGCATGCACAATAGCACAAACAGTTTGCGCAAGTAAGATGGAGCGTGTGGCCGAGTTCATCTTGCTTGCGCAAACTTTTCACAAATGTTTGAGCGTGTAGCCGGGCTTTTAGTCCGTTCAAGACTAGCTTCTTTGCCTTTAGGAATAATACAGGTGATGTTTGATTCATGAGCCGGACTGTCTTTGTTAGCGACTGTTAAGCATTATTATCTGTCGGGATCCCGATGAAATAAACGATTTGAGATTAAAAGATTCCATATTTGAATTTGATAAATATCTTGTGAATTTATTATAGAATATGTTTATACCTCTTTTTCATGAAATTATGAGTCGAGTTTGGATTCCAGTAGCGAAATTTCACCAGGATCTGTCTTGGCATTAAATGAAGTAGTCCCGACATCTAGAGAAAGTTGTTAGGCTTGATAACTTTCTCGATTTGTTGGGTAGGTGCTGCCTACTAAATTAAACCCTTATCACAGGTACCCTCAGAACTTTTCAGATCATTCAAACCCAGTTGGTTCTAGTTTACGAGACAGCCTAAAGGCCTGTTAGTCATCATAAAGTTACCTTTGACTAATTATCCCCAAATCGTTCTCTACCACAGAAGCGGATTAAATCACTTTCCTTACTATGTAGAGCTCTTCCCACGTCTCTACGAATCGGAACCTATGCAATTATCGAAGTGTCGGGAGACCATCACTGCCAAGCCGAAACCATTTAGCAACAATTAATTCTTATTCTTATATTTTCACACTAGCTGACCCGTGCCCACTTCGTTGGGCGGAACATTTTTAGTAGTCTATAAAACTCGCAAATAACATGGTTTAAACGATTCGTGTTTAAACAAATTCAATAGGTAAAAGAATTTTCAAAATAGGCTCAGTAGATTCAGAGATTACCCCCTACAACCACACAAACCTTACTTATTTTTATTAGTGTAGTATAGTATAGATTTACATATACCTAGATTTTATTGACTGGACGTCACACAGCTCCACATTTACCTAGGTATAGGTAGTATGCGCTTCAAAAGCTTTTGATAGTACCTACTGGAGAATAGGGCACTACACATCTATTGTCCAGTTCTAAAACTGGAAGGAAGAATCACCAGTCATCCTAAATCTTCACAATTTCTATCTTGATTCATGGCGTCTCGCAGATCTACACAATTCTTAGCGCGCAGTCTTCTCTCATTAGTTCTGTTCTGATGTATACTAAACGCTTCGTTTTAATTTTGGCGTAAGTGTCCACCAGAAAACGGTTAAACAAACCTCGAAACCTTTGCAGTTGAGCAATGCGACCTTCTCTTATTGGTAAAATGTATTTAGGCGTAGAATTGCATTGCAGAAACTTTTTTAGTGTACAGTCTCGTCAGTTTTCGGATTCACATGTCAAAGATCAAAGTTGTATCCGTCTTCGCCACGACAGTAGGTATATAAGCGAGTAGAGACTGAAGAGCATCAAATGCCTGGTGCGTTTCGCCAATGCATTGCAAGCGGTCATCCCGGGTACGCAGCACAATGTCCGTCCTGTCACTGTGCTGATCTACCAGGACGACGCGACGGCAACATCATTGGTAGCGAGAGCTTTGTACCAACCGGATGCTGTCCAGTAGGTCGTTTATCGGCACTAATGACAATTTTGTAATCATTTTGTTGGCTCCCAAGGGAACCTGTTAAGATTCGTTAGAATTCCAGGATAAAATGCCAAGTTTCATTTGAATACATTCAGTAGTTTCAGCGCTATGCGCATCCAAAAATAGTATAATAACTACTGCGGGGGGGCACTACGGGGGGCTACTGGAGGTCCCACTGCGGGGGCAAACTGCCGGGGGCCCCCACTGCCGGTGCTCTCCACTGTGGGGGCCTACTGAGTGGGTCCCACTGCGGGGGTACTGCGGGGGGCTACTGGGGGTCCCACTGCGAGGAAATCTGGGGGGCCCACTGCCGAGAGCCCCACTGCCGGTGCCCCCACTGTGGGGGGCTAATGAGCGGGTACCACTGCGGGGCAATGTGAGGGGCCCACTTAGGGGGGCCATCTGCCGGCAACCCCCACTTCCGGGGCCCCAAGCCAGTGCCCCCCACTGTTGGGGCTACTAAGGTCCCACTGCGAGGCAGTGTGGGGGCCCCACTGCGGGGGGCTACTGGGAGGGTCCGGTTGCGTGAGGGGCCCCACTGCTGGGGTCCCGACTTCTGGAGCCTCACTGCCTGGGGCCCCACTGCCAGTGCCCCCCACAGTGGGGGGCTATCGCTCTCTACCGCCCTTGCCCCGCGCGCCATTCTGCAACGCGCAAAATTTCACCTTTCTGAATTCTTGGATAAAAAGTATTTTATGCCCTTTCTTGTAATATGAAGTTAAATCATACTAAATTTCATTTGAATACCTTCAGTAGTTTCGGCACTATGCGCAGCCAAGAAATTTTACTTTCATCCCCTCTCCCAAGGAAGCCCTATTGAAATCCGGGATAAAAAGTATACTATGTCCTTCCTCATAGTATGAACTTAAATCCTGCCAAATTTAATTTGAATACCTTCAGTAGTTTCGTCGCTACGCGCAGCCAACAAATTTTACTTTCATCCCCTCTCCCAAAGGAACCCTATTGAAATCCGGGATAAAAAGTATCCTATGTCCTTCCTCATAGTATGAACTTAAATCATAAGTTATATTTGAATACCTTCAGTTGTTTCGAAATTTTACTTTCATCCCCTCTCCCAAGGGAACCCTATTGAAATCCGGGATAAAAAGTATCCTATGTCCTTCCTCATAGTATGAACTCAAATTCTGTTAAGTTTCATCTGAATACATTTAGTAGATTCGGCGCTACGCGCAGCCAAAAAATTTTACTTTCATCTCCTCTCCCAAGGGAATCCTATTGAAATCTGGAATAAAAAGTATCCAATAACCTTCATCTTAGTATGATCTCAAATCCTGCCAAGTTTCGTTTGAATATATTCAGTAGTTCCGGCGCTATGCGCAGCCAACCAATTTTACTTTCATCCCCTCTCCCAAGGGAACCCTATTGAAATCTGGGATAAAAAGTATCCTATGTCCTTCATCATAGTATGATCTCAAATCCCGCCAAGTTCCGTTTGAATACATTCAGTAGTTCCGGCGCTATGCGTAGCCAACAAATTTTACTTTCATCCCCTCTCCCAAGGGCACCCTATTGAGATCCGGGATAAAAAGTATCCTATGTCCTTCCTCGTAGTATGAACTCAAATCCTGCCAAGTTTCATTTCAATTCAGTAGTTTCGGAGCTATGCGCGGCCCAGATACATACAGACAGACATGATGGGAAAAAAAATCATTTTTGGCATCAGTATGGATAATGGAGCGCCCTCCAAAAAAATTTTTCTAAATATCTTCAATGTACAGAATTGGACCTGTTACAGTTTTATTATAAGTATAGATTACGGCACGAAGACTTGACGAAGGTACGGCAAACAAATTAGTGACTGTTCTTTGACGGATAATGTCGTTTGCAAATCTATTTCTAGGGTCAATATTATGGAAGGCATTACTTATGTATGTAGTTATAGAGCCTGTCTACACAAAAAAGTCGGCAACGTAGCGCGGCGTTTTGCGTGCGACAGAGATAGTGAATGTAATTTTAGGCTGTCGTGAGCGTATTGTCAAATTTTCGGCGACCTGTCGACTTTGGTTTGTTCGCTCCAGTAGTTAACAAATTATTTTTAACAACTAAGAATAAGTTAAGGAGGTCCATTGACAGTTATGTGGTCTGGTCTTGCATTAAAACCGAAGCATGAATCGGATCAACCTTAAATAACAGCGTCTTTTATTTCATCAATGATTGGTGTAGGTTATTTTAGTTTCCCGCGAATGCAATAAACTATTGGCCAAAGTGGGTTCAATAAAAAAGCCTGTATTAACAAATAAAATTACAACAAGTAATAGAAACAAATTAGAACTAGGACTTACAATTGAAACATTTGAGCTAACTACAGACTGTTACAAGCTATCTACAGGTAGCTCAACTGGTTTAACTAAAATACACATAACAACACGATGGAATCCGAAATATTATTTTGTTCCTGCACGTGTTTTGATTGCATATAACGGATCGTGCTAAATGTGTTATATCGTAAACAAACATGAGTAATTGTGAACATATTCTTCGCATAATCTTGCTGTTTATGAAGTCATTCCTTGTTCTGTATTTGGGCATAGTACATCGGACACTAGAATTCTATTGCTCTGTTATTTTGTCTTTTTATTGCAATCGGATGCGAAACTCCTTTATGCAATCCAAGCAACAAATTCTGTCAAAATTATTTAAAAACAAGAAACTCAACAGTTTCATTTATTTACTAGCTGACCCTTGCCCACTTCGTTAGGCGGTAATTTTTTTTTAACCTTACCGAACCGTGAGATCGAGTTGAAGATCAAAGTTGTATCCGTCTTCGCCACGACAGTAGGTATATAAGCGAGTAGAGACTAAAGAGCATCAAATGTCTGGTGCGTTTCGCCAATGCATTGCAAGCGGTCACCCCGGGTACGCAGCACAATGTCCCGCCTGTCACAGTGCTGATCTACCAGGACGACGGCAACATCATTGGTAGCGAGAGCTTTGTACCAACCGGATGCTGTCCAGTAGGTCGTTTCATCCTGGACCGTCCTACCAGAGTCGTAGGCATGGATACATCAAACCCTAAAATAAAAATCGGAGCTACAGCGCACAAGCTTAATTGATTTTTTTATTGACAGAGGCATAGAAGGTTTTTTTTAATGTATGTATAATACATAGTTCCGGTATTTACTATCTGTGCACTACCAACACCTCTTTTTTTTATATCTTTCTCGATCCCTAGGTTGCCTGGAAGAAATCGCTCTCAGCGATAAGGCCGACTTTTGTACTGTTTATTTTTCATTTAGATATAAGATTTTGTATTGATAAAAACAATAAAGTGTTCATTTATTCATTCAATGTTTAGGAACAAAAGCCGTAGCTGTCTTGTGCATCTTGTGCTTTCTCGAGTCACTGACTGTTCAATTGACCAGAAACCCGTAGGTCCGCAGTTCGCGATTTGAAAAAACATTGACTTAGGTATTTCATTAGTCATTACATAGCAAATCAGGATAAATCCATATATTACGTGAGGTGATTCTGGAGATTTTTGACACCCCTCCCCCTTGCAAGGGGAAGGCCTTAGTGAGATGGCGTGAGATTTTGCTCGAGCCCTCACGCGCCCTTAACAAATTATGCAAGAAAAACCGAGTAAAAACAGATAAAACAAACCCAACACTTTTAAAAATCACTAAAACTTAGCGATTTTTACAAATTTTGGGTCAAATCGCCGAGTTTTGCTTAATTATTTAACCAAAACCGTCAATTTGATAATTATAGTGACCGAATAATGAAATAGAATATTTTACACGAGGATAATTTACAAATCTAATCTTTAAACTCTTCATTTTAAGTAGTTTTAATAGGATCGGCTTCAGATGATCAAACACAAATAGTACTACACTGGGATTAAAGCGATAATTAGGTATCACCCTTTCAAAAACTCTCTAAACAGAAAGGGTTATTTACTCTAGCTAACATAAGCCGACCTCATTTTGTAAAAATACTGACTGAAATTAACAATAAACATTTCGTAACAATAGGATAGGATAGATATAAAGATGTGCGTTGGTATCCTAAGTAAACTGTATGAGAGATTTGCTAATACTAAATTGTTGAGCAACTACTTGTAACATAATGTTTTATTTATTTATTTATCACTACCAACAGAGGATACAAATAAAAAAACAAAAAAAATACACTATAGTTCAGTTGTGACCCCCCAATTATAGGTAGTTACAGCTAACGTATAAAATTACATTGGGTTGACAAGGTAAAACACAAACTAATAAAGGATATTAAAAATAAGCAATTATACGGAGGAAATAGGAGAATATTTATAACAACTGATGTTTCTGACTAAAAAAAGTAGTTTAAAGGTCTAAATAAATATCTAGATTAACAAAGCTAACATACAAAATTTTATTGGATTGACAATTATTAATTGGATTGACGATTGACGATTGAATTGACGATTGGATTGATAATTGACAATTAGATTGACAATTAACGATTGATTTACGTGTTGATGGTTGACCACAAGCCGGATTTCGAAAAGACTCAGAGGTCTGATTAATTTGTCTTCATAAGATAAAATTCTTACCGGATCCTCCCCAATATTCCACCTGAATAGGGATAGTCGAATAAACTCATCAATATGGCACTGAAATGTCAGGAACCTAGGTAACCCAATAGGTCTGCATAGACATTCCATGAAAGCGTGGACAGTCTTTGTTCCTGAAACAATCGAGAGTCCATAATAAGTGGACAGAACACGATGGATTCTTGGGACTTGGTTCACCGAGACGTTTGTTTGCCGCCATACAAACCAATATTGACATTCTTTGTCCACTCACTGACGGCTAATCTCTTTGTAGGCAAGTCATATTCTATTGTTGGTGCTTTTTGATTTCAACTCCCACGCATAATTGCCTGTAATAAAATATGAGATAGATAAGCTCTACCTCCAAAACGCAAGATTTTTTCATTACTTGTTATTGTTTGTAAAGATTATCTTCCTGCTAGAAGAAACCGCCATGATTGTACCTACTATTACATACTTAGGTATTGGAGGCATTATCGCCTTTATGGACCCAGCCTGTACAAAGTTGAGTATAATGTACAGTCTTCATCACCTTCTAGGCCCTCTAGCTAGCGTATACGAGGCTTAAGGCGGTTGGAAACGCGTGGAAAATATTAGGTTTTTACTATTTTAACCGACTTCAAAAGGAGGAGGTTCTCAAGTCGTCTGTATGTTTTTTTTGTATTTATGTTACGATGGACCGATTTTGGAAATACTCTTACTATAGTATAGAAAATGATCCCGAGGGGGTCCCATTTTTTTAATCCCCAGGGAATTAGTATTTATCCCGCAAAACTTAAAATAAGTGTAAAAGTAAGGGATTTTAAAGTCGGTTTATCGTTTTTTAAAACACGCTATATTATTCTTGTCTTCTACAAGTAATTCAGATAGCAGATAGAAGTTTTGCGCACATTGTACCCAAGCCATTTGACATTGTAGTTTTGGAGTCTATTGACATTAACATATTATGTATTTGTATTTAAAAAAAACATTTAAAGCTCTATTTTTACAGCATATACCCTAATATATAAGCTAATATATGTAGAGTAGGTACCTATTTTTACAAGTTAGATATTTTCAAACATTTATTCTAAGATTTATTACTAAAATGAACACGTGCAGTTACATGTTTTTTCAAAAACCTATAGCAGGCCTCGGTCGCAGGGAGTCGATGGATGGAGGCGGCTCATGACCGCTATTTGTGGCGTCGTATGGGGGAGGTCTATGTCCAGCTGTGGACGTGTATGGGCTGATATGATGATAGCAGGCCTCTCACAACACAAGTTTTCACATAGACTATATTACACTAGATTATAATATATGTACATCCTACTAATATTATATATAATAAGTTTGTATGGATGGATGTATAGATGTATGGAAATTTGTCACTCTTTTACGCAAAAACTACTGAACTGATTAGGCTGAAATTTGGTATGGGTATAGTTTGGGACCTGGAATAACATATAGGCTATTTTTTATCCCGCTAAAACGCGGGCGAAGGCGCGGGCAGCAGCTACACATACATATATTTAGGTTAAGCTAAAAACCTTCTGTGAATAGGAAAGAAATAAACTAAATTAATTGTAGAACGTACAAAATAAGCGTGTCATATCAACCAACCACCTTAATATAAAAACTACCTACGCCCTAAAATTCTAAAACTCAAAGTGGAATTAGGCACAAACAGCACGTCGATTTCCCCACTCCACAATCTAGTTTCGGGTTCCAAGTGGCTGGTCTCAGCTGGCGGTCCACTTTCCTCCAGTTCCGACAACATACTACTCAAGAGTTCACAGCCCATGGGACCTACATATTCTCTGACACCACACAGATATTGGATAGAAAGCGTCCCACAGACATGATTCGTCTGGGATATCAGGAACTAATTGACCGAGCTAAGTGTGCTCGCTATGTTTTTCTAGCTCAGACCACAGATGAGTGAAGCACTAGAGGAATTAAAATTTGTAAATTATGAACAGAACGCCTTAATTATAATCTGATCTCACTTGAGTTCCTATCTACTTACCTATATAATACTAACGGCCCGCCCCGGCTTCGCACACGTATTTAACAAAAAATTCTATATAAAAAATTACTTATAATAATTATAGCCTATGTCACCCGGGGATAAGTATAGCTTCCCAACAGTGAAATAATTTTTCATACTGGTTTAGTAGTTTCGGAGCATATTCAAACAAATATTTCCTCTTTTTAATATTAGTATAGATAGATTATAGCAATCTTTATCTTCTTCTTCTTCTTTTATATATATATATATAAAAGAAGAAGAAGAATATATATATATACATCTTATATATAAAATTTCCATGTCACAATGTTACCGTACTCCTCCGAAACGGCTTTACCGATTTTTACCAAATTTTATATGCGTATTCAGTAGGTCTGAGAATCGGCTACTATCTATTTTCCATAACCCTAAGTGATAAGGGTTGAAGGCAAAACAACGTTTGGCGGGTCAGCTAGTATATATATATATATATATATATATAACATTGCGATAACGTACACGTTACTCTCGCTAAAACTTTAAAACGGCTAGGCGGCTTGCCTGATTTGAATATATTTTTTTATTTTGTTTGCTCCATAACAGATGTGGTTTAAAAGAATAAAACTTTGGGTTATAGTTACGGAGTTCACGGGGCGGAGTCATCTAGCTAGTCAGGAGATAAACTTTTATAAAGTATCTTATAAAATAGAATTGTGACGAATTTACACATACTTTTTTTCATGACAAATTTACTTTGTGGCAAATGCACACCTATTACATGTTTATTGACAAAGAAAATAACAATAATTAAACTAGTATTTACAATTGAAACAATTTCGCTAACTGCAGACTGTTGCAAACAATCTACAGATAGCTCAACTAGTCCATATCAATACGAGTCGGAAGCGTCCCCAAGACGCTGGCCTCGCTGTATGGCAATGCTAATGCGCTGCGCCAGATACTCACCAGCTCTCGGGTCACGCGTCGCTTCCACCAGGTGCTCTGATAATTTTTTGAAAACCCGTAGAGCCTCGGTACCCCACGGACCTAGAGTCTCGACTCCAAAGGGAGCAAATGCGTAGGCTCTGTCGGGCATAGGTACCTACCTAACCTAACCACTAAGGATCTCAGTTCATGGCGAACCACTATTTATTGTATAACTAGAGAAAATCATCCGGTTAGTATTGCCTGTCCTCTTGATATGATTTACTGGGAACTTTGTAAGATGCGTCTCAATGTTAAACGATTCAAGAAAATATATTATTTAGGTTTACGTTCAGGTACATCCTCAACTTTCACATAGGTACAATTGGCTATTTCCACAAGCGATTTAATTACCGACTAAGTACCTAATAAATGTTGGAATTTATGATAGTAGTTATAGGAAAATATGTGGCTTGCCTGAATCTACTTAGTGATGTGGGTTGAATTGATAGTATTGGCATTAGGACATAGTTTGTGGGTAGATTGAGTTTCATGCACTTTGTATATGTGAAACTTTTTGAGAAATGTCGCGTAGCAAATTTTTTGTTCATGAAAAATTATTCAGAAAGTAACTTCTAGAGTCTAGCTAGAGCATTTGATGAATTAGGTAGAGCTGTGCTATGTAAAGTTGGCAAAGAACTTCAAACAACTGTTTTTTGATATGCAAATTGCATGTAGACAGATCAAGGAAAATGCGACTGGGAAATAAAACAGCCGATGACACTCATAAACCGTAGATACCTACCAAAGAACAAAAATATTTTTAGCCGACTTCAAAAAGGAGCGGTTCTATGTTCAGCTGTATGTTTGTCAATTTCTCGGCCAATTATGAACTCTTTTTTACCCCCAGGTGTTTGGATCTGTCCCGAAACTGAAATAACATTGTAAAATATTATGGTAATTTGAACTCGGTTTTTAGTTTTTTCTAAACAATCATTATGGTTTACGATTTTTTTTTTATTTTGGTTTATTGTTTCAGATTTTGTATGGGCGACTGGCGCTTCCGTTATAATGTAACCGGCGCACGACGCACTTTTTCCAAGGTAAGCTTATAAGGCAGTGCAGTGCACTTGATCTGTCCGTCCCTCTATAAATGTTCCACCTGTAGGTAGAGACAAACTTAAGACAAACACTAAAGTTACTTATGAAAATGACCGAATACCTAGTTTGTATTAGAAGACCACTAACATTCTAAGCGGAGGGATTTCACGCTGCTCAGATTCAAAATGAGAACGTCAACTACCTACGTTAGTTTAAGTAAAACCAACAAAGTGTTTTAGACCCACCTACCTAGCGAGAGGTTTAAGCAATAGAAACGTGTGTCTGAAATTTTTCTATGTTCAGTTTTCTTAGATGTTAACCGTAGGTACCGACGTAATTTATATAAATAAACAACGCTGGAAAATCCACACAGCATCATCCTGCCCCAAGTTAGCAGAGCTTGTGTTATAGCTCACAAAAAGCTCTAGATACAAGTTATTTTTAATCAGCTGTATAAAAAGTTTTTGTCACCGAATGGCTGATTTTCCGAGATATTGTACCACCAGTAGGTAAGACAGGAACTTCTTGATTATCCAGTCGAGCGTGAACTCAATGACGACATTATGAGGTAATGGTTAGCCTATCTCAAAATGTCAAGCTTATAATACTTACCTTAGGAACATGCCTCCTGTAAGTGATCTATCTTAAAAGAGAGGGAAGATAAAAAATAAAAAACCTTAAAAAAGATTCTTTGACTTCAAAAATTACGTCGGGAAAATTTTCTTGCTAAGCGTAATTTGACTCATTTCTCATTGATGCGACGAATCCTACAAGCCTTCTTTGAAAATATTTCATATTAATTTTCTCTTATTTACCAGTAACCTTAGGTTTGTTTTTAGCTACAAGCTAGTTTTAGGAATTAAAAGATTCCCGACTCAAAATACTAGTTTGTTATATAATTGTAAGGTAAAATACTTATTTATTGCGTAGTTAGATTACAAGGAAGGCTGCACTGCAGTATTGGACAGTAACAGCCTGTCAGCCTTGATCACCAGTCGGTATTGACTTTATTTAAAATTCTCAACAACTGAGCTTCAGCGGAGACTATTCACTTTTGTGGGTAGAGCTCAAGGGACGATAAAATTCAATGATTTGTTAAGAACTCTTACAGCCTCATTCTCCTGCAGTCAAAGCACACCTCTGGTTATGTTATCATCAGCAGGTCAATCACACTGCTAGTAGTGGGTTGACTTTAATCATTACATCAATGATTTTTATTCGAAATTATTAATTATTTTTATTCAGAAATCGTTACATAAATCTTACTAGTTTCTTACTTATGTCTTAGTTTCTGCCCGCAGCACGCGTTTTTTCTATGGAAACGTTTTAAACGTTTCTAGTTTCTAGTTAAATCTTTCTAACCCATGGGAACTGATGTATGGGATAAGACCTACATTTATGCTTTTTCCCAAGCCCGATCTGCTCAGTAGTTTTGGCGTGAAGAAGTAACAAACATCCATCCATCCAAACCAAACTTTCGCATTAATAATATTAGTGATTACTGTGTGATTTACATCCTTATTTATCCATTTACCTGGTTGTGTTTGTTTAACTGAGACACTGATAATATACCTATATCTACTCCGATCCAAAAACCTGAATATTTTTTTCTATACAAAACCCAAATGAATATTGGAGGAAAATATTTAACGACATTGGTATCATCGTAGCAAAGCACAGAAATTCGAAACAATTTTTGGTTTGAAAGCTTTCATTCATCATTTATAAATGATGTCTCGTTCGTTTTCGAATTGAAATTTAAACAATATTTGCTACACATGCGAGATTTTGCGTTGTTGAAGTTTGTGTAGTAGTTTTTAGTGATAACTTTCCTTTACCTTATTGTTTTCTGTTATCGTTATCAGTTTTTGTAAAATTTTTATTCATCGTCTTCATCGACTTTGTTCACATAAAATATCTTGGATTCTAAATCGGAGTAGCCTTTTCAAAAAGTCTACCTTCATGATCGTCGGCACTTGTGGAGTGGAGCCATTGAACAGATATCATGGTCAACGCTTTCGGATAACCTTAACACTCTCATGACCCTAGACGCACATGTCCAACTGCAGCTACTTCAGGCGTAGGTGCGACCCGCAGCAGGGGCGCGCCGCCGCCTGGGCAGTGAATGCGTTAAGCACCAGCTTGTCTACTCATGCCACAGTGAACAATATTTTGGCAGGATAACTACCACTTATTACCTACCGCACTCAGTAATAAATCACAAATAAAGTAGATCTCGTTATGGTATCACTAGCCGGCGCGGTTTCCCCCGTTTTATGACGCATTTGGCTTGTCCCCAATAATAACTAGGTACTTAATTATTTTTATTTTAGCTTTAGTGAAATTATTTCAATTGGCAACGGGCCTCTTTCGAGTGCGTCAAGCGTTCCTGTAGATTTATAATAATCTAATAATTCTAGTACCTATAAATCCGTCTGACGCCGTTTCATTTCAAAATTAAACGATTTTATACGACAAAACAACAGATTTGTTTATAGAAAGTAACCTATCTGCTTTTTACGATCTGTGTCTCTGGCGGCGCGGTGCGTTGCATCAAAAGGCGAGACAGTGTGTCGACCGTGAATTCAAGTGATAAATGTATTCACGGGCCACGGCGAAATCGCCGGCTGCTTCCGTCAAACATTTCCCTTCCAAAAATAAGAATTATTCCACACCGTCTTGCTTCAGTCTCGGGCTCGTATTCATGCGCACTCGCCGAAAACTACCAATATTTAAACGAGCGGCCATGCGAGACTTTACGCCTCCAATTAAAATTAGAAAAGTCCCTCAGTCAACAAACAGAAAACGCCGGAAGAATAAACACACTTGTTATTGCTAACAAAGCTTTTCTGTGTTGTACAAACCTAGACTTCGCACTTCCGAAAACAGTCGTAAATCTAAATAGATAATTGTGAATGGAAATATTGGTTTTCGATACCTACATATATTTGTTAAACATCGAAGTGCTATAGGTCAGTACCTAAACATAATTATTCAAAGTGCTAGTTAATCAAACACATCTGCTTTTAAAAGTTACGAGACTGGACCAAAATAAAAAGACCTCAAAGAAGCATGATGCAACACTAACCACCAGGGTCTTATAATTTTCCGATTCCAATTAGAGCAAACGTGTAAAGCAGTAAAAATAAGATGAATGTGGTTTTAAAAATAAAGCCGGGATTACCGGGTGTCCCGGCGGAGGCCACCGTACTACGCAACTGGATAGCGTACAACTCGCGACTGTGAAGTGGTACGACGACTGAACGATGCATTGGTAGGTATATCCAGATTTCGGCTATATTATTAATTTTATAGAATAGGTCCCACTGGGCTCAAACAAATCGCTTCACTACGATAGTGGTATTGTGGTACAGTCGCTACGAAGACGAAAAGGTAGCGATTCTGCGACGTTACGCTACCAATGTCATAGGGACGGGCTATGACATTGGTAGCGACTGTACCACAATACCACTATCGTAGTGATCTGTCGTAGTGAATTGTTTTTTAATAGTACGCGAGTGTCAAAATGCTGTGCCATAGCGATAACTCTGAACTGCGATATATGATGATGATATTCACCTGGCACAAAAAAAAACACCAGAGGTGTTGAGTGAAGCTCAATGAAAGATGAAAGTTAAAGTTTAGTGACTTGAAATTAGAGTTTTATATCAAGTTTTGGAGTTAGCGTACCCACTGGTCAGTTTCCTTAATCGTCAATTTCACTAATTCACGAGTTGGGCTCGTGGGCTTGAAGTTAAAAGGGGATTTTTGAGATAAACCGTGATACACCAGCTGGCAGTAAAATATTTTCATTCGTATCGTAAACAAATTGAAACAGCCTAGAATAACTACACAAGTTGGAAGCATCGGCATACGGAGCTCATCGAAAGACCAAAAGCGTCGATCGGTGAAATCTTCGGTCAGACCAGCAGCCAAAGCAATCAGCCATTTATGTCTGCCGGTAAATTGTTTTAAGTTAATCAGTATCCGAAACTAAATGTGATGTCGGTAGATAGTGAAATGTCGCGCCCGTGGCAAACAAGTCAGTGAGTAGGTCGCTGCCACTGACACACTTGCCCACGAGAGTGACAAAACAGCTGGTAGCAGCGAAAAACGATACACAATTACTATTTATGTCTTCATGGAGAAAAAGCAGCTTTCTGAAAAGCTTAACGAGGTAAATGGGGAGGTTAACACGATTACCGCGATTTTACAACGACCTCTATCATTGGCAAAACCCAGAGACGGACATTCTACTAAATGCGACATACTGATGTCTTATTTTCTCTTATATTTTTTTTGAAAAGTAAAATCTTCATTCTCTGTACCTACTTATGTCTAAAGCGCATACGATGACTCATGCTATATCTCTTCGCAGACACTGTCTAAATAGCAAACAAGATAACAAATACTAAGGTATTTTTTCATAAATGACATAGTACACGTAAAAGAAAAATAATAAGTAAAATTATATAAAAGAATAAGCCGTAACCAGCAATTAACCTGAACATGCGAGCAAGTTAATTAACTCAACTTAAAATCAATAAGGCCGCCCAAAAGTAGGCATTCCAGTTAGAACAGTGTTACATTATCATTTAAAGGACATTGTCCTCCACTAATAGGAGCATCACCCATTATCCTTACATGCCGTGACCATGTCCAAGATATAGACGGTTGGTTCAGTCGAAACAAACAAATGGTAGCCAGCCGCATCGAAAGGCCCTAATTCTCCAAAATAGATTGTTTCATTTCTTTTTTTTTATTTGCTAATTGGAACTATAATTCGTTTTATTAGAGTAAATCAATTGGCCGAACCGAAACACCAAAATTTCGTGTTGGAGAACCAAATAGGCCCCCTGTAGGTATGGGTTTTTAATAACCTCATTGGTTTTTAATAGAAAGAGGAGAACCCATCATCAGTCAGCCTTTGTAGACTAACTGGTGTTAGCCACGCGCTTTCGTCATTCACTGCGTTTGGATCAATCAAGAGATCTATCAAGCTCGGTGTTAGTTTCCCATTGGGTTAGGACATTGGAAAACTACCACTGAGCTTGATAGATCTCTAGATTGAGCCAGGCAGGCTCAATGACAGACAGTAAACAATTGTCCTAAAATCTCAACAATCAGCTAAAATTGTTAAATTAAATTACACAACAAACCAACTCTCTGCTAACTATTGGCAGGCAGTTGGATTGGGAGTAATTTAGGTTTGTGTCTTGTTTGAGTAGTAAACGAATGTCCGGGTCGCATAGTCAAAGATGTAAGGCGTCCAGCTGTTATCAGCAGCCTGTGCAGTATCCAAGTGCCTTTGTTTACAGTGGGCATGGTCATTAAGCAAGGAAGCAACACTCTCATTAGTATTAGTTTGTAGTAGAATCGTGACAAGTGGCACCTATTGTTGTAACGGTGATTTAGGTAAATTTGAGCTTTTAGGGACAAAAGAAGTGTTAGAAGTTAAACAACCAACTTACATAACATGTCGAAATTTAGAATAAAATATTATTTTTGGCAAACGAGACCTAATTCCTAGGAAATGTAATGATGAGTTCAAAGGAAGTCCCAGAGTTTTTCGACTCCTACGTTACTTGACCTCGTGGCGCAATTAGTTATCGCATCCCGTACTGAGGGAGGGATGTGATGTGCGGGTTCAAGTCCCGTCCATGTCGAAATTTTTGAGGATAGTTTCTCAAAAATGTAATGTCATTTCTTTCTGGGGGCCAATCCCCCAGTGTGAGTGTGGGGATTTTAAGCACTATAATATCTAATACCCTGAGATCTAGTTCATTCACAGAAAATGTACGACAGACTTTTAAAGACCGTCAACTGTGCCATATTTGTCCAGTATTTTAACAGGTTGGTCAGACAGAATCGAAACCACCCTCCAGGAACCTCAGTCAGTTTAATCTGGTCAAATAAAAAGATAAATAGTGGTGATACCACTTTCAGATTATAGCCATTTATAGCGCATTGTGACCCTGTTAGTTTTATGTCTTCATTTAAAAGCCATAAAGCAATCCGGTTTTATTTATGAACGTCTTGAGGAGATTTAGATTTTCATCAGAATAGAACAATAGGTAGGAGGTAGCTCAGTATACCTACTCGAGATGCATTTATATAATCGCACCGTGTCGTTTAGATAATCTAAAATATGATAATACTTACCTATATATAGCAAAGATCTTGAAAATATATTTTATAAAATTGGGGGATAGGTAATCCCCCAATTCTGCAAAATATATTTTTATTAAATTTGGAAAGGGTCCTGTAAATTTTTACCTAGGCTGGGAGGCAATTTGTCAATTCGTCATAGCTTTGTCCTGGATCAAGTCACGTATCCTGTTCAAGTCAAGGTTTCAGCATAAATTGCTGCAGTTACCTAATATGTTAATATACCTAGCCGCGATCGTGGCTGCCCAGTTAGTGTGCACTTTCTACCTGCCACAGTCATTTCCACACAATGGTCATGTTGACTAGCGGTGACACGATGCTTGTAAACACGAGAAGTTCAATGCCATAGGCTATTTTATTTCTGAATAATATTGATGGGCGATTGAAGTATTATTCTAACCGTCGTATGGTTCTCTAGCGCCTTCATGTAGCAACGTGAACTCTTGAACGATACAGGTGTTTAAGTACTTCGACATCCAAACGAACTGGGAAAGTGGATTAATTACTTAACATGCATATTTTATGCATGGGGGTCAAATGGATTTGACCCCAAATGATTCACTTCTCCACTTCGTTTGAACGTTGATCCCTGGAACACTGTACCTATAGGGTAGGTACGACAAGTGAGTTGGTAACACAAATCACAAAGTTGATCTGTGATCAGATAAGTAGACCTGAATCACTAAGGGGAACAACAAAATTAAGACCATATTAAACTAACTTATAAGATCCGTAATATTTTATTTTTGTTTTGTTGGGTAACATAACCATTTACGTACTTTACTGACCAATAGTAATGTTTGTTACCTAACAAACACGAAAATTAAAACCCCATTAAGATATTGCAAATTATGTAAAATCCGCAAGAGAGTGAATCAAGTGAAAGGGAAGTCCGAAAGCAGGTTTGCAGCATAACAGGATCAGAATCAATAACTTTATTTCTTTAGGCTTACAAAATAAGGACTTAGACAAGTCAAATTTTATACTATAAACATAGTTATTATTATCCAATAAGAAAAAAGGTGTTATTGATATTCTCTTCACTTCAGTTATTTGTCTACTAGTGGAAGAAGTGAAAACGAAACCACTAGCACATTATAATATCACTTATGTGTCTAATACATGGTTATTGCATATCTAATACATGGTTGGATCAGAAATCTGAGCAAGGAGAAAAGCTCTAAACTTATGAAAGCTACAAAAAGGAACAATCTGTAAAGATGTGGGCAGTCAACATGTCAAAGTAAATCCACTTTTACACATCTATAGAGATAGAAAATAGTAATAGGCACCTCATTAAATAATGAGGTCGATCGTTTCGTTGCCAGGTGCAAACATTTTGAAAGGTAAAAAACGTTTCCTGCCTAAAACTAAATAAGTAATACAATGCACCTGCCAATCCTCGAAGGTGGCTCGCGGAGCGTGACGACGACGACGGCGGTAGAAAGTAAGGAACCCTGCTCCCCTTGCCCAATGCTGTTAATTAAAGTGCCGAATATGTTGAGGGAAACACGTCAGGGCATAATTGTATAGGATTTCCTATACAATAATACCATGCGTATAGATTACCAACCAAAGCTAGTGAATCACTTCAAAAAAGCTCAAGGGATAATGTTTAAGCAATTAAATAGGTACCTTTCATCTGTATCAATAACTCTATACTCGGTGCACGCACACTGAGCGCACCGAGTGTTCCGAGAAACACTCGACTTGACTGGCAAGCTATTTGTGTGCAACCCTGCGCCGACGCACCTCTGTTCCGCAACGTCTTCTCGCTCACGCATACATGTCAAGGTAGGGTTCAATATTCGAGGATTCGTTCCGCGGATAATAATACATCCGACGGGATAGCCGAGGTGTGTCTGCTTAAAACATAATCTCATTGGGTCAGACAAAACTCTCGCTCCAAGACGCAAAGGGTGAGAATATTGAGTAATACCGCAAGATTACGCCGCTTTCTAATCCTTTTCACAGCCGCCAGTGTGAGTGTGAAACGGCTTAATCAAGCACCCATTGAAACACGGTCAATTCCCTTGTCGCTTCCGCGTGCGCGTGCGGTAGCGGCGCCGGGAGATCATTACCAGATGGCGATAGATCGCGCGCGACGGGGTCAACAGCCATTGCCCTTGTTTTGCGCACTAAATTATATATTCGTACCTACGACGCCCATAAACGTGTGACTCGCTGAGGTCAAGGGAATTAACAGTCCCAGTCGACGATACCTTGTTACTACGCCCGCAACTCTTGCGCAATTAATCGCTAGTCTTAACTAATGAATATTAGATTGTAATAGCTGACAATGGATGTGAAAATGTGAATAGCTAATTGAATATCCCTTTTATTTCATCAGCATGTGAATGTATCTAATAGGTGTTTCCTGTAATCAAAACAAACTAATGAGCGGCGCCCTGCTCCCGTGCCAAGACGCGCCGTTGGTCTATTAACTTACAAATAAATGATAAACAAAGCTTCCTCAACATCAGGAAGACCATCTTTCTATGAACTAAGAATGACTATTACTATTTGAAGAGTTGTCTGATCGAATGAAATAGAGCTAATACAAACAAAATATCAATAAATCAAATGATTCATCTTGCATCTGACACTGGGATCATGAGTAGAATCATTAAGCTGATAAGCATAATTAAATTTTCCATTAGACATGGATTGAACATTTAATTCAGGGGCAATGAATCAGGCAAAAATAATTAAAGGCAGAATCTTGAAAGGATTGAAGTAGACCTTGGAAAATTGTTTTCAGTAGGTAAGAAAACTTGTTACTAGATACATGGGAGACCATCCACTCGATGGACCGACGACATCGTAGTGGTCGCAAGGAATCGATGGATGGAGGCGGCTCAGGACCGCTATTTGTGGCGTCGGCCTATGTCCAGTAGTGGAGGTGTATGGGCTGATATGATGATGATGATAATGAAGAAAACTTGTACCTATCTGCAATCACGAAAGGGTTCAAATCATGCATCCGTTTCTGGTACTTCTACTCTACAAGACGGTCTTAACATACAAATACATATCTTGTTTTAAGTAAATAGGTTAGACATCATGCCTATTTATTAGCTGACCGTGTATCAAATCGATTCTCTCAATAAAACATTTATGCTGTGCGGCGCCAATCGAACAACGTTAGGTATTTGTTTAGAAACTCATGAGGCGTTTGTTTGTGCAAAGAAACATTACATTTTGCAAGTCGAGTGTCTGTTTATCTTAGAGCCAAATGTTACAAGTAATTTCTGGCACTTTCTCATTAAAAGCAAAACGAAATAAAATATCCGAAAGTCTTACATTCTGTTCTGCAACTTACGACATCGTTTTTGATACTATATCAATTTAACATCCATTACCGAACAGTCAATAATAGCATTGGAGTATAATTTTGTAGCATGCCATAATTTAATGCCAGTCAAAAGCAAAAGCGAAGAAATGGTGGCATGTGGGCACATGATTAAAAGGCTTTCACTTTCTCGAATGACAAAGGGCCTCAAGGTCGGACAGCAGGTATTTGGTCCATCTCTCGAATGGCAAATCATACACCTATGTGTCATTGTGTTCACCGTGTGTAAAGTCGTCGATATCATTGAGTCTTCATGAATGCAGTCGTGGCCGCGCTATTGAGTTAATAGATGAGGCCGAACCTTGTCCGGTTAACGTACGCACACAACGCACAACATAAATACATGCAAATATAAATACATTTTACCAAATCTTTGTCGCAATTATGGCACATATGCTCCCGAATTACATAAAATTGAACAACGATGTAGTTTCTAAAATAGCTTCTCTTCAACAGGTGTTTGCAATGTGGTACAAGTGGACGACGTTGTTGCTGGTGTGTTGCGCACTGGTATCCGCGGAGGAGAGTACGACCGCCGCGGCCCCCGAGGCCTTACCCGTGGCCACCACCACCCGTGAGCCGCCGCGGACCCTCGACAGGAAGTCGCCCGAGCTCGCCTGGAAGGCCTGGCTCCAGAACCCTGAAAATGGAAACCAAAACGCGCCACCTAGAAGGATCACAACCAAATCGCTGTTTATCACGCCCCTAGTATGTCCGAAAGGACAACGGCTGGACAGGAACGGTTGTGTGCAGGTAATTATCTAACAAAGCCAAAAACTTATGCTGTGATTTATTTAAAATACTCGTTTCATCAATTATAATATCCAGAAAATATCTTCAGGTAATAAATCGTTCCATTTCCAGGAATTCACCGTGAACAAAGACGAACACGAACGTATTCTTCTGGAGTCACTGAATGCCCTGTTCACGTCTCCGCCAAGTGGAGATCTCTACGACTACGGTGACGATCAAATAGGACCACTGCAGCTGACCTTCCCCATAGGCCTGGACCCGCAAGCAGCCCCGCTCCAGGGACAAGAGCCATCCGGACAGGTAAAATTACCAGAATTACCCACTCATGTAGTAGGTTTATATTATTTTAGTAAAAGAAAAATAAGAACGCCATTTTTTCGCTCTCAGCGATACGGCCGCCTTTCGTAGTGTTTTTTTTTTATTTAGTTGTAAGATTTTTTATTACCTAATGTTAATTTATGTACAATAAAGTGTTCATTAATTCATTCATTCATTCGTCATGTTCCAGGCTCAAGACCAGCAGGCGAATTACGTTAAAGTTGACAAGAAGGACGAAAACAAAGACGGTGCATCAAGCATAGAAGCTGAATTAGAAATACTTAAACTACAAAATGCAAATAACAACTCTAATTCGACCAAAACCGATGACTTGACTATAATATTGAACTCTTACCCAGATAAACCAAAACGAGATAGTACAGCTGTTAATGCTACTGACTCTGAATCTGCTAATAACTCAGAAGATGAAGGACAGAAAGAAGTAGTTTTTGGTCATGTTAATATTGATCCAGTGCTCTACGAGACCACTGATGGCAACACTGAATCATTAGGAAATGAACCCAATGAACCGCACCGCACTAAACCGCAGATTCAACCTAACGAAAATGCATTTTCGTTAGGCAGCCTTAAAAACAACACGTCAACATCACATGAAGCTATTTCTAACAAAACAAAAAATTCGAACCAAAATCAAAACTTGAAAAAAGACACAGAACAAATAAAACTTAACCCTGAAAATGATTACTCAGACATCGGTGAAGCAATAAAACTAATAAGCCGGTACGCCGAAGTGACTACCGACGATAACTTCTCAAAAGATCAAAAGAAATTCGCTTCTAAAGATGAAAGTATACTTGGCACGCGCACTAAGCTTCAACATCGTCGGAACAGACCAAAGGAATCGGAGATCACGGGACATTTTACGATTGAAGGAGCACCGATTAAAACTGCACAAATGTATTCTAAGGACGGACTTTACTTTAGATATCCATGGCCTAGTCAACATCACGTGTCTCCTCCCGCCGACTATCCGTTTCGGCATCTCCAGGATTACTGGCCCGGTCGCAATCAATTTGGCGGGGTTTACAACACGCACGAGAATCCTCGGCGTCACCATCATTCGTATCCTCATAACACCCGACCTCAAATCTATGCTGGGATACCTGGACAAGATGCGTACCCGGAGCAGCTGAAAGGCTACATTCACAGGGTAGCCCAACATCACGCTAGCCCCCCGCGTCCCGGCAACAACCAGGATCTTTACAGCCTCCTCGGACTAAGGCATTGGTTCAGTAGCGAAGGCACGTCGAAAAGATAGCTCGCTCTCTCCTTTGTTAGACAATTTGATGTTACCCGACGACGTGTAATGAAAGCTATGGACAAAAGTCATACATACCTATGACAACGTAGATCGTACTAACAATGAACATGCTGTGCATGATTATTAATCAAAAAAAAACCATCGAGATATACATACCTTCTTGAATTTTTCTTATTTCTTTTATTGTTTATATTTTTATTCATAGCTTTCATTATATTAGCCTATTTATTTCAAAGCCAAATAATACAGTCATAGTTTTACTTTTTGTTAGATGTTTTAAGTTTTGTAAATAATGTCTACTTCTAAGTGTTTTATTTTGAATCTAAATTCTGTTTCTTCTAGTTAAGTATTACTTTATGTTGTTTTATATCGCGTTAAATTTAAACTGTTCAATAAATAATAACCGCTGCCGCCGTTTCGTATTTATTCAATGTATAATTTTATACCGTTGTGAATGTAGTTGTGTTAGATGTTTGATGTATTAAACTGTATTATTATTGTATTTCTTTAGTATTTCTAAATTCGGCACTGGTTTGCCTCTTGCCGCATTGACGAAAATGTAAATTTACTAGATTATGAAAAACTGTTAAATAATTATTTGAATTTATTGATCAAACCCACGTAAAACAATTAATTCAACAGCACTGAAAACGTTTTAGCTCCTTTGTTTAATCTTAAACACTATTCGACTCAATTAACTCGCCGCATCAATTTACTCTGCGTTATATTTTATTATTAGAACTTGACTGAAATTTTTCAGACAAAATATTTATTTTCATAAGTTATAATCCTCAAGAGAGGTGAAGGTCTGAACTTACATTACCGAACTATTTACACATAACGATCCCACCAAAGTTTAGCTTAAGTGTTTAGTTTTGTATCACATGATAAACTTATTCTTGTAGAATCTAGCGAATTTAACGTTTCGACTCCTCCATAGAATAAAGTCAGATCTGTAAAGTATCAACTCTACAGATCGGACTTTATTCTACGGAGTAGTCGGTTTTTTTCTATCCTGTTAGAATAAGGCCTGTTTTCTCCAAAACAATAATCCGGCAATTACATTGTAAATTGTAATTGACGTTTTTGACAGAAGTTTTCATACAATAAAAGTCAAACTTAATTGTCTGATTGTTTTTGGGTGAACACCAGCCTCATTAGAAGAAAACTGTCGGCATGTTTATTACTATTTTGAAACTAAATATTTTTACAGTACTACCTAATTCTTAAGAACAGCAAATGATTCAGTGCATGGAGTAAATACTCAATTTAAAGACCAAAAGCAATAAAAAAATACAATATAGTAATATACATGCCTAGTCTTCTCAAAATAAATACACCAGTGTAATTAAATAAGAGGCTAGTACTCTTATTGGCTAAAATAACAATTTTCTATTCTTGTTAACTAATAGTACAAAAACGGGGTGATCTTTAACTTCCGTTAATTCATAAATACCTATCAATAAACATAATAATATATATTCCTTTTTTGTACTAATTGCTAATTATAATGCATAAATGTATAGAGAATTAAGATTTAACACCTATTTATCTACAAAATATAATTGCTATTGTACAAATATTTTAAGTTTTTAGTGATTATAGCATATTTAAACTTAAAAATTTAGTAGCTGAGAAAATAAAGAAAAAATATTGCCTATACTTGGAAAAATATTCTTAATCTATCAATGCCAGTATTCTATTGTAAATAGTGAATGTGTTACATTAAAAGTAAATGAAAAGAAACTATGCATTTCATTTCCCATCAGTATTAGTACCAGTAACTTATTTAAAATAAAACACTAATGTCTGTAAGAAATTTATTGAAAAAAATATAATCAATTTTACATCAATAAAATTTCTTGAATTTATTTCCTATGAGTATGGTGTCATTCAAAATATTAACTTGTTCAAAAATAGTTATCCCCTGTACTTGCACATACTTAATTTAACCCAGAAAGTGTATGTAACTACCAGACGATTCCACTACTGTATGTATTATATTCGCAAAGGAAGATGAATAATAACAGAAACACAATTATTTACTTACACTCAAGTAATTTGTACAAATATCACAATTTACATAGCATTATTAAGACCCTTAAAAGTACCAGAGCACCATGGTGGCTAAGTTAATGGATGCAAACAAAGCATCCAAACTATGGAAAAAACTAAGACAAAGTATATGCAAGGACAGACATTTTTGCGATTACAAATCATTTTCTATTTATTCCTATGTTTTCCTTCCTACTGAAGGTTTCTTAATTATCACTGACATCTTACGGAAACTTATCAACAGCAATGTTGCTTTCGTCTTTTTAGGAAACAAAATTATGACTTATTGAACAAGTAAGTACTAGCGGACACATATACAAAACCATTTTAAAGATGCCAGTTCATTATTTCATCTAAATTCATATATTTGGATGCTGTGCTCAGGGACATGGCTTAGTGTCAATGACTGATACCTGAAATAAAGGGAAATGCTACACTTTCTTGACTTCACCCTTCAATAGCATTTCTGGAGATATTGTAGATGAAGCCTTAAATCATTAATCAATCAATTCATATAACGCCTCAAGAATACTGTGTGAATAATGAGCATTCTGTGTTTAAGGGTTAATTTGTAAAGCACCTGCACACAGCAACCTGGGCACATTCTATATGCAATATGGTCATCATCCAGCCAATGCATTAGATGTACCCCTTATAACCCTTTCACTGCCCAGCCTCTGGGCAGCATCTACAAGTAGAGTTGTGGTGCATCTCTTTGGGTTGCACCCCAGCTCTACATGGAGATGCTAAAGCTCTAACATAGAGATGTGGGTGATTCATGGGCAATGAAAGTGCTAAGTGCAACACATAACAATAGGCAAATTCAATGAAATAACACTTACCATTCAGAACTTCGATGATAATAATAGCCCTCTATAGTTGCTGCTGACTTATGGAAGCAAATGTAGTAAAAACCCGCAAAGGAAGCACCATTTATATCCTTAATTGTATGGTCGGGCACTAAAAAGTGTTCTTTCCATCTCATAAAAACATAATCAGCCTTATCCAGTGATTCATAATCAAAAGCATCAGAGTTGAATGTTTTCAGGTACGGTACAAATAAGTCAAATTTGCTCTGAAACACACAAAATTATTTATACCTATGTATATGGTACTAGTTTGTGATTGTAGCAACAAAAAATACTAACAGTTATAGAATCCATACCAATATTAGAAATTTTAAAGTAACTCTTGTCTGTAAGTTACAGTTTCATGCCTAAATGGATCTTATTGAAATTTGGCATGGAGATTGATGGTATACCGGGGATGGACATAGGCTACTTTTTTCCTGGAAAAATTTGAGTGAAGTGGGCAGGAGCTTTCAGATTATTCTATTAGATCTTCATCTTATAGAATAATCTCTAATAAATAGTCTAATAGTCTCTAATTAAATACAGAATTCAATGATGGCTTACCCAATGTTTTCTGTCAACATCTTCATCAGCATCCCATTTTCTTGTAAGGAAAGGATATTTAGCTGATATAATTTCTCCATCAAAAAATGTTGTGAGTGTTGGAAACTCTTCTGTCAAGCCTTTTATTTTTAAATAACCACATAGGTAAGAGTTTTCTTCATCCACATGCTGCAAAAATTATTATATAATTTACAAATTACTGTTATACCTAATATTGATTATGATCAAATTATTCTTTTACATTGTTTACACAATCAACATATTTTTTGTGAGAGATCATAATGTTTGTTTCAAGGAAGTAAACAAAGGGGATAAAGAATCAAGGCAAGGGACAAAAGAAATATCAAAATTGCGTACTTTGTTATTGTTACTAACCTGCAAAACCACCTCGACTTCATATGAATTCCCTTTACTTTTCTGGTGCCCTTGAAATTTGGACCCGTTATAGAGCAGGGACTTCGTGACACCAGGCTGCTTTGAGTTTGCCGGTGGAGGTGGAGTGATATCAACTTTAACTGGCATATTTGTCCATTAAAAACGGTGACCCAGCAGTAGATAGATTCGTAAAATGACAGATGGATTGGATTGGGGAAACTTTGTTCGTATCGTCGTTGGCTGTCCTCCGTTGACAGGTGTTATTCGTACAGCAAATTCTATTTGCGTAGTTTGGCTTTCTCCAATATAAACGTTAACGTTTTTAATTTGCAAAGAATTTCCAGCTACATAATTTAATCATTGAGGAAGTGAAAGTTTGGCTGCTTGGTTGGATGGATATTATGTTGTTTGTTGGGTTGATTTGATTGATTGAATATTGAATGATGGGATGGGAAGGAAGGGACGGAAACAAAAATGCGTCGATGATGGAAGGAAGGAACGAAAATGAACGAGCCGAGCCTAGCACGAGCACACTCTCTAGCATCTATTTGTCAGTCACTATAACCATACAACTGC
This sequence comes from Eupithecia insigniata, assembly GCA_947859395.1. Taxonomy (NCBI): domain Eukaryota; kingdom Metazoa; phylum Arthropoda; class Insecta; order Lepidoptera; family Geometridae; genus Eupithecia; species Eupithecia insigniata. The sequence goes on along the minus strand of OX401999.1, from coordinate 10,889,900 downwards.
CTGCACAGTGCACATGTGCTCTCCTCCGTAGACCGAGACACGTTCTCGGTGACCCCGTTGACCCAATCACCGCCGCTAACCCGGAGGTGACGGCAACCAATTCGCTTCCGCACACTACACAACCGACCAAAAACCGACCCCGCCGGATGCGGGGTCGAAGAATTCCCCGCTTCCGCCCTTAGGTGCATTCGTGCACCTAGGCGACACCTCCATTACCCTCTTGTGTAGCATCTGGCGACAGCCCAAGCCGAGGCTCGCACCTAAGTGGTGGCCCTTGTGCGTGTCGCCCCAACCTAATTTTACCGGCGAGGCGCCCTCTGCGCCCGCCAAAAGCCCGGTAACGCTGTCATGGCCATCTGCGGTCAACAGCATTATAATCCATTCGAAAAAAAAAAAAAGTGCACATGTGCACCATAAATGCACTATTATAATTGGGTCTGAAGTCTCGCTCAGTTTGCATAGTGTAGAAAGAGATGCCCTCCGTTTCAACGAAGAAAGCAGCTTTAAGCCATTTGCGTTAGCGCTCTGACGAAGAAATGTAAGATGAAATGAATTTTATTCCGTTGATTTACAATCTATAATGTATGTTTTCCAGGCCTTGAAAAATAGGCCTGAAACTACAGTTTTAGCGCGTTTTTTTATCTTTCTGGGTGATGTGTCGTTCAATTCCAATTAGCACCGTAATTAGAACGCGTTATTACTCGGGTTGTTTCGTCAAAATTGTCTAGTTTATTGTTTATGTAGCCATTGCATTGTAATATGATTAGTAAAAAATAATACACATAAATATTTTTATTCAATTTAGAGGTCTGTCAAATATTTCTCTTTCAAAAGGGTTCCGTCATGAAAAAAGTTTGAGTACCACTGGTCTAGACAAAGAGAATACGATACTGACGGTCTAGATAGGTACTATACCAGTAACAGCGCATGGAAATTAAATCAGTCAAGTGTGAGACGACTCGCACAGGGAGGGTTCCGTACCATCTGGTACATAACTATCAAGCAAACGGAACCCAAAAATTTTAAAATAAATTTCTAAAATGAAAAAATAAAACTTGACGCCATCACCCAACCAAGTACTAACCGCTTCCATAGTTATATACACACCCTGGCAAAATTGCAACAGTCTACCTATTACGGTGCAAGAAACAAGATTTGCGTATGTGAGCCCCTTTAATTTTTATATTTATTTGTTATTGTATGTAGCGGCAAGGTATGTACATATTCTGTAAAAATATAAACTGTCTACCTTTTATGGTTCATCAGATACAGCCCGCTGGCGCACGGACGGACGACCAACGGACGGACAGCACCAGCGGAGGCTTAGTAATAGTCCTTCACCCATGGGTACGGAACTCTAAAAAGAATGAGTTCCTCCGTCCACGAGTGGAAAGTGTGTCTATGTAAGTGTGTCTTGGGTATAGTCCTTTTCATAGAGTAGGGCTCTATGGAGTAGGGTCTGTTTTTCTTCGAAACTTTTTTAGATATCTATGGTTAAAATGCCTTAAATGGCATTAATTCAAATCTATGATTCGTTCTTTAGTTCGTTCTTGATTCGTTCCGTTCTCTATGGTTCCGTTCCTTTCTCGTTTCTATGGATTCTCGTTTCTCATTCCCAAAGAGAATACAATACTGACGAGGAGCTAAAACTTTACTGATCTTCATTCACGTATGGGTCAATATGCGAATTAGAGATTTGTCAAATCGACCCATTTTGACCTCTAGTGCCGAAGTTATTGTACTTTGGGATCGATGACCCGAACAATAGTTGCCCCTTTAGACGCCCCCTCGACGATTCAGCAAGAAAAAGCAGATGTTAAACATACATTAAAAAGGTTGGGGAAAATTTCTAAGTCCTGCGTCCCGTAACTCCACTTCAACCTCGAACCCGCTACTATCTGTAGCGCAGGTGGAACTTCGTCATTTAGATCGTCATTGGGCTTTAATTACCTATCACAGGATTATAATAACAAAATGCTTAGAATAGAATATGCATCAATATCGATATCGATGTTTATCGTCGCACTACACTATTGTTGAGCCGGGCCTATTGGTGAAATTCAAGAATTCTTGATATTTTGGCATAAATAGATATAATGGTCTGTTAATAAAATTGATGTTCTTCTTACCGCACTTCATCCAGCGGAAAACTGGCCACAAAAAAACGTTTTTGGCCATCTTTCTTAGCAGTTCGTAAACCATAAATTTCACAGTTTCTTCGTAAATTCTCAATGATACACAAGTTTCTATAACGCAGTAGGTATTTAGTTTATATAAGTACTCTTGTGAAACTGAACTGTAGTACATAGTAGTATTTTCTAAATATGTATTCACATAAAACCGCCAATTTTTTGAGATCTTTTTCCTCAAATTTATTGACAAGTGACTGAATGAAGAGTGAGTGAGTGTGAATGGAAGAGTGGCAAATGACCGACTAAAGAGTGAGTGAGTGTGAATGGAAGAGTGAATAGGAACTGACGTCATTGAAAGACATTGACATTCACTTACATTTGACATTCGCCATTAGAAAGTACCCCAATTCCATACAAATTTTTTTATATTCCTGCTTGCGACCGACTGCTCATTCCCTCCCGGCTCCTTGAGGTTGATCTATGGTTAGTTATACTCTATGGTTTCTCTATTGGTTTTGGTTTCGTTGATCGACACTCGACTGACTTGAGGAAATTGTTTTGTTTTGTGAATTATTTTAGAATCGCAAGTAATTCATACGTTCTCACATGATGTTTTTACTTTTATCATTAGATAATATCGTTATTTATCTATATACGAAGTCGACCAAGCACTTGTGATCAACAAGCAAACGTTGTGATATTTTCCCACATAATTATGGCTAACTGACGTTATACTGTGCATCCTCAATTATGGCAGACCCGGGTTATTACCACAGTGATTATATTCGGCACCCAGTACTCCACGAGCTGGGTGTCAAGTATGGAATCAAGACAGAGTGTATTCCAGAAATAGCTTTGCCATCAAAGCTGGAGGAGCTCAAGGATGTCATACGTAGGGAAATACGTAAGGAACTCAAAATCAAAGAGGGTGCCGAGAAACTGCGCGAAGTAGCAACGGACAGGCGCTCGCTCTCCGACGTCGCTAACATCGTGAAGAAAGCCAACATCAAGCTCAATGAGCTCAAGTCAGATCTACAGGAGCTGGAGTCCCAATTGCTCCTGTCACGTGGTCAGTCCACTCCGACGTCGCCCGAAGACTTGTCCTACGATGAAGAGATCATACTAGCATCAGAAGCAGCTCAGCAACAAAGGCAACTTGGTGAGGGCACCACTGATCGCAAACTTGCATCCCTTGAAAAGCAGCTAAACATAGAATTAAAAGTGAAGCAAGGTGCTGAGAATATGATACAAAGTATCAGTAGCAGTAACCAGTCTAGAGATAAGAAGCTCCTGGCCGAAGCACACCAAATGTTAGCAGATTCAAAAGATAAAATTGAATACCTCAAATTGCGTATATCTAAGCTTACCAAGCAACAAAAGGGGGATAATGCTGGAGCTAACGGAGATGGAAGAAGCTCTGAAACCAGTGGAGTTGCTCTACTTGATGAAAGAATTGCTGAGCTTAGAAATCGCCTTAGAATTGAAGCTGCTGTAGGTGAAGGTTCTAAAAATGCAATAAGATTATTGCAGAGTGATAAAAAGATAACTGACAAAAAAGCTTTGCAAGAAGCACAAACAAGCTTATTGGAATCAACTCAAAAATTGGACCTGCTTCGTAGGTCTCTGGACATGAGACGACAAGAGCTCCCAACTGAGAGTCCTGCATTTATAGAGCTTGGACATGAGCTACGCAGTACAGGGTCCAGTCCTGGCTATGTCAGCCTTTCAGGTGGAAGTGGCTCAAGAAACCAATTTTTATCTCCTGCTCCTATGATAAGCCCTTGTGTTCAAGTTACTGGAACTTTAGAAGTCCGACTAATGGGTTGTCAAGATTTACTTGAAGATGTGCCTGGGCGCACACGGCGGGATCCACTGGCAAGTCCTTCAGACTTGAAGTCTTTTGTGAAAGGAGTCACTATACGTAACTCAATGAAGTACACATACAGTATCAAAGAAGATACAAGTAATGAAATAATGGCAGTTATGAAGCTCGACAACCACACTGTCGCTCAGACCAGCTGGCGACCCTGCTCGCAACAAGCCTGGGATCAAAGGTGAGACAAAACAATTGTTTACCAGCAAATACAACTGTAAAAAACATACATGCATGGTTATAATAATTATGTAACAGGGGAAACTAATTGTCAGTTTTGCATTACCTTTTATTATCAATGCTTCCTTGAAATATGTATAATCTTTATGATTCTATTACTCATTATCTTATCTAAGTTTTACACACATATTTGTATTGTGAGTAAAGGCTTATTATTATGAAGCCAATGTAGTACAATAAGCTTATTACAATTTTCGTTCTAATTTTTAAAGAATAATTTTCTTGTATCTGAGTATGAGATCAAATTGAGAAGATTTACAGTGTGCTTTCCATAAAACTGCTTAGTCTAAGCAATTTTCTTAGCCTTAGACCATACTAAGGTATTTCCCAGGCGCGATTTCGTCGGCTTTCATAAAAAACCCATTATAAAATGTGTTATTATGGTAACTCAGATATAAATTGCGGAAACAATATCGGTTAGGTTTTAACGATCAGAGAAAATCATGACTAAACATGCTAAAGAAATTATCATCCACAAAAATCGTAGTGCTTATGTTATTGACGACCTATTTGGCGCAGTGGTTAAGGTCCGCCTGTGACGCAGGTCATTGGGGGTTCGATTCCCTCCTCGGGACAAATGATTGTACGATCTGCAGATATTTGTTTGGGTGTTTTTCTATGTATATTAAAAAATATAGTATCATGTAATCTATTGTATTTCACAAGGTCTGCTTAGCTTGGGGCTTGATGATATTGTGGGAATTGTCCAACATTACTTATTTATATACGATATTGACTAGCAAAACATACTTCTTAAAACTGTTTGGTTCTAAATAAATGACTCATTCAGTTACGATCATGTTCTTAGAATTTTGTTCACAGAAACTAATAAATCCCTTTGCTTAATTGCATGTAATGTTTATGGATATGCATAGCCAGTCATTACTTTGATTTATTATGCTTAGTTGTTATCTGTCTATTGTACCATTTTATTGATCCAACACAGTAAAACAAATCATTTTCACTGTAAAATTATGTTAATTTTACAGTGAATTTTATATATGATTTATATGTTTTTTTTATTAGAATCTTTGAAATGGGTCAAATAAGTGCAAGTTATTTGGAAATACCAATTGGAAATTACATTTTCCTCAACCCATTTATAGGGTTTTCGCGTATCTTCTCGATCTTAAAAATAGTGAAAGACCTCTATGGTTTCTGAGATCTCAATAGGTTATATACCTACGGAGTAGTAAGGTGTTAATGTAACACCTGCATGCCTTATTCTAAATTCAATTCAAACCAATGACACTGTCTTGGTCGTTAACCTCACTGATATCTACCAGTCACTAATGATCTCATTTTCTAACTAAGATAATGTTTTTCCGTAATCTTTTGAAATAGGGCAATGCTTAAAAGTAGGCATGGGACCAGAGATAATCTATATCTGTACCTTGTGAACAGAGAACACAGCGTCTAACTATTTACTGTAACCAAAAACGTACAATTAGTTGTGGTGGTTTTAATTCCAGGTTTACAATGAAGCTGGACAAGTCGAGAGAACTGGAGATCGGAATACACTGGAAAGATTGGCGAGGTTTATGCGCTATCAAGTTTCTAAGACTGGAAGAGTTCATAGACGACATCCGACACGGTATGGCCTTAGAACTGGAACCGCAAGGTCTCCTATTCGCTGAAATCAGATTCCTAAACCCTATTATATCCCGAAAACCGAAACTGCAACGCCAGAGAAAGATCTTCAAACAACAAGGAAAAAATATCCCAAGACCGTCTTACGGCGATATGCACATACCCGCCGTTGTTTTGGGCAGACTACTCAAGCGCTCTTCACCATCAATTCAGAATATTCAAAGTGCACATATATCACAATCACCTCAATTCGAATCGTCTTCCATTGATAACCGGGAAGCCGAAAATGCTACGCTCGGTGGCATGGCTGGCGTGAGGCCTCTAGGCTTGCCCTCTACGCCGGTCACTCCTCAAACGCCCATCACACCTCCACTAAAACCAACGCTACCCATGCAACCCCCTCCGAACGTCTCAACCCTCAGAATGGAAAAAGAACTACAAGAAGCTTTTGCATTTTTAGAAGACTCATATACGAGAGAGGTATATGTAAACAAAGAGCCGACGACACCGTCTTGCGACACGCCTCTCGTCGAATATCCACCCTCGCCATCGCCAAAGCTGGTCCTCGATTTTCCGACAAACGAAGACCAGATAGTCGAAGTGACGAGCAACATGAGAATATCGTCATCGCGATCGTCGTCAGTTATCGAAACTCTAGGAAAGGAGCAAGATTCTAGGAGACAATCGGGCGACATGAATATGAACAGCTTTAGGCTCCTTAGCGTTCTCGGCAGAGGACACTTTGGAAAAGTAATCCTCGCTCAGTATAGATCTACCAATGAGTACTTCGCCATAAAGGCTTTGAAGAAAGGCGATATCATAGCCAGAGATGAGGTTGATTCCTTGCTGTCAGAAAAGCGAATTTTCGAGGTAGCTAACGCGATCAGGCATCCATTCCTGGTGAACCTGTTCGCTTGCTTCCAGACGGAGCAGCACGTGTGCTTCGTGATGGAGTACGCGGCCGGCGGCGACCTCATGATGCATATCCACGCGGACGTGTTCACGGAGCCCCGCGCAGTATTTTATGCAGCTTGTGTAGTATTAGGTCTACAGTATTTACATGAAAATAATATTATTTATAGGGATTTAAAGCTAGATAACTTACTATTAGATACTGAAGGTTACGTGAAAATAGCTGATTTTGGGTTGTGTAAAGAGGGTATGGGATGGGGAGATCGCACGGGCACGTTTTGTGGGACGCCAGAGTTCCTTGCGCCAGAAGTATTGACGGAGACTTCGTACACCCGCGCCGTGGACTGGTGGGGCCTAGGGGTGTTGATATTTGAAATGTTAGTTGGGGAGTCGCCATTCCCGGGAGAGGACGAAGGCGAAGTGTTCGACTCTATCGTGAATGATGAAGTGCGGTACCCTCGGACGCTATCCCTAGAGGCCATAGCACTGATGCGTCGCCTACTGCGGAAGAACCCCGAGAGACGCCTTGGCTCGTCGGAGCGGGACGCGGAGGACGTGAAGAAGCAGGCATTCTTCCGAAACGTGAACTGGGAACAACTCCTCCTGCGTAAGGTGAAGCCACCATTTGTGCCAACTATAAATAATTTAGAAGATGTTAGTAATTTTGACAGTGAGTTCACTTCGGAGCAGGCGGTCCTCACGCCGCCCAAAGAGCCGCGCGCTCTCTCGTCTACGGACCATAAGATGTTCTCAGACTTCACATACATGGCTGACTGGTGCTAACCCTACTTCCTCAAATACTGTTAACTAACAATTTATTCTACAATAAACCCCCATTGCCTTACACGTGTGTGAAATCTTATGTTTTCTTGATAAGCAATTTCGAATTAGACTACTCTAATACAATAAAACCCCAATGCCTTACAAAAGTGTGTGAAACTTGAATTTTGATAATAACTATGTTATCATTGCGTAGAGCATCTAACGTAGATTCTCTTGTTAACTTGTATTTAATGCAGTTAAATGCAATATTTTATAAATTGAGTAATTTAATAAGTTTTAAATAGTGCTAATGTTTATTTTTTTAAAAACATCGTGTTATAAATTTATATTACGTGGTTATAAAATTGATTAACTTTAGCGACTAATAATAATGTTAAGTGAAGGCGTGTCAAATCATATAACGTTTTCAGTCAATTGTTTACTTATTCAGTGAAATAAAGGTATCAACAAAATATTCTTATTTTATTACTAACCCCAGCTCGCTTATTGATTTACATTGTACCTGTATAATTCTTAACCTATGTAACTCAGGTATATTATAGCTATCTACTTATGTTAAATTAGGTACATTATTTATCAATAAAAATCATTTATGTATTTATTAGTAAAAGCATTTATTAACAAAGAAAATTACAATCAATTAATAGAAACATTAGAATATTTACAATCTAAACATTTCCAACTGCAGACTGTTAACAATCTAAAAACTCTGTACTCTGTTAGCGACACATGAGCACATATTTCTTTAAATGTATGTATAACACCTACTGAACCATTTTTGATGGAACTAAACATCTATGAATCTTTGCAAATAAAAATACTATTCCTCGAAAATATTTATATAGGACCAGCTCGGGATCATTCTCCAGACAAAGCGAAATAATTTTCTAAATGGGTCCATAATTGATGGAGAAATCAACGAATATAATTAAGCAGGTAGATAAAAAAACATACAGCCGAACATCAACAACAAGAATCGGGACTACTGTAGTTCCGTCCAGGGATTACCCTCCCACCTTACACAAATATGCCCCCAAAATCCTAGCGAATATGAGTAGGTATCAACTCGCCTTAAAACTGGTGAGAGACGGGAAACCGCTGGATGCAGAACCTCTGCTGGGGTAACGGACCGGACTGGGTGGCGCTTTTGGGGGGTGGGGGCTATGTCCAACTGTTTTCTTTCAACTGCAATGATGATGATGTCCCAACACCTCTTATGGTGTGTTGGTTTATTTCCCGAGTTTAAATAAAGGGTTACCTACCATACCAAGCAGTGCACCTGTACATTTTTTTACTTTTGAGAACAAACGCGGTTAGGTAGGGTACGTGATGTAAGTAGTGCTCATAGCGTAAGGATCTTTTGGATGAAATGATTATGGATTATAAAAAAGTCTCTAGGTATTTTGTTTAGTTCCCAACTTTACGGGTAGGGTACATAAGTATCTAGCAGTAGCTACATTGATTTCTAAAACTAGTTGGCTGCAAAGTTGGTACCTGGACGGTTATTATGATGTGACAAGGGTGGTAGCTAACCAGTAGTTCCTTGTCCGTACAATAGAGGCGCTGCTGTGCCAAATCATAGTCAAGGCGCAGCTCTGTGAGTCAAATAGACGTCGTCGTCGCGATACTATTGTCACAGAGACTACCTATCGTCAAACCGAACTCGGGGCCCGTACGTATACCCTACTCGTAAAAACGAAAATTCGTTTCGGTTCACATAAGGTGAGCACAGTTAATCCAAAATTTAACTTCTTTAATTCGTTAATTAAAAAGTTCACTTCAAAAATCGGTAGAGCATTAAATTCTCGAAAAATTATATGTTGTTAATATAATTTTTCGGCTAGGATAAGTTGGCCCTTTCATTACTTGGCTTAATATTTTATTACTACACTTGTCAAAATTGTTTATGTAACTCAGTTATTTAACCATCCTTGACATAATTTTGTCCCTTTGGCCCTGAAGCGAAGCACTTGAGACGATTTTTTACAACAGTCGGAAACATCTAGCATTTGGTGGCGATTCACTGCGCGGCGGCGCGGCGGGGGCATTCTATAACTACCAAATACGCAAAGCGGGCGCACGAGTCTTAGGAGTCGATATATCATATCGTTCACCGTTGGGCTAGCCGACAGTCGCCGAATATACGAGCGTGGCGTGGCGCGTAATTCAAACAAACAAAATGACAGCATGTCAACAAACGACAAATGTAACGGACTAAAGTTAACGGAAATTAATATTTTTTGAAGTTAACTTAAAAGTTAATCCGTTAAGCAGATTGTTAACTTAGTTAATTAACGATTGTCGAGTTAATGTCCATCTTTGGTTTCATGCAATTGCAAGTGGCATAAAATTTGGTTTTGCTAGGCTAGGTATCATGTCTGTGGGTTTACTTGAAAACGAATCGGAAACTTCGATTTTCATTTTCCGAGTAGGCCCCCACTATCCATCACTGCACTCGACCGAAGCCGCACATTACCTAATCTGTGACACTACTAACCACGAAACTACCTAGCAGACTTTTGTGGACCAAGGTATCCCATCTGTGCAGGCTTATTTATTAGTCTGAAAACCAATCCTCACATGATATTTCCAGGTGGATAGATGGAAGTGGCTCATACAAATGAAATTAAAAACACAGTTTTGTACATAATCATAACTATTTTAATATTCTGTAAATGAGCATAATATCTGGAATTGGGTATTTCACTGATTGAAGTATGTACATCATAAATGTACAAAATTGGAGTATATAATAATATTTAGCATTTTATATGTAATTATGAACCTTGCTTACAATTAAATAGTTTGCATATTTCTTTACTCTCATAAAGGCTTCAACTTATATTTTCATGTTAATCATGTCATACTCAGGGCATGAAAAATACTGTTTCAATATTACCAGATTTGGCAATTCCCTATTTATAGCATCCTTTTCATTTAGATACATACATTCATATTTTCATATTTTTTTTCATTCATTAAATACATAAATCTATTTTGCCTAAATATATCAAACTGAGTATTTGCCTAATTTTCCACATACCATCTTGAAAATACATTTAGTTACAAATTAACATCAAATTGACTAATGAAAGTATTGTACAAGCTGAATCTAAGAATATAGAAAGAGTTAAAATGAAATATGACTAACACTACATTATTATGTACACAATTCACACCACAGAGCTAACAGTCTCAAAACATTAAAGAACACATTCTCACATACGCGAGCCCTTCTGTTGAAGCACCTTGGCTCTATCGGTTGGTTCAATATCATTACTGTTGAGGGAACTCCCACATTCTCGGCTCACAACGCAAAGGAATTCTGCATGTTCTTCATTGCCATAGTTGTACTGTGATCCAATGTTAATAAGCTGTTCAAATTTCCATCCATCCGACATTGTGGATACCATTTGAGTCAGCTCTTCTTCATGGAACTGTAGCACTCTGTACACATGCTTCTTTGAATCTTTGAGTGGCCTTCTTTCTCTGAGACATATCCTCTCCTTCACTAGCCTTATTAGCTCTGTAATATTATAAAATTCTGCTTCTTCTAACACTCCTTCTTCGGCGATGTCATTGTTGATTACCAGTTTACCGTGACGAAGAAAATTCAACACTGGTGAAAAGTACGTTGGGTCTCTGTCTATTAGGTATGCGCCTGTATCGTCCTGCAACAATAAATGAATCATTTTTGGGTACCTGAGTAAGGAATAACTCATTTGCATACAAAAAACAATGCATAAAAGTAATACAAACCCTGTCCGAAATCAAGTCACTGTCCTCTTGAACCAATCGATACAAAAATGAATTAGGATCCCTAGATAAAGTGGTTTTAGTAGTTAAGAAATATGTTCCACCGACGTTTAATTTGACCCATTGCTTACTACTTCGCCTTTCATTGTTGAACTTTTGTATATTTTCATCAGAAATATCACCGTCACTCAAGCGCTCCGCCATGGCGTACCATAAACAAAACAAACCATTTTTTTCATATTTTTTTATACCCGCACTAAGCCATAGAGCACTTCTTCGTCCACCTTTACCTTTGTCTTCGTTACAAAACTAGAGTGGCGCTTGGTTCGCAAATTTATCAAACAATTGTTTTTGGCTAAACGGACGCGCATTTCATTCAATTGACTTGACGTCAAATTTTTTATTTATGTCACAATCACAAAAAGTTGATTTCGAGTTGAGATAATTCAGAAAAATATTGAAAAAATTTATGTTATTGTGTACATATTTCTTAAATAAAAGTGACGACTATTGTTCTTCTATAAGGCCTTCAAGTTACAATGTGTGCATGATATACATCTTTATCCAAAATGAGCGGTCATTTGGACAACGAAAGATCAGTAACAACCAGCAAAATGTATCCCATTGATTTAGCGCCCCAAAAGATAACTATTGTGAAGAGTGTTACGAATTCAGAGGTGAAAATGGCCCACTTGTTGTCGAGCCAGCCTAAAAATGCAGGGTCCGGCCAGCTGGGGTCCCATTCCAGCGTCGCATCTGGTATGATGCGACCTGGGCTAGCTCAGATCCTTTCTCCTAATGCGTCGTCGCAGGTTTGTTTTTTGTATTTATGTTTATAATCTTATTAATACACTCCTGTGCTTTCAATATAATTAGCTATTGGCACAATTCGAAAATAAATAAAAAACGAAACTTAAATTTTTTCAGTAATATATTTAGTAATAAAAAAAAAATCCAACAAGAAACCATATAATAAAACACAAAGTCTGAGACTTGGTGCAACCAATGTTCACTCTTATAATTTTATATCATTCCAGACTCAGATGATTGTAAGTGGGTCGCCCATACTACAAGGAAGCCAGATTGTAAACCAAGGAACACAGCTTCACAACCCTGGTCCACAGATCATCTCACACCCCCAGCTCTTGGCCAGTGGACAAATACTGAGTCCAGGCACACAGATCATAAGTCAAGGTATTTTTTGTAATGATTGTATTAATGAATAATATTAATTATGTTACAGCTCCAAGAGATATCCAATTCATGTACAGCTTATTCATTGTCAGTCAATAATTTTGACCACAAGCCTCTGCCCTCAGCTTCTCTCACTATGTTTAAAATATAGCCCATGACACTCAGTAATAATACTAATAATGTAGCTATCTATTACTAAAAGAATTTCAGAAATCAGAACAGTAGCTCAGTAGATAATACAAACAAACTTACAACATTACTACTCTAACTGTAATAAAATAGAGCTAATTTAGGAATAGACTGTCATTTAATAATTTTTTTTAAATTTAGTTATAGAATTCTAAATAATTACCCCCGCTGTAAGGCATATGCATTAAAATAGCTAATACCTTAGTAATTTATAGATTTATTTATTTATTGAAGCAACTTTACGTTACAGACCACTTAATACTACACATCTTACTCAACTTATTGACTGAAATAGAACTAGAGTAACAATTTAAAATATTATGATTGAACTCTATAACATCAAAATAAAAGTTGATATTTTCAACTGTCCTAATTAAAATTTGAGTAAGAAGTCAATTTAGTTTTTTTTTACACTGGGATCGACTATGGTTGAATCGGGTTACCCTATTCAACCACAGTCGATCCAAGTATAAAAAAAAGTAATAGAATCCTATTAATATTATAAATATTTGTATGAATGGATGTATGGAAATTTATTGGCAATTTTTTATCCCTTTAAAATGCAGGTGAAGGCATGCAGCTAGTCTTTAATATTTTGTAGTTAATAATAAACCTTCTATTTTAGTTAAATGACAATATTACTAAAAGTACCTAGTACTTATCTTGTTATACCCTAGCCCAGTCCATCTTTGAGACAGATTAACTTTAATAGTGTACCATATAGTTGCAATAAAGAACTTGAATTAACTGACTTTAGATTGATGTCACTATTTATGTTCACAAATTAATTTGAACTAGGAACTCAACTCTCAGCACAATCATCTGCTGGCAATATGGGTGGCTCGGTGACGACTATATCTCCAGCTAGTGGCCCTCAATTGCTCAATGTGGGCAACCAGATCAGTGGTGCTGGCAACATTGTGGTCAACTCTTCGGTGCGCACGCTGCCACCTACAGTAAGGGTACTACCACCCTTGTCACATCATAATAACCGTCCAGGTAAGAACTTTGTTACTATTTTAAGCAATAAAATTATTTATCTTTTCATTTAGAATTTAGTTTCTTTCGTTAAAACTGTCTCCTAGTAAATAAAAAAAGTTAGTTCCTTATCCTTAGTGTTAATTCTTATAGCTCCTAAATTTTTTTTAAACATTTCATATATTACAACACAGAATAAATTTAAAATAGAAGAATGTAGAGTCAGAAATACACTATCATGTAGTTTGTTAGGAAATTAAATTAGGCTAGCATGGCCAACATCTGACAAGACCTGTAATAGTTAGCAAGTAGACAATGCCTTTGCATTAAGCCCTATGTTCAATAAGTGTTTCAAAGTTAAGGAAATATTGTTCCCACATAAAAGATCCTCTGATATCTTACAGCATCAGTCCAGCTATCAACCGTCAGTGTAAGCAGTGCTAGCAATGTGCTGGTCAGTAAGGCAGTGAATGTGGGTGCGACGAGTCACGTGCCCCGGGGCCTCGCAGCCGGCGCCTCGCTCGCGCTGCGCCCCGTCGCTCCTGCAGCACAACCTGCTTCTAATCAAGGTAAAATTTCGTTGTGGCGCGGCGGGCGATGGTCCGCCTGCGACGCAGGAAGTTGCGGGTTTGAACGCGCCTTGGGACAAATGTTTGTATGCTCTGCAAATATCTGTTCTGGGTGTTCTGGGTATTCAATATGTTTAATAAAAATAAAATATCTCTAAGAAATTTAATGTAATCCCAAAAGAAACGACTTCGACGGAACTTGAACCAGCAACCGGTTAGTACGAAATGCGCTAACCGATTGCGCCACAAGGTTAAGTGACATAGGTGTTGAAAAGCTCTGGAACTTCCGTCCGACTCAAGCACCGTTAACCGAAAAATTTCATTGAATTTTCTTTGGGATACTATTAAATTTGTTAGAAATTACCCCCAGTGAGAGGTTTATGCAAAAAATAGCAAAATACTGTATTAAACCTAGTACCCATAACTGGGGCTAGATGATGCTGTGTCGATTACACTTTACATTACACTCTTTGGCAATGCCTTGCCCTGAAGGCCATGCACAGGGATTGTTGTAAAGGGTAGTAGATAGAGAAAAATTACGTCAAATGCGTAGGTATAATATTTGAAATTCATAGCTCCAACTTTAATTATTTACGCGTTGCGGATGCGATGTCATTTTTATTTATTCTACCTTAGGCAACAATCGCTGTGCTTGTCCTTCTAGTGAAAACAAATATGTTGAGGTTTGTTAAGACACTTCTAAACTTATTCATTTCAAAAGGAAAAATTATCCAAGGATTATCCGAAAATAAATTTCAAAATATCGCCTCAGATACACCCAGCATTAAATTTTTGGTACATCTTTTATCAAATATCTTCAGTCATTTGGATGCTTTGAGGTAATACCAGTCCAAGATATCGAACCAAAAGAATACGCACGAAAATACAAAGCCACGTATACGAAAATTAGGTAGCTGCCCCTTATTTGCAAAGTCTGCTTTATCCCTTTGCTAGATTTAACCTTATTTAGTTTTTGTTTCAGGGAGCTGGGGCCACGCAAGAGCCCCACGTGGAGCGCTGGTATACAACGCGAGACCGCGCGCCACTCACACGCCCGTCTCAGCGCATCAGCCGCATTCTACCATCGTCACACTGCCCACGGCTTCTGTGCTCAACTGTAAGTTTATTGATCACTTTATCTTACGATCGTGAATATCGAGAGACCTACCAGTTAATTTTAAAAACCCTGTAGATTTACTGAATAACCTGAAACTAAGGTACAGAGATGAATGACATCATAAGCTACATTGATCAAAGATCCTAATGCCTGCACTGACTTCATCAGACAAAGCTAAAGGAAACCAACAATACATACCAACGGATTTTGGTGTGGTTTTTTTAATAGATATAGTGATTCAAGAGGAAGGTTTATATGTATAATTTGCACCCGTGCGAAGCCGGGGCGGGTCGCTAGTAAGTATATATTTTATAACTACTTAGTTCAATTTCAATTGGTTCATACCTTTCGTAGCTACAGTACAGACACATCAATGAAACAGTAGTCTTATGACACCCCTCTTTTTATATTGTTGATTGATAAATGGACTATAAGTATACAATAACATTGTCACAGCAACCAACACAGTGATATCGGGTACAGTGCGCGGCGTGTCTCCCCGCGCGCCGACGCCGTCGCCAGCGTCAGTCGCCGCTGGACCCAGGCCATTGCCGCTGCTGCAGAGGAATTATCAACCTGCCAAGGTATCACTACATCGCTTCCCGCTGTCTGTCCCTATGTATGCTTAGATCTTTAACTGTTTTATTATAAGCGGTTTTTTTAATACATAGAGTGATTCAAGAGGAAGGTTTATACGTATAATTTAGTATCAGCATTGCACCCGTGCGGAGCCGGGGCGGGTCGCTAGTTCATAATGAAATCATTTTAATCAGATAGTTGATGGAGTTCCCTTTTTGCCAGGCACGTTTTAGAAGTTCAAACACTGAGCCAAAATAGATCTTCAATATTATTATTTCAATCACAAACTCCTATATAATTATTACTAGCTGTTCCGCGCCATTTCACTCACGTTTAATTCGAATTTGTCATTTCTACGGGGATAAAAAGGTATTTTTTCCCGTTATTGTCCCATGTGAATTTGATGTTTTTCCAGGGCAAAAAGTTACTCTCCATTCTTTTAACTAATACTATGCCAAAAATCAAGTCGATTGGTTGTTTACTTAAGGCGTGACGCCGTGACAAACAAACAAATAAAAAACAAACAAAGAATCTCTCATTTATAATATTCTTCTTTCTTTCTAGCCTTTTTCGACCATTAGACTGGTGTAGGCCTCCTTCAAACTCTTCCATTTCCTTCTACTTTGGGCAGTTAATGTCCAATTGCTGCCCGCTATCTTCTTGATGTCGTCGTCCTGCCATCTCATTTGTGGCCGTCCCACCGGTCCATGTTTCCCCTATGGTCTCCACTCCAAGCTCATTTACAACTCATTTATAATATTAGTTAGGATTTATAACTCAGACGTCTCAGCATGAGTTAGTTAGTTTAAGACTATTGATTTATATGTCATTTTGTATGAATTTTCGTTTCCTCAGGTGGTCGGAGTTTCGTCCGTAGGCGTCCGCGGCGTAGGCAACAGTGCACCGACTCAGCTGTACTATGAAGTGCCGCGTGGGTCGCCGACCGCGCAGCCGCCGCTTGCGCACTCCTCGCCGCGCCCTCACACACCGTACAACCACTCGCACACTCAGACACAGCAGATGCACACTCAAGGTAATTTACACTAGATATACCTCTAGACTCAAGGTATGAATCAAGATTTGGACGGCCTGCGTAGACAATAGTCTGCATGAGGCGAAAAATCTGATCAGCTATAGAGACAGTGATAGAGACTCCAGTGGAGTACGTGACACGTTTTGAGTGTATTAGAAAGCTCTCCATTTTGTGTGAGGGTGTGCAGCAAGCGAAGGAAGCCCCAGTGGCACTGCATGTCAATACATATAGGGCGGTTCGCATAGATATTTATTTATATATTTAGTATACAAAATCCACAGCCCCGAAAAACTAAGCTTGACAAACTTATTTATAGAACCTACGGCCAATACAGGATTTACTTTTTGTAATATATGCGGCCTTTTTCGCTCCTCGCAATCCTAACGCTTGGTATGATATCGCACAATCTCTCACCAATATAATAATCTAGCACTACCTACTAAATTGTTGTCCACACTACCCAATGGTGAGCAGCTAGAGAATACTATCTAGCATCATGCTCGCCGATGTACAAATTTTGTGCAATAAATTATATTCTAACTATCTACCAATCTTCTAGAGTAGAATAATAATAAATATAACAAAACAAATATTTCAACAGTGAATCATTATACCTGGCACCCATAACGAAAGCTCTGTTATACTGACGGGCTAGTAACCATTGCACCCATATTTTGAAATTGAAACTATGTAATACAAAAACAACAATGTTCAATGTTTAAAATTCTATTTTAACTACGGAACCTCGTGCAATCATCATATCCTGTATTTTGTTTATTATTTACAGTGACAGTGGTGAACGCGCCCGTGTCGGCGCTAACTGAAAACCGACCGCAGCCGGTTTTGGTGTCCACTTCGGTACTCGCGAGGCCTACGATACTGAGGAAGCGAGAGCTTGAAGGGTTTGTTACCTTTTGTTTTGTTTCTGTGAATTGATAAATAAATAGAAGATTGCGTGTTACACGAAATCTTCTTGCTTGGGCTAGATGATGCTGTGTAGTGTGTCATGGACAGTTGTCCATGACACACTACACAGCTTCATCATCATAGCCCCAAGCTATAAGAGCTTGTTATGAGTACTAAATGACTGTTAAATAATACATTACATACCTAGATAGATATTTTTTATTATACATATGTAGAATAAAATATCCAATAATAATAATATCCGGAACACTAAATGGATAATCTCTAGCTGACCCGTTAAACTTCGTCCCGCTTTAGAATCAGAGATGGCGTTGCATACTAAAAATGTTTTTAATTCTTTTGCTATTCGGGATTTGAGACAAATCAAAGATCATTAAAATTGGACCACCCTTCTTGAGTTACAAATGGTGTAACTAACAAGACTTTGTTTTATATGTCGTCATGAACAGGTCACCAACAAAATCCATGAGTACCAACACTCCAGGGACCTACGGTCAAAACACAGGTTGGGAGGACGTCAGTCGAGGCACGGGCGGTGGCGGCTCGGGGGGGTCTACCACCATGTCGGCCTCCTCGTCGCCCAGGCCTGATGATGAACCGGACCCGCCGAGGGACCTGGATCTATCGCCTAGGAAAAAACCTAGGAAACAACTGTGAGTAAATAAAAACAACTGTTTAGGATAATTTTGACGAGATTTAACGACATCTGTAGCACAGTGGGCGATTAAGCTCATCATTCAGTAAATAGCGGCTTGAAGGAAACTTAAACATACATCCTAATTAATATTATAAATGCGAAAGTGTTTGTTTGTTTATCCTTCACGTCCTACCTAAGCAAAGAAAACAATCAACTTGAGTTTTGGCATAGAGTTAGTTGAAAAGATGGAGAGTAACAAAGGCTACTTTTTGCCCTGGTAAAACATCAAATTCCCATGGGAGATTTATGGCTTACACGAATTACGAATTTAACGCGGGTGAAACCGCAGGAAACAGCTGCTCTGTAATAAAATATCAACTATGAGAATATAGAGATAATACCTTAATACTTCTGCTAGACAAATGAGGCTGGCACAAGCAAAAGATGGTTTTTATGCGTCAGTTTTTAATCCTATTTTGAAAAGATAAATTGCGGTCGTTCTGTCCTGAGGAGGTCGCAAATCCTGATCGATGTGAATTATACATAATTGGCGGCGAGATTATCATTATTGTATTTTTTTACAGACTGACCAACGACGTGAGACAATGCGATAATACTAATACGTATCAGGTAGAAGCGCCGCCACCATCACCGCCGCCAGCCGTCATCAACCCACCTCCTAAACGTAAGTTTTACTAATTACCTAATTAAAACCAACAAAATTTTCTCACGTCATTCGTCAACTTCGTTCGTTTTTAAAAGTAGACGTCATCGATTTTTGACGTCGTCAGCGTGGATAATTGTATGTAAAAACAAAACACAATCGCAAAGACTAAATACAATACAGAAGGAAAAGTTGACAACAATGAAGTACAAAGGCCGGCCTTATCGCTTTGAGCGATCATTACTGAATGAATGTATTAGGAATGCCAATGAAATAAAATTACTTTATTATATTATAGCTATTATATTTAATTATGTGTAGGGATGAAGAGATAACTTAAAGTTAATTCATCTAATCTTCGACAGGACCACTGCTAAGCTCGAGCTACGTCTGCGGCTGGCGCAGTACAGCGCTCCACTTCGTTCGACCGTCTGACGTGAAGCGACGCGATCCCAAGCCTAAAGACATCGTCTCCATTGCCAGCCAGAAACATGTACTGACTAGTGCAGAGGGCTGGAAGGTGCATCATCTAACGGCACAGATGGATGACTTGGTATGTTACCTTTTATTTACGTCATAATTTGCATCTTTTTTTCTCACTAAGAATTTCAATTTTTTTTATTAAGTTTATTTGGTACACAAAAAAATGACAAGCAATAAGAGAATACACACAAAAACAAATAAATATGATCTGGCTTGAAATTTAACCTGTGTACGAGTATGTGCACACAAGAAATAATATAATGACATCATAAGAAGACTTATACATAATTTTAAACATACTTACAATTATCACAACTTTTGATGTTTGAGACAAGGAATATAAAAGTTGGAATATAATATGTACATACTACATACTTATTAGGTAACAAAAAATTAAACAACAATATAGTGTCGTACGGGGGAGGCCTATGTCCAGCAGTGGACGTGTATGGGCTGATGATGATGATGATGATATGTACATACCTAATTAATGGTTAAAGTAGGCGAGAAGCTCTCTCGAACATCGTCGCCCCCGCGGTTAAATACTAGGTTCTGCCCGTAGCCTGGCACGCATTTTAAAATAAAAAAACTAGCCTTTACATGTTATTCCAGGTTCAGATCTTTGTGTGCATAATTTTTGCCCGATCAATACAGTAGCTTTGGCTTTATCTTCAGCCAAACATCTTCACAACGGCACAAACTTTCGCCTGCGTAATATTCAGTAGGATCCTAAAAACTTATGACCATGGCGGGAATCCATCCTGCAACCTTCTACTGAGCACGGTATTTTCCTTGGTATTCCTTTCACTGCTGGATATAGACGTCCCGAAGTGTGCCATCCACCACACCACAGTCCCTATACTCAATGTCCTGCGCATCCATTGACGCCGCGAGACTTATCGTCGATCCACCTAGCAACCGGGTGCCAGGCTTAGTAATCTATTAGGTCCATGTCAAAATAGTTACAAGATTGAGAACTTACTAAGGGAAACGAATAAGCATTTAAAGATTTGTTTCTTTGGCTAGGTAGGATTTTGTGACAACGCGCTTTTCCTTTTGTTATGCCAATAAGTTTAAAAGTACATATTGTACCTACCTAGCATTCGATTTTACAATAGTTGATTGATTGTTTATGATAATGATTCTCACACTGTTTAATTTTTCCAGATGTCACTAGAATCTGACGTGGGCGACCAGTTAGCGGGTCTACTCAGAGCGTTGGAGACGGCTTCGGGCAAAGCACTAAACGCGTTGCAGCCACACTCACACACAATCCTCGAACTTCTCAAGGTAATAAACGCATAACACTAACTCCCACACTCAGAGTCGCTAAATGGGTACTTAGGCCGTCCTTAGTGTAGATTTTAGGCACAAATTTACACTAAGGAACAACCTAAGTAGCCATTATGTAACTCTGAGTGTGGCAGTAAAGGGGTAAATACCTGTGGCGTTCATCTGCCACTTGTCAGCTGGAGTCTTGCAAAAAATACATTTTAGATACTAGTCGCAACATTAATGACAGTTTGAACAACGCCAGTCATCTCGCTCTGACTTGTTGAACTCTCGGACAAGTACTCCAAAAGAAACTTAATTGCATTGTGACTAGAGTCTAAATTTATTTTAGTAGCAGAGGCAGACGGACTTATCACCGTCAGTACCAGTGTTTTTGGTATAAGCTTAAACCAAATTTTCTGCCTTACATGTTTATTCTAATAAACCCCGTCGTCAGAATGTGACTTTTATAATCCATGTGTTTGTTTCAGGGTAACATCCAAAGGAGTAAGATAGTATGTGAAGGTATTCAAGAGGCCCGAGATGACATCCTGAGAGTATTCACGCACAGAAAGTCAGTTTCTGACATCCTAGCGCGGCAAGCCGACAAGAGGTGCTTCAGAAAACATCGCTCGCAATCGTAGCGTTACGCTCACGAATCTCAACCAACGTACCATTTTAGAACACAGTTCAGTTGAATAGAATAAGATAGTAAGCAGTAGAATGGTGCAATTTTGTAATAATTATAAATGTCCATAATATTGATAATTTAATGCCTTCAATGAAACTGATGATTCTAATGTGGCAATAATAATTCTGTAAATAATCTTAGTGTAAAAATATGAAGTTAAACATAATATTTTATTTTTTAAGTTCGGGGGTTCCTTGAATGTGTTGTTTTTTGTGAGTTAGCATAAATATTTTTAAATAAATTTCCTAATGATTTATTCTGTAATTTTTCTTGATTCAACTGCTATCACTAGAGTGCTACAATATTTCTGTGGTACACCACAGATTTGTATTTCAGTTAAAAACCGCGTAGATTGTGACTGAAAATAACCGCCTCTTGCTGCTGCTCCCGCTAGGATCATATTGGATCATAGATAGAGATGGGCCGAAATTCGTTTTACATTCGGTTAGACCGAATTTCGGCAGCTTGAGCAGACTTCGGCATTCGGTCGAAATTAAATTGAAATGCAGAACATTCGGTGCAAGAAAAATAGTAAAATACCTACATGCACTATTTTGACTGAAATTAATATAAATCATATCTATCATAATAAGCGTAAAATAAAATTAGGCATTTTTAATACTCAATCATATATTTAGTTAGGATAGGAACATGTAAACCTTAAATTAGTTCTTCTTTGTTTGAGGAGTCTTATAAATTTTTGCATAATTAAAAGACAATAAATAAACTTAGTATTAAAGTTTTTTAAACTTACGCGATCTGAACACATTATTATTAAAAATTCACGGGTATTATATTAAGAGAAACGGTTTCTCAGTGTGTTGCGTGTCGTCCGAGTGTTCAGATGGACATTCCTATATTTTCAGAAGACCAAGTGAGGTTAGTTGCAAAATATGCTGCCCCCTCTTCACAGAGGCGGTTGCTCCAGTACTCATCCCGTGACCGATTAAACCTGTTGAAACGTCGGAAAAAATAAATAAATAAACGCGATAAATACCCGTTAATATTTAATAATAAAGTTAGTATTCTTCTAAAAAAATATCAGTAACTAGAGTAACTACATATTTTGCGTAAATTTAATTTAAAAAAAAAATCACTTCTTACGGATACTAATTTTGATTGAAATCCCTTTTGTTTACAAACTAAACATTTAGAATTATGAAAAGGTCTTTTGTTTCAACCAAAGGTTTAAAGTTCAATTATTTTATCCATCTACTCATATTTAAAATTTGTCAGTTTTAGGCAAGGCGATCCACTTTCTCCAAAACTGGAGAAAAATGTAACCTAAATCATTTAAGATTTGCCGACGACATAGATGAAAAAATGCTTGCCCCTCAGGTCTTTATTTATGCTTCGCCCACCATACGGACATAAGTTTTTGGGCAGCAGCATTGAGATATCTGTCTAGCTCTGATGCAATTGGACTTTTGGTTTGTAAAGTAGAAGATTGCAACTTTAATGCTGCCGGTTCCTTCCTCCAGAACGTTTTGTATAAACAAAAGCACACACCGATGAC
Organism: Eupithecia insigniata; assembly: GCA_947859395.1. Lineage (NCBI taxonomy): Eukaryota > Metazoa > Arthropoda > Insecta > Lepidoptera > Geometridae > Eupithecia > Eupithecia insigniata. Next base: position 10,866,765 of record OX401999.1, on the reverse strand, counting down.
ATATTAGCTAATGACGGCCGGCCCAGGGCCACGCGGGGGAGCGCGGAATGCGGGTGGGGGGCATCAGCAATTCTAACAATTCATGGAAGTGCGTACTGCGTAAACAAGTCATGACGTATCGCTCTCGAGAAAGCGCCCGTCTTCAATCCCCTTCTGGGAAAGCGAACTCCATCTTAGGCCACATCTTCACTTTCCCAAGTGAGATGGTGGTCAAACGCTATACCATTCATAAAAAAAGCGCGGTGAAATTAAATCAAAGTTCAGCCGAATTTTTAATTTTAACCGAAGTTCGTATTCAGTTCAAACCACATTCGGCCCATCAGTAAGTTTTCATAAGATTAATAAATAAATAAATCTCGAATTATAGTTACTTGTTGTTTAGGGAGGTTGTCTTAAAATAATATCTAATTAAGTAGGTACCGATAACCGAAGTTAAGCAACATCGGGTGCGGTCAGTGTTTAGATGGGTGACCGCATCATGTAGGCTTTTTGCATTTTTTTTTAAATCAATTTGTTATGTAAGGTCCTTTTCACAAATAGTGATGTACGATGGCACGGAACCCTCAGTGTGCGAGTCAAGTCGCACTTGACCGGTTTTATTTATGTTTGGTTCTTCGAATGAATTTAAATTACAATTTATCCCCTCCTTAAAAAAGTATGTAGGTCGCAAATACCAAACTGTCTGTATTTTGTGTCAAATATTTAGTATCAAAATACTTTACAAGATACCTAATATAATTTACAAAATAATTTACCTACTTAATATCAAAATATATTTACATTTATTTTTTATATTTACTTTTTAAATGCATTAGAATTTCTTATCGTAGTTTTTAAAGAAGAAACAGTGGTCTTCAACCATTTAACCTTTTGTGTTAATACTTTCACACGAGCACGTGATTTAATGAGAGACTTTTTAACCCGATGCATTGTTGTTTGTTTTGTACATCTGATTGTGAGTGATTTTTCATAGTGATGATCATGCCTGATATTATTTGTAACTTCAAAAATATTTCTGGATGGCGTAGTATTTTCATGGTAGTGTTCATTCTTTATATTTTCATAGACTTCGGGGATTATCCGAGGCTTCTTTTGGGATTTACTTTTACTGGCCTCTGTAACATTATATATTTTACCTTAGAAATATACACCTTCCGATCACATTACTTTATCTTTAAGTTTAGATATTTACCATCAAAGTTAGTAATCATAGGATGATAGATATTGATGTTGCTCCATTCCGTTTTTAATTCAGGTTTCTCAGATACACACAGTGTTGGGGTAACCATGTCATCATATACTGAAGGTTTATTTACTGTTTTTTTTTATTGTTATATTTTTAATCTGACTTCAACGAATATACAGAGAAGATAGTACAATCATCACCTTCATCAATAATACCTGGGTTCTCACCAAAAAAATGTAGGTACGCAGTGTACCTAAAATTTTTTGGTGAGAATTTTTTTAAGAGGTACGTGAAGAGTGCTTAACTATACAGTCCTCAGTGAAATGTTGACTACAAAGATGATCATTAGACTTACATTAGGACTCCAATATTCCATTCCCATATTTTTCAGCCATAACTGCTTAGTTAGGTCTGTGGGAAACCTAAAATTAGAAAATCGGTCAAGTGCGTATCGGGCCCCTTAGTAGTGGAGCGTTCTGTAGTTGCACAATTTATCATCATATAAGACGTGCATAACTTTATTTTATTTACTAGGTACAGACTTTCCACAATTAACAACCTCTGGTAAGTTTATCCATTTCAAAAAAAATATATGTAGATCCGACCGAAAGTTCGGTCAGTGTTCGGCCAAAAAATCAAGATTCGGCAGCAGTTTCGGTTTCGGCCGAACTGACACCGGGGCCGAAGGTTCGGATTCGGCTGAAAATTTAGGTTAGTCGGACACTAATAACCTAGTTTGGGAGGCTGAAGGACTTTCAAAGCATTATTAAGCTGATTTGCTCAAAACTAAATAAAAACTTCAACCATGCAATCAAACGAACTTTGTTATTACTAGTACCTTTGACAGACAGCCATGTATTTAGGTACTTACTTGTGGAAGGTTATTCCACTGCCTTTTTCGTAGTGAGTCCTACAAAATTCACATACTCTCATGTCAAAAATGATAGGTTATTCAGCTCAATCATGAAAAATCAAGTCATCAAAACTTTCTTAAAATAACACTTGAAGTTGTTCTCTTATTTCATGGATCGCTGGCTGGCTGTATCCAATATTTACTCTATGTCCAATACCATGGCTGTATCTATCACTAGCTGCTGCCCGCGCCTTCGCCCGCGTTTTATCAGCCTATATGTTATTCCAAACTATACCCATACCAAATTTCAGCCTAATCGGTTCAGTAGTTTTTGCTTGAAAGAGTTACAAATATCCATACTTCCATACATACATACAAACTGACGTTTCTAATATTACGGTGCATTCCGAATTACGCTAAAATCAATATCATCGCGCTCACACGCGTTCCGTATTATCGTGAGCGCGACAACGTTGTCCCGTGTGACGTCATAGATGACATCATTACATGCGCCATTTTGCGATATCAACGACCATGCTATAAACTGAAATCTCTGTGAGCGTGCTGTCAAATCTGACAATTGGGTTTGTTTACTAACGGTTTTTTCTTAGGGTTTTTTCAACAAAACGTTCGTTTGCAAATTTTTACTAAGAAATGGAAATAATTATAGAAGACCAAATGAACGGTCGGAGAATAACTTTGATGATCTCTTTTTGTATTGCAATGAGATATTGACATTGACACCACGACACGACATGTGACCGTGAGCGCGCTCATAAGTGTTCCGAATTAATGTTAGCACTCAACTGTCAATATCGTGATATCTAATTTGGAACGCAAAATATTTTTGTGATCGCTATCAGCGCTGTAATCGTAATTCGGAATGCACCGTTAGTAGGATGTCCGTTTCCGTCGTGTCACTGTCAGACAGTCCAAAAAATAACCATGTCCATGTACTCTATGAAAATAACCTCGATCTCAAAGTAAAAAAAAATTGCTATTTATAAACAACTGGCGAAATTTGTGAAAGATTTAGTTTTCTAACATTAATAAAATATGGCTAGCAGCAGATTGGAAAGAATCGGAACAATTTTTACCCGGTAAATATTAATTGTCAATAAATATAATATCTAGCCAGATATTCCATTTAATTTGCTTTGTACAATGTTTATCATTCTGTGTTTCTGCTTTGCGAGCTGCATGTTACCAAAAGCTTTGGATTCATTAGTATGTCCCAATTTTATGTTCTTATTAAACATAAATAAACCTTTACAAAGACGAAACTAACCTAAAAATTGTTACCTACTTTTTAGAGTTGAAGGGCTTTTGATCCGCGGAGGAATGAAGCCAGATGACAGACCACTGTGGTTCGATGTGTACAAGGCTTTTCCACCACTTGCGGAACCCAAGTTCGCTCGACCCAAGCCTGCCATCAAACCCATTCGCCAAATATTCTACCATGAAGATGCCATCCGAGCGTTAGTATACAACAAAACTCAAATTTTCTATCAAGACTAAGTATCCATCCTATTTAGACCAAATAAAATAAAGTCTAATTTTTGCAGGAAATTCCATACAAAAGGACATGGAACAGGTGTTGTTGATATGATGAGTCAAAACAATGAAACACAAACCAAAAGATTAGTCCAACAATATCAAAAGTTGCAAAGCGAAGGTGTACCTGAAGAGGAAATCATTGAGAAATCAGCTGCAGCTGTAGGAGCAGAGCGAAAAGAACAATATGAGGCATTCAAGGCAACTAAAACTCAAGCACAAAAACCCATCAACCCTGAATCGATAACTGCCAAAGTTTTATCTGATGATATTTTTAACGAATGATTTACCTATTATAGTCTGTAATCTGTATATTTTATAATGTAGCTTAAAAGTAGTGATAAATTATGGTATGCTGTATTAACAAACAGGTTTTCATTATTTATAATGAAGCATGTAAGTAGTGATAAATAAAAATAAATAAGTATAGTTTTCATTCAATGATTCAATTTACTAGTGTCACACCAAAGATTATAGGACTATGTATGTTCCTATCTATGGTGGCACACAATGCAAAACCTACTGTCACCCCATGGTTAAAAGTAACATTACATTAACATTTTTCGAAAACTCCCAAGATGATTTCGGACTTTGGCCCATATCTATTTCAATAGCCTAAGAATAAGAACTGACTAGATGGAGTAAAAATTTAACCCCTAAGGGCCGCCATACACGGACTGCTCGGGCAGTCATAGTCATCAGTGAAGCTGCAGTCAATTGAAACGACAAATAAACGATTGTTACTTTAAAAATAAATATGATAACTGCTTGGAGCTTGATAAACATTGAGTCAGGTTCATGATTTCAACTACCACTGAAGCTACTAGGACATATTACTAATCGCGTTATCTTATCTCGGAGATAAGAGCCAGTAAAACGCGCCTTGTTGGTACTATGCTTAGTATGTCATCACATCAAGCTAGCTTTACTGTTGTGTGGAGTTTTTGGGAAAAACAAGTAATTTATTTTTAATCTTTCAAAATGGGACAAAGGAAATCACTTTTATTTTACTTTGCTGTAATCTTAGGTGAGTGACACAGTGAAGTTAATGAGCATACTAATACGCCAATAATAGATTATTTGCTCGATTAAGGTAAGTAGGTAGGTACCTAGGCTATGCTATCCAAGTGCTTTGTTCTTGGAAATGGTAAATTACTGAATGACTAACGAAAGCGTATGTACGTAGGTACCTACCTAGCACTAACACCATAGACTATACCCAGTCTGACTAACACTAATAGTTCCTACCAAATCGAGGATAGGATGTAATGTAAGGAACCTCACCTACCTACCTATGTTGGTAGAGCAAAGAAATTTACTCAGGGCTGCTGATTTAATAGCAGGCAGCTGCATTTTTGATGCGGTCGACAAACTGCAGACTAGGGCGCTCTTATGTATCCAGCAATGTACTACAATTAAATAGTAGGTAGGTATTGGCTGATGATGTGTGTCCTAAACCGAGTCTCTCCACTCCATAGTAGTCTTATTGGACGTGTACCCTTAGAGCGTAGAGGTACCTACAATCGGTGTAGGTACGTAACTTACTATGATCTACTTTAATTCGAACCTACCTACTTAAGATTAAATTGCATAAACCCATAATGTTATGAGATAACTTCAGTGTGATATGGTTGGATGCTTTATTGTTTTCAGTTATCCTCAGCACTCTTACACAAGAAACTGAGGCAAGAAGAAAAATTCTCCGCGGAAGGCGTGTGATGACTCGCACATACTATCGTAAGTACAATCTTCCGTAGTATAGACGTGATGAGTCCTTGCACTTAACACTCCACTCTATTTGTTTACGTTACAGGTGGCAATGCAGTACCAGCTTGGGCAATCAGTCTTATGGCTGGCATAGGAATGCTTTTCGTAGGTGGAATCCTTTACGTCATCATGCGGAAAGTAGTGCTGTCGTCAGAAACAGGAACCCTTAACACATACCAACCAGCTATGCAGCAAGACATTCAAGTTTGATAACCACAACGGCTGTTTATTTTAGCTAAGGTTGATTTGTTATTGTGTTTCAAAAGTCCCATCGAGTTTATATCTATTATTTTAATATGTAAAGTAACAGTATAGTGCAGGTAGGTAGTAGGTGCAGGTAAAATAGTAAAGTGCAGGTATTAAATGACGAACTATCGATCCGAAGCTATTTTCTAGAAATAAAACGTATTTTAATTATTATGTATTTATTTATTTCATTGAGGGTAAATTTTCATGTGAATAGTCATTTTAATTTATGTCTATTTGGGAATTGTACGAGATTGTAATGGAAGTGAGAAAATAATTAAAATTCTCTACGATGGTATTTGTCGGGATCGAAGTAGGAGGTGACGACGACACGATTGCTGAACTTACGACCCGTGAGAGTCTGTTGCGCCTTCTGGCAGTCAGCAATGCTGTTGAACTCTACAAATACCTGAAAGCATAACAAGAGTAGAGCTTTACTAACTCCAAGTTTCAAATTGAATCATTTTTGACTCCCTTTAAAGGAATACATCAAAAAACTGCAAGGTTTTTACATCTCCGAATCTCTTGAATGCTCCAATAGGTTTTTATTGATGATACCAAAAACTTCTCTCCTACCGTCACAAATCACGTAGTTTACGAGTTTGCGTTCGATGAATCGGGTAAATCGGTACCCGGCATGAAGGCGGCATAGACATTGAGATAACAAATTATGAAAATTCAAGTACCTTTCCACAGCCCGGTACTTCTACGCCTTCAATGGGTCTTGGGATTTCTATACTGCGCACGCAACCATACTTATTGCATTCCTCCCTGTGAATCAAACAATATAAGTTATCTGCTGATTTTAAAAGTTGTTGCATGATGTAAAGCTGGACTGTATGATAATCCTAGTTAAGGAATTACCCCCTGCACTAGTTTGTCTTTGGTGATTCTTGATGCTTTTGTTACAAAAATATCAAACTAGAGGTTCCTTTTTTACTAGCTGCAAGAGTTTTTCTTACATTAGTATTATTTCATACAGCAGTAAACAATCAGAAGACTCACTTGATATCCTCCAAGATATCCTCATACTCCTCTTCATCACGCAGCTCGTCCGGAGTCACCATGTTGAGTAGACAGAGAACCTCAGTTGCCGGACCGGCGCCGGCGAGCGTCATTCCAGCCACTTGGAGCTGGACCGGCGCCGCGCCGGTCATCGCTGACGACAAATACATTGCTGTGATTGGTTAATCAGGTAGTCAAAATTAGGATTGCTTTCATTACATGGTTTATATACAGGGATTTAATTTTGTTTTTCATGTTTAGTTCTAAGTTTTCTGATTAGTTCACAAGAATAATGATGTAACAAATTCAGCCACCTAAGGCAGAGTAGAACATGCCATAGCGCTGATCTCCTAACATGCTACAGTTCTATTCACGGTGGAAAATTGAGACAATGAATTAATGGCAGGTAAACTAAAACATACTAAGACTTGAAGGTACTCAATTAGAATGAAGATTTTAAATTCAAGAGATAAAAACTAAATGAAAAAAGATATATTGCATAGTTACCTAAAGTTGAATTCTTTGCTCCAATACTTGCTCGCTGTACTATAAGTTTCTTGTCTCCAAGCTGCATTCCGTTCAGACCTGCTATGGCCTGAGAAAAAATTACATTTTAATATCCTTCAGCACTTGTTGTGGAAGAACAAGGTTTAGGATAAAGAAATTTCATTACCTGGTCAGTCATTGAAATGTCCACATATTCAGCAAAGGCATATCCCTTGCTTAGTCCAGTAGATGAATCCTTCACCAGATTGAAGGCACGAAGTTGCCCAAAGGACATCAGTAGTTCTTTTACCTATACACATATAACCATATTAGGGCGCAATCAGAGAGCTAATTCAAACAAATACTTGAATAGAATTAACATTTTAAAGATAGGTAATATCTATTTGATTGGATATTGATTTACTGTTCCCATGTATTTTGCTCTCAATAAGGCTTCATTTATAAATGATTGTAATCTGACCTGTGTCTAGGCGCAAGTTAGAATCAGATGTGAATGTAGGAGACTTGCCTTGAAGTGCCGATGTCTCATTCAAGTACAAGACGGTATAGGTGAGAATGAGAGACAACAGTGACACGCGAGCCGCGAGTGTGCCAAATCTATGCTAGGGAGGGGCAGAAAGCAAACTATATCAGTGAATTGTTTGTGATCAGAGCGTGAGGAGCACGCTCTTCCGCGAGGGTACCTGTGGAAATTCCTGAAAGGAACAAAACAACGCGGCTCACTGCTGGCTTCAACGATGCCCTGTCAACTGTTGAATCTCGCCCTGAAATGCGGCATCTGATGCCACCTAGTGGGGTTTTCCTACTGCCTCATAGGTGTTCACAAACTATATGAAAATAATTATTTATGAACACCTTACTCGAGGTCTTGAGATGCTCCTAAAGCTAAAATAAAAATGTGTTGCTATTGATTGAGAGTAGAATGGAACAGCCTTTGACCTAAAAAGATAATAAAATGCGGAGTCTGGTTACCCACCTGCAACATATAATTTTGCAAATCAAAAAGAAAATTGACAAATATTTTATAATCCAAATACTAGTTTTGAAAGTTATCAGATTATGAGAATGCTTGACCTTGTGTTGTACCAACTTTACAGGCAGGCCACAAATAAATTATTAGTTATTAATGAGCGTCTAGTATTTCCTTGATGTAGGATTTTATTCTTACTCAAGAAAATTAAGTGGCACTGCCTTTTAAAATGTGATAAATTAAAAAACATTTATCACAAAACATTATATTCAGAATATGAAGTAATAGGCATGCCAAGTGAGTAAGATACTTTTATATATGCCTTAAGGCTGATTTGGCAAGGTCATCTGAGTATAAAATTTTGCTGCAAATGTTTTTATATAGTCATAACATATTCTTGTGGGAAATGATGGTCACTTACTTGGTCTTCATTTAGGTAATTCGGCAAACCACCAATGAATATTTTGTGTGGTGAATCTGGAACTACTGTGCTAATTACCCCAGCTGAAAAATATAAACAAATTAGGTTTCTTTTCAATTTGATTTATACACTAATATATTTCTGCTTCTTGAATGAAACTTACCAGGCACATTGATAGATGGATTCTCAGTTCCCGGCATAGGCTGGTAATCATGTGGCCGTCTTATCTTCAAGCTCTGCCCTTTGAAGTTAATACCATCAAAAGCCATGGCCTGAGTTGTTTCATCAATTGATCTAAACTCCAGGAATGCGAAGTTCTTGTCCAAATTAATTTGACAAGCCAATACCGGGTTACCGGCAGCTTGTGCCAATCCAGAAAGATGCATTTGCTGATTGAAAAATTCCATAGTTTCTTCTTCAGTGACGCCAAATGGAATATTGCCGACGTACAGTCGCCTCGCTTGACGTGTAATAGTGGAGCCTACGACTGGTACGGCCGCTTGTGGTGTATCGGCGACGATGTTGGCCGGGATCTGACCAGCAGCCTGCATAGCTTTGTACTGAAGAGGTGTGATATGTTCGAAACCCGGCGGCGGCACATCCCAATACAGAGAAGGTTTACGGCGACGGGACCTCTTGCTAGCTGGATTTGGTGATTTCGATCGACTTCTTTTCTTTTCTCTGCGTTCATTGCGTTCTCGTTGTGGAGATCGTGATCTAGAGCGGCGCCTTTCGCCTCGAGAGCGCGATCTACGTCGGCGTTCTAACAAAATAGAAGATGTTGAATTAGGACATTTGAGACAAATCAGAGTCATTTATTTATAAAAAAAGTTACCTTTATCTTCGCCCATTTCTGTAAACAGATAATTCTACGCAGTAAATCACAATTGAAACGCGCTTTCGATTTTTCGCATCACCTCGACAAAGTAAAATGGCGTTGGCAGCCGCGCATAAACAAACATAGAGCAGCAACAACAAAATATCAAGACAAGCAAGACCAATGAAACAAACCAACAACAGCAAGCCAACGAACGGACTAGTCTGTGGCTAACTTCATGTTAGTAGGGCTGGAGTTGGTAATATTGAATGAATTAAGCCCGAAACCGAGTATGTTCATTCCATCTTTCATTGTTCTGGTAGGTTGGCAGAACTGATTATTTTTTGTGTCGACAGACATTTTGACAGACATAGGTTGACAGTCGACTTCTTTCTACTTCGTTCGTTATTATCTACTCTATGCTATGCCAAACTTTATGTAGAGCACAAACTATATAGGGATACCTACTACGTATTGATGTAGAGTAACATAAACATAATCGTATAAAGTGTTTTTGTAAACAGCGGTAAACTGGTAAACAGCGAGCGACTATCAAAGTGAAAGTTGGTTTGGTCCCTCAAGTGTTTTCTAAATCGTGTATGAGTTAGTAAGTTGTATGAAACGGTGAATAGAGGGAACATTATTGCCTTTCGCAATTTCATGCCGTTTTAGGTAGTTATTATAAACTTATTGTATATTACTTTGAAATGGTAAGTAATTATAATTAATAGGATATCTCCATGGTTATGTGCTTGCTGAGTTTTCTCTATTTATTTTAATTCTTCTAGGATATACAAAATAGTAATGGAGATTTGAAGAAGAGGTGGAACACGTCCCAGAGTGAAACTTTAGAAAAACTTGATGATGGCGATCAGAAAAACAAACCAGAAGTTACTACGAATATTAAAACAATAGCGCTTATATTCGTGTCTCTGCTGCTAGATTTATTAGCTTTTACTATGATTTTGCCGCTACTGCCTTCGCTCATGGATTACTACAATAAGGAGGAAGGGCAAGGGAATGGTTTATACGCCTGGCTACTGCAGGCAGTTAGAGGGTTTCAAAGGCTCACGGGTGCGCCGGACCGGTTTGTGTCCGTATTGTTCGGAGGCGCTCTCGGCTCGTTATACAGCTTTCTTCAATTCCTAACTAGCCCAATTGTTGGAAGCCTCTCAGATGCCTATGGAAGGAAGCCCATGTTACTAATATGTTTGGTAAGTTGTTTAAACAACCACAATACCTACTATTATTGGGCTCATCCCCAGCCCCCACAGCAGGGCTTGTTTCCATACACAAATTGATGAAAATACATTCAAATATTATACTTCAGAATACAAAAACAGATCTTAGACTGAATTAGGATATCTGAAAACATTTTATCAAATACAAATGTGATAAAAAATACCAATGGCAATATTTTGTATCTCAATTGCTGATAAACTAGTTTTATCACAAGATCTGTAATTTGACCCACTTTCATTGTAAACACATACAAGAAATACAACATATTATATTATAATCTTACAAAACTTGCTTCATTAAAAACCTAACAGATAATTTAAATAGGTAGGCCCAACCTAAAGAGAAAATTTAATACAAGGTCTTGTGTTTCCATCCTGTTCCTTTTATCTGTCCAATGATTGCAATGCAAATTACTTTAAAATTGTTTCAAGGAGAACACAACTAGTTTTTATTGAAAAACCTTATGCTTGATTTACACTTTAAAAATATAAAGTGCGAGTGACAAGTGTAAGTGATTAGTAAAATCAGCATGTAAACTGACAAAGAGTAAATCAGGCATTAGGAAATATATAGATTTTATCTAAGCACTGGTCTACTCCATAGGGGAGCCCTATGTCGAGCTGACGACTAATATCGGCTGATGATGAAGCACTGGGTTCTCTGCAATCTGGTTTTTTAGTTTAATGTGATTTACATATTGTACTTGACAGACATGAATATCATAAAAAAAAAAGTTTATTATTTTTCCCAGACAGGTATAGCCCTTTCGCATGCACTATGGAAGTATGCAAGCACCTTCAGTTTGTTTGTACTGGCCAGATTTATCGGAGGCCTGAGCAAAGCCAATGTCAGTCTGAGTATGGCCATTGTCACTGATGCATCCAATGAAAAGTCCAGAGCGAAAGGAATGGTAACTATTTATTTATAATAAAATGCTTCATGAACTTTATACTCAATGAAATATAAGACTAGCAACCCGCCCCAGCTTCTTACATATAGGATACCAGGAGCCCTATTTTATTTCTTCATTACGCAATTTCATGTTTTGTTTCGGCCAAAGCTGGTATGTAGATAATGTACTATGGTGTATTAAATTACGGTTTTTCATTTATCTCTATTTTTACACGCCGCACGGCAGGAAGAAAATTCAGTTGACGTAATTTTTTCCGAAATCCTCAATAATTATTGTTTTAATTCAGACCATTATCTCAAAACGAATTAAATAACAAATTATATCATTGTTTAAAAACCTGCTTGAATCACTCTATCCATTGGTGAAAAGGTAGTGTGAGGAAGATTTAGCGGAAAAACAGACAGACTTGAAAAGCGACTTTATTTAATTTTGTAAATAACCTGTATCATGGAATTTTATATGTATAACATGTTGCCAAGGAAAATATGCATATTATTATTTCACCTATTTGTACTACACATCATGCATAACAGACCATAAAGCGACTTTATTTAAGACTATATTTAATTCAATAAATAACCTGTATCATGGAATGTTATACATAACATGTTGCCAAGGATATTATGCATATTATTATTTCACCTATTTGTACTTCACATCATGCATAACAGACCATAATACGTAAAGGTCAAGTCATTGAAAACCACATTTTGCCTCTACAAAATAAGAATTTTAAATTATGATCAAATACAGGTTGTGCTAATAAATATATAAATATAATGATATTCCTTATCCAATTATCGAATAACAGCCGTCACTTTTTATTTAATTGGATTGCATGGATTCTTTGTGCCAGGACATTTAAATATTTTTTGCAGTTTATAATATTTCCTTGGAAGAATATGGATAACGATTTGCTGCAAATTACTTCGAATAGTTTTATTCATTTTAGATTGCAAAATAAATTTTCCACATCTAGTAGTAGGTAATCTATTTACATATATTATATATCTGTGACCGCGTTAAGTTTTATTATGTATTTTTCAGGCACTTATTGGTTTGGCATTTTCTATTGGGTTCATTGTTGGCCCTTTAGCAGGTGCCTGGTTTGCCAAAAACAGTGATGCTACTTCCGGTCTATGGGGAGAGAGGCCAGCTATGTACGCCCTATTTCTTTCACTCGCAAACATAGCACTTGTGTGGATGTTTATACCTGAAACCCTTGCCAAGGTAATAAGAACCCATTATGTGTAGTGTTAAGATCTAATATGGGTTGATATTAATACTTTGTTTTGTTTTAGGAGAAAAGAGCGCCGCTAACTTTAACACTAGCAAAAAGTTTGGATTACGTATCTCCATTGCATTTATTGAAATTCACAGCAGTTAAAAACTTGTCCACTCATCAGAACAAAGTTCTATCGAAATTGGGACTGATTTATTTCCTTTACTTATTTATTTACTCTGGGCTTGAGTTTACTATCACATTCCTGACTCATCACACATTCCAGTATTCTGCAATGCAACAAGGGAAAATGTTCTTAGTTATAGGTAAGTCATCAATAAATATCTTATTTACTTGTAACTATTCAACTAATATGAACTAACAAAACTAATTTAATAACCAAAACTTAGTTTGTTTTAGGTATTAAATTAGTTTAACCCTATAAAATAAATAAAAAATAATCATTTATTTCAGGCATCACAAGCAAGTACATAGATAGTAACTTAACTAGGGCCCACATAATTAATACCTTGGAGACTAACATACATAATTATAAAAAACTTATAAAGAATGAGTGAGTTAGTGATATAGGTCGTGTAGGTAAATATTGTGATTCAAAATGTCATGCTGTCCCGCTTAGATCGTATTAGAAATATATGATCTAAGCGGGAGAGCATGACACTTTCAATCCCAATCTTTATCTGCACCACTTATAGGTACCAATAATTATAAAACTCTTATTATCGGTATCTTACCTAATCTTAGGATCTTCATCTAATTCCTTTATTACAGGAAATAAAAATACACAAAAGCATAAAAATTTTATACAAGTAGAAAGGTGAATTAACCCTTGAAACAGAGGTTGTCTGAAAGACGGTGACTCAATCAATAAATGTTGTGTTGTGACAAACTATTAGCGACGAAGCTATGCGTTACGGTGCAAAGCGTTACGGCTTTATCATCATGATTCAGCAGTAAAGTTATCGGAAGCGCTAAATTTAAGACGGAGATATAGGAGGTCATTTTGTGAAAAGAATAGGCATAGGATATCGCGTTCATATTTCACTTTTAATATCATATATAACATAACGTCCAATAATGCTTAAAAAGCTGGAAAAGATCAAACGCCTCTTCTCAGCGGTTTAGCCCGGCTAGCCGCGTCCCGGTGTGAATTGAGCCTAAGAGACACAGTCCATTGAGTCGAGGTTTTTAAATATGTTTAAATCCTATCAAGTAATATAAATGCGTAAGTGTGTTTGTTTGTCCTTCCTTCACGCCCTACCTACGCAACCAATCGACTTGATATCGAATGATATAACTATTTGTGGCATAGAGTTAGTTGAAAGGATTGAGTTGTGAGTAACATAGGCTTAATTTTTCCTGGTAAAACATCAAATTCCCATGGGAGATTTACCTACGGGAAAAAATACCATTTTATCCCCCTAGAAATGTGAAATTCCAATTGAATGTGGGTGAAACCGCGGGGAGCAGCTAGTTTTAAATAATTATTCCTTATGAACGTAAGCGGGTTAACTGAGAACCTAGTTTTTGTTGAAAGAACACCAACGTAAAATAATTAATTTATATTCTGTTCATCAAGTATATTCTGTTAAATCTAAATAATAATTTTAATTATAGTATCCCATTCCAGGTGTAATAATGGCAGTATTACAAGGGGGAGCGGCGCGGCGGCTCGGTGCAAGAGGAGCAGAGAAGGCTGCATGCTACGCGCTCGCCCTAACACCACTATCGTTCATATGCATAGCGCTGGCCGCTAGCGACGTCACATCGCCATCGCCTCTTACGTGGTTGTGGAGCGGACTTGTGCTGTTTGCATTGTGTGAGTATTAACAACTGCCCACTGATGGGATGACCGGATGATCCTGCAAAGCAGTAGGCTTTCAATATCGCAAGGTGATATGAATCCACCTTGCAATATTGAAGACCTTTCTTATTTTGTGCTATAGTCGACGCGCTTGTCGCACGTCTTGACGAGTTTGTTGGCGGCGAACCTTGCTTATGATTTTTTACAGGGGATTGGTTATGGATTACATTTTTGGCTTGGATTACACTTCCATAATCAGTGGCAGTGCAATATTAAGAAAATATAGAACAGGTTTATTTCTTATCTACTCCTTACAATTTCTGCATAAAAAGTAGGTACATATATATTTAGATTATTCCTAAAAATCTTATCAATTTTACAAAATTTCAGCCACAGCGTTTGCAGTATCTTGCATGACATCAATGGCGGCTGCGCAAGCGCCCGCAGAGGCGCGGGGCGCAGTCCTCGGGGCTTTGCGGTCACTCGGCGCATTGGCGCGGGCGGCCGGACCACTGCTCGCTTCATCAGGTACCTACTATTGCCTACTCTGCAACATTAATAAAACAACTGGGTATATATATCGCCGGATCGTAGAATCAGTACGTTTGAAGAATGCCTTTTTTGCAAAATGACGAAATTCAATTAATTACCTATGCCGATTGTACAGCTAAACGTCACATAGCCATCTTGTCAAATGAACATAGGTTTTTCCAAAATTCATCGTTCGTTTTCGGCCTAGCCATTCTACAAATAGGCTGGTTCTACGATCCTGCGCAAGGTAACCGTAACACTAACTCTACTTAGTTTGGCATTAGATGATGCTGTGTGAATGTGATGATTTTATTATTATGGCTGCCAAATCAGTACGTGAGCTATATTCCAATTCAGAATCCCAGATATTTTATGTCAACAAAGACATTTTTGAATGAAAACTTAACAAAAACTGATAACAATAACAGAAAACAACAAGATAACAGCAAAGTTATCAATAAAAACTAAAATACAACTTCAACAACGCATAATCTCACTTGTATAAAAAAAAGGCTTAAATTTGTCGAACGAAATGATGCAAACCTAATAGAATTCCAATGATTTGATAAGTTCTATAAGATTTATTACTCTCTTAATCCTGACGTCAATTCTCTGCAGAATCTAATTATTTCAATAGCTTGTATTGTTTACCTTCAACTCTTTGTTTCAGTATACTGGTGCTGTGGCGCGTCGGTGACGTACACATTGGGAGCGTTTATTCTTATCATTCCAGCTGTGATGTTGTTTAGACTGAAGACATGAACGAACACACATGGCTATATTTAGAAATAAGTAATGATGATCGCAGCCTTTACACTGCCCTTGGTACAATAAGCAATAATTAAAATTAATGGTTTATTTTTATACACTGTACCTCTATTGAACAAGTTTGTTAGGTTCGCTCGAATTATTTATTGTATTTGAACAGTATTAAAATATTTATTTAACAACTTTGTATAATTGCGAAAATAGACGCTCGTGCATAGGCATATAACTTAAAACCTTTTCTGGATAATCGGACTTTTCCAAGGATTAAACATAACCTACCTAACTTACTTTACTATGTAGGAAGTTACATGTGTGAGTGGATATCAAACCCATCAAACTCCTAGTTTGGACTACCCAACCTCTTTGGATCTACCTACTATGCCAACCTCTGTATGAAATATTCAACAGAACATGCAGAATGACATGCCTATGAAGGAAGTTACATGTGTCGGTGGATATCAAACAAATCTAATTTTTGGACTACCCAATATCTTTGTACCTACCTACTATACCAACCTTTAGTACATTACATAGGAAGTTAAATTTTGTCGGTGGATATCAAATCAAACTTGAAATTTTGGACTACCCAACACCAACCATACCAACCTTTTCTACGTATGAAGTTACATGTGTGATGTGGATATGAAACCCGACAAACTCCTAGCGAATGCTTTTTTCAGGGTGAACGTTTTGACTAAGTACCCATTATCTATATACTACACCTGCCTACCAATCTTAACCGTGTCGATCTTCGTAGTCGGCTAAATTATAAAAATCGTTTTATGTGAACATGTATTAGTTTATTTTCTAATCGAATAGAGTACAATGCAAATTGCTAATAAAATTAAAGTTTTATGAATTAAACTTTTAAAATGTTTACATGTCATTCTGCATGGCATGAAAAATGCTTCGACGCAGTGACTCCCACCCGCTGCGCTTGGTTTCAGCCACTAGCTTGCTTTGTAATTTGTTGATGTCGTATTCTAACTCGTCTACGAGCTTTTCAGTTTCGGCTTGGTGATCAGCCTCCATGTCTTGACAACTGTAAGGGTTAAAAATATCTAAATTAGCATAGCAGGTCGTCCATGCCATGCCTGTAGGCAATGGGTAGGTAGCTACTTGTTTTACTTAAGTACTAAAGTAATAAGGTACCTGTTTGTCCTGCAGTGGGACAATGTGGGATAAAAAAAATATTAGTTTAGTGTGAAGATAAGATACCTACCATATTAAAAATTTAAAGCTCTTACTCTTTTTTGAATGAAAGATGGATTTCCCTCAAAGCTTTAAGTTTCTCCTTGTATGCTACGGTAGCTTGCTGGATGCATTTCATAAAGGTGGCCGTGAGCTGTTCCAACTTTAGTTCGTTTTCCTTCATTGCACTATAGTCTGCTTCGACTAGGGTTATTATTTCTGAGAGGCCCATGAAGAATTCCTCGGTGCGTTGTTTTCTAGAAAAATTTTGATCATCAGATACGCCTTACTTTCTTAAATGAATTCCTTCAGGTCATTTGGTTGGGATAATCTAACGATAAAGACAACCTGCGAAAAACAGCAGGCAGATGTGGCAAGCTGAAGACAGGGTGCTATGGCACTGATTAGGAGTGTATGTTCAACAGTGGACCTATAGGTTGATAATGTTAATTAATGTATGTAAGGATCAGAAAAGAATATGATTATATATATTATGTTTACCTTGCTTCCAGTTGCGAATTCACTAGGTCCAATATCTTTTTCCTATATTCTGGGTTAGAGGCTGAGCTTATTTCTGTTTTCTTCTTCTTAGCACTCGCTTTATATTGGCTAATTAGCCTCGACATGTCATCTTCGTCAAAGGTTTCATTTTTAAAACGTTTCGCAGAAGATTCGTCCATCTCTTCTTTTACCAACTTAGACGTCGTTGATTTCTTCGCTGACATTTTTATATTTTGCGTGAATTCTATTAATTTAATAAAATCTCTACACTTTTACTTACTATCCCGCTGAGATTTGAGGAAAGAACAGAATAGAAGGAATTTCCCGCTTTTATGTTCAAATTTTTTAAGAGCCGTACTCTATGGTTCCGGTTAATGTTTTTTGTACTAAGCTCATCACGGATTGGTCGAATATTTTTTCTTGTTCATTCAATCAGTGAGTTTCGTTACCATGGAAACTGTTTGTTTTGAATTAGAGCAAATCATCCGAGAATGAGCATTCCTTATCTTACGGTGGTTATTGTACTATACTCATTGATTCAATATTTATTACCCGTACGTAATTTCGGTGTAGTATTGTATTCTCTTTGATTTCGTTATCATTGGTCACTACAAAAACCACTTTTCAGCGTAAAATTTAAGAATCTTGTATGGTGTTTATTGCTTGTTTGCGTCGTCGTTATTATGCCTCTTTTTAGTAATAAGTTCTCTCAAAAAACTATTCCTGTACGAAGGCAAGACACTTCAGTCATAAAAAATGAATTTGGGAGTGATTACGCATCAAAAGAACTCTCTCTTGATATATCTCCACTGAAAATTAAGCTAGGAGATTTCGAAGTTTCTTTTGAGGATGGCCAGTGGATACCAGGTACGTTATTGTAGGTACTTACCTACCTACCGAATAAACCTACTTATGTACCTACCTTACTTAACTTTATTCTACCTTACCTACCTACCTATTTTAATTCTCTCAGCTTCAGGTAAAGCAGGAGTAGCCCACAAAGAAAACATTCGATTGAAAAACGAATTAGAAAGACTGGAAGAAGAAAACAACATGTTACGATTAAAATTCGAAATACTGTTGGACATGATGACAGACAAAACTGTAGAAGCAGAACAAGAACAGATACAACGCGCCCAAAGCCTTAGCTCTCTCAAACAGAAGAATAATAAAAAACGATGGTAATTAGTAGTAAATAGTGCCTAGATAAGTAGAAATGCATGTGAGTATATATCTAAGAAAGTAATCTAAGTTTGTAAAATAAAATGATAATTTCATTATAAAACATGTAATAAACATTTTATCTAAAATAATTACTTAGAAGTATCCTACATAACAAAACTGATATAACACGAGTTACAGCTTACTTTAAATCACAGGCAACATTTAAAAATTTATATGTGAATCATGGCACATGTATCTTAGCAAGTCTGATGGTCTTCTTTCGTTCTTTGGTTACACAACACACCAAAGAGTTATTGCAGTAAGCAATCCAGGCACCAAAATGATGCCTACGCCCCCCCTCAATTTTCGAAGAGGTTTGTAACAATTAAATGTCAATAGTTTAGTTATTATTAGGACAGCGGGTTCTGGTGTGTCCTGCCTGTCTGCAAATACCGCAGCGTCGGCCGCCGCCGCCGCCCCCCCGTTCGTCGGAAGATGCTGTGGCCCGTCCGCCGCCGCGGCCGCGACCTCGGCCACGCCCTCTCGTGTTACTACTGAAACCACCGCCACCTGAACCGCCGCCGCCGCCGCCGCCCCATTCTGCAATGGAATTATAGAATTTATAGCCTGCACCGCAGTCTGGCTGTGGCTGTCGTGATCGTGACACGATCCCTCCTACTCAGCCCGTGGATGTCGCAAGAGCCGACTAATGGAACCTAACAGAGGAAGGGCAGCTGCTTCATTTTGTGCATTTCAATACCTTTACTGCATCTATCACCAATCCGTCTGCAAAGATTATGGCAAAAAACCCTTGTTTGTGGGAGCGTTTAGGTACAGGCATTAGGTAGTTTTTTTTACTATTGCTTTTATTAATATTTACCTGTGGTCGTGGTTGCACCGTCATCCGCCCATTGGAAGAAATTACACCGTGAATTGAAATCCTTTGGACATCCATAGAATGGGCGGCCTTTATTAGGGCCTTCTTTGTGTACAGTTATTCTGGAAATATTTAAATATGTTATGTTCTGGCAAACATATTTTACAGCATTCTAGAAATAGAAAACACTTGTATGAGTGGTTTTTTTTTGCGTATTCCCTTGCTCTACTAAACTCAGTTGGTCATCTTCGATCTAGCCAATTAAAAAAATCATCTGCCTTAACGACATTTCAAAATATACTCACTTCTTACAAGGCAACCCACAGTTACATTGGACATTATCTTCATTTGGCTCAAAATTGTCTCTTGAGAAGGTAGGAGTAACTCCCCAACCTCTGGTGGAATTGCTATTATTGCTACTACTCGGCGGTTGATTGCCCCAAGAATTTCCACTACTAGAATTTTGCTGCCCCCAAGAATTACTATTATTATTCGACTGTTGGTTGTCCCAAGAATTAGTCGGTGGCGGTGTTTCGAACTGGTTATCGCCGTCTCCTTCTGGTGCCCATAGAAAGAAGTCACAACCGCCGTTGTCTTTACCTAATGGGCACCTATAGAATTTTTTTCCTGAAAGAAAATTTGATCAATTCAATATACGCAATAATGGTAATGTTTTGGCTTCGGCGCGGCTGTCTTATGCAAAGCCCCCTTACGTTTTATGCATTTCGTGGAGCGAATATGCTCGTTGTTTTGTGCTTTCTTCCAAAATCAAGAGTACTTACCAAAGTTAGCAGTTTGCTTTTTAACCGTCAGCAAAATAGCCTGTTTATTGCACCCACACAACACATTACTATCATCACCATCTCCAGTGCCTCTTGGCGTCGGCATTCTATTCGGAGCTCTATTTCCAGTGGGAGGCGGTACAAATTGCGTCGGCCGTGGAGCTGGTCTAGGCATTGCGGGTACTGCAGTTGTGTCCATAGAGTTTGACCTGCTATCTGTACTTCTTTCTGTATTTGAACTTGGTCTATTGGTATTCGCATTTTGAACAGCATTTACGTTATTAGTATTTCTATTTTGTCTATTGTTCGTATTGTGAACAATTGTTTGTCTATTATTTGTTGTTGTATTTTGTGTTGCGCTTGCGGATGTTCTTATATTCGAAAGGTTGATTTGTAGTAGTTCTAGGAAGGTAGTATCACATCCTGCAAGGCATGTAGTGTACGGAGGTGGGTAGAGATGGCTGATCGAGTTGTTTCTCCATTCAAATTTGATCTTCTTGTAGTTCGGACCACACTGTAACAATAATAAATCTCATAATTAATAAATAAATAATACTGGACAATCCATACAGCATCATCTAGCCCCAATAAGCAGAGCTTGTGTTATGGGTATTGGATGACTGAATATATAATATAGATAGCGTTAAAGATTTTTATCTGTCAGAAAAGTAAATATTCAAGACTGACTTTTCGAGACTGGAGCCACAGACAGCAGCCTGTGTCGCGGCTGCTTCCAGGAAGAAGAGACTGGGGAACACGTTGTAGTACACTGTACGGCCACGGAGGAGGCCAGACGGAAAACGGGATTGAAGAGTCTCATAGAGACATCAAATCAGTTAACAGACATAGAAAAGCTGAAACGAAGCTGTCAATCAGTCCTGCTCCGATACTTCAAGGAGCTGGGCTGGTTAGGGCCTAGTTAGGCAGGGGGACAATGCACAATACACTCCTATGCGAGATGTCAGTGCAGATCCCAGTCCCCCCACTTAGAATTAGAAAGTAAATATTGGTATCTATCTATTCTATCTCTTGGTATTTATTTATTACATATATATGTATAATATTTTTTCTACTCTATTTGTTTTATTGTTTAATCTTATTTTATGTATTAATGTTGTATACACCCTTGCCTTTCTTAAATTGAAAATTTTATATCCATCCAAAAGTTGCCTGGAAGACATCGCTTCTAAGCGATAAGGCCGCCCATTGTACTTGTTTATGTTAATGTCTATGTGTTTTATTTGTCTTTGTGGTGTACAATAAAGAGTTTTGTATTGTATTGCATAGATAATTTTTATTATACATAAAAATTACTCAGAACACTCGAAACAAATATTTGCAGATCGAACAAACATGTCCTAAGGCGGGTACCGAACCCGTAACCTCCTGCGTCGCAGGCGGATCTTCGCCCGCCACGCCACATCGGTCGTCATAAAGAAAAAATCAATTTCTCGACATAGAGTTAATTAAGTTACGTAAGTCTGTAAAGTTAATTTCAATTAAAATAAATATTTAATTTCATTCATATTTCATTTCATTGCACAAATTAGGTACTATACCTTACTCTTATCGTAAGTCCACTGCGAAACGTGCCTCCGCCTCCCCTAGAGGGAGAGGACCAAACAAGGGCGTTTTGCTTAGACAATCTGACACGCTGTCAATGTCGAAGGGGTTCTGCCATAATATATAGATAGAAAATACTATAATGCACACTTTAAAAAACAATTAACAAACAGGTACAAAAAATGTGACAATTGGCGAACTTATCGCTCACGAGCGATCTCTACCAGACACCGTGAAAAATAACACGCTTGAGGGGCGGATTCGGGAGATGTTAAAATACACAGAAGGCAGCTGCTGCCATTTCTCTGGTAAGTTCGCTTAGGCGGGTCTTACTACATTCACGGGCTGAAATAGAGGAGTCGGTTCTTACTTCGCAGCCGCCATAGCGAAGATCTTAGCCGTCGCGGTTGCAAATATGGCGAAATAAGAACTGACCGAATCCTAGTAATATTAAATGTCAAAGTATGTTAGTTTGGATGTATGTATGTTTGTTCCTCTTTCACGCAAAAACTAACTGAACTGATGGATTGGTATAGTTTGGGACCTGGAATAACATATAGGCTATTTATAATCCCATAAAACGCGGGCGAAGGCGCGGGAAACAGCTAGTATTAATGCTATAATCATAGAAGATTTCAACTTACTTCTGAGCATGTTTCAGGCAATACTTGTAAGGTTTTTACAATACTCGGGAACCACACGGCGTTTTTGCAATTGGGAAACGATAGACAGCTGATGTAGAATTCGTCTGGGTTGTTTTTCTTCTGCCGGACAATCATATCCGAGCCGCATTTTGGACATTTGAATGCTAGAAATGCAATAATGTTAAATAAAAAATTGTAAGTTCGTAATAAGAGATATCCATATTGGGAAAGGTGGCTTTGAGTTTTCGTAATCGGGAATAACTCAAAATAGCGTAAATTATTTGAAATTAATTACTTCAATTTCAATAATGTACGCAATGTATGGCGGTAAGATGTACGATTATTATTGTCTATTCTACCCTAGAGAACAATCCCCTTGCTATGGAGGCTGGATCTCCAAGACAAGAGTGCATAGGTGTTTTATAGACATTTAGCATCAGGCGCAATCTCGCCTGATGCTAAATGTCAAACGAAATTATATTCACGATTAAAAAAAAACAGGTAAAGCAAGAGTGAAGCCAGCAGAGCAGAATCTGGTATACTATAGTTTCGATTATGTGTACGTTATTTTTGTGAGACAATAAATGGAAATACCTGAAGGCATAGAAGGCATATTTCCCGTCGTAGGCGTGTATTCACTGGGTCGCTCGTTGAATCGCTCGGCTAGGGCGCCGTCGATTTTGTTCGCCTCAGCCGTCACAGTCAGGAACACTTCTTTGTACGTTGCTATCTGTAACAATATATTAATATTTTCCCTAATGTGCGGAAATCCAGTAAATTAAGGTGGTTCATTGACCCAAACTAGCGTCGTCACCAATTTTATCGTATTATAAAGTTAAACAAAGGAATTTTCAAAAATCTCTTGGCCCGTTTCCGATACCTATCATAAGCTTTTTGAATGCCTCTGTATTAGTTTTATTTTGTAAGTTGCACTTTTTGGCCACCAAACTAGGTTTTCGCATCTCTTCCTAAGCTAGAAAAAACAAAAATATTACTGAGGCATTAAAAAAAGCTTGATAGGTATCATAAACTGGCCAAGGGATTTTTAAAAATTCGTTTATTTAACGCAATAATACGATAAAATAGGTGGCGGCGCTAGTTTGGGGCAGGGAACCTTAACATAAAATATTTGAACAAAGTTAACATATAAAAGGTATTATTTAACCCACAGTGGTAGATAGCTGGTTATCTGTAATAGTAACATTACCGGATTCAACATTAGACTCACCAGCTGTCCACCACACTATAACATTTACACTAAAACCATATTTGCACTAAAAGCTAAAAACTAAAATATTATATTTGAAAAACTACACATCTTAACAACCGCACAAGAATGATAAAATAATTTACTAATCTGTTGCATTCAATCCCCGCAGGAGCGACGAATAATTCATTCATCACTCAAAAACATCGGTCGACTAACTAAGTCGAATCGGAGCCATGAATGATCCATTCGTAAAGACATTAGTAATTACTAATTAGTAGTTTTATTCGACTTTGAAGATTAGTATATTACTAATATTCAAGTCGAATAAGGAAATTAGTAGTTTTTCATCATTCGACTAGACACATAATTCGCAGTCGCGCATCTTTACCGTGCGGCACTGTACTCATGCAACGGCCCGATGGCAGAGTCGAGCCGGGACCGAGTTGTTACCGACCGTTGTCCGTTGCTCGGCCGTCACTCGGTCGCAGATCAGGACAGCACCACTGCCGTACAGCACAAAAATATGTATTCAAATATTAGCTTTTACATGTAATCATCGGCTGGACATAGGCCTCCCCTAAGGATCTCCACAATGACCGATTTTGCGCTGCCCGCATCCACCGATTTCCCGCGACCTTCACTAGGTCGTCGGTCCATCGCGGGGGAGGTCCACCCACACCGCGCTTTGCGGTACGTGGTCGCCACTCTAGAGCCTTGCGAGAGCTATGTCGGTTACCTTGGTTCTTCTGCGGATCTCCTCATTTCTGATTCGATCTCGCAGAGAGACTCCGAGCATAGCCCTCTCCATTGCTCTGTGTGCGACCTTGAGCTTTCTGACGAGGCCCATAGTGAAGGACCATGTTTCAGTGCCATATGTCATCACTGGCAATACACACTGGTCGAAGTCTTTCGTTTTGAGACACTGCGGTAAGTGGGACGAAAAGACACCACGTAGCTTCCCGAACGCTGCCCATCCGAGCTGGATTCGGCGGTTGACCTCCTTCTCGAAGTTGGACTTTCCTAGTTGGATGGTTTGTCCTAAGTAGACATAATGGTCGACAACTTCGAGGGTGTTGCCTCCGAATATACGGGAGTTGGTACTACATGGACATTTGACATGATTTTCGTCCATGTTCATTCTAAGACCAACTCTTTCGGAGGCTTTACTGAGATCACCGAGCATTGTACTAAGGCCCTCCATGGTCTCAGCCATGACTACGATGTCGTCTACGATGTCGTCTGCAAAGCGAAGGTGAGTGATGTACTCGCCATTTATGTTGATGCCTAGCCCTTTCCAATCCAGAACCATGAACACATCCTCCAGCGTAGCGGTGAACAGTTTCAGAGAGATGACGTCTCCCTGTCTCACTCCTCGCTGTAGTGGAATAGGTTTTGAGTTCTGGTCCTGTAATCGGACTGACATAGTGGCGTTTTCGTACAAGCACTTCAGCACTTCGATGTATCGATAGTCAACTTGCCACCTCTGGAGGGACTGTAATACAGCCCAAGTCTCGACCGAATCGAAGGCTTTCTCATAGTCCACAAACGCTATACAGAGGGGCATGTTATACTCTTCAGTCTTCTCTATAACCTGCCTTAGCGAATGTATGTGGTCTATGGTACTAAAGCCTTTCCGAAAACCGGCTTGTTCGGGGGGCTGGAAGTCGTCAAACCCGCGCGCAAGACGGTTAGTGATGACCCTGGAGAACAGCTTATAAACATGGCTCAGAAGCGAAATGGGCCTATAGTTCTTCAGTAGGGTGTTATCACCCTTCTTGAAGAACAGTACCGCTACGCTTCCATTCCATGCTTGTGGCGTTTTTCCCTCGAGGATGACGGAATTGAACAGCTTTTGAAGGGCCTTAAGGATCGGTTGTCCACCCGCCTTCAGAAGCTCAGAGGTGATTCCGTCCTCTCCCGGTGCCTTGTTGTTCTTGAGCTGTTTAAGGGCCATACTAATTTCGTACAGGCTGACGTCCGGGATATCATCAGTGTAATGCCGGGTAAGTCTAGCTCTTGGGTCTTTTGCTGAACTAGGGACGGGTTTTTGCACTGACGTGTACAGCTGTCCATACAACCTCTCTACCTCCCGAGATGATCCTGCCGTCATTGGTCTTCAGTCTCGTCAGTTGGCTTTGCCCAATCGACAAATCCCTCGCGAACACTTCAGAGCCTTTGTTCCGCTCAATAGCCTCCTTGATATGGTTGGTGTTGTATTGGCGTAGGTCGCGTTTCGGTGATTTTGAGATTTGTCTATTGAGCCGCCGGTATTCTGACGCACCCGCTGAAGACTGCAAGTTTAGTTCCCGTCTGTCCTCCTGCTTGAGGCTATGGTCAGAGAGTTTCTTAGTTCTATTTATACGTTGGGCCTTATAGAACTTAGACCCTGGTGTAAGGAGAGTCTGCACAAACCCTTCGTTATAATCGTTCACGGATTCAACGCTTGCCAGGCATTCGAAACGGTTTTGAAGCTCGAGCTGAAAGCTTTCGGGGTTCTGGTTCTGGTTCTGTGCTGGGCGGAGCGTGGACTTCATCAGCCGAGATCTTTCAAGCTTAGTGTTGATATTCAATGTGCCTCTCACAATGCGGTGATCGCTTCCGGTCTTAACCGCGTTGATCACAGAGACATCATTGAATATTTGCTTTTTAGTCGACATGATGAAGTCTTATCTCATTTTTGGTCGCACCATCTGGGCTCATCCAGGTCCACTTTCTGTGTGCCCCTTCCTGAAGAAGGAGTTCATCATGTAGAGTCCCTCCTTCTCCATGAAGCCGGCCAGTAAGTGTCCCCGGTGGTTTCGCCGTCCGACACCAAAGTTTCCCACTCTCAGCTCATCGCCGTTCCGTTTCCCTAGTTTCGCGTTGAACTCTCCCATAACAACGGTGTAATGAGTTTTGGTGATATGCATGGCTCTGGAAATGTCCTCATACATAATCTCCACCTCATCATCGTTGTGGGTCGAGGTCGGGGCGTAGACCTGTATGACCTTCAGCGAATACCGTTTGGTTATTCTGAGTATAAGGTACGCCACCCTTGCCGACACACTGTCGATCTGCACGACTTTGTTTACGAGAGACTTATGAACGATAAATCCGACACCACCTTGGGACTGTTGGTCGCCCTCCCGGAAGTAGAGCAAATTACCGGATTTCAGGGTTATCGAGTCCTCTCCCTGTCGTCGGACTTCAGATAACCCGATTATATCCCATCGTAACTTGCTCAACTCTTCCTCAAGTTCGGTTAACTTTTCGTCAGTCCGCAGTGTACGCGTGTTGTAGGTTGCCAGGTCCAATCTCCGTTTGTGGTGATAGCCTGGTATCTGCCGGGGATTCTTAGCACCCCTGGCCCCGCCACTTGCTTGGCCACTACCATAGCTAAGGGTAGCGGTGCCGCCGGGAACTGGGGGCCGATTTTTATTTTGTCTGTCATGTTTTAGGGCGGTTTGCCATAATCGCCACGCTTGGCAGGCGGGTTGGCGATCGCAGTTTTGGTTGTTGGTCCGTTCTACAGGGGGCGCTGCTGCCCGCTCCCCGGTGTATAACCCTTAGTCGCCTATTACGACACCCGCGGGAAGAGGTGAGGTGGTGCATATTCTAGGCCGGCACCACACGGCCATTACATGTAATATTTAGATGCATTTTATATTGAAGGCATCTGATAACAGACAGCTCGCAACTCACTTCGAGCTTGCGGTAAGCCATTTTGTCATTGTAAATTGTATAATATTTGAATATTTATTTTTGTGCTGTATGGTTCGGTGCTTTGATTAATATAATTATGTGCTATATACATTAACATTTCTAATACCTGTTCAGCCAAAACAACATCAGGCTGCTTCCTCCCTTCGCTAATAGCCTTCAAGTCCGCCTCGAGTCCAGCCCTAAGATGCGGTTTGGAGATGTTCAGGCCCATTGCATCGTATCCTTCAACCAGTCCCATCCCGAGTAGCCCTGGCACGAAATGTATAGCGTCGGCCAATGCGACGTACGAACGGTTCTTTATCGTCTCTATGTGCTCCGCGTGTGTGGCGTCCGTGCCTGAAAAAGTATTAAAAATGTATTTATTTATTTATTTAAATCACGTGGGACTCTAGTTTTACAGGATATACCTAATACAATAGAGTACCTATTCCTTACAAGCTAGTTATTTTCAAACACTTTTTAACATTAGTGTGTACAATACAATTAAATTACATTATTTTGTCAAATCCAACATTATATAAACTAAATATCAATAAAATTAAATCATATATTTCGTCAAAAACCACACAGTTTTCCGATTTAGTATAGAATTAATTTGTCATAAATTATTATAAGCCGAATCACAAAAGATCATCAAAAGATAAATAAATATAATATATTACAAATTATACGATATTAAATATTTTGTCAATACATAACAGTTTCAAATAAAAATAATAATAATATAAACCATTTCATCTCTAACAATAACATAAAATGAATAAAACAACCCTAACGAGTTCGCTCATAGGGCAGTAGAACAGGTCAGCCTTCTCGGATACCAGATTTAGCGTGCGAATGCCACGCGTCAAAATACAGTAAGCGTCATTGATAACGGTATTGGAGCTGCTTATATTTTTTTTAATCTATCTTTTGCCCTTGGATTCGTTCGCGTCTTTTCAGGATAAAAAGTAGCATATGTCCTTTAATAATCGTACATCGTTGAGCTTTATATTATGATCCTTTATGCCGTTAAGATAGAAATGATAACAGACAGAAACACAGAATTGGCATTTTCGAATTTATAATATTAACTTTGGATATGGAGTTATGGAAAGATCTTCATATGAAAAGGAAAATCGAAGTTTCTTTTTAGTTTTCGCGCAAAACAAAGTTCATAATGCTCACTCACATTCGCAAAATTTTGTTCCTTCGTAAATGTTCTTAATTATCAGTATCACGAATGTTTGTACCTATGTGTTTTACTGAGGGGAAACCGAAGGGCCTCCCCCATACGACGCCACAAATAGCGGTCCTGAGCCGCCTCCATCCATCGACTCCCTGCGACCGCTACGATGTCGTCGGTCCATCGAGTGGATGGTCTCCCCCAACACTCTGTTTCACGTTGCATCGCGGTCGCCACACGAGAACTTTTAGTTATTTATAATACGTATCATATTATATCATATTACCTATTCCATGTTTTTCCATGAGCGCTATAAGATCGGCTTCGGTGAGTAAGTTCGGGGGCGAAGTGTTGCCATCTACCATGTCAATGGCGGTTGGCGAGAACGTTTGTCCAGACTGGAATAAAATTAAAGGAATAAAATAAATTTTATTTCTCCTTTAGTATTACAATTCAATTGTTATACAATTTAAAGTTTTTCTGTAACTGAACTCTAAATAAATATATTTAACAACAAACTAATGCGCGGCTTCGCCCGCTTTTTTCCAGGATAAAGAGTAGTCCACTTGTTATCACAGGTCTAGCTACTACATGTATGCAATATTTTTGCCCGATCCGTTCAGCAGTTTTGACGTAAAACTTTCGCACATCATACGACGCAGGAGGTTGCGGGGATTGATTCCTGCCTTGGGACAAATGTTTCTACGTTCTGCAAATATTTGTCTCGAGTGTTCTGCGTATTTTCTATGAGCCCCAGCATGATTTCTATGGGACATTTGCCCGCTGCACCACGTCGGTCGCAAAGGTGGAGGTAGCATACAAACCTGATAAACATGTATTTCTTTCGACGACCACTTGTCGTAAGGGTAAACTTCTAGATAGTTCCTAGCTGTGATCATGAGACCGCTTGCAGAGAACTTTTCATTTGCGACTTCTATCGTGCAAGTGGTTTCTTGCCCTTGCGCGTCTTTCGAGCAGCACGCAAGGAACGATCGCACTATGAATTCGTATAAGCGCTGTTCGTTGCCTGATAAACCTGTTGAATACAAAATTGTGTTATAGTGGTTGTACACGTTTAGTGCGTTAGTGCACTAACTGGGTCGAAAGTCCCGTACAGCACGGCTATTCTAATTCTATCGAAAAGTTTCAGTAATTCGAAATCGAATGAAATTCAAATATTTTTAGCGGTTTTTAATATTTTCTGCGTTCTACAAGGAATAACGATCAAAAATCATCATATCAGCCCATACACGTCCACTGCCGGACACAGGTATCCCCCATACGACGCTACAAATAGCATTCGTGAGCCGCCTCCATCCATCGACTCCCTGCGACCGCTACGATGTCGTCGGTCCATCGAGTGGATGGTCTCCCAAAACTCCGTTTCGCGTTACCGCTACTGAGAACTTTTTCTCCCCAGCGTTTATCAGTTCAGCTAGCTACATACATAGACCTGCCCACTGCCAATTCAGCCTTATAAAATCAAAAATACAAGCTGAAAATACTTGTTCTTACCATTTGCGTATTTAGTTGGGTGTATAGGAGGATGGGCCTTATCAGTTTTGTTCCCCTGTCGCGGCGTTGGCCCTCCGCTGTCTAAAATCCCCTGCGCAAAGCCCCCCCAATTAGGATCCCCCGTCTGTAGCCCTACTAACTGTCCCAAGTTCATTTCTTTAGGATATTCGTTGGTTTCCGTGCGCGGGTACGAGATGAAACCTTGCGTGTAAAGCTTTTCGGCAAGTCTCATCGTCTCCTTGGCATTAATTTTAAGCTTCCTTGATCCTAATTTTTCAAGTTCCTGAAAATATATTATTAATATTTTACCTATACAATCACACCATAGTAACCATAGTATAAAACAAAGTCGCTTCCCGCTGTCTGTCCCTATGTATGCTTACATGTTTAAAACTACGCAACGGATTTAGATGCGGTTTTTTTAAATAGATAGAGTGATTCAAGAGGAAGGTTTATATGTATAATTTAGTATCAGCATTGCACCCGTGGGAACCCGGGGCGGTCGCTAGTTGATTTATATACGATCATAGAGAATCCGGAATATGAAATCCGTAGAAGAACCAAAGTCACCGACATAGCTCTCAGAATTAATAGGCTGAAGTGGCAGTGGGCAGGCAGGAGATAGCGGGGGTCTAAGTAAGGGTCGTAAATCTCAATGTTAGTAAATATGCTCGTGCGTGTATTGTTGCAAAGGTCTTTGTTTGTACATTCCGAAACAATTTTTAAAACTTTTGTGAGATTAACGATTCACAAGCTATTAGCAAAAAGGTAAAAAAAAAAGTTAAAAACTAAAACCCGACTAGGTACATAAAAGTCTACCTAAGTATCAAAAGAAAATGATATGGACAATAGGTGAACGCTTGTTAGCTTTAAATAAATAAAATTAAAAGGTTTTAACGTTGTTTTTTGAGACAATGCTTCGTTCATAGGTTTACGACAAAATTCATTAACACATTTTAGAAGACAAACAATAAAATAGAATAGTACATTGTACACCTAGGCGAGAAAGTGCCTACCTCGTGTCTTAAAACACACGAGGTAGGAATCGCACTTTCTGCCGAGTGATACAGTGCTTTATACTACACCTTCGAGGAAAATAAAAAGCAGAATAAATATTTTATTTCTGGCGGTGTCATAAAACTTTCACTATCACTCGACGACATTCTGTAGAATTAATAAAATTGCCTAGGCCAAATTAAAAATTAGAAGAACTTAGAAGAACCGTGCCAACCTTTATCACATGGGTTCTTTTTTCAAAATATTGTTCGGAAATCGGAAGAGGCATGCGGACTTGGAGTAAAAACTTTTTGTCGTTTGACCTATAATGAAAATAACCATAAATACCGGCCGATCTTTTAGGAAATTAAAAAAAATAACACGTTAGAAATGGATTTCCATACAGATTTCCCTCCCGCTAAAAAGCGTGAGAAATGAAATTCCATAGAGTTTTTCCTCCCGGATTCCTATACGCCTGGAATGACTTACTTTCTAACTTATATTTGGAAAAGGAATAGGCAACTTTCCGAACAGGTGTAGTATAAAGATAAATAACAGTAAATAAACATAATACAGAACTGTGACAGTAACCAGCTGCGCTGAGGATAATCAACGCGGGAAGTATTTTCTTTCATTGATCACTCCCATCACAAAGTATCTCCAGAGTCGAAATAATAGACCCTCTGCCACAGTCCTCAGGATGCTGTCCCGCATTCTGCGCATTAGGGACGCAGTTTTCTTGCGCACGAGGGCATGAAAACCATCAGTGTGGTACTGCGCAAACATTCCCGACGCCTAGTATTAGTAATATATAATCTGTGCCGACGTACTGCAGAATCGGGGCAGACGCAGCATCATCCGAAATATATTTTAACTTTAATCATACCACAGTATCTAACGGCAGAGGTCTCCACTTGGACTTTGGTTTAGTCTTGACGTCAATGACTTTTGCCATCGGGTTTTCAAGACAGATATCGTGAAAGACTTGACACGCTTCTTGATCGAAGAGGCGCACGCGTTCCCATGTGAAGTCGACACTAAGGCCATTCATTGTGTGATTTACTAAAAGATAAAATATCAAAAGGTAAATGTGAAAGCTTTTTTATGATGTCAAGTCTAATTTTAAAAGATTATCGTCCTACTAATCTTATATATAAAATTTCCATGGTAACTAACATTGTGAAATGTTAGTTACCGTACTCCTCCGAAAAGGCTTTACCGATTTTTACCAAATTTTATATGCGTATTCAGTAGGTCTGAGAATCGGCTACTATCTATTTTCCATACCCCTAAGTGATAAGGGCAAAACAACGTTTGGCGGGTCAGCTAGTATACATATAAATGTCAAAGTTGTGGATGTTAAAGTTATGCTCTTTCACGCAAAAACTACTGAACTGATTCGGCTGAAATTTGATATGGGTATAGTTTGGGATCTGGAATAACATAGGCTATTTTTTTATCCCGATAAAACGCGGGCGAAGGCGTAGGCAGCAGCTAGTTTATATATAAATAAATGTCTATGTCATATTAAAGGCCTGTTTTGACATAACCCGTAGGCCTTCATTAGCCAGTACTAGTAAAAACGAATATCGATATTTTTCTGATTACTTTTCGTGCAAACGCGAAGATAGAAAGAAAGAAAATAATGTTTATTTGGCTATACATAACACATAATATAACACGACACATTACAGATAAAGGAAAGATCAAGAAACATATACATACATAAAGAAAATAGATAGTAACAGTGTTAGGAGCCAAAAAGGTCCCTGTCTCAGCATTATGCTGCTACAAGCCGAAGCTTTTAGTGTAATAGTTTGCACGAAAACTAATCAGAAACATATATTTTCGTTTTACGAGTAGGCTGCCTGACCGGTATTTTAGGCAGAGGGGTATGCGAGAATCCTACCTACTGTTCATAAAAATACCCATTGGGATACCCAGCGAAGTTTACGTCTACCAATCTGGCTTGCGAATTCCGCGCATGTCTAAAAAAGCCTTATGCTATATTTATAGCCACATAGGATAAATACCTTTTACCTTTGATAGAATAACTGTTTGAGCTCTAGCCTAAGATTGGGCACTGTAAGCTGCAACACAGTTATACTAAAACAGTTTCCAACGCTCTTATTATAACACTAGCGGGCCGCCCCGGCTTCGCACGGGTATTTATCAAAACTTTAAAGATCCCTAATTTTCTGAAAATATAATATAGCCTTTGTCACCCGGGGATAGTTTACCTTCCCAATAGTGAAATAATTTTTCAAATTGGTTCAGTAGTTTCGGAGCCTATTTCCTAAACAGTCAAATCTTTCCTCTTTATAATATAAGTATAGATAATCCATGTTTACTTTCGCAAATTAACAATAAATCCAAAATACCCTTTAGTTTCCAAAAAGGTTCAGCAACAAAGCTCTCAACAGCACGGTATCTCTCTACCACAAAACCAAGGGTGGGAAACTGGCATGAACCATAGCTCACCAGGCTATCTGCTAACTTAGTAGGAAATACCTTCTGTAATCTTAGAGTTTGGAATCTGGTGAAAGCAGCACCTGGAAAGATTTTATGTGTGGCATTAAAATTTTACGTTTCAGAGGTGAATGGTATAAATGTATAAAAGATGTATATATAAACAAATGTATATATTATAAGTTTCAAGAAGATTTATTAAAAAAATTGCCATATCCTAATAAAATTGGGTTAAAGAGTACAAACTGAACCATCTGCGAGTTTAAAATTTGCAATAATAAATTTATTGCAAATTTTAAACTCGCAGATGGTTCTAAGATACTATTATGTCCAGGATATCAATTAAAACACATAGTTGTGATTTAGACTTGTATTGCAGCTAGGGAGCTGAATATCAAAAGTACCCTCATAATTTACATAAAATTATGGCAACCTGTTATCAACCTACCTTCATAAATCCACTTTATATGAAAAACAAAGAAGAATAGATTACATAGATGATAACATGACAGATACAGTACCAACTAGTTTGGGGATAGTGAGCAACCACTGCTGTCAGACTCACTGATGGTGGCCTAGCCAAACTACTACACACAGCTAGCTACAACTAGTTAGCTCATAAGGGGTCCTTAAATAATAAGATCCCTTGAATGATGTTTGTTCAGTAGAAATCGCTGCAAGGAATAAGACCACCAATTGCTGGATATGGTAATTAGTCTTTAAGAACTTATATCTATTTATTTAAAATCCCTCACCTATTCTGAGATCTAGTTCCTGTCTCACATCAACAGCATCACTGATATTCTTATTAGGTTGCTCCAGATTTTGGAGAGCCCTCCTCACTGACACGGATGTAATCTCTGAGAATTTAGCTCTAAATATTGCAAGATTGCTTTTCACAGCTGTACAAACTTGAATGATCTCAAAGCCAATGTTCTCCCCTTCTCTATCACAATCTGTCCATATTATAAGTCCACGGCAACCACGTATTTCTCTTTCCAGAGTTTTCTAAAACGATAACAGAAATGTAAATAAATTTGTACCCACTTTAACACTTCACTGCCCAGCCATGATGATGCGACTACTTACCGCAGTTTGTTAAGACAAAAGTCTTTGACCAGTGAGTGTGTATTGTATAAGATGACATATGGGACTGAAACATGGTACTCAGGAGATCGAATCAGAAATGAGAAGATCCGCAGAAGAACCAATGTAACCGACATAGTTCAGAGAATTGCGAAACTGGCAGTACTGGATATCCTTAAGGGAAGCATATGATGTTCAGCTGAATGATGATCTTTTGTTAGAAACTTAGCTTACTTACTTATCTTATTTAGTTGAAACAACCAACCTTTATCTTTTCGTAATTTTCTGGACAATACTTGAACACAGGTGCATCAAACAGGGCCAATGGGCTGCAAGATTGCCAGTGCTTGTAAGCGCCTACAAACTCCAAGGCTAATAGATGACCTGATACAGAGGTCATCACCATTTCACTTTGTTGCCCGTGGACCTCAGCCTCAAATTCATATATTTTGTTATATTGAGACAAACCTTCACGCTAAAACCAATGAAAATAATGTTTTAATTTACTAGTTATAGGTATGGGTAACAATAGAGTAAAATAAGTCATACCCGTCTGGATGTTCCTCTAGAAAGATGAAGAGCAATGTTTTTAGCGGCATCGTTCTTTTCTGCTACGTTTAAGTATTTCATAGTTTCACTTTTAAATCGATAGGCAGGTAAATAGCAAGAATATATTTGAATTACTTTTCGTTTGAGGATAATTCTATTACAAACAAAACTACTCATATTTATGGCAAAAAATCATCATAGCAGGCACACCACCACTACTTTAAGTTGTAACTTTCATGAAGATCTAATTTTATTGACTTCAATCACCGGTGTTACAAAGGAAACAAGAAACAAATGTAAAAATGTTGTAAACAAACAAAACAAACTTCCACTTCTTGCATAATGGCTCTGCACCGTCTGGTCGACACAATTCTGCCAATATCCGTAATGTAATGAAGTCATTAATCTTACTGCAACACATAGATCTTACTAAGTTTATAAAAAAAACAGCAAATATAGAGAGTGATTAGGGAAAGAAAAACCTATGACAGAAAACTACACGAATAAAACATAAATGGATATTTTTACGTTCTCGATTCGAGTCAACATTTCGTAATTTTGACTCGAATGGCTTATTAATCTTGACTTGACTTGATTTCTTTGGCTTGTCAATATGTGTCGGGTTTGCCACTTTTCTGCCAGTGTCCAGTTTATGGTTTCATAGTCATGGAATGGATGCGAGTTACAGACAATATAAGCGGTAAATAAAAAAATTAAAACACCAATGAGATTTTTACATCGAACACGTTGAAATGGAAAAAATAATTAAATTAAACGTGTAAAATAAACATAGTGCTAAGGGAGCTGACAAGAGCGAAAGATGCGATAACAACACGATAATTATGCAGTAAATCTAGGTAAATCCCATCCAACGGATCTGAAAACACTGACTGTGACTGACTTAAGGAAGAAAACCTTAAATTCCCATGCACTGGACACTGGCAGAAGTGGCAAACCAGACCAAACCAGACGCATTGCCAATAACAAAGAAGTCAAGTAATAAGAAAACTACTGAAGAAAACAAAAACAATGTGATTGGATTGGCAATGTGACTTTGCAAAACTTTCCTTTTTCCTCTTTGTTTAAAAAAACGCAGTGCCAGGAAATTAGTAGGAGTTATATTTTTGTTGTATGCAGGAAGTAAAGGATCCATTCTGTATCATTCAACAACAAAACAGTTCAAGCAAGAGCAGATCACAGTATTTCGATATAATGATAAAAGTGCGGTCATTTGCGCCACAAACATTGAACGGACCAAGAATGAGTTATTTTGAAAAATTTGTGCACCGTGTCATAAGTTCTCAGCAGTGGATAATACGACAACAATCAGACCCTTACGTAGATAAAGCCAAAGTTTACAACTATAGGTAAGTTCATGTCCTAATTATTGTTAATACCACTTCCTTAAGCTACCTTTACACTATATGCCTTAGAGCACTGGTTGCACATTCACATAACAGAAGAGATCTGTTTCAGTTTCTCAAACAAATATTGTTCCATTTCATGTGGTTACACATTATATTTGTATGTTCATCTAATTGTAGACATTTGCATGAAATAGAACTACCATTCAATATAGATGTAAGCAGGTTAACTGTGAACCTTATTTGTGTTGGAAGAACCCCCAACAAACCCTCCTCCTGGTCCCTTGTTAAGGGGTGAAACATTGGTGTTCTTCCAATACAAATAAGGGTTTTTAGTTAACATCTGTAAATAATTTGTCAAACTGATAGTTGTCATTAAAAATATCTTGTCTCCAGATGTCGCAGTGCTTTCAAGTTACTTGAGATCAATAAGAAGACCAACATTCTCAAACCTGGTCTGACTGTCGTAGATCTAGGTGCCAGTCCAGGATCTTGGACCCAAGTTGCAGTTCAGAAAACAAATGCAGATGGCGCAAACCAGTTTGAGCCTAAAGGAAAAGTTATATCTATTGACAAACTATATACTTTTCCAATAGAGGTTTGTAGTTTTTAATCTACCTCACTCATATTTCTGAAATAGCACAAATTTACTAAACAGACACACATACACATACTTTAGTGTACCTAGTGTATAAGAATAAGTGAACGAAGTTTTGTAGTAATGCTTTTTTGGTCAAGCATTCATCAATTGAAGCAGTTTTATTTTAATTTTATTTATTTATTAAACAAAATCCACAGCCTTTAAAATATCTAAAGTATACAAACTTACTGTGTTTAACTAAAGAGGTAAAATTTGTTTTGTTTCCGAGTTTCTAAGTAAGGGCTATTTATTCTCTTCTGATAATTCTTTCAATAGTAGAAAACTTTAATAACCCTGAGTAACAAAATGACTGACATACTGCCATGTTTTATCCAGTTACTTGTGAGTGAAGCTGTAAGCAGAATCAAGTATTATCTTATTAGTATCTGTGTTAGTATCAGTTTAGATATCCTAATAAAAATGTCTATTTCCTGTTTACAATATTTATCTCTCATTGAGAATTAATTTAAAAGAGTCACTTAAATGAGAAATCACAATATTTTTGTCTCTATATACATACATATATAATTTCTATCAAGTTCATTACAATTTAAGTAGGTAGTTATGTATGTATTTCATTTGATTGGTGAGAGGTGATTTATCATAATATTCTCATTCTCACAGATCACCTGCATATGCAACCAAAACTTAGTAACTTTGATATGCAAAACATTGATACCTGTCATATTTTTTCTAGGGAGCAACAATAATGAACCACATGGACTTCTCCACAGTTGAAGCTCACAAAAAGGTTGTTGAAATGCTTCGTGAAACGAAGGTAGATTTGGTTATATCAGACATGGCCCCAAGTGCAACTGGGGTTAGGGAACTTGATAAGGATAGAATTATAGGTCTATGTTACATGGCTTTAAGATTTGCTGCACTAGTAACAAAGACAGATGGAAATTTACTCTTTAAAGTATGGGATGGTAAAGAGGTACCAATATTAATAATGGATTTGCAAAAATTTTACAATAGCATCAAAATTATAAAACCAATGGCGAGTAGATCAGAGTCATCAGAGAAATTTATTTTAGCTCGAGGTTTTAAAGGTATCCAGAGGCCATTGAAAAATGGTAGATGGGGTGAAAACGAGGCAAATGATTAGGTACACTAGGTACCACAATCTTCAAAACATTGTAAAATGTAATTGTCGTAAAAAAATGCATTAGTTCGCGCAAGGTAAACCGGAAAAATCTCGAAAACAAAATGCCCTTTTTATAGAAATTGGACAAGACAACAGTTAGCAAGTAATTAGCAATAATTATTATGTAACTTTTAGATGATAAATTAATACATAAATAATTCACGAAATAAAAATACGTACTATTCTATTGCTTTATGCAAAAACACTGTTTGTGCGAATTATCTGGACACAAACCCAAGCAAAGTTCATCATCCCAGTTTTTCACCAACTTTTTCACCAACTTTTTCTCTCACGTAGCGTCGCTCTGAGGTAGCATGGTCCACTCCAACAGAAGTTTAAGGGCTGTCTCTACCTACTGTATGGGACTTGTTCATATAAGCAAGAGTACTTCTGGCAAATTTTATAAATATCAATAATTATTTATTTCCATGGTGACAATAGATGTGCACATGGAAAAGTCAAATTTATAAAGTTAAATAGACAAAAAAAGAAAAATAAATCGGATTTTTTGTTTAAAAAATTATATTCTTCTAATCCTTGCTTGAATTTCTTTTATATCCATCTTTTACGTCATTACTAGGTCTGGTGATCGTAGGAGCCCGTTTAGTTAAAAAAGTTCACAATTTAGAATAAAGCAAAAAAAAAAATATTACGTGTAAGACGGTAAATTAAGCAAAATTTTCTTCATTCTAAGCTGTGCAGTCTACAGAATGAAGACTTGTAATAAAATAAGTAGGTAGGTACATAAAAAAATCTCTTTTCGCGCACTGAATGTAGGGAAGTTAAAAGAAAGTCATCATCATCAGCAACCTATATTAGTCCACTGTTGGACATAGGCCGTCCTAATGAGCGCCGTGTCTTTCAGCTGAACGAAAATAAAGTGACGAACAATAAATAAATCTTGTTATTGTATACTTGTATTGTTGACTTTATACTTTGTAAAATAATCCCTGGATTTTTGTGAATTTATGATATTTTGTAATATGTAGGTATAAGTTTGTACATAATAGGTTTTCTTGCCTGAAAAAACCAAAACTGCCTAATAAACTATAGGTAGATTGTTTGAACTTTAAATTAATGTAAATTAGAAAAACATTTTTTATAAAAAAGTTATATTAGTCATAGCATGAATTGCAGCGTAATACGATACTTGATAATTTTAGTAGATAGACATAATATAACTCTCAAAGTTTCTAGTCTAATAAGTTATACATTTATACTCTGAAAAATAAAATTAAATCTATATAAAATTTTATACAGCTTAAACAACAAATTGTAAAATAATTGGTAAAGTTATAGATTTTCAATTTATAACTTTACCAATTATTGTAATAAACAACAAAGTTCAATATAAAAATATCACAAGAGTCAGAAAATATCTAAGCATTTAAAGAGTGCTCATTTGTTTATATTGCACTTAATTTGGACGTAAACAGATAATATCGTACCCTAGTTAATCTTTCTGTGACTAACGGTGTAAAATTATGTTTGCAATAAAAATGGTTACCATCTCATTGAATTTTGTTTTCTTTGGGGTTTTGAATACAAATTTAAAGCTGCCTTTCAAGCTTCAAGTAGGTAAAATAATAAGTATTATGAATAATCTAGGTTGACAATATTTGTGCGATTATTGCATGACAATATTAGGTATTGAAGGTACCTTTTATTTTTATGAGACAGCATACAATTTGAGAAATTTGTAGGTAGATTTTGCTAGCAAGAAATTGAGACGCTAACTGAAAGTAAAATAATAAGTTTTCAGAATAATCTAGATTGACGACATTTGTGCGATTATTGCATGAAAATAATAGGTACCTATTATTTTTATGAGACAGCATAAAATTAAGAAACTTGTAGGCAGATTTTGCTAGGCTCAAGAGGCCACACGTTAACTGATAGTGAATCTAGCTTTAAGATTTTTTGTAACATATATTCCACAGACTGTGGGCCTAATTTGATTCTCTAAAATACGCAATAGTTTGTTTCGTTTCTTTTTTTTTAATAGATTAGGTTCACTAATTTGCCGAAACAAAACACGCAATTTCGTATTTCGAGAATAGGCTAGTTTCCTGAACAAATCTATTTAGTCTGTCTTTTACAATAGGTACCAAAAAATATTGAACACGTATTTTTCTTTTATCAATTAAACAATAATATGGCGCGTTTTAAAAAACGATAAACCGACTTCAAATTCCCTTACTTTTGCACTTATTTTAAGTTTTGCGGGATAAATACTAATCCCCTGGGGATAAACCCCCGTATGGGACCCCTACGGGATCATTTTCTATACAATAGTGAAATAATTTTCAAAATAGGTCCATTAATGGCGGAGATATCGCGTAACAAACATACAGACGACCTCTATGAAGATACTTAGAGTATCTAGAAATGGAGTTGCCAAGCGCTACTTTTAGTACTAAAATGATTCTGCCAGTTTTCGCGGGAGGCGAGGTAGCACGGTACAGCACACATTTACATAATCACGCAACTAATACAGAAAAATTAAGCGTCCCTATAAACGCACACGCAAGTAAAAGCTGTACACAAACACAAAAAAAGCACACAATTAAAGAATTACTGTTGTTACACACTGAAACAAAAAAGTAGTGAAGGGGTGTAAAAAGACCGATAAAATGAATGAAATCAGGTTTGTTCCCAATCATATACTTTTCCTTTTTTTATAGATTTGTAGGGCGTAATCTCTAACTACTAAACCGATTTTAAAAATTATTCTACGAATAGGTACACTGTTGTTAAGTAACACGAGGCTATATTCTGTCTACGCAAGTAAAACCGCGGTGCGCTAATAGTTATTGTATGTACTTACATAATTACAACAAATATTACGCAATTATGAATCTTAGGGTTCTAACTTAGAACATCTTCATAGAAATGGGTTCAGTCTTAGAACTTCTAAGACTGAACTGATTTCGACGAATCTTTCATGAATGCATTATTTTGATAAATATTTTGTTTCTTAATTGGTGTGGTGGGGTGAGAAAAATAAAGAGCACGAGAAGAATAGCGGCTGTTAGCAAATGTACTGCCCCAAGCGGATATGTAAGGCTAGGAAGTTAAAAAAAATGATATTGTGGTGTTAATATATATGTATATTACATAATTTTTACACTATTGGTTTTTAAAATGGACTAATTTATTGTAAATGTGACGTACACATTTCTTTGGATCTGTTTTTTTCATAAGAAAAGAGATTCTAGTATCTGTATACTTTTGCATAACCAATCTTCCTAATTCCATATTGTGATTGACGAAATCATTATCATAGACATGTATATCAATATTTGGAAATAAGTCCTTTCCTTGGAAATAGTTCAATGATTTTGAAACTATATACGTTGTAGTAATTTGTTTAAGCATTAGGAGCATCTTTGTATTATAAATTTAATATAATATTCAATCAATCTACTTGTACTGTATTGATATTTCAATCCGCAGTTTATTTATAAAGAACTAGCTATGCACCGCAGTTTCATCCAAGTTGTGATGAAAAACGCTATCCAGTGACATGGGCTACTTTTTTTCATCTTACATACTACATCAGCTGTACAAAAAATCACGTTTATATGTTTCTGCGTTCAAAAAGTACAAAGCAAATAGCAATAAACAAACGACACAGCACCACCAAAATTTTAAGGGAGCTCCATAAATCGACATGTTGAAGGCAGAATAACAGAGACAATCGCAGCAAACTAGTTTTTATAAACAGACACAAATGACTGTTCATGTACCTCGGACTGCGTACGCTCGGCTACTCCCGTTCTGAATGCTCCAAGTAATGTATTCCCAATAGAGATCCTTTCCCCGTGTTTCGTTAACTAATTTGAAATGATGTTGTATACATACATTATTTAAGGAGGTTCTGTATTGGATACAGAACCTCCTTTTTTAATCGGTTAAATATGGGTACAAAAAAAGACATGGCATTTTATTCATTCCATCATTCACTCAATCAATTTCATTCAACTAGTCCCCACACTACGCCTTCTACCAAGGAATTTATACTCACATTACTCACCTACACCCTCTACCAAGATGTTGGCGTCGTTTTAAAACTGTCGCAACTGTTATTTATTCCATTTGAATCTAAATTAAACAATATTACAAAAAACAATTGACAAAGATATCACTTACTTGTGATAGGAAATACCGTGGTACCTTAAGTTTGATGTCTCTGATCGTCTTTTACACCGTAATACCGCACAATTCACCATTTTCACTGAGCACTACTTCGCGACACGAAACGACAGCTAATGGTCGCGGTTACGAGTGAAGTAGTTTTATATAACGTGTTTGGCCATATGGCCGGCAGAGGGGTACGCCTTGCGTTGACATCTCCCTTCTAGATACTCCAAGCGAAGATATAGTACGTTGAAGTTCCGCGTGACGTCACGCCTTGATACACTTTACAACGAAGTGACGTTATCTTTATCAATTTTGATTGATTTGATAAAGCAAAAAATGTTTTCAATATTTTTTGATAATCTAACTGACGGACTAATTAGAATTAGTTTTTTGTACCTAGGAAACATCCCTATTACAATAATTAGGACCCCACTTACTACAATTTATTAAAATGAAAATAATACATTTCCTTACCCTTTTATATGATCCTACAGTGCACCAAATTTTTTATACATAAGGTAGTAATATTCTATATTCGTGCATTTTATTCTACAATATACCGTCTTCGTTCCCTCGCGGGTAACAAAAGATAAGTCAAATAATTAAAACCCTCCGAAAACTCATACTCAAGTCACAAATCGCGATTTTTTGATAGTTTTCCATGAAAATCTGTCAGAAATGCTTCATTTAAAACCGTAGACCGAGAATTTATGCTTAACCTTTGAAACGTGCTTTCATCTGAGTTGCCTTTGAGTATTCGGGGTTGAACTAACAACTCGATTTCTTACCTACGATTTGCAAATGCTCTCAAGCCACCTTGCCCTCGCTGATTAGGGGTATCTAGAGTGTTACTTGTGAAAGGTGATTGGGTTTACTACTTGTGAAAACTTTTAATTGGCCTTCCTTATATTTATATGTAATTTCTCTATTCATGTTTAGCCGTAAGTTTTCCTAAGATTAATAAATAAAAAAAAAAAAAAAAACCTGCAGTCTTATAAAGCTGATGTATTTTGAGGACTAGTGACTAGATAGTAGTCCATC
The DNA here is from genome assembly GCA_947859395.1 of Eupithecia insigniata. NCBI lineage: Eukaryota > Metazoa > Arthropoda > Insecta > Lepidoptera > Geometridae > Eupithecia > Eupithecia insigniata. The sequence continues at coordinate 10,823,189 of OX401999.1, read as the reverse complement.
CTCAATGATAACAAATAGATATTTGCACACAACACTGCATTGTGTTTAACTTTACAATCAACTTCTTACTACTAACTACAATAGCTAGCCATTTACGTACCTACATAATGTTCTATACTATATGATCTAGCAGCCCCATTGTAAATTGATAAGACAACATAGCAGTGACTTGAAAAGTGCTAATTCAGGGCGACCTACGCCTATGTAAAGCTTATTATATAGCTCATGCAAGGCGCTTGCAAACTAACCGCGTATAGACGGCAAAATTTCCAATGAGGAACATATTCATTGTACTTATAACAAACAGCTATACAATTCAATTGATCGGTGTAAGAGTACACCATCAAAAAAGTCGACCTACTCTCAATTTTTTTAAAGTTGTGTAGCTTTATTTTATCTGAAGTACAGGCCATCAAAAAAATCGACCTACTCTCAATTAAATTCTTTAAACTGGTACCTATGTCGACTTTTGATGGCTATCATAGTAAGATTTGAAGTCTTCAATTACAATGACATTTTAAAAAGGTGTAAGTTTACCAATATCTATCCATAGCTACATATTAGACGAATTGCGTACGAGTGCCTTGCGAAAGCTTGTTGATCTGAGCGGCGGAGAGCAGGCTTGAATGTGCAGCATGGTCCAGTAACAGAAGCCTTTCACCAACGCCGTCGTTGTTGCGCTCGACGCGGCAGGTCCCTCTGCCGGTCTCTATAGCAAAGCTACTGACGCAGCAGATTGCGTAGAGGTAAGTGGTGATGACGAGACCAGCGACACAGTCTGAAATAAGAAAACTCTTAATGTCTTGGGATTCTCTGGATACGTCAAAAGCTTTTGGCAGAGTGCCAATGGCTACGACTCACAGCAGCTGCAACAGTATGTAGATAGCTACCATAACATGTAATTTACTGTCAGCCCACTTTGTCCTTCTATTGGGCAAAGGTCTTCCCCAGTTACTTCTATGTGAACTGACAATCTTATTATATCAGTTTATTTCATACAATTTACATGCAGTGGCGGCGTAGCGTGAGCTGGTACCTGGGGCGGATTTCTATGCTGAATCGCCTTGGGGGATGGTTGACAATACCGACCCTCAACTCCTTACGCTAATAATAAGAAACCTAAGAAATCGGTAATCGGAGTGAGCCGCAGTGGAGTTTGGTGAGGTGGGGTTAGCAACAAAGGCATATACTAAGCTAAGACGATAACGAGCGGAGATAGCTGTAACATTTTTCAGATTTATTTCCGCGATTTACAAAAACGTAAGAATTGGTACAAAAAAGATATAACGGCGGCGAGCGAAATTTTTATGATCTGGCTGTGCGTGTGAGTTTCCGTTATCACCCTTTCTAGTTTGGGTTTAGTACCCGTTGTGGACCGGTTACCGCTTACCATACGCCGCTAGTGCTTAAATGGGATACACAATTAGTGCACATCTAACTTACTTAAATGGTTATATTGCACCGCGCCCGGTGAAGATGAAGCACAAGATGTCTCACCTATGGAACAAGCATAGGTACCTATACATACTTACGATATAGAGTATGTCCGTTGAAGAAGTTGATGAGCGTTGGATAGTTGTCGGCGGCCACGCATGCCGTGACCAGCAGTACGGCAGCAACGCAAGCTGCGCAGATCCAAGGCACCACGTATTCTCGCTTGTATTGCACCGCGCCGTGGAGAAGAGATATGCAGCACATCAGGTAAATGGACGTAAGGATTGTACTAGTGTATAGGACTATCACGGTAACTGGAATTGAGAAAATTGTTCATGTTTATCGTTTTTTTTTTCAAGCCTTAATTATTGATGCGGCCTGCTAGCGCAGGATGGATGGCACAAACTTCGGGAGACCTGTAGTGGAATTACGCTAAAGGCTTTCAAATGTCAATATAGTATGCGTACAATTAAAGGATTAGTGGTAGGTACCCCGACTTTATGTACTGATGAGGAGTTTTGGGGAATAAAACATCTTGAGCTCTCGAAATAGACGGAAAGCTTTAAAGGTTAGCTATAGGTATAGCTTTGTATACAGGGTGTTTTACACTAACACCCTGTATGTATTGTAGCTGGCAACTAGACTAAACAATGGCGGTTAAAGGCAATCGATCATACGTACCCCGACTGTAATCTAGTATGGTTTAATTTTATTTTATTGGGATTTAAATAGGAGACGTGCTCTGGCGATAAAAGTCCCAGTTTATCCATTCTTAAATCAACAAATATAAAACAATTTTAGTTACGTACCTACCTACTTGACCTACTAGCATAGCAACTGTGATAGCAACAAAAAGATTGGACTGTGCTTTTTTTTACCAAAAGGTTGACTACTTAGATAAACTCACCAGAAGCAAGATGCTGTGCCTTCGCGAACCGACGCTGGTTATTAGTACTGACAACCTCCCCTTCGTGGAAAGTCAAGGAGTCTCCATAGGCCACTTCGTAGAACCCTCGTCTTTCAGCGTCGTCCTCCATGTCGTTATGAAGCATCGACAGCATCTCGCCTACATGAGATATGCCCACTAGCAAGATTATAAGGATGAATGATGACAGTGCCTGAAAACGTATAACTTTAGCTTTAACTATTCATAACTAGTCTATAAGAAGCGAATTGTACAAAAATATTGCATGCAGTACCGTTAGAATAAAATCCTACTAATATTATAAATGTCAAAGTTGATGGATGTATGGATATCTGTTACTCTTTCACGCAAAAACTACTGAACCGATAAGGCTGAAATTTGGTATGGGTATAGTTTGGGACCTGGAATAACATTATAGGCTTATACATATATATATAAGCGCATTATAGGCATTTTTGTATACCGATAAAACGCGGGCGAAGACGCGGGCAGCAGCTAGTATATAAATAAATGATACTGGCTGGACAATACACACAGCATCATCTATCGCCAAGCTAAGGATAACTCAGATTTCAGATTTGTTGCAGTAAAATATTAGGTACTTTACAAAATCTCATTTAAAAGTATTGTCAAAAACTATTGACAAATAAAAATGAAGTCATAGAGGTAGGTAGTTAAGAATTGAAGTCCTTTGTAAAATTTGAATCACGATAAAGTCGGTCCATTTCAATGTTAATGAAAAGTAGGGTAGAAGTTACAAGTATCTCCCTTTATGAAACAGATGATAATTTTCTTGTTTTCGTTACATAAAACAAATGAGAGATAATTTTATAAGAGAAAACATGGAAAATTTACTTACGATTTGATGGACGGCAATCAGAATACAGCCTTGGCGTAGATTGAAAATGTAAAGAAAATTATTTAGGCGAATATACATTTTGTGTGATAAATAACAATCCCCTCCTTTCACGAACATTTTTAATGATTTTCCAAAGTTGTTATAGACAAAACTGCACAATTTTCACGCATTGTTTGGATTCGGCCCCCAAACATGGAATGTATTGGCGCATGCTTGAATTTATTGATTTTTTCGATACCGCGCATGACTGACTAAGTTCTTTTGGGCGTTGCTACTACTTGTACCATCACTACTGAGGATTTTTCTTAGTGACTTCATAGACCTTTAAACCTAAAAATAAAATATTATATTTTTGTTTCATAATACGTAAAGACGTCTGAAAGATTGAGCCAAATTCGATGTAGACTGTTTGTAAACAATGACGAACCACGAAACTATTAATTAGAACTGACTTCTTGGCGTCGAGTTAATATTTATTGAGGATCTCATATGCGAGATCCTTCAATAAGTAATGTATGGGTGGTTTGTTAACATATGTACATTCAAGAAGAGGTATAATGGGGGTATGAAATCAGTTACCATATACCTACTAGTTAGATCATGTTTAAATTTTGTCATTTTGTAATAAGAAAACCAATTATACGAGGTAGGTTCCAACGAGTCACACCAAATCTGGTCATAGTGTGACTCGTTGGGATTTTTTTCCCATCGAGTGTGTTTTATGCAATTTTTTGTGACAAGACAAATGATTTACGTCGCAAGTTCGACGCCTGTATCTTTTAAAGTTTATTACTGGTTAGGACTTAGGACATACGGGCTAAAATCACCTAAAATTAAAGTCAGAACCATAATTTATAAATTAGTTTTATTTCACAACTAGTTTAGGTAGTTATAAAGTTATGACTGTATCAACCTAATCCAAACTTATAGCTGGTATTAGTGTTATATATTTGGATTATGAATTAAAACTAAAACTATCACAATACATAAGAAAGTAATCTGAAGGTTTTATACACAATTTAAGATTTTTAGAAAAATGGATACCTTTTTCTCGTCAGTTATTATTACGTACAAATTATGTTATTTTAAGTTAAATATTTTTATGAGAGGCTTTAATAAAGAATCGAATCAAAACAGGGATCGAAACTTTACTTGTATATCTTTAAGTACTTACAATAACAAAAAACCGACCAAAACAAATAAACGGGAGTATAAAATATAAATAAAAATGTAAATGTCAAATTGATTTGAAATTCAACGATATATCAATATTCTAGGGACGGACTTAACCAAATCTTTTGTTAGTGAAAATTATCACGCTGCTTAAATGCGAGGCGCGAAAACGGTTAGCCTATTTTATACTTAATTTTTTGCGAAACTGGCCATTTGTTTAACCAAATCAGAATACAAGTTTAAGGAGTCTTGGCCAGCAATTAGGTGTGGTATAAACTTAGGCATTATTAAATGCAAAATAAACAATGTACATACATATTGTCACAATAGACACAACCACAATATCGAAAATACAAAGAAAAACATACATCGACTACTTAACTTACGAGTAAATAATATTTTTCAGAAAATAGCCAATATTTTACCAAATTTAATTTCGACGATACTTTTGGTTTGCTGTCGCACTAGAATATATAAATTAGCCAAAGTATTTACATATTGGAACTTACAATACGAAATAACTTATAATAATGGACATGTGATTTCATAAAGGCTAGATATCCAAGATTCATTGAGGCATGCTTATTACTTATATGAATTATTTGATTAAGTTTTCAACAACACAGAACAATATTTACACGTGCTTATAATTTTAAACGCCTTACTTATTTATTTACTTTTGTTTAATGATCATTTACATATTTTCGAATATCGATACATAATTTCGAATATGACAATTTAAGAAAAAGAAAGTATATTTTAATGGATATTTAGCCTTGGCTTATTTGAATACAGAATAAATAATAGTCAAAAATATTCCTAAAACGTAATTCAGTTTTGTATGCCAATTAATGGTACAATACTTACGATTAGTAACCTACACCGGGGGTCTATACGGAAAAGGATAATCTAAGTTTCTAAATAGTTTTCGAGCAAAACACTCTTATGTCGCTTGCATAAGATTAGCGTTTGTACGAAAACGACTAAGAAAGGGGTCGTCTATTAATCACGTGATATTTTTTAGCTATTTTTAACGCCCCTCCCCCTGGTGATATGTGGTCATGTTTAAAAGTAACACCCTTCCATACTCAAAATCGCGTGTATTTTTTTTAGTTCAAGTTATCTTAAAAATCTTTAAATACAGGTTGTCGCGGCGTGCGGGGGAATCGTTGCCTGGCAACGGCGATTCAAGCTCACATGCCACTTTTCGGTTGTTTAGAAATCGCACATTCAACGACAAAATAAATACAGGTGATCACTACACATTCTCCTCACTACACCAAGACCACTATTACGTAATATCACAAAGAGGGAGGGGTTCCTTGTGATATTTCGTGACTTTCCCCCTTTCGAGTTTCACGTGAATGGACAACCCCAAACTTCGATTTCGTATTGACGAGTACGGGCCCTGCTTCCACACACAGATCCGAAGGATCCAAAGGTACAATAGCGCCAAATAACTGAGCCCCTCTGAAGTTAGCTTTATTTAGGAAGTAAATTGCCTTTGCGCTATGTTAACTTCTGAGCGCCTTCGATAAATCATCCCGATCAAGGCTAACTCCTAGAACCAAATGTGGCCATGGAGAGCTAGAATGGTTTGATTAACAAATATTTATAAAATAAGGGGGGTCTACTCAAATTCCTATAAAAGGTATTTTTAATCAAGTCAAATCCGAAGTAGGCACCTTATTAACGGTTCACCATAATTTGTAGTTAACCATATTACTTACAAAATAAAAGAGATTGTGTGTGAATGGTTATAAATATAGTCTAGTTGCCAAGCTACGATATATACACTAGCCAAATACGATGTAGAATGTTTGTAAATAAACCTCGCATACTTAACCTAAAATTTACTCTGTTGCCGCGTCTTTATAAACGCAATTTATATTATTTGTCAATTTGAGATCCTTGAAACTCGATGCTAAGCACGTGTATTTTAGTTGTTTATATTTGGGTTTGTTTACAAACATTCTACATCGAGTTTGGCTAAGGTATAGATACAACACTTCACACATCAGCATCACCGTATCAGATAAGTAACAGTACCTTAAACTACATCTAATAAACTAGTCACAAATCCGTTGTAAATTACAGCCTGTTTTTAGTTAGGATAATGTGAAATGGACAATTTATTTATTCTGAAGATGCATGTTGGAATCTTTCAATGTATAGATTACACATTTTATGCCACATATATTTTTACGATCTCTTTGTTTCCAGATTTTTTCTATAATGTACCCATTTACTAATCGATTTTTTAACATAAAATATACAAATAATTGAATTTGTATGTCATTAAATAAGAGTTACACAAGTCATGCATACAGTGCTTCAATAATACTATCCACAAAAGGAAGTCAAACATGTGCAATGTAATTCAGTCAAAGTTGAAGTCATATTGTGATGGTTTCCGTCTCAAAAGAAAATCTCCAACTACTGTTCAAGATTTTCTTTTGAGACCATGAAAACACACACTATTAGTGGAACCCATTTCATACTACTGTATGAAATGGGTTCCACTAATACTGTATGGAAAGAACAGAAAAAATAGCTGTTTTCATGGTCCTTGAAAAGTAGCACAAGATATCGACATGGTTTTTAGACATATCAATTATTATCATCTTCTTATAGTTCATTGCTTCGGGCAGTAAGAACCAATCGAACCTCAAAGTTTGATCAAAGTGGACATACCTTTACTAGTTCTTATTGATTTCAATAAAAAATGACGGTAATTGTTACCGCATATTGCTTTTAGCGATATTGCTTGGCTCTCTTTAAAAAACTCGGTAAACTATGTATTTATATGTACAAGCATTTTGCTGTGCCGTATTTTGTAACATGATATTTATTTAGTAACTCCAAGTTCACGAGTCAGTTTGTTTTGCGACAAACTTTCAAGCGACTCATGCCATGACCCACAACACTCGGCCAATATGTGGATGCGCAAAAATATTGTCATGTCGCAAAGCCTTCCTCAACATTATAGTAACTTGTGTCGGTCTGCACTGCACCATAATAGGAGACACAGAGTCATGTATAAAACCTGCATACCAAGAACTACGCCATATCATGCTGCCCTGCTCAGTTTGAATACGATCTGAGGTAGGATCAGCACGAAAGGTTATGTCATTCTCAAACCCATTCTTGAAGTACAGGTTATACCGTTATTAATAAGAACCTTTAAAAAATAGCAGAACCGAACATACCAAGTCAAGCGATATTGCAAGAGTTCCGTCCTGTGCAGTTGAGTCTGGTGTGATGCTGGTGTTTGGTGGTGCGTGCGCGGTGGCGACTCGGCGCAGCGGAGATCGCGTAGGACTTGAGGTGGGACTTGAGAGTTGTTGGCAGCGGCAGACGCTCGAGGCCGTATACGGACGTGCGGGCGACTATCGCGCGGCAGCATAGCTCTTGGAGGCTTAGTACTGAAATGGACAACACTACCTAGTTCATTTATTTGTGATACACAGGTATTACAGGGATGTTGATGTGACTTGTTTCACTACAGTTGACACATAAAATTAAGAGCACTTTGATCTGAAATCTTTGCCTATCAGCAGTCATTCATCCACTGCTGAATGTCAAGTGGTGATGTTAAAACCCTCTCAAACAAGGAGGGATTTGACATCACCACTTCCATTTTTGGCAACGGAATTGGCGGTCTTATTTCTTAAAACGACACAGGGTACAAGGACAAAACAAAACTTAGAGTTTTATTTTCTCCTTTTACAAAATAAAACTTAAGAGTTTTATTTTGTCCTTTTTTACATGCGTTTACATTTGTTTACATGGTTAGTTATCAACCCATAAAAGGGCAAAAGCCACCCTCCCTTTCTTTATGATTGTAGGGTCCAGCGAACCAGCATGTAATAAAATAATCCAGCTTTCTGTATATTCAATACTTTAATTAACTGGTTTAGATTTACATTAATAGGGAGGAGAAAAGCAGACTCCACTATTAGGATAGTTTTGGCGAGAAAAACGGGCGCCCAGTTATTGACGACATAGAAAGTACGTTTAGATGACGTCAGAATCCGGCTGGTAACTTAAACACTGTTTCTCTCAATATGTTAGTTGGCTACATTTAATGTTACTTGTAAATTTTAAGTCAACCGAGACATTTTACCAAATCTTTGAAGTTAGAGCCTGGTTATACAGGGGTATAATGCTCATTACACTCCCATGCGAATGTCAGTGTAGATCGCCGTTCTCCCACTTAGAATTACGAGTTTTTATACCTTTATTGCTCCTCCAAAGTCGTTCCATGCCATTCCTATGAAGTGCCATTCGCGACAGCTCACAGAAGCTCTCCCGTATGTTAAAGTCGCATAGCGGACTGACTTCGAAGAACGCCATTCGGTTCTTGGCAGCATACAACTCAGCGTCTCTCTCCTGAACTTGCCGCTTGAATGCGAGGTGGAGACGGTTGCCTACTAGAACTTTCGGTACGCCTGGTGCGTGCTGCAACAAAGAATGTAACAAATAAATAAAACTGTAACAAAGAATACCAACCTAGATTATATACCAAGTTATAAACTAAGACCTCGTATCGTTGTCCTCATTGCTGAGGGTCGTGAACCCCTGAACATGGAGTTATCTTTTTCTTAATTATGTTGCGCCACCTGTTCCTATCTCTGGCAACAGGAGCGCATCGTGAAGCTTGGTGTTCAGCGTAGAGCGGATTTGGTCCGACCATCTGAGACTACGACCTCTCGGACGCATGCCCTCGATTATGCCAGAAACCATTAGTTGTTCGAGGTCCTTTCTCCAAGATTCGACTCGGACAGAAGGAAGAGTATGGTTTTGACCTTGAGCTCTCATACTAGAATGGACTCGTTATTGCGGAAAGAATAAACTAAGACATGGATCCCGAAAACTTATTCTGTTTAGATACCTATAGATTTTCTGTCCGGCTGGTAACTTGAACTCTGTTTCTCTCAATAGGTATCTTATAAAGTTATTTGTAAATTTCAAGTCAACCGTGACATTTTACCCATTCCTTGAAGAGCAGTTGGGAGGTTGGGAGTTGCAGTTCATAGAGTTGGGCTGGTTAGAGAGAACCCGAAAAAAGTCTATTTTGTTCACCTCATCATCATCATGATGATGATGATGATCCTATTGATGTCCCTATTCATCCTTTGCCCATAATTTAATTTTTGATATTAATTTAGGACCTCGTACGAAAACTTAAGGATTAAAAGATATTTATGTACGTTAATGCATAACGTAGGTAGTTTGTCGTTACTCTAATGATGCATCTCTTATAATAATAAAAGCCGAGTCTGATTATGATTAAGAAAATACCTACTGCCTCTGGGATTCACAAAACTTCGTTTTGCGATGTAGGTGTTATCATGGCAAACTAAAAGATACCGAGTGAGTAAAGCAGCTTTTTTATTTATTGTTTAGTGCCGCTGTTATGATACCAAGAACCGTTAAGTTTGTTGACAGACACTATCTATGCAGAGAATATAGCCATAGTTCTCATGAACTAATTCACACGCCTAGAGAACAAAAGGCACGGTAAAGTGGAATCTTACACCTGACCTGACATGTAATAATAACATGAATGGTTTCTTTCACTCCAAGACTGGATAAAATAACATATATTAATAAGGGCTAAGTGCTAGCTTTGCAACAAACTTAATTTAACAAAAAACTAACTCGGAGCAGTCTGCAGTTAGCTCAACTGTTTCAACTATTGCAAATACTAGTTCTAATTTGTTTCTATTCCTTAATTGTATTTTTTTTTAACATATATGTAAATAGTTAATCTAAAACTACATTTCAATAATGGACGCGAACTTCGAGGTACTGGGTCAAAAATGCCCGATGACCTTTCTTGTACATGTAGAACATAAACCAACTTATATAAAGATTTTTACTTCTCATAAAAACAAAAATGTTCACTTATAATAAGGTACAAAAAGGTTTAAAAATAATGCTTAAGCTAATATTACACTGTACCTTCGGGGTTGGTATGGTATATGTAGGTATAACTTACTTACATATATGCTATAGTAAAATAACAATAGAAAGCTAAATGTAAGCTAATCCGCCACTCGTGCATTCAGGAGCTAGTTCCTAATAAAATTGGCTTTGCGACATGTATTATCATCATCATAAAATATTAGTTCTCAGCTAGACATAGGCCTCCCGTAATAAGCACCATAGAGCCCTGTCTTTTCTTGCCACATTCAGCATTTGCACATACATGATCAACTATAATAATGAACTCTTACAATTACCTTTTCAACCTCCTCCAACCAGCGTTCAATGCTATCGAAGGACCACTTATTTGTGATGTCATATACAAGCAGGATGCCTTGCGCTCCTCGGGAGTAGGATCGGATGATGGTGCAGAAGCGGCCTTGGCCTGATGTGTCCCATAGTTGGAGCTTCACACGCTTGCCATCAAGGAGGATTGTCGTTGTTTTGTAAGCTGAGGGTAAAACAATATTTTTATTTTCATCTTTCTATTGCAATTATTAAGGTGTACAATTGTACACTTTGTCATCAAGAACCATTATTAGCATACTTAATGAACATGTTCAATCAGTAAAACAACTTAATTATAAAAAGCATTTTACTACTAACTTATGTCAATCTGATAATTTTTATTATGATGTATGCCTGGTAAACTGATAACCACAAATATGTGGTAACAAAAGAAGACAGCCGAATCAAAATATGAATTTTTGTTTGTGTATTATATCTAAGTTATCAGTATCATAAAACATCTTTATAAATACTACACAATAAGTTGCTTATGTGTGGTAAGCATTTATCAAGTTATGAGCTCTACTGATAGTCAGAAGTTATGCAAACTTTAGATTTCACTTGTTAGTGTCAAACAAACTATAAGATTAAAATAAAAAAAAGCATAAATTATCAAAGTATAACCAATTAGCATGATCGATAACTTATAGGTTTTATATTGAAATAGTACACTTGTGCAGTTATACTGTATACAAACAAGGTATAGAACCAGAAGTTTTACAAATAAAATCTCTATGTCGTGTGTGTGTGACAAGAACATAGTTTCCGCTCAAAGTATGTTCTTGTCTACTTATATGCTATGTCATCAAATTTCTTGCAAAGCATTCGGATGCCGAATTAATTTTATCATAAAAATTCAAATAAATAATAATAAAAATTGAGTACTAACAGTACTTACCGCTCCCACTACAGAAAGGGGAATCTGCGGAGCCATCTTCTAGGTCCTGTAATATTTCCTGTTTGCCCACATCTGAGTCCCCAACTAGTAGCACTTTTAGGAGGTAATCATATGACTTAGGGGCTGCTGGAGGACGTCCTACAAGAGAAAAAAATATCAATTTAAGAAATCACTCTTGAACATTTTACACTTCTCCATATGGACTGATGCAGTTCTGCTAATGTCAGTCTCATGATTGCATCACAAGCTTTATGGGTTCTCACACAGCTACATCTAGCCACAAAGTAAGCAGAGCTTGAACTATGGGAACTATACATTTTTCAAAGTATTTTACATGTTTTCATAAAACCCATTAGCTGAATAAAATTAATTGGACTATGTACCTACAGGAACAATGTATGTACTTGGTGTACATACTTGGTCATGGAATGAACAGGAGATAATAACTTTCTGTTCAGGTAATGAGCTTATGTTTGGATTAGTGCACGCTTATGCTCGGTATAGCAGAAAGTAGTAAGCTTGCTTACCAGTCCTTTGGTGATGTGACCGAGGTAAAGTAGTGCTTCCATTCGCTACCTGCCCAGTCGCCTGCTGGGGCCCTGCAGTCGCTCCGGACGAAGGATACATAGTCATCGTGAGCCCACTCCTCGCACGAGCTCCAGGTGGTATTTACCACACGCAATTATACACATCACTGCCGAACACGCACTTCACGCGTAAATCCATCCAGGTTTGTGTGTCCAGTCACAATGACAAAATAACCCACCCAATTAATTAATCATGAATCCAAACAGGGATCTAATCTACTTTTCGCCAAAATTTGCCAGCAAAAATATACGTTGAGATCACAAGGTCGTCACATTATTCAGGCTCGAACATACTTTTAACGATTATTTTCGGCAGGACGTTGACCTAATTGTAAAGAAAGACCTAAATGTGGTAAATTTTCTCATTGAATTATCCTTAGAATCAGATTTTATTTGCTAAATTCAACACAAAAACAACCCATTTTTCCACATAAATATCGAACGAATGAAAATAAATTGAGGAGATCGGTCACAGCCACAGATGAAAAATATATCTACATCATCGAGAAAAAAACTACCTATTGTCTGTCATCAATTACGATTTTATGTCTGTGATGCTATTCTCGTCTCGTCGAAAACGAAAAGCCGGACAAAAATCCTGTAAAGCCGGAGAAAACTCCTTATTTACTTAGTTGTTTGTACCTGCATTGAACTACGCGCGCTAATTTAAACTATGACCTTGTCCTATCTTATCTCTATTCTCTAGGCCTCAGACAAATTCTAGGCCTTATTTGAAGATCTCTATTAGGTATGTCTATAACTAGATTCGTGTACCTATTAAAGTAGGTATTACATGATCTATATTATTATGGTACTAGCTGTGCCCGCGACTTCGTCCGCGTGGAATAGTGACAGTGGGTAGCATTTTCAACTTTCATCCCCTATACCCTTTGATTTTTACCCCCTATAGGATTAAATTTGTAGAAACTTTAAATGACATTCTTATTTATATCTAATCACAGCCTAAAATATAAATTCCGAGCTTTTTGTTTGGAAATGACGGTACTTCTATACAACCTTTCAACCCCTTTTCGCATTAAAAAGTAGGTAGAGGTAGCCTATATCCTTTCTCAGGCTATAGAGTATCTTTGTACCAAATTTCATTTAAATCGGTTCAGCAGTTTTGCAATGTGAAAACGTGACAGACAGGCCACAGAGTTACTTTCTCATTTATAATAATAAGCTATATATATAAAGTAAGGATTATGTATTATAACAACTTAATACCTCTATGGCTAGATCTGTGAAACCTAGGGCGCACACTGACTGCAGTGATAGGCATATATAAATACGTACTACTAAACTGGTGATAGGTTTTCAGATGGCATATTCTCGAATTTTCGTTACAATACCGGTACGGTACTTTCAAATATCATTAACAATTGGGCTTGACCAGTTGCTTGCTCTTCTATAAAACAGGAAAAGTATGAAGGATGCAAGACTTACATGTCCTTGTTACCTTACGTAGCTACCTAAAGACAAGGATTAGATAGGAGGAATAAAAAAAATACTTAAGTACTAAAATACATGTATTTCAATCATGATTAGGTATAAGAAACAATAGTACTTTAAAAAGTTTATACTAACTTAGAGAGAGATTACTTAAAGTGGAAGGCACTTGCTTATATATTAGGTAATAATGAGTGTAAGTTCATAAATACTTATTAAGAACTCTTACTAACATTATACTAAATAAACTAATAGTTTTAGATTAAATGCATTAGTGATACTAATTACTCAGTATTTCTCAAAACCTGGCAAATGGAATGTGTTACTGAAGCTTTCGACATCTTCTTTGAGTTTTGCGATTTTAGTTCGGAACTCGGCATTTTCTTTGATCAGCTTATTGAAGTCTGCCACCTTAGGTCCAGAGACTTTGATGATTTCAAGCCCTAACTGGAGAGCCTTATCGATGAAGTCGACTACTCTATCGATATCAGCTTCCTTCAATCCTCGTGTTGTCAAGGCAGGGGTACCTGTAAAACAAAGAAAACATTTAATAACATTAGGTATATTTTAAAAATACCTATATCTGCTATCGGTTGTTGCTTTAAGAAAGTATCAACATGCCACTGATAAGCCAAATTGCAACTGCTTTTTTCGGTTGATAAGACTTTAAAACCAGTTATTTTATAAAAATCCGCATTAATCCAGTTATTTCAACCGTCTGGTCATATTGTATTCTAGATGACTGTTACCAAGTTGATTAGCTTCATTGTTATAATCATCCGCGTTGATGTTTTTTTTTTTATATCTGCAATGTGATAGCCTTGACAATGTGACCAATATCTTCGTCGCGCTTCGTTCTCATACACATCATATACAAAGCAGAGCATGAGCAAGAAGCGCAAACAAAAAAACAGAAAGGTACAACTTATACACTAGAATCCTAGATATTTTTTTTACAACAAAAGGATGACAAAATCTACGAAATATAGCTGAAAATTGTGTTATGAAACTCGTAACGCAAATCGAAAAATTTCAAAGGAATTTTTGGGTTTAAAGCTTTCATTCGTTTGTCGTCTGTTTTCCGGACTCTAATTGTAACCATTTACGCTGCGCTTATGTATACGTTGTTTAATTTGTGTTTTTGTTTTATGTAATGATAACCTTGAAGCTTTCTGGTAACTTTATTCGGTTTTGTGAATTTTTCATTCATAAATGCCTTTGTTGCCTTATAAAATCTTGGATTCTATGTGGAATAGAGAATAAGGTCTCGTCGTCCTCTAGGAAAATCAAACCTTTTTATTCGTACTAACCAAGTCGTATCCCGCTAGGGTTGAGTGCACTCTTGTCTCCAGGCACAGTATTCTTATTGCAAGCAATGCTGCAGAGCTCTAGGATTCTCTCGGCCGGCGCGCCCGTCAGTCCTTTGTTCCTCACGTCGACTAATGCGAGGTGGACGTCCGTTCCGCCGGTGGCGATCAAATAGCCGCGGGAAGTTAGACCTTGGCAGAGGCGTTGCGCGTTCTTTATCACCTGGAGGAGAAATTATACTATGTTAACACATAGAGTACCCATGACTCACTTGTCCATGTTCAAATGCTCTGCGTGCAGCAGCACGCGCCCCTGCCCACCCGGGTCGCACCGCTGAGGCTGGGCAGTGAATGTATTAAATGAATTGAAATAAGGTAAGGTACAAGTGATAGGTGAATCATGATGGATGGGGAAGATAGGTTAAAAATGTCGGACGAAGACTTCCTGGCTGCGCAACATAAGGTAATGGAATGGACTAGCATAGAGAGCATAAGATCTATTTTGTAAATGTTCTTTAGTAGTAGGAAATGTTTTATCACTTTCAAGCAGTCTCAAGCAAAAGTCAAACAAGCTTTTGTTAAGAACGTGATATCTTAATAGCAGATTTGGAAGAAGAATGGCACTTTTTAGGGTTCCATACCCAAAGGCCCCTGCTGTTTGTCTGTTTGTTTACTCCTTCTGTCAGCCTGTAATATCGAGGAACTATAACTATAGTATCGTGGACTGAAATTTTCAGTGTGTATATCAAATGCAATAAATTTTAGTTATTGGAATAAATAATGGAGCGATAACGTTGTAGAGGGGCGTGATCGCGTATGGGCATTCATAATTCGCGCAGTTTTTCAGTTAACTGAAGTGTTACACAGACTTCCTAGTTTATTACCCGGCTATTGTGTACATGGCGATTCGGAAAATGATACGCTGTGTTTGATTACAAACTGGGTTCAAATTCGAAATAGGTTTCGCGTGTAGTTTACAATGCAGTATCCGTTATGATTTTCTTTTGCTTATGTTTGTGTGATACATATGTACATACATGGTAGGTATTTCATTGTTCTTTCCATTTTACGACCACCATTGTGGTGGTGAAACATTCATTGCTATTGTAACATTACTTTTAATCTGAAGTCGTTTTGTGAACATCACGTTAGCTCAGACGAGACTCGATTCCAGGCATTTGTGAGTAATAATAATTCAGGCATTCGAAATTCCTCACAGGCGAGGGTAAGACACTATAGGGCAATAGTTAAAAGCTCTTTTTTTTCGTATACTGGAGGCCTGAAAACAGCTTGAAAATACGTACAGTAGTTTTTGAGTTTATCGCGAACAGACAGGCAGACGAGGCGGAGGACTTTGTTTTATAATATTATGTAGTGATTATATTATTACCTGTGTCTGATATTCCTTGAACTCTGGAGTAGTGGCTTGCTTCATAGCGGTCGCGATAGCAGCTATCGCGTGGTTATGCGGACCTCCTTGCAGTCCCGGAAACACCGCCTGGTTGATTTTGTCTTCTAGATCGTACATCACTTTCGTTCCGTTGGCCTTGACTGAGCGGACGCCTTTGCGGTAGAAGATGATTCCAGCGCGCGGACCTCGGAGGGTTTTGTGGGTAGTCGTTGTTACCATGTCGGACCATTCGAAGGGTGACGGGATTACGCCTGAAAAGAGATATGAAGTTTTTATCTCCGACTGAATGGAGAACTTGCGTGCGTTTAGAAATAAGAATAATTTATTGTTACATAGTTGTTCTTATGAACTACTTATGAATTTTTCAACAGTTTATCCTTTCGGACGTACCTACAAAAATAATTATTAGAATACCTACTTAAAATTAAATAAATTGCACTATTTTCTATCACATAGGTAAACAATAGGAATCCAATGTGAAATCTAAATTTTGGAGGGGTCATCATCATTCATCATCAGCCCATACACGTCCACTGCTGGACATAGGCTACCGTACGACGCCACAAATAGCGGTCCTGAGCCGCCTCCATCCATCAACTCCCTGCGACCGCTACGATGTCGTCGATCCATCGAGTGGATGGTCTCCCATGTAGGGGGGGATTTGCCATAATCACCACGCTTGGCAGGCGGATTGGTGATCGCAGTGTTGGTTTTTAAAAAATACTCAGAAGGAAGCTGCTGCCCTTCCTCTGGTAGGTTCCCTTAGTCGGCTTTTACGACATCCACGGGTTGAGTTGGAGGGGTCGTTATTCGTACGCCGCGGCCCCACGGCTTTGGAGGGGTACTGTCGAAGTATTCTTTAATAAAACTTTTTAATTTCTACACATTTTTATTAACTTCCCTAAGGAGCATAGAACATTAAACTTTTTTAATATTAATTGATTAATTAATATTATAATGTTTTTTAAGGTTTTTTTTTTATATTAGATATCTTCTTTATTTTATTTTGAACTTATTATCTTCTATTTAGATGAAAGGTTGTTTGTGCAGATAAATTTTCCTATTCATCTACGTAATGGATGAACCGATACTTATCATATTTAATAAAAAAAATCGCGGCATATTCTTATGTGTTTGGTGAAAATCGGTGTAGCAATTCTTAAGTTATGATGGTTGAAAGTAAAACCGAATCGAAATCTTAAATTCCCTTTTATTTGTAGTAGGTTTCCTACTAAAGATTATTTTAACGCGTACCTTTTGTTAAATTTTCCTCTACGTTTCCATCGCGTTACAGCGATCTAAGGGACGACTTCGCCACGTGACCTATATTAACCAATCGCGGTTTAAAAAGTTTTAAGGTTTCCTACATTAGTCAGTATCACTAATCAGGCTCAAAAAAATACGACACCTTATGACAAAACTAGCAGGCCGTCCCGGCTTCGCACGGGTATTTAACGAAAATTCAAGATCTCTTTTTTTGAAAATGTCATATAGCCTATGTCACCCAGGGATAGTGTAGCTTCCCAACAGTGAAATAATTTTTCAAATCGGTTCAGAAGTTTCGGTGCCCATTCAATGCAAACAAAAAAACAATCAAATCTTTCCTCTTTATAATATTAGTATAGATGTAGGTATCATTATTGACGTTATTGGTTGATAGGCGATTTCTTAACTCTACAGATTGATTCATAAAGCATAGTGACCTCCAAGTATTATTAGTCGTTGCTGTGGTGATTTGCGAAATAGCAGACTAAAAAAGACGCTCATTACCTGCAGCAACTAATCCAGAGATATGAGCCATATCCGCCAACAGATAGGAGCCATTCTCGTTTGCGATCTGTCTGAATCTCTTGTAGTCGAGGCAGCGTGAGTAGCAGCTCATGCCAGCAATTATGAGCTTTGGCTTGAACAGCTTTGCGGTCTGGGCCAGCTGGTCGTAGTCTATCAGACCGCTTTCAGGATCCACCTTGACATAAAAATTAAGTGAAGAGAAACATTTACCACTTTATTTTTAGTTTAGTTTTAAAATGTTGGGAGTTTTGTAAATATATTCTTGTGGTGTGTGTTAAGGAAACAAACCATTATTGATTATGTTTCTACATAATGAGATAGGTATTTATCTAGTGTAGATAAAAGTCTTCTTCAACTAAATGCTTGCTTATCAACCGGGTAATGGAACTTCCTTATCTAAAGGTCAAAATAACAAGTCAAGCAAGTAGTTCAGTAATTGCTAAGGGCTTTTTAATATGAGGAATAACTGCCTTATTTAATGTGTGCAATAATTTGACAGTTTGAGAACCTTTTAAAGTAGTATAAAATTTAAAATTATATTTTCTTTTGTCATATAAGGTGCTCCAAGACTTTCAAAGATATTTACAGGAATTTGCAGGGTAAAGTAAATAAGATATAAACAATTCGTTTACAATGCTTGACAGACGGATTGGTGACCAGTGACCACAGTAAAGCCGTGGGCCGCGGCGTACGAATATCGACCCCTCCAAATCAACCCCTGATTTTTAAACAGTGGCCTTCACGGCGGCACCAGAAAGGGACTCCTCAATATAACTATTTTACCTTGTAAGGCATGCTCTCAAAGAACATCGAAGTGGCTGATATCTTTTTCGTGGCGGTAAAGAAGCCATGAGTCAGATGGCCACCGTCAGGCAGGTCTAGTCCCATGATTCTGCCGTGCGGTTCCACTACGCCCGTGTACACGGCGAAATTGGCTGGGGAACCTGAAATAATGCTTTGTCATTAAACAAAAATCTCTACTGTTTAATTTATAGACTTCTAAAAACAGGAGGAGGTATGTTCAACTGTATGTATGTTTTTTATGTCATTCGTTTTCTACGTCATTTATGGACCAATTTGGATGATTCTTTTGTAATTGTATTATATAGGATGATCCTGAGAGGTCGAAGTCAGTTTTTAGTTTTTAAAACAATTCAATTATTAAGTAGCTCTCAGAAGTAATTCATAATGGTGGTGATTAAGTTACTCACTGTGGATATAATTGTGTTTCATGAATATTTATGTAAAAATAAACTTAGAATAGGAAAGAAGACTAATTAAGAACCGAAACAGACATTATATGCAATGGGAACGGGTAATATTTCTGAACCATAAAATTATACCTGAATAAGGTTGAACGTTGACACCCCATTCTTCAGGATTCAGCCTGTATGCTTGCAGTGAGCGCTTCTGTGCCAATATTTCAATTTCATCAATGTACTCATTGCCTCCATAGTATCTAAAATAGGACCAAATAATCAGTGTTTACACAAAACATCATTACATTTTGCTAACAAGTTATTGTTAGGAAGTTTTATCAGTGACATTAATGAGTACATAACTGTGATAGCATTAACTAATTTCTATGGTACTAACCTTTGATTGGGCATGCCTTCAGAATATTTATTGTGCAGACATGTGCTCAGGCATTGCAGGACGGGAATGGAGGTGAAGTTCTCTGATGCTATCATCTCAAGGCCTGCTCGCTGACGGCTCTTTTCTTTAGTGATCAGGTCATACAGCTCCGGATCAGTGTCCCAAAGGTTACCGTTCATGATTTGGCTACTCATTGTGGATGTTCTATGTAAATTCCTTAGTGAGTAACAATTCTGCAATATTTTATGAATCTTACTTGACTTAACTTTTTGTTATTGGCAATACCTAGTATCTACTTTTTTCAATCTTACTAACAGGTTACAGGGTACAACCTGCTCTTATATAGCTCGATTTATAACTGAGCAAAACAAGTGACGTGCTAATATAAAACCAGCATGACCCCAAGCTGATAAGAAGATAATGCAATCAAAAACAAAAGTTGTATTTTCTAAGTATTGCATCAATGTGAATAAACGTGACCTTTTAGCAGCAGAGGGAGAGAGATGGTCGACAATAAACTAAATTATAACGGCGAACAAATAACGGGGACGTTGGACGTTGTAGGTATATCGTTCTAAGTCTTAGATCGATAGATCGATGGTTGTAAGAAAAAAGAATCTATTGATTATTGTATGGTATGACTACTAACTTACTTACCGTCTTGTATCAGAAGTTATTATCCATAGTAGATTGAAAATTCACTGAACACAAGGCAGCAAGACACGCACATGCCCGGCGGAGCGAGTTTGGTTAGCTATAGCTAATTCAGCAAAAAATCACTGTTTAATTAATGTTATCAATAAAACTTACCTTAGAGTCGTTTATCGCTTGCGAGACGATCAGCTGTTTATTCAAAGGTCTTGAAGAAAATCCACAATAATTTCGTCTGACGGTAACAAAGCAAGTTTTTGCCAGATTTTTACTCATGATGACGATTTTTTATAGCAACAAGTCTTGCGAATTTACAATGCGATATGTTTTTATTTCATAAACATACTTATTATTTTATCACTGTTGATAACCCAATGTGAACTTTACTGACATTTTGTTCATTTGATTGAATATTGAGCCATGGAGCCTTTTTTAATCTGTGGTCATCGTTTTGCACACGATGTTCATTCTTTTCGGTCGTAGCGTGAGATGTGAGATTCTATTTTCTTTATGGTAAGCCCGCGGAAATATGAAACAAACACAATGTAAAAAGATCAAGCAGCCTACGTTCCGTTGTTTATAAATGAACGTTTGCAAGGGTACCGCTACCTACCGCTACCGGCAAAGTACTAAAATACCTCTCCGAAACAATATCGTAACGTTACTGTATGTAGTTACGAGTATGTACATGGTAAGTACTGTTTGTTGGAAAGCAAGAGCCGATAGGTATGCAGCGTGTACATAACTACACTACACTGTTGTCAAATCGTCGTAATGAATGGAACTATTACTTACTAATCACATCACAGATAAGCTTGTAATATGATAAATAGAATACCTACGTAACTTTTCAATCAGATGGAGAATGATTTACCTCCACCGTTTCCATTCCACGGTAAATTTAAAGAATCTCGATAGATTTTTTTAGACACGCACTTTTTTGTATAGGTTACAAAACCCAAATAATATTGGTGGAAAATATTTAATGACTTTGGTACCTATCATCGAATCGGTTCTGTGTTTTGCACACAGAAGCTCGAAACAATTTTTGGTTTTGATAGCTTTCAATTATCATTAAATTGATCTCTCGTTCGTTTTCGAACTCAAATTTAAACATTTGCTACAGATGTGAGATTATGCGTTTTTGAAGTGTGTGTTTTAGTTTTTTTGTGATAAAACATCTCGGCCGGCAGCGACTGGGACTGGTCGGCGGGGCCGGCCGCTGCCATTCCGGTGTGATTGAGCATTGCTAAGCATGGTGTCTCCTTCAGTAAGTACTTCAGGCTCTTCATTCTGTAAATAAAGAACTGTCAGTGACTCATTAATAACATCACAAAGAAATTGTTCCCGGGAAATTCATTCAAACAACAACAACAACAGGATCATGATCCAATAAAACAGGTCTGCTCTCCCGGGAGTGTCGCCAGGTGACGTCACTGTCCAGTTGCCACTTCATTTCAACAAAATGTAGAAGTTTGGAAACAGATGATAAGTGTCAATTGAAAAATGCATAAAAAATGTTTATCAGTCAAAACAGCGTTAGTTAAATACATGTCAATGTGATAAATAATGGGTGAATACAAAACTACATAGTTTTATCAGATTCATACAGGAGCTCGGCGAGTTACAATTTTACGCTACTGGTGTCACTGAAACAGACTCGTCTTCTTATTCGCCGACCGCGTCGATGACGTAGCCTGGAGCCATCCACATGACCATCGTGTCTCGGAAGAGCATACCTTGTTTTAATATATCATGAACAGAATGCTGAGTGTGAACTGCCATACTGTTTACTACAAAGTTTGCGTAACGTTATTTTCTATGGACTTCCTGAACAGCGCTCCAAGCGGGAAGTTTTAAAAATAGGAATTCCATAGAAAATAAAGTTACGCAAACTTTGTAGTAAACAGTATGGCAGTTCACACTCAGCATACAGGATCTTTAAACAAGACATTTTGCCTCTCCAATTATTTTTGTGCCAAACCGTTATTTAGAGATTGTTTAAAAAAATATATAAAATTGTAAATAAAAATACTAATGTTCTAGAAATGGGAGGAATTAAATATTCACACTTTCGATGTTTTAGATTATATTTAATTTTCTTATGATGATCTAAATACATTTTATGTTGGTCTTTACAATCGAATTGTTAATATTCTATTTTAATAGTTACCTAATTACAATGCACAAAAAGTAATTTTATTATTAATATTTTCATAATTTTACCACATTAAGACCTACAAAATACGTAGAGTAACTTAGTACCTAGAGATCGAGACAAAGGTTTGCAGAATACATTTTAGTTGATACAGGTACCCACCAATACCTTGATATAAGTAGAGTTGACATTCAGGTATCTAGATAGATAGATAACTCTTTATTGCATCACACAAACACAAAAATCAATACAGAAGGAAATGTTGACAATCTATTAAGTACAAAGGGCGGCCTTATCGCTTTGAGCGATCTCTTCCAGGCAACCTTGGGATGGAGTGGGCACAAGTTACTTCAATATTTGCGTGGAATAGATTACACGTTCTTACAATATTTATAGTTATGTACCTACCTATTACATTATTTTACACGACATTTGGGTACCTACAGACATCTCCTACCTGAAATAGTTATTAATTTACAGATTTTAATCCTTTCTTTATAAAATTCCTGTATTTATTTTAAATACAATAATAAAATGACAAACTACATACGGTATCTACTCTTTATCGAATTCACATTCATGATTTTTAATATACTTAACGTCTGTGGAAAGGAAGAAATGCTAAAGCGCCACGTAGTTCTTTGGCGCTTTAGCATTTTTTCCTTTCCACTGGTTATTGCTATTATAGTGCGTAAGTAAGCCTTACACTTTTCAAATTTCAAATAAATTTTAAATAAGATCCCAAACTTTTTCGTGGCGCAATTGGTAGCGCATCCGAGCGAAGGTTACAGGTTCAAGTCCCTTCGAAGTCGGAAAATTTAGGGATTCTATTTAAAATTTCTTATTATTATAATTGTTTCGATTACACCATTTGTCACTTTTTCGTTTCTAACATCAGTCGAATGAGTGTTGATCATATCATTTTGCGGAGTTGAAACCCCGACCATTATTATGTAGTAAAATTGTTGAAGAATCGTTTACCATACGGTGAAAGAGGGCAAAAACGTTTACGAATTCGCGGCAACCTTTTTCCGGCCTCCAATATGGATTCTACGGCATAAATAAACACCTAACCACAGTTAATACATACACACCCAACACGTTACATATTTCCAACCGCATAATATATTATGATTTGTTGTTGTCACGGAACCACAAAACAAAATCCACTCTTATAAACTCGCAGCAAAAAAGTATTATAAATCTCGTAAACGTAGGTATATATAGCGGCACGTAACTTTAGCGCTGACCGTTGTTATTGCGCATCATCATCATCATAATCAGCCCGTATACGTCCACTGCTGAACATAGGCCTCTTCCAAACGACGCTCAGCGCTAGACTTACGTGCCGCTACTTGTAATTTGTTTCCGAACAAAAGCCGCTCAAAAAGCCGTTTGGTTTTTAATTTGACGGCTCCTGTACGCGCCAAACAAAAGCTATCAAATTAAAAACAAATTTCGAGTATGAAGGTAGAGTTCCGAATGTTCCAATCAGGTTCCACCGCCAAGTTCCTTGATCCTCGACCTGGTTTCCCCGGCTACTGGTTTCATTTGAGCCTTATTTGTTGACTAAGAACTTTGTTACTTACTTTGAAGTTCTCCCTCTCGAAACGCGTTGCAAGTTTTCAAAAACGAATCTCTACAATTCGTTTTGAGACCCTGTGTTTCTAGTTGAAAACATATTTTCCGCTTGCATTGTACCTACGTCAGAGAAAACAGCCAATAAAAAGTAAAGCACGCGGGATTCTAGATTTTCT
The DNA here is from genome assembly GCA_947859395.1 of Eupithecia insigniata. NCBI lineage: Eukaryota > Metazoa > Arthropoda > Insecta > Lepidoptera > Geometridae > Eupithecia > Eupithecia insigniata. Next base: position 10,798,914 of record OX401999.1, on the reverse strand, counting down.
TCGCCAGTAGGTAATTTCATAAAAAGCCTATCAATATCTAATAGAGTGTAGATACTAAATAAGATAGATAATTCCTTAATTCCCTATGGAGTCCGGCGACGCGACCGACCCTATTAGTCTCCATGTTCCCTACAAAGCTGGAATAGCAGCGTAACGCAATTTCTCTCGCTATCAAAGCTTTTACTGCAAAATCTTCTGCAAGGGTAACTACCTAACGAGTGAAAACATAGGTCCATAGGTACGCCCACACATTTAACCCATGATTTCGCGGACTTTATTAAGTAGATGTTTTTCTTTGCCCTTTCTCATCTTTTTTTTCTAAAACTATACAGAATGCTACCTAACATGTTTACTAAGCTGAGTGGGGGTGATTCTGGACTGGGCTGAAGGGATCAACTTTTATTCTACGATTTTTTGAATTTAGAATTTTTATTAACATTTGTAGACATTTTTTTAATGTTCGCGTTCTTTTACGCGTATTATTATTATTGTTGTACACTGGTTTTGCTAATTAGTTAAAAAAACTGAAATAATGTTGAATGCGTGTAAATTACGAAGAAAAAATATTGAAAAATATTCGATAAAAAATCGTATATCAAAAGTTGATTCCTTCGTGGTCGAGAATCACCCCCTTTCGGTTTAGCACACATGTTACGTGGCACCCTGTAGAACACAAGGGAAACCAGTCCCAATCGTTAACTTACAAAGTAATAGTAAAAGGGTTAAATGCTTATCGCGATTTCCTTCAACGAACTAGAAACTTTTATGTTTTAGTTTATGGCGATATTTTATCTCCCTTCCAATAGCGAAGGCAACGCAAAATACGTAATACTTTGTTCCCTACCCAAGGCCAATAAGTCAGAAAATTCAAATGTCGTAGCGTCGGAAGTATACATTACTATGCAGTAATGTATACCTCCTGCTTAATTTTTACGGGGTAATCCTCAAAATAGTCCTTTTCTATAGGAAAATCCATTGCAAAATCCGCTGGGAAATCCTTTGTAAGATCCGTTGGGAAATCCTTGTTTATATCTTTAGGGTAGTCCTTTGGGGGTAGTTTAAAGCTTTTCCTAAGATAGGAGAAGCGATGGAAGTTGTAGTAGTATTCTTTACCATCGGGCGAGTACTGCGGGTAGAGAGTGTACGAGGGAAAATCAACCTCGGTGAGGGAGTCCGCAAGGGCGTGTTTCGCGAACTCCTGTTTGTATCGTCATGATTGTTCTCTATAGGCTTTTCTCTTGGAGCACTTTTCCTTGAGGATATAGCAGAGTGCGATGGCTATGAGCACTGCTATCGCGATCGCCATGCTTATGCTGATCCAGATTATTTCTTCGTTGATGCCACTTGTTGATTTTCCTGCAAAAAATAAATAAAATATATAAATAATGCTGGAAAATCCACACAGCATGATCTAGCCCCAAGCTAAGAAGAGCTTGTTTGGTTGCAATTAGTTAGTATTAGTAACTTAGTTACTCATTTTAGTAGTAGTAACTTAGTTACTCATTTTAGTAGTAGTAACTTAGTTACTCATTTTAGTAGTAGTAACTTAGTTACTCATTTACGCTGTTGATGGACATATTGAGTCTGTGGCAGAATTTCCACGGAAGCGAGGATTAAAGCCATGAACGTGTAGTCCCGTTTCACCCTCAAGCTTTAGATGTTTTTTAACCAAAAAATGCTGGAATGAAATTGGAAGTCCAGTTTCTATGCATACAAATTATAATTTGTTTATATTATTTGATTGTTATTTTCTTTGTCAATATGCATACAAATAGCTCTATTTCCTTTTGATTTTTTTATCTCTCATCATCATCATATCAGCCCATACACGTCCACTGCTCTACTAGCACTAGGCCTCCTCCATACAAAGCCACAAATAGCAATCCTGAGCCGCCTCCATCCATGGACTCCCTGCGACCGCTACGATGTCGTCGGTCCATCGAGTGGATGGTCTTCCATGTAGGGGGGATTTGCCATAATCACCACGCTTGGCAGGCGCAGTGTTGAAAAATACTCAGATGGCAGCTGCTGCCCCTTCCTCTAGTACGTTCCCTTAGTCGGCTCCTACGACATCCACGGGTTGAGTTGGAGGGTTCGATATTCGTTAGCCACGGCCCCACGGCCATCGGCGGTTTTTTTATCTCTATAAACATTTAAACAACAAAAAGAAATGTATTGAATTTTGTTCAGCAGGTCTGTACCTATACCTACCATAACAAAATTTCGAAGTTGTTCGAACTCGGTGACGCAATCAAGCCCTTTAACAATAAAGATTATATTCGTTTTCAAAGAAACTCAATTGAAATTAAGTATGCAAGAGCCCATTCAATTATTGTACAGGTCACTGGACTAATATAATTATTCTACTTAATTGGAAATATCTAGTTAATTTAGGAAAGGAAAGGAAACCATTTGGAAACGTATTAAGGCCTGATGGGTTCATCTCCTTTTTGCCAATTTTCAGTTCTAAGGATTTTGAATGGAAACGGAAAGGGAAACCGAATAGTTAAATTCACAGACAATTTTGTTTAGAAATTGTTTCATATGTACTGTTATAAATTAAATAAATGGCACCAAAAAAGAACTGCGTAAACAAGAAATTCGGATACATAGGGCAAACTCTACCTACCTATCTACAAATATCACTCAAACCCTTCTCCACTATTTTGGTTAGATTATATGCCTCACAAGCATGTTCACCAACTGACACGTGTGGCCTTCCCTTAATCTATTTGGTCTCCCTATTAGACGCGCTAACCCCACCGTACCCACCCTTTCACAATTCGATGACTATACAGAGAAAGGGTAATACAATTAATAGAGGCTTCTTTTGTTCAGACTACAAGAATTCAGGTAAGCTCGGTTTTCTCCAGTTCACGTATAATAATTCTTTCCCCGCTCTAGGGGGGTTCCCGAGCGGAGACATATTGATTAATATTTTTAGTGGAGCTTATAAAGAATGTCAAGTGATTTTGAATGCAATAAAACTATACTAGTATACAGGCATTGTTTTTATGTGTGGGCGTCGAACATCCTTTATATATAATTATATAAATGTCAAACTTTGTATGGATGGATGTATGGATATTTGTTACTCTTTCACGCAAAAACTACTGAACCGATTAGGCTGAAATTTGGATAGGTATTGTTTGGGACCTGGTATAACATATAGGCTATTTTTTATCCCGATAAAACGCGGGCGAAGGCGCGGGCAGCAGCTAGTATGTACATGAAATAACAAGAGAAAGTCTTTGCTTTATTTTCATAGGTAAGAAACTCAGGCACCAACTGAACAGTAGGGCTTTGCGAGATGAATTATGTGGCGAATGTGTAGGGCTGCTATCGTATAGATACCCACCTACCAACTTTACTTATATTACCTACCTGTAGGAGATATTTTTATCTATTTTTCTTCACTGTAATTTTTTTTTAAACCCACTCGATTTCTCGGCTCACGTAGGTCATTAACCACAGAAATATAAAACCATCTACGAGAAAATCTGCAATTTGTGTATTTCTACAACTTCTCTTGAGTTTTGTACGGTATAAAGCACTAAGTTTTTCTAATTAATGAAAAATAATAATCATCTTAAAATAATTTCCCTCCAAGGAAATATAATTTCTTATTGTACCTATAGGCACGAGTTCAAAAGTTCAATACACTTAATACTAACATTGACAACCCTAGTTATAATTTTACCCGTTCCACTTCCTTGGCATTACCGCAAGGTTTAGGGTGTTCCGGGCTTGTTACCGGCTGTTTCTCCGAAGCTCTTAACGTGCTTTTTCTTTTGGTTGTAGATCAACTGAATTAAAACAACATTTTATCGGGTAATAGCTTCCTATGGTAGGTAGATAACAATGAAGTTGTTTTTGTGAACATATTTTAACGTAGTAGTAGGTATATTTTATATCAACACAAACTTTCTTTGCTAATAATGTTACCTATGTTTACGAAGAATTCTCAACACACGCATTCGCTAGCGAGATTGTTGGCTGAAGTTGTTTGAACTTGGTCTTGGGTGTTTGTTTTAACGTGAAAGGAAAAACAATGAACTTATTTTCCAGCGTTGTTTTTTCACAGAGTTTTGCTATAAAAACCCTTGTATGGTCTCTGTCTGGCGAAGAAATAAATGGCACTATTTGAGGCAAGGAAAAGTGTGACGCTAAAACGTTGGAAATATTGATATTGAATTTATTCAGTTATCTACTCCAATTACACGAATAATTTATTCTGATTCTCCCTATCAATTGAAAACGCCTCGGTTGAAAATGTTGAAATCACGTCCAATCACGTGGGATAATCAAATAAAATCCGCCTCGAAAACGTACAATCAATACCTACCTATAAAAGAAAAAGAATTACATACCAAGACTTTCTGATTTGCATAATTTTTCTTAGAGGGAGAGATACATTCTCTTTGTTCGTTTTTAGGGTTTCACAACCTTGGAGTTTTAACCATTTCTACCCGACAACGTCAAAACAGGCTATGCAAAGCAAAATATGTTTTTACCAATGCAGAAATATCGAAATTTTCCTTTGGATGGTACTTTTGACCCTCTGATAATTTTTGCGGAAACATTGCCAAGAAGTGAGAAACATGCATGGATTTATTTTTTCCTTGAAAAGAAACGTGTATGGCATGAATTATTGTGAATGATGAAAAAAGGTCTATGCAAAGATCGTGCAAAGTATCTAGAAATAAAATAGGAATACTAAATAGATAGATAACTCTTTATTGTACCACACAAACACAAAATAAAATACAGGAGGAAATGCTGACACTAAGAACACTAATGAAGTACGAAGGGTGGCCTTATCGTTTTGAGCGATCTTTCCAGGCAACCTTGGGATGGACTGGATATTAGAGAACAATATATACGGTGGCGCAAATAGAGCGAGTTAGAGTTACACAGGAATTCAATATGTGAGGTTTTAAAAACTTATCCCTAAACTAATATCTTCTATATCTATACGCAAAGGTAGAGCAACAAAGTTGTAATGTTATATTGGATTTTTGCATCAAATAAATTCAGATTACATAGATCTGTTGCTATTGATATTTATATCCATGTCGTTTGTCATGTTTGTCATACGTAATCATCGTTTAGGGCCTGTCTGTTGCAGACATTTCCTATTAGGTATGTTTGATGGGTCAGGTATTATCTGGGATTTAGTTCAAAATAGTTTACTTTCTCGTCTACAGAAGAGGGAAATACTTTAAAAAAAAATCTTTTACATATCGCAAGGGCACAGTATTGTTCCTGAGGATAGAGTTCGGTGAGTATGTGAGTAATGCTATAGTAAATTCCATATAAGTCGTTTAGATAAAGAAGGTGATTGAAAATATCAGGCTGTGCCGCTTAAGTAGATCATTTGACTAATAATTTATGTATGCCTGACAGCATGAATTTTCAATCCCAATCTTTATCTACACAAATTACCTACAAGTTAAGTGGAACGTCTTGATGTCGAGACGATATCGAGTAACCGAACTCGGGGCTCTGACCTCTTTTGTGAAGACAAACTGTACCACCACACATGTTCCACAGTTCTTTCTTGAAGATGGTAGTACTTTAAATTTGATTACCTTGGTGTTGGTTGGAGTAGCCGCCCATCTTGCCTGCGACACGGGCGGAGGCTCCGCCCACCATCACCAGGATGACAGCTCCTGTGCGCACTTGCACATGACCTGCCCAACGACAAATAACATTACCTATTTATTGCAACAGTCTGCACTCTTTCACGCAAGTTAGCTCAACTGTTTCAATTGTAAATACTAGTTCTAATTTGTTTATTGTTATTTTCTTGGAAATTAATTATTTATATGTTTTTTTTGGAGATTCCAATTAAAACAAAACACTTATCAATGGACAAATTACTGAACTATGAAAAATAATTGCAAGTTTTTTTAATTATCTACAAATATTATAATTCGAATTCGTAGCTACCCATTAGTAGGTATTTACTAAGTACGTTTTTAATTATGTAATCATAGACAGTCTACTACTACTATTAGACTACAACTAGACCTCTATGCTCTACAACTAGACCTCTATGCTTCGAACCATCTCTATGGCCCCAACTACCTACGTATAGATAATAAGAACCTCAACTTTCTCGTCAATCACACAAAACAGTTTATAAAATATTCCCCATGCTTACTTAATTAATTTCAGCAACTTAGTGGGGTTCGGCGAGGCCCCTCTAAGTATTGACGCTACGACATAGACACACGACATAGACGCTACGAGAAGAGGGGCTACGGCGTAGACCACAGGGTCTACGCCGTAGCACCTCTACGCACAGTAGGCGCTACAAGAGACCATCTATAAATGCATCTACAGTGCAACGTAGATTACGCTTACCTATTATAATCGCCATCTTTGTTTTTGTAGATACTTCAAGAAACTATAAAAACTTCAATCACGCGGGACGCACCATTTGCCTGCTTCTAACCGCACCTGAAAGGAATACAATTTATTTCTTATTTAACAATGTTAATAAATAAATATACAGCAAAAACGCTAACGACGGCCTGTCTTGGGCGATAGGCTAATATATAGATAGGCTAATTTTTATTTGCAACTGAAGACCCCAGTATTCGTTCTTTCTACAAAAATATGAAACTATTATGAAAATTCTATGAACATAAATTTATTATTACGGAGCTGGTATTAAGCTGGACATTTTTTACAGTATAATCTTGCCCCAATGTAAGTATAAGATAAAAGTGGTGAGTTTATTTAACGTTAGTAACGAGACGTGATCGTGACGTCTCCTTTCCATACAATTTACGTGCGGACGTGGAACTATGTAAACCCCATAATAAATGAGATGTCACGATCACGTCTCGTTACTAACGTCAAATAGACTCACCACCTGACACACACACCCACAGACGATGGTACAGATTACAAGATGAAAAAATGACGCAATTCAATTGACAAAACGTGTGCCATATTTAGGTAAAATAAAATACAAAGCTTTAGTAAACCCTCTACGACCTCTGATAATAAATTTCAATAACGAGGTGAAATTGAAGACTCCTTCCTGCTATTATCCTAAATCGCTCTAGGCTATCAATCAAATGAATTGAGGTCGTGAGCGCCACTTTACCTCCAATACTGGTATTGTTAGTGAATTTTATTTAACCATACAGGAATATAAAAACTAGTTTTCTACGACGATGTGGTGCGGCGGGCGAAGGTCCACCTGCGACGCAGGAGGCTACAGGTTCGTTTCCCGCCTTGGGAAAAATGTTTGTACGATCTGAAAATATTTGTTTCGGGTCTTGTGGGTATTTGCTATGTATTATTAAAAAATATCTATCTATGTCAGTCATCTAGTAACCATAACACAAGCTCTGCACAGCTTGGTGCTAGATGATGCTGTGTAGATCTTCCATTATTTATTTATTTATTTTCATGATAGTCATAGTTTTATTAACTTGTCATGTCACCCATTTCCCCAAAACCGCTTGTTAGCTAGTGCTTTAAGGTCATCATCATCATCCGCCGCCCGACTTCACCCACTACTGGGTATAGGCCTCCAAACTCTTGTGCCCCTCCACACTGTCCTCTGCCAATCTTTTTTCCGAATAAGGCCAGTTTCCATGAAATCGCCAAAGTAACGTGGGCAGAACGCATCAAGGCATTGGATGATCAGGATTTGTCCTATATATAACCTATAGGTAATATTGCGCGCGTAATATTGCGAGCAAAGCATGCTCGATAAAAGGAAGTTAGATAAAGTAAGAAACCAAACACTTCGAAAACGAACTAAAATTGAAGACGTCACATGTTAAGCAAGAGGAAAAAACAAGAGGAGCAGGACGCCGATGGACTGGTTTTCAAAATATAATAAATGTAATAGAGGGAGAAAATTTAAGAGTTCGGAGGTAGAGCTAAAGGATATTTGCAGGAAAAAATGGATAAGGTCGCGAGAGATAAGGTGGAAGGGTTTAGAGGAGGCCTTTGCTAAAGGAGGGCAAACATATCGATGTCGTAACAAAAGTATAAGCAATAGTATTTAAGTAAAAATGTTTTTTTAGTTAATTTATAGGCTTATATAATAAGTAGCTTATATAAGGTAGTTTTTTACATATGCTTTGGTGAATACCGGCCTTTATGCACAAAAAGAACTTTATTTCCAAGGGAGCCACATATTTTCAGTAATAAATAAAACAACACATTACTCCTTCATCGCTACATGAATCTTCAGAAGCTTGTATGAAAGTTGGGTTTAAGGAATCATTTTCTCCCATTTATTCTGGTTTAGCCGACTATGCAAGAAAGGTTATGTTTTTAGAACATTCATTTATGTAGGTAAGTACCGATGGTAAGGCAGGTATCGGTTTGATTTAGAGGCAAATTATACTGGGTAGGTAACATAACTGTGCCATTATTTATACATATAAATAAGTATTTGCTTGGTGCATGATCATGATGATCCTTGGGATTCTATCCCCAGCACTGGAGTTTCCGGTTTAGATAATGATGATGACTTGACTAGAGTAAGTATATTGACCTCGACCATTTACATTTACTTTCAGCAATAAGTTTACACAAAAAGAACGTAAAAAAAGATAGCTTATCTAAATCCCGTGCCAATTCCAGTATGCGAAGCCCCCGGCAAAGTAAAACCCTCTTATCCATCCAGCCAACGCACAAATTTTGGCAGCAATCCTCAGACACATACCTACCTAAACGTAGGTATAGCTAGCACATCATCATCGTCATCAGCCCGTATACGTCCACTGATGAACATAGACCTCCCTCAAACGACACATAGCTAGCATATTTACACAATATGCTAGCTATGTGTCGTGATACATATTTATAGAAAGCACACTCAATTGAAATTAAAAAAAAATATGACCGAGATGTGGCGCTGCGGACGAATGTAATACGTGGCCGTGGGGTCGTGGGGCCGCGGCGTACGAATATCGATCCCTCCAACTTAACTCGTGGATGTCGTAAGAGCCGACTAAGGGAACCCAGAGGAAGGGCAGCAGCTTCCTTCTGAGTATTTTTCAACACCAACACTGCGATCACCAATCCGCCTACCAAGCGTGGCAAAACCCCACCTACATGGGAGACCGTCCACTCGATGGACCGACGACATCGTAGTGGTCACAGGGAGTCGATCGATGGAGGGGGCTCAGGACCGCTATTTGTGGCGTCGTATGGAGGAGGCCTATGTCCAGCAGTGGACGTGTATGAGCTGATATGATGATGATGATGTAATATGTTGTGTATAGTGCATATCAGTAACTTACTCATAACATAAGGTCTGCTTAACTTGGGGGTAGACGATGCTGTGTGGATTGTCCAGCATTATTTATTTAAACTCGAGCGCCATTAATTTTGCTAACGACAAACGAATAGTCCACAAAGCTTTTCGCCATAGCATAGTAATGTTATTATACTATTATAGTATAACAACAAGGCCACAAATAACATAGATAAAGCTACTGAGAGGCAGTATATTTCCTTTGGCTATTTATACGGAGTGGAATAGTCGAGAAAATGTATACTGCTTAGAAGTGGTCTCTATTGAGTATACGTTGCTGTAGCATAGAGATGTTACAGAGAACATAATGCTTTGGAATAAATACAAAAAGCTATTTATTAAAACTTTTCTTCTTTTAATTCATAAAACTTGAATATCATCTGGCGAAACAAACCGCCACTCCAGATAAGTCGGATTGGGGAAAATCTTCCAATGCATTTTTACTTTATAAATATAACGTGTACGTTATAAATAAAACATGTAGTGTGTGAACACGTGTAGCGTGTGAACACGTGTGTAAATAAATTCCTAGCTGTTCCCCGCGGTTTCAACCGCGTTAAATTCACATTTCTAGGGAGATAAAAAGGTGTATTTTCCCGTAAATCTCCCATGGGAATATGATGTTTTACCAGTACAAAAATCTATCCAGCCTATGCTACTTGCCACTCCATCCTTTCAAATAACTCTATGCCAAAAATCAAGTCGATTGGTTGCTTAGGACGTAAAGGAAAGACAAACAAACAAACACACTTTCGCATTTATAATATTAGTTAGGATTCCAATTTGAATATATTTCCAAATCAAATAAAAAAAACTTTATTTCGAACACAGAAGAAGAGAAATAAACTACTGATGTGAAAACGATAATACGTGCAAGCAATTGTTAGACCATTAACGCCCTTCTCTCCTCCGAATACATGGTTACAGAGTTCCTTAACTTTTCCTTCCTTAATTATTGGAAATGCAAAACCAGACTAGGTATTACACAACAACAGCAAAAGGTGCTAAAATGAAAATGAGTGAATTATTCCAATAAAACGATACAAATTAAAATGAAATAATGATAACTATAGAGGTAAAAAGGATTTACGAAGTAGAACGACGTCCATTCTGAGAATTAATAGGCTGATGTTTGTTTTCTTCTTTCTTATCATGGATGAGAGAAATTAACCTACTCCTACCTTGGAAGTTCTTAAGGAAGGTTTTCTCAGAAAAACTATGGGTTATCAATAGTCAAACAGGCTCCTTTTTTTACAAACTTTGAGATCACGTCGTTCTTTGTCTCTACAGTTCGCTACACAACACTTAAAACAACTTTTAAATCCAGCGTTGTAAAGCGATGTAAAAGTAGTATAGATATGTTCGTAAAGTGAAACCACAGTTATTATTAATACTTAAACACTCACATACGGGTTACCTACCTTGTAACCCGTGTGATAAGCATACACACCGGCACACAATAAAACAAAAAGGTCTGAACTTCTCTCGGTGCTAGGTGAGTTTCCACTCAATAAAGCAATTTAATCTCCCACTTAACGAGCTTTTCATTCGTTTAAATAAATAAACAAACCTGGTCCCCAGTGCATAAGTTTTTAATATTACTTCACTAGCAAAAACGTTTCATAACACCAATGGTGAATACAATGTATGTATGTATTTTCATTTATACAAGAGCCTAATAAAAAAACTATTATCCGTTTCATATAGGTACGTACCTTTTTGAACTCTGCTTAGCCTCAATATTATTTGCTTTTCCCACAGGGTAAGTATCTTGTTGAATTGAGTACGCTTTGAGTATAGATACCGATATAGTGGGCATGTAGGCTAAGTCTATTTCATTTTAATTATGGCTACCGCAAATGTTCAATATTTCTTGTTTAAAAGTTACACGTACTTACTTAAAATAGAATATGAGAACAACTTTATACAATTTGGAAACTTTGTAGGACTTGCAAACTTTCAGAGACATTACATCGTAGCGGGCTCTACGAGCGTAGGAGCATTTCGTAGCTGTTGCTACGCTCGTAGAAGCACTACGAAGCAATTTCATATTTCGAAGTTGGCATGAAAATCTTTGAAGCTCCAGACACTTTTGTAGAAACGTAAAGTAAATTGTTTTAGTAGAAGTTGACTCGTTCTAGTACACAGTAGTATTATATTATCTGTGGTAGACATATTCCGTGGACGCCTTGCTTGTATTCATTCGTGCTACATTCCGTAGACATACAATAGAACAGTAAACTAACCGACACTAGAGTGTTCTTTGTCTGTTTTACGACCGTAGTCTCATTTCGAAACCAACGCCCGTACTACACTTGCTGTTGATTTACAAGCGCGTGGTTTAGTTAAAGCCATTTGACTAGTCTTAGTGCTTATTTTGCAAACCTAAACAAAAAAATATTTAAATCTCAATTCTACCTAATTGGGATAATTGGTTGCAACTAAATTGGATATTGTTGACTGTATTTAACTCAACGCCTGTAACTGTTCACAAATTAATTCAGAATGTAATTGCGATACCGTCAAATTAGCGTGAATAGTGCGCATGACCGATTGTATTACATGTATGTATTTATGGGAGTTGGCAGATACCCTTTGATTTGCTTGAGTTATGGTAAGCAATTAGTGTTATTATAAGCAGAATTAATTAAAGCGTTCAGCTATACTAACATACATTGCTAATTGATAAAAATGACTTGTACTTGGTTCTAGAATCTCTGTTTTTTTTTGTCAATAAAGTGGTAGGTACGAAGCCAAAGAAATATTGGTGAAAACTATTTTACGAGTATCATAGGAGCAAATCGCAGTAGTTCGGAAAAAATATTGTTTTCGAAACATTTCATTCATTATTTTATTAGTTTCTTGTCTGTTTTCGAACTAGCATTTTAATTGGCAATCTTTTTCACTGTGCGTATGCATTTGCACACGCACAGTGAAAAACATGGCAATTATGCGTTGTTGATGTTTGTGTTTTTGTTCTTAGTTACCTACATTTGCTGTTACCTTGTAATTTTATCATGTTTTGTTTGGTTCTCATCATAATGTCTTTGTTCACATAAAATATCTTGGATTCTAAACAGAGTAGTTAGGGCCTACAGTACCTAGACATGTGCTACTTTAAATGATTAAGTTCGACTTTTCTCCCTGTGTATTTATTTTACATGCCTAATTCTAGCATTTTTAGTCATTTAACTTAATACAGGCCTTAAATATGTTAGATATGAATAAAATTTCACTACTTTCAATAATAGTAAGACTAGGCACCCTACTAATCTCTACAAGTCTTTGAAGATGTCCCCGTACCAATTGCGTGATCCCTCAAAGGGAATAACAATGAGAAATAGCCTGCGCGTCTTAGAGCAGGAACACAAACGAAATAGCGTTATAGCGTTATTCTGTATGTATGAGATAGGAATTTCGGACCGATAATGTGGCGCGGCGGGCGAAGGTCCGCCTGCGACACAGGAGGTTGCGGGTTCGATTCCCGCCTTGGGACAAATGTGACGATCTCCATATATTTATTTTGTCTCGGGTGTTCTGGGTATTTTCTATGTGTATATATAAATTCTATGTAATAGGATTTGTTACCCCGGTTTCGATTTCCTGCGTGGTGACTTCCCTCGGTATCGACTTACCTGGGTTTCGACAATTAGAGGTATATTGTATTAAGTATATCAGTCATCTAGTACCCATAACACAAGCTCTGCTTAACTTGGGGCTAGATGATGCTGTGTGGATTGTCTTACTTTATTCATTATTTAATTTATTTGTACTATTTTTGCCGCTCGTCCATAGGTACTAACTAATATTATAAATTCGAAAGTAATTTTGTGTAATATCTTTTCACCCCGATACGCGTGAACGGATCTTTAATTATTTCGAGGTAGATGGTGATATATTTAATGTTTATTTTAATAATACATATATTTTCATCATATATATCCTACAAATTAAGTTAAAAAATGTTCCGAAGGAAGAGCATGACATCCTGCCGTAAAACAGTTTTTTCTAGTACGGAGGACTGTCACCTTACTAAGGTTCTGGTATTGATGACATACCTACCTACCAAATAGCAACAAAGTCGTAGGCTTAGAGTAAATAATCCGTAGTGTCTTATTTACATACACTTTAGTTTTATATAAAACCTACCTACTAATGTTTATATAATATATAAATACATATTGTACCAACCTACATAGTTAATATTTTGTAAGAAATAAATAAATGTTTCATAGATACACAAATATGTATATTTATTATACATATAAAATACCCAGAACACCAGAGAAAAATATTTGCAGATCGTACAAACATTTGTCCCAAGGCGGAGTCGAATCTGCAATCTCCTACGTCGCAGGCGGATCTTCGTCCGCCGCGTCACATCGGTCGTCAAAGTTATGACTGTTATGTTATGAGTGATACATTCACAACTACAACTTGGCTCATGGCGACAACAAGTTTTCTAAATAGTAAGTAATTTAAAATGTAAATCATTGATCTGTATTTGTACCACGAAGTAAAGTGATTGAATTTTCATCATAAAAGATCGAATAGACTATTATAGACAGACGAAATATTATGTTTTCGAAGAACTTCCGATAGAGCGAAGTAAAAAAAAATGCGAGAAAAGCTAACGTCATACTCAGATGTGAATGTATGGTATTCAGTACATAATTCAATTGATAAGTATTGTTTGTGCGTCAGGTTCGAATAGACTAGACAGACGCTATTCAGCGAGGCAATGATGCAAGCATTATGGGTACCCTTGCACCGGGGACGGTCAGGAGTGGGTTATTTAATGACGAATTTTTTGTATATTCAATACAGTAGGTACTTGCTGTGTTAATTATTCGTGTGACGAAATTGTTACTCTAAAGTATAATATTATTCATTAACTAGCTGACCCGTGCCCACTTCGTTGGGCGGTAAACCACCACCAGCCATTTTAATTTTGGCATAAGTGTCCACTAGAAAACGGTTAAACAAACCTCGAAACCTTTGCAGGTGAGCAATGCAACCTTCTCTTATTGGTAAAATGTATCTAGGCGTAGAATTGCATTGCAGAAACTTTTTAGTGTCCAGTCTCGTCAGTTTTCGGATTTACATGTCGAAGATCAAAGTTGTATCCGTCTTCGCCACGACAGTAGGTATATAAGCGAGTAGAGACTGAAGAGCATCAAATGCCTGGTGCGTTTCGCCAATGCATTGCAAGCGGTCATCCCGGGTACGCAGCACAATGTCCGGCCTGTCCTAGTGCTGATCTGCCAGGACGACGGCAACATCATTGGTAGTGAGAGCTTTGTACCAACCGGATGCTGTCCAGTAGGTCGTTTATCGGCACTAATAACAATTTTTCATCCCATCTATTCGAAAAAGACGACATTGTTCGCCTTTATGTGCACCCAAATGTGGTGTTTTCTTTAAGGAACTTTTAGCGGGCAGAAAAGAACTTTTATTCCTATTTATAAATTCCTAATTCAAAAAGTGCGCGGAAAAGTGTATTGCCGCACAGTTATTGAATTCGGAACGTCTTAGTTTTCAGCGCCCGCAAAATCGAATGCAAATATTGTTTGAATAAATACTGGCTGGTAAGACGCGACGGACCATATTGCGCCGCCGCAGCCACGCCGGCTGAATGAAAAAAAAAAACAAATTAAAAACGCGCGAACTGCAGCCCGCGTTTTCGTAAATTTTCAAGGATTCGGTTTTGTTTTGAAAAATGAATTCAAGTGACAGTGAAATAGAATTAACTCCTGAAAGTATTCGAACTGAGGCAAGAAATGTGATAGATAATCTATTACCTGCAAAATCCCGGGAGAAATATATGAAAGCCTATGGTAATTTTATTGAATGGAGAAATGCAAGAGGCGCCAAGAATTTTTCAGAATCAGTGTTTTTGGCCTACTTCCAGTACTTAGCCAAAACTAAACAACCTTCCACTCTTTGGAGTACCTACTCAATGCTAAAATCAACAGTCAGTTCTAATAACGACGTAAAACTGGACACATATTCGAAATTAATAGCGTATCTGAAGAGGATTTCTGATGGATTTAAACCTAAAAAATCCAATTCTCGAATCGAATTATCAATCTCTATTAAATATTCGGAGTACATGGAGCTTGTCGTGGCAATGAACTTATAAACATAACTGTTGATGATGTCGAAAATCACTCGGATGATTTACTGTTAGTAAAGCTGACAGAAACCAAAACAAAAATTGACCGATCCTTCGTAATCTAAGGAAAATACAAAACTTTTGTACAGAAATACCTGGACCTGCGTCCTGCTGATATGAAGACCAATCGGTTTTTCATCCGTTATCAAAATGGCATATGCTTCAAACAAGTTATGGGAAAATATAAAATTTCTATCATGCCACAAGAAATCGCTACTTATTTGAAGTTGCCAGATATCAAGCTGTATACAGGACATTGTTTCCGTCGTACTTCTGCTACCCTTTTGGCAGATTCAGGAGCGGACTTAACTGTTCTCAAGCGACATGGAGGATGGAAGTCGAGTGCTGTAGCAGAGGGGTATATAGAAGATTCCATAGAGAACAAGGCGAAAACATGTGAACGCATTGTTCAACACATTAAACTGCAACCTTCAGTTAATCCATCCATGCCACTGTCGCCGCGCCCATCTACATCCAAACAACGAGATTCACCGTTACATTTTCCTCAATATGAACCAAAGTCGGACATAATTTCAAACAAGCAGAATATGAAATCTACAACAATCTCTCATCCTAATAAAACTGTTACAATACATTTTCATAATTGCGAAAATGTCTCAAATGTAAATATAAGCATTTATTTGGTTTATTATTATGTACTATTTAATTTCATTTAGTTGTTATGTACTTACTATTTTATATTAAATAATAATATTAGAATAAAATATGAGGCACCTTTTATTTTCTCATAGAGGGTGAAAAGTAGAGTGTATCACTCGGGCGCAAAATAATATTTTTGGCTCGGGCGACATACTTTGAATCCCTCGCTATGTTCAGGATTCTACTAAAGAATCCCTCGATCGCTCGGGATTCTACTGTAGAATCCCTCACTTCGCTCTGGATTCAAAAAAGCGCCCTCGCCGTAAAAATATTACTTTGCTCCCTTATGATACAATCTACTATTGTAATCATATTGTTGGCTTTTGGGGTATGGACTCGTATTTTATGTCCTTCCTCGTAGTATGAACTCAAATCATGCTAAGTATCATTCGAATCCATTCAGTAGTTTTTGCGCTATGCGCAGCCAAGAAATTTTACTTTCATCCCCTCTCCCAAAGGAACCCTATTGAAATCCGGGATAAAAAGTATCCATGTCCATCATCATAGTATGAACTCAAATCCTGCTAAGTTTCGTTTGAATATATATAGTAGTTTCGGCGCTACGCGCAGTCAAAAAATTTTGCTTTCATCCCTTCTCCCAAGGGAACCCTATTGAAATCCGGAATGTAAAGTATCCTATGCTCTTTTTCGTAATATGAACTTAAGTCATGCTAAGTTTTATTTGAATACCTTCAGTAGTTTCGGAGCTATGCGCAGCCAAGCAATTTTTCTTTCATCCCCTCTCCCAAGGGAACCCTATTGAAATCTGGGATAAAATGTATCTTATGTCCTTCCTCATAGTATGAACTCAAAACCTGCAAAGTTTCATTTGAATACATTGAGTAGTTTCGGCGCTACGCGCAGCAAACAAATTTTACTTTCATCCCCTCTCGCAAGGGAACCCTATTGAAATCCGGGATAAAAAGTATCCTATGTCCTTTTTCGTAGTATGGACTCAAATCCTGCCAAGTTTCATTTCAATACGTTCAGTAGTTTCGGCGCTACGCGCAGCCAAGAAATTTTACATTCATCCCCTCTCCCAAGGGAACCCTATTGAAATCCGGGATAAAAAGTATTCTATGTCCTTCCTCGTACTATGACCTCAAATCCTGCCAAGTTTCATTTCAATACGTTCAGTAGTTTCGGAGCTATGCGCGGCCAAGATACAGACAGATAGACAGACAGAAAGACAGACAGACAGACAGACATGATGGAAAAATATTAAATTTTTGGCATCAGTATCGATAACAGAGATGCCCTCAAAAAAAAAATATCTTCAATGTACAGAATTGGACCTGTTACAGTTTTATTATAAGTATATGTATAGATTATTTAAAATATCACCGGCTTAACATTATTCTGGACGGATGATAAAATACATACATATATGTTTTAGAAAAAGTTACGACAGGGCGAAGATTAAAGAAATGGTAGAATAGCTGACGTCGCAATCAGATGTGAATATGATATTCAGAATGATGGTATTCAGAAAATAAATCAATTGATAAGTATTGTTTGTGCGTCAGGTTAGAATAGGCTAGACAGCCAATAAAATATATATTTTCGAAGAACTTGCGATAGAGTGAAGTAGAAAGAAATGCGAGAAGAGATGACGTCACAATCAGCTGTGAATAGGTACAAGGTATTCAGTACATAATTCACTTTATTTATAAGTATTGTTTGTAAGGTACCTTCATAGCACACAGGTCAAAGGACTTGGTCTGGCTTGAATCACTTTATTCTACCACTTGGCCGTTCAAAGTATAAACATTGAATAATATTAATTACTTAGGAGAGAGAGAGATAGTCTGTAGTGCTCGGTAACTGTGGTCCTGTAGGGCTAGCCCAGACTTTCTTGTCTAGGTAGAATAGATAAAAAATGACGTAAAAATGACATTTAGGTGTAGAGAGTAGAAAGTTTTCTTCGTTCGAGAACACGGCGTTCGGAAGAATAAGCGGTAGAGATGTTTTCTATTCTACCCTAGAGATGAGTCTACTGATGCGAACATGGGGATCAATTTACTCGTTTCTTGACATTTGAGAATAGAAACAGTTCTTCTAAAATGGTCTACACCTCTCGAGACCTAGACAAGGTCTTTCTTCCCTCGCATCTCGCAATATTTGGATGTTTAGTTATATTATTTTAATACTCTTTGACTTTTGGGGTTTTTGTGTCTTGTTAATGGCCCCGCAGCCATGACGAGCAAATGCAACATAAAAAATCGGAGAATAATTTGTTTGTTTGTTTGCTCCAAAACCAAATTAATCTCCGTTATTCTGTATTTGTATATGCTATGAGTTCAATAATCTTCATTTGCCGCCTTTGCCAGAGACAGTATTTCACCGAAACATTTGTGAAAAGATTTCTGTATTTCTTTCGTCCAATAAAAGAAAAAAAGAAAAATACATCTTTGAACGAAAGAAATTACCCTTCAAAACATTGTAATTGACATTGACAAATACGTTTCGTTTTACGGCTCAGTTTTCTTTTTAGCGATACGGCTGGTTTTATGTTGATTTTCTTAGTAATGAAACGCAAACAACGAACTTTTTACAGCATTTATATTTTTTCTGTGGTTTGGTTCCCGTTGCTATAGAAAGCGCTTCTCTACGAAGAAACTGTTTTCTAGGGTTTGTTTCTCGAAACGGCATATTCGGGCAAGAGAAAGATTATGAAGACAAGAAACTTTCTTCTCTAGTCTAGGAAGAGTAGAAATGAAAAGCCCGTGCTAGCGGGGCTGGCTATCAAAGCCTAATTGGAATGCACCGCGCCGCGCCGGCCGGACAGTCGCAAATGGTCTGCGGTCTATTCGTTAACAAGTCAAATGATGCCAAATTGATTGCCGTAATTATTCTTCTTGAAGCTAATCCCAAGAAGTTGCCTTCTTATGATGCTAATCCCAAGGTTGCCTTAAAGCGATAACACCTTTGTAGAATAGATTAGAATATAAATATTCTTTATTGCTCACCAAATAATAAAAACTTTGTACTTCATTGTTTGTTAGCATTTCCTTCTGTATTGTATTTTGTGTTTGTGTGGTACATACAATAAAGAGTTATCTATCTTTCCAATCGCTTGATAATATGAATCGTTCAGTTATAGTACCAATTGTTTTAAAGATTTTTCGCACGGTGTTCTATGGTCGTTCGGCTTAGATTTCGCAATCGAATGAATTTTAAGTGTACCGTTATCCCCATGTATGTTTTGCCTTTTAATTCAAGTTGCTTTTCAAAAACTATTTTGTTTATGTACGATTTTCTTTGAATAAGTTTTTTTGTTATTTATTTTTATTTTATCGTAAAGCTTACTTATTTACAAATATTGTACTGTGGTTTGCAGACTGAAAGCTAAGCTAACATCTTGGCTCACCTCACAAAGCTTATGCAGGTTTTCAAACTATGAAAACTAAGCAAAGCTATGTAGTACGAGCTAACTTAGCTAAAACTATACTCTGGCCAAACTAAATATTATCATCATCATATCAGCACATGCACGTCCACAGCTGGACATAGGTCTTCCCCATACGACGCCACCGGTCATGTAGGGGGGTTTTTGCCATAATCACCACGCTTGGCAGGCGGATTGGTAATCTCAGTGTTGGTGTTGAAACTCGGAATCGTTACTCGGGTACTCGGAAGGAAGCTGCTGCCCTTCCTCTGGTAGGTTCCCTTAGTCGGCTCTTACGACATCTACGGGTTGAGTTGGAGGGGTCGATATTCGTACGTCGCGGCCCCACGGTCAAACTGAATATACATACCTACATTGTTTGTATACTATTCTATTTATATTATATTTAACTAAAAAGCTCTTTTTCGCTGTCGATTTTGGGACAGAATTTGCACTACTTGTCGATTTAAGCTCCTGCCTACAACGCATAACGCTGACAATCATTTTTCAAACATCACACGATTCACATTCAAAAAGAGAATTATGGATTTTAGTGTTACGAGTTGTTTACAAACATAATACATTGAGAATGGCTGGAGTATATATAGTTATAGTTACCTCCCACTCGATGGACTGACGACATTGTAGCGGTCGCAGGGAGTCGTTGGATGGAGGTGGCTCAGGACCGCTATTCGTGGCGTCGTTTGGGGGAGGCCTATTTTCAGCAGTGGACGTATACGGGCTGAAGATATGATGATATAGTTATATCTAGTCTTGCCTTCTGCCTACAACCCGAGTTAAGATAATGTCTCTTCTTCTCGTAAAAGCCAGATAATGCCGCGGTTTAAGCACCTACCAGGTACGTGAGAACATATCACGTACCACGTAAGTACTTCTCGGCCTCTGATTGGCATTCAGGATCTTGAAGGCCGTTTTAAAGGTGAGCCAGATCAAGGATAAAAGGGCTAAAAGCCTTTTCATTCAGCGTCATGGTTCCTTACGCATTAATTCTTGGTAAAAGGTAGGCACGTTCTGTATACCTTATCATCAAATATTTTTTTCTCACAGTGTGGCACGTCGTGCGCGAGATATTGGGAATAACCCTATTTCTTCCGAACAATACTAGATTCAAACCCAAATTGTGGTCCACCTGTCCGATTACGCAAAAATCGGCCTTATATGAAAGCCATTGGAAGGCCTTCATAATTTATGAAATTGTTTGGATATGACCCTTTCAAATGTAATGTAGGATGGGTGGTTTTTGAGTAATCGCACAGCAGCTCCTATAAATCAGCCCTGTCATGTGCCTATTAATTCTGCTTCACAAGGTAACAACCGTTAATAAACTGCTATAATTTTGGTTGAAATAGGGACAACACACTATTTCTTTTAGTAATTTGACAAAGAGAACTTTTTTTTTTTGCAATTTTTATTTTCATGTGCACCATATGGCTGTCTGCGACAAGACAGGTCACAATGAACCTATCATTACCTAATCTGTGCTATGGTGCACAAAATGTAGGTATTTAGTAGTATTTAGTATTTATTTATATATAAAAACTTATTCTAGGTTTTACATTTTAACATTCTCTAAACCCGACAGGATTTGTGTAGAATGTTGCATTCCTCAGTTTAAATACAATTTTAGAAGTGTACGTTTCTTTCTGTGATTACGTATGTACCTATTACAAATAGTTTAAAAATAGTTGTACCTCCCTAAACTAGGTATGCATGCAGGTAGGTGCACTAGGGATGTGCAGGTAGGTGTATGTCTTTATATGTACGTATCATCATTATGAGCCAATACACGTACATACACTGCTGGACATAGGCCTTCCCCATACGACGACGCTACAAATAGCGTTCTGAGCCGCCTCCATCCATCAACTCCCTGCGACTGTACGTGTATCGTGTAGAAATTACATTCCACTATATCGGGTAAAAAACGATGTCTAATTTCGCTGACAATGACATACCATCACTTATAATTGGAAAAGGATCCACTTGTACCTAGGGTTTTTCAGTCTCCAATTCCCAAGTTACAGTTCGACAAAATTAGGTGCAAAAAAGCACTTATGAATTTTCACAGTTTTAAATAGATATTAAATAGATATATGATAGAAAATGCTTTATTGCACACGTAACAAAACAGTTTACAAAAATTTGATACAAAAAAGAATTGTGACAATTGGCGGTCTTATCACTCACCAGCGATCTCTACTAGATGGTAGAGCAGGCTCTCTGTAGGAGACGGATCAGTCATTTATTGAAACTTATGTGTTCCTGTTCGTGGTTCATGGAGTTTTTCTTATGATATTCGTCAATTTATCGAAGTTTGCTTTTCGTTGATCTTTTCACGCTTCCATTCCCAACCTCCAAATTATTTACTAAATGTCCATCCAGTAAAAAACATCAGAACATTCAGAACAGGAAATATAATGAAATAAACCTAAGCCGAAGTAGCTTGATCAAACGAAGTGTGACCTCTGAAGGTAGGTAAATAAAGACCTTCAAAGAAATGAAAGCTCGTCTGAAAGGGTTGTCAGTAATTTACTCTGGTAGTAAAGTAGAGCTTGACTCAGAGCCAGAAAGACTCGTCGAAAAGTCGAAGTTGGCACGCGTTCGTTCACCAGTAGGTACCTATACTCCGATTTCGAATTCAAGATATTTTATGTCAACAAAGACATTTCTGAATGAAAACTTAACAAAAACTGATAACAATAACAGACAACAACAAGGCAACTGCAAAATTAACACCAAAAACTAAACCACAAACTTCAACAACGCATAATCTCACTTGTGTAGCAAAATATGTTTTAATTTGGTTTCGAAAACGAACGGAGATCCGTTAAATGATGAATGAAAGCTTTCAAAACCAAAAATTGTTTCGATCTTCTGTACTTTGCTTCGATGATAGATGATACGAATGTCGTTAAATATTTGCCACCAATATTACTTGGGTTTTATAGCCCCTTTGTAAACAAACAATATCCAGGTTTTCTGAATCGGAGTACAGTGTAAAGTTCGAAGGCGACATGTTTTATGAAAGCATTCTCAAATTTATGAGAATGAAGATTTAGAGATTAAACTTTGGCGTCTTTTTGAGGAAAAATGCGGTGAAACGTTTTTTATGACGCGGGAACTTTTATATTTGTTTTCATGCTCGATTTAAATTGAATCAAAGATGGGCCTTTTTCTTCTGTTCGTATTTTCTCCGTGAACATTACGAGCTGCGCCGCAGAAGCAAAACCATGAAAAGAGAATGCGTGTGTGTTTAAATCAAAGCACATAGGTAGGTATGTAACTAAGTATTATGTACTTAATGTTAAAAATACTCACTAAAACTAAGTTTATTCCTTGATTTATATGGTAAACACCGGAACTACAGCGCCGATTTCAAATATTTTACTAAAGACAGTTATATTATTCCTGCCTGCTTTTAGATGCACAACCAACGACATTGTGGACGACATTGCGGTCGCAGGGATGATGGATGGAGGCGGCTCAGGCAGGACCGCTATTGGCGACGACGTTTGGAGGAGGCCTATGTTCAACAGTGGACGTATACGGGCTCATGATGATAATGATAATTAGACGCTCTAATATGCGTGGTAATACGTGGAGTATTACCACGCGAGTGAAGCCGCGAGGAGAACGTACATAATGTAAAGTAAACACGGTACGCAGATTCCAAGTGCTTGACTGAACGCTTATCCGCAGATTATGATCGAGAGAGGCGCTACGATCGACTTATATTATCTACTTATATCCCTCTAATTAAGTTCCGCATAAACTTGTTATGGCCTGGTCTTCAGATATTTTTTTAAGAAGCTGTAAAGTTTTACAAAAATGTATGATGTTTTTCAAAGAGCTAAGCTCTCGAGAGGCACAAAATAAAATAGATTCCTGATAATTTAGTAAAAACGAAATCATTTTTATTCATCCGATTGGGAATCATGGTCGACGTAATTAACACACGTTAATTAAACTGTTAAACTTAGAACACCCTCTTTTTGCGTTGGGTTGGAAGCTAAAAATGTAGAGAGGATACCCAGAAATTGTTAGTAAAACCTATTCACCCAAGACTCATTAGGAAATCATTAAAACCCCTTGATAAAGGGGACGTACTTAAAAACTTAAAAATATCATGTTACTACCAAGCGAAAGTTTGAGGAATAGAAGCGTCTTTTCTTTAGACGAACGGGAAAGTTTTGGAAACTGGAGGGAAAGGCGCTTTCTTGAACAAGGTACCTACTTAAGTTTGACTGGCAGTGTATCACCTAATGGCTTCCGTAGGTATATGTACATCTTAGCATCGTACCTGTTAGCCAAAGATATAAAAATATATGATGTTTTTCAAACAGCTGGCAAGCATTAAATAAAACAAAAAGCATAGAATAAAAACCTTCAAAAATAAATCAAATCAATTCGTCCGAATGGCGTTACGAAAAGGAACGAAAAGGAACCTTAAATGTAAGATAATTGATTTTATTTTGTTTATAATATTCGTTTTAGTTAGCTTTTAGTTATCTTTTCAATAATATTTTAGGTAAGATTGTTGCATTGGATAGGAGCTTGAGTACTATGAAAATGTTGCGTGTTTTTAAAAAATTTTGTCCATTATTTATTTTATTATACACATATAGACGTGACCTTCAATAAATATATATAGGTTGATTCTTAATCTGCAAGTGACAGACCACAGCGCGCCAGGAAAATGTTTGTGCTTTGTCAGATAGTTCCATTTAGGTCTGTCCCTTGTTATTCCACTTGTCACCATCTAATCTAAGCTTTTGTTGTCCATGGTTTTTGGTACCTATCTCAACCGCTTTCACTATTTATACATTCTATTGTTAAGAGTTAGGTGTCTTTGAGTACCTAACTTTTAGGTACCTAATTTAGCCGAAAAAGGAGAAATAATTTGAACATGCTACAAATACGATTAGAAATCCTGAAAGTTTAAATAGTTTACGAGCCGAATATTTATCTCTCGGAAACAAAACTTCGATGGAATCACATCGGGACCATTTTCTACCTAAAAAAATCATGATCGGATAACAATTAGCTTATTTTCTTCTTCCATAAAAGCCGTCGTACGTCCTATAAAATTCTTGATTGAAAATAGACATGAAGCTTGTAAAAATTTAAAATATATTTTTTTTAAATAAATTAAAGCGCCTGGTCGCAGCGACGCGTGACCCGAGAGCTGGCGAGTATCTGGCGCAGCGCATTAGCATTGCCATACAGCGGGGCAATGCAGCCAGCGTCTTGGAAACGCTTCCGACTGGTATTGATATGGATCAGTTGAGCTACCTCTAGATTGTTTGCAACAGTCTGCAGTTAGCTCAATTTTAAATAGGTACTAATTTAATTTGTTTATATTATTTGATTGTTATTTACTTTTTCAATAAAGTTGAATAGATTGTTACTTAAATAATTCGGTATTTCCATCCGACACTATTGTTAACTCTTTTCGTCTAGACTAGACGAAATCGATTGTAAGTACATTTATTTCGCAGCGTTTAATTTATCGGTCCATTAGATCGAGACATTGAATTTGTTCCTAAATGGCACGTCTTTAAGCTGAAAAGAACAGATACTACACTTTGATCTTAGCCAAAAGGCCGAGAAGCGATGGCACGTCTTAGAAAGTTCTTTTCTAATTGAATTTATTTGAATTAAGTTAGGTACGTTAATTTAGCAGGTTTTTATGATAATTTCTTCTTCAGACAAACGTACATAATTAAAATTATAAATGAATATTCTCGTGTCCCACTCATGGCGTGGATGAAAGCGTGTAAAAGGACTGTGTCCCTTTTTGCCCAAAAAACAAAAGCCGTTCGTTCTGTTAACTTTAAATACGTCGTCGTCGTGCTTCATAAAAAAACTCCCATTTAATAGGGTGTGTTGTTATTGGGAAAATAATAAATTGTTAACGAATCCTGTCAACAGATTTTTGGTATCCAATTATCGGTTTCGATACCAAAATAATTTTACAAGCATTTTGTGGAAATAATTGGTAAATTAAATGTTTTTGATCTCCAGTTTTCGACTTTAGCTCATTCCATATCCAATAAATAAATAAAAAATCCACAAAAATAATTCTGAAAAATTGACTCCGCGAACCGATAACGTTACCAGTTTTTAATTGGTTCCAGTGGGATTTCTCACCTCTCAATTCATTTTATAATTGAAAACTAAGGGCGAGTTAAAAGAAGTGAAGTGAAACTAGAGAACATTATAGTAATGAAAACGGTTTGTTCACACTTTTGTTACAGCGATCCGAGAATTATGATCTAAAATATGCCACCATAAGAGTTAATCTATTTTTGATGAGTACGTTAATAAACAATGAGTAAATAAACAAGGAAGTTATTTGTTAAAATCTCTGAGCTTGAGACAAAACACGGCATTGTAGGTCAAATTATAACATTTCTGGTCGCCCGTAACGAGAAAGTTTCGAAGGGTGCCATTGAATTTTAAGGTACACTGAAGGTGCTACCTTCACATTATTAATGGTCTATCTCAGAGCTGTTTTCCGACACTTTCGGAGGCTGGAGCATCTTGAGATGATTAAGCGCTACGCTTTGAAAGACAGGATTTTAATTTGTAAGATCTTTTATTATTTTAATCAAAGGAAGAATTCTATAGAACCTAATCTCACCTATGAATTATATTAAAGTAGGTACATCAAATCATAATGAAGAAATAAAAGTTTAATAATTCAAAAAATACTATATAAGCTTCGTAAGCTTTATGGCAAGTAGAAATGTACATGAGGTAAATAATAATAATTTGGCAGCGAAAAAATATTTAACATGCCAAATGTCTAGGTAATTAACTAGATATACCATTTCAATTGAGACTATTTGCGAAAGTTGTGAATGAATGATGAAACAAAATATTGTACAAATTTCACATTATGATTTATAAAACAATTTCATAGGCCCTGATCAAAAACCGGGAATATTCTTGGCAAAAACACGAATCAAAACTAACAGAAAATATATTCACTGAGTATGATAGAGGGGTTAGGTCAGAGTAGTAACGTCATCTCGCGTGCTATAAGATACCTATATCCAAGGATATGGAGACAGCCATGACACAACAGTTTTATTCCAGGGTTTATTGCAACCCCTTATGGCTACATGCGAATGTGCCGCAATCTTCGTAAAATGGTAATCTGTTCTTTTTGAGAGCGAGATAAAACGAACTTTTTATGAGTAAGTAAATAAGGGCTAGATTATGAGACAACACGACCAAACACCATGTGTGATTGTGTCTTCTTGTAAGTATAAACAGTAAGTTTGAAGTTAGTTTCCTCCGCCAAGTTTTCTAATAATTATGTAGGCTACGATTACGACTCAACAAACAGACCAGATTCCCGGTATTCGAATGAAAAGGTTTCACGATGGTCCTAAAATATTTATTTACTTATTCAATTTGAGCAAGAGGACAACATTATTGGATTTTGCAAGTTTTAAACATAATTAAATCTCGTAATACATTTCAGACACGTTTCCTCGGAAAGCTTAGCAAAGATTTATACAATCATCAGCAGGCTCGGGACAAATTCGCCACTAGTGCGTCAGCTTTTAAAGTGTTACGAAAAATTAGTAGTAATAGCTACCGACTTGGTTGGACTTTTATCTATTATCTCAAAATAGAGACGTAAAGGCCTACAAAATGTAGCTAAGGACCGTAATGGGAGTCCAGTCGCGTATTTTGATAATTAAATTATCAAAATCGGTTCAGTACTTTGGATGCTCCGAGGTAATAAGGAGTGAAAGACCTCAATATATATAAAAAAAACTCCAAAAAGATAGCCCCTGCGGGTGACGAGCAGCCTAAAGTCCTCTATAGTATAGGGACTTGGACCATTTGTACTGACCCTTTGTTAAGATTTATCAAAGGTCTATAAAAGCTGTTACAAATCAATAACAAGATTGATGTATATAAATACGCGAGTACCGGCCCAATTTAAAATGCAAATAACCTTTTATAATAATATTCCAGCGCAGTTGAGACCGGAAATTTAATTAGTAGCTGATAAGCTGAGGCTACCAGAGGAAGGGCAGCAGCTTCCTTCTGAGTATTTTTAAACACCAACACTGCGATCACCAATCCGCCTGCCAAGCGTGGTGATTATGGCAAATCCCCCCCTACATGGGAGACCATCCACTCGATGGACCGACGACATCGTAGCGGTCGCAGGGAGTCGATGGATGGAGGCGGCTCAGGACCGCTATTTGTGGCGTCGTACGGGGGAGGCCTATGTCCAGCAGTGGACGTGTATGGGCTGATAATGATGATGATGATGATGATGAAGCTGAGGCTTCCGTGCTGTCCCTTTGCTGCATTTGGTAAACTTATTTGACATCAATAAATATAATAATATAGAATATTTATTAAGAAAAGTATATTATGTACATACATGACGTGTTTATCAATGTTGCATCATTTAACCATAATAGGTTCCTGTAGGTGCTCATACTAGTACATAAATGATTTATGTACTAGTAAGTACATAAATGATGCCGTCCCTTTCTTATCAATCGAAATAAAATGGATACCATTATTTTGATAGCCCTCCTTTTATTTCTAAATTAAAGTAATTTGATATACTTAAATTCAATTACAAAAAAGGAAAATATTTTTGTTTTACTCAAAAAACAAGAAAAACGTGCCTACAAATAATAGGTTTGCCGTGGGGTCGCGGCGTACGAATATCGACCCCTCCAACTCAACCCGTGGATGTCGTAAAAGCCGACTAAGGGAACCTACCAGAGGAAGGGCAGCAGCTTGCTTCTGAGTATTTTTAAACACCAACACTGCGATCACCAATCCGCCTGCCAAGCGTGGTGATTATGGCAAATCCCCCCCTACATGGGAGACCATCCACTCGATGGACCGACGACATCGTAGCGGTCGCAGGGAGTCGATGGATGGAGGCGGCTCAGGACCGCTTTTGTGGCGTCATATGGGGGACGCCTATGTCCAGCAGTGGACGTGTATGGGCTGATGATGATGATGATGAAATAATAGGTTGTACCTAGATAGTATATATCATCATCATCATATCAGCCTATACTCGTCTAGATATATATAGATTGTATATATATTTTTTTTTTTTTTTGTCAATAAGGATATTAACTTTATTGACAAAGAAAATAACAATCAAATAATATAAAGAAATTAAACTAGTATTTACAATTGAAACAATTGAGCTAACTGCAGACTGTTGCAAACAATCTACAGATAGCTCAACTGGTCCATATCAATACCAGTCGGAAGCGTCCCCAAGACGCTGGCTGCATTATTATAATTATTATAATATTGTATATATTGTATAGATGATTATCCTATAGATTGTAGCTAGCATAAAAATAAATACCAAATAGGATCTAAGTAGGTACCTATTTATCTCAGCATTTAGTAATAACATAGTTTAGTACTTACTTTTCTATATTTAATGTATTGTATTTAAAGAAAGAAAGAAATTTTGATTTTGATTTTTATTTTATTTGCTCTGCCATCTGATTTGACTGACATCATTGGCTATGTGTTGTCTACGTTCACATATTTAATCCAACTCCGTAAATACAGGCGAAAATTTGTGAGTATGTCAAGATGTGTACTTTTTTATCACGAGACATCGCCAAAAGTACTAAAATAATCAAGCTGAAATATTGCACGCATGTAGATCTGGGCCTGGATTAACATGTACACTACTTTTATCCCGTAAACACAAACAACACATAATTTCCTTTTTAGCAGATGCCAAAACTCGACGGATATTCAATAAATACAAGAGGTAATGAAACGCCTACATTCTGGATTCTAAGCTTATGTATATTCATCGGGGTCTCTTCTTTATAAGCAACTTCAAAAAGTGGAGGTTGTCAATTCGTCGATATGTTTTTTTTGTATGTATGTTACTCCATATCTCCGCGATTTATGGACCGATTTTGTCATAACAAATGTACAATAGTGAAAATTCATGATCCCGAAGGGGTCCCATAAAATTTTTATCCCCAGGGGATAAGTATTTATCCCACAAAACTTAAAATACATAAGTGCAAAAGTAAGGGAATAAGAAGTCTGTTTATCGTTTTTTAAAACACGCCATATTATTATTATTATTAAAGGCTTATAAGAATTTATACAATCTCAGAGCTTAGAGCTTAGGACACAGGTGTAGGAGCCCAGCGTGGCTCTATATCAAATTACGAAGCGCTAGAAATTACCATCCTAATATAATACCTACTGACAGATACCTTATGTAGTTTGGGTAGTATCTTAAATATTGTAAGTACTTTCTTACTACATACTTAACTTCCCATACCCTGTCTTCTAACTAAGTTTGTTAGGTACTGGTACTAGTATAGTATTATATAATCTGTGGTACTAGGAAGGTTACATCTGATACAGTGAAAGAGAATGCTTTGATGTCGTTATATGAAATTACTACATCACAGTAGACTCCGGGCGAAGTATCCAACGTTCCTATCCATCCACATTTGTCTGGTAGAGATCGCTCTCGAGCGATAAGACCGCCACTTGTAACTTAGTTTTAAAAGTTGTTTTTTGTATTTTAGTTTTTTCCAATAAGTGTGCATTAAATAATTTTCTATCTATGTATCTACCATGTTGAACATTATTAACAAAATAACGAAGACGTTTAAAATATCAAATTGCTTTATTTCCTTTAGAAACAACAGGACTCTTGGATATCACAAAATTTAAACTACTTATGTAAAACTAGGAAATTAAGTGATTTGATTACCTACTTTGTTTTTTTGTGCACTTCAATCTTTTTAAGGTAAAGTAAAGAAGAGAACAAGAAACCTTTACTTTATTAGGTACCTAAGCTTTCGAGTTAGGGCAAAACTCATCCCACTTTGACGTTAAAAACCAAAAAATAGTCACCTGGTTCCATAGTCTAGCCACCTAGAAAGTATAAAAATACTACTTTACTACTTTGTTGTAATCTGGTAAGCATCACACAAGCTGTGCATACTTTGATGCGAGACGAAGCTGTGTGAAATAACAAGCATTATATATTCAATAAATAAATAAAAAGTGCTCCACACAGCATCATCTAGCCCCAAGCTAAGCAGAGCTTGTGTTATTGGTACTATGTAGATGACTGATATACATAATATTACAATATTATGTATATCAGTCATCTAGTATAAAAATACCTATCTATGTATAGATAGGTGTATTTTTATTACACACATAAATAACGAGATCACCCGGTACAAATATTTGCAGATAATACAAACATTTGTCACAGGGCGGGAATCGAACCCGCAACCTCTTGTGTCGCAGGCGGACCTTCGACAGCTGTGCCACATTGGTCGTCAATGTAATCTTTTTTTAAAGTCTGTTAAAAATAAAACTAAATTATCATTACTACCAACCGTAAAACAATTGCATCCATGCGTCACATCCGTATGCCCGGTCTGATTAGAAACGCAATCGTCACCAATGAGGTTCAATCGGATCACTTCACATATTCGATCGTAGATGGCTACAGGGTCGCACCATTGTTGTTTGCGAAGTTTCCCGCCGTAACGCGAGACTAGGGCGAGATAACACGGGCGTGGCGTCACGCCGGCAGTCTGTGGACCACTGGAGGCTGGGCTGCTCCCGGGCCGGTACCTCGCTCGCGCATCCATCTTCTCGTGTTTTCAGTTTTCACCCTTGTAAGTTGTCTTAATGACCGGAGACGTAGGTTGGGGTTGTGGGTTTGTTGCAGCTGTTTAATTAGCTGTGGGCACAGACACATTTTAGGAGCTGGGCACAGACACATTTTAGGTACTTTTTAATAGACTCGCAATATTTACATTAAATTAAATTTCAGTTGATTATAATTGTACCTATTATGTAAAAATATTTACTTTTTTTAATTAATCCGACGGCGTAAAGTCTAACTGAAAAGCAGAAAATATATTCTTTATACATATATCAAAAAATATAGAAACTTAAAAAGCTAACAATACATACATTTTTGAAAAATATGACTGACGTTTAACTTGCCTGTGCTCTACATTTTCATAAATGTAATTCATTTTGAAAAGTGCTTTTATTAAAAAAAGTTACTTATTTTATGTGTGTGTATCTGAACATAAAGTAATTTTTTTTAATCGCTTACCAGTGAAGTTAATATTAATAAATACCTAATCAAGAGCAGGGAAAGCGGAGATAAAGTACGCAACTCGCATAAATCGCAGAGGGAATTGTTGAAACTCCTATTGAATGGCATTATCAATTCCCAGTATCGGACTATGGCCTACAGCGTAGTAGGAACAGGAGAATAAACCACCTTTTTTATTTAAGTATCTGTATTCTATAAAAATAATTGCCTTTCAATTGAATTCCGTTTAATAAAACACTATCTAACATTACTGATTATTAAATTTTATGTGTTATATGTTCTTATCTATGAAGAGCAAAAAAACTTAAAGTGGTGGAGGGCTTTAATAACAGCCAATGATATCTCAAGGGTTTTAATTATTTTCTTACAAAACTTGTCCTCGTAAATAATACTTACGAGGAACTCTTGAGGAATGTTCTGCTACATTGAATGTTTGTAATTGTTATTGATACAACACGTTATGTTATGTTTGACAATGTTATTTACACAACACCAGGTGCTTGCCACAAAGAAAAGATGGATGGATTATAAAAATAATATAAAATATTGTTCATAATTCAAGTAACAGTTTCACACGTAGAGGAGACTTTTATTTACTTCATTAGGAATGTAAACGGGTTTACTACGAACCTAGTTTGTGATGGAGGAGCACCTAGGTTCGTAGTTAACCCGATTACATTCATAATGAATTCTTGAAACTTCGAAAGTGTTTATAGTAAAACCTTCATTTAAGTATAAATACTTGTATTAGAAGGTCTCGCTCTTTTATAACAGGCATCAAAGATTTATTATTTGATTTTTAGCATAACAGAAACATAAAAATGATGGGAAGATTTTAGTCTAGCTTAGCTTGATTTTGACGTATTAATAATAAGTGATGTCATGAGCACACTAGAATATAATAAATGAGAAATAATAATGAGAGTGTAGGCAACATCGGACGCAGACTATTTGTGATTATTATGTAAAGGCGAGCATGGATAGGAATGGTAAGCACGGAGATCACAGACGGCTGACAGAGGAGTGTAGAAGAAAAATATATCGAGGGCATCATAACAAAGGGGCGTATCCGCCAATGACCAAATGTGTGTTTGTTTGCCGACTCACGTAAGTTGGGATAGAGGCAAAAAGAAGACGTCAAAAACTCAGTTAAAACACCAGAAATAACAGTGGCATGCTAATTATCATCTTTGTAATGCTTTACAAATGTCATGCATCTCCCAGTCTATTTAGTAAGTATCTAGTCTACCTAGAATACTGCTTAATGCGAACAATCAGGCTTTGTTCTCGCATTGTGAGTTGCATTTCAAACAAAACATCTGTAGCGTTCTGACGAGGTCTCTAGTTCTGTGGAAATCTCGACTACGAAATGTTTTATTATGCCTTAAACAAGTAGTTTATATTACTTGAATGTAGGTAATTAGATTGAGTTTTCTTTTTGACCTAGACTTTGACCTTTTACTTAGACCATGACGATGATATTTGGTCGGTAAAGTTGCAGTAGCAAGAAAAAAAGACCACATAGACAAAAAAATATAAATTAAAACCACATACATGATACTAGCTGCATTAAAACAAAGCAAATGACGTATAAGTACGTCAACCTACAATAAAATAGGTACTGAAAGCCGACTGTTTTTTCTATAAATAACTTCTTATGACGCGAACGATACATCAGTTCGTTAACTCGATCATAACGAAGTTTGATACATTTAAACTTTGCTCTCATGGGAATACTTTTCCTCCGAAAGCTTCTATGTTATTGAAGGAGTTTGTTATTAACGTTCTCGGGACTACCAAACACAAAATACACCACCCTCACAGACATGTACACACTTTGGTTTGATAGCTGGTTGCCCAGACTCTCAAGAGACTGGTGTCCTCGGGAGACCCACCACTCAAACACAAAATCTAATTCTGTTTGTATAAAATAGTATCAACAACAAAAGATTCTTCAATTATAGTTTTGCAGTAATGTTTCTTTATTTATAATTCTTTATTTATCTCTCTATTGATAAACTAAATAATCGTTCACTATCTGGGAAGGAACTGACTCCTGACACCCATGTAACCCTAGTTTAGGAGTCAGGGCTTCATTTTATGAGTGCTATGTATGTTTGTTTTCAATAAAGATTATTATTTGGGACTTGAACCCGCGACCTTCCCCTGAATACGGGGATACGCTATCCAACTGCGCCACGGAGGCAAGTACCCGACCTGTTTAAAATCTTTGCGACTTACGGACGGGTTCAAGTCCCGCTGGATTCGTAAATTTTTGGGATATTATTAAACACGTACACTATACAAACTAACATCATCATCATCATCATCATCAGCCCATACACGTCCACAGCTGGACATAGGCCTCCCCCGTACGACGCCACAAATAGCAGTCCTGAGCCGCCTCCATCCATCTAACTAACATCACAGAATTAAATAATTTTTTAAAATATATATATTTTTTATTTTCTTTTGAATACTTTCTGTATGTATGTACCGAACCTAACGATAAGGAAGAGCGGGGTTCTCTAACGCAAACATATTCATACATAAAAGATAACGATATATATATGAAATGAAATGAAATATATATATTTGGCCACGTAACATTTAACATAACACGACACATTACAGTTAAAGGAAAGTACAGGAAATATAAACATACATAAAGAAAATAGATAGGAAAGGTGTTAGGGGCCAAAAAGGTACCTGTCTCAGCATTATGCCGCTACAAGCCGAAGCTAGTAGCGGCGCTGGTTTTCAGACAGGTCCTAGCGTGGTGGCACAAAGCTGAAAACATTTTCTTAAGGTACCTACAAGATATTTAAATACAAAGAATAAAGGAAACATGCGAGAAAAATAAGAATTTATAGGTATTAAAATTAAGTGTAGTACTTACATATAAAGAAAAACATAAAAAAGACTATAACAAAACTATTATAGAACACAAAAATAACAATATATAGCAACTTATGTAAGTTACTATACCATGGGTTGGGTTAAGTAAAAATATTTGCCCATACACGTCCACTGCTGGACATAGGCCTCCCCCATACGACGCCACAAATAACGGTCCTGAGCCGCCTCCATCCATAGACTCCCTGCAACCGCTCCGATGTCGTCGGTCCATCGAGTGGATGGTCTCCCATTTGGTAAAATACATATTTATATTAAATATACATACATATATATAAATAATTTTCATTTTCATGAACGCATCGTAGTAGTAGGCACATAAAACCCTACCTATCTTTGATAAGCCATCTAAATAAACAGTCATGAATAAAAAGTTTTAAAATTCACAGTACCTAATCAACTTCGCATAATTACCAACCTACTTAATTCCTGACGGCTCAGGATTCCAGACTCGTTTCAACTTTTTCCATAATTAATTCTGCCTCATCCAACTCGAGAGACTTCCAGAAGGTTTACTATACCTATTCAATGAAATTATTTTCTTTTTAGTAGATCGACTGCTAATCAAATAGTCATGTGCTTTACAGATTCGATTTTTTATGACAATCGATTGACAGATTTAGTTTACTGTGGTAAATAATTATATATATATATATAGCTTATATATATATATATATATATAATAATTTATATATATGTATATAAATATATATATATATATAAATGTAAAAGTTTTTGTGAATGTTTGTTACTCGTATCTCCGTAACTACTTACTAACTTATTTAGATGAAAGAATATGTTGATAGTTTAAGTTTTAGAATAACGCATAGGCTTATCTAATTTTGAACCTCTGAGGGGATTAAAAATGGTGGTAAAGTTTGTATGGAAAATTATTATTCCTTGGTTCGATTCACTCAAAACTCGGTATAAATAAACTACAAGGTACATAATTATTCATGTATTTTTACTTTTGTCGAAAATCATCCTATAAGGGAATAAACAGGGTCGTAAAGTTATTATCGGGGTATTTATTCCTTGGTTCGATTCGCTCAAAACTGGCGAGGCATCTCTATCTGTCAAAAGTAACTGTGTCTATGAAATACAATACTTCGATGTGTCTTGGATGCGTCATTCAGTCTTCATACACTCGCCTGCCAACAATTAGGGAACTTCATAGTCGTGCTTATACCAAACAGGAAAAATTCGTGGACGGGGTATAATATGAATAGTAAATATAGTAAGTACTACATATTATCATCATCATCATTTCAGCCCATACACGTCCACTGCTGGAAATAGGCCTCCCCCATACGACGCTACAAATAGCGGTCCTGAGCCGCCTCCATCCATCGACTCCTTGCGACCGTTACAATGTCGTCGGTCTATCTAGTGGATGGTCTCCCATGTAGGAGGGGATTTGCCATAATCACCACGCTTGGCAGGCGGATTGGTGATCCCAGTGTTGGTGTTGAAAAATACTCAGAAAGAAGCTGCTGCCCTTCCTCTGGTAGGGCCCCTTAGTCGGGTCTTACGACATCCACGGGTTGAGTTGGAGGGGTCGATATCCGTAAGCCGCGGCCCCACGGCCACTATAGGCTACATATAGCTATAGGTACTACATATAGCTATAGGTACTACATATAGCATAGTTTAATATAGTAAGTACTACGTACTCGTGACTGAGTATAAGGTGCGATGAAATTGGATAGTTTTATGTCCACTATAAAAGCTTATGTCGTACCAACAAGACAAAGTGCGTGCGGACGTGATGAGAATTCTAGTAATGTAGGCAGCTCTAGTACGTTTTCGGTCATAACAATCAATACACGTATTGATTGTTATGTCCAAAAAGTTACTACCTACATACAATACTTACAGACGATCGACGCGACGTAGTCAGTGGAGAGTCCATGAAGATCGGATTTCTCACCAAATGAAAATGTACGGATTTAGTACATTTTATTTGTTGATAATGATTTGATATGCTACCAACAAAGCCATTTTATATAGCTGTAAAAAGATAATTATACAACTATACACACTGCTATTCACAAATTTTACATTGTTCCACAAAGTGGCAATTTATGAATAGCCACGAAATTGTATTGGAGTTTGCTATTTAAGGAATATTCCTTTGTTCCACCAAGTACAAAAGGGTCCGAGTCTCCACTGCAAAATCCAATGACCACAATACAACGAAATATACTAACTATACTCAGTTCTAGAATTCTAGATATTTTTTGTAAACAAAGAGGTTAGGTAAAGAAATGTTTATGAAATATATTTTACGTATCATCGCTGGTAACATCGGAGTTAATCGCAAAAGTTCGAAACAATAGTATTGAGAGCTTTCATTCGACTTTCGTCCGTTTTCGTACTCGATTTTGAACCCATTTCGCGGCGCGTGTCATATTATCCGTTTTTGAGGTTTGTGTTTCGTTAATAATGCTTACCTGGCTGTTACCTTTTTGTTTTCTGTTATTGTTTATCAGTTTTTTTTATAAATATCGTCTTTGTACACAATATATATTGGATTCTAGAACGTATTGTACAATAAGGTAAGGACGTACAGAAGGTACTTGATAACGTAATTGCTCCCTCATTTGGCCTTTCGCGTCAGCCAGCATAAAAAGGTGTGTAGACAAGATACCTACAGTCACTACATCCCTCCTACTGTGCAGTAAAAGCACCAAGGTCTGTTGGAAGTGTCCTGTCCAGACTATATTACTAATGGCACAAAAGAATAACTCCGTTATGAATTATAAAAGCTTGTAGCGCTCGTAAATCTAAGCTGATCGCATCGATTTCATA
Organism: Eupithecia insigniata; assembly: GCA_947859395.1. Lineage (NCBI taxonomy): Eukaryota > Metazoa > Arthropoda > Insecta > Lepidoptera > Geometridae > Eupithecia > Eupithecia insigniata. The sequence continues at coordinate 10,761,506 of OX401999.1, read as the reverse complement.
TTTATCGTTTCCATTTGTTTCTCTCATCTGTTTCACGTATAACGTCAGTCATATAGCGTCACAGTTACCTAGACAGCGTAGAGGAAAAAACGCTTTAAAAAAATTGATGCTCATGTTAATTAGACCACAGAGAATGACAGGTATAATAGAATAAAATTTATTTAGCACACACAAAAAAATCTGAGGGAAAGTAAAAACAAAAAAAGCTCCTTTAATATGCAATCAAAATAGTGTTCTCATTATGGTTTTCGAGAACACTGCATTCCCAGTTTCAGCGTTGTCAGGAAACTTTTCCGCTGACGGACGTGACGAGAGCGAGGGAGTTATAAGAGCTGTGGAACTACCTACAACAGGCATTCGCAGCTATGCGGTACTGCATTAACTACGTATTGGAGAACTCTGTAATGTATTATCTGGTTTATAATAAACGAATTGAATTGAAATGATAATAGCGCTGTTAATAACGACACATACCCAATTAGTTTCAGTGCGCTTTACGCGCGTTTTCTTGAAATAATAATATGGCGTGTTTTAAAAAACGATAAATCGACTTCAAATTCCCTTACTTTTACACTTATTTCAAGCATTGCGGAATAAATACTAATTTTTAAATATAACATTTTTGTGGGACCCCTTCGGAATCATTTTCTATACAATAATGAAAGAATTTTCAAAATCGGTCCATAAATGGCGTAGATTTCGCGTAAAATACATAGGTACAAAAAAAAATACTACGAATCGATAACCTCCTACTTTTGAAGTCGGTTAAAACGTAGCCTATATGTTATTTCTATAGGAAGGTACATATGTCCAGATCTTTATGTGTGCAAAATTTCAGCTCAATCCATTTGGTACTTTTAGCATTGTCTTCGGCCAAACATATTCACAACGGCACAAAGTTTCGACTTTATAATATTAGCAGCAATATACAAGCTCGGCTTTTTTCCTGCTAAAGTTCAGCAGTTCTTATGAATATTGTAAAAGAAAAACGCGACGCTCTACAGATTAAGGTCAGTCTTCCAAGGTACTAAGGTTCATAGTTTAATAAACTTGTCCAGTGGCAGACTTGTATTCGCAGAGTACCATCTTGCTCCAAGATCCTACGGAGCTAGGAGTGTACTCGACAGACTAGAACAATTTAATAAGATTCCATATTCAGGTCACGTGAGCATCGGCATCTGATGACGAGCAAATATTTGATATCACATACAAATTGCTGCAGAACTTGGCAGTTTCCGAATTCTGACCAAATTGCGTAAGACTTCTTTACGTTTATGTTAAAGGGAAAACGTGATGCATAAATAATTTGATTGTTTTTGAACAAACTAAAAACCAACTTCAAGTGTCCTGTTTTATATTTTGCGTGACAGATACCTGAGGAATAAAATTTCTATGGGACCACTGGGATCCTTCTCTATACCTCAGCTCTATACATATAAAAACGTAAAGATAGACAGCTAATATAATATAGAACCTCCTCCATTTTGAAGTCGGTTAAAAATGAAAAACGGCGGGTAGGTAAAATCTCAGCGGTAAAATAAAAGTAGGTGAAACAAACTGCGGTTCTAGTTGAGTTCGCCGGAAATCTGTTTACCCACTTTACTTCGTGCAAATTTTATCAGACGATGGCTCGTGACAGCTAGCCGGTCTCCACTTGAGCGAGCCTTGTTCGGCGTCTGATTAAAAATTGTACGGCAAATAGACATTTTCTTTTGTTCGGTCCAGTAGGTACGCAAAAACACTTCTAAGAAAGGCTTTTAGAAAGATTGTGATGGAATAGAATTAACTTATTAATTTATATTTTTTTATTTATCTTTATTTACAAAGGAAATAACAATAAAATAATATAAACAAATTAAACTAGTATTTACAATTGAAACAATTGAGCTCACTGCAGACTGTTGCAAACAATCTAAAGGTAGCTCACCTGATCCATATCAATACCCGTCGGAAGCGTACCCAAAAACGCTGGCTGCATTGCCCTGCTGTATGGCAATGCTAATGCGCTGCGCCAGATACTCACCAGCTCTCGGGTCACGCGTCGCTTCGACCAGGCGCTCAGATAATTATTTGAAAACCCGGTGAGCTCCGGTACGCCGCTGACCTAGAGTCTCGACTCCAAGGGAAGCAACTGCGTAGGCTCTGTTGAGACCTGCATATTTGCGCCTCTTGAGATCCTCAGTCAAATCTGCCGCCGAACCAGGCCCCACGGATGTCCTTGAAAGCAAAGATCTTTGCTTGAAAGACGGGAAGGCGCAAGTGTAGCGCACATGTAGCGTCCCACACAATAGGTCTCCCCAGCTCCCAAGCGACTAATGTCATGCCGTCGGGCCTCTTACCATCGTCACGCAACAGACCATTCGGTTCGAGAATAGCTAGTATGTTAGCGGTGACAAAGGCCCGCCGGATGATGGCCAGCTTTATTTATATACAATAAAGCCACCAACGAAAGAAACATACATTTTACAAAAGCAGTTAAATATAAGAACTACGTCTGTCGGGTCAGCTAATAAAGCAATACAATATCGTTAGACGGGATAACAGGATCGGATTGTTGACTAATTTCAATTAGCGATTTTCAAAATATCCGTTCGTTAGATTTCCAAATCTAAGGTGGCTACGCTAGACGAACCGAGCACAAGCTGAGCGCAAGCCGAGGCGATCCCTTTGTGTTCGTCAAAAAACCGACAATAAAGAGGAGCACAGTTGAACACGAACCAAATGCTCGAAGCCCGCTCGTTCGAGGCTCGTAAGTCGGGCCACACTACACGAATTTTGGCTCGGCTCGTGTTCCGCTCGTGCTCGGCTCGTCTAGCGTAGACCCACCTCGCGATGTAATTTATAAATTGTTTTTGACTTGATTTAATGGACAGAATAATGCGTTTGTTTATGTCGCGGCATTCAAGCGATAAAATCGATAGCCTGTAACTTATCTTCATTAACCCTCGTCCTCTCCATCCCTGCGAGGGTGACACCAGAGGACGGATTTAGAAGTGACCTGACCTCACCTATTTTAATTAAATATCTCGCATTAGTTCACGAGATAACGTAAAAAATTGTTTATCTTTGTGTTGACGTGCTCTCGCAAAGGTCGCACGTTGTTGCAGAGACGATATATAATTATACCGATAATAGTACCTACTGGAAAATCCACACAGCACCATCTAGCCCAAATTAGCTTGAGGCTGAGCTTGTGTTATGGGTACAAGATGACTGATATACATTATATAATGTAGTAGAAGAAACTACATAGAAAAAGAACAACAACAGAAATTCAACAATTCAAGTTGGTGTTGTTAATTAACCCGCAATCATTCATAATATACAACATTATGTAAATAGATATTTTTTATTATACATAGAAAACACCTAGAACACTCGAATCAAACATTTGCAGATTGTACAAACATCTGTCCCACGGCGGGAATCGAATCCGCGTCACAGGCGGTCCGCCTGTAACGGACTATTGTGAGTATCAAATGCCATGCATGTTTTTTAAAGAAAATGTTTGTGATCTAAATATTTCCTGACTATTCGATGCACCCACTCGAAATGTTGTTGGCTCCAAACTTCCAACACAATTCCGGTTTACCGCCCCAGCGGCCCCAGCACAACCTCGCTTCAACAATACTTGGTCGGTGTGGAATTCGGTTAGATTTAGCTTCACCCGAGAATTCCCAATGGAATCATCGGTATGAACCCTCAACGCTGAGACTCCATTCAATTAGCGTCTTACGTCTTAACTAATTTTATCTAATATTTTTTACGTCTTTGTTAATATGTTTTCATCTCATCTTCACTTCATATCTAATTATTTCCCCCCTAATTCAGTCAGCACAACAGGAGCAAAACAGGAAGACAGAAGAGCATTACCTTTATAATTATACTTATAGCGTAGGATCAAACTGCTTGCTGAACACTACATAGCGAAGACAAATTATAATAATTAAATATGTAACGCAAGAGAAAACATATGTATGACATACAAGACAAAGCTAGCTTATGAAAACTAAGAACATAAAACATGAACTGGAGGAGGCCTGTACCCGAAAAGGGTCCTAACCAACAAAAATATCTACCTACTATAATTTAATGCGAAGGAAATTTATATTATATGTAAACAAATTCAACATCAACAAATAACAATGCATGCAACTTTAATTGTAACCATTTTATGAAAGCTAGGTACCTAAGGATAATCTTATTTTAATTTAATTTTGTTTGATTAATTCTTTTGTAATGAAAGTGTAATTATCAATATATGTATATTATAGGAAGATTGAAAAGACAATTACAATTTAACTTATTAATTAATTATTATGCACGATTATTATGAAGTACTATTATGGTTATGGAATAAATGATTTTTTTATTTTATTTTATTTTTTATAATTCAGTCAGATTGAGAAGTAACAATGTTTACCAACTATTTTAATCCTACTAATATTGTAAATGTCAGAGTTTGTAAGGATAGATGTATGGATGTAGGGATGGATATTTGTTACTCTTTCACGCAAAAACTGCTGAACTGATTAGTCTGAAATTTGGTATAGGTATATTTTGGGACCTGGAATAACATATAGGCTATTTTTTATCCCGATAAAAAGCGGGCGAAGGCGCGGGCAGCAGCTAGTGAGTAATAACGCACAACATGAGTAAGGTAGACAGATTACCATAACGATGAAAATATATTTAGTCGTTAGTTAGGTACTTATATGTGCTTAATTTTGGCATTGCAAGATGGGCTTGGCGCAGTCCATGGGCGTTCCTAGGCCCATTCAACACGCATGAAGGCCGACCACCGAGGGGTTGTTTAATGGGTCCTCGACATTCGACATTCCCACAAAACCATACTGTACCCTTCATACAGTATGGTATCTGGTTGCAGATTTTTCCCATCGAAAACCAAACAAAAGTAGTTATAGTTACCTACCATACTTCTCCTTGTTAGCGTGAATATCAAAAAGGTCAAACTCACTTAGATGAACTAATTTTCAGAATAAATAACTCGGTAATTTGGTATTAATATTATGTTTCAGAAGTTTTATAAGTAGAAAATTAAATAAAAGCACGTTCCATGAAAATATTGTCTGGCCCATCGCCAAATCGAAAATCTGGAATACGTTTTCTAAGGTGAACATTTTCAAATTGTCGTTCGAAGCAGGCACGAGTAGCTTTGGAGTATATGCAAGTACCAAGTAGAGTTCGTTGCCTGTATTTTCATTGAAAATAACGGTCGAAATATAAGAGAATTGAGTTACAAACTTGTCACAAAATAGGAACAAGTAAAAGGTTTCAATGGAAATGCAGAGAATTTCTGTTATTGTAAAGCACTTGTTTGGGAAATGGTAGGATTGAAACCCCATATTTTACTGAAAAGTTGGTATTTTTAATTCAAAGAAATATCATAAAATACCCCGAGAGATTACCCCGAGGGCTAAGGCGCTATAGTAACAAAAACTTTATTTTTAGGTTTAAAAGCCTTGGCTTTATTACGAAACGATATTCACTTGTGTTTTCGGAAGTCATTCTGTGGAAAAAAAAACTAGACGGATACAAAAAAGACAATACGAATTCAAGTCTTGGCTTTATAACGAAAGGAATCCCAACATTGTTGCAGTTATTTTACCCAACTTTGCTAGGAATTGGTTCTATATCAGCTGTTATATGCGGCGATATATGCCATAGAAATTGTATTTCCGAGAGATTACTACATGTCCCGCAAAACAAAAAAAAAAAACAGTAAAATTGTTCTCGTTCGAGTTCTAAAAGAAAGGATTTTGAACTCGGCTTGTAGGTTTTTGATACAATCATCTTGTATTTTCATAGTTGAAGTGTTCTACCATTTTTCGGGTTCTAGTCTCGATTCGTAATTCGGAATGTACCTAGTCAGGCCCATTCAAGATAATCTAATCTTTTGATAGCAAGATTATTCAGGATCTATTTGGATAGTCAGTGCCCATTGGAAGCTGGCCAATAAAAGTAAAGAAAAAACTAAGATCGTTGCATTAATTTATTTCATTCCTAAATATGTAGTTCCTTAGTTGTAAAAAAAACGCAGTACTGAGGCAGACTAACGCAGTACTGAGGCGAATGGCATAAACCATACCTAAACGTAAGAGGTCTATTCCCAGCCTGCAGTGAATGAAAACGGCTGATGATGATGATGATAATCCCCGTCTGCCTTCTAGTTCTGAGCCTTGAATAAAGGTGTCAATAAACTTTTTAAGTTCTTACCAGCGAAACTTTCGCAGAGCTTTAAAAACCCGTCGTTTGACCTATCACGTAAAGTTGACGCGGGTCGTTTTACACTCGCCCTATTCCATTTTTAGCGCTGTGTAACACCACAGATTAAGACAGTTACGGTTAACACGTTTGACCCACCATTAAAATGAAAGCGCGAACACTTGACGTTTTTTTAAAACTTTGGATTTGAATCAACTAACTGGGTACCGTGCTATGAAGTCATCATCATCATCATCAGTCATAATACTATTTAATGCAATACTATTTAATTATATTTTTGTTGACATTTGAGGGGTCAATATGTAAGTATCTCTGCCGTGCTAATTGCACTTCCAGTAATCGACATGGTAGGGCCATGTCGATTACTGCAAGTACTATCGTCTAATCTAGTACGTCTGGTAGAGATCGCTCGTGAGCGATAAGACCGCCATTGTCACATTTCTTTTTTGTATCAAATTGTTTGTAAACTATTTTGTTATGTGTGCAATATAGAATTTTCTATCTTTTTCTATCTATTAGTAGGGCAGATTTTACCTCCACACACTTTTATTCTATCAGCCACCATCTCAGCACCCAAACTTTACCACAGAAAAAATTACAATACCTATCGATTTCATAGAATAACCACATAAAGTAAACGTAAGAAAATACAATTATTTGTTCTGAAGTCGGAGATGCGTAAATGGATACATATATCTCTTCCAGGCACTTGTCTCGAGCTTCAATAGACAGACGTAATATATAAAGAAATTCAATATCTCGATTTATCGTAAATGATGCTATAATAGGCGATACAATACATCCATGCTAATATAATAATTCGATAGTTACTCTGTCTGTCAGTTACCTTTTTACGCCTAAACGGCTGAACGGATCTTAATGAAATTTGGCTAGGAGGTTGCTGGTATCTTGGAGAAGAACATGAGATACTTTTTATATTCAGTTCAGTTTCAAAATTTCTTTATTAGCATGATAAGATTTAATATTACAAGAACTAGTGTATATTGGATCCTAGTATCTGTAGACATTTTTAAGCAGCTTTTTTAAGCCATACTTATCTAAAAACTTATGAAGATTGCAATATTTGCATATGATATACTGATATACTTTTTATACTGGAAAAACACATGCGAAGCCGCGGGCAGAAGCTAGAAAAACATAAATACATTGCGATGTTGGTTTACATTGTTAGTGATAAAAATGTACCAATGTAAAAATGTTTTCTGGTAATGTTTGCCTACCTTGATAATATTTAATTAAAAGAAAACAACTTAGGTATTCATAAGAGCCAGTTACGTCTATAAAGGTCTTCGTTCTTATACGAAATAAATTACGTGTAGAGGACATGTATTTTTCCATTAAATAAATAGATGGATTTATTTGTCATTCTGATAAGTGGTTAGCTAGACAGGCTCAAACGAAGCCTGCAAATAAATTAGTTCTTGTGACACATCTGCAAGATTTAAATAATTGGGGTCGGACCCACAACGATCCTTCTGAGTAAGAAAACTCCTTTGAATAGAGAATATTCGATTTCACAAATAGTGCCAAGATACTTTCATTCCATACATGGTTGAAACGTGATATTTGGTAGAAACAGACTTATTGGGGTTTTATTTATGGGTGTTTTTTGTTGTGTTATTTTTCGTGTTTGCTTGGGATTCGGCCAAAGTAAATATTTGTAGGTTACCCTACCACTGGATAAAATAAAAGTTTAGGCAGTGTATATGAAAGTAACTCTACGTATCGAGGCTAGAAAAGTTAGGTACAATACGAACTCTTTTATTGGGATTAGTACGGTTTTTGTCGACGACTACAGATTTGGCGAGTCTGAACGAAAGCTGCATGTTTTACCGCTTCAATCCGGATAATTCTGGATCGTGTCGAATCGGCCACTTGGTGGCGGTGGAAGTCGTTCTTTGGTACTTTTATTTGATAGGTTCATCGAGCGGTTATGCCCTGGGGAAGAACTTCGAAACAAGAAACAACTTTATAATATAACACAGTAGGTACCTAGGTAGGCTAAAGTAATTTTCTTTTACGCTTTATTTATATATGTAAATCGTCATTCATAGATGTTAGTTTAAAGAAGATGGCAATGTACGACGACCAAAGATCCATCAAGTGTTAAAATAGTAGGTATAGGATTGCAGCGAATGATGATGGGAAAATTATGAAATGGGTATAAAATGTATTGAAATTGTTTCAGATGACAAAATGGGTTAATTATGAAATGGGAGTGAAGTTATAACATGCGAATAATGATGACGGTGACGAGCTAAACATTATAAATGTTTTTATCCAGGAGAGTTCGGAGTAATGCACATAATACCTATTTAGTTAATTGCTAAACGGCATGTTTGTTTGCGATAACAATTCTCAGTTAACTTTCCCGAGTTCCCGCTAGTTGCTCTGAAAGCATAGAACTAATCCCCAAGAATACTAAACGGTTGTTACTAATGCTGGTATCTGCGCTCCTTAAGGTGGTTTGATTCACGCTAGCTCGAGAGAAGTTTTCAGCTGCTTCAAATTTTTCTGCTTCATCATCTTCAGCCCTTATACGTCCCTGCTGAACATAGGCCTCCCCCAAACGACACCACGAATAGCGGTCCTGAGCCGCCTCCATCCAACGACACCCTGCGACCGCTACGATGTCGTCGGTCCATCGAGTGTCTTCCCACACTTCGTTTTTTCTGCATATTAAAAAAAAGTAGCGAAAAAGTTATTTAGTATTTATTTGAAATCTTAAACTATAATTACAGGAATATCCTAATGCAATAAATTGATTAATTTAGAATTAATTACACTAACATTACAATAATTTATCGTTAACATTACAATAATTTATCGTCAACATTACAATAATTTATCGTTAACATTACAATTATTTATCGTTAACATTACAATAATTTATCGTTAACATTACAATAATTTATCGCTAGGGACACACCACGGACATATGTACATACATCATACATTACAAATAACACAAAACAAACAATGTAGCCTTACGTAGTTCTTTCAGAGAGACCTGAAACACATCAATTTTCTTTGCAACCAAATTGAGCTTGCGCAGAGTGCGGGTAAGAGGTGCTTTTCCCAGTAAGTTGGTTGGTATTTGCCGCATATATTACGTAGATTAATCATTTTCTATGAACCACAGATAAAAATGACTTCGACTAAAATGTACTGTTAGAGAATTTGGCAATGCAAAAGATTTTGGGCTATAAATCATCTTACAATTAGATACAAATGCTCCAAATTACCATTGAAAATTTTTAAACCGCAAAAGAGTCGAATATCGCGCGCAACGTGAATAGAGCCACCATAACAAGAGTGGTTCAGATACAAATTTGTATGCAAGGCAATTCCGCTTAGCATCTTATCTACGTGTGAGGAATACCCTATTACAAGATTAGTGAAACAATTAAGTTTAACAAGCAGTGAAGGTTTTCATTCTCATTTTCGTTTCCAAATGCTACAAAATAAGTACATTGTGTTGGTGATTTTATACGATTCCTCGTGTATGTTAAAAGTTACTCGTATTAAAATCGAGAGAGCTTTCGTCATATAATTTTCATAACTTCCAGGTTTATAGATACCTGATACGTGCGTCGAGACGGTTTTATTGCTTCCCATAAGTGCGTATTTATCACATAATCTCAAGTTACGACCTTATGAAGTCATGACTTAAAATACGAGAACGCAATTTCCTCTTGAGGTAAGAAAAATAAATCTTCTGCTTTTCCTGCTTCAAGTCTTTACCACTCCTTTCCTTTAGCTTCCATTTCTTGATATGGACGTACTCCAGTCGAGAATTTATTGGAATTTTAAACCTGTCACCCGGATAAGTAGGGTTACATTTCCCCGTGTTTTGTTGGAATTGGCCGGATTTTCGGTGACGGGATTCTAAAAAGATATCTGGGTTGATTTACGACATTACGACAAACGTGGGTAGTTTACTTACGGAGGCATTACCGCACAAGGACACAACAATAGATCCCAAATACATACAATGTTAAGGTAGCATTATATTCACCGGGATAATGAAGCGTATTCATGTTTGATTAATTAAGCCGTCCGTAACCAACCACATCCACAACATCCAATGTAGAGAGATATACGGACCAACCTACGTAAATATACTGGAATATTCGATAAATAGAAACTAGCGGAAAACAGAGCACCTACTGACTCGCTCCATTATGTAAACAACATAACTAAGCAAGGATAGCTCAGTGAATCAAGCTTGTGCTTTCATGCTGCTTGTTTACGCCTTTATGAAATGTTACACGGGTTATGAAAGCCTACACTGTACTTGCTCCGGCAGTAAAAATACTAAGGCCTACATTCATTCGCGTACCGTCGAGTTCGTAATGGTTAATTAATTGCTGAGATTATGTCGCCGCGCGGGTAGACTTATGAAAAAACTCCACCAACAATTTCTCATAAAAAGGAAAGTCTGTTTTGTAGCAAAAAGCAAGTAGTTTCATTACATATTACCTTGCATGGCTAACTAATAATTTCACTTCTCCGAGCTTCAGCGATGCAACCTGTAGGGGCGTGGTAGCTAGTAGCAAGTATTTAGCTACCAAAGAAAGCTAAGCGCGTCGGTGGCAGTGAAAGTGTTAACAGGGAGCATAGGAGATTATGTACTATGTTTTTTTAGCTGTTCCCAAAATGAATTATTATTCAATATTCCGTTTCAATATAACATGATCAAGAATATCAGACTAAGAACGAAATTAGCATTGCATCTCTACCAAAGATAACTTCTACAATAACGGTAACCTCACACTTTCAAATTCATACTGCAAACCATATTTTCCGTATAATCCTTACCGTACAGGATATTTGCGGTCTTCTACTGAATTGCTGAAACTTCCGTTTCAAACAGAGTGGTTCGTGTGGTTTTATTAATTACCCCTGTCAGACGCGGCCCGTTGATTGGGACGTTTTTCCCACATTTCACACAACTTGATTTGCATGTATTGAGGCTATTCGGCTCTTCCAATATTGGAAAAAGCTTTGTTTCGCTCTTTACCGACCAGAAATTTAAATACGAAGCTTTGGGCGAAGCGAAGCTGGGGTCTGCCGGTCTGCCATAAATAAACCACCCTTCACTGTCTGCCGAATATGTTCTACATCGACTACATATAGTAAGGGTTTTACTCTTACCAGATTAAATCTATCAGAATTGGTGGTCCATTGCATTACTTAGCTCATTCTTATGCGTAAGTCAAGTAGAACTATTGTACGAATATCTACTGATATGTATCAGTAGATATTGAACTGATGTCAGTTGAAGATCATGAACTCACGATAAGAGGCTGTCCAAAAAACAAGTCATAAGTTATTTAATAGCAAACTAAGTTCTTTGTCAAAAGTTTCTCTTTGGCAACATTAGCGGCCAGTTTCTTTCACAGCAGTTGCCCTATTCAAACTTAACGAGATTCTAACGACTTTAAGAACAATAATCGTTTTTGTCAAGTTCGGAGAATTCAATTAACATAAGTCTACGTTGGTTATTGAACTATTTTACAAAGATAAATTTATTCTAAAAGTTTAGGTAACATGATTATGGAAAACAAGTTTTTATAAAACTATTGAAAATATTATGGTAGGAGTTGCCATTAAATTATAATTTTTGGCTTAGGGCGGATTCAACAGAACAAGCAATAATGTTTTCAAGCATTAATTTTCTTCTGTGGTCTAACATGGACGGACACAATCGACAAATGATCGAAAACAATTTACCTAATCATAAAGGTTCAAGCAATCATAAAGGCAATAATAAGTACTCTAGTCCAAACAAAAATGCTGTTTAGAGGCAGAAATGCTTGTTCTACTTCTCTATCACGGACCTTATTAGAAAGAGCTCTGCTACACTGACGAAGAACTTGTAAAGTTACAAAGGGACGTCAATTTGCAAGACACATGAGGTAAAATTGATAGTAACATGGTGCGTGGGACATGGGCAAGTTTTGATGGATCGCAAAGTCAAAGTCAAAGTTTCTTTATTTCCGTAAATACAATAAATGTACACTTAGAACAGGTCAAATTCTTAAAATTAAACACTGATTTGGAAATAAAGTGATATTTTGATTTCGGTCGCTTCGGTATGTAGACTAAAGTAAAGAAGCGACGAAGAAACCTTTAGCCTGTTAGGTGTTATTTTTAGAGTAATTTTTCGAGTTGGAGCAAAATCCGTCCCAAGCTTTTTATCTTCTAGATAGTCTGAAATTTTGTAATAAGCCTTTTTACAAAGGATATGTTTGACAATTTGTTTGAATTTATTTATAGAAAGTTTTTGCAACTCGCTAGGGGTTTTGTTGTAGAAGCGTATACATTGCCCTCTAAAAGATACATTAACCTTGTGTAACCTAGTTTTGGGCACAGCGAGTTTATTCTTATTTCTAGTATTTACATTATGTATGTCGCAATTTTTAGGGAACCGATCGATATTTTTATGAGTGTACAATAAGTTTTCATAAATATATTGACATGGTACTGTCATTATATTTATTTCTTTGAATTTATCACGTAGGGATTCTCTAGGACCCATGTTATAGATTGCACGAACAGCCCTCTTCTGCAGCACAAATACGGTGTTAATATCTGCAGCGTTCCCCCACAGCAATATACCATACGACATAATACTATGGAAGTAGCTGAAATAGACCAGTCTGGAAGTATCAACGTCTGTAAGATGACGGATTTTTTTTACTGCATACGCTGCAGAACTAAGTCTCTTCGATAGCTTATCTATGTGTGGGCCCCATTGAAGTTTACTATCTAAGGTTATTCCTAAGAATACGGTAGTGTCTACAATTTCTAACGTTTCTCCTTTTACGTTTACATCAGCCTTAACTTGTTTTACATTTGGTAGAATAAATCTAAGACATTTAGTTTTAGTTTCGTTAAGCAAAAGATTATTAACACCAAACCAGTGGACTACTTTTGATATTGCATTGTTTACCTCGTCAAAATTTGTGTTTTGTCTAATCATCTTAAAAATTAAAGAAGTATCATCAGCAAACAATACAATCTCGTGATTATTTTTAACGAGATGAGGCAGGTCGTTAATATAAACCAAAAATAGGAAAGGACCGAGGATTGATCCCTGCGGTACACCCATTGTAACTACAGATCCCGAAGACCGTTTCCCATTTACGTCAACTCTTTGTATCCTGTCACTCAAGTAAGAAGAAAGAAGATCCAAAGAGTTGTCCTTTATTCCATAGTGATGTAATTTCCTGATTAATGTTCCATGGTGTACACAATCAAATGCTTTTGACAAGTCACAAAAAACGCCTAAAGCATCTTGCGACTTCTCCCAAGCATCGAAAATATGCGATACCAACTCTACACCGGCATCAGTAGTTGACCTGCCGCGAGTAAACCCGAATTGCTTACAATGTAGCAGGTCATTGCCATTGAAATGCCTAAGCAATTGATGTAATATAAGTTTTTCAAAAACTTTGCTGAATGTAGGCAGTACTGATATCGGTCTAAAGTCGCGTGTCATGCCGACCAAGTTTGTCGCCGCAACTTTGAACCATGTGATGTCTTCAATACGAGGCGGTAAAACTATCTGCTCTACTCCGATTTCTTGTTGTTCTGGAGGAAATTGTTATATGTAGTTTGATAAAAGCTATTGAACAAATAAATATTAACTGCATTTTCTTCTACGGTACGTTTTGCTCTTTTTATTTATGGTTTTTGGATCTCTCAAAATAAAAAGTTAAAGGAAATAAATCGAAAACATGTTAGGAAATGGGTTTTCTGAAAACTCGTGCATGTTTTTCCGTAAAAACTTCGTATAATTTCCCGCAAAGCATAAATTTAATTAACGTTGTAACAAACGGGACACGGAATGTTATAAATGCGACCGTTTTTATGAATTCTTCATAAAACGTCATAATGCGAGCGTTCCCCGTATTAGGTAGAAAAAAGTCACGTTATTTTGAGCTTGAACTCAATTTAAAAACGTGTTATTAAGGTGTCACGCCGACAGGATTAGAGGGATTTTGGTAACGCTGTCAGATTATAACAAAGCCCAGAGTGTCAGGATGAGGTCGGATGACACCAGAATTTGATAGCTCGAATTTTTAAAACCGACATCTTGAATGTTTGATAGAGGTCAATTAAATAATTAAAAAAATAATTTGGTTGTTTTAATAAAATCGACTTAAAATTCCTGTTTTTTATTGTTTGTGGAACCAATACTAATCCCTCGGAAATAAATGGGACCATCTCGGGATCATTTCCTACACAATAGCGAAAAAACATCAAAAGACGGTGAACTCGCCGAAAACATTTAAAAAAGAACAAACATACAGTCGACCAACGAACCTACATTTTTTTGAAGTCGGTTAATAATCTGTATTTTTAATGAGCTTTTGTATACCCATTGCGATAACCGAATCTGCGGGTCAAAGTGGAACTAACTCTGAATATACGCAGTAAATTTACCCGAAGCTAAAACTATGCGTTCCTCTATTTGGTTAAACTAGTTTATGCGTATTTATTTACCTTGCTATTACCCGAGTACACTCACCCGAGAGTGGCTATCGAACCATTCTCGTAATGATAACATAGCCTTACCATACCATACCAACCGTTTTCATAGTGAAACTTGACGTCTATTCCTAGAATTTCATACTCGCTTAGTTTAATATGCACGATTCAAAATCGTACAACAAACTGGAGTAAACTAAATGTTTGCTCCTGACAGTCTTTGTGTATAGTTCACCTGGGGGATGTATATTTCACCTGGGTCAATACTGCAAACTTTGAAATCCATTTATAATGGGTGTGTTTTGACAAACGAGCTCGTGCAAACAGAATGTTGCCTGGCTTCAAAGTGAGATATTTGTTGAGTACGAGGTATAGATACCTATGTACGTAGTGTTGGTTTTGTGGGAACTGACCTAGGAGAATTTAATCAAGACTCTTTAGAGTTTAATCTCAAAGCCTTCGAGCACCAATGACTTTTTAGAATGAGCTTTACTAAAGTAAATGAGACCCAGGCTGGCTTCCTTAGCTATTAGAATAGAATAGAATTATATATTCAGATAAAAAAATCAACAATACATTTTTGTAAGAAGTGCCTTAAAGCCTATGTTAGGTTTAACTAGTCTCACCGGTAAGTAGGTATAATAAGAATAAGAATGTTTTATTTGTAACTCAATTAACAAAAACAATTAACAATGTATTAAAAATAAAAGACAATACAGCCAGATTTTTGTCTTGAGTCACAAATCGGTCTCTGTCTTAGCATGAGTTAGTTGTAAACACGTCACAACCAACGCTGGTCTTCCGACAGAGCCGTTTGGTGACATCACGGATGATAACACATAAGACACAAAACAAGCAAAAGTATAACAATAAAATAAAAAACTTAAGCTACGGCAACGATTGACAAATACAAGGTACAGATGACATGAAATAATTACGTTTCTAGCCACTTGAACCCCAAGGGTACTGCACCAAAAAACTTTCGGCAACTTACGCCATGGGTACTACAGGACCCAGAGGGTCACCCTAGCGACAAAATGATTTTACTTGTTACCTGTGGCTCTTGTGTGCCTAGTCTATGGTTTAACAGAAGCGGAAATCATTCATCGAACGAACTGAACCACTTCTCAAATGACATTTCTACAAAAACTCATGTCTGTCAACAAATAAAGCGCGAGTAGTATAGTTGGGCCGAGGAGTTTTGTTTTGATCAATTTATTTGATAATACTTTTCTGAGTCTAGTATAAAGCATTTGACGTCATTTTAAAGGAAATAAACCCTACTTTATTTAGAATATTTAATTACTGTTGATATCGTAGGTTGATCATTTAAAAACAAAGTTTTTAAAAACCGGACGAAAATGTCTCTTTTATTTGTTTAACATAATTTTTAATTACCAAGGTGTAGGTATAATGATTAGATGATAAATCAAGTTTATTCTATAGATATTAACGTAAACAATGTGATTTCTCGTTTTGAAATAACTTTAATATTTTTGTTTTGGCAAACGTTTTTATCGGTGAAGTCGCGCGGTTTTTTCGGCACCAAAAGGCGGTTGTTTTGTGGCGTAAGTAGTGTAAATAATAAATTATGCTATGATAACTTTTATGATGTAAGTAGCTACTTACATCGCATCATTATATGATGCTTGTATCGTTTTTATGACTCTCTTGTCTTTTCTGACTTTCAAAAATAAAATTGCGTAGTTTTTGTTTAAATACATAAAAACTCTACAGGTTCCTTATTGGAGGAGGAATATTATTCCAGCACCGAGATGCGGCGAAGCGGAAACTGCCTCGAAAGGCGGCTGAGCTATGACGCTGCATCGAGAGCTGTTTGGCGCTCTCAAGCAAGTCCGCAGGATCTGGTGCTGCCTATCCATGAAAGTTTCTCATAGAGATATGAGGGTACGCGGTACTTGAGGACACCAAAGAGTAAACAAGCTAAATGAAGTTTCCGACGATGCTTCATTTTCATAATGCTGTGTTGATTTAAAAACGGTGTAACATGACCTCTAGACGGGATATCGAAACAAAAACGAGCACAGGCATTTTGTACTCGCTGAATCAACTTTTG
Organism: Eupithecia insigniata; assembly: GCA_947859395.1. NCBI lineage: Eukaryota > Metazoa > Arthropoda > Insecta > Lepidoptera > Geometridae > Eupithecia > Eupithecia insigniata. Next base: position 10,744,663 of record OX401999.1, on the reverse strand, counting down.
CGTTCTAGCAAGCAATCTAGGACTAATGACTGTATGAGAGTAATTCAGTTTGGAAAGAATGAGTGAGTCCACTAAACGTATGCGTAGGTCCATTTGAATATGAGACCTCATTCTATATAAGACTTTAAGTCTGTAAAAACAGTTGGCTACCATATCAGCTACATGCTTTTCGAAACGTAGATTGCAGTCCATATGTAAACCTAAGTTGCGTGCTTCGTAAACACGTTCAACGGGCGCGTCCATAAGCTCTACATCGACACTTGGACTCAGATTAGCTAGTTGGTGGTTACTACCAAATACCATATATTTGATTTTTGTAGGGTTTAGTAAGAGACTGTTGTTTTTAGACCATTGAGCTATATTACATAAATCACTATTAAGTTTCCGTATTGCCTCATCAACATCCGAAGGCTTACTGCTTAAGGCCTGCGTATCGTCTGCATAAATTTGGAACTGACAGTACTTTATATGCCGCTGTACATCATATTTTGGTAGATATCGCTACCAAAATAAAAACAACATGAAAGTACCTACATACGTTAAAAAGATCAATTTTTTTTACAGTAAACCAGCGTGAGCCTATGGGAACCATTAAACGCTGATGGTTTAATCAAAACACACTCGTAATATTTAATGATAGATCTAACATTTTACGTAAACTTGAAAAACAGGCCAGCGGCCCTAGCAATATTGTTTTCACATCGCGCCGTTATAGTCTTGTTAAATTTTATGGAGGCGCTCCGGAATCTACTGAAATCAGTCGCCAAGTAATGAAATCGTAATTTATGTTACGCCTTCTGTTTTGGCAGCTGGTACCTAAGCGTAATTTACTTAGTAAACTTTACGGGGCTTGTCAAAAAGTTAGGAAAATCGAAAAGTTTTGGTGGAAGTTTCTAGTCGAATAATTTATATAAAAACGTTAAATCCACAAACAATATAACTAGAAGAGCCAGCCGCGTCGAATTAACTCTCTGAGAATGATTTCAAACAAATTCGTGAAGAAAGAGGACACTCAAATTGAAAGTAAACAATCAAGGAAAATGTTAGCATAGCGCGGAAACATCTTGGAATATAAAAATATAATCCCTAGCTGCGGATTTTTACTCCCTGAGTAAATAAAATAAATTGAATTTGTCAGCTACGAAGTCTGGGATTTCCGTTTGAGTCAGCTATTTATTGATTAAATGAAGTAGTTCGTGGTTCAGTAGGTATCCTATTTGTAGCGTAGACCAAGGTGTTTATAATATTTATAAAGGAATCATCCAATATCCTGTTTATTTATTGAACTTTAACATAATGTGATGTTTCGTACGTGAAAATCACCCGCACCATAAAATATCCATTAATCGTCATAAATATCTAATACTTTTATGGTTCACTATGCACATTACGTGCACATCACGACGTCAATCTCCGGGGCCTGAAGGTGGCGAAGGCGGACGCCCTTGTGGGTCTCACAGCCGAGGCTGGACAGTGAATGAGTCAACGAGTCGAACTTTATTATATCTGGGATTCTCTTAGGTAGAGTATATTAATTTGAATGAGGTACTTCAGAAGAACTCGGTACCAATACTTACCAGTAGTCCAGTAGAGAATAAAGAGAGAGAGAGAGAGATAATTTATTGACTAGACAAAAATAAAACAAAGATAACTTATTAACTAGACAGTACCTACTTAAATCTAAATAGTAGGTAACAAAGTAGTAGTAAGGAACACAGAAAAAATTATCAGATGATTATTATGGGTAAGAGCCGACAAAGGGAACTTACCAGAGGATGGGCAGCAGCTTCCTTCTGAGTATTTTTAAACACCAACACTGCGATCACCAATCCGCCTGCCAAGCGTGGTGATTATGGCAAATCCCCCCCTACATGGGTGACCATCCACTCGGATGGACCGACGACATCGTAGCGGTCGCAGGGAGTCGATGGATGGAGGCGGCTCAGGACCACTGTTTGTGGCGTCGGACGGGGGAGGCCTATGTCCAGCAGTGGACGTGTATAGGCTGATGATGATGATTATGGGTAAAATGGGTCACTGCCTCAGCATGTTGCAGTATTGGAGCATTTGCCCAATACTGCGCTGGTTTTCAGGCAGGACCGTACTATGAAAGAAAATACTAATTAGTACAGTAGGTACTAATTTGTATTTTCTTGACGGGAGAAAGAAAATACTAATTAGTACAGTAGGTACTAATTTGTATTTTCTTTTACTGGTATATTAAATCCAACATAGACTGATATACATTATATACTTCTAGAAACTTTATAAGTCATTAGAAGCTAGAAAGAAAATGTCTTGACGGGAGAAAATATAAAAATAGAAGTAGACAGATAGCCAAGCAACGTAGCGTCATTTGATACGTTCATCCACTTAGCGAGCTCCCGTCCAGTTTACCTTACCTAGTATAGTATTATATTATCTGTGACCTTACTAACATTTTATCTTTCAGATAAGACAGGAGTAACCCAACACCCAAGACCCTTGGGACCTTCTATAAATATAAATTGATCGGTAGAACTTTGCCCATAACCGTACGTCAGAACACTAATCAAAGAGATGATAGCCTTGTAACTGATTCCAACTTTGAAACTCTGTCTAGCATGTCGCAATAAATATAGGTCCTAGCCGACTTTCTAGCGCAAATAATAACTTGATAGATGACCTTTACTTTATGGACGGACATATTAATTAAGGAAACTACCAAAATAATATTATTAAACATACTGATGACGCCGATAATTCGGATTCGGCAAAGGTAAACAAGTAGGAGGAAACCTAGAAGGTACATTATCTAAAATAGCGTAAACATATGTACCACCGGAAGGTTTTATAACCCTCAAATGTATGTATGTACCTGCTCATTAATCTTAGTGGCCGACTAAGCAGGGTTAAATCAGGTCAGCGCCTACCTGGTTTAACCCTTAGCCTGTTGTAAATAATTTACGGGCACTACAGGCAACAACTTGGGACAAATTATGGTAGATACCTTTATAAATCTATCAAAATGGAAAATAAAGCAAAACGGAACAGACTAGATCCTCTCTCTTCGAAAACTAAGATCCATAATAATGTACGGGCAGAGAATTCCCCCAGTTAGGTAAAGGCCTTTCGTATTTAGTGCAATCTGAAGTAGATTGCACTAAATACGAAAGGCCTAAATATTATAAAGACAGTTCCCCCAGTTATGCCTTTCGTAGTTAGTGCAATCTACTTCCTACTAATATTTTAAAGGTGAAACTTTGTGCCGCGATACCATTGTAAAGATTTTTGGCCGAAGACAAAAACAAATCTACTAACGGATCTGGCTGAAATTTAGCACACATTAAGATCTGGACCTGAATATTAAGGGTACTTTTTAATCCAAAAAACACGTGCGAAGCCGTGAGAAAAAGGTAGTATGACATAAATTCAAAACGAATCCACAAAAAATCTAAAGGTCTCTAGATTACTACCAATCACAATCTGAAACATGACTTAGTATACAAGATGTGGATTATCACCAACTGCTATCCAATCCTGTTCCCTTAAAAGGACGGTTGGGCCAAAAGTGAGCAAAGACTTCTACCGGCTAACAACAATGACTCTATGTTCACATTATATCCAAGTTCCAACGATTTGAACGTTAAGTGTTCATAATAGCTTCTCAGAAAAGCGGTCGAGAGTCTGGCTCGAGTGCTTGGCGCGTCACTTCACCACTCTATACGACCGAACGTCTCTGTTACTGAAGAAGGAATCGTAGTGTAGAAAATGTATTCGGTGAAAAATGCGGTATATTGATGCTGTGCTAACTATCAAATGTTTAAAGATATTGAGAAGTATCGAATGATCCATGAGCTAGTCGATATTACTTTAATAATTCCATTTAAACAGGATCAAATAAAGTGGGGAGGTACGCGTCAATAAATTTTAGCGATTTGAGTCCCATGAGGATGTTAAGCTTTATATTTATTTAAAAGTTCAAAAATAATGATTGTACTTGTCGATATTAATAATATACTTCTATAATTTTATTCATAAAAATGTAGTAAAACAAGAACAACTCTGCTATATCCAAACATGATTTTAAAGATCAAAAGCCGTGTCACAAGTCAGAAATTATGTTATTCCCAATCCCAAAGCAATCACGCTGTATAGCAATTCATTGACTATGGCTTCTAATAGACTTCCATTCCAAACACTCCCTCGATGTTCGTTAGACATGTCAGGTTGAAATTTCAGCTGGCTCTCACTAAGTCGTGTTTCGACTGGTCTATGTCCTTGCTCTTTAAGTGCCAAAGGTCGAGTCTCCTTTTCTTCATTTCGTTTTGTTTACAATGATATATTATATATGCTGGTATTTTTATAGACACCTGTATATACCAAGCGCCCAGATCTGTCCTTACGAGAGCGTAGAAATTAAACATGTGAAATTGAAAATTTAATTAAATTTCTAAACGAAGTACAAAGTTAAAAGACAGTGTAATTTTTAAGAACCGATTCGTTAAAATTCATTCTTTTTGCATTCGTAGCAAGTCTACGTGTTTCGTAGACTTCGTAGCATGCTACGCTTCTCGTAGACGTCGTAGCATGCTATCTAGTAGGTCGTAGGTCATCATGTAGCAGGAACACTACAAGCGCTACGAGATCTACAAGTCATGTAGCGACATAAGCCGACCTCGTAGCTTGGTACATCATTCTTACGTATATAATTACAAATACTCAACTAATAAAATACTCATTACAAGCAATTATCAAAAGCAAATTGTCGCGAAAAAAAAGCCATCAAAGCCCAATTACTGTCTACCAAGTGCCGCAAACAGGATAACTGTGACAGACTTTTATTTAAAACCATTCGAGTATAAAACCAGATTTATTGCCTCAAAAGCCGTAGAATGAATGATGGTTTCCAATGAATTTGCAGTAAAAAAGTCGTATTTCTGTTGGAAACTTGTAGCCGTAACGTTAGTTGTTGGTACGTGAAGCCTGACGTGCGTTGCTCTCATTCCGTGCATTAGTTCGGATGAGGAACATGTAATATTATGGCTCATCGCTTACAGGTATTTCCCTCGGCATTCGAGGACTTTGACTGAGTCTAGAATCCAAGATATGTTTAACCGATTTCGAAAAAAAGATGACGTTCTATGTTCGGTTGTAATTTTTTTTTGTATGTTCGTCGATACGAGTATCTCCGTCATTTATGGACCGATTTGAATGATTATTTTGCAGTTGTATAGAGATTAATCCCGAGGTGGGCCCGTACAAATTGTATACCCAAAGGACGCGTATTTATCCCGCAAAATTTTTAAAAAATTGTTTCGAATTTCTGGGGTTTGCTTCGGATATTACAAGAATTGTAAAAAAAAACAACCATTATTTCTTTGGCTCGATTACACATTCTTTACAAAAAAAAAATTGGATTCTAGATTTGACTTTAGTTCGTGTCACAGAATAACTACATAGTACTACGTCGTGTCATGAATAACAAAGATGAAAGAATTCAGGTAGCTGGTAACACCCGTAACCAATCACAGGCGTTATCCGATGTTACCTCGTTTCTATTTAAAAGTGGCAGCTTTTGGACGGTTTCCAAGACATCGTTAATCCTCTGATTAGAAGCGGGGGGTAAGTGGCAATTAGGATCAGGTTTAGAAAGCTTAGCCTACGTAAATGTAGGTTTGTTCCCAGTAAGCTAAGGCGTAATGAAAGCTGAGCGGAAGCGAAATTAAAATAATTGCTTTGCCAGCAGCGTTCAATATTCATGCACTTTTTGTTGATAATGTTCTATTGGTATAAGTGAATTACTCAGTAAATATGTAAAAATTAGCTGCTGCCCGGGCCTTTGCCCGTGTTTTATCGGGATAATAAATAGCCTATATGTTATTCCAGGTCCCAAACTATACCCATACCAAATTTCAGCCTAATCGGTTCAATCCTTTTTGCATGAAAGAGTAACAAATAATACATCCATACAAACAAACTTTGACATTTATAATATTAGTAGGATATATATGATATGTAAATATTTCGTGGAATTATTTCAAGTAATTTATGAATGAGTTGATCTACTATAAACATAATTTCTGCGTATGTTAACATTATGTTATGTTAGCTTTATCTTCCCTACAGGGTTTAACCGCCAGCAGATATTGCTTCAACAACTGCTGTACATAATTATGTTTTACAAACGCCTTGATCAAATTTGTGAACATAATAAAAGAATAAAACATGAAAAATTAAAATTAAAATTAAAGAAGCTTGTTTCAGTATAATATGCCTTCGGAATGACAAAGGGAACAAAGCAAAAACTACGTTTTCAATACGAAGTTTTAAAATTTTATTGTGTTAAGTAAGATGGTGGGATATACCTTCTAATAATGAATTCTCTGCTAATAATGAATTCTCTGCTATGAATAAATTTAATATTAAATATGTAGAGAGCGAGCGTTTTGCACCGTCGCTATTCAGATTCTTTGGTAGAGCTAGTAGAGCGATTCGTCATCTACACTAATATTTAGAAGTTTTTTACTTGTAGTAGGTACAATACAATACAAAATTCTTTATTGAACACCAAAAAATAAAAAAACATGGACATGAGCAAGTACAATGGGCGGCCTTATCGCTTAGAAGCGATTTCATCCAGGCAACCTTTAAATGGAAAAAAATACAATCTAAGAAAGGCAAGTGTATAATCCTATCCTACTATAATATTATAAATGTCAAAGTTTTTTATAGATGGATGCATGGATATTTGTTATTCTTTCACGCAAAAACTACTGAACCGATTAGGCTGAAATTTGGTATGGGTATAGTTTGGGACCTGGAATAACATATAGGCTATTTTTTCCCAATAAAACGCGGGCGAAGGCGCGGGCAGCAGCTAGTACATTATAATAACATAATAATATGTAGTGTTAGGCATCAAATAATAAAAAATATACTCTGGAAGTTATGTTCCGATTACGAAAATTATTTCACTAATAGATAGCATCATAGAGCTACTTTATTTATAGCTGATTGTCTACGTTTTCGGGTACGACGGGAGCGAAGCCCCGATAGGAAGATTGTCTTAAAATAATAATAATCGTTATAGTAAAACGCTTACCTTTACATAACCGGGCAGTTTGTGCCTACTAAGACTACCGTAAATGTGTGCAGCTGGTGCCCCAGTTGCTTTGAAGTAGAAACTTTACAGATATGAGACTTTGACCTGTCTACGGGAGGGAAACTAGGTGGTACTTCAATGAAGGCTCCACCATAAGCGTGAATATCACTGTATAAAACAATAATCTTATCGGTACGGAATCAAAATATTCAAGAATAAATTAACATAAAACAATGAATAACCTGAAAAACCTTTCATTTCACACTTCAAAGTTTTCTATGTATTATCATTTCACGCACAAACACACGACCTACCCAACCCAAAAACATACCCAAAATTATAAAATAAGTTTAAATACTGTAAGATCACTTTTCTAGGGTTAGGTTTATGTCTATTTTTAACGGATTTATTCCAGAATTAAATGAAATGTTAATTTAAACATAAAACAATGAAGAACCTGAAAAACATTTCATTTTGCACTTCAAAATTTTCTATGTACCTATTACTATTTAACGCACAAACACACGACATACCCAAACCAAAAATATACCCAAAAATTTTAAATAAGTAGAAGTACTGTAAGATCACTTTTCTAGGGTTAGGTTTATGTCTATTTTTAACGGATTTACGACTTAAAGGGACATTTGGCTGTATTATTTGTCTTATTTTATGTGCAGAATAACTACACATATTGTTAATATAATGTGTAATTATACTGATCAAACAATACACAATTAAAGATTTCAAGTATAGTTATACTGATGAAAAAAGAATACACTATTTAAGATTAAAAGTATTATTATTCTAATGAAAAAATACACAATTTAAGATTACCAGGCACATATGTACGTGTTGGGCAATCATACATGTTAATTAATTAATGCGCATGTGGATTAGACACGAATTAGTAAGCAGCGAAGCAACCGTTTAATTTCATGAGGTACTTACGTAACTTGCTCTCGTAGACAATGGTGTACTTGGAACCACCTCGAAGCTTTGTGGGGAGTTACGAGCAGGTGTAGTATATAGGTACAATACATACTACGTTTGAAGATAATAATTATGCATAATTTGCCCATAACGTTTGGCGAACTCATTATAACCACGGGGATTAATTTTGAGGTAGCCCAGCTACTGTCTGCTTTAATTTATTTATTACTAGCTGACCCGTGCCCACTTCGTTGGGTGGTAAACGTTTTTAGTGAACCGAACCTAGAACTACAGAACCGAAACGTGAGACCGAGTCGAAAATTTTTACTTTCATCCCCTTTCCCAAAGGAACCCTATTGAAATCAGGGATAAAAAGTATCCTATGCCCTTTCTCGTAATATGAACTTAAATCATGCTAAGTTTTATTTGAATACCTTCAGTGGTTTCGGCGCTAAGCGCAGCCAAGAAATTTTACTTTCATCCCCTCTCCCAAGAGAACCCTATTGAAATCCGGGATAAAAAGTATCCTATGTACTTCATCATAGTATGATCTCAAATCCTGCCAAGTTTCATTTGAATACATTCAGTAGTTCCGGCGCTATGCGCAGCCAACAAATTTTACTTTAATTCCCTCTCCCAAGGGAACCCTATTGAAATCCGGGAAAAAAGTATCCTATGTCCTTCCTCGTAGTATGAACTCAAATCCTGCCAAGTTTCATTTCAATACGTTTAGTAGTTTCGGAGCTATGCGCGGCCAAGATACAGACAGACAGACAGAAAGACAGACAGACATGATGGAAAAAAATACATTTTTGGCATCAGAATCGATAATAGAGTGCCCTCCAAAAAAAAAATTCAAAATATCTTCAATGTACAGAATTGGACTTGTTACAGTTTTATTATAAGTATAGATATTTCATAATTCACTTCGTGATCATTCGCTTCATAGTAGCAAGCAGCCCGGAGTCAGGACGTGTTGGCGGTGTCACATCCCTGGGCCTCGGAAAGCACGCCCGGAGTCAGGACGTTGGTCCTGCATCTGGCCTCTCTCTGGTCGTGTCGATCTGCCGTCCCATCGGATTATGAGAATGAGGGAATAGAGAATGCACCTGTGTTTGCGCAAGCATTTGTGCACTATAGTAATATGTTCTGCGCACCTGGCTACTCCCCATCGAGGCTGGACGCCGCCGTGGCCGCAGAGTCAGTTATTTTCAAGCTATGGAAACTACACACGCCGCCATAATTAGGGCTAAACAAAGTATGGAACAAAGGAGAAAAGATCAATTCTTTATCCTCTTACTTTCTGATTTTTCAGCAGCTGTGTCCCTTTGCTATGGTTATACCACGGACGTGGATACCGAAGTACATAAAAATTGTTTGAGTAGGTAATACAGAAAAGAGTTAATACATTCCGTGTATGACGTGACACTATTAGATAGACTGCCGACGCGCAATTTGCAGGAATCCCGGCGAGTTTGGCGCGCTGCCAACTGCAGAAACAAACAGGGGCTTGGCTGGATATTTGACAGAAACATTCTTATCACGTCCTCTTGTTCCTCTCGAATGAATTCTCGAAAAAAGAAACAATTATTCGCACGCATTTTTCTGATATATTAATACGTTGATGCCAAAAGCCCGATCGGATCAGTTGTTTTGGCGTTGTTTTAATCCAAAAATCTTTACATTACTAACTCTAATGTTCATAACAGAATCAAAATCATATTAATATCTTTACTTGCTAATATCTTCTAGGCATAAAACTATAGCAAGGAATTCAGCGCCAAATCACTCTTGAGTAAGGAACGAGTATTCATCGAATTCACTTTAGCAAGATCTATGTATGTCGTTACAAGAAACGGGGTAAATTATGATTAATCTGTTCGATCACCTGTGGAGCGAGACGAGACTCAGTTGGCAACCCGCCAGATCAGCGCGCGGGGCTGCAACCAGGGATTTATATCCGGAAAATACATTTCAACGGATAAATGAGTTACGGATTTTTCCCGTGAGATTTTTCCTTATTATGCAAGTTTTTTTCAGCACAAGGAAGTTTCTCATTACCGTTCCTTGTTCTATTTAACTTTAGTTAAGGTTTTTTTATGTTCTTATCTTATCAGACCGCTGCTGGAGTCCACTCTTGGGCAGTGGGAATCTATTTCAGGTTGGTTGTAATATTTACTGGTAGTTATCGCAAAACGGGGTGAATTTCGTCCATTTTTATTGACTCCAGGGTCAATAAAAATGGACGAAATACTGGAGCTAATCATCCTTTTGCAGAGGTCAGATCTACTGACATAGGAGGCGAACAGTCACGGAATGAGGATACTTCCACTGCTACCAGCCAGATAATGTCTTACTCCAGTATTTTGTCTATTTCTATTCACATTGGAGTCTCTATTAACCCCGTTTTACCCGGCACTTAAGTATAAGTACCTCATCTCTTCCTGTGGGTGTCGCAAGAGGCGGCTAAGAGAAATCCACCGAGGGGCGTGCCTCCTGCAGAACAGTTATACCACCGAACTGAGATCCCAACCCGCATGCCCGGGGTGGAGGTTCTGGTCATTACCCCCTATATGTCAAAGTCAAAGTTATAATTCTTTATTTCCGTAAATACAATAAATGTACAACTGTACACCTAGAAAAGGTCAAATTAAATTAAACACTGACATGGAAATAAAGTGAAGAAATTTAGCCTGTTAGGTGTTATTTTTCGAGTTGGAGCAAAATCCGTACCAAGCTTTTTTATATATTATGATAAAAGCCAATAAGGCACTTATCATGGAGACTGCGTCCAGGCGTGGAGATGTGAGATCAGATGAAGTATCTACCTGCCCAAAAATGTAGAAACATTCTGAAGTTTTATTGGAGAAAGAAATTACACCCGATGAAAAAGGACCCTTGTAACTGTAAGACCTTTGTAAATAAAGCTCTGCAAACACTCCACACGTTTGGATACGTACCTATGTATGTCGTCCGTGACTACACATACTTATTTATACCACCGAAACTTGCAAATCCGCGCCTTTACGAGCGAGATTATACTTTTTAAGAGCAGCGTCATCGAATTTGCATATTTTTATAGCTTGACTCATACCATTTTAATGGCAGTTTTAACGAGCACTTCCTGAAAATTTAATATTAAAGTTGCTATACAAATATAATTGGTTTATTTTATACACTGTATAGCATGTTTAATTTACCTACGATTAACGCAAGGTATCTCTATCAAACGAAAATAGGTTCGTAGGACCATGACATTAGATATAGTATTTTATTTATAAGTTCTTTCAATTCGACAACCTCTGTGGCGTGGCGGGCGAAGGTCCGCCTGCGACGCAGGAGGTTGCGGGTTCGATTCCCACCACGGGACAAATGTTTGTACGATCTGCAGATATTTGTACCGGGTGTTCTGGATATTTTCTATGTAGGTATAATAAAAAATATCTATGTATGTATTAAGTATATCAGTCATCTAGTACCCATAACACAAGCTCTACTTAGCTTGGGGCTAGATGATGCTGTGTGGATTGTCCAGCATTACTTATTATTTAAACGCTACATCGAAGATCGACCAGAGCTGTGCTCAATGGTGATGACAGTGCCAGTTAAAGACACTCGTAGTTATGATACAGAATAACAATTATAGTTTCTACGTTATGATTACCAATTCCTTCAGGATGTTGACGTTCACATTGTTGACATTCAAAGGGATCGAGCCCCGGATGTTGCCTAAAAGCGGCTCTGGCCGAAGCCACAACTTCCGACACGAAACAATCACATGGCGAGCTGACCCGGAATTAATCTCCCGTTAACCTGGATCATGTTAATTGAATTATTGGAGAAACCTAATTTGAATATGATTTCAACGAAGAAAGTTGAGCTCGATATAGGTAGTTCAATGGAAATGTTACAAATGACAGTAATACTCGTTGTTTTGAAAACAAATAGGTACCTGATAGGCTTCTCTTTCTTCAAAGGCAAAGAAAGCAATACACGCAAATTACGTGGAAGACTGATGAAACCTTTTTAAACGATATAAAAAAAGTAAAGGTTATGTTTAGCTGTACATATGTATGTTTTTTATTTTCACTTTGAGCTACCTGTAGATTTTTTGCAACAGACTGCAGTTAGCTCAATTGTTTCAATTATAAATACTAGTTCTAATTTGTTTTTATTATTTGATTGTAATTTTCTTTGTGGCTATGCCCGAAGGCTGTGACCTAATCAAGTAATCTAATGGTAACCAGATAAGGCTCCCGATAATCTAATCTCGGGCATTACAGGGACGAGATATAGGGTAAAAGTGGGTTAAATTACCCTGTGCCGTAAAAGGAAATAAATTAAGTAGAAGAGAACTCTGCAGATTGCTCTCACTAAAGGATTTTCTTATTTTTTTCCTAAAAGAAAACTGGCAAGGACGTGAAAGGATTTTGTTGCGTAATATTTTTTTGAGCTTTATTTAGCGCCATAAATTTTTCTTGAATGAGTTTTACTGAGTCTTCTTTCAAGTATTCTGTGGTCTGGTCGATTAATGTTTTGGGGGACCAAAATCGTGATGACGATGGAAAATTAATCCTATTTATTTTGAAAGGGACGAAAACATTTATGTGCTGTCTTTGTTTAGTTTTGGAAACATCTGAATTGACACCAATACCTATCTCAAGGCTGTAGTTTAACAAACTTAAGTCCAAGAAAAAGTAGTGACAGGCAATCGAACAGAAGACGGATAGAACGAAATACGGGGCCCGGTTTATAATTTGGCACCGGAACCCTAAAAAGTTAGCATGTCCAGTGCGCGCTCAAGCAGTTAAAAACTAAACTAATTAAAAGTTTAAATTATCCAAGCTCGCTCGTTAACTATTACCTACCAACCTATTTATTTGTAGAGTATCCGTTCAGAAGTTATCTCCTGAAGTTTTACTATTGTTTAGTACGTATTTTTAAACGGGTTAAAGTAATAACATCAATCAAATATTGATCCAACAAATTGTAGACCGTGGGCCAATATCAATAATTTTTAGAGAGCGTCGTTGCGCAGAATACAAAGTGGAATTATCAACCAATTAAGGTCGAGCTATTGAATCGGAAGAACAAAGAAAAAAATATAAATTTGATCTTGAAATAATATCAGTAAAACTTTTGATGGAGTCGTTTCCTTGTTCGTTTGCGACAAAGTTTTTATAGGAAATTAGGACCTTTTTTTAGAAAATAATCAACATTCTTCTCATTCTATAGTACAATCATCCAAGAACGTCAACGCCAGACCACATTCCCTCTTTTATAAATCACTACCACTTAGATTCTAACTTATCAACGTCATATGCACGGCGTATAAATGCTTTACGTTAGCTCTAAGTTATTACATGAGTGAGACTCATCTCTGCCACTTGCATTCTTAAAGTACAGAGTGCTTTCATAATGCTTGTATGTATATTGTACTAGCTGCTGCCCGCGCCTTCGTCCGCGTTTTATCGGGAAAAAAAATAACATATGTATATGTTATTCCAGGTCCCAAACTATACCCATACCAACTCAGCTAATCGGTTCAGTAGTTTTTGCGTGAAAGAGTAACAAATATCCATACATCCATACATATCTATACAAACTTTGACATTTATAATATTAATAGGATAGCCTTCATTTAGGATAGATTCATTGACGAGCAGTACCTTGCTGATACTAAGGTCCAAGTCTCGAACACCGCCGCAAGGTTGATTGTCTCTCGATCTTTTATAGGATACATTTCGGAGAACGCTCCCAGACCTTCATGACCAGCCCCCCTAGCACGGGGCTTATTGTCTTATGTAGAATAGACAAAAATTACGTCACTTATTCATCGAATGCGTAAATTTATTTGATACTAATTCCTTCAACTTCCATTAAGAACGCAGTGTATGGCGATGCGATGACATTATTGCCTATTCTTCCCTAGAAAACAAGACCCCATGCTTAGCCTACTGATCCCACCATATCTCTTCCACTCCAGGACAAGCAGTCGGACGGCACAATACCATCCTTATCTGATGGACATACCATACACTCGTACTAAGCGCGTTTTTCCTCCACCTTCATCTTTCACACCGCTAAGGAATGCAACTCGCTGCCTGGTTCTGTTTCTTCGGCTAATTACAATCTGAGTCTCTTCAAGACAATAGTGAAAGTCTTCTAGACCTTCGTGATACAACGTCGGCCACATCCACACTTTCCATCAGGTAAGATTGTGGTAAAACGAAGGTCTATCGACTATTAAAAAAATGTATATGAAGTTGCAGTACCTATCTAATCGTTATTTTGTACGTTCTAGCTTCTACCTGCCGTTTCGCACGCGTTTTTCAGGTTTAACAGTATATTTTATTCCAGGGCCTTTCAGCTTGCGATGGCTCGCTTATACAGAATAACTGCACAAGACAACTGGGACAACCAGTCCTGTGCACCGGCATAAAAAATATATTAGGATTGCAAAAGTTTCAGCCCGATCCGTTCAGTAGTTTTACAGTTCTTGGGACCAAAGACTATTCGCACATTTCATAGTAGGATAATATTTTCAACAAAGGTACTCTTTCAATTATAATATTCGTTAAAAACACAATATCTGTTATATAAACAATAGCGTGGAATATGAGTCCAAGCAAGAAAAGTTCGAACGGCGTGTGTAGTAAGCATTCCCCTTACAACAGCGGTGTTCCTGCCCTGACAGAATGCTGATGATACTGCGAAAGAGGTTCGATACGAACTAATAAGCTCTGTCACATCCTCATAGAGAAAATCTGGCTATAACTAAGTGAAAACTTCCACGACAGTGTTGAAGTAAAGTGTACCTACCACGTTATGCAACTCAACCTACTAACTTACCATTGATGAATGAAGTATTATGGTTACTAAATTCCTTACTCATAAAAATCTCATAACTTTTAAGGAATGGCTAAATAGTATTTTTTCTCACTTTAATTTATGTCAATAGAAGAAAACAAACGATTCTTATGGATTCTACACACCAAAGTTGGAGACACAGCCCGCCAGGTTGATGCGACATTTCAGTGTGTGAATATTGTGTGTATGTATGGGTGTGTGTGCAGCCGACAGTATTTTGTCAACTTGTCGACGATTGTCTTTTTTCATTTATTTATTTTACACATGAATTACTTGTTATATAATATTAAAGCTAACTTAAACCGTAGAAAAATCCGATTTGTATGTAAGCCTGTCTCAATCGGTGAAATATCTACAATACATAGTACACAATAGGCTTCGGCCTATCGCAGACCTGTAGACTCCATTAGCCATTGAAAGATTTATCAGTAGGAGGTTGCTACAATATAGCAACTTAGCTTAAACTTAGTAACAAACGAAATGTCATTGCCATTTTGTATTAACTACCCTCAATTTGTAAAATGATAGATTTGGTAGGTACCAGTGTTTGTTCCACAAAATAAACGATTTATTATTATAATATAAAAAAAAAACTCTAAGAGTGTATTTAGAATTTTAGGAAAAGGAAAAGGTTTCATTTAAATTCAGAAATCGTGTATAAAAGTTACATTTATTCCTTATCTATCTGTATTATAAAATTCAAAGCTAAGTGATAATGTATAATATAAAATAATTTTAATATTAAAAAAAAAATACTACAATGTTTGGTAGGTATAAATTAATGTTAAATCATAATATTCGTTTCAATTAAAATTAAGTGTAAATACACGTGCGCCGCACAAGTTTCGCCTAAATATCCGTACTATATTAATAGTTGTAAGAACGTAAGATTGTTAGAAGTATGTTAAAGTCTGTTGCGTCTCGTAATCGAGTTTTACGTCATCCTTCTTTAGCGTTAGCTCCGGCCTAGAAATATAAAAACCTATAATCATACACGTGTAGCTTATTTAAAAACTTAAAATATAGATTTTAATAAAACAAGCTCTTTTCTTTTTCTTCCCAATATGAGAGGTAACCGCCAAAGTGTTGCTTATAACACAGCCAGCATTCAGACCAAGTTTTTGAGACCGAATTTTTCAAAAAAAGTAAATCCGTTTTGATGCAAAGATTCCCATATACCCATCCAAACAAATACCAAACCAAATAAAAAGAAGGGTGTATTGTAACAGAAGTGTGCAAAGTTACAAAGTAGTACGCGCGAAAAACACAAATCTCGCAGGTAAAAAGAAAGGTGTAACAGAATTTTGTAAAAACAAAGTACTTACAGCGTGATCTCCACAGTTTGTTGTTGAACTAGAACAAAGAAATGTTTCATTAATCGCGAGTAAGCGATTATTTCTATAGCAACTTGATCTTATGATCTTCTCGGTTCTTGTCGATCAGTGCTTGGAATCTCAACAATTTGTACTAAGACGTTTCAGGTTGAGAGCACTTCTAATTTAAACTGAAACTTTATGATATAACTTAAGGGCAGCCAACCCGTCATACTTTCCATACAAATGCTCGTACGTGATGGCGTTGTAACAAATTTTTCTTCAGATTTTTTTATAAAATATGTATTTTGTCCATTATATCTAGGTTTCTATAGCAGCAAAAATTTTTAAAATATTTAAAAATTTTTGAAATATTTAAAAATTTTTGCTGCTATAGAAACCTAGATATAATGGACAAAATACATATTTTATAAAAAAATCTGAAGAAAAATTTGTTACAACGCCATCACGTACGAGCATTTGTATGGAAAGTATGACGGGTTGGCTGCCCTGCAAAAACAAATTCGGGAAGAACCTCCCAAAATCAGCTTTTTTCACTTATTTTACCTGAACTTTGACCGTTCATAATGTACTCATAAATTGTAATAGTGACGAAAACAGCTAAATAGAAATCTCTATATAGCAATTCTTGAAATTAACTCTGATTAAGATAAAATGAAATCGAGTGCGATCACGTAGATAGATTGGCGACCGCTTCATTTAATCCGATGAGTGGGCCGGCGGTAGTGATTGATGGATGGACCGTCATTGTTCACTAATGTTTATATGGACTACAAAAAAACTATAGCATCAACGAATGTGATCTCGTTGTTAAGACTGCAAGGTTTTTTTCATAAATTTTCTAACAGCCCTTTTAAGGAATTTTTAAAATAATTAATGAGTAACCCTCTAGCGATAGAAGTGTAAACTTTAAAGGGGTTATCAATTGATGCTGCTCTCCGTACAAACATATTATCGCATTAATAATTTAAGTCTAAACAAATTGAACGCACGGTTTTTTATACTCACAGGGATATACTTCGTGTTATTAATTCGAGAATATTGCGTACCTAGTTACTATTTTTTCATGTTTTATCCCAATGTGTCTCGTATTATTATATTTATATGTGTACAAGCGTAGACCATAGAAAATCCGATAATCGTCAACTTTATGGTTTGCTTTCTGTGTGAAAAGGAACCCTCACCTTATCTTTATTTAATCGAGGCTCTTCAAATAACATACTTAAGTAATCTAAGTACATATATTACTCAGACAACATAGACAGAAAACTTTAGTGTTTGTTTTCTGTATATGAATAGGAAGATTTTGCCCTACCTTAATTTTCAATAGAGGTTGCTCTGTAAACTTACCCATATGGGGCATTTGTTGCTGCAACAGCCCCGACCCATCGGCGAAGTAGATCGCCTGGTTCGAGTGGCAGTACCCCTTAGTCGGATCCACATCGATATACGCCGCTTGCAGTAACTGCGCCGGCTGGGCCACCACTATCTCGTGGCTTTGCCATTTCTCCATCTCAATAAGGTTTGTTTCGTGGTCCTTAGGAAAGACAAGATAAATAAATAATTAAGGACAATTCTCACACAGCATCATGACGTTCAGGAGATTTGGATGGTAATGGCTAAAAACATAATGATACTAGCTACAGGCCATGATCTAACCATCATGGCCTGTTACTGCTTTAAATGGCACGGAGTGATGGTAATGGCTAAAAATGGGGTCTGAGGTAACAGTTCATTTAGGGAAAGGGGTCACTTGTCCAAAATAATTTGGGGATCCCTGCATTAGAAGGTATAGGTATGTAAAACAGAGAGAAAAAATGTTTTTGGCCCCCTCTGTCATCCAAGTAACTTGGTTTCAGACCTTCAGGTCTCCCCCACCCGAAATTCAGACTTATTCACCCCCCGGGGGTCTGGATTTCGGAACAATTGTGCCAGTTTGTTCAGCGCATGAGTGGCGACGCACTTTACCGTGTAAGAAATCTTAGAACCCGAGTGTGGCGCCACCTAAGGGGTCCGGTTGTAAAATTAAACCACACAGAGGACCCCCACGGAAACACACACAATAAAGGTGAATAAAGATTCAGCCGTTAAGGAGTTCAGTGCTACACGTAGGTAAAGCAGATTATAGTATGCCTAGGCAGATAGGTGCCTATATTCAAACTAGCAAATGAAAATTCATTTTATAGCGTACTAAATTTTATAAAATGCGAATCACGATTTGCTGCTGCTTTAATAATTATTGCTGTTGAAACATTTAAAAGGCTGATCAATGTCACATTACTAGCTGACCAATTTAATAATTTTAGCCAACCACTAGATGCAGATCATTCACTTTTTCTGCAGGCAATATAAATTTTTCAGCTGACCAAAACCTCTTTAATCTGCTGATCGTTTAAATGATACCCATTATTGAGTGCAAGAAGGTATTTTCATTATTCCGTGATCTCTATCCGAGTAAAGGCCTCCTCCGGACAGTGTCGTTTTTTTTTTGTTCCGAATGTCACCCAGAACAAATGTACAAACATTTGTCCGTCCGGGAATAGAACCCGCCGGCTACACCTGACGCAACTAAAAAAAAGTTTTTTTTTATGGCTCACAAAACAACAAATTCGATGTTTACCTTCTGCAATCGCTCGACTTGCTTATAAGACGGTTCGCCACCGACGTAGTCGCGCTTTGTACGATTGTGAGCGCGGATTTCGTGCTTTCTTAGATCCGATCTGTGGGTGAAAAGATGCCATAGTAAGATAAATATATTTTGTTAATTATAACGTGGTGAGTATGGTAAACTGGTGGGGGGGGGGGGCTACATGGGAGACCATCCACTCGATGAAGCGACGACATCGTAGCGGTCGCAGAGAGTCGATGGATGGAGGCGGCTCAGGACCGCTACTTGTGGCGTCGTATGGGGGAGGCCTATGTCCAGCAATGGACGTGTATGAGCTGATATGATGATGATGAATTATAACGTAGAAACTAAGGTTACCTATAGCAGAATCTCCGTTCACAGTAGTTGCAAGTGTGCTTGATGTTCATGTGTGTTGCGCCGAGATGTTCGCGTAACGCCGCGTTCGTTCGGAATGATTTTTCGCACATCATGCACTGGGGAGCAAATAAAATAAACAAATACTTTTTGTGATAATTAAAAAAAAATATTATTTCAAAATTGTATTTTTAATCGTAAATCTTGACATATTGTGCATACGCAGATCCTTTTTATCGCTGAAGTTGCGAAACGGCGGGAAGCCAGTCGTCTATAAAAGTAAAAGGTATAAAAAAAAAATTAGATTTAATAAATACTTGTTTTTAGTTCATAAGCTTTGCCAAAACTGTTCTACGTTTCGAACTACCATGCCTTGCCTTTAAATATTTCTATCACTAACAAACCCAGTTAATATATGTATATTTGAACATATTATATCCAACAACCAACAACAACATCTTCTTAATAAATAATGCTGCTCTACTCTACAAAGAAGATGAACAATAACCTTAAACTGTTTCTCCTGATGCGTCACCTTGTGTTTGTTCAGATTGGACGGGTTCACGAAGGTGGCGACACACTGTGGACATTTGTATGGCTTTTCTCCCGTGTGGGTCCGCATGTGCATCACTAGGTAATACCTGTGTTTACCGTTTTAATAATTATAATAACCTTGAACTGTTTCTCCTGATGCGTCAGCTTGTGTTTGTTCAGATTGGACGGGTTCACGAAGGTGGCGTCACACTGTGGACATTTGTATGGCTTCTCTCCCGTATGGGTCCGCATGTGCATCACGAGGTAGTACTTGTGTTTGCTCTTGTATGGACACAGGTCGCAGAAGAAGTTGAATGTGTCTGAGTGGACAACCCTAGAAAAAAGATAGGTAAATACAGGATATATGCAGTGAATCGTTATTATGTGAAATAAGCTGAATACAGCTACGGAGCTAATACTAGTAATTTCTATAATATAGAAAAATTTCTTAACGTGTCAGCGTTTCCAAATATAATTCAACTTGACAATAGACAGCGACATTTGACACACATGATCTGCATGTGCTAGCCAATGCTGACCACGAGCTGACCGCAGTTGTCGCATGATTATAATAAGTATACGTTCATGTGATTCTACTACTACGAACTAGCGAGCACCGCGAACTCCTCACCGTAAGTGGACAGAGATGGCTGACGACTTGTTGTTTATGAAATACATGTGCAAACGGATGCTGACCACGAGCTGACCGCAGATGTCGCATCATTAGTATAAGTATACTTACATGTGGTTCTTCAACCTAGCGAGCACTGGGAACTCTTTGCCACAAGTGGGACAGCGATGGCTGACTGATTGCTTGTGTATGATCCGCATGTGCTGGCGGATGCTGACCACGAGCTGACCACAGATGTCGCACGCACGACGCAGGCACATCCGGTCTCGGCGGTGTTCTGAAAGCTGATCCTAAGGCAGAATGTGGGGTTTTATGGGTGTGGATGAGTTCTGTAAATCAATGGGTGAAGATTTTTTTTGTAGTGAGACTGGAGACCTGTCTGTGGTACAGTGGGCGGAAGTCTTGGGACGCAGAAGGTTACGAGATTGATTACGACCGCGGGGCAAATGTTTGAATGATTTGCAGTTATTTGTTTCTGTATATTTGTTTTCTATGTCTAGTTTGGGGGGTGAAGGTGGAATTACCCCCAAATAGTAGCAGAGGGAGGTCTCCTCTGACCGGGCCGACCCACCTGGTCCACATCCTAGAGTCTTTCGAGCGTCAGATGATGTTTGATAGTTTTATATCTGTCAGATGTTACTGAGTAAACTGTTTGCGCGATCTAGGAATTTTGTGAGTGAATTTTTTCTCTTTTTGCTTTATTTCGAACTTTGAGCATTTTTTTAGCGCCACCTGTCTATCTAGGAATTTCTCTGAACTATTAAGGTAGTTGTGCCGCTATCGATGTTTACGTCTTTGTAGTTCAGGCGATTTAGTTAGAGGTCGCTACAATAGAAATAACAATACCAGCTTACTAGTTACCCAAAGCAAAACACAACCTCTGTTAGCATTGGGTTACATGATAATAAGTTTTTTAGGTATTTATTTTACCTGGCCCAGACAGGCTCATTATGAAAACAGAGAGGCCTATGCACAACAAAAAGGTTAGGACAGGATACTACGGCTGTGCATAAACTTCAAAATTGTATAACAGAAAAAAAATACCTTGTTTGTAAAAGTCATATCACATGATGTGCATTTGAACTCTTTCCCTTTAGTCTTCTTCAGCTTTGCTTGTTGGGCTCTTTCTCTCTCTGCCTCTGCTTTTGCCCTCGCCTGCTTTATGTTATGCAGAATCAGATGGAAATCGTGTTTTGAGTAAGGATATGAGTGAACTGCAGGATCACCTGGTTAAAACAGATATTGGCTTTATTGTAACTCATAAAGGTCTTGGGCAGAGCAAATTTTGGTCTAGCTGCTAATTTTTGTTATAAATGTGCTACAACAAATTTCTTTATAATAACAATTTTAAATATAGAATATTTACATAAATACCTACCAGTAGGGTTTAAAATAGTCTTGAATTTCTTTTCAGAATTCTGACATGTTTTCTTGAATTCCAGTGCAACACTCAACTTGTCAATGCAACTTGTACAAATGTATTTTGGCAAGGAATCGTTGGCTTCAATCTGAAAATTAAATAAATTATTACTCTGTTTTAGTAAATTTAAGATTTAGCATAAACATACCTGTAGTTTCAGGAGAAAAATGTGAATAAAAGGTAGATTTTACGTACAGAAATATTAGTAACCAGGCAAATGGCGTGGCTTATACTGTATCCATTGAGTTTTTCAGTTACAGGAGTACAGCCATCACGGCCACATACTCGGCATATCAATGCTTTTGACAATGGAATGTTATGAAAACTGAAACAAAATTAAATCAAAATACAACATTTGCTTTTGCTTACACAGAGATATGACAGTGCAAGAAAAATAAAAGAAGTTTGATTCTAGGATTGCTGTTAAATTACCAAGGTAAACTTTATATGTACTTACCCATCTGAACACATTTTCTGCCAATGATCATTGCCTATATTTTCATTTTCCTGGTAGCCATGGGTTGGATATTGAACTCTATTCATCCTAGCCAACATTGACTTGGTTGCATACACTGCCATGGTAGCTAATCAAAGAGAATACAATACTTAGCTAATAAGCAGGCCCAGATTTCTTTGAAATTATTTCATCAGAAACTGTCAATTGCTCTCAACTGTATAGCCTATTCCCTTCCTATCCTCTGTAGAAATATATTGTATTTTCTTCGGAAATACACACAGAACAGTACTACTCTTACGAGCTGACAAAGAAAAAAATATTTTTTCACCAAAACAAAACAAACAAAGCATGTGTGTTATGTTAGGGATGGGTACAAAATATCGATATATCAAAATATCGATATTTTTGCAGCAATTAATCGATATAATTAGACGATATTTTTAAAAGCGATGTATCGGTTTTCGATATTTATTTCAGGTTATCAAAATTCATATCAAAATCGATATTAATTGTAGACAATTATCTATTTCTGGTGAGCAATTATTATTATAGTAGGACAGCTTATTCAATGATATCGATAAATGTTAACAAGGGGCAACACATTCCTATTGATTTTGTATTGTTAGCACTGATTGTCTATGTTTGACTATAAGTGTCAAAAGTTGTGGTCAATATGTTGATCTTTCTTCCCTCTTCTTGGGGTCAAAGATCTTACTAGTCTACGTTCCGTAGCTTGGGGTTAGTTACATTGATCTATGGTCCGCAATAAGCTACCTGCACAATGATGATGGCCAAAAATATCGATATATCGAAATATCGATAATTTTTACTATATATTTATCGGTACTATTAATAAATATCGATACAATATATATCGATACATTTTTTTCATTTGCCCATCCCTAATGAAATGAAATGAAATAGTATTTATTTGCATAATATAGGTAAACAATCAGATGGTTTTGGAAAAGAGTATCACTATACTTGACTTTTATTCGTGCATATGTTTAGTAGTTTATATACATTGTAGTTGGAGTACCAAAATAATATATTCATAGAGTTGTACACAGACTAGGTAGAGATACTGACGGTTGTATATAATTCTAAGCTTGCTATAATTGTATTCAAAGTCAAATTGTCAAAGAATATAAGACCTAATTATTAAGTACATGTCAAAAAATAAAATTAAATAAATTTAAATTTCAAATAATCACTATTAATATAAAAACAGTTTTCACATAGCCAATTAAATAATTTACGATTAAATTCATTATCTGACAATTCTCTCATCTCAGGTGGAAGTTTATTATATAGCTGTATGGCCATTGCGTATCTAACAGTTTTTTTTACATAGTTCTAGTCTAAATCGAGGTACTTTAAGTGGTTTTTGCACTAGTTTTATTCTGTATATGGACTTTTCATCCCTCTCAAACAGTATTGTGTTATTTCTGACAAACTTTAGCATCTCGTAGATATAGAGTGATGGAAAAGTTAACAATGTATGCTTCAAAAATAAAGGTCTGCAGGAGTCTCTTCGCTTTAAGCCATATATGGCCCGAAGACACTTTTTCTGCGCAACGAAAGCTCTCTGAGCATCCGTGGAGTTGCCCCATATTATGACGCTATATCTCAAAACAGAGCAAACATGGCTATCGTAAACTGTTAGAGCGGTTTCAATATTAGATAGATCTCTTATTCTTCTCAGTGCAAATACAAATCTATTAATCTTCTTACACACATTATCAATTTGTTTTTTCCAATTCATATATTTATCAATAATGATTCCTAAAAATTGAATGTCAAATACTTGCTCAATGTCATTGTTATTGTAATTAATGTTAATGTTATCCTTAATTTTATTGTAATATGTCGTTGGTATCATGAATTTAGTTTTTGTTGTGTTTATTTTTAAGTTATTATCACCCAGCCATGTAATTACATTATTTAAAGATGTGTTCCCTATATTCATAGCATTTATAACAGATTTTTCTTTCGTCAATATTGTGGTATCATCAGCAAACATGATTGTGTACTTGTCAGTAGCGTTTGGTAACTCGTTAATATAAATCATAAATAGTAAAGGACCCAGAACACTGCCCTGTGGCACACCGTGACAAATTGTTGTTATTTCAGCATTGCTTTCGTCCCTTCAGATAACTTTCGAACCAAGAGTATGCAGGATCCCTTATGCCATAGCATTCTAATTTATCTAGCATACGATCGTGCCACACCATGTCAAAAGCCTTACTCATGTCCAAAAAGATGGCGACTGGTATTTCTTTTCGGTTAATGCAGTCTAAAATTTCTTTCACAAGTTTAAAACATGCCAAAGTTGTTGATTTCTTTCTTATAAAACCATTTTGTTGTTCGCACAAAACTTTGTTTTAATGTGTGTAAGTGAATCACTGATGATGTACTAGGGAGGGTTGCTAACGGAGTGAATCGAATATTTGAATTGAATAGAATTAATGAAACGGTCCAGATGTGGAAACAAAAAATTACTAAGAAAATTACCATCATTAGATCGTGTGGAGTGCCCGTAGTTAAGGATTTTTGCTTACCCTAGTGCCATGCTAGTGCCTCTAGGACCAATAATTATATACTGTCTGTGGAACATAGTGAGTGAATGAAGGTAAACCAAACGTTAGAGTGAGTGAATGAAGAGTAAAAAACAAAACAAAAACAATTTAATTGGTTTTTTGATGCGAACATTATGAAATCAAAGAAATGAGGCGAGGAGAGGAACACGGTATTGTCTCTTTGGCGAGGAAAACCAATAAACTTTGAAAAGCAAACCAGCAAATTACGACTCTAAATAAGTCTATCAATAATTCACGGTAAAAATGGCTTCACTCTTGCTTTTGAAGTCCATGCTGGTGGCCAATGCCCTGTCTAGAAGCAAAAAAAAAGTGAAGAAACCTGTGATCAAACCGTACGTTGAATTTCCTGCAACTTTTTACTTCTTCCGTTAGCCAAAAGCATACTGTATTATCTTTTGTATGTTGCGGCCCTTCTGGGCTTCTTATTGCTTGAAGATGCCACCCCTCAGCAAGTTCTTCCTCACCTTTAGGCGCAGCTAGTATCATTTCGGTGTTCCTCACTGATGCCATCATTATTATTTACATTTCAGGAAACCTATGAAGAAATTACACAAAGATCATCTAAAGAGCAAGTGCCGGATATGTGATGAAGAAGATGGTGAAATACCTATATTCAATAACTTTGTTCATCCAAACTTATCTGAGGATATTCATCACTTCTCAGGAATCAGGGTAAGAAACAAAGTTTAATTCATGGATTATATAAAAGTCATGATTAACTAAAATACAATTTTTTCATCATCTTCTAGATGGAGAACGTGGAGGGACGGTCGAAATACATGTGTCAGAACTGTTTGGATCTACTGAATGGTTGTATTATGTTCCGAGAAATGTGTCAAAAAAGCAACAAAAAGATCCTAAAAGTAACTATTAAAAAAGGTAATTAACGTTAACAGGGGTTACATGTTTTAATGATATCTCCACACTGTTTTAATGATATCTCAAAATCTCATCTAATTTGACATCACGAAATTGAACACATCAAAATGTTTATTTAATAAATCACTGTAGAAAATACAAAAAATGAGTGAGTAGTTTTAACCCTCACAGGAAACAGAAAACACCAAATGAATATAAAATATTAAAACTACTTCTTCAATACTTATGCAATCCTTTAAAATATATTATTCATAGATTCAATACAAAAACAATAAAAACCCCTCATTTTTGTAAAGCGCCTTGCAAAATAATTGAAGCAAATTTTATCTTTTTTTTTTAATTCAACCTTGTTTGGTCATATTTCGATATAATATTGGTAGTATTTTATGATCTGTTTCAGTACTCGTATTAGATTCATTTTAGAGGATTAAACCTTGCAGACAGAATTAGGCAATTTTTCACGGAGCGCCCTTAATGGAGACTAGCTAGCTAGACTAAAACTAAAGAATTACTGGACAAAATTTTGTGCAAGCCACAAGCAATGTTACAGGAGAACTTTTTACCAAAAAGACATAATAAAAAAGCCTAATTTCAAGCCCTTATTGATAAGGCTGTATTTAAAACTACATTAACTCTCATCTCACTTTTTTTAATTATTTTGATTCTTAACTGTCGCATTGCTGGGTAAAAGCCACAATATTCTCTTTTCACTCCTCAAAATTCAACACAGCCAACCATAGAACTTGTCAACAACACAAATAATTATAAGACTACCTACTTCAAAATAATTAGTTGAATGTGAATAGACCCCTGGTTTTCTTGTCTCAGAAACCAATGTGGACCAATCTGGCGACTTTGAACATAATTTTCCTGATCCTGATATTGAAAATGAGAAGCAAGATGAAAGTGACAGTTCATTCAACATTCCTTCCCCAAACTTCTCAGATGAGTGCACGGAAGTACAAGATATATATAATAGCAAGGAATATCCTGAGAAGGTAAATACTTTATTGTACACAAGTAAAATCATTCATTATGGATTTATGCGAGTTAACTTTGTTAAGGTTGATTGTTACGTTTTGTGTTGGCGCAATATTTTTTTTTTGTGGTTTTTTACATTTCTGCATTCCACAAGGAATAAAACTAATTAAAAATTAAAAGTAGTTAATGTAGATTTATTCCAAGTAACGATCACACGTAGAAAAAAAATAAAAACCACAAAAAAATTTATCTTGCAACCTGTAAATATCCAATATCCTTAGGGTGAGCGCAGAGAGAGCAACTGTTGCCTCGGCACAGCTTATGAAGAAGTTTGTATGTAAACAGTTGCCAGTTGCTGCAACAGTCACCCTGTCTGTGCTCACCTTTAATGTTTCCTACATGGGTGTTCTTCCAACACAAATAAGGTTGTAGTAGTGAGCGTTGATTCAACGAACCGTTTTTTTAAACAGTTTTTCCACAGTTAACGAGTTAACCGTTTTCTTTTTACCGTAAAACTAGTCGATTCTATCAACTGGTTAATTCATTCAACGACATTGTCGTTAAGCGTCAACGGGTTTTACAACATAACTACATTCAGTTGGCGAGTTGGTTATACAAAGTATAACGCATAGTTCCTTTCCTATTACTACAGTTTACGTTCCTACGAAACGTCAACTGGTTTTTCAACTATATGACCGTTTATAGATAATGGTTTCGTTTCGTTAACGCAAAAACAGTCACGGACTACCCGCTTACATCCGAAATTAATTTATTCATATACTATAGTTAAAATAGTAAAGTAAAAGCATGCATAAAAAAATAACTTTCAATAAAGGACATGTATAAAAGCCAAATTACATGTAAAGAATATTATGCAAGTGTATATGCATAGAAAATCGCACTGTTTTAGGACATATTTCTGTGAGATTAGCATGACCAAGTGGCTTTTATTATTACTATATTCTACCACCGCTGTTCCCGCGGATATCGCAAGTAAACTTAGGGATACGATATCCGACGGAGTGAGGGCAGCAGCAACTCCTTCAGAAAAGACCAGCACAAAACTATTATCGCCAGCAAAGCGTCCTTAAATATTATATATATACATACAGAGGTGGACACATAATTAGAGACACCCCTAATTGATCACAATAAACTTGATTTTGGCACTACCATTAACCAAAGTAGGTATTAAAGTTAATGTAATTGTTACTAAATCATACATGACGTTGTATTATTAAAATGGGGAATAAAAAAAGTTGTATTGCTTAGTAGTTTAGACTCTGCTCACTATTCGAATCTAATACAAACTTTTTTAACGTAGCTGGCCAGCTAATTAAATACAGTTAACGACGTGTTCTGAATTTATGAAAGAAAATAAAACTACATTCGGTTTTTCATTGTTTTGCCGCATATTTGCATGAAACCTCGACATTAATTATAACATTTTACTTTTTGTATTCAAATTAATACGTATTATACCAATCCATATGGGAAAAACCAGGAGTTGCGATTCTTCCACTAGAAAGATTAATCTTGAACTTTCATAGCAAAGGTTGGTCATACAGAAAAATCGCAAACCATTTGAGCTGTTCTAAGGACATGGTTATGAATGCTATAAAGCATTTCAAGAAGTTCAATACGATCGAAAACGTACCCAGAAAACCGAGACCTAGAAAATCTACTCGGCGGGAAGACTAAGATGGATCAGAACTGATACGCTCGGAAATTATATGGGGCAGGAGTGTCGACGGGTGTGTCTGCAAAGACAATTAGACGGAGACTATGTGCGACAAACTTGTACGGAAGAGTGTCTCGGAAGGTGGCACTTTTGAAAAACCAAAATGTTAAGGCAAGGTTAGCGTTTGCTAAAAAATATGAACACTGGACTGAACAAGAGCGGAAAAATGTGCTTTTTTCGCATGAATTAAAAATTAATATGATTAATTCTGATGGAAAACAATATGTAAGACGCTCCCCGAACAAAGAAATGGATCCGAAGTACATTAAGAAAGTAGTGAAACATGGAGGGAGAAATATAAAAAAGTGGGGCTGTTTTTCAGGACTTGGTGTTGGACCTGTCAGGAAGATAGAAGGCAATATGGATAAATACCAGTACAAAAATATTTGAGAAAAACCATGCTGTCCTATGCTGAGCAAAATTTACCGTTCATTTGGAATTTTCAACAGGATAATGATCCGAAACACACCGCAAAAGTAAAATATTTCTTAAGGAACTAGTTTGTTAAAGGTTTTGAATGGCCGTACAGTCCGGATTTAAATTCAATAGAAAACTTGTGATACCAGGTGAAGAAGACAGTGGCGGCAAAGCGTACATCAAACGTCGATCAACTTTACACAGCGTTTTCAGAAGCGTGGGAACAAATTCCGGTACAAGCTTATACAAAATTTATAGCTTCCATGGCTAAGAGATGTCGTGCTGTTATTGCTGCAAAAGGACCTGCGACCAAGTATTGTTACGCATCGGAATGCTTTATAAAAATGTGTAAGAAATCTTACGTACTAAGATAATTGCAATGATAACTTTTTTTTTTAATTTCTTGTTCCGAAATGAAGTGTCTTTAATTATATGGCCAGATCTTACTAATCTTATTTTTTATTTACACTGCTTACATTTAAGTTTTACCGAACAAAAGGCAAGTTTTAGTGTAAACGTTTCGTTTTAACATTACACAATAACAACACAAATAAAAATTAATTGTGCAGCAAGTTACAATGGCAGTCTGATAAAATATATACAGAGGAATAGCTTAGTTATTTCAATATGCTTCCAGTGTCTTTAATTATGTGACCACCACTGTACATATATATATACCTTAAACATAATAAGCCTATTTGCTGCTTGGTTATGTTACACACATAACCAAGCAGCAAATAGGCTAACATTTCAGCCAAATGACAATGGATAATTCCACAAAGTGTAGAGAATGTCACATTGGTTTTCTTGTTGACAATGGGCTCTACTTTTACAGAGAACAAAAAGGCCCAAAATACCACCCAATGCCACAGAAGACAATAGACTACTGGAAAAGCCAGAGAAATACTTTCTATGCGATGTTTGTGGGAAAACGGCAAAATCAAATGCAAATCTACTGATGCACAAGTATGTTTGTTTTGTCTACAAATTATATCTTTTGAAATTTAATAATTTAAAATGGAATAGTGTATATAATATAATATAATGGTACAAATACTAAGAGTAAGTCTTCTCTCTTACAAAACTCTGATGATTTTCCTAATTTTTTCTAATTCTGCTAATTTTCCAGGAGTATACATGAAGAAAAATTCCCATTCAAATGTGACAAATGTCCATACCGCGGTCGCTCATACGGTCTACTGAAAGTTCACAAAGCTTCCCATCTATCAGAATCAGAGTTGCCGTACCGATGCACGCAATGCCCCAAAGCCACCACAACGTCTAGCAACCTGGCTAAGCACATACGAAATGTACACAGCCGCGACAACAAAAACCGCTTCAAGGTAAATAATGAACACTACCTTTTTCAGATTAACGCATGAAAATGTGTTCCCGTTCAAATGTGAATCATGTCCGTACCAAGGACGGACCCAGGATCTGCTAAAAGTGCATCAACGGTCACATTTGACTGAGGCTGAGCGGCCGTACAAATGTCCGCACTGTCCGAAAGCCACAACATCGACCAGTAATCTCTCTAAGCATATTCGTCATATGCATAATCCAAATAAGGTTTATAAGGTAGGTAATCATAGAAATCACTGTACCGATATAGGTTCATGTACATATGTGGACACTGAATGCAGAAACGTGTGAGGACAACCTGTCAAAAAACGATGTGGCTATAAATTTATTAGTCGCGACTCTCGTTATAATATGAACAGCAATTTAATAAATTGTTACTATATAATGTACAACAATGTGGAAAATATCTACCGACAATTCGGTGCAAGAAAATAAACCCTATTTTATGTTTTCCAGTGTACATACTGCGAGAGAGCGTTTTCATTTCAACATGACATGAAGAGGCATATCAAAGAAATACATCTGCGACAAGGCACAGTCGAATGTAATGTATGTTACAAGAAATTTAATACAAGGTATGTTGTGCATTCAAATATCTGGAAACGTAGACGCCCCGTGACCAGGTGGAATGATTATCTGTCAAAGATTGATGCTGGAGCTGAAGACAGGGTACTCATTAGTAAAACGCATTCACTGTCATGCCTCTGCGGTGAGACCCGCAGGGATGTGCCATAGCTGCAGAAGGTCGTATACGTGCGTCTTTGGCAATTAAAGTATAGGTGAGGCATGTCTAGCGTTGGCTGATGATGATGATATGTGTCCAGGATTATTTTTCGGGTTCCGTATCTCAAAAAGAAAAACGGAACCCTTATAGGATTACTTTGTTGTCCGTCTGTCAACCCTCTTTTCTCAGGAACGCGTGGAGGTATCTAGTTGAAATTAACATCCAATACTTAGGACTAGTTACTACTAGTAACTTCGGAGCCGTGATATAAAATCAATTTCTAAGTCAACGCAATCAAAAGTCACAGCCGTCTATGCCCAATTTTTATTTACATAGGAATCTCATGCACAAAACCTACAGGGAGTACCCTGTAGGTTTTGTGCATGAGATGATTCTAGGTCGACGGGAAGTATCCCGTCGACCTAGAATCATAAAATTTGGCAAGAAGCAAGGTCTTATAATTATATGGAACCCTAGATGCGCGAGTCTCGCACTTGACGTTTTATTTTTTTATTTGAGTTAGAAGCTACGATTCAACAGAATATCCCCTCTTATGATGATATTAAAATCGGTCGCGTTCGATTCATACCTACATGTAGTATCATGTCCTAGCCATACCTTTATCACTTCAAACAATGCTGTATCATTTTCAGAAAAATATTACGTGGACACCAGTACAAAATACACAAAATGAAAGGTGCCAGACAGGGGCGATTGCCAGCATACCTACAGGCACAAATGGGAGCACCTCATACCCAACCTTGTGACGACAGTGTTGATAATGAACCTGATTATATGAAATGAATAGTAATTCTATGAAAAGGTTTTAAGTACATGAAAAGTCAAATCTTTATAGTGCTGTGAGAACAGAATTTTATAGTTCTTTTGTGAGAGTGCCACAAGGATGGACTCTAGGTCGGTTTCCTTTCTCAATCGATTTATTGAATGTGAAATGGCGCCTATTAACATTAAGTTTAAAACTTAGGTAAAATCATCAAGTTTGGATGTTTACATGTTTGTTACCTCTTCAAGCCAAAACTACTGAACAGATCGGTAAATTTTTCATACAGGTAGTTAGTTCTAGGCCTGGAATAAAATTATAGACTATTTTTATTTCTTAAATCAACGTGTGCGAAGCCGCAGGCAGAAGCTAGTAGTGGAATAATTTAGGCTCGTAAGGAAAATACAAGCAATTTACTTTGATAACTTGAAGTATACACTGTATTTACATTTACCGATAATAGAGATAATGTTATAGCAATAATTTATTTATTCTCGTAATTTATTCGTCGATTTATGTTAAAAAATTACTAAGATTGTATTTTATTGGTCATCATGAGCACAATTTAATTTTATGTGGTCAAGAACCGTCTATAAAAGTAATCTTAGAAGTAAACAGAATTCGCAATAACAGTCAGTTGTGTAGAATCTCTAGTACAATCATGTGGCTAAGCAATATAGTATTTTTATTCTCTGTAACGTTTTGTTTCACTTTTGACATTCCAAGAAAGTGTATTTCTGATATTAGGATTAATAATGAGCAGTACAACGTGTCTGATACCTTTAATCTTGATGCAGAGGCCATACCAACAGACGCCCATTACGATAACTACGGTAACTTATTTTACGTAGAGTCCCTTCGTAACGACGATGGGTACCGCTTCAATATATTTGTCGTGAAAGCCAGGACCGCTGCACCGCAGAAAATTGCCGGTAAGAACTTATAAGTAAGGGGTGAGGAATGAGCTCTCCTCCGTAGACCGAGACACGTTCTCGGTGACCCCGTTGACCCAATCACCGCCGCTAACCCGGAGGTGACGGCAACCAATTCGCTTCCGCACACTACACAACCGACCAAAAACCGACCCCGCCGGATGCGGGGTCGAAGAATTCCCCGCGAAACCTCCATTACCCTCTTGTGTAGCATCTGGCGACAGCCCAAGCCGCTCGCACCTAAGTGGTGGCCCTTGTGCGTGTCGCCCCAACCTAATTTTACCGGCGAGGCGCCCTCTGCGCCCGCCACAAGCCCGGTAACGCTGTCATGGCCATCTGCGGTCAACAGAATTATAATCCATACGAAAAAAAAAAAAAAATAGTGTAAATGAGGCTCGAAAGGGAGGACGGCCGGGGTTCGACAAATATCACAAGGAGGGCCTTGGGGGGCGTGGTGAGATATCACGTATTTATTTTGTCATTGAACGCGCGATTTCTAAACTACCGAAAAACAGACCCTTATGTAGGATAGGTAGGAACTTTTAATTTCACATAAAGTCCTATCTATATCACCTTCCTTTGAATTTTTTTTGCTATCATTTGTTTCCAGGTTTACCTGAGGGTCTCAGCTACTCTATTGCTGTCGATATAGAGAAAACAAAAGTTTACTTCGGAACTGGTAAGGGAATGTACACCTACGACTATAATTCTCTTAGTGCCGTCCCTCTTACAAACTCTTCAATGAAGCTGGACATGATCTTCGTGGATAAGAATAGCAACAAATACATCATGGAGAACGTGGATGGTATTGAAGAGTTCTACTTCTTAGACGGCGAAACGAAAATACGATGTCACAGTTTAGAAGCCCTGAATGAAATGGCTATTGATAACGAAAACAACTTCTACTTTATAAGAGAAGAGAAACTATTTGTACTAAAATCTAGAAATGAAACACCAATTTGCATCGGTGATGTAAATTACAATGGTAACGCACAGATATCTTTCTACGATAGCAACGTGTTTGTTGCCAGCAATGACTTGTCTTATTTTCAAGAAAACGACACTGGAAATCTTAAATCAGTAGAGAACGTCCCTGGGAATGTAACAGCCATTGCTTTTAAGCGCGATGGCGAATTCATACTGGGTTTACAGGGAAAGATGGTTAAATACAAGAAAATTGATTGCTATTTGCGAAAAAACATAGTGGTTGGTGAAAGGGAAAACTCAACTATTTAAAAAAACAATTTTTATTTTATTTCAACATCTTTATTCTAAATATCACTGCAATCGACTGCATTAATTATAGCCACAAGGCGAATCAGGAAGAATAAATTAACATAAAGTTAATTTAATTATCTACCTATAGGAACTACACTAGCCAATCTAGATATGAAATGTTTCAAACCACGACACAAAAAACTAAAACTCGCTTGGCGTCGAGTTTTCGATATAATTGTAAGCAATATTTATTGAAGGAAGGAATCTCAAATCAAGAAGTAATGTAGTTACCTAAATTGCGTAAAAAAAGACGCGACTCCAAAGTAAATTTTAGTTTGTGTTTACAAACATTGTACATCCGGTTTGGCTGGAATATAGGTAAAATCATTATGTAGGTGCTTATTCCAATAATTCATGTTCATAATCATTCACAGGAATTAGAAAAATAAAGTTGCGTATACGAAAGTCCCAACATAGCTTTCAAAATAAGATGCAAAATTTATAATAGGTACATCAAGATCGTTCGTTAACACATTCTTAATATTGAATAGTATGTATGACATAAGTAAAATACCCAAATAACTATTTACTGGTTCAAATAATGTGAGGATAAATGCCTAATGTCAACATGGTACCTATTGTTGAGCAACTAATTGGGTGTTATGCTCACCTACATAATTATTTTTTAGACTTGCTTTTAAATGTGATTGTTAATTGCAATATAATGTATCATTAATACATGGCATACAATTTATTACTACTTACCTATCCTAGACCTTTTCAATTACCTAATTAAGACCCGACGGTTCATTACGTCACATGAAGTTATAGCACTTCATTATTTCTGCTAACTAGCTTCATACCGTCTTAAAAGCAAACATTGTTCAAATCTTGTATATTCTTATTCAAACTTTCAACCCCGAATTTCGCACAGGCTCAAAAACAAAGGAGCAGACGATATTGCTTAGAAATGAAAGGGAAATCACTCAGAATAAATAAGTCATCTGCAGCAGGTTTTGACCCTGGAGGTTTGTAATTTCTCAGTGGGGCGAAGCCAAATACTTCAAAAGCATAACTATTAGTTGAAATAATCACAAAAACTGATAACTAGCTAATTACCCATAGCATTTCGTTGTAAGGTTTTCTTATAGTAGGTAGCTCCATGATTTTATAGCTGTGTAATATAACAAAATTTTAATGTGGCAGTATACTTTGGGATATCATTGGAAAGGACATTGGCTGTGCCTGAGAGTTGGACAATGCCATTGGCTGACTAGTGCTAGAAATGGTTATCTGTTGAGTGGAGGTCTGGTGTACTAGCTGTGCAGCTGATGGCACGAGCTGTTGCTGAGCAGACTGCTGAGCTGCTAAATGTTGAGCAGATTGCTGTGCAGCCAAATGTTGCGCCGACTGGTGTGCGGCTGCGGCCGCCAGGTGTTGGGCGTGCTGAGCTGACTGTTGTGCCAAATGAGCAGACTGCTGTGCCATATGCTGAGCATTGTGTTGTGCCGCTAACTGCGCTGACTGTTGAGCCAAATGTTGAGCAGATTGCTGGGCAACAAGGTGTTGAGCTGACTGCTGCGCCAAATGCTGCGCTGACTGCTGAGCTGCCAAGTGCTGCGCTGATTGCTGTGCCAAATGCTGCACTGATTGTTGTGCTGCAAACTGTTGAGCTTGATGCTGCGGTGTTAATTGGCTCTGCACCAACTGCTGTACAGTAGTCTGTGAAGCATTACCAATTAGCTGCTGAGTGGATGGTGCTAGAGTTAGTGCAGGCACAGCTACCATGGTCTGGCCTCCTCCCATTAGTGTTCCGGAATCGCTGACCTGCATCAGTTGTTGGGCTCCAGCACTAGTAACTATCAATGCTCCTGAATTTCCCACAAGTTGTTGTGTCGTGCTCACAGTGAGTATTTGAGGTGCTGGAGTCAGAAGCTGGGCTCTGGATGCTGCTGGTGCCAGTGTCAAATTAGGGTTAGCGGCTGTGGGGACTAAGCCAGGTAAAGCACCTGCAAGGCTAACAATAGGAGTAACGCTAACAGTAGCCAGGGAAACAGGAGCTGAGGTGCCGTGTCTGGATGTTATCACACATGGTTGGTCTCTCACTGAAGCAGTCTGCACGAGTAGAATTTCATTCATAGAAGTCAACTGTATATTTTTCTCATTCAAGTCTGCCACTTTTTTTAGTAAAATGTTTAGGTTTTCATGGAGTAACTTTACCTTGTGTTCTAATGTTTCACAGTTAGGGCAATAGCTAGTGTTTGTTAAAACCTGGTTTTCTAAATCATAATTATCAGGATTGAGCCTTCGGATTTTGGCCTCTGGAGGAGAATCTTCTCCTCTGAGTTTGTATAGTAGGTGCTGCAGCAACTGTTGAGGTGGTATGGTCAAAGAAGGTGGCACAGACTCTTGGTTCATGATTTCAGGACGCTGAGGGAATGATCCTGTCGCATAGAAGTGATCTTCTGCTTCTTTCGTACTGTGAATGAATTTACAGTTCGATCTGTAACACCCTTTGTTTTGGTAGTCATGGCAAAAACGAAATAATTCTTTCAGGTAGCCTGGTGGTGGCAGTTCATGAATAAAACGGCAATTCTCTCGACTGCAGCTGCCGCGAATGAAGTCTTTACAGAAGGCGCTAGCATTTAGTGTATCACTATTATCTGGCATGTTGGATGCGTTCTCTGGCTTTATAGGGATCATAATCTAATAGGTCTTTTATTTTTCGCTTTAATGTTACACAATTTCAATAAATCGTCAATTACTAAGCTACGATACAAGAATCGACTGCTGTTTCACATCCGATTTAGGATAACACTGCAGCCAGCAGCTCACATGGCGCATATCACAAATAGTTACTTCTTTACCATTGTTTAATATGCCACAGAATACGAGTGTCAAGTTAGCGAGCAGAAAACTTAGAAAATTCAATAAATTCTCAACTACCATCACCCACCATGCATCAAAACAAATCATTTCAATCTATCATTCACTCCAGTGTGACCAGATTCAAATTGAACATTATGCTAGCTGCTCGCCTAAATTCTGCTAAAGTCTGCTAATTATATTTTTTCTGCTATTGAATGAAGACACAATTGTACAAATATATATGAATACAAAAATTTTGATTAATGCATAACACGAATCACCAATTTTAATTGGAACCTACCTCATAATTTTATCGTGTCCATTATTATGATAAAAGGTAGGTTAGGTAGGTACAGAACCGTCGAGCTATCTTCTTCTTTGCAGGCGTAAAATTTATGCTTCCACGCGCCTTGGTCCTTTTACTGGATGTTTCACGTGTTGAATTTTATTGCTCCAACATGTTCATTTTTTAATTTGTTCCTCAGGTCAGTTTTTATATCTAGCGAAAACAGGCGTATCGGGCTTACTTAGGTAAAATTATCATGGCCTTTGCGAAATCGAGTTGTAAGTGTGGTTACTTATTATACTAACCCACGCTATGCCACCTCTGGCTCTCAAATGTGTATGCCGAGGGGAGGGGCCGCACGGCCTCGCGACAATTTGTTCTTGTATGTGCTGTATCCCGAGAGGCAACAACAGCGACGACTTACAGCAAGGGGTGAGGCCCCGCGAGGCTGGCTGGCCACAGCAGCACAGCCGCGCCTCGCCGCGCCAACATTTCCTGCGCCACTACCCAAGTTAAACATAAATAATTTCCCAGTTTCTAATCATGCTAATTTTCTGCGGTAATTTTATAAAATTTTGCTAAAAACTGCTGTTTTTTTAGATCTGCGATACAATCTGCTAGACCCAAAATTTGAGATCAAATTCTGCTAAAATCGCAGAATTCCGCTAAATCTGGTCACACTGATTCACTCACTCACCATAGATAACATTTACTCAACTTTTGATCTTAGCCCACAGACTAGAAATCTCGGATCTAGAAATAAAGCAAAAGTAAAGGACCCTATTCACACTGTGACACTTTTCGAATGAATTTCCCTCTGTATTTCCTATGCAAACCATTCCAACCATTGAAGCATTCGTTTTGGAAAAAAAAAGGAAATGGCTGACGAGTAACGACGTATATTTTACACAAAACTAACGTAAGACAAGGCAATATGGCTAATAAATAAATAACGCTATCGCCCTCGCCATCGCCTGTCCATTTATAAAATGAAAAACGAAACAAAAAAAAACCGCAGCTCTACCATGTCTGTGAAAAAAAAACATACATTTTGGTTCAATCTCAATCATTTATATCATTCGTTCTTTAGTAGCATCCAAATCAGCAGGAGGCGAATATTTCTTTAATATTTTTCTATTATTTTACTACATTTTACGCAAATTGGCAATTGGCCTTATGGATGGGTTTGAACAGTGCTTAATCAATAACGTTATAGAAGTACGTCATCAGATTTAAATTGTTTATTCATAAAAATGAGGTAAGTTTTCTTCTTTGTGCATTGTTTACGAACAATGCGAACATGTTTTTATCAGTTTTTATGAACAGTTGTATTTTAGGTAGCAGGTAAAGATGTTTAAGCAGCAGCTATCACCACGTAGCGTGCACCCATATCAGACAACAGTAGTGCCGATTAGTGAGCAGCAATTCGTCTCTGCTGCCCAACAAAGGGCGAAGTTCCCGTGGGCGGAAAATGCACCAGTTTACCATGTCGCAGGCACGGATAGCTCTACCTCTGACAATGCCTATCACGTAAGTTTGATACCTCAACATGGGTTCCTAAGAACTTTGAGTGATAATTTATTAGGTATCCTTACCAGAATTATGATTCTAACAGACTTATTCATAAATTACATACCTACCTCGAAATAAACACTTCATAATTTCTGTTTTAGCTACCTCATTATAATGGCACATTCAGAGAATATGGTCCTCCCTCACCAGTTTACCACACACCATACAACACAGGCACATGGCACAGCTATCATAAAGGAGAGAAAGTAAAGGCGCCCAGAGCTGCTCCATCTGAAGCATTTACATTCCCACAATGTGTTTCAGCATTCTCACTACCTTTGTGTGATGAGTCTCAGAGGATAGCCAGTAGATCGCCAATACCAACTGGTTCTTCTGTCAGCCCAGAAGTGCCAATTATAGGGGCATGCGGAGGTCATTGCCCTGGATTTGAATATGTGTGCTATTACATTTTACAGGTTGGTGGTGATAAAGATAATTCGAATTAATTTTTTAATTCATATTTCACATTCTGATATGTTTGATTTCAGGTTGTATTTGTAGTGGGTGTCTTGACTGGTATATCCCTATGCATAGCTGGGATTGTTCTGAGGCGTACCAATCGCAATGGAGATCTGGGTGTATTAGTGTACATAGGTAAAGCATTGCTTATTTTATTATAACAATCCACTGTTTTAACAGACTGCTCTATTTTCTAATGACACACAAGCTGGTATCCATTATAATTTAATAATATCCCAAAAATTTACAACGCCGGCGGGACTTGAACCCGCGACCCTTCGCTGAATACGGGGATGCGCTAACCAACTGCGCCACGGAGGCAAGTACCCAACCTGTCGAAATTCTTTGGGACTTACGGACTACAGCGCCGTTTTGGGATATTATTAAATTCTTTAAGATTACCCCAAGTGCGGGCATAAGCACTATAATAACAAAAATCCATTATAATTATGTATATCTGTGGTGTAGGTGGTAGTAGATTCATAAAAGCAGAGTACAGTATCAACATCACTACTGTTACACAGACAGCATACACCGAGAGATTTCCTTTGTTGCTGTCTTCCTATTATTAGAACACAAAATAAATACCAAGTATAATTTTTTGAACTGCTCAAGTAAGCTGTGCCATTATACTTATTAGGATAGCCTATACATAAGCTTCAGAACTAATGGGTCTCCTAAGGTTCTATTAATTATAGGTGTTTAGTAGATGAGTGAGTCATGCCAAATGTTGATCTGTAACTCCAAATGATGTTTGTTTGCAGGGTGCCTCGCGTCTTGCGTATGCGGCGTGCTACTGGGTGTACAATGCTGCGTGCGGCGCGAAATTAGACAGAGGAAGACGAGAGCCAATATGCATATACCAATGCAACCTATTCAGGTAACTTACGTAATGCCGATCTTTTGATAGTATAGTCACAACATTTATCTCTTTGATGGTACAGTATCCCATCAGCCAACCTAAGTGTTTTAAATCCATAGGTGCAGTCACCGCCAATAAGCGTTGAACTGATGGAGACTGAAAAACCACATGTAACAAAGGATCAGATGCAGTTGTGGGTTGCGGGAATGCTATGGTCTATACTCAGATTAAAAAACTTGGATATTTTTTGTATACAGAGGGGTGACAAAACCCAACGACATTGGTATCATCATTTATTGTCCTCTAACACAATCGAATGAACATGAGTTGATGTGTTGTTAAAGTTAGTGTTTTAGTTTTTAGTGATAACTTTGCTGTTACCTTGTTGTACTCTGTTATTGTTATCAGTTTTTGTATAAAAAAAGAAATAAATTTTCATTTGTAATTGTCTTTTTTGACATAAAATATCTAGGATTCTAAATCGGAGGACAGGATTATCAGTTATTTTATCACACTGGGGTTTTGGATCCTATATCTGCTCAAAGCTTCGTGGCGGTGACTGTAGATTAAGCACAATCTCTTTATTTTAAGCAGAGCAGTGGCGGTTATTGCATTTAGTAATGGATCTGCAATTTATTTTCAGGAAGCATCAGCCCCTGCTTGCCAATTCTTGACGTCCACATTACCTCATACTCAAGTGTATAGGTCAGTATTACGTTACTTAATCTAGCTAAATATTCATTATTGTTACCCAAATTGTTAATCTAATGGCGGCAGTACACATTCGGCGAGTGTATGGTGTACTCGCCTCGGCCAATAGTCTCGCGTAGGCTGTCGTCATGTCGGCTGCCTTCGGGTATTCTAGCTCCAGTGAACATATGTTCGGAGGCCCTCGTAAGAGTACATGGTGCTTGGAAAGAACTAGCGCCCGAGACCATTACGGATGTAAGGTTAACTACGAATCTTATTTTTGTTGGAAGAACACCAATGTTTGATTCTTTAACTGATATACATAATACAATACATTGTATGAGATATATATTATATATTATACATAGAAAATACCCAGAACAAAGATTTGCAGATCGTATTCATTTGTTCCAAGGCGGGAATCGACCCGCAACCTGCGTCATAGGCGGACATTCTCCCGCCGCGCCACATCGAATTAAATGAATTCGTAAAAATTCGTCAAACTACGATAGAATAGTAAAACGACACGAGACGTTCGACAAGACGTTTCGGCGAATGTGTACTGCGGCCATTCAAAATGCGAGCGGGTTAACTACGAACCATGTATGGTGGTGGAAAAAGATCAACGTTTCATCGCATTTTCATTCTTCGCAGTTTTATTGATAATCAACTTTTTCCCAGGCCTACAGTTAACATGAGTGCTGACGAAGACATAACCGGAGTTCCTTGGTGGCGCCGCGCCAATATAGACTGACTAGCTTTAAGTTTACTCCTTTAATACATAAGTAACTTGTATTTAATCTCATAATTATACATGGCGAGACAAATTTGTTATTTTTGTAATAAACTGCGTAAATAAAGTAACTGTTGTTAATAATTTAAGACCTCGACGGGAACCCGCAACTTTCTACTCAGTTGGTCGTTCTGTTTGTCTTTTAGAAATAGTGAAATAAAAGAACGTTATTCAATAAGTACATAATATAATCATGACATATCCAGACATGGAATTTAATAGAATTTCTAGAATAAGTACAAGAATAAATTACAAATTGAACGGTAATACAATAAAGAGAAGTTTTTTAGATAAACTGATTCATGATTTGCATAGAAAAGATCGAATTAAGACTAATATCTTCCACAAAGTACAGGGCAACATAAAAAAAACATTTATTTTATATGATATATTTTTTTCGGATTATAATAAGTATAGAACCACTTTCTAGCTGGTAGAATAAACCAGATAATTACGCGCAGCTAAGAAATCAAAAATGCTTTTTGAAAATGCAATAAAGTGCAATTTCAGAGTTGTGTATAATAATAATCAATCACATTATTATATAAAAAAAAATCTTCCGAAAAACCAATAATAAACTTTACCACAAAAGGTAGAGTACAAATCAGTACAAGAAATTAATAAAAATATCAGAGAAAATAATATTCTGGGTCTTAACGAGCTTGGTTACGAAGGACCAACGCTACATTAATGTTATCGCCCCTATTTACTACTAACATACTTGTGATAGTTGGTAATAGTGGCGATTACCACTTCTGTGGCGCAATGTGCGAAGAAGTATCACACACAGAAAATTGCGAGTTCGATTCCCATCGCTGCAATCCAAACAATCTGTTTGCAAGATCTATAATATTTTTTTCCTGATCTGAGTTTTTCTTTGACATGTAAGAATGAAATTTACCAAACTAATGGTCATCTGGGTTCTGGTTAATATAAAACATAGGCTCTGCTAACTGTGTACTATAGACTATTTCTGACATTTTCAGTAAAGTAATCAAAAGGATAATAAAATCATAGGTCATAGAAAGATAGTTTATAATAGTGCTATAAGATAAATAATTTAAACTTATAGCTATACATATTTTCGCTCATTGTGATGTTAAGATTCCCTTAATGAGCTTTTTGAGAGAGCTTTTAAAATAAATATCGAAATAAATTAAATGCTAAGCAATCCATCCGAACGGCACCCTGATTTGATAAATTAACTCTTCCATTCCCAAAAATTATAAACATATGATGCTCATGAAATAAATTTTAGTTTTGGAAATGTTTTTCTTAAATCTAGTCTAGAAAGGTAAGGACGGCATCACATAATACCACTTGAGATAATAAATTAATTATTGGGCTTTCACGATAACGTTACAAAAATTAACAGCAGCATGGCGGATGCTCTCAGAGTTGTAGCTGTTTTTGTATAATCTGAAATAACTGAAAAGATACCTTTCTCAAAATATTAAGGCAAAAAGGGCTGTATTTTTAGAGCCATTCCACAAATGAGTACTACCATACCTATATATAATACCCATAGAAGGCGGATAGAAAGAAAATTAAGAATATTTCAATATTAATGTCAGTATATAATATAATCTGCCATTTACTTAAAACCATCTTAAATC
Organism: Eupithecia insigniata; assembly: GCA_947859395.1. Classification (NCBI taxonomy): domain Eukaryota; kingdom Metazoa; phylum Arthropoda; class Insecta; order Lepidoptera; family Geometridae; genus Eupithecia; species Eupithecia insigniata. The sequence goes on along the minus strand of OX401999.1, from coordinate 10,701,639 downwards.
TAACGCGTATTTAATTTCACATAAACAAAATTTCTAATACTTAAGTACCAATAGTTGATTCAACTTATTCCTATTGTATTTTTTAAACTACACATTCTTATTCTTTCAATAATCTGGACGATAATTTGGCCACTTGTCATTAACTTACTTATTAAGACAAATCTTACCAAGCTTCATACATTATTGCAAAACAGAATGTGTTACACACCATAGGTACACTACTTTACATAAAATACAATCTGATAAATACATTGTTACATAAAATAATAATTTAAGAATTATTTGAACACTTTCATCCGTATTCTATAGATGAGAATCGAACCAATGACTTTTATATCTTATTATAATAAATCTAATGAAAATCGGGGAAACATAAGCAAACCTAATGAGAAAGTCGTGCAACAAACGAAATATCACACGAGTAAGCACGTCATACAACATACCTAATTCGTTCAATACTCAACCATACAACTATTACTTTGTACCACAAAATGCAATCTTACGCTATCGACATACAGACGAAGTGGTATTGCAGATCTGACGATTACAGTTCAAGCCTTATCATAGTGAAAATATCATAAAAATAAACTCTATGTTACTTATTTTAGGGTATGGAATACCTACAGAATATCGGAAATACCACTTCGTCGCGGGGCTGGGCTAGCCTAATGAAGTATTAATTCGATTGGTAGATATTACGCAACTGAAGGCCTGCCATCCAGCATTTTATCGCTCTCTTCCGCACTGCTCAGGCTGAAAAAGGAAACAGTTTTAAAATATAACAAGCAACATTTATCGCTCCAAATTCTCGAATCGTAGTCTACCATAATACTACTTCGGATACTAGGTTGAGCCTACATCTAGCTTAGGTAATGAAAACCAATCATCTTGAGGCTCTATTTTACTAAACGAATCACTTCACTATACCAATGGTATCGTCACAGATTGACACATTGGCATTGTACCTTTAGATGAAAGAAACCACAAAATATTATAATGGAAAAATATTAAGTAACGATTCCGCGTATAACCTACTCTGATAGTATTCATCAAAGTAAGTTGTCAACTAGTTTCGTCTCTCCACGAGACTACTTCGACTACTATCAGAGTAGGTTATACGCGAAATTGTTACCAAATATTTTTTCATTATTATATTTGGCAATGAATTTCCGCAAAGTAAAGCCTGAATCTATTATTTATGAAATAAACCACTTACGGATGGAGAGGTCGCGCGACAAAAATCATTCTCAACCATTCAATCTCTCCGTGCAAATAGCACCGCACGCACTATCTAGAGTTTCATTCATCTAAGGATTCTCTCCATGACGATTCTGCAACGGTACCATTCCCATTAGTAAAGCGATTGGTTTGAAGAATTCGTCCCGCCTAGCCGCTTGTTTATCTTCTCATTCTACCAACTAACTCAATAAACGACATTCAATAGAATTTGTCACGCACGTACGTTTTCATGATACCGATCTATGTAAATGAATAATGTAAATGCGAGTGGGCATGGTCACGACACGAGCTCGAACACGGTAAACAAGAGACAATGCGTAATATCACACCTTGAAACGGCCTGACGGTAACGCGTGCTGGTAAGGCTAGTAAGAGCTCGGTATTCTATGAAACAGTTTGGCTTGCTTGTAATTTCTTCCTGTAATGTGTGTATATCAAAATTAGTAATAAGAATTTGCAACCATAAGTTCAAACATAAAAAAAATAATCACAAAAGTCATAACTAATATCAGATACAGAGGTAGGTAGTAAGTATCCCATCCGTAGATCAAAATTCAGACTTCACCCAATGTTGGATACAGCAATCCCTTGCCGTTCCTTTACTAACATCATCGAAGTTGGGCAAACACCGTTCTACAATTAGAGCGAACCTTTTTTGTTCCACTGCTGGGCAAAGGCTTTCCCATGGTCACTCCCCGCATTTCGATTATTCGAGATTCTATTCCTCGATTAGGATCGATAAACACCGATTTTCTCTCTGGCAGTGATAAAGTGGTAGGTAGAGACAAAACTAACAGACAGAGCCAGCTGGACACACGCTGCCGCTGATCAATGTCGAGTTCATAACGCCATCGCTTCCACTGCCACTGCACCTCAAGCTTGGGGTTCCACTGGGTTGCGTAACATGCCCCATCTTTTATACAGCAAACCTGACCATTGAACCAGCTCCATTGAAGTCTATTTCTATACATGTGTACTCACCATTCCTTGTTGTCCATGAGATTGCGCATCTCATCGTCAGGCGCGGGGGGTGCATCACGCACTGGTGCGTACTGAGCGGCCACCAGGGGGTCTGTCGAGGGGTTCAGAGCTGTCAGCGCCGCGGCTCCGCTTGAGGGTGCTTCCTTGCCGCCGCTGATGCGAGACCATGCCCAGCCGCCTACGCCTGGAAAGTAAAGATGGTGTGAATTCGTGGATATTATTTTAACTCATATAATGCCCATGATGCACATGGACATCTTCCGTCTCGTACAGCGCCCCTGAGGGCGCACCGCAGAGACTGAGCAGACGAAGTGAACAATAGGTAGGTACTTGGTTCTACAAGCCAAAATATTGTTTGTAAGTAAGGGCGTTACAAAACCAAAGATATACTCGTATCTATGTCCTTGTCTAACGATCTAAGATACGTCAGTCTTTTTTTATAGACGATAGACCTTCTTCGTTTGACTACCTCACCTGATGGAAAGGACGGTGTATCACGAAGGTCTAGAGGACACCTATTCACTCTTATCTTTAAAACAGACAGACAGTAAGTAACTTTTGGTTAGTGGATATTGGAATGATAAGCAACTCATTTTCGTTCTCATTGCTCTGATCTTATCCAAATTTAGCCCGCATCAGAGGAAGGCTCTGAAAACCGATAATAAGAATCATCCAATTACCTTGTTGGAAACTGTTCTACATGTATATACTTTCAACACAATTTGGAGTCCGTGACCACGACAGAGTGTAATCCTGTTGAAACGTCGGGAAAAATTGGTAAATAAACGCGATAAATACCCATGAATATTTATAATAATTTGGAGTCACATCGTAAACTACTATAAAAGCAGGAGTCAAAAGCTGTTGCTTGTCACGACAAATACAGCGATACAAGATTCTTTTCCCATACAAGTGTCATGAACTTGGATGAGCAGGAAACCGGTAGAGTGAGAAACGTATAAGGTAACACTAAGCTCCCTGGGATCTCACTGGTTTGACTGCGTTTCATACTCTGATGAATCATAATCCTTAGAATTTGAAAGGGACTGAAGACGTTACTAAAATGAGCATTAAGTTATTAACTTATTAAATCACTACATAGTATAAAACAAAGTCGCTTCCCGCTGTCTGTCCCTACGCTTTAAAACTACGCAACGGGATCTTTAAAACTACGCAACGGATTTTGATGCGGTTTTTTTTAAAATAAATGAATAATACTGGACAATTCATACAGCATTAAATAGATAGAGTGATTCAAGAGGAAGGTTTATAGTATGTATAATTTAGTACCAGTATTGCACCCGTGCGAGGCCGGGGCGGGTCGCTAGTTACACATAAACCTACTTGATTTTTATTATGTCATTATCATTAGATACTACTCGTTAGAGTAGATTTAGCGTATAATTTTACTCAATACTTGACTGATGTTAACATTGCATACCTTTTAATCTGTAACGGATGATATCAGAATGCAAATTTAATCAGTCTTCTAAAGATCTTTTAATTTAACGGTTTTTTGTTGCGATAAGTTCACAGTTGGTATAGCTTATGGGTTATCTGATATTGGAAATATTGTATTAGCTCTTGAATTGCAACGTAAATAAAAATATTTAACATATCAATGCGCAATGTTATCGGCCCGGATAATCTACCTGAAGGTCAGGCAGTGGGCAGCCTTCAGCACACTATTACGGTTGCGAATGGGGTTGGGTTGGGTGAGATGGGACATACCACCCAAAAGCACCCATGGCCATACTCAACTTAGTCACAATTACAGAGACTAATGTTCCAGCTGGGCAAAAACCTTCTCGTGGTCCCTCCACGGAATTCAATCCTGAGTCAACTAGCTCGAGAGTATAGTTAGACGACCTCTGTGGCGCAGCGGGCGAAGGTCCGCCTGCGGCGCAGGAGGTTGTGGGTTCGATTCTCGCCTCGGGGCAAATGTTTGTACGATCTGCAAATATTTGTTCAGGGTGTTCTGGATGTTTTCTATGTATAATAAAAAATATCTATCTATGTATCGTATTATATTAAGTATATCAGTTATCTAGTACCCATAACACAAGCTCTGCTTAGCTCGGGGCTAGATAATGTTGTGTGAATTGTCCAGCATTATTTATATTTATTTATTTAATCAAAGAAAATTTATTTTGTTAATGCATATAAAATAATAGCATCTGCCCGCGGCTCCGCACGCGTTCATTTGGGATGAAAGTAGCCTTTATTTTAAATGTTTGGTCTGCATCTGCATCTATTCTAAATTTCAGCCCGATGCGTAAAGTAGTTTCGGCATGAAGAAGTATTAAACATCCAAACAAGGGTAAGCCGTCGAAAATGTCGGAATATCACTGCAATAAAGAAAGATAAGGCGTCGTCGTCGTCGGTCGGATAAATTACCGGAACATTTCCGAAATCACATGTTCAAGATAAATATGCAGAAGGGTAGGGAATTGGATATTTTTTCCAAATAACTAACGGTACAATTCAAAATTAGAACCATAAAACGATAGTAAAAGTGCTTTTTAGTGGAGACCACGACTCAGCAAACGTAGTGTAAGAAGCCCTACGGCCAGGTGGGATAATGACCTGCGAAAGGCTGCAGGCAGATGCTGAATGCGGCAAGCTGAAGACAGGGCGCTATGGCGCTCATTAAGGGAGGCCTATGTCCAGCAGTGGACGAATAGAGGCTGATGACGATGATATAAGATAAGATATAGTATTCCCATTCGTTACCGTAATTGGAAAGAAGCTCAGAAAGGGCGGACGTCGTCGCCGAAGCTATTTGTCGGATGGATTCGCTGATTACATTGAAATCCAATTCTGCACGATTTATATACCTTTACGACCGAGCTCGTACGCGATGTTATATTTTTAGAAGCGTTAATGTGACTCAGGGTTTTAAATCTTCAATGATTCCCGTTGTTACTGTGCTTTTAACTTGAACTGTTATTGTTACAATGAAGTTATATTTGTTTCTCAGTTGTTCTGTACGCCAGAGTAAAAATTTATCAACAAAAATATTTTATTATGCTTGTCATGAGAAACTGAACTAAACAGACAGCTATTTCATCAAAAACCGGCAAACATCCACTGCAGGACATGACTGAGGCCACGCTTAGCCGACTGACATTCACACGCTGAAGAAGGCCGCCACAAAAGTTTTCAAAAGACAATACATACTAATTTATGAAATGAAAATTAAGTAGTTACCTTGTTTGTAAACTTTTTAAGACTAAACGGCTGAATGGATATTCAAGGAATTAACAAGAAGGTAGATTGTGTCCTGGGATATATTACTTTTTACCCACGAATAACGGACATAGCCGCAAACAGAAGGTAGTAGGCACGTCATAACATTGTTCTAAGCGTCATGAAACTTTAAAATTAATACAGGATTCAAGTGCTAAAAATTTACCTTTGTCCATGCGATCTTTATTTAGATTGTATTCTCGACGACCTCTGCGCCGCAGCCTTCTATGGTCCGTCTGCGACGCAGGTTCGATCCCCGCCTCAACACAAAAGTTTGTACTATCTGCAGATATTTGCTACGTATTCTGGGTGTTATTTTATAATTGAAAAAATATCTAGCTATGTAATAATAATACCGTTTAACGTTGCTTAGCTTGGGGCAAGATGATCCTGTGTTAATTTTCCAGCATTATTTATTTATTTGGCAGAAGGAACTTCCTCTCATACTACTAACCTGCAAATAGCAGTCCAATGCAGAGTAGAACTCCTCCAGCGATGAGTGTGCCAGTCCCCGTCTCAGCGCCTTCAGGTGTCGGTACCGGTGTGTTTGAGTACTCCACGCCGCCAGCTATCAGGAGCGCCAGACCTGGAAAATACTTCTTATTAGTTAAGGCATAGAGATCAAGATGCTCCTTTGGGGTGAAGTGATGCAGTGGGGTTGATATAGAGAGCACTGGAAGATGTCTAGCTGTAATATGCGCCCTCTGCGCCCACCGTAAATGATTTTTTCCAGTAGCTAAAAAGCCGTTTAAAAGGGTCCGGTAACAATCCACCATCACAAGAAAATAAACGGATCTTACGGCTTTAATATTAGATGGAACTTTCTGTTACATATTTCCAAAAAACTGTTTAAGAAAACTATAAAAAACTAATACTAAACATTTGTAAAAGATGATCAATGAATTGGAAGTCCTAGTAGTTCATTCATTAAATCCATACGAAATCGTGGTTAGAAAACACTACCGTTATTTTCACCGGCCATAAACTAGGAGCCTGTAAAAACTATAGGATGGCTGTTTCGCTAACACCCTTATTTACAACAAGGTGCAAACTGTAGGCTTAAGTGCTTCTCGAAAGTTTACTGTTACGCGATGGTCAAGTATGATAATACCCGGCCTTCTGGGTACGGCACAGACTCTACAGTAGGTACAGATGGTGTGATATACTATACCCTATATGGCTATGGTAAAATATGGCGTGTCTGAGTCACTTCGTAGTGTAGAAAATGTAGAAACAGGCTATCAAAAGGTGGTTTCGCTGACTTGAGGAAGTAATAATGATGACAGGTTTTACAAGACGAGGATAATTTTATTTTAGCGTCACAGTTTATTTTAGTAGCCATGATTTAATCCTAATATCCTATCTCACTCCTACTAATATTATAAACTAGCTGCTGCCCATGCCTTCGCCCGCGTTTTATCGGGATAGAATAGCCTATGTTATTCCAGGTCCCAAACTATACCGATACCAAATTTCAGCCTAATCTGTTCAGTAGTTTTTGGGTGAAAGAGGAACAAATATCCAAACATCCATACATCCATCTATACAAATTTTGACATTTATAATATAGGATGTAAAAGTTTGTAAGGATGGATGTATTGATATTTGTTACTCTTTCACGCAAAAACTACTGAACCGATTAGGCTGAAATTTGGGAGGGTATAGTTTGGGACTTGAAATAACATATAGGGTATTTTTTATCCCGATTAAACGCGGGCAAGGGCGCAGGCAGCAGCTAGTGTTTTAAGATAAAGACAGCGATGGTGTGGTGCATGTGATAATATGATAATGCCAAACGAAATTACGCTCTTGCCATCGGCATTATTGAAACTCGTGGTTGTAAAACGATCTTTGACACAAATTGGTTGAAATTGTAGCCAATTTTAGATATCGCACCAAAATAATTAAAAGTAAAAGTACAAAGATTTTTATTTGCCGGAACAGATGAGTAATGTACGTACAGCAAATTAACCTTAAATAAAAAGAAAAACTGTTAAAATCGGACTCCACTCAGCATGTGCTATGATAGAGCAGCATCATATCATAGCGCTGTCAAATTGCTGCTATATCTAAAATACTATGGCTATGTGGGTGCAATACGATAACAAACAATATTTAATTTTATCTCCTGGTAGTATCACAAATAAATATAATCCAGAAACCTTGCTAAATGTTGACTGTACAAAATTTCGTGGATGTCAATGGAAATATTTTTTTTTATTGAATAAGTAAATGGTGTTGGATGCGATTGGGAATCTTTTCTAGACGTGGTGGGAAGGAGCCATAAAGACGTTGAAAGGATTACGCCTGAGTCTATTATTTATTAGTTCTAAGGATTTTGATAATCCAGTGCGTATTTCTATGTAGTGGTATTTCGTTTTGTACTAAAGTACCTACCTCTACCTTACCTCTACCTATATTGTGTGATCGATCTAGAAAACTAAAGTACGAAACAGCCACTTTAAATTTCTGATTGATAAAAAAATCCTTTGTAGTGTGTGTGTAAAGACAAGTAAGTTCTTTGTAAAGTAAGCATGTAAGGACTAAAAACTTTGGGTAGATACCTAGGTAATTTTATGTTAAAAGCATTCATTGGAGCGTAACGAACTGATTCAAACCGATTCACCTTGAGATCAACGGACCTACTAACCATTTTTGCCCCGAAGCCATTCTGATTGTGACATAATTTCGATCATTTGAATATAAACTAGATAGTCCAGTTTTGCTATTCATGTGCGATTGTGATGACGACATACGAGCGTCTTCACTGGTGTTTTGATGGCAATGTTTTCCTTGGGGTGAAATATCGTTGTTTTCCTGTTTTCCCTCGGAACAAAGGTCAGCTACAACAGGCCGAATAATTTACGTGTGTAATGTGTGGAGATAAGATGGCCTCACTCTTATATAGTTTCTTGAACTTTGTAGTCACCTTCGTGTTGATTGTTTTAAAATCTCGCAGAGTCAGTTAAAAATACTGCTCCTGTGTAGCGAACTCAGCAGCAGTATTTTTAACCGACTTCATAAAAATGGGGAGGTTCTAATAGAACTACGTTCAGTTAGATTGTTTTTTTCGTGTAAGTTCGCCGATTTCAGATCATTCAAATTGGACACAATAGTGGACCAATTTGAATCATCTCGAGATCGTCTCATAAATATTTTATGCCGAGGATATTTTTTTTTAAATTTTAGACAACATTTAAATTCTTACATTCTTAATTACACTCACACAAATTTAATAAGATACATAATAGAAAAGTTAACTTATTATGAATATGTACAAAGGCCCGAGGATATTTCCCGAGGGATTATAGTATGTGTCCGCAAAACTTGAAAAATAGTGGTTTTTAGTTATTTAATATAATCAAATTATGGTTAAAGATATTTTATTTCTCAAAGAACATTGTTCACTTAAAGAGAAAAGTTTTTACATTTGTACTTAGATTATACCATTCAAATTAGTTTTGGTTCAAGCCATTGCCTACAAATACTAGGGTATATATCGTATTCGCGTCAAAAGGGGGTCAGTTTATTCAATACTCCAAAACCAGATGACTCAGAAGCATCGCAGCAAAGTTCATTGTTTCCAAAACAGAGATGAAGCGTTTTTATCTCATTGTATTCACACAAAATGATTGCCGGAAACATATCGTTCCAGCTTGTAGTAGGGGGCAGATAATTGGAGTAATTATCATAACCTGAACTAAAAAGCGAGGACGGCTAATTGGGACCCATAACAAGTTAAAATAATTGGAACGCGTCAATTCTACGCAGTTTCCGGGTAGAGTGACGTGGTTAAACGGAGATGAGAGTTAACGTGTTAAAATGTTAATTCAACAAAGGTCTATGACCTGGCCTGACCTCTAGTTAAGGTCAAACTTCAGTCTCTCAGTCCCCAGCTAGATCTACCTCTAGATTCATGTAACGCAAAACACAAAAGGCGAAGATGAATGACTACCGAGCAAAGTTGCTCCGTTCAATATCCTCGCAATACATATGCCCTCGTGCCTCTAACTACAATTTTGAACTTTAGGTCTGCTTTATATTTTTTTACCGACTTCAATAAAAGGACGAGATTCTCTGTATGGCTGTGTATGTTTTCTTTGTGTATGTTCGTTAATTATTCCGTTAATTGTGGACCTATTTGGATGATTCTTTTGCTATTGCATAGAGAATGATCCCGAGGATCGTCCCATGAAAAAAATATTCCCGAAGGATTAGTATTTGTCACGCAAAACTTTAAAAAAAAAGGTGTAAATTTTAAAGAACTAAAGTTCTTCAAAACCTCTTCTTAAAAACTATAATACTTAGTAACCGACTTTTAAGTCTGTTATTATTATAGTTTTTAAGAAACAATCAAATTATTAAACAGCTTTCTCACATACAAAAGCTGATATTGAGAGGGAACGTAGGGCTCTGTCGGTCAGATGCAATATGTTGGCCCGTAGGTTAGCACGTTGTTCTGCCTCAGTCAAGTTGACTTTGTTTAAGGCATTTTGTCAAAACTTTTATACGTGCAGCCTGGTGGTCCGATATACGCAGAGGGCCTACAGTGCACTTCGGGTCCAGTACAATAACGGGTTCAAGATGCTGATGGGTCTGCCACGGTTCTGTAGCGCATCAGGAATGTTTGCGGATGCACATGTTGATGACATGAACTCAATTGTTCGCAAAAGGATTCCGTCCCTGATGCGCCGCACCTGCGCCAGCACCCACAGCTTACTTGCAATTGTAACTGATAGTTTTAGTTTCAATTCTGGCATCATGAGTCACTAGGTTGTAAATCAACAACGGCCACTCGCCCCACTTGTAACCCAATAACAGTTGAATTTTTTTATTAATTGATTATTTGTTCTATAATTCTACTAACCATTCTCAATTTTAACTATATGTGTTACTAACAAAAAGGATTTTTAATGTCTGAATAAATTAATTTTCAATTTCATTTTCAAAAACGATTTTAATCTCCTAATTCCTAACTAAAATTGTTAAATCCTCATCAAAATTACATAGATTAAACCGAGATTCCTCAGATGAATCGTAGATAAGTACTCGTACCTATACTGCGGCTGTCCCAAACCAAAATCTAGTAAGAGCCATTTTTTGCGTCATCGTTCTTTGAATGTTCATGATCAACCAAGTCCAATAAAAAGATGATAAAAAAGTTAGTAGGTGTAAATTGAACTTCTGAGATGAGTCTAGTTGTTAGAATGTCCGACGTACTTAATTGGAAGACAATCGATTGAGTCATAAAGTTACACAATGAGAAGCCCTTATCTAAGCCTGTTAGCGTATGATTTATCAATTCAATATTAGCTAGTGAGAATAATTTGTATTACTAGGAATGTACACGGTGCCACAGAACATGTGCCTAGGTTAGTTCATTTTCCTTTCGTGCGATGAATGGTTTTTTGTGAAGAACTAGATAATAATGCATGATGTCACAAACGAATTCGATTTCCGAAATTTCGAAAAAAAAGTCTTTCACGTTACTCGATTATATACAGACTAGTTTCTGTCCGCGGCTTTGAACGCGTTGTTTCTATAGAAACTTGTAAAGGTTATTTCTATCTCATGGAATGATTTATGCATCATCAGCCCATACACGTCCACTGCTGGACATAGGCCTCCCCCGTACGACGCCACAAATAGCGGTCCTGAGCCGCCTCCATCCATCCATGATTTATGCATCGAGCTTCAATCTATAGAGTCACAATATACAAATTACAACAGTCAGAAAAGGTCCGAGCGCTTCTAAGTACATACCTAAACATTGTTAAAATATTTTATGAGTTATGAAGAAGCCTATGTTACTCCACGTCTATACCCAAATTTATGCAATATATCGTTCCGATCTGTTCAGAAGTAAGTATTGACGTGAAGAAGTAAAATACATTCATCCATCCAAACTTTCGTATTTATAATAATATATAGTATAAAACAAAGTCGCTTCCCGCTGTCTGTCTGTCTCTCCCTATGTATGCTTAGATCTTTAAACTACGCAACGGATTTTGATTAGGTTTTTTTTTAATAGATAGTGATTCAAGAGGAAGGTTTACATGTATAATTTAGTATTAGCATTACACCCGTGTGAAGCCGGGGCGGGTCGCTAGTTTATAATATTAGTGTGATACAGTAGGCAATTGTTTTATGACTAAAATTACGTCTTTTTACCAAAGATGTAAATCGTTAGATATGCCCTGACACCAAAAACTGTGGCATTGTCTTTGAAGTATGTAGACGTGCGCGCCGCGCCGGCACGCGCCGCTGTTTTCTCACGCCGCCGCCGCCGTCTCTATCAGTCGCGTCGGTGCGACGACCAGCAACCAGACCGGAGAATCTGTTCAAAACTCTCCAATAAACATATCATTTATCCCTCTAGTCTTAAGAATGTAGTCTCCTTCAAGGTTTTCTGTGATTGCGGTTGCTAGAAGGAGTAGAAATCTTCAGCGCACCACTGCTATGTTTCTTAGAGAGTTTTGATAAAACAGATTATCTATACAGTCTGGTCGCTGGTCGGCGCGCTGACTGATCGACTACACATGGGGCAGCGGCGGCGCGGCAGTGGATAGTCTCGAAAAAACGCTCGCTCCTTTCGCTGTTATTACTAGAGTCCGGTATTCAATAACTAACTCAGTACCTGTTAGCATGGTCCTAAAATATCTAACGCTATTGTAAAATCCGCATACCGCTAGGGAATAACTGTGCAAAGCGAGCATCGTGCCTAACCGACCGTGAGCCATAACTACCCAACGCTTCAATACCTATACTTACCTAACCTATCATCTACGCATAGATACTAGCGGACCGTTCACCCGTAAAGTTATGTAGCTGCAACAAGTATTTGGTATTTCTAACCAAATCGGTTAGAAATATATTGGGTAGAGATCAGGGCAGGTATAGAGTATTGTAACGTTATTGGGTACCAGTTGGTACTAGCGGAATTGAAACAAAATACCCAACTAATAATCGGTAGCCAAAATATCTAATAACTCCTATGCTTAGTTATTACTGTGTACCTTAAACTAAATACCGACCTATCAAATGAAAGCTCTTGTAGCCTAGATCGAGCTATTTTTTTTTGTTTTGAAATATGAATTCGTACATCGCTTTCTACAACAAACTTAGCGAACCAATTTGACCGTTCATCCAGGAGAAAGCAAAAAACAATAAGAAACCCATTTTTAAATGGTTTATTGATTTTTTATTATTTTTGCGCCTTACGTCTTGCAATGGCAATTTCAAACCGTCATAATATGTAGCTCCGGAACAGTAAATTTATTGTAAACTATGAGGGTGACATGATCACTCTGATCAAACCCTCTTTAATGAATAAAGATATAAAAAAAAACTCGAAACAGACGATTCAAACTAAAACAGTCACGACGTTACGGTTAGGGGCTAACTACGATTTAATTTAAAATACCTACATAAGAGACAAAAATCAAACCACGCCGGCGCGGCGGCGCCGCCACGCTGACCGTGGAAGTCGGCGCGCCGCCGCCGCCGGCAAATTTAGGGTCGCACGTCTAAGTCTGTGTACCACAGATTAGCTAGTAGTTTTACTTTGTTAGTATAGTCCGGTCGCAACGCTACAGCAGCGGAAGGAAAAATAATAGTTATTTAATTATATCACAATCCTAAGTGTGAAATGTTACGCCTTTGGATTTATTTGTATTTTAACAATTTATTGTTGCATTTGCGAAATGCACGCGATGGCATTTTGAGACACTTTTCAACAAAAAATGCCAAAGTTGAGTGAGCGAACTCATTTCGCGTGGCACTCAAAACGGCGCGGTCTCACTACGGTAAGGGCCTATCTAACGATTTACATCTTTGCTTTTTACTGTAAAGCGTTCTAAGCGTTGTGGGCTGTAGGTTATTTTCGGGGCTCATGGTTCGTTCCAAATGGGCTATTCAAAACATTCCCACTCATACACAACACTATAATTAAGTATGTATCTCCTTTGTTATAAAGAGGAATACAAATCATACAAATTGTCGATGTACAAAACGTACCTACTTAGGTATGACTCAATTGAGACCATCCACTCGATGGACCGACGACATAGTAACGGTCGCAGGGAGTCGATGGATGGAGGCGGCTCAGGACAGCTATTTGTGGCGTCGTATGGGGGAGGCCTATGTCCAGCAGTGGACGAGTATAGGCTGATATGATGACGATGACTCAATTAAAAGATTTGTTTAAAATTGTTGTAAAACATTTTTATCATGGCTTTATTTTAATGCATAGAGAAAAACTTAGGTTTTACTAGTTCGTTATCGTAAATTATTTAAACGACAAAATGCCATTCCGAAAATAGTCTTTACTCAGAACGATAGCACGCAAGGTGACTCAAACACATCATTATTGCATTTTAAAATAAGGTCTATTATGACATCATTTCTTAATGAAGTAAACATTTGTAATCTTTAGAACATAAAGACAATATATTGATAAGAATGAGCTTTTGTAACAACGGTCCGTTTTAGATACGCAATTCTTTTGTATTTATGGTAGAGTCCATTTAATATTTATATCCTACCAAGGTAGTATCACAAAGTATTTGTTTTTTACAAGCTTTTATTCTCTACTTGCCCTGTAAGTTCGGTGACAATGCTATGTCATGGTACAGTCAGCGTCAAATTGATATGAGCGTCGAGAGTAGTCAAAGTAGCTCTCAAAGATGATATTTCAAGTCAAATGAGTTTGCATAATACCTTTGAGAGCTTTGTTTGCTAAGATAATTTTGAACACCCTGACTGCTCATATAAATATAAAACATTGAGTAGTAAGATATTTTGAACACCTTGGGTACAACAATATGATAATTCGAACTGTGTACATCAAATTGCTTTTATGTTTTTCAGATCATCTTGACTACTCTAACGCTCATATCAATTTGACGCTGACTGTACCATCGAGCTGGTGGAGACCGATGATGGAGATCGAAGGTGGCCATAGGAACTCCTAAACGAAACGACTTAACCACGTCGAGTTTGGGATCGTTGGATTTGTCTTCCCAAGCACTTTGTTCTTAGATGTCATAAAAATTGATTTAGCTTGCTTAAAAAAGTAAAATAAATATAAAGGTTCTATGTAGAAATCCGCCCCGGGTACCAACCCACGCTAAGCCGCCACTGCACCAGTCTCACCTAAACGTGCTAAAGCACTAATTCCCCAATTCAAAATAAATTGCAGCACATTTACGCAAGTTACGGAGCGCCTTATTGGATTAGGATTAAGCACCGGTATATGTGGGCGGACTTCCTTCCTACGTGGGCAGACTGCTAAACCGAACCGGCATGTATACCCACCCACCCATACTCAATAGGTAGAGGTACAGAGAGCACCATCTATAGGCAACCATACTGTTAAATTGTTAAGTTTGAAGCCGAAGATATAAATAAATAATCCTGGACAATCCACACAGCATTATCTAGCCCCAAGCCAAGCAGAGCTTGTTAGTTATGGGTATATAACACGTACTTAACATGACTGATATACTTAATAAAATATATTATATAGAAGCATAAAAGCCATTTTTTATTACACACAGAAAATACCCAGAATACCAGAGACAAATATTTGCAGATCGTACAAACGTTTGTCTCAAGTCGAACCCGCAACCTCCTGCGTCGCACATATATGTATTTACATATAAATAACATATACAACCTGAATCTCTCTGTAAAATTAAGATAACAAAATGTTCTTGTTACTGGCTACGATTTTACTTTGAACCAAATAAGTATTATAGTTACTAAATACTTTGAACCGCCAAAATATTTGAACAGCTGCACCGATTTTCAGTTCAAGTCGCCAAATAAAAACGTCATCAACATCATTTTCCTTAGGATCTATGAGATGCCAGAGTCAGACACACGCGTCCAACTTATACAGGATAAAAATGAATTCCTTGGCATTCTTTTAAACCAAGACACCGCTAATGACACCTAACCCATTGGAGCTAATATTACGCAAATCAAAAATATAAATAGGAAGTCATATCATAGCTGTATAATAGTATAACATGCCTCATTTTTGTCGCATTTACAAACTGATGATAAACCAAACTTTGTACCTGTGGTGGTTGTTACCTATCGATTGAGCTCTCTGTACCTCACCTACCTACGCCTGCGGTTGAAACTGAATCCATTGCAGACGCAATCAATAACGACATGGCAAGACCAGGTGTAAGGAACGTGATACTAGCTTTTTATATTAAGACATGTAATGAACAGATGCGATTGACCTATCAATAGGTTCTGTGGTTATTTAAGATGACTAAGCTTTTATTTTTGAAGAAAATATTAAAGATTTCGAGCTATTGAGGACACAGAGGCGAGATAAGGCGACAGACGGACATACCTACTTCACAATAGTGAAGTGCATGAATGCAGCTAGAACAGCCAACTATGATTTTCTAATCAATGTCTTACTATAAAATAACTGACGCAGATGACCCAATAAAGTTGACAATATAAATAAACGAAGAACGCCTTATAGTAATTTAGCCAGTTACATATTATAAAGTACTTCGTCTTCATTCGCCTTAGACACCTTACACTAGTGTATTCCACTGCTGAGCAAAAGACTATCCTTGGCCCCTCCACATATTTCGGTTGTAATCGTTTATTTTTCAAAATATTTCTAACATTAAGCTAGAACTCTAGTCTCCAGTGGTAGCTACAATGTATCAAATAAAATCGTTACGAAATTGACGATATGGGAAGATCGACAATTTCGTCACGATTTCCTCGAACTTAGCAATCCAAATATTGTGGAAGCTGTATGTGTCACCATAAGACCATTGCTACATAAAAGCAGTGTACCTAACAAAGTAACGCATGGAGCCGTGATTCACGACTCGTACTCTGTATTCTTGTCGAAAAACGAGGATTCTCAAAAGCAAGGACAACTGGAACTATGTACATATACTTAATATAATATCCGCTTTAAGATTGCATTGATCAAGAAGCTATATTTCATCCCAGCTGCAAGATTAAGATTATTCTCTAGATTAACATCAACTTAGTTTTAGGCACAGAACTGCATTATTTTTGTGGTCGTATTAAATATTAAAAAAAAAACCTTTAGTCCTTTCTTTGATCGTATAAGAAACTATATCTAGATAGCTAGTGTCTAGCTAGCTAAATAGTGCTAATTATTCCCATAAGCAGCCATTTCATTTCATTCCAGCAATAAAAGACTATAATATAGACTCGTTCCACGCGTTAATTCACTTTTGACAGCTGGAGTGACAATCATAGGCGTGTACGTGTTAAAAGATCAACTTAAACGTGTGACGTGAGTACTTATAAGGTTCTTCTAGCTAGATTTACAACATCTTGTTTAGTACGCTCTTCTTGAGGATTCCATTCAACCCGAGTACCTTTAGCTCTTTAGCTGTCTACATTCATGAATAGTATTATTTTCAAAGAAATTGAAAGCCCCTATCAATTCCTCCTTTCAATGAGATTCAATTCAAGTCAACAAAGCGAGTAAACAAATATAAGCGAAACTAGAGCGACCGGTTCGCCCGCGCTAGCGCCTGGAGCGTTGCGAAAATGGGTTGAAGCGGATGCAAGGCAGCGGCAGCCAAGCCAACGCATTAGACATTCATTAGACCGGCTTTCACTGGCGATGGAACTGGAACAATAAACACCTACACACCTACCACACAGCTCTACTCATACAATAATTGTATAGGTCTACTTCTAGTACCCTTAAGAATTTTTTAGATCGATAACCTTTTTACTATTTACATCGAAGAAGTAGGCTTTCGTCGGTTTGTGGTTGGTTACAGATAGATGGAGGACATTATAATTTGGTGACGTTTGGTTTCTTATGCCTTCTATGCCTTTCATAATAATATTCACTTACAACACAACAATAAAGCTGACTAAGCTGAGGCAGGCAGGACCTTTTTGGTTCACATGCTGGAGGTACTTTGTTAGAATTCATTATAATTTTATCTTGTAAGTTGCCTATATTTGTGTATTTCTATATATTATAATTTGTTTTGGTTTTACATCTGCTCGGAAAGTTGCCTTTTTTATTCCTTTTCCAAATATAAGATAGAAAGTAAGTCATTGCAGGCATATAGGAATCCGGGAGGAAAAACTCTATGGAATTTCATTTCTCACTCGTTTTAGCGGGAGAGAAAACTGTATGGAAATCCATTTCTAACGTGTTATTTTTTTTTAATTTCCTAAAATATCGGCCGGTAGCTATGGTTATTTTCATAATAGGTCAAACGACAAAAAGTTTTTACTCCAAGTCCGCGTGCCTCTTCCGATTTCCGGACAATATTTTGAAAAAAGAACCCAAGTGATAAAGGCTGGCCCGGGAAGTTCTTCTAATTTTGAATTTGGTGTAGGCAATTTTATTAATTCTACAGAATGTCGTCGAGTCATAGTGAAAGTTTTATGACACCGCGAGAAACAAAAGAAACTGCTCAAACAGTGATTGAGAACCTATTGCCCAAGAAATCCAGAAATAAATACAACAAGACTTATGAAGATTTTGGTCTTGGAAAAACGAGAAAAAAGCAAGTTCTTTTTCTAATAATGTTTTGCTGATCTACTTTAGTGAAAAAGCGAAAAAATACAAGCCAAGTACCTTGTGGTCTTTGTATTCTATGCTGAAAAGTACGCTTTTGGCACAAAACGACATCAATAACATGGACTACAAAAAACTGACAGCATTTTTGAAAAGATAATCAGAAGGATTCCGTAGTAAAAAATTTTAAGTGTTTACCACAAAAGATGTAAATAGTTTCTTGTAAAATGCTCCAGACAGGGACTGTACAACCCCGAGTTTGGGTTAACCCCTTGCAATGGGTAACACTTTCATCGATCTGCGCATTTCGATTGGGTTACCCTTTATTCGGGTAACCCGTATAAAACACATGTGAAAGGGTAACCCTTTCATTGGGTTATATCAACGATAGGGTTACCCTTTACACCCCTTTACTCTATTGTTGCTATAACCCAATGAAAGGGTTACCCTTTCCGATTGAAGAAGTTACCTCATTGTATGTGGTTTTTAATGGTTTTTAGTGTTACACTGTGATTATCATTTCTATTGCAGTTGAAATGACTACTCAGTTAAATATCTGAACACTGACTAACGTTGTTCGATAGGTATGCATACATCATCATCATCATCATCAGCCTTTATCAGTTCACTGCTGGACATAGGCCTCCCCTAATGAGCGCCTAATGCATACATACCTACTTACAATTACAAATGATTTGAAAAAATATTTTTAAAACCGCGGCAGCGGCGGCGCGGGTGAGGATCCCGAAAATACTGAGATCTGTTCAAGCCAAACTCCACATGAAATATTTGTAAACAAACAATTACAAAAAAGTGCATGACGCATGCTAGGCGTCGAGTTTTAGATATTTATATTTGTTAGCAATATTTATTGAAGGAACGATCTCAAATTGACAAGGAATTTAATTTGTGTATTAAAATACATCATAACATAACAGAGTAAATTGTAATTTTAAGTATGAGCGGTTTCTTTACAAATATTACTGCAGTCAATCTGGCAAGGAGGCGACGGCGCGGGCAGTGCGTTACCAAGGATACAGATTCCCGAATGGATCCGCGAAAAGATTAATATATATGTACATATGTACCTATAGCCGCGAGACTTCTTGAAACGCAACTTGAGCTTAAATTTAGGTAAGTAGGTACCTACCTATTTTCTTAGGTACCTACTAAGTTTCTTGTAGGCATCAATCTATCAGCAATCTACACTACCTAGGTAGTCTAAGCGAAGTAAGATTACCTAATCTGTGGTCTAGGTACCTAACCTAGGTAGGTTAGTAGATACATTATAGGTAGATAAAGTACCAACTAACCTATCTAGATATTTTGTATATCTATCTACATTATAAGTACGTACCTACCTACTTCGGTCATAGATTAGGTACCTGCCTACTTTATGTGACTACCTAGGTACTCACTAAAAGTTAGTAAGTAGGTAGGCAGTTAGGCACCTAGGTACCGACTACTACGAAATTTCCTTAATAATACCTACTTAGACACCTTACCTACCTAAAATAAAAATTAAAAATGGACAATCCACATTAGCATTATCTAGCCCCAAGATAAGTAAATAAATAATGCCGGACAAATCACACAGCATTATTTAGCCCCAAGCTAAGCAGAGTTTGTATTATGGGTAGTAGATAACTGATAGGTATACAGGTAATACAATACGAGTATCTACATAGATAGATATTTTTTATTATACCTACATAGAAAACGACTAGAACACCCTGAACAAATATCTGCAGATGGTACAAATATTTGTCCCGAGGCCGGAATCAAACCCGCAACCTCCTGCGTCGCAGGCGGACCTTCGCCCACCGCGGCACAGAGGTCTTCAAACCTAAGTACTAACCTACTTACATTTAGGTAGGTAAGGTACCTATCGGGTTGGCTGTAAGTTCTGCTTCTGCCTACTCTGGAAATATATATAAATATATATACATACATGTAGGTAAGATTTATAGTTCAGTTACTTTAATATAATTTCGGCATAATTTGCATTTGCTATTGCTGTTTTCTGCGTCGTATTCAAAGTATCTATGCACGGCATCTCTTCTCGGCAAAGGCATCATTCACTCACTTAAACTTAACTCACTACGATGTTCCTAGTTCCTACTTCCGAGTCCAAGTGGCGAATGACAATAAAATTAAGACAATTGCCACGGGCACATCAAACAATTTGCTGCTATAAGGTCAAAGGTGCCGCAACCCGCTTTGAGTTCGCGCCGCTCGCGCCGACACGCGCCGGTCGGGGCGCGGCGGCGCTCTTTATACATAAAAAAATATTATTTTCACCCTTACGCTAATCAAATAGAGATTAGTTTGTAGTATACTTACTTTAAAATAAAACAGTAGGGTTGGTCCGGCAGTTCAAAGCACTCAAGAAACTCGACTTAGAACTTCAATCAAAGTCGCGCAGCGAGCTATGCCCTGAGTTTTTCGGAAGGATAGGAATAGGAATGTACCTAAATGATGAACGTAACGAATAGGTAAGTTCATCGGACAGAGAACCATAGTCATCGACATTCTAAGAATTAGCAAGCTGAAGTGGCAGTGGGCTGGCCATAGGTATCTTGCGAAGAACCGACAGCCACTGGGGTAAACGTGTTCTTGAGTGGAGACCACCACTCGTTAAACGTAGTGTAGGACGGCTTCAGGCCAGGTGGTATGACAACCTGCGAAAGACTGCAGGCAGGGAATCGAACCCGCAACCTTCATGATGATGATGATTTACTACCTAATCCTATGATTAGGTACCTAGTAATGCACAGGGTAACCGTGTTACAATGATGGAAAGGGTAACCCCAAACGTAGGGGTTATCAAATCTATCTAAAACCCAAAACTCTTTCAATAGATAACCCAGTCGAAAGGGTTTTGAAAGGGTTACCCCTAAAAGTCGGTTATTCATTGAAAGTGTAACCCATAAGCAAAGGGTTTTAAAACAACCTCTTCAAAAAAACCCTATAGAAAACCCTTGAACGGGTAACCAAATCAGTCCCTGGCTCCAGATGACAAATATTTGTTGATGAAGGTAAATTATGATCACACAATTGTTTTTTGATTCAGTACTTTATCATTTACTAGCAGTACCTCGCGGTTTCACCCGCGTAGTTCCCGTTCCCGTGGGAATTCTGGGATATAATATGTCACTCCCTGAAAAGTAAGATTTCTAATGGTAAAAGAATTTTTCAAATCGGTCCAGCAGTTTTGGAGCCTATTTGCAAATTATTGCCTATTGCTAATGCAAACAAACAAACAATCAAATCTTTCCTCTTTATAATATTATATAGTATAGATTGACAAAACCTACTGTGGTTTTCATGTTTTATAAATTTAACAGGTTATTTTGATTTTGGGAGTAAATGGAGCCTGTCGATCACAAGAACTAGTAGATATAAAAATGGAAGATGTAGAACTAAACGAGAATTTCATAATTGTCAAGATCCCAAATACTAAAACCAAAATACAGCGATCATTTTTGACATTGGACTTATTTTATAAGATTGTGAAGAACACTTAACCTGAAGAGCAATCGCTTTTTATTTTAGTACAATACAGAGACAAGAAATGTACAAAACAATTGGTTGGGAAAAATAAAGTCAGTATTTTTGCAAAGGGATTAGCTTCTTACCTTAATTTACCTAATCCACAAGAATACACTTGACACTGCTTTCGCAGAACATCAGCAACTATTCTGGCAGATACTGGTGCCGATCTAACCACAATCAAGCGTCATGGTGGTTGGAAATCGTCCACTGTTGCCGAAGGTTATATCGAAAATTCGATTGAAAATAAAATTCAAACAAATAACCGAATAACTGAATTGATAACTGCTCATCAAGACATATCTCTTCAGCCATCGACGAGCGCGGCGGTGCCGTCGGCACCTCCGCCAGTTCGCTCGCCAAAGTCGCCAGTTACATCCTCGAGTGCTGTGCCAGTCACAAACCTCGCGGACTAACATAAATCTCCCGGGAAAAAATATGAAATTGAGTTTCAACAACTGTAATAATGTTAATATAAATATCAATTCATAATTTATTCTGGTTTTTATTTTCCTCGAAGGTGTAATATAAAGCACTATGTATCACTCGGCAGAAAGTGCGATTCCTACCTCGTGTGTATTTGACACTTTCTCGCCTAGGTGAACAATGTACTATTCTTTATATCACTTCACATACTTTAATCAGATTTCAGCAAATCTTCTTGCAACATGATGGTGTTGAATTTTGAACTAAACAAAGAAATGCAGTTTCTTAGATCTTTCTGTGAATGTTTCTCTCGTTCGTTACAATCACTCTTTAACAACTTAAATATTTGATTATTGGCATAGTTATAAGTAAAACAGGTAGAAAGTATCAATGGTACGATTTTAATTTAGCGGTATAATCAGCTGTGCTTTACCAATACATAAAGTTATGATTAAACAACTGCAAAATGCTGAAGTACGTAGGTACCTGCATGCTGAATAATACTGGCAATTTAGTAAAATTACTTTAGGTACGATCCTCATCTTAAATTGGACCGGAACTCGCAAAAAGGCAACCAACAATAACACCATAAACATCGACGAATCTACATGCGTATCGTTGAAGTTTATATTCTTCCTTGCAATGCTAAGAAAAGTAAGTTGTTATTATAACTTTTACGAGTACGCTTTCTCGGGATTTCAGCTGCATGTTTGTTCAGAAATCGGAACCTTTCGAACAGGTTTTGGTCCGGGTTTTGGTTCAGACCATAAAGCGAGACAGTATCTCCCACGACGATGCCGCCACGCAAGACAAGAGCTTTTGTTGTTGGACTTGTAAATTAGAACTATAAGAAGGGACAAAGCCTCTGTACAAAACATGCTTATTTTATAGGTAACTATTTTTTGCCCTCGGCTTCGCATGCGTTGTTTCTTTGAAAATGTTTAACGGTTATTTCTATTCCGTGCTGATTTATGAGATAAAAAGCCTACCTACTTACATATGTGTTAATCCAGGTCTCGACTCTGCAATATTTCCTATCAATTTAAATTTTAAATGGACCGATTTATGCAAAATTGGTCTAACATCGATTTATGCAAAATTTATCTAACATCGGTTGGCATAGATTTAGTTGAAAAAATGGAGAGTAACATAAGCTACAAAACAGCACATTTTGTCGTGGTAAAACATCAAATTCCCATGGGAGATTTACGGGAATATATTCGTATTTTTATACGAATGTGAAGAAAATACATTATTAGCTGGTCCATTTACATTCCTTCTGAAGGATTAAATTTGCATGGCATTGCATGCACCCTTATTCTTCAATATTTTTTATATTAAAATCGAAGGTTTGCAAGATTTACCTAAATGAATAAGCGAATCAGGAAACTTCTTGTGGCTGTTTGCAGCCTGCAGAGTTTGTCGACCTTCGCTCATTGCTTGTGTCTATTTGGCTTTAGCATCTACTAGAAATGACCATATTATGATTAACTTATTTATTATTTTTAATAAGTGATTTTCGACAATTCACACTACATTATCTAGCCCCAAGCTAAGCAGAGCTTGTGCTATGGGACCTATGGGTACTACATAAGTTATATACACTACATATGTACATACATATTTGATATTTCTTATACAACTTGACTTGTAATACTGTCTATTCGATATTGCGAGGGAGATAATAATGTGCTTATTAATTTAAAATTTAGTTACTAACATAGTATATAGGTAGGTGTAACAATTTATGGTGAACAACTGAAATAAAATCTGATTGATTGATTAAATTGAGGGGAACCACGATCTTTAGAAAATGTTCAAGTCTTTTACTTTAATTCGTCCAATTAAATCTACTCCTCTGCATCGCACTAAAATATGTATGAGTCAACTCATTTTGATTAAATAAACACTTTGTCTTAAATCTAGAAGAAGCTAGGTACGTACATGTATATATTAAGTATATGCTCATTGATTACGCTTAAAGCTCTGTCTAGTCTAGCCTAGCCGTGTCTACATTTATTGTTGTCTGTGTACACTAACAGCCGTTGAGTCATCGCAAGCGCCACCGCCGACACTCGATCCGATACCATTTTACGACATCACATTGTAACTACCAGATTTATTTATGTTTGTACTTGCATATCCTATGAAACTTTATAGGATAGGGTGAACTGGTCAGTTAGCCGACCACCCCTGGTTTACGACCACTTTTTCGTAAATCCTTTAAAAATAGTCTAATTAAAACGAGCTTAAGTTCGTTTTGATTTTGAATGAAACAGCAGTATATCCCTTCCCTGCCGCGATACCTTTTGTTGGTCTATGAGACATGATGAACCTCGGGGACCCTCGGAAATACAGCCATAGCGGATGTATCGAATTTTGTTGTGCAATTCTATAAAAACAATATTGAGAGGACACTTTTTCAAACGTGAGTAAAACCATTTTTTTATTTAGGCTCATAGGTGGAAATGGCTCTTGCAATGTTTAAAAAGTATGTAATTTATCTCGGAAGCATTAATTTTAATGATAAAATAAGTTTTATACTTAAATAATGGGTGGTCGCCTAACTAACCTACTAAAAATACGATTCCATCATTTCTCGACCACATGGTCGGCAAATGACTGTTACTGACCAGTTTCATTTATGATTTATTTCCTCAAAACTGCATGATATGACATGTTGTACTTTGTAATTTATATCTTCATAATCAAAGATGTAAATCGTTAGATATGCCCTGACACCAAAAACTGTGGCATTGTCTTTGAAGTATGTAGACGTGCGCGCCGCGCCGGCACGCGCCGCTGTTTTCTCACGCCGCCGCCGCCGTCTCTATCAGTCGCGTCGGTGCGACGACCAGCAACCAGACTGGAGAATCTGTTCAAAACTCTCCAATAAACATATCATTTATCCCTCCAGTACTTAAGAATGTAGTCTCCTTCAAGGTTTTCTGTGATTGCGGTTGCTAGAAGAAGTAGAAATCTTCAGCGCACTACTGCTATGTTTCTTAGAGAGTTTAGATAAAATAGATTATCTATACAGTGGTCCTAAAATATCTAACGCTATTGTAAAATCCGCATACCGCTAGGGAATAACTGCGCAAAGCGAGCATCGCGCCTAACCGACCGTGAGCCATAACTACCCAACGCTTCAATACCTATACTTACCTAACCTATCATCTACGCATAGATACTAGCGGACCGTTCACCCGCAAAGTTATGTAGCTGCAACAAGTATTTGGGATTTCTAACCAAATCAGTTAGAAATATATTGGGTAGAAATCAGGACAGGTATAGAGTATTGTAACGTTATTGGGTACCAGTTGGTACTAGCGGAATTGAAACAAAATACCCAACTAATAACCAGTAGCCAAAATATCCAATAACTCCTATCCTTAGTTATTACTGTGTACCTTAAACTAAATACCGACCTATCAAATGAAAGCTCTTGTAGCCTAGATCAAGCTCTAATTTTTTTTGTTTCGAAATTTGAATTCGTACATCGCTTTCTACAACAAACTTAGCGAACGTCTTTGACCGTTCATCCAGGAGAAAGCAAAAAACAATAAGAAACCCATTTTTAAATGGTTTATTGATTTTTTATTATTTTTGCGCCTTACGTCTTGCAATGGCAATTTCAAACCGTCATAATATGTAGCTCCGGAACAGTAAATTTATTGTAAACTATGAGGGTGACATGATCACTCTGATCAAACCCTCTTTAATGAATAAAGATTTTAAAAAAAACTCGATACAGACGATTCAAACTAAAACAGTCACGACGTTACGGTTAGGGGCTAACTACTATTTAATTTTAAATACCTACATAAGAGACAAAAAATCATACCACGGCGGCGCGGCGGCGCCGCCACGCTGGACCGTGGAGGTCAGCGCGCCGCCGCCGGCAAATTTAAGGTCGGGTCGCACGTCTAAGTCTTTGTATCACAGATTAGCTGGTAGTTTTACTTTGTTTATAGTCCGGTCGCAACGCTACAGCAGCGGAAGGAAAAATAATAGTTATTTAATTATATCGCAATCCTATGAGTGAAATGTTACGCCTTTGGATTTATTTGTATTTTAACAATTTATTGTTGCATTTGCGAAATGCACGCGGTGGCATTTTGAGACAAAAAATGTTAAAGTTAAACAGGTCCAGCTAGCACCGTGTTTAGATGTACACTGATTCCAAATGAGTGAGCGAACTCATTTCGCGTGGCACACAAAACGGCGCGGTCTCACTACGGTAAGGGCCTATCTAACGATTTACATCTTTGTTCATAATATGGTTTACTAACACGTTAGATTGCGACCAGCAAAACTATGATACAATTAAAATGCAGACACTTTTCAAAAAGCATTCATGTGGTCGGCAATCGGTCTGCTACCGACCATGTATTTTTTTGATACGATATTTTTATACTTTTTTACCCATATCCCATCGTTTTTCGTCCATGTAACGTAACAATCCATTGTCCATTGTATCTAGAATATCTATCTACTAATGGTTGAATTTGGTAATGGTTTTGCATTGCATGTTTTTTTACAGATGGCCGATTGTTATTTTGGACCCTTAAGGTATTTACATAAAGCCCTTTTTTCAATGAAATGTAAATGGACGCCAACTGACGAAAATGATGGACGCAAACTGCTCGAAAGCGGTCGGGAACTGACAAAACAGCACTTTTTGATATTTTATTAAGTATTTAATATTTACAATTATAATATACGATAAAACTTGCAAAAACTAGTTTATTCAATATTTTTTCTATCAAGTTCAATAATTTTTAATGTTGAATCACTATCATTTTTATGAATTATGTTACTTCAAAGTATCCAAGTCGACTAAGTGGTCGTAAACCGGCACATTCCCTGGTATTGATGAAACTACTGCGAAGTTTCGTTACGTTATCAGTGCTACTAGCTGCAATACCCTTTGATTAGGTATTTAAATTAGGCACATAGGACTATCTACAATATCATCAAATGCATGAATTAAACTAAGCAAGCAGGGTTACTATGGAAACGGAGGATGTAACTGCTTGCGCATTTTAACGCTTTTTCAGATATCGATGATTCAGTATCAAACGAAAGTATCAAAGTCCTAACTTACAATTTCAATACAGTAGCGTGAACGATGTCAATGGCGTACGTCTAATCTTACATTACGAGAATCGGATATGCGTAGTGTAATCAAAGAGCTTTATTATTGCTACTTTACACCGCCAGAATACAAAGGCCTCTGTGATAGGATCAACATCCCAGTAGATTAGTCCTTGATGAAATGGGTAGTTGTCTTGACCATATTGAGAGAATACTGCGCAACACATAAATAAGGCTCCCTTGTTCTATTTATAGAAGTAGGTAGTAGTATTAGAATTATTGAATGTGGCTTCACACAGTCATGTTTTTCCAGGCTAAAAAATAGCCTCTATGTTAGGACTTTTCAAGGGTGCACTTCCGAAAAGGGAAAACCGAATTTCGTCACCAAATTTGGCACACACGTTCCTTTGGGGCTCTAAGACTCCCCTTAAAAGGATTTTCGGCGACTCGAAATATTTTTCAAATTATTGAATTTTTTGAGTATGCTGTTTAGCACGCTCTGGTATATATCTATATATATTTGTCGCCACGCTATAGGTGATTATGTATACATATGCACACACATATATATATATAGTAATGCGTATACATATGTATATTCCTATGTACAAGACTGTATATATAGACAAGATATATATAATTATATACAGTGGTGGTCACATAATTAAAGACACTGGAAGCATATTGAAATAACTAAGCTATTCCTCTGTATATATTTTATCAGACTGTCAACTTGCTGCACAATTAATTTTTATTTGTGTTGATATTGTGTAATGTTAAAACGTAACATTTACAACAAAACTTGCCTTTTTGCTAATGGTAGTGCCAAAATCAAGTTTATTGTGATCAATTAAGGGGTGTCTCTAATTATATGTCCACCACTGTATATACTATATACTCACCAACTCTCGGGTCATGCATTGCTTCACAGGATGCTCTGGTACATTTCAAAAATTAAGCTAAGAAAATCAAAGACTACAAGAAAATTCTTGCATCTATAAATATAGGTCCATAGGTCTACAATATAAATAAAAAAAAAATTGGATGTGCAAGACCTGGAATATGTCCCTCATAAAAATTTTCATTAAAATAAGAAGTAAGTAATAACACCTGGACTGGCCTGGAGTGTAAGCAAGTTTAGAGGGACCCTATTCTGCAAAACCAATTGCTTCTCTTAGTGAAGCGATTGGTTCAATGGGCTCGTCACAGAATCACCGCCAATTCATGAGTTTGGTTTTTTGTAAAGCAGGTAACCCTTTCCACCATTCCATGCTAATGTCCTGTTTATACATCATTCAAACAGTTACCTGCTGTGAATGGAAGTGCTTCCGGGCAAAATAAGCCTATAGTACTTACTATAGAAATCATTGTAATAAGAAACATTAATATTCTGATCACATAAATCCCTTGCGGATGTCATACTCACTTTAAATATTTATTGAGGAATAATTTTGCTTGCAAGGAATCAATATTGAAAAAAAATCTAAGTGCTTTTTGTTAAACCTGTATTCATGCATTCTTAGGAATTGCCATGACATTCAAACAAAATTTTGCTTGGCTATAAGTATTTACTTTTATAATGTTAATACTTTTTGATTTATTTATTTATTTTTTGATTTGTAATTAGCACATAACAACGTAACAAAAACTTGAAGGCACAATAAGGTACGGTAGGCGGTAGCATCGGCGAGAATATCGGAGCGTTGGCGTGCCTTGTTGTGAGTCCTGTTTCGATCCCCACCCTTCATAAAAATATCTAGTATTATAGGCTTAATTTTAAGATTCTTGGAGATAATTGAAAAAAAAACAGCATATTAAATGTACTTTATCCAGGGACACACTGTATATACTATATACAGTGTGTCCCTGGATAAAGTGCAACCCCGAAAGGGGGTGAAAGTAGATCAATAATTATCGACAAAAAAATAGAATATACTTTATTGATGAATTAAAATTTTTATTACTCACTAATGACTCTATTTAATAAAAAAAAGATTTTTTCCAAATTAGTGGGTCTATTTTGTTAAAATAAAAACCATAATCATGTCAGATATGTAATGATGACGATAAAATAACAAATAACTCACAAACGAGCTGGCTATCTTGACTTAAAGTTTAATTTTTGTATAAAAATTACATTTTTTATGCTGTTTTTTTTTTCAATTATCTCCAAGAATCTTAAAATTAAGCCTATAATACTAGATATTTTTATGAAGGGTGGGGATCGAAACAGGACTCACAACAAGGCACGCCAACGCTCCGATATTCTCGCCGATGCTACCGCCTACCGTACCTTATTGCGCCTTCAAGTTTTTGTTACGTTGTTATGTGCTAATTACAAATCAAAAAATAAATAAATAAATCAAAAAGTATTAACATTATAAAAGTAAATACTTATAGCCAAGCAAAATTTTGTTTGAATGTCATGGCAATTCCTAAGAATGCATGAATACAGGTTTAACAAAAAGCACTTAGATTTTTTTTCAATATTGATTCCTTGCAAGCAAAATTATTCCTCAATAAATATTTAAAGTGAGTATGACATCCGCAAGGGATTTATGTGATCAGAATATTAATGTTTCTTATTACAATGATTTCTATAGTAAGTACTATAGGCTTATTTTGCCCGGAAGCACTTCCATTCACAGCAGGTAACTGTTTGAATGATGTATAAACAGGATATTAGCATGGAATGGTGGAAAGGGTTACCTGCTTTACAAAAAACCAAACTCATGAATTGGTAGTGATTCTGTGACGAGCCCATTGAACCAATCGCTTCACTAAGAGAAGCAATTGGTTTTGCAGAATAGGGTCCCTCTAAACTTGCTTACACTCCAGGCCAGTCCAGCTGTTATTACTTACTTCTTATTTTAATGAAAATTTTTATGAGGGACATATTCCAGGTCTTGCACATCCATTTTTTTTTTTATATATATTATAGACCTATGGACCTATATTTATAGATGCAAGAATTTTCTTGTAGTCTTTGATTTTCTTAGCTTAATTTTTTAAATGTACCAGAGCATCCTGTGAAGCAATGCATGACCCGAGAGTTGGTGAGTATCATAGTTGATTGAATAATGCTAGTATCCGAGTTGATTTGTTTGAGTTACTGAGTACCAACTACACAATACTATACTATAAGTAGTAGTAGACAATGAATAACACATTATTCATATTGTTATCAAAAGTATGTTTAAAAGTAAGCAGCAGTAGGTATGAACTGGTGGCATAAGTCAACAGAAGTGTAGAATAAGTGTAACCTCGAAAAGGACGTTTTTTTCGTACATAATTATTATTCTCATAACATAAACTAGTACTTACCAACAATGGATAGCGTGCTGCCGAGTAAGCATAATCCAATTCGAATGCACACTGCCCGGTTCAAACTACTTGTCACTCGTCGGGAGAAGTAGCTTATTGGGCAGTTCCATCTCTGGTCGTTCGGCTGCTGTTCATAGGTCACTGTGGTGGGCTGGTAGACAGCGCTTGTAGGCATTCTGATCGATTTCCGAGCTGAGCGTCGCAAATAAAACAACACTTCACGATCACTGTCGCTAACCTTCCAATAATGGGTATACAATAACTACCGTAAGACCTTCCAAGCCAAGCACTCCACAGATAGAACTCGTAAACTTATAAATGCGGGAACATTTACGAAGCTAAACGAAAAAACAACGATCGAGCACAAGACGATGCTAAACGAAACAATGAGAAAGAAAATTGAGTCAAGTCAAGCGACGATGCGCCAAGCCGAGCAAGCAAGTTTGCTAAATATTGCTATGCTTCTAATGAACCGGTGCTGCCAACAACGTCGGAATTCTGTCTGTCGGTCGATTGATGGCTGGCCTATTGAGTGTTCACATTAGTTTTTCTGGCCTAAGTTTTGGTGCTTGAAAAAAAAAAATTAGTTTCTAAACGCAACGCAACAAAATTCATTTCAGCTTGTACTTCTCCGAAAGAGCGCTAAATGGCTATTTGCTGTCTTTTTGCGTAGAAGTAGAAGATATCTATGTACAATAAGCGACTAAGTGAGACTTCAGTCAGACACAGAAAGATAGCTAACGCACTTGCGGTGTAAAACAACTATCAGATACGTTAATGCTAGCTGTGCTCGGATTTTTAAAGGCCATTTTCTCTGAAACTATTGAGTGTTGTGCCTTACGATTTTATGGAGTGAAGACTAATTCGAGGGACAATTCACACGTACCACATCACAACAGAATAACAATGACAACACATGGTCGAGTGCTAATTTGTATGAAAATGAATAGTTTTATTCACACGGACCACATTTTGCCGTATAATTCAGCCGTGTGGTACCGACGACACATCGCAACCATAACGCAACCACATTGACATTTTGTAGTTACCGCAATGCAAGAGCAAATAGCTGCATCGACACCGACACTAACTACTATTTAGTTACTTTTTGTGGCTGCGTTGTTGTGTGGTTACACACATACATATTCCCGGCCAAGTTCGTATATTTTTTGTCAATAAAAAACGTTAGATCTCGCCGCAACAACAAAGTTGTTGGCAGCACTATTTACTCACTTGCAGACAATGACATAATAGGGCCGTTTTGACATTGCTAACATTTTTGATTGAAGTGGACGAACGAAATCACCACTCCCTAACCGAAGTGCGCAACGACTATTTTTAGGGTTCCGTACCCGAAGGCTGAAAACGGGAAAGTAGAATGTTGAAATTTTCAGACTGTTTATTTTTTGTGCTGCTATATCATCAAATAATAAAATAAATGTTAAAATTCAGGGGGTCTTCCATCCCATACAAAAAACATGTTTTTCGCCGCTTTTGCTAAATGTACCTATCTCTTATACCATAATAAGTAGACAGTTGAAATTTCACAGTGTAAATTTAGTTGTAGATATAACTGCTTTGAAAACAAATAATACAAAAAAAAATGCTGAATTTAAGTAGAGCTAACAAAGATGTAAATCGAGAGCTAAGTACTCGTACATTATGAACATATTGGAAAAATACTTCGATTAATCAAAGTAGTTTGGTTTAACATTTTATTTTATAAGATAGACATAGGTACCTACATGGTATCGGCATTGGATTACATTGATCGTGGGCGTGGGATAAAATTAATTGTGGGTGTGGAATCAAATTCATCGTGGGCATGGGTTTACTTTACACGTGGGTTTAAATATTTTCAGTAGGTAGGTACTTGCAAATTGTGATGGCGAAATTTGAAGAGGTCTAGTAGAGTATCATGTGTAGGTATCAGTTTGTACATTTCAAACAGATAAATAAATTCTAGGTTTCATATTTTTTGAAATACATTGAGTTGAAAAATGTACCATAACCCCCTACCATAGGTGGGAACTGGGCATAGTTAATTAAAAAGTTAACTTCGTTAATCGGTAGAGCGTTAAA
This sequence comes from Eupithecia insigniata, assembly GCA_947859395.1. Taxonomy (NCBI): domain Eukaryota; kingdom Metazoa; phylum Arthropoda; class Insecta; order Lepidoptera; family Geometridae; genus Eupithecia; species Eupithecia insigniata. The sequence goes on along the minus strand of OX401999.1, from coordinate 10,669,127 downwards.
TTCTCGAAAATTTTAAGCAAATTAAAGTTAACCATTTAAAACTTATACTGCTTTTGGGCTGAGAGAAATAGGTAAAAAAACAAAAACATGTAGAAAGATTTGTAGGCCTGGCAATAGTACCTCGCCTTTTTTACAACAGGCGGAAACAGCCAATTCACCAATCGGCGGGGTATTCTAGTACTATCAAATACGCAAAGCGCGCGCGAATCGATATATCCTATCGTTCACCATTCGACTTGCCGACAGTAGCCGAACATACGAGCGTAGCGTGGCGCGTAATTCAAACTAACAAAAAGACAGCATGTCAACAAACGACTAATGTACGTACTAAACTTAACGGAAGTTAACAAGGGTGTTACATTTTTTGAAGTTAACTTAAAAGTTAATCTGTTAAGCAGATTATTAACTTCGTTAAGTAACGAGTTATTGCCCATCTTTGCCAAATCGCTCATCAAACTTCGGAGGTAGGGCCTCCGAAGTTTGATGAGGGATTCATCCGAATGTATGTAATGTCTATGTACCTATTGTTTTTAAATATTCATTTACACTTTCATGGCCACTGACCACACCACACTACAGGCGACGGCTGAGCATTGAATGTGTTAAATAGCGAAACCTATTTATATAATTGACAAAGTTCGAAACCTTGCCGAAGGATCTTGTTTTCGTATTAGTTTGAATGGCATATAGGGGGCGCCATAGAAATCAGGGAGGTATATGCAGGCAAATTCAAATCAAACTGTTTTGCAAAAATAATATAATGTTTACCATAAATTTATTAACATAACTTACAGAATACAGTTATTCATAAATTACCATCTAAAGGTATAATTAAACTGTATCTTATCTTTGTAAAGTTTAAAAGGCACTTTTCTTATAATAAATAATTAATATCATCTTGTTAAATATTATATAAATTCACACGTTTAAATGAATGATAATTATTAATAGTTTTAACTGCAACTCCCCAACATATTGATACTAACAACCAAATATTAACACAATGACAATAATACTTATGTAATACATAAAGGGGACAGTCGCTGATATTTTATATTCCTAAAGTAACAACTTAAGGCACCAACATAAGTGTATAGGCCTTATTTTACCTTCACAATCGAGCAATCTAGAAACATTACATGGCTTGAATATAACAAAATTCATTTGTACCATAAAATAAACATGTTAATTCTAGTAGTAAGCTCTCTAACTGTTTTGTACGACAAAATAGTGCCTGTTTATTATGCTAATTAACTTATTTGCTGGAATTATAAATGTATAGTTGAAAAAATTGTGGAAGACCGAATAAAGCAGCTAAAGTTAGCGTTAAAATAAATCTGAACTAACTTAATGTGTGCTAAAGGATAAATTGATTAAACAAGTTTAAAATGCTAAAATAAATGTGCAATTTGCATACCACAGCTCACAAGAATAAAATAGTAACAGTAAAAGTACTGATTATCTCGTCACGTTGTAAATATGTTTTTTTTAAAGATAAATTTATGCATGAACTGGTTGAGATGTCACATTAAATTTCGGTCATATTCAGTCTCATTTGTAGCAGCCAATATTACACAACTCACAATGCTTATTCTAATGATGTACAAGTACTACACTTACTGGGAAATGTATGAATTCACAAAATTTTCAAGATATTCCACATACCTTGAAAATTTTGTTCCACATACAAACACAAAATAGGGAAATTATTCTATGCATTTATGAAAGATCTTTAGTACTAATTTTATGACAATGACTATCAAATAAAAACACATTCTTTTAACTTAATATAATAATTATGTACTGTACAATTTATTGCATAAAATAAGTGTTGCATTTGGTTGATTAATCATAAATGCATAGAGTCTTGACCCAAGACCCTGCAGAGAAAGAGAGACAGCACAGGAGATAATAGCAGTAGGCCAAGCACATGGATTGTTGTCTACAGGGAATAGACAAAAACGGCATGGCATCGACATAAATTGCATAAATGATTGCAGTTGAAGGTATCAATTTAAAATATCATGCATTTGATGACGATGTGACGTTTTTTAAACGACTTAGAATGAAAAAAGGAGGAGCCTCTATTTTCGGCTGTATGCAAGGACGTTTTTTTTATTTACGGATATGATCGTCGATTTCTCTTTCAATTGTAAACCGATTTTTAAAATTCTTTCGCTATTGTATAGAGAATGATGCCGATAAAAGTTTTATTGATGAGGAAGGATTACTATTTATCTCGCAAAACTTAAGAACAGTGTAAAATTAAGGGATTCCAAGTCGGTTTTTACAAAACAATCAAATTGTTCTCTATTTTACCCTAGACAACAATCTCTGTGCTCTGCCCACTGAAGCAATATTTACAAGAAGTCATTAACCAAGATCTTTATAATGGACCCGGAAAGCAAAGCGCGAATGAGTCACAAATACCGTGCGCACGTTTGTCTCGATTTTGATGACCCTAACATTTCCAATATAAGATCTTCAGGAAAACCGATAACATGTTTCATGTGTTATGCCATGTTAAAATTATATTGCCTTTCGATATTTTCGTCTGAGATACAGAAGAATTCAAAGATATTGTTATCAGTTTTGCTCAAGTACCCCACTATCATTGTCACAACTGTCATAGTGATCAAATATTAAAAGTTACCAATTTTGTTGATATGTCATCAGTAGGCGCATTAATATGATCACGTCATCTTCACTCGACAGCAAAGCCGGCAGTTTCAAGAACCGCTTGTTTGAGTTTGTCATGGAACTTCTCTTTGCTTGGGTAAGGGGGTAGGTCGAGCCGGTTGAAACAGGTGTGAGCTTTGGGTAGTGAGTCGGGTGAAGCATCTGGTACTAAGTGAAGTGTGAACAGTCGGGGAGCCGCTGCTCCTGTTGAACCCTGAAAAAATAAAGAAGGCTTAGAATTTGTTCATGGTTTAACAAAACACAGAGTGCGCATGATGCACATGTTCATAGAGCGGCGCGCTCTTAATCATTGCGTCACTGAGACTGGGTAGTGGATACGTTAAATATAATATAACCTATATAACCCTATACCATCGTGTTCATAATTAAATAATCTTTATTTTCATTTAATTTTAATTCAATAATCAGACCGGTGCAAAATGCTAGTATCGATTTACCTGTTTGTACCTGGGAACCCGAGAGTTGTGACGGGAAAAGAACAGGCAACCCAACGTTTGAAAATTTCATTTTTAATTATTAATTAATCATATCATGGACTGAAATTTGTTAGACAACCCATATGCAATATATTTATTGACGACATATTAGATTAAATATAAAATACGTTTCATCAAATAAACATCTCGGTGAAGGTCGTTTTATATCGGGATCTTAGACTATAAGTATAAAAATAAATAGATATTCTAAAAGCGATTCTAGAAGCGTTTACGGTCATTATTGACAGTATTATATACACTAATCAATAAACAACCTTTCCATTCGATCCTAAGAAGGTTAATTCCAATTACCTGTAAAGCACGGAAGCCAGCGAGCGGAACTCTTCTCGATCCAGTCACAAACTGCAGCAAGCGCGCCCTCATCTCCGCATCAAACTCCTCCACTATCTCCCAAAACCAGCCAACAATCGGCGCTTCGGGTGTGACATGTTTCAACCTCGTATGACGCTTCCAATCAGCCGGGTCTAAATCTGCACGGCCGGCCAGCAGCGGCTGTAAATCCCGCGGCGATAATGGCCTAAGAAGCTGCGCTGGGATGATGTCAGCTAGTCCACGTTGCAAGGCCAGCCATTGCCGTTCAGCGCCGCGCGTGAATCGATGCGCGACGTAAAGTCGTACGTAGTCGCGTTTGTTTGCGTCTGTGACGGTTTCGTTGGCACCGCCCGGTCGTAGTTCCATGCTTCGCACGGCACCGAAGGATGAGCATTCTACTGAGAAGGTTGTGTCTATTACGCCAGCGATACTGTTTTCTCTGAAATTAAAAATTTTACATTCAGACTAAAAAAAAGCTATTTTTGCAAATATGGCCTGTGTGGCATCTTAGTTTCTTTGGCTACGGCCGCATTGCAAGATGGTCACATCGGCGTAAATATCCAGTGAAACAGATCATCATCAGCCCGTACACGTCCACTGCTGAACATAGGCCTCCCCCAAACGACGCCACGAATAGCGGTCCTGAGCCGCCTCCATCCAACGACTCCCCGCGACCGGTACGATGTCGTCGGTCCATCGAGTGGGAGTACTTCCTACACTCCGTTTCGCATTGCATCGCGGTCGCCACTCGAGAACCTTTACTCCCCAGCGGTTATCGGTTCTACGAGCTATATGGCCTGCCCATCGCCATTTCAGCCTGCTGATTCTGAGAGCTATGTCGGTAACTTTGGTTCTTCTACGAATTTCCGTATTCCGGACCCTATCGCGTAGAGAAACTCCGAGCATAGCTCTCTCCATAGCTCGCTGGGTGACTTTGAGCCTATGCACAAGGCCTATAGTGAGCGACCACGTCTCGGATCCGTAAGTCATCACTGGTAGCACACTTTGGTTAAGGACTTTCGTCTTGAGGCTCTGCGGTATCTGTGACGAGAAGATATTGCGAAGTTTCCCGAACGCTGCCCATCCGAGTTGGATTCGTCGGCTGACCTCTTTATCGAAGTTGGATTTACCTAGTTGGACCATTTGGCCTAGGTAGACATAATGATCAACAACTTCGATAACATCGTTCCCCACATAGACCGGTAAGGGTGCGACATGGGCATTAGACATGATATTTGTCTTACCCATTTTCATTTTAAGACCCACTAGACCCACTTTTAAGAAACGGTGTTGAGGTCTCTGAGCATCCTGCTAAGGTCTTCCAGTGATTCTGCCATAATGACTATATCGTCGGCAAACCGAAGGTGAGTGATGTAATCGCCGTTGATATTGATGCCATATCCGTCTCAGTCCACAAGCTTAAAAATATCCTCCAATGCAGAGGTGAACAGTTTCGGGAAATGACGTCTCCCTGTCTCACCCCTTTTTGCAGTGGGATCGGATTTGTGCGTCCTGGAGACGAATTGACATAGTGGCCTTGCTGTACAAACACTTCAAAACTTGGATATACCGGTAGTCGATTTGGCACCGCTGGAGAGACTGCAGGACTGCCCAGGTTTCGACTGAATCAAAGGCTTTCTCGTAGTCCACAAACGCAAACGCGAAACAGATATGGTATCGGTATATCCAGGTGACTTAGCTAAGCTCGCAGTGTGGTCAGTCCCATACATTTTCATAAGTATGTTTTCTCCATATTCTTGCAGTGCAGTCGTGGTCTAGTGGATAAACAGATCAGTTTTTTTTGTGTGAAAGTTTAGTTAGGATGCTAAAATTGGTTAACCCAAATATTATAATGGTTCATTATTGCCATTGGGGATTGTCGCCTATTTATGAAATTAGCTTAAAATACAAATATGTAATAGTTTCTTACAGCATCCAAGACAACGAGCGGTGCAGTTCAGGGTCAACGTCCTTGATGTCGCGCAGAGTGATGGGCCGGCCAAGCAGTTGCTTGTAGAACGGAGCCGTGAACGCGGCGTCCAACTGGTGGCCGTGGAACAGAGCTACTCCAAGGATCCGGCCAGCGAAGTGGAAGTAGGAGAGGTGCTCGGGGTTCACCTGAGAGAAGGTCAATAATTACAAGGGATCTTAATACAGCACGCAGTATATTTCCCTGTTGAGAGCCACACACACACTCCCGGCAGAAGATGGAGCCAGTAGCGCGACGCTTTACGCCGCCCGAATCAGTTGAACTGCTCGAGCGGTTCCGTGTATGTGTGTATGTACAAGACAGTAGTTTACTTGACGACCTTTGTGGCGGTACTTAGATAAATATGGTAATGACAACTACCCACACTCTTCAGTCCTGATTTACCAAGTAATCCCATTACAAAGCCGTTGCTCTTCCACCTGGTAGGCGTGCAGGAGGCGTCGATTTTAAGCTGCGATTGCCACGGCCATTTTAATTAGCGAACATAGTAAAAAACTTACCGCAGAATCACAGTTGATTTGTAGCGAGTATCTATCATCCCCCGCATTGGCGTACTGGAACAGTCCGTAATGTGGGTTGAAGAGCTCCCTGCCCAGTAGATGGAGCCACTCGCGCGCGACGCCTCCGTAGTCAAGGCCCTCTTCGCCTCGAAATTTGACCAGTAGTCGTTTGCGAAGCTCTTTGCCGCGGAGCTTCATGACCAGCCGGTATGATTCTTCGAGGACTTCATTTCGTGATATCTGGAAGAGTAAAAGATGTTTGATTATCGGTGCTTATTGTTATTAGTATACTAGCTGACCCGTGCCCACTTCGTTGGGCGGTTGAACAATTTTTCCATAATTTCTCACCGTTTAAACCTTCTCTGGACTACTACAAACATTTCAAAACCAAAATCAGGTAAATCGGCCCAGCCGTTCTCGAGTTTTAGTGAGACTAACGAACAGCAATTCATTTTTATATATATAGATTTCAGACTCACTAGGCCGGAATGAGGATCAGTAAAGTTAAAGCAAATTCATTAGGACTATTATCCACGTTATTCTTTATGACATAAGAATTATATATCTTTTTGAATTATCTAAATCGGACCATTACGTATGAAGATATTAAGTAATAAACATTACGTCGTTCCTGCCGGTAAAATCAATGTACGCGGGTGCGTGTGACGTCACTTCGCCCGAACCGAGCGCAGCCGGCACGGAGCGGCGACGCGGTTGATCATTATTTTGGCAATTTTTTTACTTAGAGTGTTGTTTAGATTGGTTGGAGTGTAATTTTGTAATATTTCAGTTAAAACGTACTTAAATATGAGTAGGTACTAATAAAGTAGAAGCTGGTTTTGTGCAAGCTCAATACCTTCCAAAAGTTGATTCGTTCATGGTTTTTGATTACCTGGGTAATCATTCCAAGTTCACCAGCGCTGAAATCCGTGATTGGAAACTACAAAAATTACAGTGATCGATCCGCCAATATATCTTTTCATCTTGCTCTATATAAGTACCATTTTATAGAGTAACTAGTTTTTTAGGAGTGCGCAAGCTGCTCGCGGCGGTTGTGTTTATTGTTTATTTAGTTCCCCTTTTCGTAACCTACGTTTTAGATTTTGTCAAATCCAACATCCAAGAGTGATAACTGCGATAAAAAAATATCAGCCATGTTGGATTTACTGTAGAAATCTTTTTTGTAATCTACGAGTTTGACTTATTCGAAAACGATACCCATATCAGTTTTTTGGTCGAGGGGACTGGGGGCGTTTGGGGGCACAGCACGGCTCGCTTCGCTCACCGTGCTGTTCCCTGTAGTCGCATTATGGCTCGCTTCGCTCGCCGCAATGCTCCCTGGGTTCAGGAAAAGGGTTTCTGGGGTGGCGTTTGGGGGTCACAGCACGGCTCGCTTCGCTCGCCGCAATGCTCCCCTGGGTTCTGGAGGGGCGAGAGTGGGCCGAAGCACAGCTCGCTTCGCTCGCCGCAATTTTCCCCTGGGTTCAGGAAAAGGGTTTCTGGGGGGGGCGTTTAGGGGTCACAGCACGGCTCGCTTCGCTCGCCATGTTGGTCCCTGCATTACTGCTCGCTTCGCTCGCCGCAATGCTTCCCTGGATTCTGGGAGAAGGGGTTGTGGGGGGCGTTAGGGGGCCACGCTCGCCAGACGCCCGCGGAGCACTAGGTTCTTTTGATGGCTCGCTTCGCTCGCCGCGCTGTGCCTCGTAGTCGCATTACGGATCGCTTCGCCCGCCGCAATGCTCCCCTGAGTTCAGGAAAAAGGGTTCTGGGGAGCCGTTTGGGGGGAAAGGGGGGGTGATTTTTATTGCATTCAAAATCACTTGACATCCTCTATACACCAATACAATTTTTTTTAATCAATATGACTTTGCTAGGGAGCCCCATTAGATGGGGGGAAGAAGGCGGGGTCGTGGGGGTCACAGCACGGCTCGCTTCACTCGCCACCGTGCTGTTCCCCGTGTTTAGAGGGGGAGAGGGGGAAATATTTTTTCGCATTCAAAATTATTTTTTATCCCCTACATGACCCAAAAAAGAAAATTCTTAATGTTTCTCCGCTTGGGAGATACTAAAAGGAGGGGAGTTTTTTTGGGGGGGAAGGGGGGTCATATTATTATGTAGGTACAGTCTGCGCCGCGCAACGCACTCGCTTGCACGCGTATTGCACATTATTGACCGAAACTGAATCGCGATGAATTGTGATAGCTGTGGAGACCGCTTTAATGACGGAGTTCAATGTGCCGTCTGCAAAATGAACTTGGACTTTGGTTGTGCCAATATAACCGAGACTGGTTACCGCCGCTTGGGAGCTGCGAAACAGGCACAATGGAAATGCCCGGCATGCCGGGCCCCATCGCCCGCGCCTACCTCGCTGGATAAAATAATGGAAAAGCTCAACTCAATGGAGATAACAATGACTGCTCTTCCGCAACTCTCCGAAGATATCAAAGGAATCAAGCTCAACCTGGACAAGTTACAGGACAGTTGCCAAAATGCTGTACGAATGACTGAAGAGATTGGTAGGCGTGTCGACGACGTAGAACTTCGTACCACCTGCCTGGAAGGCTCATTGTGTGACCTGGTTGAGGTTAAATCCCAAATATTTACGTGCCAACGCAACGATCTTCAACGCGACCAAATGTCGCGTCAAAACAATGTCGAGATAAAAGGCGTCCCGCATAAGAAGACTGAAAACTTATTCGACATTATTGAAAAGATCGGCTCATGTGTCAAATATAAAATCGCGAAACCACAAATAAATTATGTGAGTCGCATTCCATCCTACAGCGGCAAAGATAAGTCCATAATAGTGAGTTTCCTTAATCGGTATGTAAAGGAAGATTTTATTGCATCGGCCCGCTTGCTAAAATCCCTCTCAGCAGTGGATATTGGCCTAAGCGGTGGAAAAATTTATGTGAATGACCATCTTTCTCCGGACTACAAGAAACTCTATGGAAGACAGTCAATAAAGTGAATAGATTAGTAAAATTTTGTAGAACGATTGCAGGTAGTCAGTTGAGAGAGGCGGCTCTGGACCGCTATTTGTGGCGAGTTATGTTCAGCAGTGGACAGATGTGGGTTAATATTCTGCTGATCATCATTATCAACCTAATAGTCCAATACTGGACGCTTTCCCAAATTTGCGTCATAGCACACTGTCTACAGCTTATCGCATCCGGCATCTGCCTGTAGTTTATCGCATGCGTCGTCGTGGTCTCCACTCGTGAACACGTTCATTCTATTGATGAATCTAGAGATTCATCAATCATCTCTATTTGACAGAGTCTAGTCTGCGGCTGCAACGCCAGTAACTCGGCCGCGAGATCTCACTTGTACTTGGGGAGTGTGTCGCCGTCCGTCGGGGACGCGACAGAAGTCAATTTATTGCGAAACACCCCATGTGTTAGTCATGCATCTTGATTTTGCCCGACAATATAGTGATCGCGGAATGGAAATCCACTATTTATGGCGTGGCGTCGTTTGGGGCAAGCCTGTATGCCCCCAACCAGCATACCAAGTGTGCGGATTATATCATTACTCCCAAGTGATAAGAGCCAAAAAGACGCTCATTAGGGGGGGGGGGGGGTCTATGTACGACATTAGAATAGTACAGTATGACAATATTATAATTCTCTATAACCTCTATTCGACAGTGTCCAGTCTGCGGCTGCAACGCCTGTAGCTCCGCCCGCAGTACCCTCGCCTTGGCCGCGAGGTCTCGCTTGTACTTCGGCAGAGCATCGCCGTCTGTTGGGGACGACGCGACTGGGGTAGACGTTGGTTGGACTGCAGGTGTAGGGGGTGGTTCTGTTGGGGTCTGGAACGGAGAATGCAGATATTGTATAGTTGTGTATGATACTGTGGAAATAAAGATGTGGTTTTTGTTTATAAGCGTCCTTCCACGCAGCCCGGAATGTCGTAGCAAGTAGGCGTTTAAGCAGGGTCCAATGACAGGGTACGAAGCGTGATCGAGGAATCAGGAACCAGATGTTAAGACTTATGTTATTTTGGTTGGGAAAGGGAATGCACCCTTGTAGGTCGTCTATTAAACGCTGCGAATATACGCGTCGTTTGGAGCGGTAATGTCCTCATTCATACGGCTTAATAATTACAAAGTACTTATTATAAATCTGGTATCCAGCGATGGGGGTCAGTGAACGGCGTGGTCCTATTAGTGTGGTCCACGAAGTATGGCCACCCGGATGGACCGTGCCTCATCTCACACCCAGGTAAGGGACCAGCTAAACTGCTGTTAGTATGTGACGGGCTTAGATACATTCAAACTTACAAATCTGGTAACCAGCGCCAGTCTGGGGTCAGTGAACTGCGTGGTCCTGTTAGTGTGATCCACGAAGTACGGCCGCCCAGACGGAGCATGCCTCATCTCCCATCCGGGCGGTAAGGGACCGGCGGCGGCCGCGCAATGCCTCAGGTGTTGGGGCACCCGTGGGTCATGCCAGGTTGATGCTCCTGTTGCAGTGTTGTAGAAGTAAACTTGGCCTTGTGGTGTTGTTCGCATTTCTGGAAGAGATTCCATTTAATATTTAGATGGTAAAACCAGTTTTTTTCTTCGTCCTGCTTGCTGAAACCTATGGGTATGCAGGTACACTTGCACATTCTTCCATGGGTACTGAAATTGGACTAAACCTAGCCTATCTACTTAGCTTGCTCACAGAACAAATTTTATTGCAGTATCGCACGCATTTTTCCGGGATTTAAAGTATCATCATTATACTTATACCATATACAGGACTTCATGCATGCAAACCTATCTGTTAAGTAGTTTTGGTGTTTCAGCTTGCATTAGGATATATATATAAATGGCTAAAATGTGAGTTGACAAACCATACACGGCAAGCGGGGCTAATTGTATTTAATTTACAATTACGTGTTTAAATTTATAAAACTTGTTTGATTAGCAAGTTTTAAGTGTAAGATAGAAAAGTACCGTATCCAGGCGGTAAATCTGCGGTAGCGATCGATGGCGCGTGTGCGGTCGGTGAAACAGGCGTGACAGGCGTCGTCGGGTTTACCGGCGTCGACGGCGCGGACGGCTGGCGCGACCTCACTGCGGTCTGGGGCTGGGGCTCCGGCCTGGAAGTAAGGAATTGAGTAACAAGCTTTGTAAAACTGTTTATGCAGTTAGGCAGGAACATAACTCAGTATTTTCACGATAGAACACTTCTAAACCAGGAAAACCTTGCAGATGTTGTTGAATTTCCAAAGGAATAACTAATTAGCTGTAAACAATGAAGTATTGTTTATAGTTTGCCGTATATGTAGGCCTATGTCGAAAGACAACCTGACTAGCAAACTGGTTGCAGAAAAATTTAGTTTAAATACTAGTTTTATTCTTACAATTTTTTTTTAACACTTACTGTACATGTTATAAATGTACCTACCTACTTTACTTTGGTCAATAAATCGTTTTTTTTATATTTTATGTAAAGAATTAAGTATTCTTCATGGTTACGCTATAAACAGCTCGTATCTGAACCGATGTATGTAGAACAGATGGTGTGGATAACTGTAGTTAGGTGCATAAGATACTAAGCTGCATATGGACGCACCTAGTTACGACAATGCGACTATCCAAGCTACCATCTCGCAGTATGGCTTGGTCCTGAGGGGTCAGCTACGGGTCGGTTCCATTGCGTAGGTAGGTACGTCGTGTATGAGTTACAAACCTGAGTGAGATGGAAGTAGCATGGTCGGGCTCAGAGCCAAATGAGGCCGGCGAGCCGGGAGAGGCGGGCGACGGCGTGGACGGCGTCAGCGCGGGCGTTGGCGACGAAGGCGGCGTCGACTGTGTGGGAGACGAGACAGAAGCGTCAGCTTCCGGCCGGTCCCATTGCGTACCTCGTGTCGCGTGGTTCACGTAGTATGGTCTAAAAGAATACACATATTGTGTCAATGTAGCATAACTATAAGTGTTCCTTGGTTGTAATAATCATGCCATTATACCGCTGGCTCAAGATTGGTCAGTTCTACTTGAGTCCTCGTTGGGAATGCACACGTTAATGATGCAAAGGCTCGAGTCAATCAATAAATAGATGACCTCGGGACACCGAGGACGCCTAGGGATATGCACTGGCGTCAGCGAGCGGCTTCCTGGAGGACATCGGGTGGTGCATCTGGAGATTTTACCAATCAGGTACTAAACTTTAAGAACTTTGAAAAATGAGTGCCTGCATCTGCAAACCTTTATTCAAATTAACTACAACTGTAACGCACATCATTTATGTAAGATAACTTGGACCAACCTGCCCCCAGATGTAAATCTCTCTTCCCATTGTGGCGGCAAAGGTGACAGTGAGGGATTTTTATTGGTGTTTCCTGGAGGTTCCCTTGGTGCTCTGACTTCTCCCGCTGGCCCCACCACTGCCAGGGGGCTACCTTCGCCAGCCGCCGATGCTGGCTCACCTCTGGTGCCATCTCGAGACAGTAAGGACACTATGACTTGACCTCTACCACTTATTGACTCTCCTGTACTATCGTCACGCAGTTCTAGGCATTGGTCTGCAAGGTATAGGAACATTCTGGAGTTATAATGTATTAGGAATTTAGGATGTTCCCTGTATTTTTATTCTGAATAAAATGCTTGATATTGTTGGTAAATATTAGTTTTAAATATAATATAAAACTAATATTTATATAAGCCATCTGAAAGTAACCATCATAAACCATTGAATAGTACCTTTATTAAAAACTAATATCAAAAAAGAATTGAAACAAATTAAAACCAGTATTTACAATTAAATAAATAATACTGGACAATTCACACAGCATTATCTAGCACCAAGCTAAGCAGAGCTTGTGTTATGCTTTATTGACAAAGAAAATAACAATCAAATAATATAAACAAATTAAACTAGTATTTACAATTGAAACAATGAGGCTCTCCGGGTTTTCAAAAAATATCTGAGCTCCTGGTCGAAGCGACGCGTGACCCGAGAGCAGGTGAGTAACTGGCTCAGCGCATTAGCATTGCCATACAGCGAAGCAATGCAGCCAGCGTCCTGGGGATGCTTTTTTGTTTAGCTCAATTGTTTCCATAGAATATATTACATAAATATATATTTTTTATTAGAACCTACCAGAGGAAGGGCAGCAGCTTCCTTCTGAGTATTTTTCAACACCAACACTGCGATCACCAATCCTCCTGCCAAGCGTGGTGACTATTATATATAAAACCCCCCCTACATGGGAGACCATCCACTCGATGGACCGACGACATCGTAGTGGTCGCAGGGAGTCGATGGATGGAGGCGGCTCAGTTCCGCTATTTGTGGCGTCGTATGGGGGAGGACTATGTCCAGCAGTGGACGGGTATGGGCTGATATGATTATATTTTTTATTACACATAGAAAACGACCAGAACACCCTGAACAAATTGAAACAGTTGAGCTAACTGTAAATAAATAAGAGCAACAATCTAGAGATAGCTCATCTGATCCATATACCAGGCGGAATGCCAAAAGTACCTGGAATTTATGAAATCTTCTACTTCCAGATGACTGTAAGAGACAATGCTTCGTAACAAACATGTTTAACTTTTTAATCCCTGTTGCATGCAGTTATTCAAAACAAACACTTACATCCTGTGTCTTTCAATTTGTGCACTGTAGAGGGTTGGATGCGAACACAGCCAAGGAACCCAGAACCTTGTCTTTTGTGAACTTTTCGTTGGTTCCATACACTGAAATAAATATTTACAATCTTTCGGTAAAGTTTTCTTGCCCTTTGTATTTATTTTTTTATTATAAATCAGGTGAGTCTGCATAATATAGAAAAAAAATTGAGAAACTATACGCTATTCTTACGACAGGAAAATGCGTTACAAAGATCTTTTTCTTTGTTACACACCTGTCCTGACTACCTGTGTCACTCTCAAATCAAACAGGTTTTTTCAATAATTTGGCGTTTTTTAAAAAACGATAAACCATCTTCAAATTCCCTTACTTTACACTATAAACATTTTATCTCCAGGGGCTTAGTATTTATCCCGCAAAACTTAAAAACAGTTTTGCGAGAAAAATACTAAGCCCCTGGGGATAAAATGTTTATAGGACCACCTCAGGATCATTTTCTATACAATACCGAAATAATTTTCAAAATCGGACCATAATTCGAGAAATTATCGCGTACATAAAAAAATACATAGTCTAATTGAGAACCTCCTCTTTTTTTGAAGTCGGTTAAAAAATACCTGTCTTATTTGCATTTGTTGAATTCAATAGGTATATTTTAATAGGTGAAATTAACTGTTGTAAAGGTGTAATGTTTTGATTTTAGGTCTTATTTTAGAAAAACTAAAATGTTAATTTTTAAAGATGAGAAATTTTTGTATGGAAAATTTCTATTCAAATTTCATTCATCTTTATTTAATGTTTAATGAAGATTCTTAAACTAAAAAAAAAAAAAAAAATTGCACAGAAACTTAACAACTACCTTTTCTAAACTATGTTGAATGTAACCTTAGCTCCAGCATTATATACTCTTTGCTAAGCACGTTTGAAATAACTGTCAATTGTTTGACTTGAATGACAATGTTTGTCGGGTCAACTATTGCGTCAATCCAGACGCAGAGCCTAAGTTAGTTAGCATCACTAAGATGACGTAGAGCCTAAGTGAGTTAGCTTCACTAAGAAGACGCAGAGCCTAAGTGAGTTAGCTTCACAATAAATGCGCCAACTTTTAACAGAACATCATGAACCTCATGATCGTTCAGTACAGTGAAAGTCAAGCAATTAAAAATAATTGATGCAAAATCAGAAACAATTTTCTAATTCCTATTGGCATTATGTTTCATTTCGCACTAAAATTCATAAATGCGTTATTTTAATTAGTAATTCAAAATTTAAAATAAATATATTGACATACATTATGGTAGGCAGAGAATTTAAGATTGGGTAGTTCCCATTTGTTCTATGGAACATAACACCATTGAACAGAATGACACATTTTCTTCCCTATTTTTTCCATGGAACTACACACTGGCTTTTCACCCGAGTTTCATACTATAGAACAAAATGAGAATCAAATTTTCCACGAGAAGCTAGTAATGTAACACTAAAAATGATAATTATTCTATCATACTATTGATCAAACATCTGCCTGGGTAAAATGATTCTAACAAAGAAACCTAAAAATCAAAAGGATGGATATTCATAGTAAAAAGTGGCGCAGGCGGGAGGACTCTCCAGTTTATATAGAAAAGATTCTGAGTCTGACTTCACTGGGACGAAACCATACCACTTTCAGTAAAAAGCAACAGCTGTATGACACAGAAACCATTGACCTTGGCCACTAACCCAGGTGGGTTCATGATAGCCATTGGGTTGTCATGAACCCAACCTGTTCTCCGCTTTCAGCTTGACATTGAGTTTATGGAGACTGTTTAGGTATATAATTATTATAATAAAACTTATTTGACTATAGTGTGGGTCAAGTCTTCTCTGCATAACTACCTCCACTTTAAAAGACTAGGCATTGCCCAAAGAATAATTGACTATAATGTGCATAAAATTAATATTTGCTATTGTTTTTGCTTCATTACATTACTCAAATTCTACTAATGTCTATAATTAAACACTTTAAATGCATGAACACTGCAAAAAAGTCTTGATTTATGCGTGGAATGTTTGCGTAAATTGGGTAACTACAGAGAATTTGTATGATAACTTTCATAGCAGTTCAAATTTTATATTACTGACAAAAAACCAATTTGAGTTGTATTATACATATTATACTACATATTAGTTTTATAAATACATTAATAATAATAAGTTTAGATAGAAAAATAATAAATATTGCAGTACAAAACTAAAAAAAAAATATTATTAAAAGATAGGAGTTGAACTAGACCTTAAGACTCATACTAGAATTTAATCAATTACTGTGGTGGTCCAAATTGATGGTGAATGTGACCAAAATGGACCAGCTTACCTTATTGTTATCCCATCTCCTTTGGTCAGATACAGATCATAGTGAGTGTTCCATTTAGGGTCAAGTGTGGCTTTTACAGAATTCGTTGAATAGACTTGCCCACTACCATCAACTGATATCTTGGCGAATGGATCCGGTAAACCTGTTGAAGATGATACTCTTCATCACAGTCATCAGAGTGCAACAACAAAGTGCTATGTATGAACTGTCTTGCCTTGAAATGAAACTAATTATATTTTAATCCGTATAACAAACAAACTTACGAAATAGATCCTTCCGAACCAGGTTCCTCGCACACAGAACTAAAACAAAGTTGAATTTTTGGTAAGAGGAATGTGATGCGAAATTGAAAGCAAAATAATCACTACTGTTTTATTAGCATTAAACATGTAATACTCACTTGTTAAACGTATTTTTTGAGCACCGTATTTACGATTTGGTATAGGGGTGGTCATTTTAGTTCGTTTTATAGAAACATTGGGAAACAATTGTGTAAAATAAATTTTAGACACGATTTTCACGTAAACTTTCAACCACCATTTTCAATTGAATGGTGACCGAATGAACAGGACGATATGAAATGAACGAATCTGCCGGAGAATGAACGGCGAAAAGTATTTTTTAACATAGAGAAATAAGTAGGTAGAGGTAGCATAAGTCATTTCCGGTTTTATATCTACGTATAACCATAGTTGTCATGTATCTTTGTCTATCCCTCGGAGTCAAGCTATGAGTAAAAGTAAGTAAGCTGGTGTACGTATAGCTATACTGCACTGTCAGTATCAATCGTGTCAGCTTGTAACTGACTAGTTAGTTCAAAGTTGTGGTAAGACTGATGAAATTCTAAGAAATTACTGCGTTTTACCTAAAACTTTGTTGAAAAAGTGAAAATATAACGTGTTCTGCTGTGTTCTGTCCTTCAAAAAGCACAAAAGGTGGAGTAAAAGTCCCAGATTTGTCATTAAATGCGTAAGTTTTTCGCTTAGTATAAATACTAAAGTAATTATTTTTATTACTAGAAATCCATAGTAACAACATTTTAACATCTATTTCATGTGTTACTATGAGTCTACGATACAAATAATGTCCAAAACCATGAATAATTAGTCGAGATAAATTTAACATCTGTGCTAGTGATGCGCTTAACAATCAAATTTCGTTTTCTGGTTATACCGCATTCGGCCCACTAGTTTCGGCCAAAACGGGTCCGAATCAGGAAAATAAAATTGATTGCTGATTTCATTCCTGATTCGTCCCATTTCAAGATTTCGTACAGAAAAGTAGTCTTTCACACTCCTCTCAAGCATGTAGTATTGATTTATCATTATTGTTTCCGAGAGATTTATTTAACTAGTTTATATAACTCAAAGTACGAAGAAAAAAGAAATACACAAGATAATAACTTTATAACTTTAATAACCTGGAATTATTTTCACGCGGTTTTTTCCGGAAGTTATTGTTGATTTTAGTTAAAATAGAAATTTTTCGTAGGTATTTACTTGGTTTATATTTTTCTTTTATTAAGGCACAAACGATACAATACCCTTAAAATTACAGTATATAAATATCTATGTATACATCAATCAAAATGTCAATGCCACTAATATAAACATTATTTACAAAAAACAACAACGTTAAATCAACGATGCGGGCAAAGCCGCGCGCATTTAGCTATATAATATTGTAATGTATAATCATATTTATTGCCCCTATTTTTTATAAATTTTGCAAAATTTTCTTAGTCTTACAAAATTACATAGACCACCGATGTAAAATTTTGAGCAAAAACAACATATAAACAATTACAAATTTACGCAAAATAAGTCCTTATAGCTAATCCATTAGACTCCCTGAATGAAGGATGTTTCACACCCGTGACTATAAGTTCCAAGTGTCAATTAGCGCTCTAGACTATACACGATAGAATTGGAAGGATGAGCAAAAAAATTCAGGTTTTATAGCGGCACGAGCCCAAAATCACCCAGAAACTAAGGTAACGGAAAGCGGAGCGAACACTTACCCTTTTTTTTTAGATTTTTGCATCGCGTGAGTGGAGCAAAAAAATGGCCAAAAACATGTTTTTTGTTGAGCCCCCATTAATTTTAATATTTATTTTGATAGTATGTTATTATAGCGGCAAATGAAATACATACTGAAAAATGCAAGTGTCTACCTTTTACGAATCATGAGATACAATAAAGCCCGACAGATGGACAGACAGAGAGACAGCGGAGGGCTAGTACTAGGGTCCCGTTGGTACCTTTTGTTTACTGAACCCTAAAAAAGTGCGTAGCTTTTCTATAAAATGTGTATAGTTTTTCGAAACTCGTTTTTGATTGGTAGAATCATCGGGTTCGCGATTCCGACACGCACATAGCCAAAATCAGCATCAGGTTATGTGTCAAAAAACGGTATCAGCAACAACCCTGGTTGAAATTACTAAAACGTGCCTGTTACATATGGGGCGAATCAGGAATGAAATCGGCATTCAAGTGTATTTTCCTGATTGGGACCAGTTTGGGCCGAATCCAGTTCGGCTCGGCAGCAAAGTCACTTCCCTAGCCATGCACACTATTACAAATCTGCAACTGCACACTAATAAAAACGGACATGCGTAAAACTGAAAGGCGGAGTCCATAAAATTATTGGTCCTAGATTTTATGGTATTCTCGAGCCATGCAAAAAAGCCTTCCTTTAAGCATGCCTTCCATCTTAGAGCATTTCCTCAAGGAATTTATGTTACGCTAGTATATAAATTCCTTGCATTTCCTTCCATCTTCATCTTTGTGTTCTGCACTGTGGACGGATAAAATCATCCTTCCTCTCAACTGAAATGGTGAATATGGTGGAACGGCACTTGTCACGCAGTGTAATAATATATATATTTTTCGGTTTTCGATAGAAAAAATAAAGCAAGCATTTTCCCTGGGACAGCGTGCTCCATCTTAGGCCATATCGTATTGTATTCTCTTTGGCCATATCTTCGTTTTCATATGTGGATGGTGACACACGCTTTACCGTTACCAATAAAAAGAACACAAATAAGTAGATAGCAGTTTCGCGCTCAATATAAACCATTTGCATTGAAATTAAATGAACGAATGCAAAAAAAAAAACGATTCAATTATACCTATTGTTTAGCCGTTTTGGATTCACAAGTGACCAAATATGAAAAAAAATAAATTATTCAATTAAACAAAAATTTATAGAATTTGCACGGGAAAAGTGCTTTCCACCTAATTCAGTCTGTAAATGATGCAAGTGCAACTTGGAGTGCAACAATCCCTACAGACCGGTTCACAATAAAATGTCCCCTGACGTGATGTTGGAACTCAGGCAGGGGACATCATAGAGTGAACGGTCTATAACTACGCCCATGATAGAATCAATCAGTCTATAATGAATGAATAAAAGCTGTGTACTTAGATTCCATTCCGCAAAAGAATGCCAAAGAGAATGTAAGAATTGTAAGAATGTAACGCTGCAACAAGTTACTTACTCTGAGTTGCCAGAAGGTTCTAATCTAATAAGACCCTTTTTGTTGATTTTTAGATCGGTAAGGTTCCTTCTAGGTTCCACGACACAAAAGGTGATTTTAAGGTGATTTTTCATAATTTACCTAGAAAATATGTACACGAAACGGAATTATTTTCTATACAACAGTAAAATCATGTGTTACTCTTTCGCAATAGGGGCGTGACGAAAGATTTTGAAACCCACTTCCGTAATCTGGGTATACATTTACTATTTACGAAAAAACCTTTATTTCGATACCTAATAAACTTAAGTTTAACGAAGATTATAGCCATTTCTCTAATATTTTTTAAATACGGCGCGAAAACAGCTCGTAGGTGTCATGACACCTGCGAACCGACGCCATGGCGTCAAAGTCGAACAAAGTGTTTGCACATATTCCAAACAAGAAAATGTGGTAAAGTAATAAAAAATTATAAATTAATAAGTTTACCATGAGGGAAAATATTACTAGTACTAGTAGGTGCTTTTAGGTACCTACAGAAAATTACTCGTTTTATCGGGTATTAACATGGTATTAACTCTAAAATAGCAACTTACAAGCTGTGAAGGAGCTAACTACAAAAATAAACAATGACAAGTTTATTGTAAAAACGAGCTGCTGCCCGCGCCTTCGCCCGCGTTTTATCGGGATAAAAATAGCCTATATGTTATTCCAGATCCCAAACTATTCCCATAGGTACCAAATTTCACATGAGTTCGAAATATATCTTATTCTTGATTAAACTAAGTTGGTTGTATCTAGGATAATACAT
Source organism: Eupithecia insigniata (assembly GCA_947859395.1). NCBI lineage: Eukaryota > Metazoa > Arthropoda > Insecta > Lepidoptera > Geometridae > Eupithecia > Eupithecia insigniata. The sequence continues at coordinate 10,648,894 of OX401999.1, read as the reverse complement.
AAATGCTAGGCAAATTTGCCTGAATAAAACTTGGTTCCATTGTTACAGTAGAGTGGAGTCAATAAATCACTCGAGAAAGAATACGAAATCAATCCAAATGCGTATTCACAACAACAAAATACAGATGACGACGTGAAGTTTACCTAAGCGTGACGTCATACACTGTTTACAATTGGTGTTAAAGTCAAAATGGCCGATTGCAGTATTTTAATGTTTTATTTTATTGAAAATATTAATAGGTAATCTTAATTTTTTAAATAAAACTTAACCCGTATTTTAAATTTATTTAATATAAATTTTCCCTTATTAACATTAAATATACCATTTTTTGATACGGTCGTCATGCCCATTATGATTACCGCAATGAAAAAAAAATTTAATTCTTACTCGCTTATACAATGGTAGCTTCCTCTGGCCCGGTACGTTTTCTAGCGATTTCCGTGCGTTTCTGGTTCTGGCCAGTGATTGAATTGTTTTGTTTATTTGAGTTTAGTTTTAGGAAGTGTATTGCTCGTGGAAAAGTTTTTATTTGTTATATTGTAGGTACCTATCTCAAGTTTTAAACAGTGTATTTGTTTCCTCAAACCATAGAAGAGAGTGGATTATACCAGTCCAATCTTGGCTTGGCACCTCTTGGGGTGACAATAACTACACACACGAATCGCAAGATCATAAAAATTTTAGAACTTGCTTTCCTCGCCGTTTATTCTTTAGAGTGTAGTGCGTTATCCCCATATTTTGTTGTTAATTGACAAAAAAATATTTACGTTCTTAGCTCATTATCTTAGCTGCCTTGTTTTGCTGATCATGCCTCACTAATTTAAAAAAAGGCTGCTTACTCCACATGTACTTCGTTCGTATCTCAATCGCAAAAATGCTCCGACTATATGCGCTCGCCGTCGTTTTATCTTCATTGTTTTTTCATCTCTGTTATCACTTATCTCATAGCCTTGCAGCAGCCACAGCAGTCTTCAAATTGTTCGCGGCTCGCTTTCGATTCTACATATTGACCATTTGACATAGAAACTCTAGCGTAAACTGCTTCAAATATACGAAAATAATAAATCGAAGATCGCTCCGTTTGCCATTTCTTTTCGATCATGGTTGGGTTACTTTTGACTCGGCTCGACTGGCAACACTGTACTCTATGCGCAGCACAGATGTATTGAGATTTGAGATGTAGTATGGTATGGATGCATGCGTATGCGTACATCCCTAGTACATCTGTGGTGGATGCTAACGGTCATTGTAGTTATTTATTGTATACTCATTGGGATAACGCAAGCAAGAACCCCGCTAGTGAGCACTTTTATTTTATTTATTATATGTACAAATATTTTACTCTTTGGCGAGCATAAACCGCGAGAGAAGATACCTACTGTACTTACTGTGTCTTAAAATAAGTGAAAGTCGTTGATACTCCTGGAACCGAGGTATGTAAATAAACGTGTCCTCTTTGATAGTGGTAATCGTGGAAAGATACGCGTTTATATTTTTTGCGCTAAGTAGGTACCTACCTACCTATGATCATATCCTCTTCGTAACAGTATAGATACCTCACTACGTACTTGTATGTAAATACTTACTACCTAAATAGTACACCTACCACCTACACAGCTACCCAGGTTGAGTGAGTCGGAGTAGATAGAAGATGATACATGTCTACGCCCACCGACAGCGGCGGCCAAACTCAACGAATTCTAGCTACGTACCTACCTATATAGCCATGACGTATCTAGTCTACTCATTTTGGGGTAAATCTGAATAAAATTTTGATCGAATTATCAACAACAATAAAAAATAATAACAGTATTGAGAGTATGTTTATGGCAGGCGTCCATAGTTTTCCCCATAGCCCAATTACCCAGTCCATCCATTCACCACGATAACATGGCTTTTTTGTTATTTTCATTTTCCTTTGCAATAGTCTCTACACCTGGCGGATATCATCTTCGGGTGTATCATATTGTGCAACCAAGGATGATACCCGCTATGTGTAGCTCTCGCCTTTAGATTAATTCTCATAGAGGGCCTCTGTGCTGTTGGCTTCGGCTCCACGCATGCCTCCCAATCCCAAAGGACCGGGTCACTATATGGCCCGTGATCATGGAAATAATAATATAAATACGGAAAAAATAATTATAAACGCGATAACAGAATATTTAGGTTCAACCCCAACCCCTTCTCAGGTATAAATCGAAAAATATCGATCCTACGAAATAAATGTAGGACATTTAATTTTATACAACTTTGTACCTAACTATTTCCGCGTAAAATTTACAATAAACGAGATACTATAATGATTAGATTTTATACCTACTATTACCCACTTTTATCAGGTAGGTAGGTATAAATCGAAAAATATCGACTCTACGAACATATTGATACGGACAATTTTTTTTTTAGAAAATGTGACAACTTTGTCTATAACAATTTTTCGCGTAAAATTGACATTAAACGTGATAAATGATAATATAATGATAAGATTTTATCCCCACTTTTTTTAGGTACAAAACGTAAAATATTGCCCTAACGAAAAATTTATTATCACAAAAATTGTAGAAAATTTTATTTTACACATCTTCTTTGTTCTCAATAATTTTCGTGTAAATTGAAAATAAACGAGTTGTTCAGTAAACAAAAATTTACCCCCTTTTTTGAAATAAATCGGAAAATATCGATCGTAGAAAAAAAATATAAGTACCATAATTTTAGTGTGAAATTTAAAATAAATGAGTTATTCAATAAACATAAATTGACCCTTAATAAAATCAAGATGGCAAATGACACAACGGATCGATTACCACAAAATTTAGACTGTCAGTGACCACTCCCAACGAGTTCCGTAGGAAAATTGCTAGTTATTTTTTTTCCTGGTTTGCCCCTTTTTACCCGACTACCGAAGGCCGAGGGTTATGAGTTTGACACCCTATCTATCTATGTATGAAGACGTTTTTTTGTTCTCACGTAGCGCTGAAACTACTGGTCCGATTTCAACAAATGAGGTGTCGTATGAGTGTTGGTTTTGGACGGTCTAGAACACAATTTGACTACTTTGATATTTGACTAGAGCTTAAAGTGACTACTACATAAACGTCAAGTACTCAAATCTACTAAAACACAGATTCACTAGTGCATATTTTTCCTACATAGCATAGTGACATGAACCCAAACTGTTGGGACATTCAGGTATAAAATACAAAATGGATGTCCTATCTTTTGCTGTTTACCATTATTACCAAAGTTATTTGCGTGTTTATTTGTCTGTTTACATAGGTAGCTACAAAATAGTTGAGGAGGTAAAATGGTTTTTAAACCTCTTTGTGTTAATTTTCCTTTACTAGCCACTTTATAACGTAAAGGAAAATATATGTCAATTTTGACGTCTTAGTAAAAAGAGTAAAAAGAAATGAAAAACTGCGGCTGAAAAAAGGGCATAATGAACGAATGTAAGTTATTATTTTTAGCAAATAAGAAACTGAGGAATGCTGATTTGATCTCTTGTTGTAAAGAGATACACAGGACAACGAATACTTTAGAAGCATGGCATCCCCGTTTGGGGGTCCGCATAAACAGAAATCCAACTCTAATTAACTGTTCAAGCTAAAAAAAGAAGCACAATATCAAAGCATGTCGGCGGCTGGTGCCTTTTTGAAACGGGAGAACAAAAGAAAGAAAGATAATAGAATTTTAATAGAAGATATGGCAGAGTCTAACAAAATTGATAAAAAAAAAATTACACCAATTGATTTTTTTAAATCGTTAAGAGACATAAAAAGAGGGTTGAAATGAAGTAGGTACCTAGGTACTTTGTTTGAATATTGTGAAGATTCTTTTTAAGTTATTGAAATACCGGAGTGACTTGTATTTTCATTTTCGGTCCGTATGAATAAACATAATTATCTACAATTTGTGACGTTGTTCTGCATTTTTATTTTTCACATCGCCTGTACGTTCAAAAACAAGAGACGAGATTAGGCGAAATGTGTTGTAGGTCTTTTTGGCATTAGTCAATTTGTGTGGTAGTACAATTGAGTGCTTGACCCATTATGTAGTAGTCACTTTAAGCTCTAGTCAAATATCAAAGTAGTGAAATTGTGTTCTAGACCGTCCAAGACCAACCCGTATGATTCGTCTTAATAGCTCGATGGTTATAGGCTATGTGACATCAGATAAAAATGGGGGTCTTACGAGATAGCGGGGGTCTAAGTAAGGGTCGAAAAATCCCAATGTTAGTAATTAAATATGCTCGTGTGTGGTATCGTTGCAAAGGTCTGTTCTGTTTGTTCCTTCCGAAACCGTTTATTAAACTATGAGGCTAACGATTCACAAGCTATCAGCAAAAATGTGTATCAGAAATAGTTAAAATCTAAAACCCGACTACATAAAAGTCTTAAACAAGCGTTCACCTAAGTATCAAAAGAAAATGATAAGGACAATCCTTATCATTTTCTTTTGATACTTAGGTAGTTTGAGGCACCCACCCCATATACCTAGGGTACCTACAAGTAGGAACAAAGGCCTCCGACTACCTAAGTATCAAAAGAAAATAATAAAATAATAAGGGAGAATAGAAGCCTATTTTTGGTAGGAGAGCAAGTTTTCTACTTCTTGGTAATCTAATGACATTAACCATTTTGTAATTTCTGTTTTACATTGGATTTTTGTTAAGGAGTAAATAGATAGTATAGTATTAACTTTATTGTAGAGGAAGGGACCTAGGAAGCAGCTGAATTTGTTGAGTCTTTTGTTAAAAGTTCTAGACGGGCAGATAGCTCCTTTCCTGCGTTTATTCTTCATGAGTTTAGGATCGTAGACTAGTTTGGAGTGTTGGTAGAGAACAGTGTACAATACAAAGTACTAGAGATGAGTCCGGTATTCAATAACTAACTCGGTACCTGTTAGCGTGGTCCTAAAATATCTAACGCTATTGAAAAATCCGCATACCGCTAGGGAATAACTGCAAAGCAAACATCGCGCCACGCCTAACCGACCCTGAGCCATAACTACCCAACGCTTCAATACCTATACTTACCTATCTGTCATCTACTCTACGCATAGGTACTAGCGGACCGTTCACCTGTAAAGTTATGTAGATGCAACAAGTATTTGGTATTTCTAATCAAATCGGTTAGAAATATATTGGGTAGAAATCAGGACAGGTATAGAGTATTGTAACGTTATTGGGTACCAGTTGGTACTAGCGGTATTGAAACAAAATACCCCACATATAACCGGTAGCCAAAATATCTAATAACTCCCATGCTTACAAAGTACTGTCTGACCGTCAGAACTTTCCATTTTTGGTAGAGCTCTGTTGTAGGGAACCGCCATGGAAAACCCGCGCTGACCTTTAAAACGGCTCTTTGAGCTCTGTCGAGTTCTAGAAGGTGTGTTTTGGCAGCACCGACCCATGAGATTATGCAGTAGCCGAAGACACTTTGACAAAGCGCCTGGTAGATCATCTTTATGGTCGAAGGATCCGCCACGTGCCTTAGCTCTTTAAAGATATAAATAAGTTTGGGCAATCTGGTGACTAAGGCGTTGATGAGAGGCTTAAAGGACAATGATTGGTCAAAGAATACACCTAAGTATTTGGTTTTGTCTGTTCGTTTTATTTCTGGACAAGCGCAGTTGTTGGTGAGACTTGCTTGACAATTATGTGCTGTGATTGATAAAGAAGTCGAAGGGAGATGATTTGTCTTAAAACCGAAAGCTATGTAGTTAGTTTTGTCAGCATTTAGTGTGAGGATATTATCTTTTAACCAGGTGCAGGCCTTTGTTAACCCTGTTTGAGCACTATCGAAAGTAGAGTGCCAATCTAGACCGCTAAAGAAAAGAACTGTATCGTCTGCGAAAGTAAGTATCTTTCCGCCAGGAATTTCCATGTTGCAGAGACCATTGACGTATAAAAGAAGGTGATGGCGCAGAATACTTCCCTGGGGAACTCCGTGCGTAACAGGAAGGTCATTCCTGGTGAAGTGGTTAATTTTTACTATTTGCTTTCTATTGGTTAGGTAGCTTTTAAAAAGCATATGTGGTAGTCCACGTATTCCTAGAGCATCAAGCTTCCGAAGTAGGATTGATATAGATACTGTGTCAAAAGCCTTTGCTAAGTCTAGGAAAATAGCAAGACATTTCTTTTTACTATCGAGAGAGCCTATTATCAAGTTGGTAAGATTATGGACGGCATCATTAGTTGATCTTTTTGATCGAAAGCCATATTGGCAAGGAGATAACAGATTCTTAGACTCAAGGTATTTTGTAAGGCGATTGTTCAGGAGTTTTTCCAAAATTTTAGATAGGGTCGGTAGAAGAGATATTGGATAAAATGATAAGGACAATAGGTGAACGCTTGTAGCTAATTCGACTTGGCTAATTAAACGGTGACGAGACGTGTACCTATTTAGCCATGACTTATCTAGCCTACTCACTATGTGATAAATCTGAATCCAGGAGCTGGTAACCCCCTCATCATCATTCTAGCCTGGTATCACCCTCCTCCACCTCAGGCCTCCTTTCGCTTTTGGTCACCTTTTCTGTCCTCTGCTTCCCGCATCCACGTCGCAGCGACGCTGATCATATCGTCAACCCCTCTTGCAAGTTGACGAACCAGTTTTCATCGCTTGAAATTTGAGCACCACTCGGTCTAGGCGCCAAGGCTATCACCTCGTCTTGCCAAGTTCCCTGCCCCACTACACTTAGATGTATGACCCGTCTTCTCTTCCTTTTTCCCATTTACCTACTTGGGGTCGGCTTCCTTGTCCTTTAACTACATTGCGCTTAGATTTTTTGCGGTTTTTTGTCAAGCTGAGACTTTTTTAAACTCGTTACTGTTGTTGCCGAAGGTTGATAACTCTCCTCCGTTGGTTGTCAGGTAAAAAAGATTCATCTTATCGTAGTTTATGGAAAACTTGAATATGTAATATGTTATGATCTTCCGGACGACTCTGTATACGTACGTGCTTATTCTAAACGTCTCGTATCATCGAAGGCAGACTTCGTTAGCTCTCTTTGTCTAATGGTGCGGTATCTTTTTAATTGACCCCCTCCGGACGACCTTGTCCAATTCCGAGCGAGTAAAACGTCTGTGCGTCTGTGCTTCAAATCTTACAAAAAGAAAATTTGCTATTCCTTTAGTTTGTAGATGTTTAGTTTGTTTTTAGTTCGTTGATTATTTTTACTTGAAAGGTAGCTGGTATCTACCTATACTTTTAATAAAACTGTAACAGGTCTAATTGTGTACATTGAAGATATTTTGAAAAAAAAATTTTGATGGCACTCTTTTATCCCTACTGATGCCAAAAATTAAATTTTTTTCCATCATGTCTGTCTGTCTGTATCTTGGCCGCGCATAGCTCCGAAACTACTGAACGTATTGAAATGAAACTTGGCAGAAGTTGAGTTCATACTACGAGAAAGGGCATAAAATACTTTTTATCCTGAATTTCAATAGGGTTCCCTTGGGAGAGGGCATGAAAGTAAAATTTGTTGGCTGCGCATAGTGCCGAAACTACTGAATGTATTCAAATGAAACTTGTCAGGATTTGAGTTTATACTTTGAGAAAGGACATAGGATACTTTTCATCCCGGGTTTCAATAGGGTTCTCATGGGAGAGGGATTGAAAGTAAAATCTCTTGGCTGCGCGTAGCGCCGAAACTACTGAATATATTCTAATAAAACTTAGCATGATTTAATTTCATATTACGAGAAAGAGCATAATATACTTTTTATCCCAAAATTCATCAGGGTTCCCTTGGGAGAGCGGATGGACGTGAAATTTATCGGCCTCGCATAGCGCCGAAACTACTGAATGTATTGAAATGAATCTTAACACAATTTGAGTTCCACACTGCCTCGCAGTGGGACCTCAGTAGCCCCCACAGTGGGGGCACCGTCAGGGGGGCCCCGGCAGTGGGGCCCCCGCAGTGGGCCCCTACATTGCCCCGCAGAAGCCTCCACAGTGGGGCCCCAGCAGGCCCGGAAGTGAATGCCCCCGCAGTGGGCCCCCCACATTGCCCCGCAGTGGGACCCCCAGTAGCCCCCCGTAGTGGCCTCCCCGCAGTAGGGTAAAATTTCTTGGCTGCGCATAGCGTTGAAACTACTGAATATATTAAAATGAAACTGATGTAAGTTCATACTACGAAGGACATTTAATAATTTTTATCCTGGAATTCATTAGGGTTCCCCTTGGGAGTGGGGATGGAAGTGAAACTTCTCGGCCTCGCATAGCGCTTAAACTACTCTATGGATTCGAATGAAACTTAGCATGAATTGAGTTCATACTACGAGGAAGGACATAAAATAGGAGTCCATACCCCAAAGCCAACAAAATGATTACAAAATTGTTATTAGCGCCGAGAAACGACCTACTGGACAGCATCCGGTCAGTACAAAGCTGTCGCTGCCAATGATGCTGCCGTCGTCCTGGTAAATCAGCACTGTGACAGGTGTTGTGCTGCGTACCCGGGAGGACCGCTTGCAACGGATTAGCGAAACGCATCAGGCATTTGATGCTCTTCAGTACTCGCTTATATACCTACTGTCCTGGCGAATACTGATACATTTTGATCTTCGACATGAGAATTCCACAACTGACGAGACTGTCGACACTAAAAAAGTTTCCGCAATGCAATGCTACGCCTAGATACATTTTACCAATAAGAGAAGTTCGCTTGCTCACCTGCAAAAGTGTCGAGGTTTGTTCAACCGTTTTCTGGTGTACGCTTATGCCAAAATAAAAACGGAGCGTTTGATATACATCAGAACAGAACAAATGAGAGAAGACTGCGCGCTGAGAATTATGTAGATCTGCGAGACGCCATGAATCAAGATAGAAATTGTGAAGATTTACGACGACTGGTGATTCTTCCTTCCAGTTTTAGAACTGGACAATAGATGTGTAGTGCCCTATTCTCCAGTAGGTACTATCAAAAGCTTTTGAAGCGCATCATATACCTAGGTTAATGTGGAGCTGTGTGACGTCCAGGCAATAAAATCTAGGTATATGTAAATCTCTACATTAATAAACATAAGTAAGGTTTGTGAGGTTGTACGGGGTAATCTCTGAATCTAATTGAAAATTATTTTACCTATTATTAATATAATAACCACGTTATTTGTGAGTATTATAGGCTATATATAATAATAACTAAAAATGTTTACCGGCCAACGAAGTGGGCACGGGTCAGCTAGTACTTAATAAAAATTTGGTGAGATGTTCACCAAATTTTTATGCTGATGAAAATCTTCGGCGTGCGGATCCAGAATAGCTCCATAGACTACAATAACTCCTCAAAGTGAGTTTGTGCTCGCGAGGTCTGCTGTTCACAGAACTACTGAGTAGTTATTATAAAGACATGTAGTTGTCATAATCATGGTTTCTGCTTCAAATTGAGTAGGTAGGTAGGTACTAAAAATAAATACGATAGCTCGTAGGTACCTAGTCAGACAGGGCGATAGCTAGCTTTGTTTATTTGAGTTGTTAGATAAATATCGATAACAGAAATAACGTTATAGTAAGTAAAGTACCTAAGTACATAATGTATTTACAGTTTGATTACGGTACCTGCAAAGACTACCCCGAAACACTAAAATAAATATAACGTAACTATCAACTTATAAAATTAATTAAGTAGGTACGATTAATCCATTAAACGTGGGCAGGTTTGAAGAATTTAATAAGAAACATGGTGCCAATTGTTATCGTTCATGGTGGAGCGGGAGACATTCCTGATTGCCGTGTCGATGGGAAAATAGCAGGTACAATACAGGCAGTCAGAACTGGATACCATAATTTGCGAGCCGGTGGGACCGCAATCGATGCTGTTGAAGCAGCAGTTAGATCTATGGAATTGGATGTAAATTTCAATGCCGGTAAGCATATTTTTATACAAGGTATATTTTATTGTTTTTGTGGTGTCGGTTTAGAATTTGCACCACCCCAACTCTTCGGGTGGCGTGGAGAGGCAGTTAAGGGATCCAATTAAGGGGGCCTGCAGAATAGATCCACTACCAAACTGCGATCCCCAACCCGCATGCCTACCGAGCGTGGTGATTAAGGATCTCACATGATAAAGCCAATAGGGAGCTTATCGGCAGTGGGCCACTGCCGATAAGCTCCCTATTGGCATGTAGGCTAGCTAGAGTTTACCGTTTCTACATGATTAAGTATAAGTTAAACTCCTGAAAACCTGACAAAATTTTGTCTTCGTTGCAGGTTACGGCTCGGTTTTAAACCTAAACGGTGAAGTGGAGATGGAGGCCAGTTTAATGAGTGGAACGAATTTGGACGTCGGTGCTGTCACATTGCTGAAGGACTTTTTGCATCCGATTAGCATCGCTCGAAGCGTTCTTACGGATTCCCCTCATTGTTTATTAGGAGCCAAGGGTGCTAAAGACTTTGCGTTGAAAAAGGCAGGTTCATAAACATTCCGTGCAAAATTTGACGATTTGTGACACAGTGGGCGAAGCTCCGACTGCGACGATTTCGATTCCCGACTCGGGACAATAAATGTTGAAGATATTTATGAGATTGTGCAGACATTTGTTCAGTGTTTTTTATTTCACTTTAAATTTTAGGGATTTCCAACAGTGACTCAAGAATGTTTGATTAGCCCAAGTGCTAAGGAAGCACTTGAGCAGTTTTTAAAGCATAAAGAGGAAGGAATAACTGAAATTGGTGGAACCTCTGATTTACATGTATGTATAAATTACCATACTTAGGTACAGCCTCTCAAGTTGCATGGAGCCCTAACAGGGCTCCTAAATACCTAGCCTCTAAGTGAAATATTTAAGACCTCTCACATTATCAGATATTATGCTCTTCCGAGAACCGATGGTCACGTGGGTGTCTCCAGTTTACGTCATCACCACCATCGGCGAATGAGAAGACGAATTTTTTTTTGGTCCTACCAGTAGCGTAAAATCATAACTCCCCGAGTTCCTGCATGAATCTGATAAAACTATGTGGTTTTGTATTCACCAATTTATTTATCACATTGACTCGTGTTTAACTAACGCTGTTTTGACTGATCTAACATACATAAAATTGATGATTCACATTTTTTTTATTGATTTTTCAATTGACCCTTATCACGTTTGTTTCCCACTTCTACATTTTGTTGAAATAAAATGGCAACTGGATAGTGACCTCACCTGTAGACGCTCCCGGAAGAGCAGGCAGATCTATTTTCTTGGATCATGATTATGTATTAAGATTGCAAAATAAATACTTGAGTATATTATTCCTATTCATTCATATTTTTAACGACTTTGACAAATTTAAAGGGGGACGTCGGAACTGTTGGAGCTGTTGCCATAGACGCTCAGGGCCACATTGCTGTTGCTACAAGCACAGGTGGCATGAGTGGAAAAGCTGTTGGACGTATAGGCGACACACCACAGATTGGCAGTGGTACATACGCTGACGACAACTTCGGTGGCGTGTCTACAACAGGTAAAGTACCGAAAAATCTGGAGGTTTCAAATAGGTAGGTATTCGGGTTATATAGGATTATGTATTTCATTTTACAACATAAATTACTGAAGTAGGTACCTACCTAAAATTATCAGGATTTTGAGAATCCATCATTCAAGTAGGTACCTCACCGACCTATTTTTAGAGTTCCGTACCTAAAAATGAAAAACGGAACCATTATAGGATCACTTTGCTGTCCGTTTGTCCGTCTGTCTGTCTGTCCCTCTGTCCGTCTGTTCCTCTGTCCGTCTGTTCGTCTGTCAACCCTCTTTTCTCAAAAACGCGTAGATCTATCGAGTTGAAATTAAAATCAAATACTCAGGTCCATAGCCTCTTGGAACCGTGTATAAATCCAACTTCTTAGTTAACGCAATCAAAAGTTACAGCCGTTAATACCTATTTTTTTGTTATTTGCAAGGTAATCAAATGCACGCAAAACCTATAGGGAGAGAAAATGCCCGTTGTCCTAGAATCATGAAATTCGGCAAGACGAAAGCACAAGTAAAGGGAAAAATCCGAAAATGTAGTTTTTATTGTTATTTTAAATATTAGTTTTAACGTAAAGATTATTTTATACATACAGTTATAATAGTTATTTCGAAAACTACACCACTACACCTTAAAATCAAAGTATTTGAGCAGTGTGTCATGCCACCGATGTTCACTGATGGCACAGAAACTATGACCATTAACAAAAAAAGTTTTAAGGATTTATACTGAGACTGGTTCACATTTTTGGTAGTATTTTTCATAATATTAAATTTATAGACTAAAACACAGCTTTTCACGTGTAATTTTTTCGCAAAACACTGGATTATAAGTATCATTACTATAAAGTTTAATATAACATTAAAATAAAGTAGGTTAGATAGGTATATGCATCATTAATAACAAGACAAGTAATATGTATACGCACGGTATTAACGAACTAGCACGAAATTACCAACGAGCACGGTATTATCGAACCAGTTCGATAATAACGCGTTTTCCCATTTTTTGGTTTTTTGATTATATATTTTCTCGGCATTTGGTTTTGTTTGATTTGCGACGCTATACATTATAGCTTAATACATTTCTATTCATTATATGAAAACTATTTAATTTTAACCCTATCCTAAGCTAAGTTTCATTCTCGCTTAGGGGCGCGGTACCAACGAACTCTCCCCGACTACCTACATCCCGTTGACCTAGAATCATGAAATTTGGCAATAAATAATTAAGGTCTTATAATTACGGAACCTTCGGTGTGCGAGTCCAACTCGCACTTGACGTTTTTATTTTCTTTATATTTTACAGGACATGGAGAGTCTATTTTGAAATACTGCCTTGCTCATACTATTATTAAACGTATGGAATGGGGTGAGACAGCTGCATCTGCGACGAAAAATTCTGTCAATGGTTAGTACCTAACTAAGGCCAGGGAATTGAATTGACGTCAATTGGGTTGCGTACGTTAAAAAAACATAGTAAATAATATATGTGACACAAAGACATCTTTTCAAAAATAAAAAAATAAACTTAAAATATCAGAAATAATTGAACAAAGTGCCATCTATCTATTTTCTTAGTTACTACCGTATTTATCCTAAACTAAAGACAAGAGTAGGTAAATTATACAAATGGGTACCTAGTACCTACTACCCTACTGAAAACCAGCGCAGTGGACAATTAATTGCCCAATACTGCATAACGCTGAGATAGAGACCATTTTTACCCCATTTTTAATAATTGTTAGTTAAACGAATTCTATATGTCTCCTATGTTAATTTTAGACTATTTATTTATTGTTATTGTGATTTAATTTTGTGGGTAAATAAATAAATTTTATCTTTTTACTATGTCAAAAGAAATGATAGCGAGCCCCAACAATTTTTAAGAATGCGGTGGTAGATAAAGATCACGGCGAGCGGAGATAGCCACACCATTATTGCGATTTTTTTGAGCGGTGCGTGCTGTCGATATTGTTGATATTTTTTCCGAGTGATCACCTAACAACGAGCGGAGTGAGTCCTGAAGTTTTTGGGAAGTTTGCGGCGGCTGAGAAAATTGTTAATAAACCAAGACTATAGAATCAACGAAGCGAAAATGTTTGTCTTGTCACTGTCACCCCAAAGGGTGCCAAGATGGCACCCCTCGGAGATTACCCGGGCGTTGGCGTTGGTACCCGGTGAAGACTACCCCCTTACGTCCCTAGTGTTATTGTGCATGATCTTGAAACTGAATATAGGGGAGAATGGGTAACAGTGGATTACTTTTTTCCTAAGTCTTGCAACTTAAGATTTATGGCTAAATCTCTGAAATTTGGTCATAACATGATCTGATCTACAGAGAAGATGCATTAAGGTATTAGTGATAAAAGCATTTATATTGAGTAATCCACTGTATGTAACCCTCAGTGGCGGCGTAGCGTGAGCTGGTTCCCGGGGCGGATTCACCCCAAGAAACGGAACTAAAAATCCTGAACCGCCTTGGGGGTTGGTTGACAATACCGACCCTCAACTAGAAGTTGATAAGTACCTAAGACATCGGCAAGCGGAGCGAGCCGTAGTAATTTTGGAGTTTGGTGAGTGGGATTGGCAACAAAGACATATACATTATAAGCTAAGTCTACAACGAGCGGAGATAGCCGTAACATTTTTCTGATTTTTTCCGGTGATTAACAATATCATAAGAATTACAAAAAAGTTATAACGATGGCGAGCGAAATTTTTATGATCTGGATGTGTGTGCGTGTTAGTTTCCGTTATCACCCGTTCGGGCTTGGGTTCGGGGTGCTAGGGCACCCCGAGAGGTGCCAAGATAACCTCTCGGACCTTGGTACCTGAGGGGGACCGACCCCCGCCCCGCCTGCCTTTCGCCGCTAGTAACCCGTGATCCACTGTTACCCAATCTCACCTGTATACATAAATATGTTCTGTTGTTTCAGGTATGACGCAACGTTTGAATAACACTGCAGGTGCTATAACTTTATCTAAAACTGGAGAGGTAGGGGTGCATTTCAGTTCAAAACGAATGTCTTGGGCATACTTAAAAGATGATAAAGTAGTCTACGGAATCAATCAAGGAGAAGTTGAGTCAATAAACTTATAATAAAAGTTTTGTTAAAAGAGCAACACCTAATTATTCCTTACCATTGGTGTAAGCATAGACCTAGAATTTTTTTCGGTGTAAGGGTGATGGTTTCGTCTTGGCGTGATATTTTTATTGTGGATTTAATTTTTTCTACCTTCCGCAAAGAATAAAACTACCGGAAAGTAATTTGCCGGAAATAATGACCAATTTTTTATGAACCCATCATAAAATCAACTTCGTTTCATTTGTATGTAGGTATTTTGGGAGATATAGATAAAATGTTAATTTTTAGCCAAAATAAAAAATAAAAATAGGTACCAATCAGTTTGTTTTTTCATAAGGTACCAAGATTAAGTTAAGTCGTTTCGTTTTAGCGGTTCATTTTAGGCTAAAAATCTATATAATTATTCCCCAATGCTCCCAAAATGGAATTGACACGAAGGTTGTAGAAAGTAGAAAAAATTTAAAACCACAAAAAAATTGAATCTGAAATAAACCATAAAAGGGTTAATTTTGCTAGTTTCTAATACTTACTAAACCTAGACAGAGAGTATAATGTATGATTGATAATACCTAGGTTCTACGCATTTTCTTGTTAGTATCAGCTTAAGTAAATTATTTTATATTTTACTAAGTACATAAGATATTTGTTAAAGGACCTAGCAAATAACTACTTATTAAAATAAATAGAAATTATTGCTTCAATAAAATATTATATTTTAACCAGATCTGTCGTTTCCATTGGTCTGTAAAACAATGTTACAAACAAAAGAAGAGTTCTTAATCACCTTGAATTTGTTTTGTGGGGACAGTATGCTGGAAGTGGGATGACACAACAATACTTTTTGGGTAAAATTGACAAAAAATATTATTTTTGTTTATCGTGGGTTGAGTTGACAATATAATATTATGGGTCGAAATAACAATTTTATATTCGTGGTGAGAAACTGTGGGTCGAAATAACAATACAACAAATATTTAAGAAGGTCGCAATAAAACATTTGAATCTTGAAAGTTTTTTGTTCCCTCTTTTGTAACCTTTCTATTACTATTTTACTTCTTTGGTCCCTCATAATCTCTGTTCGAGATGTCTGGAAAGTTCAGTCCGTTCCGAATTTCTAGCATTCATACCCGCCCTGCTCCACCGCCGCTTGCTAGGTTGGGAAACAAAGATTTACCAGGGATGCTAACCTAGGACCAATAATTTTATTATAATTAGTTTTACGCATGTCCGTTTTTTGTTAGTGTGCCGTTGCAGATTTGTAATAGTGTGCGTGACTAGGGAGGTGACTTCGCTGCCGAGCCGAACTGCCTTCAGTCAAAACTGGTCCCAATCAGGAAAATAAACTTGAATGCCGATTTCATTCCTGATTCGTCCCATAGTTGACAGGCAGGCTTTAGTATTTTCAACCATGGTTGTTGCTGATGGCATTTTTTGACATATAACCGGATGCTGATGCTGATTTTGGCCATGTGCGTGTCGGAATCGCAAACCGAGTATGCCACACTAATTGAACGTAGATGATTCTCGAAAACGAGTTTCGAAAAACTATGCACTTTTTATATTAATCAACCCACTTTTTAAGGGTTTCGTAAACAAAGGGTACCAACGGGACCCTAATACTAACCCTCCGCTGTCTGTCTATCTATCGGGTTTTATTGTACATATCTCATAATTCGTAAAAGGTAGACACCTGAATTTTTCAGTATGTATTCCATTTGCCGTTATAATAACAAACTATCATAATAAATATTAAATTAAAGGGGGCTGCACAAAAAACATACAATACAATACAAAACTCTTTATTGTACACCACAAAGACAAATAAAACACATAGACATTAAAACATGTTCTTTGGCCATCTTTTGCTCCACTCACGCGATACAAAAACCTAAAAAAAAGGTTAGGCTTCGCTCGTTCGGTTAGGCAAGCCCCGCGCCGCCGCTATAAAACCTCAACATTTTTGCTCATCCTTATCTTCCAATTTCTGCGTGAACGCAATCAAAATATATGAAAAGTGACTACTTATAGTTTTTGTATCTTTTTTGCAAGCCGAATTAATCGACCTTCATCATTCGCACCCCTAAGGAATGGTGCCCGCTCGCTGCCTGCTCCTGATTTTTTGGCCAGTTACAACCTAGGTCTCTTCAAACAAGAGTGAATAGGTGTCTTCTAGATTTTCCTGATGTGTATCAGGCTGATGATGTGTACCGACAGTGTTGTCGGCCACATCGATGTTTCATCAGGTGGGATTGTGGTCAAACGAAGGTCTATCGACTATAAAAAAAGTGTGCGTTACCCGAGCAGAAAAGTTTCTTCTAGAATGAAGTGAGTTCCACAAATAATTAGTGCGTTCTTCGCTGTAAATGTGCGTCAAGTTAAAAAAATTGTGCATGTTCACGTTTTGGAATAAAACGCAAAATTCGTTTCCTGCTGGGGTAACGTTTTTCCAGCAGGAAGATTCTAAACGAATGACCCTAGACAAATTTGACTTATATGGGCAGATAGCTTATATATGTGTATAAATGTGGGCCTAAAAATAAAATTTGTGCGTCTTAAGGTTTTTGAGATATTCAATTTCCTGCTGGGGTAACGTTTTGCAAAAGCTTGTTTCTCGGAAAACATTGAATGTGCATCTACAAAACATACATACACTAGTAGCTTTTGATTAGTGCTTATTTATGAAATAGTAAAATTTCCAAAAATATGTAGTTTTTATGTAATCTTGTTTTTCTTTGAAACCTTAAAAAAATCTAGCTCTTTAATGGACAGACATAGAGGTTCATTGTAAACGGTGTTCGGTTCTTGCTGTTATTCTTTGTAACCATAAAAAGTTTCAAGAAGGTTCATACACGCGTTTTTGAATAATATCGATTAAGACGTAACTGATAAGGTCATAACTTTGACGTCAAAATGCAAGAAACCTTTCAACCCAAGATTGTAGGTAATAACAAAAAAATCAGTGCGTAAAATTTCAGCTCTCTACGTCTCTTATTGAGCTAGTTGTAAAGGAATGACTGAAATAAGGGTCCACTCGCCTAATCACCCTTATTCTACCAGGTGATACGACCAAATTCAAATGACCACTAAAAAGTGACTGTTTCATACATATTGATGACCTTCTTAATTTTGCTAGCGAGACGCGTTGGGCCTTGGTACACTCGAGTACAAAAGATGTGGATAACTTTTGCCAACTACATAATTTTAGATCCAAGACAGTAGGTACCTACCTACTTACATAAGTACCTACCTATCTTTTTAATGTACGAAGAGTGGTGAACGGGAGGCAAATACTGTACATGCGCGCTCGGCTGTGGTCAAAGGCCACTGAATGCAAAACGCGCGCAGGCGCTGCATGCGGGCGGTAGGTAGGTACTTTCCCGGCACCCCGCTTCTTCCGCGCGCACAACGTACCCCCCTGTGTCAACACTAGATTTTTTAAATCATAATGAAAATACAAACTAGGTAGTTTGATACCTACCTACTATCAAACATAGAAAGCAAAACAAACAAGATAGGTAGGTAGGTAGGTACCTTACGCCCGAATACTCAAACGGAACTCAGATTTAAGCGCGTCTCAAGTCGCCATTTTTTGACAGTTTTTAATGAAAATCTGTCAAAAATTCGTCACTTGAGACGTACCTAAATCTGAGTTGCGTTTGAGTATTCGGGGGTAACCTACTCAAACATAAAGTTAACCCCCTAGGTACGTAGGTAGCTACGCGTCGCCGGTCAGGCGGACAGGTTATATTATTATATATGGTTGATTTAACGTTGTTGTTTTTTACCCGACTACCGGAGGGTTATGATTTTAGCACCCTATGTATGTATGTAGCCGATTTCTTTGTTCCCACGTAGCGCTGAAACTACTACTTCGATTTCAACAAGTGAGGTATCGATTGATTCGTCTCATTACCCCGATGGTTATGCTATGGCTATGCTTAGGCTATATGGTGTCCGACAAAATGAGGGTCTTAAGAGATAGCTGGGTCTAAATTACACCTGGAACACTTCGATAGCGTGATAAAATTTTGCAAGAGACGACATCTAGTTTTACATTTCATTAGTACATTTCGAGTCTAATTTAGTTTGATGTGATGAGTGAAGGATGACACACCCGTTGCCATGGAGACCTCTTGTTTATTTGTTACCATGGCAACGGGTCATCTAGGGATGGGCAAATGAAAAAATGTATCGATATACATACATATATTGTATCGATATATGTATGGTAAAAAAAAAATATAGTTAAAAACTAAAACCCGACTACATAAAAGTCTTAAACAAGCGTTCACCTATTGTCCATAGCATTTTCTTTTGATACTTAGGTAGTCTGAGGCACCCACCCCATATACCTGCGGTACAATTAGTAACAAAGGCCTTCGACTACCTAAGTATCAAAAGAAAATGCTATGGACAATAGGTGAACGCTTGTTTAAGACTTTTATGTAGTCGGGTTTTAGTTTTTAACAATATTTTTTTGGAAATAATGTTTCTATTAGTCGCATATTGAGTGATGTAGATATTGATATGTTAATTTTAAGGATAATGTATAATGTTTGTGCCTTAAAAACTAAAAACATAAAAAAAGTAAATACCTATGTACTTACGAAAACTTGATCTGATAACTAAAATCAAATTACGTTACTTTTGGAATGAAAACTTCGAAAAAACCAGGTGAGAATAATTTCAGGTTATTAAAGTTAATATCTTGTGTATTTCTACTTTCCTCGTTATATAAACTAGATAGATAAATCCTACGGAAACAATTATAATTAAACAATACTACATGCTCGAGAAGAGTATGAAAGACAGTACTTTTCTGTAAAAAATCTTGAAATGGGACGATTCAAGAATGAAATCAGCATACCATTTTATTTTCCTGATTCAGGCCAGTTTCGGCCGAAACCAGTGGGACGAATGCGGAATAACCAGAAAGCTAAATTTGACGGTAAGCCCATCACTAGCACAAATGCAAAAATTATTTCGGCTAATTATTCATTGTTTTGGATATTATTTGTATCCTAAACTAACTAGTCAGTCACTATCTGACACGATTGACACTGACAGTGCAGCATAGCTATACGCACACCAGCTATCTCTTTTATCATAGCTTGGCTCCGAGGGATAGACAAAGATACATGACAACTATGGTGATACATACATAGACAAAAGACCGGAAATGACTTACACTATCTCTTATTTACTCTATGATGCTAACGCATGTTGGGAAAGGAGAATGCGTCGCGTCGGGGGAAGGTACTGTGGTGGAATCCATGAAATAACGTTTAGATTCAGTGGCAGTCAGTCAGTGGTAACATGGGGCTTGGTTCTTTCTGTCCATGGCGTTGACCGACCTCTAGGAGGGGGATGATTTCCTTCGTTTGTCCCAGCGAGCGACTGAAGTACCCTTATTGACAGTTTATTGTATGTCAGATGTTGTCAATGTTACTGTCATTGTCATGTTGTGATTGACATTCATGACATGACATTGCATTGCGAGTTCTGGCGAGTTCGGTCGTCGATGGAAAGTCCTTCGATTTGATTTTGAAAATACGTGAACCTAAAAACTGCGTACTATTTTTATTCTTGTTCTAGATACATTATTATTTTGTTCTGACAGAAACTTTATCCACTGGTAAAACTATACATAATTTAACAACATGGTAATAAATGCCAATATACCGATAAGATTCAAGCAAGTGGAGTTGCAATACTTCAACTGGTTGTACAGTGTAGCACCATGTTTTCCGGTTAATTCTTCGCAAGTTAAAATATTGAATGATCCAAAGACGTTCTATGATACCTTGTGTGATAAGTTTCGAAATGCTAAAAGAAGAATTTCTATTGCAAGTCTCTACATTGGCACAGGGAACATGGAAAAAAAGTTATTACAAGACACCAAAGAAAATATTATGATGAACAAAAACTTAAAGTTTGATGTGTTGCTAGACTACCAAAGAGGGACGCGTGGTGAGATAAACTCGGTGACATTGCTTCAGGATTTTATGAAAGGGCCAGAGCAATGTAGAATAAGTTTGTATCAGACACCTAGACTGCAAGGGATTTGGTCGAAAGCATTGCCATCCCGCTACAATGAAATTTTTGGTTTGCAACATATGAAGCTATACATAGCAGATGATTCTGTCATGTTGAGTGGGGCCAATTGTTCAAATGATTATTTTGGGCAGCGTCAAGACCGATATATTGAGATACAAGATGCAGACCTTGCTAACTTTTACAGAGATCTTATAGGTATGACAACTGTAAGTTTAGAATATTTTTGTTATACTTTGTTTTGTTATATGATTTTTATACAGTAGAAAAGAAACTTTGATTTGGATAGAAATATTTACTCACTTTTGTTTCAAGCTAATGTTTTCTGTTACAGATGAAGTGAGTGCTTACAGTAAAAGTTGTGTAGGAGAAGGAATACAAACCAATAAGTATGAAAGTAAAAAAGTTTTAGGCAGGGAGATAAAAAACCAAATTTTAAATTTAATTTACAAATGGAGAGAGCAACAACTGTTGAAACTATCGCAAATAGGTGGTAAAGATGGTATGTTGAAGACATATTTAAAATATCTGTAGATGTTCATCCAAAATGTAGTTGTACTTGTCATTTGCATCCACCCATCCACTGCTTGCTTCACCCAAACAAGGGTTGATTGAAGGTTCTAGGTTTTACTAATACCACAGAATACAATTATAAGTAATGCTGGACAATTCACACAGCATCATCTAGCCTATGCACTAGCCAAACTGGATGTGAATTGTTTGTGAACAAACCACCCGTATTTTACCTAAATTTCACTTACACACAGTATCTTTTTATATACAATTGACAATACTTGTCTATTTGAGATCTTTCCATCCATTAGAGATATATAAGATCTTTAATTCAATTCAATAAATATTGTTTACAATCATAACTGAAACTGATTGTCAAGCAAGTGAGTTAACTTTTTGTGTTGTGTTTAGTTTACAAACGTTCTACATCGAGTTTGGCTAGTGTATAGTCCCTAACTAAGCAGAGCTTGTGTATGGGTACCTAAAAGCGCTTGTATAGGTCCGTTTATTTCACCAGACAACGAACAGAAATAAAAACTGATTGTGAGCTCTCTAACCTAACATCCATCCGGCAGAATATCTTATATGAATACTATTTCCGGTCTGTTGTCTGGTAAAAAAAAAGATGTATACAAGCACTCTAATACTGCCCTACTAATTGCAATTGGAGTATCGACATGGCCCAACCATGTCTATTAGGCACTGCAAGTGCAAATACTAGGACAGAATAGTACAGTTGTATTTTTTTTTACAGAATCCAATAATGACACCTGGGTTTTCCCTCTCATTCAAATGGGGGAGTTCAACATAACACAGGATGAGGAGGTCACAAACCATTTCCTGGCCTCTGTGCCCAAAGGTTCCTATGTGAGAATGGCTACAGGCTATTTTAACTTGACTGATAATTATGCCAAGACTTTGTTGAATATTTGTAAAGCCAATATAAGTTTGCTGATGGCACATCCAAATGTAAGTTAATATTTTTGTCAATTTGTCATATTTTATTCAGACATTTTTTACCAAAATTGAAGCATCATCCTACTAATATTACAATCGTGAAAGTTTGCATGGATGGATGTATGGATATTTGTTACTCTTTAACGCAAAAACTTTTGCGTGAAAGAGTGATTGGGCAGAAATTTGGTATGGGTATAGTTTGGGGCCTGGAATAACATATAGGCAATTTTTTATTCCGATAAAACGTGAGCGAAGGCGCGGGCAGCAGCTAGTGCGCTATAATATTCCAACCAAATTGCATGTACAATGTTTGTAGACAGACTGCCATACTTAACCTAAAATTCACTCTGTTGCTGCATCTTTTTATATGCAATATTCATTACTTGTCAATTTGAGATCCTGCCTTAAATAAAAACAGCCAAGCAAGTGAGTTTTCGTTTTTCGTGTCGTGGTTTGTTTACGAACATTTCACATAAGACTTTGGCTGGTGCATAGCAAGCATATCTTGCATGTTTTTTGTTGTTATAACAATGTGAACCCAGTAAAAAAATACTCAAACATTTTGATTGGTGCCATTTTATTTTTCGTCTTATAATAGAAAATAGTTCCAAATATGGACCTGGCTAGGGCACTACAATATTACTTTGATTGGGTACAAACTAGAATGCTAACAAAATTAGAGGTAGGTACCTAAAAAGAAATGTAGGTACTAAAAACTTAAATCTAACACAACACAACCTAAATACAAATTAACATTTTATATAAACTAAAACTCGTCCATTCTATTCCAGGCTAATGGATTTCTTGGAGCATCAGGCCCAGCTGGAGGAATACCCTTTGCATACTCTTTAATTGCCAAAAAGTAAGTACTTGCCTACAGTAAGTAACTGTGGCAGTCGCGACGTAAAAATCGACCCCTCCAATTCAGCCTGCGGATGTCGAAAGAGGCAATTAAAAGAACCTACCACAGGAAGGGCAGCAGCTTCCTTTTGTGTATTTTTAATATACTGTGGTCACCAATCTGCCTGCCAAAGGTTGTGATTATGGAAAAACCCACTTTTTCAAGCATGTTCAGCTATGGAAGTAAATAAAGAAATAAATAATGCTGGACAAATCCACACAGCATCATCTAGCCTCAAGCTCAGGCAGAGCTTGTGTTATGTCTAGATGACTTGAAAAAAAGTCAAAAGAAACCCCAGAACACCCGAGACTAATATTTGCAGATACATACGGCGGGAATCGAACCCTCAACCTTCTGCGTCGCAGGCGGACCTTCGCCCCCTGCCCTACATCGGTCGCCTGGAAGGTTGGGAAGTATGTGTTCTGATGAGATGAGGATTTATGATATGAACGTCATAAATTGTGTTTCAGGTTTTGGGATAGAGTGGTTGATTCAAACCAAGCATACAGATTGCAAATGCTTGAATATGAACGGACTGGATGGACTTTCCATGCAAAAGGAATGTGGTAAGTTTCTTAGAGTATAATGTCTCTAAATACCCTTTCAAATTAGCCTATAACAAAAGGGAGTCCCAGTTAACAGTTCAAACATTTCCTTGGATAATAAAATATTATTCAAGGAAATGTTATACAAATAGATAAAACCTCCCCTCGCGATATTGTGCACTAATTTGACTAACACTATATTAACACGACATTAAAAAATGAAGTTTAAAACGCAAACCCCTTGTAAAATATTGATGCAATAAGTTATGATTTTTTTGGCCGTCTCTATTACGTTCCGTTCTACGCAAAACTAATATTATCTTTGGCTTGATAAAAAAATGTTTTATTTTTTTATTACGTGTGGCTGCTAATTATATTTTAGGTTTTGATAATTTTAATGGCATACTGAAATTCTATAGCTTTATATTATTAATATGTTGAACTCGTTATTTTCAAATTATTTATTGGACTAAGATTCTCTTCGTGAATTAAAATGAAACGCAGTACATCTGACTGAGAACGCATCCTAGGTAAAAACAACTACCTAAACTCTGGAACCGCTAATCTGATTCTAAATATTTTTTCACTAAGTTAAACCCTGTAAAGATACTTCATAACAACGTGAGCGAACCCCTTGGTAAGTAATCATAATAACAAACTTCATATTGTTATAGGTATTACCCACCGGGAAGCGGCGTCCCGTGGGCCACCGTGGTCGGCTCTGCAAACCTCGGGGAACGCTCCGTGCGGAGAGACTTGGAGGCGCAGGCGGCCATATTCACGGCATCGCCTGATTTACAGGTGAGATTTATTATTTACTAGCTTCTGCATGCGGCTTTGAACGCGTTTTTCCAGAATAACTTGTAGCCTATATTTTATTTATATTTATTTGAAGGAAAACCAGAGGCTTATAAATTAACAGACTTACAAATTGATATGTAACAGAAAGCTTATTAAAGGTTTTCACGGATACATAACAGAATAGTATAATAAAAAGACTGAACATATGTAGTGTGACTGGCCCGACTGGGACATGCATCATTAATAGTTATTTTTTAGTTACAATTTGATTTATTTTTTAAACTTTCATCACTGTTGCCAAAAAAATTCTCCGGTGAGCCGCCGCCTGGCCGAGCTGACACACACTATTCCAGGTCTAGATAAACATATGAGCGTAATTTCAGTCCTCTCCGTTTAGTAGAATTGTCGTGAAGAGGTAACAAATACATATCTAAACATTGAAACTTTCCCTACATAGTATAAAACAAAGTCGCTTCCCGCTCTCTGTCCCTATGCTTAGATCTTTAAAACTACGCCACGGATTTTGATGCGGTTTTTTTAACAGATTCAAGAGGAAGGTATGTATAATTTAGTATCAGCATTGCACCCGTGCGAAGCCGGGGTGGATCGCTAGTTTATAATATACGTATGACTTTGTTCAACATTATGTCGATTTTAATAACGAATCTCTATCACGTCCAAAACGACAATGGAAGTTTGTTTTAGCATGGGTTCATAGGAAATGGCTTACATGGTCGCAAATTAACTTGCTGACGTAATCATTTGTAGAACGCTAAAATTCAAAAACCGAAAGAAAATCATGCTAATGCAATACGCCACCGTCTATACCTACCTATACAATAATTACGTGTCCATCCAAAGGTTACCTGGAAGAAATCGCTATTAGCGATAAGGCCGCCCATTGTGCTACTATTTCTGTGTTGTTATTCTACCTTGGTATGCAATAAGGAGTATTTCTATTCTATTCATGCTGCGAGACTAGCGTCACGAACGACACGCAAGCTACAAATAGTCTGTACTTCGTTTCGTGAAAAGCCATAATTCTGCAACTGCTGTTATAGTCCCTTTGAGTCAAAATCTCTTTTTTTCTATTCCAGCAAAGACTTCACGAAGAAGCGTCCCTACTCCACCAGTACGCTACAGAATGCAGCCAGGACCTCGAGAAGCGCGAAACACCGCTCTGGGTCAAAGCGAGCGTGAAACTCTTCAAGACTTATTTCTAATATTCATAATATTTACACACTTTACAAGTCCTAAAGGGATGAGTCCTAGATGCTGTTGTAGTTTTTGATATAATTCAAAACCTGGACATACGCATCCTGATAGCTTTTCCATTATGTTATTGATGCTCAGGAGCGCTCATGTACTTCATGTATGTACTTATTTATTGTCTAGTTACCTATATATGAAAAGTTCTATGAAGATCGGATGATCTGCAGCTTCGTCGGTTTACTGTAGGTAATATGGATGATAAAACCTTAAGTAACTTTAAGGCTAACGTCGACAGGCCAGCATCGAACGGTCCGCGCTTATCGCATCGGACGGATTTTTCGAGCGTAATGCCATAAGCAATCATATTGCCCACCAGTTGGAAACATATAATAACTCTGCACTGAACAGACCGACGCTATCGCCGACAGTCCGTGAGGTGCGGATCAGTGGTCGCATTTTTATGGCAAACCTTTCCACACCAAACCTGCCGGCCCGCCGGCGGCACACTGTAAGCCGGAACGATCTTTGCCGGCGGCACGAGGGCCGCGGCATCTGCGGCTTGTCTACCTGCGTGTGAAAGGCGAGCGACCTGAGCGAGCGAACATGAAGCGCCGCCGGCATGCCCCGCCGGAGAGCGCGCGCGGGCGCAATCCGCCGGCATAATTATTGCAAAACAAGCCCGGCGGGTTAGGGCGCCGGGCAAAGCCGGCGGGCCGGTGGGTTTTTTATGTAGAGGCCTTAAAATCCGATTGACGCGGACAGTGCTGAGCGTCCGATGCCGGCCTGACGACGCTGGCCTAAATACTTTGATGAAATCTCTCAAAAACAACAATTGAAATGTAATCGCCCGTATCTTTTAGAATAATACTATGTACTGTATTAATTTTATCTGCGTAAATATCCTTCTTGTATGAGGTACGTATTTATAATATTTTCTTTTTTATTTATTTATGTGATACAGTTCAGTTACCAATTGGGCTCAACGCTACTTTACGTAGAATATTGTAGTCTTAGTATTTTAATTTATTTGACAAGGTAATAAAATATTTGACGCATACCGGGGTCTTATTTAAAAGAAACAAAATAATTTCGCAATCATTTTTTTATTATTCTCATTCTTCATTATAATCACATAATTATAGTTACTCGGATTCATACTTAAGATAATTTTAAATAAATTAAAATGAAACACTGCAATATACAATAAAATCAGTCGTTTTGTGACGCAATTCACTGAATCACATTGACGTTACAATAATAGGAATCAGGCAAAATTAATAATAAATACAATAGTTGCTAGTACAGCAAGACTTTCGTTTTCAAAGTTGAAGGACAATCAAATGGACAAAACAAGTGGCAAATTGAAATGGACGAATTCACATTACACACAAATACAATTAAAATGTTAGTAATCAATTGATCCCATAAAATAAAACACTCACTTTTGAGCATAATCATAATCAGATTAAAATAATAATCAACATTGCAATTGAGCAATTTAACTTACACAACAATCATTTTAAAATCAACTATTGAGGCATACTTAGAGTATTCGATTCACTGAGCAAAACGTGGAGCTACCAAATTCACAACGCAATAAAAATGAAAGAAGAAACACCATACAAACATGGTTCCAGCCAGGTTTATACTAATCTTTGGTGC
Organism: Eupithecia insigniata; assembly: GCA_947859395.1. NCBI lineage: Eukaryota > Metazoa > Arthropoda > Insecta > Lepidoptera > Geometridae > Eupithecia > Eupithecia insigniata. The sequence goes on along the minus strand of OX401999.1, from coordinate 10,621,693 downwards.
GATGGGCATAACTACGCTGATCCCTTGACCGAATGCGACCATTTTGTTACTAAAGCAATTATTGTATTATTCTTAAAACTATAAGAGGGCATTCGGTCGCGGGCATCAGTCCACAGGGAACATATTGTTGTGTCGCGGGAACGCCTTCATCATAACACTACGGACGCTGATAGGTACAAAAATAGTTCACCTATTCAATATAATTATTACTACTTAACAATTAAGTATCGCGAGAAGGCCTAAGTATACGAAACATGCAAGGCAGAGTAGATACACTGTAAATACTGCGAGGCCTCTCGTTTAAGATGGGACACTGGCGTCTGATGCTTTAGCGCGTTCTTCTGTTCTTATATCAGTCTTCTATAGAAAAGGGACTTTGTATTTTATGCGCACAAAAGATGAGACGCAGGGGAACCCAGCATTAAATACTACTTATCGCGAATCACACTAAGGTAAATTGACTAGGCGTTTTGTGAGTGGTCGCACGGTTCGACGCTAGTGCAGGGAAACTTAGGAAATAATCAGGTGAGGTCGAGGCACCGCCAACCACTTACACTCATTTCCACCAATCACGGGACATCTAAACAAGACACTTGTGGATAGACTGAGCAACTCTAAAAACTGTTAGAGTCTCGGTCTCCTAGTTAGAAGCGGCCAGTACAATTTGACAAATATGTGTCATCAAATGAGATTCTTTACACCTCACATTTACGAAACTGATGATGACACAATTAATAATTCTTTAGATTACTTACAAAACTGCTTTTAAACTCAATATAAATTAAAGAAAAACAGCAAGACAACCCGTGATCAGTGACAATGCGCTCATACATAAGCAACCACGTAGCTTGGTCAGAACCCAACATCGGGTGGCGGATCCGGTGGCATATAGTGCAGCTCATCGACAGGCCCACTGAAGATGTTATAGAGAACAGCGAAAAGCGTGCAAGCCGCGTAGGCCCCTAACGCCGTCCACCAGAGTAGGCGCTCCCATAGACGTTGTTGTGCGTGCTTGAGGACTAACAGGCCGATGGTTAGCCCGGCTAGCGCGCCCGCGACGTGGGCCGCATACGAGACGGGAGGCACTTCCTGCTTGACAAGGAGAAATTTATGTTTAGACACGTGTAGTAGCAAATAGGTATATCTACAGTTAATATGAGTACCTACTACCTAGATGGGTGCTAGGAAATAGGACAGAGATTTGTATGTCTGTCATTTATCAACGAAATCAAACTTGGGAGTATATTAGGTGAATACGAAAGGGTGCTTTTCCACCAGTGATGTTACTCTTGCTGAGGATGTGTGTCCACCATACCATTTTATCAGTAAAGGAAAACATCGTCTCACCAAGTCATTTAAAATCATAAGAATCTGAGTTTGTAGGTAGTTTAGTCAATTTCCTCAAACCAATACCAACTCATCGCAAAACCCACCAAAATAATCAGAAACAATGACTCATGATCCTTACCTTAGTATACCTAGCGTGAACCGCAAAGCCCACGTCACACGACGCGACGGCCAACGCAGCGACCAACCGCACGGCTCCATACCGCATCGTATGAAAGTTTAGCAATGCGTTGGCTAAATGCGCCGCGAGTAACGCGTAGACTCCGCCCGAAGCCCCGGCGAGGCAGACGTCGGGGTCTAGTACTGAGGCTGCCAGGGAGCCCCCTAGGACTCCTGCGAGGTAGACAGCGGCGCAGCGGAGCGCTCCGTGTACCATTTCGAGAGGGAGGCCAACCTGGAAAAGATTGGTTTGTTAGCAAACTAAATAAGCGGAAAAAAAATTTACAGGAAGTTTAACTACCTAAATGCAAAATATACTATAATAATAACAAAATGTTTTAAAGTAGAATCGGAATCGAAACTTTACCAATAACGATGGCTGGCTTACAGACACATGCATGACCAGGGGGTGATTCCGATCTCCAAGAAATTTAAAATTTGTCCTGTGTTTTTGATTTTGTACAGGAATGCAAATTCTAAAGTCACTATCATTGGTCTGTTTGTTGGTTTTTCACGACTAAACGGTTCAATCGATTTTAGAAGGACATGGGTATTTCCATCCTAGAAAAACGCGTGCAAAAGCTAGTTTTTAATAAACTTACGGCAAGTTGCACCAGCAAGTTGAACGCGAGATGCAGCCAGCCGGCATGCACCACGCTGTAAGTGAGGAAGCGCCAGAGCTCGCGCCGTCTGTCGGGGCGGTAAACGAGAGGAGAGTCGACTGGCACGGGGCCGGCGGCCGCTGCCACGCCGCCGGGGCTTGCGGCGTACCATGAGAATACGCCAAGCTGGAACAAGATTCATTCATTTCAACGGTAGGTACAAGTCCTGACCTTCGCCAAACAAAGGTAGCTGAAGTAAGAATCAACCCTGTGAAATTAAGCGTCAGACAAATGCGGCCTGCAGCTGCGTTGGGTGGTACAACTTGAGTTGTACTCGCTTGCAAATTGTACTGGCCGCCACCGGAGGCCGCGTCTGTCTGGGAGAGGCTCTTAAACAGGTTTCGAATAAAAACACAGCATCAAAAGCAGCAGCCTTTTGACTTTGACCGAACGGATTACGACCGAAGGAGAAACGGAACGGACCCATCATTAGATGAGAATGAGAGGAGAGAGATAAGACTACTGCCTACGATGTCATTACGCCATATTTCAGAAACGCGAAGACCACTTTGATGTCACAGATAATCAAGCGCTGAGTAAATCAACCTTATACTACCTTTCGTCATCATCAGCCCTTGATAATACCCTGCTGAATAGGCCTCTGCACGATATAGGCCCTAATGAGCGCCTTAGCGCCCTGTCTTCAGTTTAGTAGTACCATAGATGAAAGATGGTAGTACCTATGCACTTCTTTATGTCTTCAGCAACACAAATACGTGCACTATGAACCAGAGCAGAGAGGCATCCCTTCGCTGATTTATAGTGTCTTGTAAATTAGAATAGTATAAGTTTTAGAATAATAAATATACCTACTAATACAAAAGAAGGGGAGTTTCGAAATCACCACGCTTGGCTGGCACTTTTTTAGTATCGGGATTAATTTATTAATTAAATTACAGCAAACATGTTTACTGTAATGTAAATGTGAGTCTTAAGATGTTCAAAGTTGGTTTAACTACGTTTGCTGTATAACGTATCACTGCATCAGTCTTGTTAATGTTTATTCTTGGCCAGGTAACGGGAGTGGGGTGACATAGGACTTTTACATCGGGTTTTGCAAACTTTCTAATTGTTACTTTGTTTTGTTATTTCTTAAACCGTTAGAAAACTCTATAGATTACCAGGAAGGAAAATATGCCGCATCTTTATTGCTTAAGATGTTATACACTATCTATTTTAACCACACTGCCACTGAAGACAACTGTGTTTTACTTTACGTTCAGTAATCTACATGAATATTTTAAAGAGCACGTAAGTTTGTATGTTTGGGAAGTCTGATTTCCACGGGCACAGGCTATTATTAACAAATCTCATTTTTATTTGCAATTGCAACCAACTATGTGATTTTTAAAGGTCGTAATTTTGTGGGCAGTTACAAATATGGACCAGGCTAGGGCATTACAATTTGTTATAGGTATCTCAACTAGCAGCCATGACTGTCACGGCAAGAACCGACCCCTCCAACTCAGCTCGTGGATTTCGTATGAGCCAACTAAGAATACCTACCAGAGGAAGAGCAGGAGCTTCCTTCTGTGTATTTTAACACCTCTAGTGCAGTCAGCAATTCGTTTGCCAAGCGTGGAGACGGTGGAGATTAGGACAAAGTCGTCCAAATCATGTCAAAAAAACACCCTTGTTTGGGGGAGGAATGTTCATCGGTGAACGTATGAGTGGTATGTAGGTAAGTAGGTAAGGTAGTATGTAAAATGCATGTAAAGATCAGACCAAGGGAAAAAGGTTGTTAATTTACAGAGAATAACAAACAATTAAATTGTAATTTATCAAATCTTGTTCCAATTTTTTTTCGCAATTTACGCAATGAATGTCGTTTTCACCGCATTGTTCATCAGGGAAAACCGTTAGTAACGTGCGTATAGTTAGCGGGCACTCGGCTGTGGCCTATGGGAACTGCGCTCCACGTCACAGTTTACGTATACTCAGAAGACAAACTGTCTTGTTTTGCAGACCCCAAGTGTTATCCTATTTCAGTTTACGCCAGTTTCATACGCTATGACTTATGGGAAATTGGAATCGAGTGCCTCCTCCATTATCATCATCATCATCCCAGCGGCTTCACGTATCTAAATTTCTGGATGTAGGTAAGCCTCCTTCAATCGCCTGCACTATAGAACTTCGAGTGCTTCCTCCACGTCACAGTACCTGTTTACTTACCGAACTGTTTGCTCAGAAATCAAATTGTTTGAGGTTTGGAAATCGGAACACTACCTTCTATGATTTATAAATCTGTTTATTAACATTATTTAACGGTTAGGAGGTTCTCTAGCTCGTACCAACAGCATTGTTTCTTTCCACCCCACACAACAGCTTTAGCTGAATGAGAAAATTAATTGGACGTGACTTGATTTAAAAACTCGACAGACAAAAGGAAGCATTAAAAGCCTGAATGAACGAAGTAGGTATGTCCTAATGAGCAATCCTGACCTGACCAAAAGGCGCGCGACTGTTGGGAATCTAAATTAGCGAAACTGATAACGTTATTCTGTGGTCGCGAGCGTAAGGTGAATCAACGTGTGACGGGTGCGCACGCGTTCAGAACGATTGTTATGATTCACGTAAACCGCTTGTTTGTGCGGATGTGAAATCCGCTATTATAATTTTAATTAAGCGAAACAACTGGAGCGGGATCCGAGCGGTACTGGCTCGTAGAAAGTGATTGTTCTGTACGATACACACACTGTGGAAGGCCGGAGCATTGCGTTTTGTAAGTACCGAGCAGGGGCGGTTGATTATTCTAAATTTTAAAAATTAGTAGGGTGGCTTGCTCATGCCGACAATATAATACATACAATACATTGGTCTTTTTATTGTGATATATGACTTAGCCTTAACGAACAAAGCCCAGAAAAACACATAAGAATATGTAAAATGTTCTCTGATTAAAAAAATCTTCAAATTCTCAGTAGATCTGGCCTGTTAGCCCCGAGACTGCTGAGTATCGGCTTCCTTTCTATAACGCCACTTTGTCAGGTCCTGTGCTACCCTCATCAACTACTTTCCAGTTATCCTAACGCCAGATAACAAATCTCAGAATTTTTCACCAAAACCCTGAACGACGTAAAGACAAGTTCTAAGTTTGATCCACTTTAACACTACCATACCGACAGAATTTAGTCTGTAAAACGGAATTTGTCGACACAATGAAGACATTTAAAGCCGTCTCAATTCAAACCCTAAATTGAATCGAGGTCGTGTTAAATTGACCTCGCATATTTGCGCAAAGAACTTAATAATGAGATCTCACGCTACTATTGGAACAGATTGTGCAATATGAGAGATGTGTGAGGTGAGATCTAAAGGTTTTTTTGATTTTTAGGCGCGGTTTAGGTCATTTCAGGGCCAGATACCACCAAAGCGTAGCGAAGCTAAGATAATGGCGTCAATTCTACTGTCAGCAGAGTTCTGCTACATACTACATAATTTTACAACATTAAAAATGTTCCCGTCCGTTTCATAACGAAATAATAATAATAAGGCGTGTTTTAAAAAACGATAAACCGATTTCTAATTCCCTTACCTTTACACTTATTTTTCTCACTAAGTTTTGCGGGATAAATACTAATCCCCTGGGGATAAATCTTTTATTTATATAGAACTACCAACAGAGGATACGCAAAAAATAACACTTATGGCATCACCAAATGTGACCCCCCAATTAGAGGTAGTTACAGTTTTATTAGTAATTAGTTTTATAAAGGTAGTGATTACTTTCTTCGCCTGTCAGGTGGGATGACAATCTGCGAAATACTGCAGGCCGATGCTGAATGCAGCAAGCTGAAGACAGGGCGCTATGGCGTTCATTAGGGGAGGCCTATGTCCAGCAGTGGACTAGTAATACGCTGATGATAATGAAATGAACTTACCTCTAACAAAGTAACGCAGATGATGAAGAAGGGTGGTGGGCAGCAGGTGTACCTCTCCTGGTAGTACTTGCGGTCCCGCTCTTCTGGGAGCATCTCCATTGCTACTAGGTGCACCATTCTGAAATAGAACACAGGTTGTTACTAATCGTACAGACAGAACTTAAAGAAATGTCACTGGTGTGAGAAATTATGATAAGGCTGTCGAGCAGGGTAATAAATAATGCTGGACAATTCACACAGCATCATCTAGCCCCAAGCTAAGCAGAGCTTGTGTGATGAGTACTAGATAACTGATATACAATATATTACATAGATACCCAGGTATTTTTTAATTATCATCATCATGATCATCATCATCAGCCCGTGTACAACCACTGCTAAACATAGGCCTCCCCCAAACGACGCCACGAATAGCGGTCCTGAGCCGCCTCCATCCAACGACTCCCTGCGAGCTGCTACGATGTCGTCGGTCCATGGAGTCATCCATTATACCCAGGCATTTTTTTATCATATATAGAAAATATCCAGAACACCCGTAACAAATTTTAGCAGATAATACAAACATTTATCCCGAGAATCGATACCGCTACCTACTGCGTCGCAGGCGGACCTTCGCCCGTTGCGCCACGGAGGTCGTCGATATCATAGAGAATTAGTTTAGTGGATAAAAATAATAACTATGACAAATTAGATACCTAAGTTAATTGATATTAGGCCGTGACTCTACAAACATAGCGTAAGGGTACGCTATGTTTGTAGAGTCTTCGTCTTGTAGAGGTTCCACCCTTGTCTGCTAGATAGATCTGGGAAAGAATGCTGGCGGTAGGTACTGAAAACAGGGTGGGTATGGCAGTAATTAATAGGGGCCTTTGTCCAGCAAAAGACTATGAAAGACGGAGCGGTAGGCATATGGTTTGGTTGTTCCTGACTGCGCTACTGATGTCTTGGACGGACTTAACATATAGAATGTAGCCAGCGCCTCGCTCAGGGATGAAACGTTGGTGTGCTTCCAACACAAATAAGGTTCAAAGTTAACCCGCTTACCCACATTGTAAGAAGCACATAGAATGATTTGGAAGTCCAGGTAGGATTACAGTTTTCTGAATTAAAATTAATCACATTATGTTTTGCAATTTAATGAGTCGTATAAATTAGAACCTGATTCGAAGAGATAATTTACAATCCTTTTGTTTTTCAGGCGGCCTGTACAAAACTGTGTCATTATGAAAGTTTACCTGTATTCTTTGTGTTGAAACATAATCAAGCAGCACTATTCCATTCCGTATTGTGTAAGTCATCGATCAAATAGCTTTCTCTGTGTTATTCTCCACATAAAATAGCAATTTTAACGATTTTATTGTACAAAAGCACACTACATGTCATTCTGACACGACAATTGACCGTAAAAATATTTTTAGCGGCGGGGATTGAAGATCGATACACTTTCATGGAAAATAACACTAAATTTTCCACCAACACAGAAATTTTGAATGGAGTGTACTAGTAATTTAGTAGGAGAACATAGCACATTATTTTGTGGATACTTAAGGATAGATTTGGCGCGACATAATCGAATTTTACTGAAATTTTTACGGGAAAATATATCACGTAATCTTGTTTACAAACTAATGACAGTGATAATGTCAAATGATAACAACTAACAACCAAAGAGTTGATGAAATAAGAAATAAAACATTGAGACAAAGAGATTCTGTTTAACTGCGAGATTATTGATGAACTTGCTTCTCCCAGTGGCTCCGCTCACGTGGTTTCTGGATAATTCCTACTACCCAGATACGGAACAGTGGGTAGTTCCGGTAATTACCTACAATTAAATTTAAAATCTATAATCTTTCTCCTCCTATACGTAATGTAGGTAGATTAGATAGATATACCAAATATACCAATATTATAAATTCGAAAGTTTCTGTCGTCTGTCTGTTACCTTTTCCGGTCTTAAACGCTAAACGGATCTGAATGAAAGGCAACGACATAGATGGTTTCCGGGAAAGGACGATAAGTTAGGTACTTTTCATTCCGGAAGAACGCATGAGAAGCTGCAGGCAAAGGCTAGTTTCCTATTAATGGTTTCGCTCAAAAGTTCTCAGTACCTACCAATTTCATACCGATGGATGTAATAAAGTAGACAGAAGTGAAACTCACCTGGCAAATAAAGTAGGATCTTCGAGTAGTAGATGGAAATCGTTCTCGGAGCTGACTTCGCGGTCTCGGTGGTGCACCGCGCACCTATAGCTGCGGGTTCGTTTCCCGCTCATCTGAAACAAAAAGATACGTATTCATTTTAGGCGGCTAGCTCAGCCAACGCTTTAAATAAGTAATGGAAGACAAAATCGGGGCAGATTAAGTCATTCTTAAATAATAATGCCAGCGCGCAGCTGGTAAGTAAAACTAACTAAATAATAAGAGAATATTTTTTGTTTATTGGGTACGTAAATAATTAATTACCCAGCCAGACACGACATTACAAAAGTGACAGTATGAGTTTCTGTTCTGCGTCCTGGCAGCATTGCCACAGATTAGGTATTGGTATTGCTCCTTTAAAAAAAATGCTAGATAATGCTGGGCCCTAACAACATCATCTAGACCCAACCAAAATAAGGAAGTTTATGTATATAATGTATATATAAACTGAATTATACCTATTATGCATGGGTATACTGAAATACATATTTGTAATATTTGGGTCATGCAATAAATGCATGACCCAAATATTACTAAGTTTTGGAAGTGTTCGTGCACCGTCAGCTGGGGTATGACAATACTATTATAAACTAGCTGTTCCCCTCGGTTTCACAGCGTTAAATTCGAATTTCACATTTCTATGGGGATAAAAAGGTATTTTTCCCATATAGCTCCCATGAGAATTTGATGTTTTACTAAGACAAAAAGTAGCCTTTGGTACTTTCCATCCTTTCAACTAACTCTATGCCAAATATCAAGTCGATTAGTTGCTTTGTTTGGGCGTGAAGGAAGGACAAAACAAACAAATAAACACATTTTGCATTTATACTTTTAGTTAGGGTTACAGAGATCTTTTAGGATAAGAGTTATAATATAATTGATAAAATATAATAAATACATTACATAGGTTTATCTATACTAATATTATAAAGAGGAAAGATTTGTATGTAAGTATGTTTGTAACATTGTATTTGTAACACAGCGGTCGCAGGGAGTCGATGGATGGAGGCGGCTGAGGACCGCTATTTCTGGCGTCGTACGGGGGAGGCCTATGTCCAGCAGTGGACGTGTATAGGCTGATGATGATGATGATGTTTGTAACGAATAGGCTCAAAAAGTACTGAACCGATTTTAAAAATTCTTTCACCATTTGAATGCTACATTATCACTGATTAATATAGGCCTTGCATTTACTGTACGTTAATGCCTAAATGTTTAAAAAATAAATGTCCACCGGCGCGAAGCCGGGGCGGGCCGCTTGTTTATTGATATAGGTACCTAGGTTTATCTAAGTAAGTTTTAACATTAGAATATGCAGGCAAACAAAAGAATAGCAGTTTATGTAGGTAGGTTAGCTAGGGCTAAAAATATTAGTAAACAACTCGATTGAGCGACGGGCTGTTAGGCTGATACCTAGGCGATAATTCGTTTGTGGAGAACAACTTGCACAGCCTTGAATACAGACGGCGCGTTGCAAGACTGTCGGTGCTCTACAAGTACCACTTTGGTGACTGTGCCCAGGATTTACATGACCTTATCCCGACCTCCCCCTTCTTCCAACGGACAAGCAGACGCACTGGTAAATACCCATACCTAGTCGACATACCACCGTGTCGAACCAAACGTTATCGCTCTACTTTCGTTATAAGTACCGGTAAAGAGTGGAACGAACTTCCTGCTTCTGTTTTTCCAGTAGAGTACAGTCTAGGAGTCTTCAAATCCCAAGTGAATAAGTTCCTTCTGGGAAAGCGTGCTCCATCTTAGGCCACATCTTCACTTTCCCGAGTGAGATGGTGGACAAACGCTTTACCATTATCAATAAAAAACGCCCGCTAAGCTACTCTATAATAGTTACAAACTTTTTTAGCAAGAGAAGTGAAAAAATCCATAAAGACGTTATGAAAACTAAAGAGAAAATATAATCTTCTATTTACAGATGGTACACTATGAAAGCACACACTAAATGAGCAGTAAAGAAAAACTCATCTTAGAAAGTAATTACTAATTACAAATAGCAATAACATGGATATGTTACCTACTACCTACTTCTGTAATTTCTATTAAAATTAATTATTAAATTGGTTACACTATCTACCGTACGTATTCTTTCCGGGAAGTGGGCAGGTAGACAATAAAATGCCTTGAACTATAGCTTACTTTGTTAAAGCACAAAATTATAATAATAGACTTGCTATTCTACGAGTTGGATTGCCAGATTGCCACCTACCCTGCCAGCCAGTGCGGATATACAAGGTAGGTATCATTTATTTACCCAAAGATTTTCAAATGATAAAGGTCTAACAAAATTGTATAAATGGCCCTAAAAGAGTAAAAACATCCAGCCGAATTGAGAACCTTCTCCTTTTTTTGATGTCGGTTACAAATGTACATCTAGGAAGTTAGTGGCGGCGGCGTGCTAATAATATTGACGTTGACAGTAATATGTACAATCCGTGATAAAAAGCATATAGTGCGACTGACACCGTTTGGTACTTTTTTCAACTTATTTGGCTTAAAATACTCGTTTATTCTCCAATATTTCGTTTTCTCGCTATGCCAATAAATGAAAAGTAAGAAAAACCTAAACTTTAGTAATATTTAAATAAATAATGCTGGACAACTCGCACAGCATCATCTAGCGCCATGCTAAGCAGAGCTTGTGTTAGGTATGCTTGTTTACTAGATAACTGATATGAATACATTACACATGTATTTATTGTTATTTTAATTAATATCACTCACCACAACAGATTTAACTAACTACAATATCGTGTTAGATCCGATTTGTCAATTGCTAGAGTCAAAGCTTGTAAAAGAAAAATTATATTGAGGAAATATAAATGAGTTTATTATTGTTAAGGCATATTAATATGCATTAAGTTAGTGATTTAGAGGCGCGACTCGTAAGGGTGTATGTATTTATGTGTCGCGGGCATGGCGGCTGGCTCGCGTCCAGCGCTTATCGACCCCGCTGCCGCGCCGCGCCGTGCTTCTCGAATCCCGCGGCCGCCCGCCCTTGAGACACCTTATTTTAAATTTTGTTTTTGTAAATTCTCGTACAATGAATCAACAACCAACCTAGTTTCTTTTAAACTAGTTTAATTGTAGTAAGTAACTTTGATGATGAGGATTGTACGACCATCTCATTCCTACTATAAATAAATTCCTAATATACATATTTAAATAAATAAAATTAAGTAGATACGTACAAATTTTCATAGTTTTTACATATAAATGCCATTGTTGTTATTATAATAATTGTATTTTTAATCTTCATTATGACCGCATGTTGGTGTTATTGGTAAGTTAATTATGAACCATAGAAAAAGCGTATGACATCGGAAGGGACAACGGGGGGTAGCGGCGTAGATTTTGTACTATTAGATTGTATGGTGCAGTGGCATTCGGCATAAGCAGGTCGCGCGGGTGGGCGGTGGTTCGCGCCGGTGAACGACTGGTCGCGATACCACACAACCGCATTGTCTCTGCAGTCGTTCAACTCCGTTTCCCACGAGACTGAAATGTCCAATGCCAAAACTTAAATACAAATAGCCTAGACGCGTCTCAGACACAGCTAAATCTGTCTCAGCAACGGCATCGTTCGCTTTACTTTAGCAGACAGTGCGTGTAAGACTTCCCGCAGTCATTGTCATGATCGCGTTACGGTTGTAACGAGCTTTCGTTTCGCAGATTAAGTACGGCCCCGAAAAATTTAGCTTGATTTTTAAAATATGGTACCAATTTTTTTTATTTTTATAAGACAAAGGAATTTGATATTTTGACTGATCACTGATGACATGATTTATAAAAACCGAATGTAGTAACAAGTCTATTATAAGAGATAGAAAAAAAAGGTTTAATATAGTTAGATATCCCACTAAACGTTTTTAAACTTCAAAGATTATGTGTAAATTGAAACATTAGTGGGCGCATAGAATAAGCGCAATGCGTGGTGTGGGCGCCAGCAGTATGACTCACGTCGACATCCGACCACGTCCGATACGTATCCGGAACCAGTGCTATTGCCTGCCATAGTCGTTCTTGTCATATAAGCACGCACGAGCCTATTAATAAAAACCTTTAATTGTAAATGAGGTACATAACTGACTTTTTATAAAATAATTATAATACTATTACTTGCAATGTCACAAATTAATATAAAATTTATGCTAGCTATAACATATAATTATGATAACTTATTATAAGCAATTATGAAAAGTAGCTTACAAATTTTTTTCACTTAAAAACTCGAATTTTCTAAGCTACTTATTAAAAACTGGATGAATAAAATGCCTGCAATTAAAACAATATTATCTGGAAAGATAGCATCAGTTCTGTAGCATAATTTGGTGTGCTTTCTTCGAGATTTAATGACTTCTTCAAGTGAATCTGCACTGATGGTTAGGAGGATTGTATCTAAATCTAGCATATTAATGTTAGATTTGGTATGGTAGAACGATGTGCCGGGCACGTGAACGCTGGGAGTGTTCCCACGCGCCCACCTCCGCACCATTATGTTTTAACCTCTTGTAGTCTCTTTCCATTATTAAAAGCCGTGAAAGTATGATATACGTAGGTTTTGCAAGCGGGAAGTTACGTGTATTGCGGAATTTAATAAAATGCTTTCCTAAGAATCTAAATGTTTGCATGAAACTTTATAAGATACAACTTAAGTAGGTAATTAATTTAATGGGATTATTTCAACTGAAATGTGTTAAGTTTACAACTAATGTTTATTGTGTACTTTAAGAGGAAGATGAGCCAAGTGCCTTACTTATTTCCAGTCCAACCTAAGAATAATGTATGGTTTGATAATGGAATTCGCCCTTGAAATGGAGTTCAATAAATAAATATAAAAAACATACTTGCTCGCCAGTCCCAGTCTTAACATGTCCTTACGAGTTACAATGCAGATAATCTAGGTATTCTTTTGTGTCGTTCAATCCAAAATATCATTGGCATTTTTTTATCACGTCGTACTTTACTAGTATATTATTTATAATTTTACATCCATTTGTCTTGTTACCTACTACATACGTCTGTTACGTACAGTTCAACCTATACATACTTCTGAATCTGAATCAATTAAAATAAAATGATTCTTATAATTAACTGATAATAACACTATATATTTGACACAATATAATAAGCTCATTTATTTTATAATGAAAGAAAGTATTTATTAGTTATGAATTACATACAATTAGTTATAAAACTTGTTAGCTTATTTTTATTTTTAATTTGTTCTGTGCGTCGCCGTAGACAACTTCCTATGTTTAATTAACATTATGATATTGATATGTTTCTTTCTATTGCAAAAGTGGCGCCCACATATCAAGTGTGGGCCGAGTCAGTTAGTCAGTACCAGTACCACCTACTATGTCTACTTCCAATTTTATGGGTCAAGCCAGAAATTATTTATATCAAATAATTTATGTTTTAGCTTTAATTAATAAAATGATAAAACAATTTTGTTTGTTTTACCCTATGACTTCTCGTTTTATGTACTTTTCTTTGCTTGGCCACGGATTCTTCCCTTCATTATTTTACTTTTATAGTAACCTAGGTGATACCTATGAAATACCTTGGTGATGCGGGTAGGTAGGCAATTCTCGTTTCTAGTAGGTCCTATAGGAAAAACCGGACACTAGGGGAAAAAGTAACATTTCCTGCCTCTTCATTTTAAACTAATAAAACCGTAGTAAAAAAAACCTTTTATGAAGTATTAACACGCATAATTAGGTATTTACCTACTCATTCATTTAAGAATTTCCCGATAATGATCGGGGATCAAGACACGTCAGGCGCACAATATTTGGACACACTTGTCCTTACATACTTCGATTGTCTTCAATTATTTTAATAAATCGTAATTTATTACATACCTTCTTTATAATTATTTTTAGGGACAAATCTATAAGTAGGTACCTACTGCAAAACAGGTTCAAAACTTGGTCCTATTCCTTCTATCTTTTCCAACTTATTTAGGTTATGTATTTTTCTAACAAGTCAGGATGATTTTCCACATCATAAATAAAACAGGAATATTTTTCTATCTACCTAGGCCTGTCTAGTAGGTGGAGAGTAAGAATATTATTGACCGTCATTTTATACACAAAAACTTTAGAACCATTACATTTTCGAATCAAACTTACCCATGTTTTCACAATCGACGAACACCACTGAATGGAAAAACAAATTCCAATCACCACACAACAATAAAAGTGTTCTTTTATCTTATTTCAGTAAATAAATAGTGATATCGTGAACTTCGCGATCTATTTCAGCTGTGCTTAATGAACCACGCGGCACACACTCACTCGACGCGCGCTGCCAACCGACTGACGGAGACGGACGGACGACCGAACCGAACGAAACGAACGGACGGATGCATGCGTTCCGTTCTGTCGTTCCTCGCGCTTAATTTTTTGGGAAGTTTTTTGTTTTTTGCCGCGGCTAGACTGGCTCCGCGAGCCTATTGGTGCTATTGGTTGCAATATGGTACGGATGCAATTTGGGTTTGTTTTTCCGGGGGTGAAGATCGAAATAGGAACATGGCAAAAAATGTCAAGCTTGTCGTATCATCAGCCGAACACAAAATTTCGAACCTAATCAATGTGGTTTGCAACTTTAACTTACCCAACTTACCTAGGTAGAAAGGTTTTACCCTGGTTTTACCATAGAGTTACTATAGGTAGGTACTACCTACTATACCGATGTATGAAGGTATACCCTACCTATTGGTTAGATCCTCCAACCAAACGAAATACCTATCATCTAAGAACTTAAGGTGCTACCCCGACCCAAATCAGCGCCACGTATTTTATAGTATTTTTACGTTAAAAAAATTAATTTTCAAAAATCCCTTGGCCTGTTTGTGATACCTATGTAAGCTTATTTTTAATGTCTCTGTTATAGTTTTATTTTGTATAGCTTAGGAGGAGATGCGAAAACCGAGTTTTGTGGCCAAAAATTGCAACTTCGCATCTCTTCCTGGGCTATACAAAATAAAACTATTACACAGGCATTAAAAAAGCTTATGATACGTATAACAAACTGGTCAGGGGATTTTAGAAAATACCTTTTTTTAACGTACCTAATAATACGATAAAATAGGTGGCGGCGCTGGTTTGGGTCAAGGAACCACCTTAAGCCGCGCGGTATGAATAACACCAGGTGTTAAACTAGGTAAGGTAAATGTAATCACCTTATCCGTTTGTTCCTTTTCTTTGATTATTCTAGACAATCAAAGATAGATAGATATATAGAAAATGCTTTATTGCACACTTAACAAAAAAGTTTACAAACAATTTGATACAAAAAAGAAATGTGACAATTGGCGGTCTTATCGCTCACGAGCGATCTCTACTAGACAACCTTGAAAAAACCAAAGGTATGTTCCTAGAGTTGTAATAAGCAGGTTTTATGTATTTATGTAGGTATAGGTACCTACCTAGCCAGATGTTCTGTGCAAACAATCAGTTCCCACGTGACGAGAAAATTTTAGTTTATTATTTAATTAGCTTTCATTGTACGATCGCTAAGTTCGAACACCTGTGGACCAGAGACAAAAGTTTTATTCTAATCTGTAACAGATGTTTTCCCTTTTCTCTCAGGTAAGTCCTAATGGTTATAGCCGTGGAGGCGGGGCGGTCGCAGCGGCCGCGGCAATCTACCCCTCCAACTCATGTGGCTGTCGTGGCGGTGACTGTGGGAAACTGGGAACCTACCTTTTGCCATCGTGGTGATTATTGCAGAGCTCATCTTATTTGGGGGACGTTCAGCTGTGGACGAGTGTGCTGAATGCTGATAAACTTATCATCACACATTACATGCACTGCTGTGTCCAATCCTAGTCATACCTGAGCTAAGAACCAAGTAAGGTACACGAAAGTAACGCGAATGAAGTAAATAATATTGTATTAAGTAGGTATGGTATAATGATTATTTTTCAACCGACTTCAAAGAGGAGGTTCTCAATTCGACGAGTATTTTTTGTATGTTTGTTACGCTGTATTTCCGCTAATTATGGACCAATTTTGAAAATTCTTTCACTTTTAAATAGAAACTGATCCAGAAATGGACCCGTAAAAATGTTATCCCCAGGGGATGAGTATTTATCCCGCAAAACTTAAAAGCAGTGTAAAGTAAGGAATTCGAAGCATATTATTATGTTTATAAAAACAATCAAATTATCACAATGACTATTAACAAACAGTTTCCACGGCAACGCGCGTAAACAATAGGTAGGTTCAGGAATTTCAAGTCGGTTTATCGTTTTTTAAAACACGCCAAATTATGATGGTAGGTGTGCGATGTAGTATGCAGTCCTTTATCTACATATTTGTAAATCCTGAGCCAATTCAAACAAATACCGGGATCTTTGTTCAATCTAATGACAGTTAACACTACCCTGCCCGCCGGTTCTGACAGATCCCAACACATGCCATGCCATGCCATTATAACCACTCAGCAGTCGGAACAAAGCAGGTGGACGACAGGGGGCGAGCTAATTTGTACAATATTTATTCGCAACATGCCGGCCAGAAACTAATGGATCATTCTAATAGGCGCCATTTGGCGAGGTGCCTCCGCTAATGCAAGGTAACACCGTTTTTTGTGTATACTGATGAACCAGGTAGCGATACTGCGATACCTACTGGGTCGTTTTTTATTAAGCTTTGTCTTGGTCCCATGAATCTTGAGGGAATCTTATTGGTTCTCTTGCTATATATGCTATATACTATAAGGTTAATTATAGCCTGACAGGCAACTGACGTTTCAGGCATGGACAAGGGCGAGCAACTGTTAGCTAAAGTTCAAATCACAGGCCACTTGAGGGCTTCTAGGCGATGATGTTCAAGACGATATTTTATAAGTTAAAAAATATCCAATGATAGTATTTTATCGAGTGATACTCATTATCACGGGATAAAAATATCATGTGATAAATATCGAGTACCGCCAAAAACTGCATTCTCGTGAGACCTTTCGAGCAACTCATCAAAGAAAACCCCTCGATAAATGTCGAGTTGCAGATTTTGAGAATACGCTTGTTTATCACTCGATATTTTGACAGTTCTTGCTGTTTGCATGTTTACCAAGCGGATATATTGCCAGAATTGCCTTCCTGGGTCTTAGCACTTAAGGACTTAATAGCCCGGCCACATGCTCCGTCTTACTTGCAAGCATGCCTGGACAATCCAGGTTGCGCAGGTAAGATGGAGGGTGTAGACGGACGGCAAGACGGTAGCCCGCGCCAGCCCGGAAGTTGAAATGATTAAGATTGGATTGTGCAAATTTAGTTTTGAAAGTGTTTACTTGAGCGTGTAGCCGGCGATTCAAGCTGCGCTTCAGTCCAGCAAAATGATTGCGGTATAAACTTCACGACACAACTACTGAATCGGATCGGGCTCAAATTTTGCATAGATAAAGCTGTAATCCTAGAATCAAACTTTTTTTAAACCATAAAACAGTTCCCTTGGGATAGAAATAACATTTAATGTTTCCATAGAAAGAGCGTGCGAAGCCGCGGTCAGAAACTAGTTGTTTGTTTGTACGGTTTAAATGCACGAGCTTCCTTGCACGTCAGGCCACTGTGCGGGATTCCGTCTTTTTGGACAGACATTACTGCACAAAATGAACTGCGCAAGGAAGACGGAGCGTGTGGCCTGGCTTTATGGCATATGGTCCTGCACTACGTGAATCTGATAAATTGGTCAATTTCAAGATGTAATTCGTCGTTGGTCGTAGTAAACTTGACAATGGTCGTTCGATCAGTCATTCAGGCGCCTTCACCAACGAGCCCAACATATGCTGCCCGTAACAAAACTACGATAATCTACTCAAAACAGACAGTCATCCCGCCTGTCAGGATCCCCTCGTACTTTTTTACTAGCAGACTGTTCCATTCGAATACGATGGAATATCAAATGGATTGCACAATGTCTCCGGAATTTGTACCTAATGTTTATTTTGTGCTTTAGGGTGGTGTAGGTACGCTTTGGTACTTATAGTACCTAGTTAGATTGTAGATGGGTAAAAGTATGGGTACCGAACAATTTCTAGTAAACAATAAAAGCTCTCAGTTCTTAGAAATTATCCCAAGTGTGAGGCTTACGCACTATAATAGCAAAAACCTTAATAAAAGCAGCGTTACAGGTTAGCCACGGTTAGGTATAATTAGCTTTTTTAGGTAGCTTTTTCATATCGCAATCATAGAGACATACTTACTTACTCTATAAATGAATTGATTACCGTCGGCGAATTAACATTACCTAATCTGTGCCGTCGTCGTTGGTACGATTTAGACAAAAACACTAATTTATTGAGTCGATGGATGGAGGCGGCTCAGGACCGCTATTTGTGATGGGGGAGGCCATGTCCAGCAGTGGACGTGTATGGGCTGATATGATGACTCATTTATTTGCTTCTTGCATCTTATAAAAATAAGTTAAAACTAAATTACCCACTACCCATTTCTATGGCTAGATTGTAAATTATACTCTAGTGTATTTAACATTGATATTATAATGTATTTGCTGCTGCAGTACAAAACAGACATAGAAATACATTTTGAAAATAACATAGTAACTTATAGTAAGAGAAAAACAATTGCATAAATGTTTTAAAAAAGAGAGACTGTCGTACAGCAGCAAAAAGGTCTCAGCTCAGCATAAATGCCTTATCACTCAGGAGTAGATGCACTGGTATTCTGTCGAAACCATTATGATCACAAGACCCTGTGAGACTAAAGTTAATAACGGGATATTTACCATGATTTGAGTTTTGAGTTCTCCATAATGAACCAGTTTGAGACCCTGTGAGGCTTACGAGTAATTAGTGTCATTTACAAGATTTATAAGATAGTTTCTTCTTATCTATCCCGCACCCTCTTACGAACCTAAAACAAAGCTCCGTCTACTGATCTTTTTATAGGGGCGCAAGCGTGATTAGCGAAATGTGTCCAAACGATCAATATTTAAAGACGCAGAGCTTACGATCGCTCATAATTTGGACAAATCGATTTAGATCGAGCGGTGCGTTTGTACCATGATTTAGTAGTACAGACAAATTGGACCGGAGCGGTGGCCGCGGTAAGCTGACCGGGGCAATCTGGATGCTGATGCGGTCAGCAATTACAACGACTTAAAAGTAAACGATCGGTAATTTGGAGCGGACGGCCAATCTGAGGAGCCTTTATTAGGACATTCCGAGCTCTACTCGTGCAATAATGCCGGTAAATGGACATTTTATAACGATTTCTACTCTTCTAAGCATCGTTAGGCGACTGTAGCTTATTTTACGATACTCGAAGCCCGTAGATATGGAAGTCGCTCTACTTATTGTCTAATGAAATGGATTTTATTGCTGGAATCGATAATGCTTTGACATAATCAGCTAACTGAACGTGATCACTGATCTGATAACTAAGCTCTTGGAAGCTGCTTGAATAGGGAATTTGCGATACTTCATTCATTTGTCTAAATAATGTTATCATATAAAGATGACCGATGTGGCGCGGTGAGCGAAGCGCGAAGGTCCGCCTGCGATGCAGGAAGTTGCAGATTCGATTTCGCGCCTTGGGACAAATGTTTTTATGATCTGCAAATATTTGCTCCGGGTGTTCTGGGTATGAATAATAAAAAAATATCTATGTATGTATTGTATTATGTATATCTCAGTCATCTAGCACTCGCAACATAAGATGTGCTTAGCTTGGGGTTAGATGATGCTGTGTGGATTATCCAACATTATTTATTTATTTATACTTTAGCGGCTTAATTTGCAATGAAGATGAGATTGATTCCATGATTCAAATCCGCAAAGATCCTGGTGCGAGAAAATGATTCATTTTGTTTAGTAATCCCGAGAGTGAACAGTGATTCATAAGTTACACATTACACCACGTTACGTAGATGCGTCTGCGCAGACTCGCTGACCTAGACGCGGGCAGCGATAGTGTGAATAACCGACCTTGTAAACATACCTACACATGCCGGTTATTAATATGTTGCGAATTGACAGCTAGTAACTTGTGTATTTCGTTCGTCACAAACAATATGAACCTTCGTTCGAATTTGCAGACCAATGACAATATTATAATATTCTTTGCCAATGACGAGTTTTTGTGAAAAATATAATTCGATTGTGTTGTAAAAAAAGAGATCGAATCCCTTGGATTCAAACTATTTTTTTATCCCTGGAGAATAACATGCTTATGGTACGAGTACTTCCTACCTCGGAATCAGCTTCTATACAATTGCAAAATAATAATAAATCAATAATGAATTTATTATATTACGAGGAGATTCTAAGAATAATAAATGTATTATTTATTTTTTAAATTTATTATTTATTTATTATTCTTAGAAACTCCTCCTTTTTCGAACTGAGCCTTCAGCTCCAAGCTAAGCTTAGGTTTTGGGTAGGTGACTAGATGACTGATGTAGGTCATTATGTAGATAGTTAGATATTTTTATTCTACATAGAAAACATCCAGAACACCCAGAACAAGTATCTGCAGATCGTAGAAACGTTTATCCCGAGGCTGGAAATCGGGAATCGAACCCAAAACCACCTGCGTCGCAGACGGACCTTCACCCGCCCCACAGAGGTCGTTATTGACAACTGAAACTATTAAAAGATTTAATAATAGTTAAATGTACTATGAAATTTAATGATTAGGAAAATGCTAGTGGGTGGGCTATTAGATAGGATGGTATTTCTGTAGGTAATTTGATTTCTACTTTAAAGCTCGCTCTGTTTCCAAGTATGTACCTACCTATGTAGACTTACCTTTCAGTGATTTGTACCTAACTCAATAATCGATAAAGGCCTTCTAGGTATCTAGATAATGCATTAACTAGATTTATGTACCTGCCTACTTTCCTTTCATTGATTACAGATTAGTGCCTAAGCTAAGCACAGAACAGAACAGTGTCTTCTACGACCTTCGTGATACAACGTCGGCCACATTATCACTTTCCATCAGGTGAGATTGTGGTCAAACGAACCTATATACTATAAAAAAATTGTGCTAATGTTAGGCACTAATCTGTAATCTGTCGGCACAAAGTATCTATTACATTTCGGAGAATGCTCCCAGGAATTTAATGACCTGATCCCACCACCCTTGCACTTCAGGACAAGCAGACGGATGCAGCGCATTGCCATCCTTATCTGGTGGACATACCCTCAACTCTCACTAAGCGGTTTTCCTCCACCTTCATCATTCGCACCGCTAAGGAATGAAACTTGCTGCCTTCTAATGTTTTCCCGGCCAGTTACAACCTGAATCTCTTCAAGACAACAGTGAAATGAAAAATCTCCATCAAGTCTTCTAGACCTTCGTGATACATCGTCGGAATCATCGTCACTTTCCAGCAGGTGAGATTGTGGTCAAACGAAGGTTTATCAATTATAAGAAACTAGCAACCCGCCCCGGCTTCGCACGGGTAGTAGAGCATATATCTCAAGGTTTTCGATGCAGCGGCAGCGTTTTCGATGAAAGCTCCCAGGGGGCTTGACTATATTTGCTTGGTTTGGTTATATTTCAACCAATTTACACAAAACCTTGACAAATTATACATACTTAAACCTTCCTCATAAATCACTATCGATTGGTGAAAACCCAATGAAACCGCATGAAAATCCGTTCAGTACTTTTTGAGTTTATCGTGAACAGACAGACAGACAGAGGCAGCGGTGGACTTTGTTTTATAATACATATGTAGTAATCCTACAAATTGTAGTAGGTAGATAAGTAGGTACTTAGTGCCATTCATGGATCTAAGTAAAACTTAGATCGATGGTGCCTTTGTATTGCATTATAGTCTACAATCCCAGAATTGCTAAACGTGATCAATAGCCCATAAGAGACTATCAACCCAACTTTGACCCAGTTCACCAATTTGAAGAACGAAAAAACAGTACTAAATCACCTGCTTGATGGAGATTTTTTCGAGACCGAGTAAAAACTAGGAACTTGACCTACATTTTTATAAACAGCTTGTTGTTATTGCTAGCGGTGTTTTTTGGTCAAATTTTTATTGAGAGAGGCTTAAATACATATATACGTATGTACATCAAATGCCTTTATGCCTATTTTGTTATTCTTATGTAGGTACCTGACTTCTGAACATTTTGGTTTTAACTGTAGTAAGTCGACTAGTAAACACATAAATTAATTACGAATGAATTATTACTAAAAGATGGAACCACGTCCCGAAAAGTAACGACGAAGTAACAAAATAAAGTAGTAAACTTAATCAAAATACTCTAAATACGTATAGTTGCTACTGATACCTCTAACTTTGGTATCAATGACCTCTACCACAGATTAGGTAATGTTACTTCGTCTCTACTACCACAATTTACCCCAAAAACAATGTTATCGAAAAATTAAATTTGCATTTAAAATTGGAACGCGAATGGCACGAGCGCCCGCGGCGATGGGCTACTGAAATGCATGAGTTCGAAATTCGAACCAATTTTCTTCTTATTTATTGTTCCGTGATGTGTAAAGGGTAAGCAAAGCCTAAACGGCTGTAAGCTAGATTAAAATCGAAAGGAAATGGCAAATTTTGAAGTGATAGGTGGGTAATTTGCGGTAGAAAAGATTAGTTCCGATCTGTTTCCGAACCACTTATGTAGAGATATCATTACGAAAACGGAACAGGCTGGATAGGTGTTTTTTTGAGGTTCCTTGATTTGTGTTGTTGCCTTGGCCTTGCTTTAAATTGAAACATAAGCAATGCTTAAATTATGTACGTGTTTTTTAAAAAAAAAAGTGCATCTGAAGATCCTTCTTTTGAAGTTTGACTCTATATATCTATGGTCGAGGCGAATGCCATGCCATAGCCTTATTGCAACGTGCCTACCTAGCCTAACTAACTAAACCACAAAATATCACTATGTATGGCTTCCTGGATTCATAGGTTCAGAATGGGACGATTTAACCCTAAATCGCATGCGATGTAGAGCTGATGACCAAGTATGAGTAACGACGTAATTTATATCAATGTGCAGATCAACGGCCATCAAAGGTTTCAAAGCAACCGCCGCCGCACCTGCTTAGCTGATATCGAGTAATAAGCGCCATTTTTCCAGACACACTTCTCACTCTTCGACCTTATGTATATCAGATTATGGTTTAAAACTGATGAGTTGGTGAGAGGTGAGTACGACCCTTTAATGTTAGAGTTAAAATTTTCAGTGGCAAACTACGTATATGCGGTGCGCGGCTTCTCTGTAACTTGAGAAATAAGAACTTTGTCCTTTCTTTTTCAGTTCTAATGGTCAATTATGCTGAATTATGGAAAAAGTAGAGCAGATTTTTTAACATTGACTTCTGTTGCTAGATTCTGCAAAATATAGTTAGGCATTGCAGCTTATTGAGGTCGTTTGTTGTATATGAAATTTTTATGAGTGGTATCATATTATAAGTTTAATTCCCGTGAGATAAGGTACTACATAGTTTCCCTTTAAACAGCTTAAACTAAAAAAATATAATAGGACAACCCTGTTTTCAGGACTTATTCAGGAATTTGAAGGTTTTAGGATTTAAGTTTTTTTTAAAAAATATAAAGCTTTTCATGATTTATCTCAAAAAAAGGATTCTTATCCGGATACTTTAAACAAAGATATGTTTTCATATTATTAGAAAACAAACACATTCTTCGCATTTTCACGTGGATAATAGGATAATAGAATGTTTTCTAATTCCGAACAAAAGAAAAATTTATGTAAACATAACAAGAAGAAGTGGGTTTGTCTAGTCCTCTTAGTCAGCAGTCTGGCATCCATAACATGGGATTGTCAGCTGGCTTTACGACAATAACGGTGAGCGAATACTATATATTATAATAAATTTTCTACGAGTAGCTGGTATACACGAGAATACTTGCATAACCGCGTTCACCAGCGGATGTAAGTGTATTTTTTACGCGGCGGAAGAAAAATCTGTATTTAGGCACCTAACTTAAAGTAACACAACAAGTACTGAGATGATAACGTAACAAAAAAAAGTAACAAAGTTTAAAAAAGTTTAGACAGTGTCGTCTACCTACGGTACGATGTGACAGTTATCAAGAGTTTTCTCTTTCTCAGCTCACACAATGTCATGTCACACTTTAACATATACTGTAGCAATTAGCATAACGTAGAGTAAATTAAAAAAAAGAAATTGACATAATTTAGGGTTTAGGTGTAATTCAGCTGAGTTGGCATGATACTAATTGATAAATTATGATTTTCTTTATATATTTTTTAAAGATTTACCTATGTTATAAATATGTTTGATCCAGATAGGGGAGATAACCGACACACTTTCACTTTTTTTATTCCCTAAGTTCCAAAACATCTCCGATTTTTATCGCACAGATCCAATTCTTCAAAAGGTCGTTTGTCACAGCTTTATATCTACTATGTCTATGGCTCGGTCTATAGTCTATGCAAATGTGTATCTCGTGCCAACGACAGGTGACGCGGCACCCTTAATTGTTTTTATAATAATATTCAAATATTATGACGTTTTTCCATTGCTTTTTTTCTCGGATATGGCGCGGGTGGCGAGCCAGGTGGTCCAGAAAAAAATGTTTCTTTATACTGTAACAGCTTGCGTGGGGATGAAAAAGTAGAGAGGATTTGAACCGAACTTGCCTTTTTTAAAGTTTCAGGAAAGTTTAGACATTGGTAAAACCTGTACCTGTAGAATGGGACTGCATATCATTTGTGGGTGTTGCTCTTCTATGCTGTCTTGCTGCGGGGATATATTTCCTTGTTCTGATAGAAATAATTACTGTCCTAATTATGTAACTGCCACTAATTTTAAAAAGGTAATTATTTATACGAACAAAATTAATACATGTTAACTCAAACCCACAAAATGATCTTACCTTTCCAAATGTGCTACTATTTACACCAACTAATAGGAACACATTTCCTGAAATGTATTCACCGTTCGATATATTTTCAGCTGATAATCATCTACTGAAAATGCCTATGGCTACCAACTGTCAGGATTGTGTGCAATAAAAAGTAAATTATGCATCAAATATCTAACTGTACTTCAATAAGTTCATCCCACAGCTGTTGTTCTTTGTTCCGATGATGACGTGATGATCCGCGACATTTCATCACTCAAAACTTACAAGTGCCATGAAAAAATATTTACAATATTGAACAAGTTGTTTTTTATAACTGCATTGCGCATTGAGGGTTAATTACTCGTTTAATTTAGGCTCTACTGCCGTACGTAGTAAAATAAACTTTTAATCTATG
Organism: Eupithecia insigniata; assembly: GCA_947859395.1. Lineage (NCBI taxonomy): Eukaryota > Metazoa > Arthropoda > Insecta > Lepidoptera > Geometridae > Eupithecia > Eupithecia insigniata. The sequence continues at coordinate 10,596,159 of OX401999.1, read as the reverse complement.
AGTAGATTATTTACCTGGGTACTGAAGCTTATGATGGTGAATGTAATTAGTTTTTTTATTAATATTGAAAAATAACAATTACTGTCATTAGCTGAAATGGTTTTTTCCAAAGCTCAAAGCTCAAAAGCAAAGAAAGTTCCGCAAAAGCCTTAACAAAAAACAATAGCGTGCGCTGTAATTCAAAAGCAGTAAAACCCTTACATTTATCCGTTTCAAGTAAACAGTCGGGCACTATTAGGGCTGCCGGGCGCGGCGAGTAATTTCTGGCTGCGCAGGAGTCTAATGACCAGATGATTGCGCGGCAGGTGCGCGCGCACGCTACGCGCACACGCCAAGCCTTTCCCTGGCTGCTCTGGTTGGGAAAGGGCGGTTTAGCAGACATACAGTTATCCTTTTGTATTTGTATGATTATACAGTTCAGAAGAACAGAGTTCAAGAACATTGACTTCATTCTTTCTTTTGTTTTATGGCACAAATTACCCCTTCTTTTCTCTATATTGTTCAATCCTGCTTCTCCTTCGTATCTCAAACAAAGATTTCAGTATCTTCATTCTTCTCACGACCTCTCTCTTAGATCTTCAGAAACTTTGTTTTTGGTGGCTCCAGTTCAGAAAACATCCTTTTATAGCAACTCTTTTACAGCCCAATCCGTCAGATTATGGAACGATCTACCTACTGATATAAAAAAACACATCTCAACACACCTTTAAAATGAAAGTCTATGAATATTATTTAGGTCAGACTAGGTAATTTGTCCCTCAACTTACTACTAGCTATGTATTTGTTATTATGTATTAGTGTATATTTCTATTTGGTATATGTGTATTAGGATTATTTTAGTTTGTTTAAGTTTGTATTAGTTTTATTTTCGTATTTAACACCTGCACCGCCTTCCTTTGATCTTTTCGTTTAAGCTTTGGTTGCCTGGAAGAAATCGCTGTAAGTGATAAGGCCGCCTATTCTTTTACCTTTTTACTAAACTGTTTAGTTGTAAGTTGTTCTGAATAAAGCATTATCTATCTATCTATCTAGAATCAGTAGAAGATTAACATTGCCATAAATGCGAAATTATACCCTTGGTTGAAATGTCTTGTTGGCAAAATAATGAGATAACACAATTAAATTGGGTTTTAGTCTTGAGTAAATAATTAACTAACATATGTATTTCAAATCGCAAAGTGGCTATGGTATTTAACCTTATATTTTATATTTCCCTGATATTTTTTTAGGATCTGTTGTTTTCTTCAACAGCTTAAAATAATCGACTGCTGGTCATATGCCTCTATAGCCTCCCTTTAAGGGAGGCTATAAGCGCCATAGCTCCCAGTGTTTAGCTTTCCGCATCCAGAATGTGCCTGCTGTCTGTTTTCGCTCTGCTCCTTGTTGTTTTATCAACAGAATTTAATAAAATATGTATTAAAAAGGAAAAATATCTTCATTGACGTTTTCAAATAACCTACGTGAATGCAGACAATTGAGTCTGCATCTCACCGGAGGTCCCCATGACCGGGACGTGGACGATGTTTATCTCATAATTGCAGGTCCCGACGGATCCTTCATTAAGGTACAGAATACACGGCACCAGATAGGCGTGGATGGGTTATGTTTGTATGTGTGAACATTTGACGACGTACAATGGCGCCCCCCGCAGTCGGACACAGATTGGACATACTCTGATTTTTGAATAAGCTGTTACTTTTAATCGTCATTATCAAGACTGGACATAGAAGGTTCTCTATAAGGCTGAACTTTATAATTGCTATATGCTTGAACCTTGAGAGGAATCAAAACAGTTGTTGAGTCTGTTTTTACCGTCAAAAGTGGGACATGAGACGCGCGTTGCAATTCATTAAGATTGAATTGAATTGAATTTACTAAGAAAAAATATATAGCAGTGCTTATAAACTCGTCACGATACTGCATGAATCATCTTTCACTGATACAAAGGACTATTATTATTAAAAAAAAAAAAACAAAATCTTTTACTCGGCTTTTACTCTATACGCAACAAAATTAAAAGCATTTCTAAACAAAACAGCGGTGTATTTATACGACATGGCCGAGGATGACTCAGTTGTTGAAAGCAATTTTGATTTTAATATGTAAAACATTATGCTAACTAGTCGCCGGGGTTCCCTTTTGTTAGGGCTGGATGTCGCCGAAACACAATTAGTGTCGTCGAAGTCAAACAATAATGTCGTGTCATCTGAATCTTTTACCGCATTAATAAACAGACAGAACATCAAACTGGAGATATTTAAATAGTTATTTTGGAATGAGGTTGAGGAGAAAGACCCTTCGTATTTCTCAACAAAGAAATACTGGTGATTTTAAATCGTGACGATTAAGCGTATGTGATGAACAACTGTTTCCTTTTATACTATGATTCTAAAAAAAATTATACGATATGACGTGACATCGCAACGTCAAACTAACGATGTTTTCTGTTATCTTTCTTTTGTCGGTCCTTACAATTAGCAACGAAACTAGAAACCGCAAATCGTATGGCGTAAAAACGTATTGGGTACGCAAGCAAATCTCTATCGAAATCATATAAGTACCTATTACTATATTATGAATGACTTTGTTCCATACATTTTCTATTTCAAGTTGAAAGCTGTATTTCATTTTGTTGCGGTGGAATAAGGTTTATTTTGGCGGTTTGATATTCGGCCACCCTGCAGGATTCGGCTTGCTCAATTGGTTGCTAGCAAAAACTGCATTTGCATAGTCCTCGATGTGTGCCGCGATAGCGTTTGGCCACCGCGACTTCTTCAGCGGATATAAGAAAAATTGGAGATGGCACTACCAATTCTCACATTTCTGAACTAAATTTCCTTTTCACTTCTCTTGCTCAAAAAGTGTGCCATTATTGTTAACGGAACCAAAATTCGAGTTTAAGTTCTAAGAAATCCTCAGCAAACAAGATTTTTTTTGTCTTACATAACACATACTCGAATTTTTGGTGTTTCATAAATAGAACATAAATACATACCTTTTTTAAAAATAGAATATAGTGATTGTTGGATATTTCAAGGGTGATTCTTCCTCCATGGTAGAATGCGTACTTAGCGTTGCGCGTAACAAAGACATTTAAAAAGTCGGTATAGCGCGTATATCTAGTTTTGTTTGTTTACTGCAAAAGGAATTGAATGTGAACGTGGCTTATTTAAAAATTCGAAAATTAAGATAATAATAATAATATGCAAATGGTACAGAAGAGCGAATCAATAATTGATATGAATTTGATGCTGTCGAAATCACATGAAATATCTTCAAAGACCTATGAAAAACTCCTCAAGCAGAGAAGTGAAATTTTCTGAACTTACCGTGTTGATTGTTATATTTTTTCGAAGTGAAAAGTGAAGTGTTTAACTCGGGCCAAAACCACCCATTATAACTCGGTATTGTCATCCTGCCTCGCTGCGCTCGGGAGTAAAACAACCTCGTTTATAATGGGATGGTTAAGTTGGTGCCTAGAAAAACAATCGACTGTTTTATCATTGCTTTACTTAGAGTTTCATAGGGTTTTACAGAGAGCGCGTTGATGTCTTTTGTATGAAAAATGTTTTAATCAGCAGTTAGTAGCGTCAGAAAATAACAATTGAATATCCAATTTTACCCAGCTTGCAGCGTATTAGGTAGGTTTTGTTTTTTAGATACCTACTGAAATATAGGTTTCAGTTAATTCTAAAAAAGCGTTTTGTGCACAATAAGTGCATATTTATTTCAGTCACCGTTTCTATTATTTCACTGAGTAAATTGTTAAGCCGGGTAAAGACTTTCTGAAGTGTAACCTGAACCCCGAGTACGGTTGATGATAGTATCGAAAATCATCGTGACATTTTCCTTTTCCAATAGATTTGGTACAGAGCCCCTATCTTGCGGACGGGGAACTACGCAAATCCCATACAAATATCACTATACTATCGTCAAGCGAACTGTCTGATTTCTGCATTCTCTAGCACTCGTATAGTTATTTTTATTCAGTTTATTCAGTGTTTTCGTGGTTCCTGGACCACAGTGACAAATGCCGATGCCACCCACTGCACGACCCTCAACCATATCCAATAAATGCAGTAAACACACGTTTACTATGTTTTATTTAGACTGCCATCCACCGGCTTCGCCTTATCTGAAAAACTTGCAATGAAAATCGTCTCCAATATTTTTTAGTACCCGTCCTTAAAATTTCGTTGTAATTGTAAAATGGTGGGAATACATGAATCATAGAATCAAGACTCTGGGAAGGCTCTAGACTAAAGCAATAATTGCCTGCTTATACATATCTGTATATATGTATACCTATAACATAAGTTTTACCATTTAGATAAAAAAAATACTTTGTTGAACAAAGTTCTTATATGTATATCAATTAAGCCCAATTTACGAAGATATTATGAGGCAAACAAGTTGTTAGCTAATTCAAAAAATCACTTTGCCTGACCGTAATGTTCGGAGGTGATCCAATTTCCATTTAGCTGACCTTAAAAATGTTTTATTGTATACATTAATTGGCCGGCGTGTAAATTAGAGGATAGTACGAGGAATGGCAGAGGACGTTGGAGGATTATGCTTCAATTTATAGAGATTGAGGTCGAGACTCGCGGCAAAAAGTTGGGATGATGATACCGAGTGTAGGTTACTCATGCATGCCACTGTTTTGCTACTACAAAACATGCATATAAACGTGATCTACTATCTACTCGTCCTACTAATATTATAAATGTCAAAGTTTGTATGGATGGATGTATGGATATTTGTTACTCTTTCACGCAAAAACTACTGAAAAAATTAGGCTGAAATTTGGTATGGGTATAGGTTGGGACCTGGAATAACATGTAGGCAATTTTTCATCCCGATAAAACGCGGGCGAACGCGCGGGCAGCAGCTAGTACTGTATAATTGTTGTAATATTTATATGTTCGTCTGAAGTTGCAAATACTTTTATCTATCTTTGTATCTATCTATGTATATACATTACCAATGTGATCAAATTAAACAATAAACACAATTACGAATACACCTCAAAAATAATGTGTTTTTGTTCGTTACAATTTATTAAGCAACGAACGTGCTTGGGATACCAAAGTTTCAGTAGTTTTAGGTTCATATAAATTGTAGGTCTACCTACGGCATTAATCTTTTCTCAGCTTTCATGTGTATTTTTGTAAAGTTTTTTATCTATATAATTTTCCAAGCAAGCTATTATCTACCAGCCCATCTTTTGTTGGTATTAGATCCGGAGGAGAGATGGTGCTACCTAAAGCACAAATTAACATAGTAACGAAGAGGCGGGGCTGTTACTCACGCCCCTAAAGATAAATACAGGAATGTGGCCTATAATGGTTTGGATGCTTGAGGTATTTGGGTTACGATTAACTTTTATCAATCCCGAAATTTGAGATTACGAGCCAAATTAATTATTCTTTGGATAAAGGTCAAATCCTTTGTTACTGTATGGCACACTTTTAAACGTTTTTTTTTAGATTTGTGTAAATAGGTTTTTAAAAGACGATAACCCGACTTCAAATTCCTGAACCTACTTTTTGTTTACGCCCGTTGCCGTGGAACCTATTTGTTAACAGTTATTGTGATAATTTGTTTTTTTTTTCTAAAACCTAATAATTGACTTCGAATACCTTACTTTTACACTGTTTTTAAGTTTAGCGGGATAAAGACTGGGAAAACATACAGGTTAATTGAGAAGCTCCTTCTTTTTTGAAGTCAGTTAAAAATCTCACTACCTATTGCACAGGATGTCCCCACGTAAGTACGATGTGACAAACAAAGACTCAAGAAATATTAAACAATTTTTTTTAGTTTCTGATTCTACCGGCGATGCTTAAACTAAGTTAAGTGAAAAAAATACCATAAATCAAGGAAAAATAACGCGATTTATACATAGATCCGTGTACTGAAAACAAAGAAATAAATGCAACGTCGGTAGCTCCTTCGCCTTTGTTTTCGCCGCTTAACTAACCCAACAAAGAAAGGCCCGTTGAGATGGACATTGTAATTGGTTATTAAAAAGGGCATATATCACATGTTGCGTGGGACAGGACTACAGAAGGGATAGTACTGTGCCGGTGTGATTTGTGTCCCGGCACGCCCCTTCATTAACATGCTAATGCTGAATCTGGATGGAATGCTATTGGGTCAGCTGACATCCAAGATTGGGATGTTGAAAGTGCCTATTGTATTCTTGGGATTTTTATTGGATGCCATGATACAATTCGCTAAGCTATAGGAGTAAGGCAGATTTACCAACGTGCATTTTTTGGACGGGACAGTAAGTACCTCCCGGTACTTTAACCGGTGTTACACAGGAAAAAGGTCTTAGGAGACTACATGGAAACTTATTTAAAAAGTTAGATATTTGGTGTATTTAGTATTTATTGATTTTAAAGTGTAAGTAAACGTATACTTAAATTATAAAAAAATAAAATTGTGATGATTAATATTTGGACACCTGCTTACTGGTCGAATACACACGAACATTGTATTCTGCAAATAAACGATTGATTCTGAATTTACCGATATTTACAGAGATATTTCATCCTCATTCAAAGATTTTTACAAAAAAGGTACAGTTTTACATTCTTCTTCTTTTCTTTTTCTTTTAATTTCTTTCAAAAGATTTTTCCTGCCGATCGATCCTGTTTCTAAAATTGATCAAAAAGAGTTTGAAGTACTAAAATAGTCAGAAAACGGAAAAAACTTCCCGGCCAGAAAATCCACTCTCATTTTTATACTCCACTTTGGGCAATCGAGATGAGTCTATACGAGAGAAGATAAACCATTTATTTGGCACCCTCTGTTACATAGTCTTTCTGCAGAAGGGTTAAATTTGGCTTGATGAATATTAAAATATAAGACGCACTATCGTTATTCACAAATCTATTATCCAAATTACATAATGTAATTTTTTATGTAGTATTTTTTTAAGTTTCACACAGCAATTATTTGGCCTTATTCGATCACTTAAATAAGGCCAATAAAAACAGTGAAATGGAATTAAGTGTGATATTAATTAAACAATTTCGAAAAAAGGTGGAGATTCTATGTTAGGTTTTTTATGTATTTTCGTTTATTTCTCCGATAATCATGGACCGATTTTGAAAACAGTGAGGGACAAATCTTGCAAATCCATCTATCCTCAATCTGTTGAGCTGAAATTTGTCTTACTTACACTTACTTGACATATTTTTACTATGTAATTCGGTGACAAGTTTAAGGTTTCGTCGGATTTGCCTTCCTCACTTAAACTTACTTGACATACTTTTATTATGTACATATGTTCGGTGACAAGTTTAGGGTTTCGTTGGATTTGCCTTCCTAAGCACTTTACACATATTGTATAACAGCAAAAAAGTATTTTTAAAATGTTACATTATGACGCATGAAGTTATTAGTTTGCTTTAGCGTATCAATATTGACACAAACTATTATACCACTTTATAGGATTAAGGCAGCAAATCGATACATGACAAACTGGTGTCGAAATTCTGGTAATGGGGTGCTGTGATTGGTTGCACGGTTTGGGTGTAGGTGTATGCGTGTGTGGCCTGGACACAGATTGTGTCGCAGTGAAGATGGACCGGGAGTGTAGTCAGGGCAATGTGGACCAGTGTTAATACTTTCACTTTATTATGGTAGTTAATGATTAAAATCTAGTAAAACTAAAGTTTATTCCCAGTTGTCTTGGGCAGTAGGTATACAGAATACCTGGTACAATCTTTGTCTCAGCTGTTCTATGCACAAGACTACTGAGACAAAAGTTGTCTCAATTGTTCTGTGCACCAAAAATATATTAGAATTTATAGAGTATAATCTAGGAATCTTCAAATCCCGAGTGAATAAATTACTTCTGGGGAAGCGTGCCTCATCTTAGGCCACATCTTCACTTTCCCGAGTGAGATGGTGGTCAAACGCTTTACAAGTACCAATAAAAAAGAAAAAGAATTTCGACAATGTCAGCCAATGATGAATTTTGAGTCTACATGTTACGTACGAGAAATGAAATAGGCCAACAGTTCATTCCAGCCTACCTTTTCGAACAAAAGATAATGTTACTAACCCCAGTCGTTAAAAACCTTGTCGTAAAATGATGACGTCAGAGTACCTGCAGACGGAATTCTATTCAATCGCTAGTGCCACGAATTAAAAGAACAAAATGTCGTCAAAAACGATGACACTCGATTCTACTCAATTTCTTTTCAAGGTCCATCCCTGTGCAGTAAGGGAGGCGGACCGACGACAATGCGTGCCGTAATGTATGCGCACTGGGGAGGTCCCAGCCGTGGGAAGCGCAGCATTACCACTCTTGTACAACATCCATACACAACCTAGTGACGATGACTGGAAGACCAGTTGCAAGAGCAGCATTCTTCCAAACTAGACCTGTTGCAGGAAAACTTACCAGAAGTAACAATACCAGTGTTTTTTTTGAATACAATAAGTGGTAGCATTTTAAGTAGCAATGTTAGTTAGTAGATATTCAGGTTGCTTGTATAGCAGGTGTTGATCGTATGTTTTGATCATTGTGTTTTTATTGACAGAAATTAAGAGTACAAGTTTTTTGATCAAACAGCTAAGGCTACGGTTAGAAGATTGCTGGGAGAACAATCCTATTAATACTAATAAAGGAGAAAGATTGTGAAGGTGTTTGGCTGAGGTTTTCTAAGCCAAACATGTTCCAACATCTTCATCGTCAAAACTACTCATTGGATTTGCCTGGAATTTAACATATATTGTATAACTATACCTAGAATAACATAGTATAGGCTACATTGATCACAAAAAAGTGTTAGAAGCTGCGGGAGGAAGCTAGTTCATTAAAATACCATCGAGTTCACAGAATATAGAACGCGTATCCACAGAATATAGAATAGTCGGCGCTACGGCGTAGCAGGGCTTGCGTAGCGCCAGATACTATGAGCTAATCTGTGGCGCGGCGCCGAACAACAACGTAGAATTTGCATAGGCTTTTTGTATTCTGTAATAATGCGGCGTATTTTAATTGGGCGCGATTAAATCTTAATAAATCGCTCGGTGTTCCCACACGCGTCCCGAACAACCGCAAATTACGAGGAAATATCGAACAGTAAATTCGGTTCCCCTAACCAGCAAAAAAATACATCTGTCTTCACATAATTCGAGTATTTCTCCACCCGATCTAGACGTAAAACAAGCTCTAGGATCCAGTATAAGCCGATTCCATATACCACAGTCCGTAAATTAGACGAATCAAGTCAAAAACTAGTTGCGACATCTCTTCGTTTAAGCTTTGTTTCTACTGTTTTCTTCTGTATTGTGCCTCAAGTCTAAAATCTCGCAATTACGCTTGCAGCGTGTGTTATAATTTGGGTATAGCCGCAGGCTACGGGAGAAATTGCAAGGGTTTCAGGACTAAAGACTCAGCTCGCGTGCGCGCCGGCCACTTGAAACGAAACTCACCAATTACCAATCGTAAATTCCAATGGGAATAAGATTCAGATGTACTAACGTTAACAAAAAAAATTGGTAAATATCAGGTTATGTTAATGGGTGCATTGCAGTAGTAGATATTAAGGGAGGTAACAGAGAAGTGGAAAGAGGGCAGAGAAGTATTGCGGAGTTATATAGGATAAAAATTTACAAATGTCTACCCCTATAATAAGTACTTGCCTTATTTACCTTATAAGTACTTACCCTTATTTCTCGAATCAGTCGAAAATCCTCCTGGTTTTATGAGGATTTTCGATTGATTCGAGAAATTCCTTGAATAATCTGTCGGTATTGTTTTGACTTCTTTTGTGCATTCGTTAATACATGACTGTTATTCGTATATAATTCCTTTTTTCCGAGGCTTCGCACGCGTTTTTTTGAAACAATAAGAAGCCTGTATGTTATTCCAGGTCCAGAACTAAAAGTGTCCTAAAAATGTCCAAAATCTCAGTTCGATCCATTTATTAGTTTTGATTTTGTCTTCGCACAGTTCGCAGAACTTCACTACGGCATAAACTTTCAGCTTTAAATACAAATACATAAAATAAAACTCCATTATTTATGTAACCTGGTTAACTACGAACCTTGATTGTGTTGGAAGAACACTGACGCGAGATTCGTAGTTAACCCGCTTACATTCATAATGAATGCGTCAAACTACGAAAGGTTATAAAAAATATTATTCAGAGCATTTTTACCACAAAGAATCATAGATAAGCTTAACAAGCTGTGTGGTACTGTCAGCTTTATAATCATCATCATCAGCCCGTATACGTCCACTGCTGAACATAGGCCTCAGCTTTTAAATATTAGTTGGATATTCCAACCCCGGATAAAACTATTCAATGAGTGATTATGGACTGAAGACCACAAAGACCGGCTCGTGGTGTTTCCGAAAAGAATTCCGAGTTCGGCAAGAAACTGAGAGATCTGATCGAAAATGGCCATCAAGTTATTGAGAATAGGGGTCTATTCTCAATAACTTGTCTAGTTTAATGAGAATGGCCAGAATGGCACTGGAGAAGGTGAATCACCAGTTGAACCTCAGTGGAACGGCCATGTGGAGAATGAAGAGGCAATTGACATCCAGGAACCACCTGAATCAGCACTACAGGATGCAGATTCTATTGATATTGCAGCAACTTCTTAAATTAATTGGATAGGATAGTATGAAAGCTACAAAATGTCATAAATTAATGTCTGTACAAGTAGCAAGAAGCTATAGTCAATAGGTACGTAATACCCAAGTAAATTTGAGACACTCGAGCTTTTGTTTTTTCAACTAAATAATAAAATAAAATAAATAAAAAGCCAATGTTCAACTTTCAATTAATTTATATATATATATATATACATATATAAGCAGTTTTTATATTGTGTCAAAATATTTATCAATTCACTATAGTAGTCCCCTATTCAGAGTAGGGGAGCATGAGGGAGGCCCCATCTCTTTCCATGCTTTCCTATCTCTGGCTTGTTGCATCCAGGCCGCCGGTCCGCTTTCTTTTCTAAATAATTCTTCCCAATGTTTCCTTGGTCGTCCTCTTCTCCTTTTGTTCTCTCGTAAACTAAATAATTAAATGGTAAGCTAGAATAATAACAGCACCTGCCAACTGAAGCAGCCTTACTCCGGGGTCTAACACCGGGGTCCTAATATGTTTCGGCACATAAACGGTCCAAAAGCAATTTGTATCGGAATGTGATATACGCGCGGGCGGGATCGCCGCGGGCCACGCGCGGTCCTGTTTTAATCACTGAGGCTTACCGTAAAAAGTAACTGAGCAAGGAGAATGAAACGGAACGTAATTTTAATAATTAGATAGATTTTAAATTACCCCGAGTGTGTGGATACGCACCATAGTCCATTACAAAAACCTTAGAAACGGAACTAGAATTCAAGAAGCGAGTACTTATATTACGTCCGTTTCTTAATTCCGAAGCATAACGATACGTTACAATATTCGTGCTAGGGTCCCTAAATCAGGTCGCCGCAACCCGGCGCCAGAAACGATCATAACCCATTAACTTCTCAACGATCATCGAAGGTGTTTATTGACGGCTGAATGGTAACTTACCTACTGATATCGATTTTCGATAATCGAGATTATCTTTTAGCATCGATTGTTTGAATTTCTCGTAATCGATGTTGATGCAGAATCATCTCCTAAGAACAAGATTCTTAGGAGATGAGTGGGTGTTGTGTATGGTCCTCCTTCCTGAATTTCGGTTACGGAGTGGCCAGCCAGCTCAGTCTCAACGGGGACTACCCATTCGCGCAGGACAAATAATAGTGCACAAGTGTGTGTGCAAGCTCAGGTGCACTCTCTATTCCTTGGTAGGCTACCTTTGATATGAATTCTGAATAATCTGAAAGTAGCGCAGTATGTACATATATCAAAGTATAAAAACAGCAAAAATCGATCTAGGAGCTTCTAGATCGATTTTATACTCTATTGAAGCTATTGCTCCTTCAAAGCCAACATACCTAATTAGTTACATTTCGATAATCGATTAGAGCGGCTCGCGATCGATATCGATCTAGTCATCATGACGGAATCGATTAATCGCCTCCCGTGACAGCTGACAGGTTTTTGCGTGGATTCCGTGCTGGCGGTGTCACGGTCGAGGAGTCAAAGTGCGGATTCTCACGGTCCGGCGCCGGCGCCGCATAAAAGGGCTGTTGTAAATTGTGTTCTAGTTGGGGGTGATAGCATCTGCAATGAATAACACTATAAATTATTGCAGTATTGAGCTATTGAAATTAACCTTAGTATTCATTTACTACCTATTTATAGTTAAACGAATGTTTACAAAATGTAGGTACCTATAACAAGAACTTTAGCTACTTGAAAGCACAAAAATACGGGTAGTTGGTTTGATAGTTCTATTACGTATTCTGTGCAGAAGTAGGTATATAAATATAAGTCATATCTTACAAAGGTATCTTAATAATTACAGTTAGGTACTAAAATAATAATAACTTGCTTTTGCCTGCGGCTTTGCACGCGCTTTCCGGGAAAAAACCTAAGTCCTTTTTGTCCATGTTAGGCACACCGTCTACCTTCCGGCCAAATTTCACCTCTCAGCTGTTTTAGGTGTGAAATGGTTACAGACATACAAACAGACCGAATTATTTTCGGAATAGTATGAATATTTGTCTATCATCTTTGCCAATAAATGGTTCTATTTAATGTGAGGTAGAGGTCAAACGTAATAAAGACTTTGCCTACAGATCCAGTATGTAGCACGCAAGCTATTCTGGCCCCACTCAACATTATACAAAAACACAGCCGATTCTTCTGTTAGCAAAACTAAGCAGTATTAACTACCTTGGTTTTCCAACATCAAATCTTATAGGTCAGTTGTTGATTAGGTTTATTCTCGCGTTCACCCACAACTGTATGGTCCTATGGATTCTTATAGATCAGTTGTAGATTAGGTTTATTCTCGCGTCCACAACTTTATGGTCTTATGGATCGGAATGCTTGTGGTTTCCGAGTCGGAAGCACAATGCGAGCCATTATCCGCTCCGCTGTGTAAGTAATCGACATCGTTCAGATAGACCAATTACTTAGCGCTCTGCCGCGTCGACGACGTGATTCTCGGTTCACAAGATAAATTATGTGAAGTGTTCTATAGTTGATAGTGAAGATCTTGTGTCGTTATGTTGGCCTGGTAGGAACTTTTAGTGAGCATAGCTTGACTTCTCTTGAATAAATCAGATGTATACGTGGTACTCTCATTTTACAAGATACATTTTATTATGTGAAGTGTTCTATAGTTGAAATTGATACTCTTGTTTTAGTTATGTTATCCTTCTCTTGGATAATCAGGAGGAAACGTCCAAGATTCTCAGTTCACAAGATAATTTATGTGAAGTGTTCTGTAATTAGATAAAATCTTTATTAACAAAGAAAATTACAATCAAATAATAGGAACTAATTTACAATTAAAACAATTGAGGTAACTGCAGATTGTTGCAAACAATCAACAGGTAGCTCAACTGGTCCATATAAATAATTGATATTGAAGTTTTTGTCTGATACTTTGATTGCCACTGACGGCTCACGGTGTTGCAGGGCACAGCGGTCGTTGCACAGGAGGAATTACCCCAATTTTATCGAGAATCTACAGACTAAGTCCAAGAATTTTTGGTCTGAGTAGGTGTGATCGCCGAATTTCAAATCCATTTATTTAAAGAGATACAGATAAGAAAACGAATTAATAATCTAATCTCGCCGAAACAAACTGTTAGAACAATGTGGCATCTACTATAAACTAACATTGACCCCTACAAAATATTCATAGAGTCAAGCAAGCAAGTACTACCGTTTTTAGAGCGATCATTGAACGCGGATAGCAGAACGCCGAACCAATCCGGGGGAAATTCCAATCTTTGTTTTTGTCGAAACAATCGAGAACGGAAAATCAGCGTAAATTAGTCATTATAGGTAATTTCTTAAAGCTGGCGCGGTTGTCTTTTATTTTTTCGTACAATTATCCACGCTGACTTCACAAATCCAGGTCTATCGTACGAAACTCAAAAGTGTATCACGACAGCTTTTAAAAATGTTTATCGACGGAACTACGGTTCAAAATGAATTGGTGGTTCCGGATAGGGAATGGCCTCGAGGGCAGATAACGATAAACCTAGATCCTTGAGTGTGTTTATGCGTGAGATCGATGACAAACTCATTTCAAGGATTGCGTGAGACGTTGTTTGTCGATCTGTCTAGCTCTACCATTTAGTGAGTCTAGTCTATTTTATTTACTCATGCTGAGGCAGAGCCCATTACTTACATCGTTTTTAGAGTCCATAATTCTCTTAGTTTAAGTGAATTATGTATTTTGTGTAAGTTTTGGAAGAAATATATATATTATATTCTATTTATCTCCCATCGACCTACATTATACCTTTTTAGAGATAGGAACTAATAAGATATGGATGGTTTCAATTGGGGCGAAAGATGATGCTGTGTGAATTGTCCAGCATTATTTACTTATTATTTTGATCATAAAAACATAATCTCAGACAAGGAATATGATAACGAAGAATGGTTCCTATCTCGACGCGAGACGTTACGTTTCGAATTTATTTGATGGCCTCAATTTCAACAGTGTCGGCGTGATAAATGAAGAACGGTTTCAGTGTATCTGATCGACAAGGCAGGCAAACTATAATGGGGATTATACCAAATTTCTTTGTAACGCACAAAAAATCACACGAATACTTGACAAAAATATCTAAGTACAAACGTTTCGATGTTTGTTGCCTGTTCATATCTCTATTGCTGAATGGATCAGCTGAGATTTTACAGAGATGTTGTAATGCAATACCTAGACTTTTTATTTCTAAAAACGGTTGCAAACTAGTAAGCTTGGTTCTATTGCGGCCAGTATAAAAATTATAGTTCATTAAAGCTACTTTAAATCTGCTTGTCTGTTTCATCAGGTACATCTATCTAAATAACATATTCACGAGCACTTTTAGATAGGTACAGTTAATGTCCAATCGCAGCAACAACAAATTAATTACTAGACTGCACTGTATTTATAAAGATGCTGTCGATTCTCCGTACTAAAGTAACGTTGTACTAGTTGTCAGCGCACGAGTCGAGCGGAGGCAGGTGTGCGCACACGCACCTGTGCCTCGAATACTATGATGGAGAGTGGGAGCCGGCGAGAGGTAAGCCCAACCTCATCCAAATATAATAGACGTTTTAATTTAATTGCAACGATCATAATAAAAACATTTTCATCCTAACTAGACTATGAAATAAAGCACTTTGATATTTGATACTGCGCGAACTGTTGGTTCTTCAGGAAACACGAGCTCGAGGCTGAGAATCTTATTATTTTTTTGTAAATTACCTCTGATACAAAATAAAAAACGCCTTTACCTGGAACCTAAATAATTACTACTATTTTATAGATACATATTATGTAGGTACCTAAATTAGATAACGAATAAAATTGCAACTAATGAAATAAACAACTAGTACCTACCTATTGAAACTTTTATCAATTAAAGAAATTAAATGTTACTATTACTGTGTTACTTATGTTACATAAGTAACACAGTAATAGTAACATTTAATTTCTTTTACTGTGTTACGAGAATATTTTCTTTGTGTGTTTGTTAGCTTTTCACATCTTAATGAAGTTGGACAGGATAATTTTTATCGCGGGGACATAAGCTACCCTTTGTCTCGGAAAATCGATTATACAAAAGAAGCGATCTATTTCAGGCAACTTTTCAATGGATGGAAGACTCAGGGTAAAATTTTAGAAACGCTTGCGTCATATTTTCCATTGCAAAATATGGCATGTCAATTTTTGTATGAGAATTGTATTTTGTTGGATCTTATCAAAGAAGGTTTTGCGCCGAATTGGTACCAAATATTTATCATCTGTTGTTACGAATATTTTGATAAAAATCATATCAACTCCTGAACTAGTTGCAACTGCTGCCAGTTGCTGTTCCTTCGATTGTTACATTCCGCTCGATCGCGGACTCGATTGTCGATAATATCGATTATAACGAATAACGCGTTTTTACACAGCTTGTAATGTGGTAGCATCGAGATAGTTGCAGATCGTGATATGAATCGAGAAAACTATGTAGAGGTAAAAACTTTTACTACATTATAACGACCCCGCTATACCAACAATAGATAGAGTATGTTTTAACCGACTTCGATAAAGAAGGGAGATCTATGTTCGGCTGTATATTGTATGTTTTTTGAAAACTCAAAACTCAAAATGATATAATTCCTTAGACGTTACAGGACTCTTGGACAAGTCACAAAATTGATACCTTTTTTATGTATGCCGTCGATTTTATCCGTCATTTATAGACCGATTTGGATAATTCTTTTGCAGTTGTCTAGAGTATGGTTCCGAGGTGGTCCCAAATTTTTTTTAGCTGTGGGATTAGTATCTATCCCGCGCTCGTCAACTTTAAAAACAGTTTAAAAGTTTTAAACATTTTTAAAGTTTTGCGGGATACATACTCCCTCAGAATAAAAATAATTATGGGACCACCTCGAAATTGAATACGTCAACTACTGAACATAGGCCTCTCCCAAACGACGTCACAAATATCTGTCCTGAGCCGCCTCCATCTTTGTAAGTTCGTTTTAAATTAATTAGTTACCTCCTAACCTGATAAAATTGCATGCCCTTTTTAAAGACAACATGCATGGTTATTTCACCAATATATTTACGACCCATGTTTGCATAAAAATACCTACTTAGAACTTAGGTCGTACTTTAAGGTCGATAGCATATTTTCGTACCACTGCAATTCTATTCCAAGAATATGAAAGTCCTTGTAAAAAACACAAGTGATTTATATGTTCTCACTTGCCCACATTCCGTTGTGGTGTAATTTGTGTCCTATCTATTTACGTCATTGTGTTGGCGGCGCCGGACGTTGGACAAAGTAGAGGTAAACCAGTAGGTAAGTTCCTGTCCAAAATTGAATAAATGGGCATTTATGACTCTACCAACTCCCAACTGTTAAGACTACGTAGTATCTAAATTATGATTGTTTTGAAAAAACTAAACACGGACTTCAAATTCCTAAGTATTTACACTGTTTTTAAGTTTTTCTATATTTTTTCAATCTCTCCTTTTGTTTTTCGTCGGTTAAATATCTCAAGACGCTACCTAACTCATAAATAAACCATACATAATATTGACAAATCTGATAACTCTAATATGCGAAAGTAAATCTGTTGCTTGTTTGTTACCTTTTGACGACAAAGCGGCTAAACGATTCTCAATACAATTTGGCAAGATTACAGATGAGGAGAAGAAGCACCACTAACGATAAGAAGACTAACTGCACCATAAGCTGATAAAGTCGCAAGAAACAGCTAGTTTGGTAAGTTAGTTCAATGAGTTATGAAGAAGTAAGGTTTTCTATAAGTGAAGTTTAAATTCTACTTTATGTTTAACTCCACAGGACGTAGACGCTCTCTGGCGCATACCAAGCGAGCAAAGTTCCGACACACGTCAAATGAATTCACGCACATTACTACCTACGTCCTTTTGTGCATAAACTACTGTTATGACAAAGCCTGCTGCTTATTTAACACCCAGCACACTACGCCATTTCGCACTACGAATATTCGTACAGCCAATTATTTTACTAGACCATATAAAATACGTAAATCTCAATGGTCGACTAGCTTCTGCCAGTTTGCGTTTTGCACGCGTTATCGGGATAAAAGCCAATTGTTATTTGACGTCCAGAACTACCTCTATACATAAAATTTCAGTCCGATTCAATTGGTAGTTTTGACGTGAAGAGGTAACATAACAAAACAACCATTCAAACATCTATGCAAACTTTCCGCGAGTTCCTTTTTCGCAACTGAGATTACTAAACTGCGAATAGTTGGTGCTTCCCTTTTTTTTCATGAATAATATTAGTATCAATGAATTTATATTAAACAGTTGATGGATTTTACAATGAGAGCTGATTGCCGAAAAAAAATATGAAGCTATAGTGCCTGGTAGATTTAATAAAAACCCAGGAAGAAGTAGGTTTCAACAATATTTCTGGGACGGTTTGTGACCAAAAGCTAATCACTTTCCATAAAAAATGGTATGGAATGTAATTTACTTCCTTAGATTCAGTTATTGCAAGTCGCAGTGGCACGCACAGGCCCGCCTGTTTGAAGTTCCCAGGCGATAGCTGCTATCTATCTCAAACACCTCTTGTTTGAACCAAAACCGACTATCTCACCAGCAAACCAACAACCAACCTCTCCAAATTCAACCTTGTTCCCCACCATTTAGGGAAAAGAGGATGTTATAGTTCTCTTTGTAGGAACTCAAAAGAGTATCTCGGTCTGTAACCCATCTTCGACACGCGACGAAGACTTATCTTGAAGGTTTCAAGTGAAGTCGCGCGTCACTGTTTGTATTTGCATGGACAAGTGTTGTTTGCCTATTGATTATCTATTGGGTTATTTGTACCAATAAACAGTTGGACAAGCCCTGATAAGGGGCGAGCGAGGTCCCCTCGTAGTTTGCTTCTGCAAGCAGTTTTTTTGCATTATTAAGTTAAATCTTTTTTAGTACCTGTTGACTTAAGGCCCCTTCCTATTCCCATGGATTCGAAGTAAAAAAAAATTGATTATGCCATCCTCGATTTTGGATTGCAGTCATCAGATAATCTTAGGTACGTGTACCAAGAATTACTTTGGTTAAACCTCACAGGTAAAATAGCAGGTTACTTTATTTATTTTAACCTTAGCGTCCCTAGCTTCACATTGAGCATTTCGTTAGTATTTTCAAAATATTCCTAAGACTCCGCTGTCTTAATTACATGTTTCTAAAGGACTACAACTAAGTATGCACTATTATACTGTGTACCAAAATAGACATCACATTGCCGCCACTTGCTGGTAAGCTTTTTGTCCTAGACGATGTTTATGTAAAGGCACCTGATCCGCAAGCTGCCTCTTACAGTAATTAGTAAGGTACTTGGATAGCATAATGAGGATCAGCGCAAACGAGCCAAGAGTAAAATTAATAGTGGTGGGTGGGTAAAATTAAGTCAAATGAAGCGCCTGGTGGCGACGACGTTGTCATCACGCACGATCCTATTCATAGCATCTTTAGAAGTTGCGCTCGGTGCCTTTATCCAGGAAGAATTGCTATCGCAATTGCTATCAAAGCTCACATTTTTCATGAAATGTTCATGTAGAGACGTAAAAGAGTGACAACAATTGTGACAAGCAGTCCCAGCCATCTTTCCTGAAAAAAGGCCACTCTCAGTGGCTTGTTTACCTCGAAACTTAGTAGTCTAGTAGACCCACTAGCCACATTGTTTAACGTAATTGAAAGCACCTGCCTGCAAGGCCATAGGGCCTATAGGTCAGGCGGCCTGCCCGCACATAGCTACCGGAGGCGCATAGACCCGCCTTTCAAGGACTAGGATACAGGTTATTGAGTCATTTGGGTGTGCTTATTTATGCAGAACTAGGTTTGTCTTGACTCGTTTGTTTGTTGAGTCACCTTAGAACGATAGGTGATTGAACTTTAAGCTAAGAGAAAGAGAGCTTTAAGAGAAAAGCTCACCGTTTTTACTACCTTGTTTATTTCTGACTGAAGGAGTTTTAGTCTCACGTAAAACTGTGTGAAAAGGATCAAGTTTTTTAATGTTGGTGGTTAGTATAGATAGAGGATACTCAGGAACTAATTAAGAACTTCTGGTATATCAGTTATGGCGACGTGTACTGTAACTAATTTCAGCCTATTCTGGCTGAGAATTAAATGTTAAAAATAGTGCAAACAGTTTGCAAGTAACCGTTTTCACCGAGCGGCGTCTCGAGTCTCCAACACTCGGTCTAAATACGGCGACATCCGCGTCTGGAGGACGTACTCAGAAGGACTCCCCCTTCTCCCTAAGGTGAGACTACAATCACACTATATCACATCATACTAATCAATCAAACTTATATTATAAATGTGATAGCGTGGATGGATGTTTGGATGTTTAGATGTGCGGTTTTTTGTTACATCTTCATGCTACAGCTTCTAAATAAACCGGGCTGAATTTTTGCTTAGACGTAGCTCCAGGAAAAAAATCTCATTAGTAGACGTGGATAAGTACGCTTCCGTTATTTCGGAAAAACGCGTGAAAGGCTGCAGGCATAAGCTAGTGGCGAATATAAACGAATTAGTATATCTACATTTTTGTATTGGGTAAACTGACAATTGATTATTATTTGAGTACCTACGTATATTTACATTTAATTTGTTAATAAATGTTAATTTTGATTAGATGTATTGTTAATATGGCTTTACTAACATAATACAATTTTTAGTAACTCAAGTAGCCCTCTTCACTGATTTCAATCATCGCGACCTTAGAGATCACGGAGCTTCATTTTTACATGACATCATTATGGTTCGCCAGACCAAAACTTGATCTAATAAACCGTATGAAAGTACAGCTAGATGGTAAACAAATTCTTAGCCATCACTAAAGAAAAGAAGAAAAGCTTTCACAGTTCGACTGAAAATACAGGCTTAGCGGAAAACTTAAATTGTTGGCAAAGCTTAGAGCTTACTAAGCTTTGCCAACAATTTGATTTGCCCCCAATCAGAAACTGTGTAGAGTAGGTACATTTATGATAGAGAAACGCTAGCAGTTATTCCGTGTGATCGAGCTATTCCGTAGAAACGTGTTCTTAGCGATCGAAACAACCTTACTGATTGGATTTTTCTCCTTTTGCCAGACTTGAGGCCAATAGACAAATAGAGATTAGAGAATTGGTACGAGTACGTGAGGTAGATGCAAGATATCAAAAGAGTGTAATGTGTGGTAAACTAAAAGAAGCACGAATGAAGCACCAGGGCAACATTTTCAATGTGACGTTGCCTCTCTGAGCTCTTTGCGTATGTGATAAACCTTCTCTGGTTTAAATAAAAATTAATAATTAATGGTAAAAAAATATATAGTAATTATACCTTTTTTAGGACATCCTGGCACAAGTATTTTTTCATACTTAAAAGGATGTCGTAACAACTGTCTAGCATAGTAACAAACATATTTTATAAAAATAAACAATTTTAAATAAAAAAAATTGTTAAAGGAATACTATTCTTTTAATAAGGTTGTTCTTTTAGTAAGGATTTATGTATCTATTCTGTTAGTAAGCAAGGAAGAGAAACTTATAAGTTTATTTTATTTGTATTGTTTTTAATATACATATATATAAAGACGAATAAAAGAAATTTTCATTGACAAAGAAAATAACAAAAACAATATAAACAAATTATACTAGTATTTACAATTGAAACAATTGAGCCAACTGCAGAATGCCGCAAACAATCTACAGATAGCTCAACCGGTCCATATCAATACCAGTCGGAAGCGTCCCAAGACGCTGGCTGCATTGCCTCGCTGTACGGCAATGTATGTATGGCGGCAGATTTGGCCTAGGATCTCAAGAGGCGCAAATATTCAGGTCTCGACAGAGCCTACGTATTTGCTCCCCTTGGAGTCGAGACTCTGTCCGTCGGGTACCGAGGCTCCCCGGGTTTTCAAAAAATTATCTGAGCGCCTGGTCGAAGCGACGCGTAACCCGAGAGCTGGTGAGTATCTGGCGCAGCGCATAAGCATTGCCAAATAATATAAAATACGCGACGTTATATAATTAATACCAAGCATAAACCATACCGAGAATTTTCATTCCCCTATGTGCCCATTGCCCCTTTCCCCCTGACTAGTTAACTGGAGTACGTTACGGGTAGCTCTTAAACGTCTTGTCTTTTCACCGAGGCGTCTGGGCACCATCCTTTCAAGAATCACTTCGCAGCATTTGGATGTCGTCGTCTTGCTGACAAAATTGACTTATATTCTCTAGTAACTAGACTATATGGATAAACTTACCATATTTTTTTTATCTCAAAACGGGACCTTCTTTTTTACGGGGTGATTGGTAGCTGGGTGCAAAGCTTCAAGGCGGAGGTAGAATAGACCCATTTAAGCCAAGGCTGTTTACGACGAAGTCTCAGTATTGACTTTATACGAATTATTTTGGTTTTTGGGGAGAAAACCCAACATTCAGTTACTTGCTAACAATGGTTTTGACAAAAAGTGAAATGTTTTTATTTTGTTTTATTAAAGTAATCTGTAAGCAATCTAACGAGTCCTGTCCTAGCTATCTGTTATCGCAGTAATTTTTTTGTTACAGTAATATAAAGTTCACGAAACTGTTCAGATTTTAGAAAACCGTTTTTGGGTGCCATTTAAAAATATAGGGAACATATGTATATTTTTCATTTGTTAAAACGATATTGAAACATGTCTGGGGGTGAGTCTATTTGACCTTAGTAACGAGACGTGAACCCCCCTGGTTATTGCTCTTTCTTTTGAGTATCATGGAGTATCATTTCCAACGGTAGCTTGCAAGTCATTGAAATTAGGGCCCACAATTCAAAGTGAGTCTCATGATGGAGACCAAAGGATAGAAACTCCTAAACGAAACAACTTAACCACCTCGAGTTTGGGTTCGTTGGATTTGTCTTCCCGAGCAGAAATTTCGGAAAACGGCACAATTTTGCGTCCCGGAGCTTTGTTTGGGGACAACGGGACATGTGACCGAGGAAAGGGACAGTCCCGTTCAAAACGGGACGTATGGTCACTTTATATGTATATGGAGCTCATGTGGAGGTAACATTCTCGCAGGACACTTTATATAGGACGAAGTAACATTAATATGTGGAATATTCTTCTGTATGTACATATGTATGTCATAGATCAGGCCACGACCTACACCTATTTGCTATGGTTAAAAAAAGTCATGTACCCTACAGCGTTTTATGTACTAAATAAAATAAAAACCATATTTCCTCATTTATGTGTGAAACTGACATGTACAATAGTACCTACACTTTCTCTCGCGTTTTAAAGAGATAGGTGAGTAACGAGATTTGTTAGCTTTATAAATGTGTCATATTTATTTCCGGCTCATCAAAGCTGAATGAACGAATGTTTATTTGTCATTTTACGACGTCTGTCTGTAGGCCACGGGCGCGGCTTAATTATAAACGATGTTCATGTCTTCTGTTCGTATTTTATTGCTATTCTTCAACTAGTCGTAGAAATAAAAATAGTTGGGCATAAAAATCTCTCAAATCCGAATTAGGTTGTATTATGAAGAGATTTCTAGCCTTTTGCATCTGCCACATTTTAGAATAGAAAGAAAGGGTTTTTTGAACTTATGCTCTGAGGATAATGTTCAAGTAACCGGTGGCATGACGAACTGGACATTTTTGATAGAGTCAGATAATGTGAATAATTTGGTTTGTAAAAAGCTTTTGAAGAGTCTAGAGATATTTAATGGCGACCCAATGCTTCATTTGTGGAAGGCCCGTTAAAAAATACGGTTTGTTGGTTTGCGAATGCGCTTTTAATTGGAAATACTGATTGTTATTCTTTCGTTTGTATCTGTTTGTTTATTTCCCGTTTCCATGTTTCCCCCAGTTTACATTTCCGACTCATTTATGAAGTCATCTGTGATGGATGTTTAGAGATTTTTACTGTAGAAATACTGATTTATATATTTTTACATACGATTATTTATTGGGAAATCACACTTATATGCGAAAGTTTGGTTGTATGGATGTTTGTTACCTCTTCACACCACAATTACTAAACAGATCGGGCAGAAACTACCTACATTGATGCAACAAAGTAGACTTCTAGACCTTGAATAACATACATTACATATATGTACAAATAGGCTACTTTTACCAAATAGAAAAACCTTAATAATGCTTATAATCATCATCACCATTCGCAGCCAGATTTTACCTTTTGAATTGCGTATTGCACCTCCCGATGTTTTAGTACTGTGGTTGAAAGTTTCTATTTGCCAGTTTTCATGAAACAATATTCCATACCGTTTATTTCAACTGAACCCGAGTTTGTCCCTGAGTAAACTATGACCCGCTACCCCAGATTTTACAAATCAAAATAAAATCGTATATTTCCAACCTGAACCGACGCAAATGTCAATAAATAAGTTATTTGAGCCGACTATGAAGCATTTCGTGTTCCCGGCGTTTGATATACATCGTTTTCATAAGCCATAACGTTCAGTGCATTTCCATTTAGCCTGTACTTTACGTAAACTGCCGAGCAAAGTGGCAGTCAACGACACTAATAGTTTCAGTGTAATGTGCTGCTATGTACTTCGTTTAAATTTCACCTTTAAATTCGTTGGGCATTCTGTGCTATAGGCTCCAGACAACGATATAAAGCAAAGTGCAAAAACAAGGAGATTTTCTTAAGTTTATTTATTATCCCTGATTCTCATTGGAACTAAAATGTGAGAATATTTGGTCAACTGTGTTATGGTGTAATGGACTTTAGGCATGATGTAGCTTACTTATTGTTGCTGCTCCAAAGTAGTCAAAATGTGATTTCCACTGCCATGGTTATCTGTTGCAAGCAAAATTACAAGTCGTATCGAAAACAGTTACAGCATCGTGGCGTTTTTTTCGCCAAATCCAGCTTGCTCGGCAGTCTACCTTCAGTTGAATGTTGGCGTGTCGCACGCCACGATGCGGCAACGTTGTCAAATTAATGTAGCAGTGTAGGGGACCATTGAATTTGGGCATTGACTCCGCACTTAATGCTTTAATAAGTTGCTATGAAAGGGTCAACATTTTATTGCATGATACCGACATCGCTTCGAACCGCAACAGTACCGCGGTAGGTAGGTAGGTATAGGTACCTATTGCAACACTTGTTTATTTCATATTTCAGTGGTTTGCTAGATAAACCAACTATTAAATTTTTTAACCTTGTGGTAGAGATATCCTAGATAAATTTAAGCCATCAAATCTACAATGATTCTTATACAAATAAGGATAACCATATAAAACTGTGTATTGTGGACTTATTATTTTTCACTGTATGCGTTCACATTCTTTGCGACGAGTATTTTAGTTTTTTTTTTGTCTAGGTGCCATAATGCTAAAGTGGTTTTTACTGCCTTAGTGCGTAAATGTATACCTATCTATATCTACATTATGACCACTACTTTGACTACTCTTCTATTAGTTAAGTTTTTTTCTATCTCTAAGTTATGGTTTCGCAGCTTAATCTTAGTTTAATAAATCAGCCGAATCAATCATGTAAAGTTGAGCTATGCTACCTGTCAGGGAGGCGGGTGCAGACGGGCGTTTACTGCCCCCTGATATACAGGACCAACTAGTTCGGGGGATAGTGAATAACCAACTGCCGTCCGACTCACAGACAGTGGCCTAGCCTAACTACTACACACAGCTAGCTAGCTCATAGGTAGCCTTAAATAATAAGGTGCCTTGAATAATGGTCGTCTGGTAGAAATCTCTGCAAGGGATAAGACTGTCAATTGCAGGATACGGTAATTAGATTTTAAGAACCTCCTGTACCTACTATAGTGTATTTTTTCCTGCAATAAAGCTTTTTTTATACTGATATACTTTATTCAGAGGTTGATAACTAATCTCGACAGATTTTCATGAGTAAAAATAATGTTAGCACGATCGAAGGCTAAGAAATGTTTGTAGAAATTAAACAAATATTGAAGTATGTTCTGTTATTGTTAGGCTTACGCATTAATAACAAAATACTCTACTGACCCACAAAAAGCTCAAGTGGAATGAGTTTTTAATCAAGACAAACTTTCATATTAAATTTCATATTAAACTTTGAGTCCTGATGTTTCCCAGAGATACTTACGGACAGACAAATTGTGGCCCAGATTGTGATGGATTGTTCTTGGAGATACGGATCGCTCTCGCGGGTGCAACACTCGCAGACGACAATGGGTTGCGAAAGCAAGTGAAAATCTGAACGCATACAACGTAAGACAAGACGTATGCAATACGATTATCTTTTCAACCAGTCTCATCCTAATTGTTGGTCTGCAAATATTTGTTGATCATACAAAAATATGACTCACAAACTCATTCACTGAATGGTTATGGGTAACTTTTTACGGTCGTTTGTAACCCATTTCATAAATAATTTATGGTACAAAAACGTTTAGTATACGTAATAATGACGAGCACGCTTTAAAACGTGAATGTAACTTGAAGAAAAAATTACATGTTATTTTTTTTTAGCTGGACATTCACAAAACATTATCTAGTCCCAAACTAACCAGAGCTTGTATTTTAGGTAATAGTTAACTGATAATACTTCATACAATACATAGATATATGTTTTTATTATATTTAAAAAACACCCAGAATAAATCAAATCTGCAGAGACAATATTTGTACCGAGGCGGGAATTTAACCTGCACACCTGCGTCTCAGGCAGACCTTCGCAGCTGTAACGATGAGGTAGCCAATTGCGTTTAAAGAGTATTGTGAAACGAGGCTCGTCCGACCAACAAATTTTAGCTCAAATAGGTATAAAGCCTCGTATTGAACTAAAACAGTGTACCTATCATCATTCTTGTTTTCAGCCACCACAATGCCACCCAGTCAAAGCAATACAATAACAAATGAAGATCACGCATATAAGAACCGGGGCAGAGCAGCGACATTCTATGCATGCTGAAAGGGTAATTATCCACCAATCAGTGGTACGGTTCACCTGTGACCAGCTGTGGAGGATACGTTCCCAGAGGCTTACGCAACTGCCGCGCATGTAGCTTGTGTATAACAGCTAGGTTCCTCATCATCAACGGCACTTGGTGACACACTGTTGGCCATAGGACTCTTTATGTTTATGCCATTCTTCTGCGCTAGGCCAGCTGTAGCACACGATCTTTCCGATATCGTTGACCACACAGGTGAGTCACCCAATGTGTAGATTTTCGTAAATCGAACAGAATTTATCAATGTACATACATTACATATTTTGTGAGGCCAAGGTAGAGAGACAGATATGACGTACTTGATTTTTAGCCTTATTGAATAATGCTTTTGTTTGCTGATATTAAAATAAATAAATAATACTGGACAATTCACACAGCATTTTCTAGCCCCAAGCTAAGCAGAGCTTGTGTTATGGGTACTAGATAACTGATATGTGTACATAATACAATATATTACATTTATAGATATTTTTTATTATACATAGAAAACGACCAGAACACCCTGAACAAATATCTACTACATATGGTACAAATAGTATTTGTCCCGAGGCGGGAATGGAACCCGCAACCTCCTGCGTCGCAAACGGACCTTCGCCCACCGCGCCACAGAGATCATGAAGAAAGTACCTAAATGAATAAGGTGTAAAGTGAGCTCGCTCGATCTGTAGTATAGTATCTGATTTCCATCACAAAGTTTCGATTTTAAGCATGCAGGTAGAGTCCTAAGCTTTCCCTGCGAACCAGCCATCAACTTCAAAGCCTGTGGAATAATTTATCGTGCGATTGCGCCACTCCGATCCAGCATTGTTTGACGTAATGTCTCCTCTAAATCAGAGCTCTCTTTAGTAAATAGTACCTACCATCTCTCTATGGTCGGTGCCGCAGATTACATAACAGTTAGTACGTAAATCATGTATGCTAAGCCCATTGTCACAGTGGGTTCACACGCACTCACTAAACTGCTCCCACGATGCCGGCAAATAGAATAGGAATACTCGTAGTCCGGGAAAATAGAAAACTTCCTGAATAGCTGGCAACATAGAACTTTTGAGGAAGGAATTTTCTGAACACGATTGACAACTTCGAACTTCGAAAGTAGGCTGTATTTCAAATTGGTAGAAAATAAATACATTCTTACTACGCTTACGCTTTGAATTTCGAATTATCTTCTTTTGTTAAACCAAACATTTAATGAAAACGAAAGAAACGAACACGTTCCATTTCCAAAATCTGATCAAAAGGTAAATTTTAAGAAGCTGGCGCGATCCCTTTTATTATGTTTTCGTAAATATTGTAAACTGGAGGCCAGGGCACCTACTCGGAAAAGGAAAATCAAAGTTTCTTTTTCGTGTTCGTGCAAAACCAACTCTTATGTCCATTGCATAAGATTAGCGTGTGCACGAAAAAGAATCAGAAACTTCGATTTCGTTTTTAAGAGTACGGGCCCTGGATTCGTGACGTCGTCGTCAGCGTGGATAATTGTATGAAAACATAAAAGACAATTGCGCATGAAATTTTCAGACGCCTGCATTTGTAAGTGGTGATTTTTATTTAGGAGTAATCCAATGCAGTCTCACTAATTGAATGCAACGCTTGATGGTTTCGTTATATTTATTAGAACGACGATAAAGCGTAACATTTACATAACAATGCGAGGTAGAAAGCGTGACGTTGAGGATTTAATTGGTCGTGTAGTCGGTGCTTTAGTGGCTCTTGTAGAAATTAATAAATTATGTTTCACTATGTGGCCCTTGGCAGAAAGTGATGGCAAGCAGCCCGTGACTACTAAATTCTATTATAGGTACTTAACTAATTTGAGGATAGTGAAATAAGTCGCAAAGGTTTTACCAAGTCTTCAACTTTTGCGTCGAAACACAAAATTTGCCAGTAAAGCCTTAGACGAAGTACATTTTCTTAGGAAACACGCTCAGTGCGGGCGGGACGTCTCGGCACGGCGGCGGGTCGGCGGCGGCGGCGCGGCGCCGCAAGGAACAAGATGTCGAATGTAATCAATTGGTGGACCTGTATTTGTATTAAATTTTCCACCGTAGTTACACATGTTACACTTCAAATCGTTAATTCTAGTTATATAGATCAGAGTGGAACATGATGTCGAATCTAATCCATCGGTGGATCCTTGTGAAACAAGATGTCGAATCTAATCCATCGGTGGATCCTTATGAAACATGATGTCGAATCTAATCCATCAGTGGATCCTTCTGGAACATGATGTGGAATCTAATCCATCGGTGGATCACAGTGGGAAAAAAGTAGAGTCTAATCTATTAATGGATTAGCCCAGTGGATCAAAGTGGAATATGGGAAAGAGTAGGAAAACAGCTCATAAATTGTAAAAAGCTAGGTATGCTTTACTTCTTTTTCGAGAGATCAACAAATGTGCCTCTTTACCTGCGTAATTAAAACAGGGATGTCGCAGTGTAGAACCTCAATGAATGAACAAAAAGTTTGAATTTAAAATGTGCCTCACGTCATAAAGGATGAAGTACCTACATCCTGAAAGCAATGTGAACAAAAACTGGACCCTGGATCTGAGTTGCGTTCTTGTTTCAGATGGTACTGCTGGATGTACTGTGGTTTCAGTTAATGTAATTTGTTCAATGGTGGTGTACTTGGGGGTAGATAATCAAGAAATATAATCTATCTGTCTATCTGAGTAATTTAGCAGGTACACATTTCTATAAGTACTATAAGTACACATTTCTTGTGATTTTTGGTGAAAATTATCATAGATTACATAGTGTCAATATTCCACCTAAATCAGGTATTGGGTAAACCTCTATCAAGATAAGTAGGTTAGAACGAATGCGATATAAATTTTATGTAGACGAAATTAAGATCTACATAATACATATAGTATGTGTCATAGATGTATGAGGATTAATTTCCTATTTATTTAGGTACATAGCCACATTGGTAAAGTTTTTCAACAACAGTTAAATTTATTCCTCCTATTTTATTCTTCTCTTTAGCTTCTCAATATCGAACAAATAAATAAATTGATCCTCGTTCGTAATCGATGCAATGAAGCCTCATAAGTGGTGGAATACCGGCGCACGCGTCGCCGACAGGTGCACCATAATGTCCTGTATCAGCAGTGCGTGCACGCAATGCGACTTTTTGTCGCGCATCGCACTGCACTTTAGTCCAAAAGGCGTACTCTGAACGTGGCGATTTGATATCAATCCAAACTAAATTTTAAAAAGCTTTGGAGCACCTAGTTCTGCATACGTCATTTTCACATTACTAGAAAAAGTTTTATTCAAGTTAAAATAAAAAAAATGTCACACAATGAAAAAAAAATTCTGGATGCCAGGGCGCCGATATAAATTTATCGTGCAGCTCTTAAAATAAGATCAGAATCTGTTTAGTAATTTAAGACTTAATTTATAAGGGTGACATATTATCAAAACTCTGTATGAAAATAATAAAAGATGTAATAAAAAAAACACAAACGACCATAAATAAATAGTTGTTGGTGTTCATGCTAGTCTATCGGCAATCGGTAGTACTAATTTTCAATAGTCAACAGACTACATTGTAATCGCATTGAGATTGCAATAAGATCAATTTCGAGAATAAGTAGCCTACAGATTCGCAATGTTTTATAAGTTAAAATGTACCGTTGTTGCAGGCAGGTGTACTGCATTTTTAATATCTTTTTGTGCGACTTCATTTTGAAACATTGAAACAGTTTTTATAGCAGGTAACAAAGTTTACGGAAACGGCGGCGCGACAATTCTGGAATCAGAGTATACCATAATAATGGTTTTAGGTTTACACGTTTTCTTATTCTTATACATGGTTTTATGAAAAAGAAAACAATCAACAGTTAGTCACAAATTAGCTTATTACTTCCTAGAAAACAGCATCCTAAAGAATTTTCACAATCACTGTAATGGCACCACTCGCTACATATTCCGCGAACCAGACAATAGTTGCTAATTGCGTCAAAAAACGGTAAGCCACTAGAAAATGTCGTAATTGAATGGCACATTGTGGTACTTTCTTTGGCGAAAACTCCCACGTTTTCCTTTATCAAACGCTTTCACTGCCAGATAAGAACGAATCGACAATAATGGCATAACCGATGAAAGTCTGCTGGAAAACATTTCAAATGCGATCCGCGACAAATCGGAAGAGTTGTAGTTTACGTAATAACTCAGGAAAATAAAAAGGTTTCATACAGTTTTGAAGGTTAGTACTGTTCAAAGTAAGCGTTTAGGCCTAGGAGCTACGCTACATAAGTAGAGCCCGTAGAGATCTTAGTTAAGATGTCGTTGTCTTTCACAAATGGGAAAAAAGTATTCGAAAAGACAGTAAGCGACGCTTTCGTTGATGTAAGGTCGTAGGCAAGGTTTCGTAGTTGAAAATTATGAACAACGTAGATTCGTAGACTTCATTGTGTTGACAAAAGCTTTTCACTCTGGACACCTAATGTTTGTCACGAACAAACAACAGAATTTCAATAAAAAACATTTAGCGTACAAGAAACATTTTAATTGTTTGTTTAGTTGTACCTACATTTTATCGCTTGTTATATTTTAAAAGCCCGCATGCCTAATTAATTTGAATTTTCCGAACTTTATCCGGAGTATTTATGAGACCACCATAGCCATTATGGTATTGTAATGTTCGTTAGTGGCCTACATGTTTCTTGATATTGGTTTAATATTCTAAATAACCGGTCAAAGAGGATATAATCCAAGCGCTATCGTACGGAAACTTGTCATAGTAAATAGTTTACTTCACATAATATACATACATATGAGCCACAAAGGGAAACTCGAGCCCGAGTAGTTTCCGAGATATGGCCATTTTAATTTTTGACATGTGTCACTTTGACATTTGCTGTCATTTATGACTAGGTATAGGCTCTTTTTTCATTCTTTACTAGGTTTTGTGAGCTGTCTTTGAAAATTATAATCTTCTTATTTCATCTTTTGCCCTCAAAGGATGACAATAATGAAAAAGAATACTAATGAAACAAATACTAGATGATGTAGATTGTAAATCACGATGGTCTGACTTTCGTGAGACGTTGCTACTGAGTGCATTTTCGTGAGACGTTGTGAATACTTTTCGTGAGACATTGCGACTGAGCACGTCTCACGCGAGACGTTGGGAATGCCTCCATTTTTGGCACAATCCGCGCGTTGGCACGATAGGATGTATGTAACCTTGTCAAAGTAAAGGTTCGACCGCACTTGTGTCAGTTCGAAACGATGCCATATCATTCTGGTCGAGGGCGGACTACCTATAAGTATTTGTTTTTTATTATGTCCATTTTGTATACAATACCAATACCTGTATTCTATATAATCCCATGTAAGAAATGTTAAGTTACCATAGTACCACCATACCGTAGTTCAAAGCAGTTCAAAGT
This sequence comes from Eupithecia insigniata, assembly GCA_947859395.1. Classification (NCBI taxonomy): domain Eukaryota; kingdom Metazoa; phylum Arthropoda; class Insecta; order Lepidoptera; family Geometridae; genus Eupithecia; species Eupithecia insigniata. The sequence continues at coordinate 10,564,140 of OX401999.1, read as the reverse complement.
TCATTTATTCATAATCACATATTCAATATTCATAAATTATGTATAAACTACATAATAACATACAATAATAAAAAATAAAATAATATTAATAATATAAATTAAATATAATTAAAAATACATCATCACCATCAGCCCATACACGTCCACTGCTGGATATAGGCCTCCCCTGCACGACGCCACAAATACCGGTCCTGAGCCGCCTCCATCCATCGACTTCTCGATAGACCGACGACATTGTAGCGGTCGCAGCGCTACAATGTCGTCGGTCTATCGAGTGGATGGTCTCCCATGTAGGGGGGATTTGCCATAATCACCACGCTGGGCAGGCGGATTGGTGATCGCAGTGTTGATGTTTAAAAATACTCAGAAGGAAGCTGCTGCCCTTCCTCTGGTAGGTTCCCTTAGTCAGCTTTTACGACATCCACGGGTTGAGTTGGAGGGGTCGATATTCGTACGCCGCGGCCCCACGGCTTGCGGCGCGGCTAATACATCATAATCAGTTATATTTTAAATTCAATAAAATCATAAAATTGCGAGAGCTTTTTAACCTAATTTTAAAAGACCGTTGATTGCGTGCTGGTTATGGAAGTTGAGATACAGTTGTAAACAGCCGTCCCCATCACGTGTTGCAATTTGGACTTCATCTTCAGTCGACGTGAATGAGCTCTCCGCCGGTGTGCCTGCCTCGTCTTTCCATAGAGAAAAGTTGGCAAGAATATTATCATAAGTACACTTCAATCTGATAGCGTGTAAAACGAGTGATGTTCGAAAGTTGATTTATTGATCCATCTACGTGAAAATAGCCCAAATCCGCGGACCAACAACCCTCTGGGTGCCTTTGAACGGTTCACATGGTTTTTCGTCATAAAAACCCAATGATATATTAAAGTTTTTATCCCAGATCAGGTTAATGATATCGCAGCAGATGTCACGACCCTAAATAAGGTCTTGCATGTTCTGAACGGCTGTTTATTACAGTATTTGAGGTGGAAATGGGGGAAACGCGTGACCAGCGGCCGTCCACTGACCCGAGACACAGGTCGGTGCTGTGATTGACCATCATTTCATAACAATAATGGGCCAGGCATTTATAAATTAAGAACATAGACGCTGAAAAAGTACAATTATTTGGTTGCTAAGCTTTTAGGTTTTTTTTAATGACTAATATCGGCCAGATAACTCCTTACAAACGTGACAAATTAAATAACTTTTCATATAAAAACATTTTTATAAACAAGCATTAATTATCTATTACCAAAGTGCTGGGGAAAACAAATCCGACGAACGTAATTCGTTAAAAGTCGTTTCCTTTAGGAGTTCCTATCTCAAACTTCGGTCTCCATTATACTCGATGGTAATATGACATTGCATTTTCATCGAACTTACATAAGTATGCCTTTCAGCTCAATCGGTTGAGGATAACTGGTCTAAAATTCAGTTGCTAGATTTGTCCCACACAAACTAACCGGGCAAGAAGGAAAAAAGCTTGTAAAAAAAAAAGACTAATATGGGACGACTAGCGATGGAATCGTTGAAGTGCGATCTCTGCCAGACATAGTTTTAAACCGAGTCTGCGGTTATCTCAATACCTCAGAAAACCGTTAAAAAGAAAAAGTTCTTTCTAGCACCAAAGTGCGAACTACTCAATTTGCATTCATCCTGGAACATATGTATATGTTAATCTAGAAATCAATAGATTTAGAACTAAAGTCCATATATATTTTTTTACAAGATTGCTTCGCACAATCCATAGGGGCGAAGCAGACATGTATCGAATTGCAATAAATCCTGGGGAGACGGGGGTATCTGAAGGGGAACTAATGCCTTTCCGCATTTCATGGGTTTCGTCTATGTTAATATTGTATATTTCGGCATAGTATTGAGCAAAAAGAAGAAAACACCAACTAAACAGGAAAAACGATGCCGTATCCAATCTGCAAAGTTCGGGAAAACAAATCTTAAGCGGTCATACAACAAATGAATATTTTGTTGAACAATTCGCTCTCAAATAAGCAGATACGTTAGGTGAGCCTTTTTCACCGGAGAATTACCGTCAAACGTCAGTGACAAAGACAGTGACGAGTCCACAGAAATACCTTCATTTCTGTGGTAGAGTCTACCTATACATATGTTAATAATTGCCAAATTTTTCTATAATATTTTATCACAGTTCTTACAAAATTTATGATAATATCTTTTATTTATGCATAAATGTGCAGACATTTGTACCTAGACGTATTTTTAATTTAATGGATTTAACTATCATGCATTTCAAGATTTTCAGGCCATCTATGCATCCGTATGGCAAGGGTAGAAGTTGGTAACACTAAGCATTCTCAGATTAAGTTTAGGTCTTTGAAAAGATTATAGTTGAACAGAAACGAGTAGTAACGAGAATAAGCGCACATTTCCCCGAAGGTTGTTGACGCCTCCATGTCTCGCCGATTCATTAACTGTTGCTGCCTATTTTTTGTTATTCACAAATAGCTCTAACCGCGTCCGAATACCATCTCATGCATAATACATCCGGGAAATAATCGGGCTACCCGGAAAACGGCTAGAAACAAGGGTTTGCGGATGAAAATATCAGCATCGTAAGTTACCAGACTTAGACCAGGAGCGTAGACTGTCGGATATACGATATCGTTACCATTTTAAACTAAAATGGCATATAACCCAGCAATTGACATTGGCGATAAAATATCAATTTGCTTAGCTAGTTGATAAGCTACCTACTAACTACTATGCTAGGATGCCTACTTAATAAATATAATTAGTTACTCTTTATTCGAGTAATTTCGTCATCTATGTGTAAACATGGTAGAAGAATTCAAGAAGATCAAAAAAACCTTGTTACTTTTTTTATAATAATAACTACATATATTTATAACGGTTTATAGTATAAAATTTGACTTGTCTAATTGTAAGTGCTTATTTTGCAAGCCTGAAGAAATAAGGTTAGTAATTCTGATTCTGAATTAAAACAAAGTAGTACCATTTCTTAAATATCCAGTATTATTCATTTATTTCAGCAATAGGCAAAGGTTTTCAGTAAGTTGCGATTAGTGGGAATGTGTTGTATTATGATGTATGTCAAATAATCACTGTTCTCTTGTGGTTTAGGAAAATTTTTCTAGCCAACATGCGTAAGAAAACGTAGGATGTGTGATATTTTCCCATAAAAGCAATTTTATTAGGCACCTTATCTAGGTCGACTTGACTAGGGTGATCTATAGTGCTCGCCTCGCCAGTCTTTGTGGCGCCAGCTAGATTTGTAGCAGGAACTAACAGGATGCTTAGCAAACATTGATGTTTACTTTGTGGGTATTTGTTTTATCAGTCATCCCTTTGGTGACTAGTGACAAAGGTTTTAAAACCTTTGTCACTAGTCAACAGGTGTGCCAGTGATATGGCACCAGTCTCTCACAAACAGGTATCTGTATTTTCTACTCTACTCCTAACTATAACAATTTAATCTAAGGAGACATTTTGTAAAAAGAAAGTAAATGATATTTTATTTATTCACTTTAGGAATTAAAAAATAAACTTTGCTAACGTTGCCATGCCTAGAAGAAAAGCTTTGGAAAATGTAGAGTTTTCCCGGAATTCAAAAGTTCCAGTTGACTCTAGGATTTGGGATATTATGCATGGGGTAAAATACGCTCATGCGAGATATCAGTGCAGTTCCGGTTCCCTCAATAAGAATAATTTGTAGGTAAAGGTTAACTATTAATTCTAATAGGGGAAATTTCTTTTAACAAATTATACTGTCCTACTATTAAGTAAAGGTAATGAGCTATATTCACGGCAATTCCATTCTTCCCCTAGCATCACAGAAGCAAGGAAATGTACAACATGCGACAGGCCCAATTAAAAGCAATTACGCGTACGATTGTGTTTTGTGCCCATTGTGATACAAATAATCCAGGGGTTTTGAGGGTTAATAACCGTGTAATCATCAAAAGCGATGAATGGTTGTTTAAATTCAAAATAGTTTCCGCTGGTTTTGACTTTAGAGTTTTCGAGATTGGAGCTTTGAAAGGAGCTTTTGAGACGTATTTGTATTGTATTGTGCGACGTTAACCCTTTTATAATCGTTTGTGCTTCAGTGAGTACCTAGCAACGCAGGTTAAGGATTTTTGGCAAGGTCAAAAATTCTTACTACGTTGTTGCTGCATTGTACGAAATAGTACTAACTACGTTGTCAATTTTCAAGCGTCACGCTTAAACTTGGTTTTGAAAGATTCACCGGTTCAAAAATTTTCTCCCATGAGAGATGGGGTCTTCAAGGGGTAATTCTAGACATAGATATTTTAAATTACAGTTTGCTCTTTTAAACTGGAAAGAGCCGATATTTCTACCGCAGACAGGTACGATTAAAAGGTAGCCGTATTTATTGTGCAGTCCGGAAATGCTGGCATCGGTTTTATATATATTGCAAAACTCAATTAAAAACATTTGGGTCCCATAACCCCATGATCGTTTCCAACTGGTTCAATTTGCGAAATGGTTCCAGTCAATAAAACCTGCATAGCCCCCTAGCCTCGCATTCATACCTATCATTATTTTACTCTCCCTTTCCCCCAAAAGCGCTATTTCCGCCTCTACTTCCTTGATTATAAGATCGTTTATCGGATGTTTCGCCGATCATACTTTATTTACGAGCGCTGTGTCATGGGGTTTCATTGTAGTTAAGTACTGAGGTGTGCGTACACTGCAGTATGACGGACCGATCAAGGAGCTCAATGACATACGGAAAAAGAAACATTATTTATTATAATAGATATAACTAGAAATTACACTTGGAACACAAAGTAATGTTGCAAGAGTTTTTATTTCCAGTTGCCGCTGCGTGTATGAGCAACCGAGGAAACGCAATGAGATATCAACACAACAGATATCCTCTGTGCGTCGTGCGCCCGTCCGTTGTGCCTCAATGCACGCACGCATTTACGGTCGAGTTACTATCGCTTTGGGAATTAAGTGAATTGCTTTACCTATGTTTTTGATAACGAATGGATGAGGGTGATAAGTTTATTACGGTTGTAAATAATAACTTCATCGACCAACAAATTGATAAATTAGGGAATGATGTTCTGTGATTTTGTACCAAATCAATACTGGTCTATGACTCTATGTTACACAGAGTACCTATAGGCATTTACTTTTACTTATTAATAATATATTATGTATTCTGTGACGTAGGAGCGGCAAAGGTTTGCATTATTAATTTTATATAAAAAATATTTTTCTCGTATAACTAGAATACCTACTGTCTAAAAAGTAAAAATATACATACAGACAAACATAGAACCTTTAGAAGTCGATTAAAAAGCGATGGATATAGAGTCGTACATGCAGCAACCTAAGGAAAAAATACCTACGGAACGAACTGAATTACGTACCTGATCATGGTAGTAAGTTGTAGAATCACGAATAGATAAAAAACATCATCAAATGCGGAAATTATAAAAAAAATCTGATTCAACCTTTAAGGCTGACTCAAAAATCATAGTAGGCATAAAACATTATCTCCTAAAAGGTGCCAAAAACCTCATCAACTATGCCCCACTCTCATTGTTGACGAATCGCAAGGTGATCGTATCGGAAATGTTGCATGTGTTTGCAACAAATGTGAAATCTCGGCGCACACCTTTACTGAATTAGCTGATCGGTAGCACATGTCGAAGAAAAAACTACAGCTGGATAATAGTTTGCACCCTTGCACCCTTGGGATGTGTTGACCCTAAAGGATTTGCAAAAACGGGGGCAATTTATAAAAAAACTAGGGCAATTTTAAAGGTAATTTTAGCATAGTTAACCTACAACGGTTTAGATAGAGATTTAATTATAATATTATAAATGTCAAAGTTTGTAAGGATGGATGTATGGATGGATATTTGTTACTCTTTCACGCAAAAACTACTAAACCGATTAGGCTGAAATTTGGTATGGGTATAGTTTGGGACCTGGAATAACATATTAATAAATAATAATTAATGCTGGACAATCCACTCGGCATCATCTAGCCCCAAGCTAAGCAAAGCTTGTGTAATGGGTACTGGAATTAGTTACGAATAATATAGGGATATTATTTTTATCCGACTAAAAAAATAACTAGGAGATTCTCTGTTCGTCTGTATGTATGTATTTATAGTTTTTTAAGTGTTCGTCTCATTCTCCGTTATGGACCGATTTTGAAAATTCTTTCGCTATTGTATAGATATTATCCCGAAATGATCCCCCTTATTCCCGAGGGATAATTATTAGTCCTGCAAAACTTAAAAAACTGTGTAAATACTAAGGGATTTGATGTTGGTTTTTAGTTTTTTCAAAACTGAAATTATCGTTGTCTCTTTGCTTGACAAAAAAGTTTATCAAAGAACATCAGATTAATACTTCGTTTCAGACTATTATTAGCTCTCTATCACCCAAGCACTGAGATTGTTCTAACTTTTTGTATTCAGGTTGATAAAATAAAATAAAAACCAAGTATTTTATGATTTTTCGATTAGATAATTATTTCTGGACTTATTTTAGAAAAAAGAACGACGAGTATTAAACAGAAAAAACACAAAGTAATGGTAAAAATACTGTCATATGGTAAAGTTCCTACACTTACCGGTCCATCTTTCCAAAATTATTACAAAAAACACACAAAAACTATTTTTTCGTATTTCAAATCGTAGCAAGAGCACGCAGTCGTTCATATTACCTGCGGTACCTAGAAATTTGAATTTTATTTTCTGACGGGCAACCCCAGCTGGTGCATTTTCATGGTACTAGGTCGTTACTTTGGTCAGTAGCATTACCTAATCTGTGCTTTGGTTTGTTTGTAGATTACGACATAATGTGCTCTGAAACTAAATAAAATTAATCATACCGATTTCAAGCGAGGTGACTCTATGTTGCCTACAGGCTACTGTATGCTACAGAGGGTTAGCGTAAGTGAAGATATTGGGACCCAGCACACGTGTGCAATGCAAGTAACAGAATGGTTACAATGTGCAAAGACACCTTGCCAACAGATGTTATCTGGGTAATGGATTAGCTGTTTTTGTTCGCAAATCTTGCTTTAAATCTAAAATACACGGAACTCGGAACTTACTCAAAAGATTTTGGAAATGTAATGTGACCCAATCAAATACAGTGTGAACTATCAACCGCAGAAGGAAAATGCAATGTATGTATGTGTGCAGCCGCAGCGTTACCAAGCTGTGACAATGAAATTTATTTCGCTTATTTCCCATAATAAATGGTCAAAAATTATAAACTTATAAAATCCTACTAATATTATTTACGTTCGTGAGTATGGATGTATTTGTTCCTTTTTTACGCAAAAACTACTGAATTGATTGGGCTGAAATTCAGTAAGGGTATAGTTTGAGGTCCTGAAATAACACATAGTAGGGTTTTTTATCCCGATGAAACGCGGGCGAAGGCGCGGGCAGAAGCTACTAAAATATACATTTGAATCCACTTGATGTAGAAATGCATCATCTAAAATGAAATATAATTTGTTTTAAAGAAGGTACGAAAATACGAAAACCTCCAATTTCTTGGAGTTAATATTTTCGGTTTTTTACTTATCGGATCTTTCGGATCTACAATTGTAAAATTACAAACTATTCCTACTATGTAGGTATTTGCTGATGATGACGTTGAAATACAGTTTGCCAGACGAGACATCTAACTGATATAAGTAGTTACCCAAGTACTTAATATCACAGGCGTGAGTTCTGTCCTGAGGTTGAGTAGGATATCCTTTTAAATCCTAATTAAAGTAGCGATGGCAACTCATTGCGCAAGAAATTCCATGTTTAACAGTCACGCAGTTTATTTTAGGAAAGACATGTAGACTTGGCACTTTTTAGGTCTCTATTTGTATAAACACTAGCTCTTGCCCGCCACTTTGCACATTTTCTATCGCAATTTAATCCACAATATGTAGGTATATACATATCTCTTTGCAAAATTTTACAAAGATCCTTCCAGCCAATCGGCTGCCGTGAGAAGTAACAAAGTTATTTTCAAAATTACTAAATTACTAGGATGGGCATTTTTACCCCAATCTTAAAAACGACATCTATTACAAATCCCAAAAATTACTTTTACACCTTGTCTTAATACTCGTAAATAAAAGCTCCATAAAAACCTAAACAGATATCGTTACAAGATAACGTTAACGCGTGACAATAAGCCCGTAATCGTTATCAGTAAATCGCAAACACCTAATTCAATGAACAACAAATAAATCCAAATAGATAATGCTATTAGGTGAATAGGAGTCGTATCTGGTGATATCTATTGATAGATTAGATTTCTCTTGCACATAGCCCGGATAGATTAGAGTAACATAGGCAAGTTGAAACGGCTGGGATATTTCTACTTTATAATTCTGTGGTGTTTGGTATTTACATCTTTTGGATACCATTGTACGTCTTATCGATATCCAGTCAATATGATAACAGGTCGTATGAATGTATAGTCATATAGCTATTTAGTCCAAACGCTATGTGATCATATCGAGATTTAGGCAGAAAGCGATTTAGTCATAACTGCTATCTAGTCAAATCAAGATGTAGTCTTAAAGCTTCTAACCTCTTAAACCGGTTTAATTATACTTATCATGTAAATACCAAACACTACAGAATTAAACGAAACGGCACGGATAGCCTTATTCCCCATACAAACGTACTTTCCGCTTCATTTGGAAACTAAGTCCCCGATCTTATTGAAATTTTCCATACGTAATCGGATGAAAAATAGCTATGTTTGCAGCGGTTTAGTGTTTGAAAAAACATAATGATATTTAAATGAGAGTGAAACTAATTTTGACCACTCGAATCATCGAATCGAATCATTTTCAAGCGATTTTTTATGCATGATAGATACCTTTATTCGAAAATCTGTCGCGTTGCAAACATCCTAAATATATTCAACATTATAAATAATCAGAAATATTTCTGAAATCAATCGTTTATCAATATTAATCGGAAAGTACGAAAAATAATCAAAAAATGGTGCCTACACCGACCACACGCACACAGCCACATGACAGCTTCGTATTTGATGGTTAGACGCGCTTTCTCACTAATAGCGCGCCCCATTTCATTCGACGTGAAATAAGAACAAATCCGCATGGGCCGATCCGTTTCCGTTTGGGAGAGGTTCGTAGCCCTCTCTTATACTTATCATGTAAATCCCAAACACCACAGATTTAAATGCTTCGTTTTGTGTTTAAGTGGTTTCTGGCTCTATCAAGAAATCGAAAAAACCATATAATCATTTAGATTAATCCTATTCTTGTTTCTGCCAAATCTTAAATTCGTATCACAGTTTATTTTAAACTTTCTTTTAGTTCTAGATTTTTTCCGGATATTTTCTACGTATAATAAAATTATATATTATATATCACTACATAGTATGAAACAAAGTCGCTTCCCGCTGTCTGTCCCTATGACAAGTATGCTTTGATCTATAAAACTACGCAACGGATTTTGGTGCGGTTTTTTTTATATATAGAGAAAGTGCTCAAGAGTTTATAAGTATAATTTAGTATCAGCTTTGTACTCGTGCGAAGCCGGGGCGGGTCGCTAGTAATAAATATCCATATCACAAGCTCTGCTTACCTTGGGGCTAGATGATGGTGTGCATATTGTCCAGCATAATAAGAAAAAAAAATTGATAGGTGTGTGTGTGTGTGTATTTAAATTGCAAGAGTTGCAAACCATAAAAAGCTAAACCAAATTGGCGATCTGGTTGAGCTGCTAAGAGTTAAGAGCTTTTTATCCTTGAAATTAATAGCAAAATAATAATAATACTTATAGTGTGTGGTGGTAGACAAAGTACTAAATCGTTTAGTCACTGATAACGTAAAGCGAGCTATTCTAAAAAGTCTATTTCATATTTATAAGATACTAAGGACCGATCACAGAGCGGCGGAGATAAGACCGAGCAGGAAGAAGTGAGCATAGGTTTCTCTTGTAGGCTCCCGATTCGAGAGGTTCACAAAGTCAAAGACAAACAATGATCAAATCAAAGACAATCAAAGATCAAATCAAAGGCAAACAAAGAAGTCTCGTGAGCTAGCTGTGATCTATATCGACTGTGACATAGAACAGGAGCTAAGAGACTAATCTCGTTTTACCGCGAACAAATGCCGTAACAAGATTACATGGCGCTCCAGCTTACAACTTGCAGAATAGATGTGCCACGGACTATTTATCTATATCTCACCGAGAATGTAATCGGAGACGTACCTGCAACAAAAGAGATTATTTAACATTTGCAAGGAAAATTATATTATAGTAGTCCTTTTTTTCATTTTTTACCGACTTTAAAAAAGGAGGAGTTTCTGAATTCGGCTGTGTTTTTAATTTTAACCGACTTCAAAAGGCTTCTCAATTCGTCTGTATGTTTTATTTGTATGTATGTTAAGCGATTTCTCCGCTATGGACCCGCTATGGACCGATTTTGAAAATTCTTTCACTTTTGTATAGAAAATGATCCCGAAGGGTCCCATATTCTTTTTGATCCCCAGGGGATTAGTATTTATCCAGCAAAACTTAATACCTATAAGTGTAAAAGTAAGGGAATTTGGAGTCGGTTAACTTCATATTTGTTTTGTCGTCATTTTGCATTTATGACACTTTTGCCACGGCGGCTTTTGCGTTCAAGAGTTGAATAAAAATCCTATATTTTGTAAAAGGCAAACGTGTGCCGATGCCATATTTATTATATTTTTTATCTAATGTAAAAAATGTATGAAATTTTGGCTTTGCAATTTACGTAATTTGTATCTACCTAAGTACATTTATTTACAATTAAAGTACATTATATAGACATAATTATAGTACATTACAATTAAAAATTGTAATGTACCTCTAAAAAAAATAAACAACTAATACTTTTAAAGTACTTAATTAAACGTATTTCGGTTAAACATAATGAAGTTATGGATAAACACAACAGCATATTGTAAACAAACGGAAGATTTACGTCCGTCAGATAAAAATAGCGTCTAAAATATTGCATTTTGTAAGTCAGCTGATTACTCAAGTAATACCTTTTGAACCTTATTCTGTGGTATTAAAAGTCATGTTTTTATGTTGAGATGTGTAGACATTTCAACAGTTTGCCAGATGTTGCTACAAGTTACGGTATATTCGGTTGTTTCGAGTGTTTTCGTTTCGGAATTGGTTATTGACGGGTCCCGAAAGGTAGCCGATACGATAAACATCTGCGAATGTAAATACTTGAGATACTGGTTCGAGCGTGCGACTTTGTTTGTCCTAGCAAACAAGATATGCTGAAAGTATGATGAATACGCAAGTTCTTACAAAAGCTGATATTAAGCCATAGTTATTATAATCATATAATCATATAAATATCAGCGCTTGTAGGAACTTTTAAATGCAAACGCTTGATGAATTTTGACTATTATTTGAAACATAGAATTTGATCTATCAAAGTCAAAGTCAAAGTCAAGTCAAAGTCAAAGTTTCTTTATTTCCGTAAATACAATAAATGTACACTTAGAACAGGTCAAATTCTTAAAATTAAACACTGATTTGGAAATAAAGTGATATTTTGATTTCGGTCGCTTCGGTATGTAGACTAAAGTAAAGAAGCGACGAAGAAACCTTTAGCCTGTTAGGTGTTATTTTTAGAGTTATTTTTCGAGTTGGAGCAAAATCCGTCCCAAGCTTTTTTATCTTCTAGATAGTCTGAAATTTTGTAATAAGCCTTTTTACAAAGGATATGTTTGACAATTTGTTTGAATTTATTTATAGAAAGTTTTTGCAACTCGCTAGGGGTTTTGTTGTAGAAGCGTATACATTGCCCTCTAAAAGATACATTAACCTTGTGTAACCTAGTTTTAGGCACAGCCAGTTTATTCTTATTTCTAGTATTTACATTATGTATGTCGCAATTTTTAGGGAACCGATCGATATTTTTATGAGTGTACAATAAGTTTTCATAAATATATTGACATGGTCCATCAACATCTATGTTGAAACTTCATATAATATACAACGTATATGTATGTACTTACCTATTCTTTTTAGTTTTCATAAGCAATCTAGCGGCCGCTATTAAATGATTTTGTATTTTAATCCTTTCACTTTGTTTTTTCACCATGACATACTTATGTTTAATAATCACAAATGACTTCATAAACGTTTAACATTATTACAAACACTTCTACCGCAAAATCGACCAATTCAACTAACCGATATCCTTTTTATGCTCCTCTAACAATAAAGTGCTGAGTGTACTTTACACCGGAAGCAGATTGCCGGAAGGCAGTTTGGAGGGTTTTGTACGTTGAGGGGTTTCGTCGGCAGTTGGAGCTCGACAGCAGAGGATTGGGTTACCAACCCATAGATTAGAATGCACTTTCGGATTATGCACCGTAGTTCTGTGCGTAACCCAACCAGCTTTTATGCCAACCAAGCCCTAATATGAACCTAGAGGCTGCCTATTTTTGTCCAGTAAATAAGGCTTTTAATTCTGGTGTGATCATATGGGTTTTTTGCAATCCTAAACAACGTAGTCAGATTGCCCAATAGGCGTTAAAGAGTGCATAATTGCCCAATAGGCGTTAAAGAGTCTTCTAGAGTTCTAGACCGTGAATTCGTGATACATTATCGGCCACATCGTCACTTTCCATTAGATGGTGGTTGACAAAGATCAATTGATTATAAAAAAAATATAGGCAAGACACTTTAATTAAACTCAGAGGAATTTAAGATTGCTATTTTTCGTCCAATGGTTTTAAATCTATAATTTTCTTATCCGCAGTCTTTCATGAAAACAAACGAAGAAACTTCTAACAAAAGCCACCCAGCTTAATATTTCCTGTTAAATCCAGTAGTCTATAAATCTGCTATAATACTCCCTTTGGTCGGCAACTTATGGAAGTAATAACCATGATCAATACAACGAAGTATCTATTTGTCAACGAAGATGCCTGAAACATACTTTCCTGAATTTCGTTTCTCTTGATCTAATTTTAAACAAAAAAGTTTAAAAGTAAGCGCTTCCGTTTTGAAGACCATTCTAAAGATATTAACGTTAAAACCGTGGCATTTTTTTTTTATCAAAATTAGTTTTTTGGAAACGTGGCACTCCACATCTGTTATAAAAAGTTTCGGCTTTTTTGTTTAGCATAGCCCCTTCGCATGGTTGCTTTAAAACGTCATTATTTTAAATCCAGGTGATGAATCGACGGAAGCTACTGTCCCCCGGAGTCGTCTAAAAATAATCTTTCAGGTTTTTTATCATAACTTTTAATAGGTATAAATATAGGTCGGTACTTTGTGAACACATGGTGCAAAATGGTAAAAATAGATCTATGAGTAAGTATATACAACATCAGGGGATCTCTTATTTTTGATATCACTTTGAATTTAGAACTCCCCTTGGAGTCGACGACCTAGGTTCGTTGGGGACCGCAATATTCTATCAGACAGAGAGTCTCGTCGAAGCTACGTGACTTGAGAGCTGGTGGGTATCTGGTGCAGCGCATCAGCATTGCCATATAGCTGGGCATTAACAGGGAGAGTCTTTGTGACGCCTCCGGCACTTCTTTAATTCAGTTGAGCTCTTTCTAGATTGCTTGCAATAGTGTTCAGATATCCCATCAGCTGTTTCATGTGTTCTTCTATTTTGAATTTTTTTTTTTGAGCCGATTTTTTTCGACCCATTCCAAAAAAATCTAGGGCAAACACGTCCGATCCGCCCGAAGAACAAAGCGGAAATGACCTATTAGATAGCAGCTGTGAGCTGTAATCGCGTACGCAGCTGCCGCCCGAATTTCGCCGAGAGATCGCGAAACGCGCGCCTTCCGCTTCCGCCCGATTGTACTTGCTCCTTCACTTAAGGGCACTTAGGGTGGACATGAATTGACATACCAAAAGCCGCGGTTAAATAATCCAACGCATTTTCTTTCTTTGATCGAGTAACGGACGGCAATTTCGCAGATGCCGTTTTTTTGACAGATTCCTTGGGGCGTATGTTTGATGCAATAAGTTGGTTTGGTGCATTGCGCAAGTAAATAAGGCATTGTAGGTAGCTACAATAGGTACCAAATGTTGTACCCGCATTGAATATAGTACAAGGAATTTATATACTAACGCTATAGTAATATAGATCGAATAAAAACACGCTGCTGTCAGAGGAGAAGGCAAAGTGTTATTCAACAATTTGTAAATTGTTGTAGCCAAAACAGATCTATGTGTGTTTTGACAGCACTTAAATACAGTGGTTTCACTCACACATTGAATGAATGTTGCAAGGGAATGGCATTTTCCCTCCAATCCAAAAACACTGAAGCAATGTTTTAATTTAGCAAATACGTTAGGATGTTTTATCATAAACAGTTTTAAATTGTATAATTACCTTATTCCTATTTACGGTTTTATTTGGAGTAAATCTTAAAAGTTAATAGTTCTTAATTTAAGTACCTACCTACCTATTTTTTATTTTTATGGTAATAGTCCTAGTAGTAATTAGTACTGTAACACACTAGTCTGTATCTTAGCAACAAATTTAAAAAACAAAATAAAAAAAAAGATGTTCTTATTCTTTATTCTTATTCTTAAATAGAGAATCAAAAATTGTTGAAAAAACTACTTTTTTATTATTAATTCTATTGTAATTTGAAGTAGATCCACATAAAATCGAGAGTACATTTGAATGTAGTAAACATTACAGTTACTCGACTCAGCCTCAGGTTTAAGCAGTGTCGAGTGACAAGTGCACGGTCTGCGAGGAGCGACTGAAGCATCACCGGCATCACTGTTGTTAACACTCGTCTATTGTCTGCCGGACTAGATGTGCACTACCATGGCATAATGTGAACAACAGTGTAAGTGCACGAAACGAAAAACGAATATCCTACTAATAGTATAAACGTCAATGTTTGTAAGGATGGATGTATGGATGTTTGGTCCTCTTTCACGCAAAAACTACTGAACTGATTGGCCTGAAAGGTATGGGTATAGTTTGGGACCTGGAATAACATAAGGCCATTTGTATACCGATAAAACACGGGCGAACGCGCGGGCAGCAGCTAGTTCTTTATATTTTTAACCACTGTCTAATACAGTTAAGAGACCTTACTGGGTCTGTAAGTCGGAGACCTCGTACCGCACAGTTCAAAATTTGGGGATCTAGGTATTTCATAAATTTTACGCCATGAAGAGTCGACAGAATGGTTTAGTTTCACTTCGGCCCACAAGATTTTGGACCGCGCGGGCCGAACTTTGGTTTCCTCTCCTACTAATTTGAGGCGAAAATTTCTGCCGCTAAAGATGTTTGGCCGATGATGATGGCCGATGACAACGCCAATAATACTAAATGGATCAGGCTGAAATTTTGCACACGTAAAGATCAAGACCTGGAATACATAGGCTACTTTTTATTTCTAAAAACGCGTGCGAAGCCGCGGGCCGAAGCTAGTTCAAAATAATTCATGATGTTTATTATATCTTCGGTCCACTCGTCCTTTGTTATAAAACTCAGCTTGATTATATACAGTCGCTAACCAAAAAGGTACATATACTACATATATTTGAGAGATAATGAAATATTGCTAAAAAAATCCCAGTTTTTCCCAAAAACGTGTCTTTTGGAGGATAATCCCTATTTAGCATTTGCATCATTAATTTCATAAAACATCTAAAATTACTAATCCCCTATCCCCTAAAATAATGACACGGCGCTTTCCCCCGCACAAATCCGTAGATAAGTAATTTCCTAACACCAGCTGCAATAGCGATCTAAACAATGAAGTTCGGTTCAGGTTCAGAAACTGCGCATCATCCCGTAATGGCCGTGCTTCTATTTATTCTGGCGCATTTACCATACTTATCGGAGCGTTAAATATTCTGGCAGGTGTAAACTAAAATTATACTACGAAATAATACTACTGTACTGCAGTGTACAGAAAGGACAGTTTTCGAGACCCCACATCCGCAGGCAAATAGGGACATTTACTCGGTTGTAATCTCAAAACTTAATGGAATTAATTATAGGGCTGCAATGTATCCTACTAATATTATAAATGTGAAAGTTTGTATGGATGGATGTATGGATATTTGTTACTCTTTCACGCAAAAACTACTGAACCGATTGGACTGAAATTTGGTATGGGTGTAGTATGGGACCTGGAATAAAATATACGCAATTTTTTATCCCGATAAAACGCGGGCGAAGGCGCGGGCAGCAGCTAGTTTGTTTGATAAGTGGTCAAATAAATAGTACATGCAGCCCGTCCAATTAATTATATTCAATGGCATGTAAGTAAACTTTTGCTAGTCCTTACAGCCTTACTTAATATTTACAGTCCTTACTTTTATGCCTTCCATTCACTTCTCCTTCTGTGTAGTGAACAACCCTTGAAATTGGTTGGAAGTGCCCAGTTCATGTTACGAGCACGTCTGTGACCGCAATGTGGCTTCGAAAGGTTACGCCGTGTAAAGCGAGGAATGACGCTAATTTTGATGCCTCTTTATTTTCATCCACCTATTTCATGTAAATGGAATATTTGAATGCACTGGAATCTTAAGCTACGCTTTGACATCAAGAAGAAATGGACATGTCATAACCATAGCCAAATAAGAAGTCAGTTAAAGGACACTGTAGGTAAGAACAAAATTAATAGAGGAAACACGAATACCCCACTGGAAAACTAAAAAAAATGGCTGATCAGTAAAGACGTGTATTTTGCACTAAACTAAAGAAAATAAATTAAACGTAAGACAAGGCAATATGGCTATCGACGACGTTAAAACTAAAAAAGACAGCACTAAAAATGGTGCTGTCACTAAAAACCTACTTCCATTCCCTTAATTTTGCACCGTTTTTAAGTTTTATGGGATAAATACTAGTCCCTTGGGTATATACTATTATTATGGAACCTCCTCGGGATCATTTTCTATACAATAGCAAAGAAGAGAAAATATAAATTTTCCCAAATCGGTCCATAATTGACGAAGAGATTGATGAACATACATAACAGCCCAAAATAAAACCTCTTCCTATTTTCGTCGTTTAAAAAGGATACCTATAGCAATTATAATTGAGTTTATTTTTACTGGCCACTGAATTGACACTTATTCAACAAAGGCTGCACTATATCCCGAGATGTTCCTGAGAGGTTCTCCATTACTTTTTGTGGCAAGTTAAACTTCACCTGTATTTGTGGTCACCAATTTAACTTGTACATATTGGCTTCACTACATATGGATCGGAATGTAGTTAATAAGACAATAGTCGGTGCATTCTTTGCTACAGATATGGACATGAAAATGTAACCTTGGAATTAACACAACCATTTTAAGATATAAAGGTGCTTAAAAATAAGGTATTTCGTATTAAGTGGTTTATGGCATTTTGTGATAAAGTGGACAATGTACCATAAAATAGACATATGTATGTACATAATGTACAATACAACATTTTAAATAGGTATAGACTTTTTTCTTTTTATCAGAAAAGTGGGACGTACAGGGAATAACTCAATATTTTCACTTAAAAGACATCAATGAGCAATTTATTTTTCTACGAACCTTTATACTTTGTCCTCTTTCACTGGAACCATTATTATAATCTTCAGCCTATTCTATTACATCCACAGCTGAGTTATTAATAACTGAAACCATGGGAAAATACATAGAAAAGTAAACATATTATATGTACTTAATTTCTTAACTATCGTCAGAAAATGAGTCACATTTCTGTTTTCACATATCTACCATAAATCCCCCATAAAGGTCAACTCCATAAACTTTCACAAAGCTAAACAAATTAACACCACAACAGCCCAAAGATTTCACCACTCGATCGATATCTAAATAATTACCATTCGAAATCTGTATAATTTTTTATTCAAATTATATTTTGATCCCCGAGGGTGGAAAGCTGCGCCGCACGTGCGTGTGCGCACCTGCCGGCAAACCCCCGGTACTAGGCGTGGGGGTTGTCGCGAGACATAATTAAGTTTTTTGGGCTTGGTAGAGACGAAATAAGAAATGTGAAATTTCTTAGTCCATTACAATAAAAAAAACATACCGGTGTTACAGGGTGTAATTTAACGTTACACAGCAAGCGGTTGTGCAGTCCAGCCAAGACCGGAAGACCAGCGCTGGCATGGTCTGTTACGGGAGTCTATAGCCAGCATTTTGCTTAGTTAGGACCCTTTTATAACAACTGAACACAATATTATTAAATATTCACGGGTATTTATCGCGTTTATTTACCTATTTTTCCCGAAGTTTCAACAGGCTTATACTCTGTCACGACATCCCGTGACCACGAATAATATATATGAAAAATATAAGAAAAATAGGTAAATAAACGCGATAAATAGCCGTGAATATTTAATAATAATTAAAAAAAATATCTATCTTGTAATATATTATATTACGTATATCAGTCATCTAGTACCCATAACACAAGCTCTTAGCTTGGGGCTAGATGACGTTGTATGAACTGTCCAACAGTATTTATATTTATTTATATTTTATAAGTGTATCTTGTTCATAACTAATTGTATTGTTATAACAGGATCCGTTTTACTGGGTCTGTTAATTTTCCCGTGATGGCGTGTGTAGTTGTATGTATTGTTAGCGGACCGTTTTTACGGATTTTTAGCTACTGGAAAAAAATCGTTTACTGTATCCGGAATACTGTCAGGTGTGTGAGTGAACTCGCTCCTACAACTACATACGTCATCACGGGAAAATAAACGGATCCTGCAAAACAGATGCTGTGTGTATGAGCCCTTAATCCGACTCTTGATTTGGTACCAGCCAAGGGCTCAACTCATACCTATACCTACCCTACGTAGGTATTTGGTGCTTCCTAAGCAGCATTATGTATGCGTGCAGCGAAAATTTTAGCTCCATAAAGGAAACAAGTGTTGGCAATCAACCAATTTCAACTCATTGATAGGGAAGGGCTATGAGCGTAGTAATTGCTTCTAAATCTGTGACTAAGGGCTCATTGCCCATTGTAGGGTTAGGGACAATAGCGGCGGAAGTGGCTGTGTCCGCCGGATGGGACCACACAGCAATAGGAAATCAAAATTAAGGATAAATTGATGTGGTGTTTGGTTTACCGTTGTTGTGTACGATAGTATATTTTGCAGTAATGATGATTTTATACATCATACCTTAGGTATATGTATTATTTATTAATGGAGCGTTGATAAGGACACCATTTTTTAAAAATTAGTTTGAATGGTTAAGCGTTTGGCCACCATCACACTTGAGAAAGTGAAGATGTGGCCTAGGATGGAGCACGCTTTCCTAGAAAGAACTTATCCATCCACAAAATCTACGGTAGCGTCATCAAAGAGCGCAAATTCTTGTATTTTATTTTTATTATATTTGTTGTAGTAGCGATAAAGTGAAATACACATTCTGTGAAAAGTTCAACCGTCTATCTTTTACGGTTCATGAGATACAGCCCGCTGACGGAAGGACGGACAGACAGCGGAGGCTTAGTAATAGGGTCGCGTTTGGACACTTCGGGTAAGGAACCCTAAAAACCAACATTGTAATTACTGACTCCTGTATTATGATTTATGAGCTTTACAATGAGTTAAAACGCTTGTTCTGTATTAAGTATGACACAGTCAGCAGAGCAGAAATCATAATGCTGCTATCATCGCTGAGAGTTAGCTTTCCGACATGATATTGCTTGATAATGATAAGTGATAATTGATAGATGTGATCTTTGATTAAAAATATTTGACTGATGGTTATTGGGGTGGACCATTGCCGATACGCGATAGTATCCGGAATACGGAATCCATGAATTACCAAATATGTCGGTTACTTTGGTAACCAAAGTTTATGTAGACATTATGTAGCTGTCAGAATTAGCAGGCTGCAGTGGCGATGGGCAGGCCAAATTGCTCGTACAACCAATAACCTTTGAGGAGTAAAGGTTCTCGAGTGGCGACCGCGATTTAATTTTTTCATTCTCATTACGGAGTGTGAGAAGACGTCCCACTCGATGGACAGACGACATTGTAGCGGTCACAGGGGGTAGTTGGATGGAGGCGGCTCAAAAAATAGGGAGCGTGCAAAATAGCAATCTGGGTTTCTTCAAGACAAGTGTGAATACCTAGGTTTCTTCTAGACCTTCGTGATACACCGTCAGCCACATCATTTTTATCAGGTGAGATTACGGTCAAACTAAGACCGATTGATTTAAAAAAAAGTGATGCTTCCTGCAGAAGTAAAATACTGAGTCGCAGACCCAACTTCCGGGATTACAGTTATATGAGTTCCAACAAAGTGTAGGTATAAAGCATAGAAAGATGTCATTGCTTACAAACTTTTGTTTACACAAGACAAAAAAGTCACCAAAAGGAAACGTGCCATTTGAAAACACCTTTCCCACGGTTACGACAATTGCATTTCTACGCCCAAAATGATTACGTGATTATATGCAAGCTTGCCAGCTTAGTATCAATGGCAGTATACTTTATTATTGTTTACGATCTTTGTGACGCCGCCTAGAATAAAAACGTAAAGTTTGTCTATCGTGTGCTCTTAAGAAGCACGTAGAGGTGAAAGAATAAAGAAACTCGTAGATATTATATTATTTGTGATAGAGCTTATAGGGCAGCTAGTCTTCTTCCGAGGGAGTTTGAAATTGTGTAGTATGCTTAAAGTTCGGCTCATATGCATTTTATTTTGCAAACATAATATAAGTTAACGTGTAGATAAGCTGGGTACCTACCTCCTTTATGACGAGGGTTTGTCAGTAGGCCGCGGTAGGTTTAAATGTTCTCCTGGTTCGAGACAGGGTCACCCTCTGGTGACCCTGTTCCTGTCAGGTTTTAGTGGGCATTACGTCCTTGTTAGGGCGCTAAGTTTCACATTATTCTGGTCCCCCCCGACCAGTTTATTCGTAAACGAATTTCCTCGCCGAATAAAAAAATATAATTTGTTAGTAACGTACGCAAACGAGTTTTCCATCGTCCATCGGCTCTTTTATAGCATCTTACGTGCACAACACACATAGGTAAGGTAGTAGGTAAGGCTACACCTTACCTATCTTAATTCCAAGAAAACTTAACACTTGCCACCATAACGCACATGTCCAGGTAGACCAGCAGCGTGTACAGGCACTGCAGTGGCTGGGAAATGTATCCTACTTCCTAGAGGATGGAAGTATGGATGTTTGTTCCTCTTACACGCAAAAAGAACTGAACTGATTGGGCTGAAATTTGGAATGGGTATAGTTTGGGACCTGTAATAACGCAATAGGCTATTTTTTATCCCGATTAAACGCGGGCGAAGCCGCGGGCAGCAGCTAGATATACTAAAGTCTAAGTAAATAGATAACGTAAGGACAACAACGATCATATGAATGCCAGAAGTATACCAGCTATACATATCTATAAGCTACGTCTAGGCCACGGCAACTTTACTCAGGATAGGGGCTTTCAACCCGAAATTCTCACGTTCCCAGTAAATAGGTGGTAAAACCTTTGTTTACTCCCATTGTTCCAGCCGTAACGTAAACAATTGGTTATTGTTAAAAATTTGTGCTTGTAAAACTCTGTCATTGTTGCGGAAAGGAGCCACAGATGAGAGTAAAGTTGCAAGTTGTGAATGAATTCATTCATGGTAGAGTCACAGATGATGTGATAGTATGTAGAGTATGAGTAGTGCAGTCACGTCCAGACGCGAGACCGGTTGCCATTGTAAACGATATTGATGACAAAGAGTTGCTTACAGATGGGACATATTTGTAAACGTAATAATTATCAGTTGTTGATCTAATAATAGCATCTTGGGGACGCTTGATTGAGATTGATAAGGACCAGTTGAGTTACCTGTAGATAGTTCGTAACAGTCTGCAGTTAGCTTAATTGTTTCCATCCTACTTCCAACTAATATTATGGCTTGCCGATATTTGGGACACAAAATCTTCGGATACTCTGTACTGTCACCAAAGTTTGTAAGGATTGATGTATGGATATTTGTTACTCATTCACGCAAAAACTACAGAACCGATTAAGCTGAAATTTGGTATGGGTATAGTTTGGGACCTGGAATAACATATAGGCAATTTTATTGAAACCATTTATTTATTTGTGATTGTGGTAAAATACAATTGATCTTAAATATAGTTTTAGGTCAGCACAATCTACTCTTTCGAGCTCTTATATCCCGATAAAACGCGGGCGAAGGCGCGAGCAGCAGTTAGTTGTAAATACTAGTTCTATTTTTTTTCTATTATTTGATTGTAATTTTTTTATTAATAAAGGTTTATACATAAAAAAAATCAGACACTTAAAAACTTCATGTATGTCAAATTCATTTTGTCTCTAGTATTCGTTACAAAACATATAGCCGCGAGATAATGCTTTGGGAAATATCGGGCATGTGATAAGTCGTTCTAGTTATGGATAGACAGCGTCGATAAGGTAAAGTTGGCACAGTGCTAAAGAGAGTTGCTATTTTCTCATCTGTACCCTACTACTGTTTCTCAGAGCCTCAGAGATGAACGCGTCAACACAAATCAGTGTTCTGCCTACGAACCCTACCTAACCTAAAGTGACCATGAGACTGTCCTCATACGAAAATGTATGCTATTTAGCTGTGACTCATCTGTGCTCTCCGTCTACTCTGTGTCAGAAGGTGAACACGTCAACACAAATCAGTGTTCTGCCTACGAAGCCTACCTACGTCAGTATGTCCGTCCGGCCCACTGCCTTCCGGCGCCGTCCGGTGACTCACCGTCAATGGAAACCACATTCGTTACGGAACTCGTACCGGAATGTGTTGTAATCACAGTTGTAATCAATGAATAGATGTAGGTGTAATCTGAATGGTAGAGGCGTTTGTGTGTTATGCTCCCGGTACGCATGCAGATCCAACGTATAGCAGCAGATCCAAGTAGCTGATAGAAGAAGAAAAGTGTGAAACATGTGGCAATATTGCTAATATTCGTAAGCTATAAATAATTAGATGATTTTTGGGCATTTCGCCCGCGTTTTCGTAGGTGAAGTATTCGGGATACCTATTTAAAATTTTTGTTCCAAGTCAACAAATAGAACGCTGGACAATCCACACAGCAAGATATTACAAGATAAGATAGTTATTGTTCTATAGAAACGTTTAAAGATAATTTCTATCCTTTAGTACCTAACTGATTTATGGAAAAAGCCTATGTGTATTGTATACTAATATTATAAAGAGGAAAGGTTTGATTGTTTGTTTCTTTGTATTGTCATCATCAATAGGCATATGAATCTACTGAACTGACTTGAAAAATAATTTCACTGTTGGGAAGCTACACTATCCCCGGGTGACATAGGCTACATTATGTACATATTTTCAATAAAATTAATTTTGAAATTCGTATTTAATACCTGTGCGAAGCCGGAGCGGTAACCGCTAGTTTCAAATAAAGACCTACATCTTGGCAAAATATTAGCCCTATCCGTTCAATATTTGCAGATCGTACAAATATTTGTCCCAAGGCGGGAATCGAACCCGCAACCTCCTGCGTCGCAGGCGGGCCACATCGGTCGTCATATTGTATATTTCAGTGAATATGATAGTTATTCTGTGTCTCAACATCAAACCTTTGTCTTATAGCCGCCACTCGAAAGGCAAAAACCAAGCAGGATTACATTAAAAGTTTTTAGCCACTCTATTCTTGAATGTAAAACCTCATACATAACCACACGTTCATACAGCAACATACACTTGTGAACGCTGCGCACGCGCCGGCGGCATTGTTATTGTTTTGGTGCGCGCTCCCTTTGTCCTCCATTCACGATCATTCACGATTCAGTATCAAGTGCATCCGTGTCACGGGAATTAATGTTATGATGAGGTTTTTAACCAGGGGATAAGAAGTACTTAAATAATGAATAGAGTATATAGGTAGGCTTTAGTTATTGCAAGTAGGATTGATAGAATTATGTTACATAATTATAAAAACTTGGGTATAGGGTGCATCTGTATGTTCTATACATAATTGGGACATATTAAACGTAAAATCTTCAAGGTAATGCGTGAAATCTTATGAGTTATGTATTTTTTTTTGTAGTTAACTAGAGATCAATAAAATTTTAAATTCACAAAATAAAAATATATAGTCGCACTAATATTTGAAATGTCAAAGTTTGGATGGATGTTGGTAACTTCTTTACGCCAAAACTACTTAAACAGCATCTGGCTGAAATTTTAATAGAAGAACCTAGTATAGATCTGGAAACCATAACGTTACTAATGAAAGTGGATGCGAAGCGGCAAGCCCAAGATAGTAAGGTTAAAATAAAATTTGAATATACAAAAAGACGACATCGTAGCGGTCGCAGGGAGTCGATGGATGGAGGCGGCTCAGGACCGCTATTTGTGGCGTCGTATGGGGGAGGCCTATGTCCAGCAGTGGACGTGTAAGGGCTGATATGATGATACAAAAAAGTTTTTCAAAAACAAGCTTTTACGAGTTATCTAGGACCAAAGTACTTGGGAAGACAAATCCAACGAACCCAAACTCGATGTGGTTCAGTCGTTTCGTTCAGGAGTGCCTATGTTAATCTTCGGTCTCCACTATCAGACCAGCTTGATGGTAACATGACATTGCATTGTCACCGAACTTACATCAGTATGCCAAATATCAGGTTAATCGGTTGAGGACAGTTGGTCTAAAATTCAGTTGCAAGATTTGTCCCACACAAACTAACAGGGCAAGTAGAATAAAAGATTGTAAAAATGAGCGTGTCACTGTGAAGTAATTTTAACGCCAATTAGGATAAGCCAGCCACTTCATAATAAGTGGAAGCCGAGGCGAAAAGGTGCTAAACAGCAAGTGTACACTGTATGGGAAAAGATCAGCCTTCAGAAGTTTACGTTTCTCATACCATGGGGCGTACCACCAACTTTTTGCAAACGCACTTAAACAGCAACAATTTTTCAATCTTCGGGATTGCATTCGTTTAGGTCTTGAAAATACTGTCAGAGTTTACAATTTTCCTAATAAATTTTAAGGGAAGGAATACCTTTGCACTAGCGTTCTACATAAAAAAAATATTGAGAACCAAACAGTCGACAAATTAAAACATACTGATTTGTATTAAGTAGTCAAAACTCTCGAAAAAAACATGGTTTTGGTACACATATTATCGTCACTCTATTAAGTATAGTGGTAAGCCTCCGCACTGCTCCAAATTTGACACCACACTTGCGATGTTCAAACAACAGCAGCCTTGCATCAGTTGGCGCTGAACTTTACAATGTGAACCATTTAACACGATTTCGTTTAGGTTGCGATACGCATGTGCAAAGAGTTGCTGAAAATAGCACTAGAAGATTTCGATTACCTGAAAGTGAATATGAAATAATCCCTACAACCTATAACGTAAATTTTTAAAAGCTTCCGCGCCTGGATGTGCGACGTCAGTGTGGGCAATTATCCACACTGACGTCACACATCCAGGCCTTCAGTATACGAAAAAAGGGGAACGGATCTTCTTTTAAAAAATTCTATTATTCATACATTATCATTATTACATTATCTTAGAAACCAGAGAAATCTAGCAAAAGAGACGGTTCCGACTGGAATTGGTTCGGATCAGTTATTTCTCTGATTGTTCCCAAATGTATGCAGATAGCTCAGCTTTATTTTTTATTCATTACAATTATGTTATTATTTAATGTTCAGCTTATTAGTTGTTATTTTCTTGGTAAATAAAGTAACTTATTATAATTTAGATATCATAACAATTTAGACTCTATCAACAGTTAGGGAAACAAATCTCACATGATCTTGCAAAATGATGGGATTTTTGACTTGTGTTGTAAATAGGTAGGTATACCATTGTCTTTTTCTTTTTGCAAGTTTTGTCATTACATTGTTTTATCACCTTGGTTGTGTTTTGTGTGTTTGTTAATTTGAGCATTGAAAGACTTTTTGCTCCGTAGAATTAGTTGAGGTATCCGCCGTTAAAATGCTTTGATTTACGCTGATAAGGTGCTGATGAGTTTGAATTACACTGTATGTTTGCGAATTACGGTAAAGAAAAACTTGAATAGTGGGTATTACGAGTACAAAAGACGTGTTTTGTAGTTTTATAATTTCAACCGGAAATACACATGCTAGTAAAACGGAACAGTAGCGCGCATGGTACTTAACGGCCTATGCAAGTAACTAGCATACATCATTGTCATCATCATAATCAGCCCGTAAACGTCCACTGCTGAACATAGGCCTCCCCCAAACGACGCCACGAATAGCGGTCCTGAGCCACCTCCATCCAACGGCTCCCTGAGACCGCTACGATGTCGTCGGTCCATCGAGTGGGAGGTCTTCCCACACTCCGTTTCGCATTGCATCGCGGTCGCCACTTGAGAACCTTTATGGTCCCCAATGGTTATCGGTTCTACGAGCTATATGGCCTGCCCATCGCCACTCCAGCCTGCTAATTCTGAGAGCTATGTCGGTAACTCTGGTTCTTCTACGGATTTCCGTATTCCGGACCCTATCGCGTAGAAAAACTCCGAGCATAGCTCTCTCCATAGCTCGCTAGGTGACTTTGAGCTTATGCACAAGGCCTATAATGAGCGACCACGTCTCGGATCAGTAAGTCATCCATCACTGGTAACACACATTGGTTTAAGACTTTCGTCTTGAGGCTCTGCAGTATCTGTGACGAGAAGATATTGCGAAGTTTCCCGAACTATGCCCATCCGAGTTGGATTCGTCGGCTGACCTCTTAATCGAAGTTGTAATTACCTAGTTAGACCGTTTGGCCTAGGTAGACATAATGATCAACAACTTCGATAACATCGTTCCCAACTAGCACACAGTGAATACATTTACAAGTTTAACTGGCATGCAATTTGCGTTCTTCCATGCCTGACATGTGATGACAAATAATGACTGTAGCTGGCATACTTTTCATTCTAGTTTACGAGTCCAGCATTTGAAAAAAAAGTACATCTTGCGGCGACAACTCATCAGCTTCTGGCATGTCTGTTGCTGTCGCCTGCTACACGTGCCAGTTTTGCAACTGCCCACGTCCCGTTCCTCATACATATTGCATGCCGTACGTCAAATTGGACCGCTATTTGTGGCGTAATATGGGGGAGGACTATGTCCAGCAGTGGACGTGTATGGGCTGATATGATGATGATGAAGTCAAATTACCCAATCTACTTACATACTTGCCAGATACAGGCATGCCAGGTAGTGTAAACACCTGACAACTAGGTGGCACGTGCAAGGAGCTGTTACGCAATTGTGCTTGCTACAGGCATATGTATAACCGGCTTTAGGCAATCAGAACATATTATAATAACCCCCGTCGCCGCTCTGCAGGGGCGGTACCTACTCCAACCATTCAGTGATAACGACAATGTGTAAACCTGTTGAAACGTCAGGAAAATACGTAAATAAACGCGGTAGACGTGGTTTGTTTTCTTATAGCCCGGCTACACGCTCAAACATTTGTGCATGTAGCCGGGCTATTAATCTCATCTTAATAGAAGAGAACCCAGTGTTTAGACAAACCTAACATAGGCTTTAATAATAATAATCAAGCCATTTATTATTAGAGAGAGATTAAATTAAAGCTAGTAAAATTACAGAATAAAATATTAATTTATTGAATATTATTATAAAAATAGTCATCATCATCATCAGCCCGTACACGTCCACTGCTGAACATAGGCCTCCCCCAAACGACGCCACGAATAGCGGTCCTGAGCCGCCTCCATCCAACGACTCCCTGCGACCGCTACGATGTCGTCGGTCCATCGAGTGGGAGGTCTTCCCACACTCCGTTTCGCATTGCATATAAAAATAGTACCTATTGAAAATTATGAAATATGTTAAGTAGGTATTTTCATTATTCCATGATCTCACACAAACACAGTAAAGGCGTCCACGCACACATACATAACTAAGTTAGGTAACGAATTGTTAAGGAGAAAATGTTATTATCAAAGATTTTTTCAATCTTCAGTCTAGAAGTCAGCTAGCCTCTCTATTTTTTTTTCACCGCTCTTCTCTCTATTTTTGTTTGAAACGTCTATACCATAATAATATTGAACTCCAAACTTTAGAGAGTGAAAGATAAACAATAGAAAACACCCGTAAACTCGCTGTATACTTACAGTCATAGAAACTGTTTAAACAAATACATCTCAGTTTCCACAAGGGTGTGATCTGTTACCGGGTTCTCCATTACACTACGGCTACCCGTGGGAAAGAGCCCATAGTAAATTATTAACAAAAATATTGACTGGCTGGCTACTTATGGGATTTGACCAGTTGTTTGTTCGACGGTTTGCCGCTCCCAACAAATATGGATGGAATAGGGTTGTCATTTAACCCTCTCTTATTTATGCATTAGCATGTCATGTCACTGTTATTTCACACTGTCTGGGCGCTTTATGATGCCGAAGGGATACTAATGAGGCTTGTGAAGGTTATATTTTGATAGCTAATTTGGTTTTTCGCCCTGAAATTCTACCGAAGAACGTTTATTGAATAGAACGCTTTTGAATTATTTCGTCAATAATAATCGACAGCGAATCGATTGTAATCGATTTGCTGGATGATTTCGGATGGCAGATTTCTTTTGGTAGATTAAAGGGAACGTATTTGTTTACGATCACTTTTCTTAAATTCGAGCATGTTCGTAGATAATTATGTATAGTTTTTAAATCAAACCAATACCAGAATCGTTATGTAGTACCACATTTCTAGCTAAAACTGTTACGTTTTTGACATTCTTCCTTCTCCTACACTCATTGAAACTTAGGTAAAGAAAAGGTTTTGTCTGTAACTATTTGATTGAAGATAAAACAAAGATAATCAAATACTTATTACGGTAGAAACTTGCAAAAGTTATGACAGCCCTAAAGAAACTGGCTGCAGCAGACGTGTCGAGGACTATTTTTCTAAGTTTATGGGAAAACTTTCAACTCGTGGTTTGTCAACATTTGCTGTTTGATCTTTATGGGAATTTCCTCCTTGTACGTGATTTGTGAAGTTCAACTCTTTATAGGTTGCAAACGACTGACAGATTTATTTAAAAAAAAACACAAGCGAACATGGTCTTATGATAGCAAACGAAACGATATCCAATTTGGAAACAGTATACTGTACTCTTTACAATTGAGGCATTGAACTTAGCTAACCGTTGTTTTTTGCCGTTAATTGTTCATTATAATGGAGGTGGCGCTTTGAAAATAATCCGCTAATCCATTAACATTAATTGGAGGAGTTCACGTGGAAGCAGACAAGCGTGGCGATAGATAGTCTTTTGTTTCCATTTATGATGAGTACTTTTTCTTATGACCAATTAAGATTTAAAAAAATCTGACTATTTGTATAAATGTGTGTATGTACATACACCTCAATGAATGGAGTTCAAAATAATAGGAACTGGAGGCTTTGAAACGCACTGAAATGGGTTGATTTTGAGCCATTTCTTCCTCTGTATTCTTATTTGACGCGGTAACTTATGGAATCAAACAGAGCACTCATTTTGACATTCGCCGAATGTCATTGGCTGAAATTTTTGCAATTATATTTGCACAAGTCAACTGGGAATTAGCGGCAATTTTTACATGTAGATAGCATTCTGAACGTTACCACGGTTAACAAGGGCTTCTTTTTTTAAACAGCCTATTTCGTCTTTCTTTCTATTTAACTGAAATGCTGGCATAAAAAGATTAAAAAAGAAACAACAAAAGCGTCAGCAAAATTGGTATCGGTAAATCATCTCTATGACTTATGTCCTGTTTACGCTATCCCGTCCTACTGCGTCAGATATTCACAGAAACCAATTTGCCTATTGAAGGCAGTGGGTAAAGGTAGGCACGCGTCCAATCATCCAATTGATCAGGCGCAGCAGGATTGCTCATCATCCAATCACACGGCGCGCGGCGCCGACCTCCGCTTTTGTGAGGTCGAATAATGTTGGTAATTTCCTGGCCTAATTGTACACGTGTCTAGAAAATTATGTTATTGATAATGTCTAGTGTATAGATATTATTGGTTCGGGGTATTTTAAAGTCACCCAAAACATAGATGAGCAAAATTTCTTAGCTCAACCAGGGCGTTTCTCATGGCACTTCTCTTACGCCTCCTTTTCAATCATTAGAATTGTTGTCCTTCGTCTCCGTCCTACTCATGCCGATTTGCCACAATGTTAATTTTTCCTTCGTAAACTACTATGTACCGTAAGGGATTTGGCACAATAAAAGCCTGGGATCTGGCATAATATTAATTTTTCTTTCGTAAACTACTATAAACCACTACTGAAAGGAAAGCCTTTGCCCAGTAGTTGGCACTCCAACTACTGTGAAAGGCCTCCCTTGGGCTACTAAAATAACGATTGTCAGCCGTAATCTCATCAGTCACTCCATTTTTACCCATGACATCTATCACACAGGTCATCGCGCCGGGTAGGTTATAGTATCCCAATAATATGCATTTATTCGTAAAACACGCTTTATTCATTTTGAACCGACAAACATTTAGCATAGGAAAAACCTTTTGTGCAGTTTATTGCCCACTTCAGATTGATAACTTTTAATGGATGAACCATCCTTTATTTCCTACTTAAAAGTTACCATCGTTACCTACCCAAGTTTTATTTACTTCCTGGCGCCAATAAATTAGCCAAAAACGTATGAAATCTTTACAAGTAGCATGAAATTCGTATGTATATGACACCTTTCAGATAGATAGATAGATAGATAACTCTTTATTGTACCACACAAACACAAAATACAATACAACAAGGAAATGCTAACAAACAAAGAAGTACAAAGAGCGGCCTTATCGCTTTAAGTGATCTCTTCCAGACAACCTTGGGATGGACTGGACATAAAAGAACAATATAGACGGTGGTGTTTAAGTTTAACGAATTATAAATATAATATAATGATACCTACACAACGTAATATATACCTACTTAATACACATATACCTACTTAATACATATACATAAACTTACATACACATAAAATAAAGTTGTTTGAATAGTTACAAGGATAAATAATGTTGATGAAGCAGTTTTTTGAAAATAGGAAGTGCTTTCGCACGTCTGATATCTAGAGGAAGAGCATTCCGTAGACGGAGGGCTTGTACAGTAAAAGATTTTTCGTAAAATTTTGTAGAGTGAGCAGGAACTTCTAAGACGAGGGTTTCAGAGGAACGCAAAGAGAGAGAGCGAGAGTCGGAGAGGAATTTAAAGCGCTCCTTGAGATAAGATGGGCTGGGAGGATAGAACAAGATACTGTATAAGAGAGATAGTATGTGAGTATAGAGAGAAGAGTAAGTACATAATTTAGATAGTACTTAGTTCTGCATAGAAGTAGTAAAAAACAAAAGAAAACCTAGTTAAGTGTAGATAGCATTCGCGGAATGGATGACGTGCTTGATGGTAGGTACAAGACCGAAACCTAAGATTGTTTTCAAAAGATAAGAACCGCAGTATTGAAATTATGACAAGTCGTGCAGTAATTACCAATCGGCTAGTCTACATGATCTCTGATTGGATGATCGGTGGCGCCGCGACGGACGGAAGGCCACAATTTGCTCATTATTACATTAGTGTCTTCACCAATAACTTGTGAATTGATTAATATTATGTAGGTACATAATGATACAAAAAATCCTTTCAGTGGCCTTAGAAACGAATACATTTACTTTACATAGATACAGGGAGACAGGACAATTCAGATATTGAATGAATAACATTCATTCTGTTTTCACCGGTAATTGGTTGATTTTCTTTTAATTTTTCGTAATGAAAATGCATCCGATGGTGAAAATAGTGTGAGCGATACACTCACGAATTCATTTGTATCGACCAGCTGACTGAGCTAAGACCTAATTAACAAATCCATTCTGTATGTTTAACTCCGGACCATAGATAATATAATACTCTCTCCCCGACAACAAAATCGGTGTTCATGTATAGGTAAAAAATTAAGTAGCCAACACGAATTTTGGTTCATGAGAGAGGATTCTTAGCCGAGTTCGATGAAAATCAACGCAGGCATTCTAATGTTATGTTATGATGGTTCAAATAAAATCGTCATTATATTAGATTTTTTGTGACAATAGGTTTTTGCACTGCATATCTGTCACTGTTATGAACTGAATTCAGATTCGTATGATGTGATGAGTGAACGCACGCAAATCCAAAATGCACGGGGCAAATACACTAAATCGACGCCGCCGCCGAGATATGCGAGTCAAATCGACTTGCGTAAGGCTAGGTTCCCACTGTTCAATTCGTTTTACTGGACTGGGTCAAACTTCAAAACTACTAAGCAGTATTTTAATGTGCTAGAAAAGGATTAAGCCCATGAAAATTATCGTACTTTGTTTCCTTATCGCATCTTGACTTTTTTATGGATAATGAAGGCATCGGATGGGCAAATCAGACAAAGACTATAAATGAGAATGATTGGATAGATGTTACCTCTTCATATTAAAAAAAAACTAAACGGATCGGGCTGAAATTTTGCATAGGAGTAGTTCCAGACCTGGATTAAAATAAAGGCTTTTTATCTATAATCTAATCAGTCAGTTTTATCCATAAAACCCAAGGGATTGATATAACCTTTGAACGTTTCTATAGAAACAACGCGTGCGAGGCAGCGGAAAAAAACTAGTAGATATGTAAAGTAGGTATATTAATATGTACTTACAAACTTACTAGTTTCGCACATATTATATGCGTTCAATCAACCCATAATTCAATCAATTGAAAAACTTACTTGTCAAGTGACCTAGACCTGAGATAATTTTAAATAACGTGTTTATCTCTTTTTCATTCCAACATTATTATATAGGTAGACAGACACTTAAGTAAAGAAACATACAATTTATTTAAGAAGTAATATTTCTATCATGTGCTCGACTTCTAGACTAAAACAAATGTAACACTGACTCGGTGTATTTCTACCTTAACAACGTGTAGTTGCAGCTAGCTATGACATCCAGGTATTTCCTCATTGCAGCACGCGTGGAATGCTGGGGATACTGTTTTTGTCCTGCTGCTACTCATTTTGTATGGAAACAGTGTTTTGTGCCGACGCTTTAATTTTATTAATCATGGATAGTTTGGTATGATGAGTCAAGTAAGAAAGGTTATTGAAATGCATATCCATATCTCAAACTGTCATACTGAACCATTACTCAATAGACCAGTAATTTCTGGTTTGTGGGCTTGATGGACTATTTTAAACCGACTTAAAAATCGGAGGAGGTTCTATGTTCGGCTGTATGTATGTATGTTTTTAAGTACTTTCACTGATTTTTATGTACATAGTAAAAAATATCTATATATGTAATATATTGTATTATGTATATCAGATATCTAGTACCCATAACACAAGCTCTGCTTAGTTTGGGGCTAGATGGTGCTGTATGGTCCAACATCTTTTTTTTTATTTATTCGTCAATTGTGTGATGATTTAATAATCTATTTATTGTATAGAGTTTCATCCTGCGATGGCCTCAAATTTTTTTTATAAAATTGTATGCCCAAGCGTTGTATTTGTCCCGTAAAACTTTGAAATACGTGTAAATATCAAAGAATTTGATTCAGTTTTTTTTTTCCAAAACTTCATATGTATGGTAAGTATACCTAATCATGGTAAGTAAACTGCCGGAAAACCATGACATATTGAAAATTGAAACATACATATTAAAATAATGAATATATTGCGGACTGAAAGTGTAAGCCCAAAACCTCACTTTTTTGGACTGAGATTAGTAGGTTTCAAATATACATAAACTGGGTCAAAAGCAATAAACGTGAAATGCAACTGGATCAAGTGGGTTAGTTAGCCGGCCATCCGGATCTCATTGCTAACGTCCTGTCTTGTTGTTGGACTACTTTTAGGTCCGCTTTTTTAATGATTTTTAGAAGTTTAAAGTTCTGTTGTAGCAGGTAAGCCTAGACCTCAGTATATATTTTAGGAGGCCACGAACCTCTCCCAAACAGAAACGGATTTTCCCCATGCAGATTTGTTGTTGTTTCACGTACAATAAAATGGGGCGCCATATGAGTTAGAAAGCGCGTCTAACCATCTAACACGAAGCTGTCATGTGGCTGTGTGCGTGTGCTTGGTGTTGGTACCATTTTTTGTAATTTTTTCGTACTTTCCGATTTATTTTGAGTTAACGATTGATTTCAAAAATATTTTTGATTATTATAATGTTGAATATATTTAGCATGTTTGCAGCGCGACAGATTTTCGAATAAAGGTGTCTATCATGCATAAAAAATCGCTTGAAGATGACTCGACTTGGTGGTGAAAATTAGTTTCGCCCTCATTTAAATATCATTATGATTTATCAAAAACTACGCTGCTGCAAGCAAACATAGCTATTTTTCATCCAATTAACATATGGATCGGGGACATAGTTTCCAAATAAAGCGGAAAGTACGTTTGTATGGGTAATAAGGCTTTCCGTTCCGTTCTTAAGAGATCTCAATAAAATATGCTTTTTTGAGAAACTATCTTTATTGGTTCACAATAAAGATAGTTTCTCAAAAAAGCAGATTCTCTAATGGACAGTTTCACAAAAACAGAGAGATGCCCACGGTATGTTTTACATTCAGATTTATGTCTGATCTTTTCTGTTCGCAACTTCCCTTTACATCAGAGGTCAACTAAGTGCTGCAAGATCTCTAATAAAGTTCCTTCTAAATACTAAGCATTATTATTAACTAAGAACATAATCTTTTGCTGTGGAGCGAACTAACACTGACCTACATTTCTGGAATGCGCATCGATTGTCGATCAGATTGCTTCTTGCATTGTTTGCTTTTTCCGTTTAGTACTATTTCATTTTTTCTACCTTATTTGTCGATACCGATCGTTAAATACACGGCATTATAACATTGCCATCCCATGAACTTGAAAAAGGACACAAAATGTGGTTTTTGTTCGGGTGCAGTGAATCAATTTAGTTTTTTGCTATTTCGGAAGCAGGTAAGAAGTCCTAGATCCGGGTGCGTCTTTGTGGGATTATGTCGATTTGGCTTTACGGCAGAAGCAATATGTGAGCCTCGTCATGTTCGACTTTTCATATCATTTATTGTGATTTTATGCATACATTGTTCTTAGGTGTAGGTAGTCTAGTGGGTACACAATGCATAAAAACCCTGTCAGGGCGCAGCAATTAAGTACTTTGGGTTCGCTCTTATTAGATTGATAACTTTGATACTTCATATATTATAAAGAATTAGTTAATTTAGGAATGTCATGGTTAAAATAAGTATTGGTTTTATAAGGGAAAAAATAAATAATACAAATTTATCTGTTCAACTTTAAAGATTAGGAATTCAACAATTTATTGTTGAATTGAATAAAATTAAGTTCTCAAGTTCTCCACAACTTGAGAACTTAATTTTATTCAATCCTTAGGTGAGGCCTATGTCCAGCAGTGGACGTTGATCGGCTTATATAATGATGATGAAGTTCTCTATATAATAAACATTTCCACAGGGGATATGGCAGTATCTAGTAGTATTATCTTCACTTGATTACAGCTTAATTCTGCATCGGGATTTCAATGTAGGTAATACTGAAATCTTATGGTCCATCCAAAACACCCATTTCCGTACATTTGTACCTGCAAATTCGAGGATATTTAGAGCAATAACTGTCGGTACGCATCAGCTGCATTGCGGCCAATTGGGTTGCATTGCATGCATTCATGTTCTTTACTTCCATTGTTAGGTCAACAGCACAATTACATGCTTGTTCAATGTACAAAAAAATATAACGTGCAAAAAATATAACTGTTTGCTCATAGGCCGTCTAATCATCCGTGAAAATGTGCGGAGCAAAATATTTATTACGATAGGAATTTGTGTATCGGATTTCGAATGAGATTTATATTCTACTTTGAGGGAAAAGATCAGGCCGGTATGGTGTTCTTTAGACTGGCCGGTATGGTGTACCAATTGACTTAATAAGTATGATCAGCATCAGAAACGCCTATTTTGAAAAAATTTGCTAATTTCGAATATCGGTCTGTATTTGGTTGTCCTTTTTATTTCGCTAACTTTCAAATTGAGTATGGTGTGGATACTATAAAATTCCTCTATCCCCAGATCCCTGTTAAACAGTTGGCTACCATGTTATCAACCGTGAATGATTACGTTACTACCTATATATCTATATGCTACGTAACACAGGGTATGTAGCGGAACGATACAAACGAGGCCCCGACTCTACTTACTTCGATTATATCCTGAACAATGTGTCAGAAGAACCTAATCTTTAAAGTGTAGAGACACCCAACTGTCGTACGAAAAATAAGCAAAATCCTTGCCTCAGAGTCGGCCCCTATCACCTACGTAAATGTTAATACTGGCAATACTGACAAGTGTAAGCGTGGTATGTGGCGGAACTCATAGTGGCATTAGCATTACGGTGTGCCGGGCAATCCGGAAATGTACGATTACATGCAAGTATGCAGTACAGGCCTTTAGAATGTCCTGTTCTGACCGAATAGTGACCGTTGGAACCGTAACTGTCTTTTTTTATTTTTTAAACAACATAGGCTTTTCGGCGGTTTACGCTCTACCAAATAGAGCGGCTGTATTTTTGGTCTCTACATTAAAAGTGAGCCTAGTATTGCATGGTTTTAATTTGGTATTTAAAATTTTGCTATATGTATTACATATGTTGTTTAACTAACTTCGAAATTCCTTAAATGAATAGAGAAAATCTTCTGTAGGCAGGCATTGGGGCTAAAAATGGGTGTAATAGAACCAACGAATGTATGTAGGTGGTTCTATTACACCTATTTTTCTTGACTTAGCAAATTATATAAATGAGGGCTTTCAACACAAAATAATTGGTAGAATAAATTACATAGAACGTAATGAAATATTTAACTGTATTCTTTGTTTCTGTAAACGCTGAGAAAAATTGAATCATTACCGAGTTCCCACTCAATTAGATAAAACATGAGTCAGTGACCCTATGGAGCAATGCAATTCCATATATAAAATTAATTAGAAAACTTAATTGTTATGATGTGAAATACTTTAAACATGATTAATTAAAGCAGAATAAAATTTTGAGAGCCCAACTTTCACAATAGTAATTTTTAAGTAAAAATTACGTAGGTAATACTTTACATACATACTCAGAAACAAAGTCATATTTTCCCTCAATACTTTCACATAGTATATGTATATGATATGATATATAATGAGTAAAATATATTTTGCCGTAAACTAGTAAATATCACAAGGAAACGCCACAAAGATTCCGTTTTAAAAACTGACAGAACAATACGCACATGCCTATGTAAAATACTCTACTTTGGCGATTCTACGCCTATCGCATAACAAGCCAGCTTTCTGCTCAATTATCGCCAAAGAAGCCGCGCAAATGAAATATACAAAACTACTAAATATACAAATAATGTTTACATTGTCTTCGCGGCACGCTCCCTATAATACAAAATAACAAATTATACTATGAAAAACCCAGGTTAACCTGTCGGCGACTCCTAAACACAATATTTGATTGAGGCCTAATGACAAGGCGCTCGAAGCTGCCACCTTTTGCGCTCGCCGACGAACGCGTTAATGTGACGACACAAAAAAGCGTTTATCTCAATGTCATAAAGTCGAAAGTATAATTTGGTTTGCTGTCTGTGATTCTACTAAGGAGGTCCCTGTAATTGAGCAATCATCTACCTACTCTAGCCGCTGCGGTAAGCGCACGCATTATCTATAAATGAAATTTTACGTTTGTTTTGTTTGTTACATTTGTTTATATTTATTTTTTGTTTCTATGACTCGTTTTATATCTAAGCCGCAAGACGGTCATACCCAGCACAATCATGATAAAAAATCGAAGATCGAAAAACGAGTACTTGCAATTCACAAAATGAGTCAGAGAAAAATCCTTAGTACATAATCCAAGGGGACTAATCTGTCATTTATTAGATAGGTATTAGGTAACATAAATGCTTAATTCTAATAAGAAACATTTGAAAACTCAAAATTTCACGAATCATAGTAAATATCCCTGTCTTTAGTGTTATTAACCATGATAGTTCTAATCTTTGTTACATTTCAGCGGCCTATAAATTCCTAATTGATAACAGGATGCGTGCATCCTAGACCTAGATATCAAGGCAGCTCGAAAGGGCAATAGCACGTCCTTGCGAAAGTCGCCGGAACTGACCCATAAAGGCATGCAATGAATCACGACCGAAAAACCAGGTTGCTCACATACCTATTAACAAACACCGTTTCAAAGAAACAGATCGATAACCTTATAAATACTCTACTGTAACAGTCCTAATCAAACTTCAAAGGAGTTAAGCTCGTAACTAATTTAAACAGCCGATCCAGAGGATTAACGCCAGGAAATCTGACAACAGGATACGTCAATTTAAAATAGAGAACGAAATGATCCCGAAGCGCAACTATTGTTTCAAACGTTATAACCTGAATGATGCACATTGCTTCTTTAGTATGACATACAGTATCGTCTATGTAAACTAAAGCAGAGTTGAGCATCGCCTCTTCTTTCCGCAGTGTGGAGCATTGCAGTGGCGAGACGTGAGCGAGTAACAAAGGAGCTCGTCTAAACAGGCCATTAATAAGGAGGCGGCCGCGGGTTCCGCCCGGGACTTCCGTCGCGTTCCCAGAACCGCTATCCCGGGACAAGACAAGAATAGCCCGGTGATACTCCGCCGCGTGCATAAACGCCAATCAACGCTTAAAAGCTAACACTTAGACTCCATTCACTCTCCCCTAAAGCAAAACTCTGACTCATACCATCTTTGATGTATCCGCAAATTCCTTGACAGAATTAAGAATGTGTTTTATTTATAGCCGTGTACAAACGCGGCGGAACTGGCAACAATGTCCAAAGGAAAAGTAAATAATAAAATAAATGTGATGTCGCTCTCAGACACCTTTATTATAAGGGCCTAGGAAGGTGGCAATCTCGGAATCTTGCTGTGTTTACAGTGCTTCATCACGTTGACAAAAGGAGACAATTTATTCGAAATGTGGGGAGGAAAGAGACGGCAGACGTCGGACCACCTTGTTAGCAGTAATCGGTTTATGAGCCTTGTCAAAAATTAACTTATTATAAATGGGACTTAGTTCAAGGGGTTGGAAATGTGTTTGGCATTAGGTTTTTATTTATCCATGCTATTTCTTTGCATATGTAGCCACTTCATAAATAAAAACTGGCGGCTTACAGTACAAATAAGCCACCCAAAACGATACAAAACAACGTTTGTTACCAAATCTTAACAGTGACAATAATGATATCACATTGCAAAAAACCTCCAGCCGCAAAAAATTATACGGCCCCGAAGCAATAAAACAAAATTATGACAGCCAACAGTGTTCATATTTTATCGATAACGACTCTCTCGTCACGTCACTACCTGCATTTATCACGGCTTTTGCGACGCATGCTGATGTGGCTACGCACCTTTACACGTGTTAACCAAGGAACCACTCAAGGAAATGTTGATTCAAGAAATACTCAAGGAAGTCTGAAACTTTTGTATATAAAAACATAAAAAACAGGCATTATGAAATAACAAATATTCTAGGAAAGCTGAATTGCAGAATTGATATTCCTTGAACTCTGAAATCTGTACTTGGTTGAGCTTTCCGCACGGTTTTCTTGATTTTAGAGATCCGTACATGAAGGAAATGATTAAATAATACCCAATCTCTGTTATAATCCGTTAGTTTTGAACTTGAAAGCTAACTGAAGTGAATTTTGGGCTTTCGTGGGTTTCAGTTATTCTTAGATTCTTTAAAACCGATAATAAAATTCTAGTTAGAGCACAAAAATACTATTTAATAAAACACAAAAGTTACTTATAAACGATTGTTTGCAACAGTCTGCAGTTAGCTCAATTGTTTCAATTTACAAGCACTCAAACATTAAAGTGCTTCATTTCCTTAAGACCGTACAGAACTCTTCAGACCCGTCATAAAATTTAAATTACATATGTACATAGGTAAAACTGGGTAATGAAATTATGAGCACTTTGATATTTTTTGTTCAGTACTTTTAGTTAATTTGTTGCTATTCTTTAATTCTAATTTTATTTGTTAGTAAAAACGTTGAATGACAAATAGACGGGACCCCACAAGCAAAGGTACCTTCTCCGTTTTTTGTATTGTTCTATATTGTGAACGTTTTTTGAGTCGGACGTGACCGTAGTATCGAGAATATCGGATTATTTGTACATAATCGATCGGATCGTTACCGAAGTCAATCCGGCGTATCGCGTCTCATTTATCGATCCGCGCAGGTCTGGATTATAGGTATCGAGAGGGGGGAACATTTCAAGGATAAGGGGATCAAAGGCAGTTTTGAATGTTGCCTAGCGTACAGACACGAAGTTTAGGGATACTCTGCAATTTAGTACCTAGTGATAAGTCAGGTTTTATTTCAAGTGGCAGGACAAAGCTTTCACTAGCAAACTTTGCACAATAGTTGGA
Source organism: Eupithecia insigniata (assembly GCA_947859395.1). NCBI lineage: Eukaryota > Metazoa > Arthropoda > Insecta > Lepidoptera > Geometridae > Eupithecia > Eupithecia insigniata. The sequence goes on along the minus strand of OX401999.1, from coordinate 10,523,603 downwards.
TTAATTGTTATAAATGTTTATTCGTGGCGAATAACTCACGATGAATTCGCTCTCTTTTTTATAGTATTCCTTTTATAGTATTCCATCGTTTGACCACTATCTCACACGATGAAAAGTGATGATGTGCCAACGTTGTATCACGGAGGTCTAGAAGGCTGTATTCACTCTTGTCTTGAAGAGATCCAGATTGTAATTGACCGGAAAAACAGAAGCAGGCAGACTTCCATTCCTTAGCGGTGCGAATGATGAAAGAAGAGGAAAACTGCTTAGTACCAGTGGAGGGTATATGCACCAGATAAGCATGGTATTGTGTCTAAAATTTTTATTATTATTGTACATACCTACCGAATTAATATTTTTATTATTAATTAGTTTAGGTATTGTTTTTAAAGACTTGTGCCCTAGTTAAGGCGCTCTATCTACGCCCCTGTCTCCAATAGATCACAGGCACACCACAGCAATTGACCGCTGACGAATTGATCTCACGTTGACAACTCTATAAATTGTGTCGACATACCATAGACGCACGACTCTAGTTCTCACCATTTTTTTATACGCATAATTTTAGAGAACTCTCCATTTTTTCACTAACCACATACCTTTTCATTTTCTAGATGGCTTTAAGGTAGGTCTTGAAAAAAATAACTCTCCTTTTACGCAGTCTGGTCAAAAAGGGGGTAGGTGTCATGGGTAACTATCAGAACAGAACACCTAAGAAGGAAAACGACCGTTTATTTCAATTGACTAATATGCGAAAATCCTAAAAACTAAAGAGTGGACAAGAAGAAGACCGATGTGGCGCGGAGAGCGATGGTCCGACTACAACAAAGGAGGTTGCGGGTTCGATTTCCGCTTTGAGACAAAATGTTTGAAAGATCTGCCAATATTTGTTTCGGGTGTTCTGGGTGTTTTCAATGAACAATAAAAAATATATATATTGTATGTATATATATATATATATGTATTGTATTATGTATATCAGTCATCTAGTACACTTAACGCAAGCTCCGCTTAGCTTGGGGCTAGATGGGGCTGTGCGGATTATCCAACATTATTTATTTATTTGGAAGAGAAAACTATTTGTTGGTTCAACTCTAACAAAAACACGCACATGCTTCGCAAAATCAGAACTGTTACCAAATCATCACTTATCCCAGACAACCAGATTTTTATACTCATATGTATTTTCATACAAAGAATATAAATTCTTGTAAAACCAATACATTTTTCTTTATCTATCTGATTATATAAGTTATCCAAACAAGTTTCACACTACGAATATACAAAAATATCGATAAACGTATTGAGATGTCACTTGTATGGTTATGGGTGTAATTTTTCACCTTGACCATGGACTACAGGCCACACGACAGAGTTCAAGTTAAGTAAACGGTCAGTAAGGATATAATTTCATGAAGCGTTCAGAGCGTTTTTACGTATTCATAAATTGGAACATTCAAAATTTAAAGAAAACCAACCTAATTTTCATTCAAGGTAATATTTACCTTCTATGAAAATTAGGTGATTTACTTGAGTTGGTAAGTTTTATCAGAATAGAACAAATTTATATATTCCTATCGAACCAACCAAATAGATATACGTTATTTACCTATCTTTCAGGAAGAAAATAAGTATTTCCGTTTTTGGCTTTTTTTAGACATGATTTTTACCAAACCTAAATAATAGTTCTATAATTACTATTAAAACAGAGCTACTTAGACAAGTATGTACTACAATAGTAGGGAATAACTGTCTGCTTTAAAATAACAATATGGTCTGTGCTCTAAAGTCTGTTAAAAAATCTGTATCCGTGTAGGAACTGACAAACATGTGTAAGAACAAAATTTTTTCATTGCAGATGAAACAGTTTGATCGTACGTCTGTGGCCCCCGTCCGGAGGCGACAGCCCACGGGGGGCGCCGACAAAGACCCCGGGAGCCCGAGACCACACCGCGGCGGCTATAATGTCACACTCCTGCTACCTCTTTATTAATAGAAAGTATTGCTTATAGTCTTCCAAATACTTGATAGCCTTCCAAATGGGTGCCTGCCCAAGTTTATGTTTGGTTATACCTTACGTCATTTCTTTTTTTTTATTTTTCAATAATTTTCGAACAGAGTTTGTATCGAAGTAATATTATATATATTATATATATTACCTACCTAATCTGTGGTTGTATCTAAATTAAACAAAACACTACCTTTCCACGAATGGCTTGCGTCATTTGTTTTTTCTCTAACCTAAAGCGATGTTTTCTTAAAAAACATTTCAGCAAATATTCAATAAAGTCGGTTAATAAAATTTTGATATTCTGTGTTGTGTATGAATAATGAAATGGTTTTTTTTTTAAGTACGTAAAGTAAACAATATATTACGGCTCACATAATTTATCAGCAAAACCTTAATTGAAAAGCATAAAATTTATTGTTGAAAAAGCTAACAATGAAACGTCCATAAATATAATTATAAAAATAGTTCCCCTCAAAATATTTGCCCTCGATTAGACCTCATTTTCCAGTATAACAGCTTTTTTATCGGGAGTACTTATCTGATGGCAATTAATCAATAAAATATTATGTAAATCTGTTAATAACAGCACGCAGGGTCAGAGCGGTCGATGGTCTCCGCTAGGGCTGCCACACTTAATCAAAATATTACCCAAGTTTTCATGTAGCACTACCGTATTTTATGTATAGAGTAAAAATATTTCTATTGAGTGAATTGATTGTGATGGTAGATGCGTCGGATTCTCTTCTATACCTGAGTTTTGATCTTTAGAATCTTCTAGCCACTTCTGCAATGGGACTCTTGCAAATTTTATTGCAAATAAACGTTATATGCCTTCAAGATGAAAACAATTCCTGCTATTGGCAGTTTTATCTCTAGCATATATTAAAATTCATAATGTTTCTTCTTCAATTTAATCTTCAATCAAATAAGCGTCTTACCCTACTCACTAGCGTCCTTTCACCCCATTACATACTAGTGCTACTCTTCATTTCGTACTAGTTCTCTGTCTTCTCATGCTCTGTGAAGATTTTAAGGAAAGTAAGAACAACTTTCCTAATAAAACAGTGAAAGTCTTCACTTTTGGTGATTTTGCCAAATCCAACCTTTCTAGGTCAATCGCGATTATTTAGCAGCCCTGCGGCATGGCGTGATCGTGTAGGCTTGCGTTTTGTCGCGGCACCCACACTGCAGGCTCTATTGTCTACTGCCCACGTGAAGCAACTAGACGGCGAGGAGACGTGACGTCACGTATCTCGGTAATTAGGAAACTAACTGACGACCAGAAGGCAGAACCATTCTGAGATCAAGAGAGATTCTCCCTCCCTTTCTTTTCTTTTATGGTAGTATACAATTTGACTTGTCTAAGTCCTTATTTTGTAAGCCTAAAGAAATAAAGTTATTGATTCTGATTCTCACTTATGCGGAGTCGGCAAAACATGTTTTCTTCCTCCGCTCACTTATATCAGCCGTTACAAGCACCAATAACATTGTGATGTTTTGGATTTTTTTATAGTCTATTGACCTTTGTTTGACCATAATCTCACCTGAAGGAAAGTGACGATGTGGCTGACGGTATATCACGAATGTCTAGAAGACACCTATTCACTCTTGTCTTGAATAGACCCAGATTGTAATTGACCGGAAAAACAGAAGCAGGTAGCGAGTTCCATTAATTAGCGTTGGAAATGATGAAGATCAGTTAGTAAAAGCATATTTGCCTTATTAACTATAAGTAGGTACCTACTAGAATTACGTATTTATAGGACGTCTAAGCCTTGCTTAAATTAAATAATATATGTAGCGTGTTTTAAAAAAAGATAAACCGACTTCAAATTCCCTTACTTTTACACTTATTTTAAGTTTTGCAGGATAAATACTAATCCCCTGCGGTTAAAAATTTTATGGGAACCCTTCGGGTCCCCCCCCCCCTTCGATCATTTTCTAAACAATAGTGAAAGAATTTTCAAAATCGGTCCATAATTGGCGGAGATAACGCGTAACATAAAATAAATACAATAAATACAATATAATAAACATGTCTGACCTTTGTATGACCAATACCAATTTTAAATATTGTGTGTAGCACATAATGAATAGAGTTAGAAAACGAATATTAGAATTTTTATTGTGTTTTTTCGGCGTGACGTTTCCGAATGAGAGAAATATGAATGTAAAATGGAATTGAATGGACGACAAATCCATTCATCCCTCAAAAAGGATACTAAGGTCGATAAAAAGCAGAACTGGCATAATCCTGATATTAGCGGATTAGCTACCGGACCCAAAGGTAAGTCGACAAATTCTTGGGCGCGGCAAAATTTTGTATTGAAAGTTACGATGCCCTTTATGAATTTTTAGGGATACGTAACTGATTCAGGCCAATCTCTTTCATGAAAGCAGCAATCTAAGAACCATCAATATATTTATGAGGTCATTAAAGGGGGGATTCAGTCTATACGCCAATTATAAAAGTTTATACTACATAGTTCTCCAAGTACCTACGGTTTCCAGTTTTATATGGTTTAAACTTTTTCTAATGTTCGTCTGTACCTTTATTTGCCCTTATTACTTTCTTAGCATACCCATCTGTCCATATTTTTTCACCGCTGGACATAATCCTAATGATCGCCATCGCGCCCTGCCTTCAGCTTGCCACCTAAAACACCACAGAATAAAATGTACGGGACCATTAACCCGAACCTGATTCCCACTTGTCATTACAATGACAATTCATTCTCTTTTAGATGTAAATGTAAGGTAAACAACACATTAGTAACGACATTCGCCCGTGGCTTATTCCGAGTTTTCTCAGTAAAGGGATTACAGGCCACCAAGATCACCAACTTAAGTCTTCAGTTGTCGACGTCGCTGCTATCGCCTTTCGTATGAGAAACAGAGTGAAAATGCTTAGTTCCAGTTTTGGCCACCTGTATAGTTAACTTGGTTTTTGAATACACCACTTGTGTGGTAGAACGGAACGTAAAGCTTAGTTCCGTCCGGATGTCGGTAAAAATAATTGCAATGTTAATGCATTATGGTGTTTAGAAGTGTAGAGCGAGATTTGCATCGGTATTTTGAAGTACAGATTTAAAAGCAGTGAGAAGAAAGTGACTCATGTACATTCGTACCTACTGATATTGTGACGATCAAATTTTGAGGATATTCAGGAATCAAGTGATGTCATTTCTGGCCTCAGGACGCACATGCTCCATTTGCAGCGCCTCGTATACCGGCACGCCCCCCAGCGAGTCACACCACCGAGGCTGGGGGTCTACACGAAAAACGAAAATCGAAGTCTCTGATTCGTTTTAGTGCAAAACCTACTTTTAAGTCGATTGCATAAGATAAGCGTTTGCACGAAAACGAATCAGAAACCTTGATTTTGTTTTTACGAATAGGCACTCTGGGCAGTGAATGCGTTAAGGACTCTATACTCAACAGTAGCTGTCATCGGCTGGTTAGCTATGTATCTAATATAAGTATTTTTCTGAGATATGTTCCTTCCTCGATATTTCATTATCTTTTATCATCATTATCATCCGCCCGTATACGTCCACTGCCTTCCCCAAAAGACGCCACGAATAGCGGTCCTGAGTCACCTCCATCCATCAACTCCCTGCGAACGCTACAAACTCGTCAGTCCACAGAGTGGTAGGTCTTCCCTGCACACTCCGTTTCGCATTGAATCGGATCGCCACTCGAGAACCTTTACTCCCAAGCGGTTATCGGTTCTACGAGCTATATGGCCTGCCCATGCTTTTTAATCTTTGATTGCTTGATATTCTTCACGGAAACACGGTTTTTAGATTTTATGATTATATTTGTGAGCTGTTATAAGGTATTCCTATACCTACCACGTTGATTATTTAACTAATAAGCAAATATCGAAAACATAAAAATAAAAAATCTATACGTACGCTTTGGAAGACAATCATCATCATCATCATCAACCCATACACGTCCACTGCTAGACATAGACCCCCCCCGTACGACGCCACAAATAGCGGTCCTGAGCCGCCTCCATCCATCGACTCCCTGCGACCGCTACGATGTCGTCGGTCCATCGAGTGGAGGGTCTCCCATGTAGGGGGGATTTGCCATAATCACCACGCTTGGCAGGAAGACAATACCCGCAATCAATTTAGTTACCCAACAGAATCAGTGCCTCGAACGAGGTGCAATAAAGGATAGGAAAGTCACGTGTCTAAAAGGTAGTGGGCGTGAGAACGGCGGGGGCGGAGGCCTAATCCCGGCTCCAACACGCGACGGCTCTGGGAGCCTCGCATTCACATTTCACAGCTAGAGTTTCCACTTACTGCCTCCGTTAAACTGACGCTGATACGCTAACCGTTTTTATTTTCCATTAGCTCGATAATTATTTCGTAAATTGCATTTCTCACAGAAGGTAGCTTCTGAGCATTGGATAGTGGGAAAGAATTTTTATTTCGCAATACTACCAGCCGCTCGTAAATATAGATTATTTGTACTACGTCTATGTATTTATCGTATTGGTTACAAATACGATACGTTAATTATTATTAAAACTACCTTATTATACTTGTAATAATTTGATTATTAAAAAAAAACTAAAAACCTACTTCAAACCCCTAATTTTATACTGTTTCTAAGTTTCGCGGGATAAATACTCTCTAAATACTTATGTCAGGAATATTTTTTTATAGGAACAGTTCGGGATCGTTCTCTAATATCTCAAGAGGGACATAATTTTCAAATCGGTCCTTAATTGACAGAGAAATTGACCAACATACATAAAAATATATACATACTCGTCCCTGCTAGATATCCCGATTCCCACTGGCACAAATGTTTGTAAGATCTGCATTTGTCTCGGGCGTTCTAGGTATTTTCTATGTATGGTAATAATATCTATCTATGTAATTATTGTATTAAGTATATCAGTCTTCTAGTACCCATAACACAAGCTCTGCTTAGCTTGGGGATAGATGATGTTGTGTGCATTTTCCAACATTATTTATTTATATATTTATGCTTAAACAGTTGAACATAGAACCTCCTTTTTTCATAGTCGGTTATGGAAGAAGAACTTTGGTAACGATTTTGAAAATTAAAACAAAATGTAAATCGATTAATTATTATTTCAACAATACTCTCAAAATACCTACGTATCACTAAACAGCCAATGCCGTGTATGCTTTTGAGGCACTCAGTGGCATATTTTGTAGGAACTAAATTCCTAATCAGTTGCCCATTCCTACGCAACAGCAGCTAAATCTCTCAAACTCATGTGCTTTCTGTATTTAATTATGCGGTTTCCTGTACTTCTGGTAACCGTTCACCAGTATTAACTTTCCATATTCTATAATACAGTCCCTATAATGTTACTGCCTCTTTTCTAGTTTGTAACAATAGTTCCACAGGTATCATTTGATGGATCTGCCAGCGGTTACTGTGCTAGTAACCACCTAAAGCTCACGGGCACATGCAATTTTCAAACAATTAAGTCTATTTCCATGATCATACAGTTAAAGATAAACTCGAAGCTCGTGAGAACTGCCTAATGCCCAGGCGCAGACACTGTAACGCTGATGAACAGGGCTGAATCAGAGGAACAAAGCTCTTACTCTACCAAAAATGTAGCCCATGTTATCGTGCTGCAAGCCCAATTCACACTAGCAGCCTGGAGTCAGGAAGTTGGCGGTGTTACACCCCCGTGCTTCAGAAAGCACATTAAGCTGTTGGTCTTGCGCCTTCTTCTCCCCGGTCGTGTCGGTCTGCCGTCCTATACGATTATGAGAGTAGAAAGAATATATGTAGAGTGCACCTGTGTTTGCGCGCACAATTGTGTTCTACATATATTATGTCCTATGCACCTGGCTAGTTTTCGTTGAGACTAGCCGCCGTGGTCGAATATCGGTTAGGATGGCATCATTGTAGGCATAAAGGTCTTTCTTGCACTTTCTTGCAATGTCTGCCTGCAAGATTGGACGATTGCATTGTGAGGCCATTAAGGCATGGATGTGGTCAGCTTTACGAAAATTGAGTGACACAGATTGGAGGAGGCGTAGTCTCTCTCTCGGCTCTACATTATTGGTTTTCATCATATGGGGGCAGTGTCCATAATCCCCACGCTGAGCATGCGGGTTGGCGATCGCAATTCAGTGGTAGAATTGTTCTACGGGAGACGCTGCTATCCGCCCCCGGTGAATATCCCTTAGTCACCTCTTACGACACCCGCGGGACGAGTTAGTTGGTGCAAATTCTAACCCGTCACCACACGGCCATATCATCAGCAGGCAGATATAGACTTATAACGATGATAAATTATTGCATAAAAAACTGAGTATTTTAAAATATTTTAAGACACTCCTTTGTAGTAGCAGTTATTCTATCAAAATACGAGTTTCTACAGTATCGACAGTGAACAAATCTGGCGCCACTTTTTTAATTTTAGCATTTGGGAGCACGAGCTAAAGCTCGTGAAAAGTAAACTAGGTAGGAACACCCTAGCTGCGGCCCTGACAACGCCTACTTTCCCTGCTTTCAGAATAAAGTAACTAAGAGATGCTATCGGCCCTCCTCTCACGTCCAAGTGACTAATTGCCTCGCCCATCCACCATGAAATTACGTTTAAACACATATAACGCAAAAATCCACTCTGATTATGTATTAAATACTGCTCTGTAGAACGAAATTTGTGTTTTGAGTGGTTCTCTACTAAATTGTTTCATTATCTGAATAAATGTCGTTCCATGACCACGATCGCTGCAAAGCGATGGAGACGGGAAATAAGAAATCGAGGTAAGTAGTAATAAGAAGTAACACATTACTTGCAGACGAATAACTCTATACATTGACATATGAGTAGAATCCTATTAAAACTGGTGGAAATTACGCTGAGCATCATAAATCAATACAAAACTCTTTAGTTACACCTTATAACACAAAGTTAAATAAAAAAACATAGACATTAACATGAAAAAGTATAATGGCAATAAATATCTTTAGTGAAATAGCCAAGTTGATTTCAGAATCCTAAAGAGTGTTCCCGTATCAGTTTCAGAGCATGCTCAAAACAATAGACCAAGGCATACCACACCAGAATCAGTTCTTGTGCAGTATGCCTTGGTCTATTGCACCAACGTCTTTATCTGAATGGTCACAAAACACCTCTACCAAATCGGACCATGATGTCCTTATAGCCAAATTTTGCCCACGGCGTCCGTCCGGCGGCGGCCAGTCTCAATAAAGACTATAGCCATGTACTTATGACATTATGCTATTAGCGATAAGGCCGCCCATTGTGCAACTATTTCTGTGTTTGTGTATTCCTGTTTTGTTATTCTATCTTGGTGTGAAATAATAGTACATTGTACACCTAGGCGAGAAAGTGCCCAATTCCTATCGAGTGTTTCATTTGAGGCCCGAGGCGCAGCCGAGGGCTTTAAAATACACGAGGTAGGAATCGCACTTTCTGCCGAGTGATATATAGTGCTTTTTAATACACCTGTGCGGAAAATAAAAAACCAAATAAATCTTTTATGTATTAGACTTGGAATAAAAACTTTTTGTCGTTTAACCTACAATGAAAATAAGCACAGCTACCATTGGATTGATAGGAAATAAAAAAAATAATGAATTTCCATACACTTTTCCCTCCCGCTAAAATGAAATTCCATCGAGTTTTTCCTCCCGGATTCCTATACGCCTGCAATGATTTACTTTCTATCTTATATTTGGAAAAGGAATAGGCAACTTTCCGAGCAGGTGTAGTATAAAGAGTATTTCTATTCTATTCTATTCTATGGGACAAATCAAACCATGTTACTCGTAAATACATGCAGCCTAGGTCCCACGAAGACATACCATGAACGTGGTTCCCATCTAAATCTCTACATGTCTAGATCACCGCTAATTATCAATTGGACATTCCCTGCTCTATCCAGTGCTCATACTAATTGGACCCTGAGAACCTCAACTTAATTACTAAATACGTGTTATTACGTTACCCTGCATGCCAGTTGGGGGCGTTTACCCTATATTTCTATGTGCATAGCTACCAGGGTAATTCGCGTGACTTCTCTATGGGTGCGTTCGTAATGATTCCGGTTTTCTTTTCTTTGAATTCTTTACGTTTTCCTAGTATCTATAGTGCATTTGCAACATAACTGTAATACTCCTTCGATTATAGATTCGCCATGATTGTAGCATCTATGATGTCTTATAGAATGGTGATCTGGAGTAGTTTTCTTCAAACACTTAAGGCGGTTCCCTGACCCAAACTAGCGCCACTTATTTTATCGTACGTAGGGATTTTTGAAAATTACTTTGATTAACGTAATAATACGATAAAATAGGTGGCGGCGTTGATTTGGGTTTGGGTTGCCCTTTAATGTGTTTTATAGTGTTTTGTTTCGCTATACTGGCTTTATTCGCTGCAAAGCTAAAACAAGATACAGTTTTTCGATGATCGTTTTAAAATGTTACAGGCAAAATTTGGCCCTGAGAAAATTTAACTATTCAAAGGATAGGACTCCAAAACTATGCTCAGTAGAAATAAGAACCTGCCTCTTGGCAACTGGGTTTGCCTAAGCATCTGAGATATGATTTCACCTTGCAGCATATTGTCCAAAGGCGGAGCAGATCTTACAGCCGCGGGGTACATGACGAGTCCAATTAAGAACACTAACGAATCTGTCGGACGTGCACTATTTATGTTTCCTTTCCTCAGTCGCACTGTAAACAATTACAGTAGACGGGGATTGTTGCTGCGCTGATGGTGCAAAATGTTCACCAATCGGGCTTCTTTATTGGAACAAATGTAAGACGAATCAGAATCAGAATCAGAATCAGCCTTTCGTAAAGAAAAAACGCAAAGCCTAAAAACTAAGATGACGACGACGTTACAAAACACTCAGCTTTGTATGTATATGCTGGATTATGAAACCCAATAACGGTTTGTCTTTTCTTCGAGAAAAACTATCAGAGTTTGACGAATTCATTACGGATTGTTACGGATTGTATGGTTCTTCTTACACAAGTAAGGTTCGTAGTTAAACCCGTTTATATCCGTAAAAGTTTATCGGGCTAACATGCATGAGTGCCAATTCATTAATGCTGGGCCAAAAAACCCAGGTTGAGCTTCTAAGGAGCCAATTACTACGAAATTATATAAACTTCACCACTTGCCATGCTACTAAATCACATACTGAACCCTTAAGTGCCATAGTAACAGACGCGTGCACTATTTTGTAAATATTTAGCCCGAAGGCGTCTGGCACCCTTGCCTTATCTCTCTATCGTACATTTCGAGGCAGGATGCGTTAAACAGAAAGTGGCACCTGAACTAGCTTCCTGAAAGATACGCAATTGTTAGTTTACATCCAAGGCACGTGTCTGACGATAACGTATCGGCTTCTACTCAATTGATTTGTTGATATCGGGGTGGTAGAGTTGCTTTCGTTTAATATGTTTGTGTAAATGATTCGGTGACTTGGATGGAACTGTATGATACGTGACATAGTGTATACGGTGTGATACGGTTGATACACTATGTATGTCATGGACAATCTGTATACACAGTACAATAATTTGCAATAAATCGAATTCTTACTCTAGTTACTATAGTAGGTATGTACGTTCTAAATGTAATGGTTAATGGTTCAAATACTTGTCGCCAACTGAACCTTTTAGGATTTATTCGCACAGATCTAGTACGCACAGCAAGGAAAGCATCATTTACAAACATAAGAAAATATGTGAATAAGGCTAATAAGCCTTGAGCATCATTATGTAGTTTTATATTGCATTATCCATATGAGGACCAAATTACCCTCGCTCGACCAGTGGTCTGTGATGTACAACTGGTTATAGTACTCAGCTCCACATTGATGGTGCCGCTTTGCACGTAGAAATTGGCTTGTGGTCGCGTGCTCCGCGTTCAGCAGGTGATGGCGATTATCTGGTAATTTATAACCAACTCCTGTTCCATACAATATCATTCATTTGGACAACGCAAACGAGCTCGCTAAATATAGAGCTGCATTCCGCGAAGAACGCGCCTTGTTCTCAGTGTTGGATTGTTTTATTATCCTTTTTAGGGTCCTGTGTGTGAATCCACAAACGTTCAGATGCACAATCATTCAGATATGTTGATTTTGCGGTCTCATCAATATATTTCCTGTTGACCATCGAAAGAGAAAAAATATGGTAAAATTACACTACAGGCTAATATAAGTATCTACTTAGATATAAATAACCAACCCTATGGTTTTTGAATATATCTTAGGCCTCGTCAAACTATACTATTCCCGGGACGACAGAACCTTTACACCGCAAAAGCAGCTCGAACTTACCGGTTCTTATTTTCGATTACAATTTCTTATTTAAATGGCACTTGGTTTGCGTGGAAGGTCTGCCTATTTAGAGTTTATTGTGAGGTGATGTCACCGGCCCCATGCGATCATCTGAGGGGCCCGTTTTGGCTCGACACCTCCACACCTTGCGGTTCGTTCACACCGCGGATCTGAATGTCATTGTCATTATCTATTGAGCATTCGTCGATGACCTCTTTGTCTCGTCTCCACGGTATTGTCTTCTGGGTTATTCCGTGATATTGCAGTTTTGAGGTTATTCAATAGTTTTCTTGTCTTTAATATGTTTCATTCCATAAAGGCTCTTGAATGTCGTTAGAAACCGCAATGAAATATGTGTAGTGTACTGTGTATTACTTACCACACGCAGTACCTACCTAGTCTTACTTCATTAAATCTAAGATCGTGGCCAAAGATATAATAATTTTGATCCTTAATTGGAAATGAAGGACATCGCCTGTATAATAAAACTAGGCGCAATTGAAGGCCATAGGCTCAATAATAGTTGGTTTTTCCTTCCGCCTATAACGATGGGCCTTTATATTCAAATGGGCAGCTGATTTATTACCATAGACAAGTAGCAACGGTCGTTATTATGTCACATTAGTTGGTTATTGTCCTATAGAAGACCTTGAAAATTTTTGAACTGTAGAAAAACGTCTAAACTAGTTCGCTACCTCGCGTTAACCTACCGTTAATATTATAGCGAGGTCGAAAGCTAACGGAAGCTTGGGTGGTTTGCGCTGTTGTATCGCTAATTGGAGATAAGATATCTTCAAGCTGAATAGAGTGAAATTATGACGCTATTTTTCTGCATAGAAATAAGTCTAGACTAAAACGAAATTCAGCCGGTGTCTCATGTTAGAACATCTTCAAAAACGGTCTCATAAAACAAATCCATCGTTAAAACAGCTCAAAGCTTTTGTAAAGATAGACTATAGTGGGTGGTAAAGCTTGTGTGGCTACGATTATTAGAAGAAAGTCACGCCACTTTCGGAAGATTCTTAATTATCTGACGAATAAGACATTTAACCCTAAAAGCGTAAACAAACCCATTTGTGGGTACAGGTGCGTGTGAACCTATGACCGTGAAATGACTGTAAATTTTCTTCGGTGTGGTCTTAGAAAAAATATGTCGATTTCACGAAACATCAACCCCCGCCGACGATTCGGCACGGACTCCTCCGAATGTCATCATCATTTACCTCCGCAGAGGGTTAGGTTTTTGTCAATAACATCAAGATTTCCGTGAATAACAACTTCATTCGTGGCCTTAAAGTGGTAAAGTTTGGGATTATGTTTGTTTATAAGATGTAACGTGAATTTGTAACTAGAACTTTGACTATTCCCTAAATTTTGCTCTTCCTCAAGTACTTTTGTGTCAGGACTCGAGCCGATAACACTACAGTAGCAGAGCATAATTGGTGTCTCACTATGGATTGAGTAGAGGGTAAATAGGTGAAACCATATCCTTTCGCAAGAATTGCTAAAAAAGCATAATCAGAAGTGGGATCATATATGGCGCCCGCAGTCTGACGCCAAGATCGGAAGATATTATCGCTGCTAGATTAATCTAATAAACTAATAGCTATAAAGGTTTTAAATTAAAAAACTTCCGAGTTATGTTTTGAATAATTAGGTTCTCAGTTTTTATTTTGAAATTATGGTCATTTTGATGTGCCTACTTTGTTTTGTTAGCCGCAGACAGAGTTTCTACTAAATTTAAGTTGTCAAAACTAAGAGACCATTTCAGTACCTAGATGAGACTTGTCCAATAGGTACAAGTCTAGTTTAATATATCTCAAAATAAATAACAACTCCAACTTTTCAATACCAAGCCATGAAGGCTTGGTATTGAAAAGTTGAAATAAATCGAAAGACCTTTTTATCGCACCTTAAAAAATGAAAACAAGAGGATCAATCGCCCCGTCGGGCGCCAAGATCGCAAGATACCCTCACTAGAACAGTAATCGACAGTAAAATCTCGAGTTAGATGGCACCGATACCAGTGAGTTACGGACGGACACAACACAGAACACGAAAACTTACTTGACGATGGAATGCACAGGACTGGCTAACGAATTGGTTACTGCTTTTTATACTGAGCGATATAATTTATAAGGCGTTATGTTTGTTTTAGTATTTGGGTATAAAAACTTTGAATTTACCCTAGAGCTTTTAAAAATGAGGGAGAAAAAAACAACTTTAAAACTCTAATTGTCTATTTATTTGATACTAAAATTGGAATGATTTTTTGAATATCATCAAATAACATTCAAATTACGAGGCTGCAATAAAGATTTATTAAAAAGGATTTTCTTCATAGTATCACACTTTTTGCGCTGGATGCGGGCAGCGCAAAATCGGTCATTGTGGAGATCCTTAGGGGAGGCCTATGTCCAGCAGTGGACGTCGATCGGCTGATATGATGATGATGATCACACTTTATTTGCTAGCTACCGCAAAATTATTGAAATTCTTCTCTCGTCTCTACCCGACAATACCTACCCTGCGAGTCTAGAACGGCCTTGCTAGATAGCCCTACCTTGACCTACTACAAAACCTGAAATACTGCTTTTCTACTGAACATAATGCTTTAGTTGCTGGCGAACCTGTGTTCTATGCATCCGGCCGATAGCAGCGCAATCATTGGTTTGATTTCAAATTTCAGTCTAGTTCTTTAATTATCTTTGAAAACTTACGTTTACGAGCCCTGCTACGCTTTCGTCTAGTCATGCGATATTTGGTGCTAAAAGCATCCAATTTTCTTTCTACAAGCGCGATAAGAAGCACCCAAAGACAGTGACAAACAATCGTCCAACAAAATTAATTAGTTAAACCTAGCCACCACTGACCTAATTGTCTATTCAGGCCCACTCGTGAACTGAAAGCCTCAAATGGCCTGGTTATACAGGCACCTCCCGGATAGACGCCGGCGTTACCCACTGAGGTCCGCCTACGTCTATTTATTACCCATCTTTTAGTCTTTTTTCCCCACCCCACCGGCCAGTCACAGATAAGAAGGACGTCAAAGTGGGCATTTAAAAATAAATTTGTCGAAAGTGATAAATGAAGGATATAACTTTTATTATTTCAAATTAAATTAACGATCCGAGCGGGCTCTACCTTTTCTCACATTAGGGACCTTATCTCGAATGATTGCTTCCATTACCTACAGGACGGACAGACGGACAAGTTGTTTTGTTCAGAGATAAAGAGATTAATGCGTAAAGCAATTAATTTTGATTGAGGTGTGTTTTATTAAGTAATTGTTTTTGTTCCCAATGTGGATTTGAAACGCTTCATGTTCTGATTTGAACACAATAAAGTTTTTCAGGTTCGTGTCTGTCTTGGTTAACGAAATGAAATCTCTCTTTGACAAATAAATAAATAAAAAACAATAGTAATAATAAATACTGCTGAACAATCCACACAGCATCATCATTTATTTTTATTACCTAAGACGATTCTCTTTATTTTTTATCTTCATGCCAAACAGAGTAAATAAACAATCATAGCTTTTTTGATACAAATACTGTAAAAACATCAGAGCGTTCATTAGCATCCACATAACGCTATTTCTACACACGCACGTGTAGGTAGAATTCTAAGGTTTGGCGTGAGTCGTTCCCACCGTTGGGTTTAATACACTTTCCGTGTTCCAGTTAACACCCTATAAATTGATTAAGGGTCAACACGTCAGCGGCGACGGTCAAAAGTTTTTTTTGAGGTGCGAGCCAGGTAACACAGCTGAGGATAATAGCAGCTTAATCACGGGAGATACGTTTTATTTAAAAAAATAAAATTTTAATCAACTACTTACTGGATCAAGGTGGTTCCCTGACCCAAACTAGCGCCGCCACCGATTTTTAACCGACTTCAAAAGAGGAGGTTATCAATTCATCTGTATGTTTTTTTTTTTGTATGTTAAGCGATATCTCCGCCAATTATGAACCGATTTAGAAAAATCTTTCACTATTGTATAGAAAACGATCCCAAAGGGGTCCCATAAAATGTATCCCCAGGGGATCAGTATTTATCCCGCAAAACTTAAAATAAGTGTAAAAGTAAGGGAATTTGAAGTCGGTTTATTGTTTTTGAAACACGCCATAATATATCGTATTATTACGTTCAACAAAGGAATATTTTAAAATCCCTTGGCCTGTTTGTAATACCTATCAAGCTTTTTTAATGCCTATGTAATAGTTTTATTTTGTATAGCTGAGGAAGAGGTGCGAGTTTGCACTTTTTGGCCACCAAACTCGGTTTTCGCATCTCCTCCTATGCTATAGGAAATAAAACTGTAACAGAGGCATTAAAAATAAGCTTATGGATTAACACAAACTGGCAAAGGGATTTTTGAAAATTTCTTTGTTTAACGTCATCATAACACGATAAAATAGGTGGCGGCGCTGATACAGTTTCAAACTTCAAATCATTTATTCGCGTAGAATATGGGTAGAAACCAAAGATTTATTGAGTAGTGTTTAAAAATTTGTATTGTGTAAATAAGTTTATTTCACCATAAAATTATTATTTTTGTGCCTGTTTGTAATTGTATTACGAAATATTTATTAGAATTACTCCTGTAAGAGATCAAGCTGTTTGTTTATGAACTAGCCAGGTAATATGTTACCTACTGCGACTATAGGGTTAAATAGTTTTTATCATTGAATTAAAAGGACGTTTTATTTATCTGATAAAATGAATAATTCTGGATAAGATAATATACAATTGAGAACTCCAAAAGGTTTCTGCATATTTCGAGCAATCCTTGTTATATTAGTTTTTCTTAGTATAGGTAACTGACTATACCTATAAAACCTAGTTTAATAAAGATTAAGGACATAGCCGTTGTCAATACATAAAGTGCTAGTAAACACGTGAAGTACATGGTGAGCCTGTACAGCGCTTAGAGCCAGGTACTTTTAACGGACCCGCAACGCTAAGGCTGGGCATTGAATGCGATGTTCTATGAATCTGATTTATATATCTGATATGAATATTCATTCACCATATTCATTCAGGTACCATACAAAATTCTTGAAAACATCTTTCACTTTCATCCATGACTTTCTCCATTTGGAATCAGCCAAATGGAGTGAACTAATTTCCTTCAGGAAATTGCGCCGCCGACTCCTATTTCCCTAAAAGCCTGTATCAGGCAACTTCTGATCATCAATCATAATACTGAGACTATATTATTTACCGATTCTCCCCTAATATTTTCCTTCTATTTTGCTTAAGTACTTACCTATCTTCTATTTGTTTGGATTGTGTGCGGGCACATTTTTTTATTTTTTTTATCACAAGCTTTTATTCGCCGACTTCTCTGGAGTGGTGGGCGAAGATCTGCCTGCGACACAGGAGGTTGCGGGTTCGATTCCCGCCTCGGGACAAATGTTTGTACGATCTGCAGATATTTGTTCAGGGTGTTCTGATCGTATCCTCCTACTAATATTATAAATGTGAAAGTTTGTATGGATGGATGTATAGATGTATGGATATTTGTTACTCTTTCACGCAAATACTACTGAACCGATTAGGCTGAAATTTGGTATGGGTATAGTTTGGGACCTGGAATAACATATAGGCTATTTTTATCCCGATAAAACGCGGGCGAAGGTGCGGGCAGTAGCTAGTGTATAATAAAAAAATATATCTATTTATGTACTCTGTTCTATTATTTATATATCAGCTATCTAGTACCCATAACACAAGCTCTGCTTAGATTGGGCTAGATGTTGTGTGAATTATCCAACATTATTTATTTATTTATATATTGTAGTACTTGAACTGTTCGTTAGTGTGAGATAAATCTTGCAACAGAATTTTAGACCAGTTATCCTCTACCGATTGAGCTGGGCATGTTTCAGTAAGTTCGGTGTCAATTCAATGACATGCTACCATAGAGCTGGTTTGATGATGGAGTCCGAAAGTGGCTGATAGGTTAAACAAAACGACTTAACTACGTCGTGTTTGGGTTCGTTGGATTTGTCTTCTGAAGCACTTTGGCCAGATAACAAAAAAGGTTGTTTTAAAAAGTTTTTATTAAATATAAAAAAATTGTTTATAAGCTTGTCGATCGACTGTAAAATCACATGATTAACATTGGCGTGAGTGCTGAGATGACTAATGAATAGAAGAGAATGGAAATAGAAAACCCTTTAACCCCGTTTAGGTGGGAATAATGATGATAATTGCTCTACTTAATTGCAGTTGAAAATATAACGGTAAGAAGTACAGACGAAACATTGGAACTGATGAAGAATAAATTGTCGTAGAGGAACTTTCTTTCTCTGAAGAAACCCCCGAAGACAGGACAGGAAGGCAGGAACCAAAGGGCTACCCAGCCAGCTTATATTACACATTTTTTTTTGTATGGATTACCGATGTATTACAGTCACACGTAAAATGTTCGTCAAACTAGTATTGCCACACGGAAGTTTAGAAAAATGTGAGTTTCACTGAGGTTATTCTAAAAAGGAAAATACCATATATCACACACGATATGGCCTGCGGCAATGGAAATGAAGTCAGCCAGTAATTTAGTTGAGTTCGGTGCATTTTGAACAAAAAAAGCGCGAGGTGACAATATAAATAACAATTTGGCCCACCCCGTTCGTGTGGTGAAACTTTACGTAGAAAACAGGTAACCAGTAGGCAGGGATGTCTCAGTCTGTAGGTGTAGGCAGTGCGCTGCACCCGGGCAGAGATTTAGGCGGAGTTACCACCAGAACAGAAGGGCGCGGGCGCATTCGAGAGCGCCGTCCTGGTGGTGACTATGGAGACGGCCTCTGCCGGTAGGTACTTGAATGAGCGATAAAACCTGAATAAACATACATAAAATCAAACTCTTATTTCGTTTTTCCTTCCAATGTCAAGAAAATACGAATCAAATAAACAGAAATTGGTTCTCAAGAAGAAGCCATGAGCGCGAAAAATTGATGAGTAGTCTCTCTTGGGAATGTAAACTTTAAAGGCTTAAAAAATATATGTATCTCGGATAGTGGTGGTTGCGTCTTACGTGCAGTAAAAAAACTCAAAACCTCGCTCTTATAACAACTAAAAAACCCTAGTAGTGGTTGCAAAAACCTAAAACTTTAGTTTCATCTCATGTGCCGGTCGCCTGTTTCCAGTGTTAGCTCATCCACGGTTCGCCCGGATTAGCATAAGAATGCAGCATCAGAACGCCTACGACCACAATGTCCCTCGTTGTCTGTTTATACGTCGAATTTAATTTTGATTTACGGCCATACATACAATTGTAAGTAAAACATTTTTTGTAAATGAATGTTGGTCTGTTGGTCCCGACACACGTCATCGGTGACTGTGACTGTACCTTTCTAGAGATCATTGTACTACCCTTCCACGCCCCATTGTTTGCATTAGGGCTTTCACAGTGCAGTGATTGGGGCGCAAAATGGGCAGCAGTTCGATTTCTGAGGTGTAGACGTCATAAATCAAACGAGAATTACATCTACAACCAAACTAAAGTCGGCGGCACAGCCCGTCGTCGTCGGGTTGATCCGAAATTTTGGTGTATGAATATCGCATACAGCCGATAGTGTTTTGTCAACAGCCCGCTGACTTTGGTGTGCGAGGTTTAGACTAAGCCAGAAACGCTGGCGCCAACCCTCAGACAAGCCTGCGCTGGCCTGGCCCGTGTTGTTTAGATGAGGCGAACTGAATCAATTTCATTCCTGGATTATTCTTGTGGTGAGTACACGTTTTGTTCTACGGATATGCGCCAGCGACTGGCGCGATGCGTCTACACGCGTCCTCGCACTGGTGTGGGGGTTGCGGGGCAAGCGGGCGGAGGTCACTGACTTGAAAAATAGGCCGGAGCTCTATTCCCACCAGTACTGGCAGCCAGCGCTGGCTTGTCTTGAAAAACTGTTTATACGAGGCAAATAGTAATCTAGAACTGGCTTCGTCTAAACCGAGCCGACTCTATAAATGTTTCATCCAGCGTTATGTTCTTATACATAGAGTAAAAACTTGCTGCTGTCTTTCTTATATACATATATTTATTTTAAGCATTGCTGTCCCGCTGGGCAACGGCCTCAAGCGTTATGTGATCAACAGTAAAAAATCTCGATACCTATTTGTTTACAAATAAATTGTAATTTTTTTAAATGTCCCACTAGTATTTCATAGTACATATTCCTCTGCCTCTTCTACGAAATCAAGGCAAATTAACTCAAAAAGTGACCTTATTCTTTATACTTACTAGTAAACAAAATCTTCCTTCTATAAATAAAATATATTCGAATAAATGAGTAAAATACCCTTTAAGAATAACTATAATATAACTTAATTATATTTGAGCTCTTTAAAACCCACATAAATCACGAAGGACGTTATTGGACCCAAAGTGCTTCTTAAGATTCGTTTATGCAAATAATCGAATTTTATTATTTGTTTGTTTTATTTTTATTTGCATAAATATCACCCGAACAAATGAATTGGGGGTACGCTTGGATTTGTCGTAATGTTATAAATGAGGGTTAATAAGACCAGTTAATTATCTTGAGTAAAAATTAATTATGGAAGATCATCTTTATGTGTTTATTTTTATTGGATTTGGACATACTTGATATTTGCAAAAGGCAAAAGCGTGGGTCGAGGAATGTATTCTAATGTAGTTATTAAGATAAACTTAGGTTAGTCACATACCTACATAACTTTAAGGTATTTATTTTAATTCGCATTGCTTTACCAAAGAAATATCGTAATTTTGCTAAAATGTATCTCATGAGAACTGATTGGACTTATGGGATGTAAATAAAGTGAGTATATCTTATTCCAGGTCTAGACCTAAATCTATGCAAAATTTTATTCCGAACCGTTCCGTAGTTTTGGCGTGAAGAAGTAACAAACATAGGTACTTACATCCCATTCACCGTTGGCGTTAAGAATAACAAACATTTATGGGATATAAATAAATTATGTGTTATTCCAGGCTAGACCTGGATCTATGAAAAATTCAGCCCGATCCGTTCCGTAGTTTTGGCGTGAAGAAGTAACAAACATAGGTACTTACATCCCATTCACCTTTGGCCTGAAGAATAACAAACATTTATGGGATATAAATAAAGTATGTGTTATTCCAGGTCTAGACCTACATCTATGAAAAATTCAGCCCGATCCGTTCCGTAGTTTTGGCGTAAAGAAGTAACAAACATAGGTACATCCCATTCACCGTTGACGTAATGAATAACAAACATTTATGGGATATAAATAAAGTATGTGTTATTTCAGGTCTAGACCTACTTCAATATATCAGCCCATACACGTCCACTGCTGGACATAGGTCTCCCCCATACGACGCCACAAATAGCGGTCCTGAGCCGCCTCCATCCATCGACTCCCTGCGACCGCTACGATGTCGTCGGTCCATCGAGTGGATGGTCTCTTATGTAGGGGGGGTTTTGCCATAATCACCACGCTTGGCAGGCGGATTGGTGATCGCAGTGTTTGTGTTGAAAAATACTCAAAAGGAAGCTGCTGCCCTTCCTCTGGTAGGTTCCCTTAGTCGGCTCTTACGACATCCACGGGTTGAGTTGGAGGGGTCGATATTCGTACGCCGCGGCCCCACGGCCTAGACCTACTTAGACCTACTTACCTCTATGAAAAATTCAGCCCGATCCGCTTCGTAGTTTTGACGTGAAGAAGTAACAAACATCCCATTCAACGATGGCGTAATGTAAATAAAGCATGTGTTATTTCAGGTCAAGACCTAAATCTATGCAAAGTTTCAGCCCGATCCGTTTAGTAGATTTGGCGTGAAGAATTAACAAACATTAAGTACATCCCATTCACCCACCCAAACTTTCGCTTAATACTAAGTGTGATTTACAAACATTGCTCAAGAGATGATGATGAATATCGGTAATATTCATCCTCCTTAATAAGTAAAAAATAGATAAAATGTATCGCACTTAATTAGCGCCTTCCATTATCTAAACAGAATAAAACCAAATATCACACGACACTGCTCAGTGTTAATACGCATTTAAGATAATATATTAAACCATACAAAAATATATGTCCACCTAATAAATCGTGCTGGGCGTTATCTTATTTCGGACAGTAAGGGCCGATAAGCGACAGCCTTTACCTGAGAGAAACCTACAAGGTTTACGTTAAGGTCTGGTCACCCAGTGTGAGTAAAGTTGGCTAGAGACTGGGCCCACACGCAACGCTACGTACTATACTATCTATGCGATTACGCAATGTGGGAAACGTCCGATAGCATGGCGTACGATAATTGTCTCTCTAGCTAGGCCATCTGTTTTCATACAAAATCAAGCGTCCAGATCTCTTAATGAGTTGTATATCATCATAAGCCTGTACTTATACGTCCAGTACTGAAGATAGGCCCCTCCCAAACGACTCCCCGAATAGTGGTCCTGAGCTGCCTCCGTCCAACGACTCCCTGCGACCGTTACAATGTCGTCGGTCCATCGAGTGGGAGTTCTTCCCATACACTGCATACATGACTAATTTGTTACTATAATTATAGTTTTATTAAACTTAATTATAAAAAAATATGGCTTAATATTTATAAGTTGCTTAAGTCTTGTTAGTAAAATACGCCAAAGAACGTGCACTAAGAACATATTATACGAGTCAATACATTTCGCCACCAATTGGATATTTGTTATTCCAAAAATCTAAGTTCCTCTCAGCTTATATAGGTATTTGTTCAGGTAGTATATGACTTGATTATGCGACTGGTCTATCATAGAGTCTAGCTAGGTTGATTCAACCTTGATAATTTTCACATAATCTGTCATATGTGAGGTGATCTGTTCAGTAAAATACCCTTTTCATACTTCCTGAATTTGCTTAAAACTTAAGGTTTTCGTTATTATAGTGCCTCCTCGGGGTAATCTCAAAGAAATTTCATGAAATTCCAAAAAAAATACGATTTTTTTTGGATAAACTTCAATGTTTCCCCTGTACGTGGAGCTAACGGCGCTAGAGCCGGAGGAATTCTCTAAGATTTTCGACTCATCGGGTACTTGATTTCGTGGCGTAGCGGTTAGCGCAGTCCTGTATTGAGGAGAAGGTCACGGGTTCAAGTCCCGCCGAAATCGTAAATTTTTGAGATCGTATAGTTGCTTAAAACTTGTCAAACTACTCGAAATTCGTGACGCATTGTGAACGGGGTGAGCCAAGCTACTGTCTCACATGCATATAGAGGCAAGTTGGTATCAGCCTTACTGTCTGCATGCATAGTGAGCTCGCCCTGTGTACCCAAACCTTTACCATCTTTATTCCAACTGGTAACTTAAACTTTATCCGTTTGGTGATAGAGACTTGTAAGTTTTCTGAACGGGCGCGAGTTGGGTTTAATCGCCGTTGCATCTTAATTTACTTGTCTTGTATTGTGGAAGACGGTCGGAGCCGCCAACTTTATCTCTTCAGGTGGTCAAAATTGGAACTAAGAACGTTCCGTTTCCTCTCATTATTAGAAATTAGCGCGGCCATGGCTTCGCACGCCTTTTACGAGGATAAAAGTTATCTATAAATGTTATTCTAGATCTAGAACTATATCTCTGCAAAAGGTCAGCTTGATCCGTTCAGTATTTTTGACATTGTCTTCGCCTAAACATCTCACAAGTTCACAACAAACTTTCGCTTTTATTATATTAGTAGGATAGTGACCACTAGCGCCACTCTCAAGTGAAAATATAAGTTGGTAGAAAGAGTTGGTTTGACATAACCTAACCCAGTGAGGACCGCCGAGGTTTCGTATTTAATATATGTGGAGATATATTAGCCTAATTGTGTGCGTGTCGGGTAAATCACGCTGGTAATGTTAAATATACGTTTTATTATCGTTGAATTGTATTAAGTGACTAGTTTTAGACGTTGGGTGGCAAAGGCCTTTCTTAACACATTGAGTGCCACCTAAATACGGGCTGTTCTATACCTTGGGCGGGAGCTCGTTGCGCAGAAAAGGTTGCCCTGGTTTCGGGACACATCGTTACGTTTTGTCAGTGAACGCACTAATAACGTCTCTACGTCTAGGGCAGATGGGCAGTTTTTATGGTGGTAAGGCATTCATGCGGAGCTGAGACCTTTTTGCTGCTGTAACACAGTCTGTTTTTTTTAAACATTTCGTGCAATTGTTTTTCTCGTACTATCAGTAACTTTGTTATTTTAAAATTGTATTTTAGGTATGTCTGTTTTGTACTGCAGCAGCAAATAAAAGAGTGTCTATGATCAACATCAAGCGGACGGTTGTTAAAATAACCAAAAGCATAGTGTCAGAAGAGTATACACGATAAACATGACGACGTTCGCTTATATACGAATCATAAATACATAACCTATTAGAAATTCACGTCATTTTAACTCTCCTCTCTTCTCTGCTATGGTAGAATTCGAGCATAAAGTTTGTTTGTTTTTCTCGGCATTAGGTTTGTGAGATTCATTTGATTATTTTGTTGTAATAAATAAATAGGTCACTTACCAGATTGACAAATTCCTGGAAGGTGATGGCGTTGCTCGAAGAATTCTGCGCTTTGTCCAGGAGAATCTGAAAGGGCAGTGAATACAGGCTGATAATTAGATGAATCAGAATTTTACTAATTTATTCATAAGTAGTAAATTCTAGTGTAGCGAGACTTCCAAGAGGACTAGATAACTTATGTTGTTAACAACTACGTAGGTAGGTACTTATGTAGATGATAAATAATATACCATTATTATTTATTATTAATATTATTTATTATTAATATATATAATATATGAGTAATAAATAATATACCCATAGCTTCTAATAACCAGTAAAGACCACCCAATGAAATGTAGGAGCTCTAGTCAGTAGCTCAGTTATTTCTTCTAGATCTCAAGAGAACCGTTGCAGTCTAACAAGGGTAGCAAGGGTTTTTTGAATCTAAGCGAAAATTAATAATAATTTCTAAATGCGCATATTCCAACGAACGCGCGGGGAACGAAGGTCCGCCCGCGAGGCAAGAGGTTGCGGGTTCGATTCCCGCCTTGGGGCATTTTTGTACGATCTGCAAATATTTGTCTAGAGTGTTATGGGTATTTTCGATCGTCGCGGTGGTGAGTCGTTGGATGGAGGCTCAGGACCGCTATTCGTGGCGTCGTTTGGGGGACGCCTATGTTCAGCAGTGGACGTGTACGGGCTGATGATGATGATAAGTGTATCAGTATATCAGTATGTATCAGTCATCTAGTACCCATAACATAAGCTATGCTTTGCTTGGGGCTAGATGATGCTGTGTGAATTGTCCAGCATTATTTATTTATTTGTCAGCTCTACCATACTCTACCAATTGTTTTTAGCTCACCTCTCGTTTGTGATGTGAGACCTGTGCTATAAAATCGGGATGCTGTAGTGTCTGTATGAAGTCTGGCCACGGGATCTCGCCAAATCCTTCTGGATCGAACTGAAACATATTAAAACATAAGCTAAACCTGGCTAAACCATTTTAAATACAAAAGTTTTAAAATGGCACATTAAACCGCCTCGCTGATGCGCAGAACATGGGGCAGTACCAACACCATCCTACAGGTTGTAGGCAGCAAGTTTGCTTCACCAATTATGCAGTCTTTCAACAGGGTCCTAACTGTTTAGGCTCCTTGGGTTGGGATTTTGTTGAATGGCTGCAGAACTCTAAATAATGACATAATTTACTTAATTTTATATGTTATTATTTTTATTTTAATTTTAATTCAAATTTTGATTTTAATTTTATTGTAACTGTTTGGTGTATGTACCTACTTAATTATGGACAACACGTCTGAATAAACAACTTTTTATTTATTTTATAAATCGGGAGGTCTGTACCGAGAACTGGGCAAAAGCCAGATCAGGCAGGTCATAAAGATTGTTATTAAAATTATAATGTAATAAAAAGATAGTGACAGTAACTGTTCCAGAAACTATTGGTGGAACTATGGGACCTAGTGCGGGGGGACCATAGTAATATCTACAGTAGATGTGTATTTTGTATTCCTAACTAATATTATAAGCGCGAAAGTGTGTTTGTTTGTTAGTCCTTCCTTCACGCCCGCCCTAATTAAGCAACCAATCGACTTGAATTTTAGCATAGAGTTAGTTGAAAGGATAGAGACATAGGCTACTTTTTATCTTGGTAAAACATCAAATTCCCATGGGAGATTTACGGAAAAAAAGACCTTTTTATCCCCGTAGAAATGTGAAATACGAATTAAGCTCAGGTGAAACCGCGGGGAACAGCTAGTGGTAAATAAATGAATTTCGTATTTGATCGCGATAAAGGATCATTCCAATGACATTATACTCGTCTAGTCTATTTTAGTTGAAATATTTGACCCAGGACAATTAACTAAGCTCGACTGGTATTGATATGGACCAGTTGAGCTATCTGTAGTTTGTTTTCAACAGTCTGCATTTAGCTCAAATGTTTTAATTGTAAATAATAGTTTAATTTGTTTATATTATTTGATTGTTATTTTCTTTGTCAATAAAGAATTACAGATTATATTAACTAAGTAATTCAAGGTTGTCTGGTAGAGATCTCTCGTGAGCGATAAGACCGCCAATTGTCACATTTTTTTATCAAATTGTATGTAAACTGTTTTGTTATGTGTGTAATAAAGCATGTTCTATCTATCTATCTAATTTCACTGATCAAAATAATAAAGCAATCCAAGCCTACAGCAAGATGCACCTACCCCGTCACGGTCACATCCTAATAAACCCCTAATAGTGATTTCACGTATCATCCCCATAACACGCGCTACTTTATAACTTCACACGTGCTTCGGAGAACGTTTCATAAAACAACCGCCGGACAAAAAACCGCAGATTTGAAGACTACAGATTATCTGAATGGGCTACGTTGCTACGTGACCATACCTCGTTTATAGGTGTACGTTTGATCCACGGGTGCTACCGCCTTTTATTATTATTTTATCTGGATAAACTTTTATAGGCTTCCTACCCCGCTTCTGTACATTTAAATCAGTAAAAAACAAAGATTCCGTTGAAATCTGTTTCCGAATCGTAAAAGTTTTTGAGATATGATAATTTTACACCTGTGTTTTACGAATTAATATGTTCTGCTGTCATAACATAACTTATCGTTATCAGGTAGGTAGGTTTAAAATTTTACAAGTTTGTCTAAAGTATTTTATTTATTATTATTTTATTGTGTGGTGTGTAGGGAATGCAAATACTCACCCGATCGAAGAGTAGGCGCCATTTCTGAAAACGGAAATAAAATTGTTAGAATTATGAAATAAGAAAACACGTAGCGCCATCTTGCAGAGGCCGTTTTAACTATAAGTAATCACCAAGTAAGTTTGCAATGGCACAGTAATGGGTACCTACTTAGTTTTATCGGAATTATGAAATCTAAAACGAATTATGTAACTAAATTCTTTCAATTACAGTTCCCGAGTGCTACACAGGTTACGTTTTATCTTGGTACCGTATAAGCGAAGTCGTAAACAGAAGCTAGTAAATACCCTATATGATTTCAGTTTGGAACTACCCTGCGCTATATTTGTGCTCTAGGAGATATTATTATGGTAGGTAGAGCAGCTCTACCATACCTACTGCCCTTTTTCTGGAGGACCCATACGCACAAAATGTCTGCAACACCTACCAGGGCTATACAGAAACTCCGATACCGAGACATCGACACTACACAGAATCGGACACAGATACGCGCGAAATTCAAATATCTTAGCAGTTCTTAATATTTTCTGCGTTCTGCATATAACTCCCAGAAAATTAGTTTTCCTTTAATTGCAGGCTTATTTACTTTGAACCCATGTTACAATAAAAGTACGCTTACGTAATGGACCTTGTGGTGATAATGTTGATTTTTAGTACTAAATTTATTAATTTCTCCAAAAGTCGGGACGAATCTAAATTCGTTAAAACGTGGGTTGAGGATTCATGAATGATCGTACCTATGTGGCGTAGTGGGCAAAGATCCGTCTGACATTAGCCATCCCCATAACACAAGCCATAACACATACCACAACCCATAACACCAGCCTCGCTTACCGCCCGCGCCCTAAGGCTAGATGATGCTGTGTGGATTGTCCAGCATTATTTCTTTATACTCACATCATGCATCAACTCCCTCCGTATTTCCGCCTCATCCAGCTCCGAGCCAAGATCCGTATGGTCCGTGTCATAAATCGGCTCCGCCGCGCGGGATAGCGATCCCAACGAATCCCTCGCAGAGGCCAGAGATCCCGTGACGGTCGGAAGCACGCCTGCCTCGATCCCTGACTCCATCGAGGTGTTGTTTGAGATGAGTGAGGCTGTGGTGACAGGCGGGCGGGTTTCTCCCGACTGCTGCCGACCACTGCCCACCCAGACCGACATCGTCCTTGCAACAGCATCCACTCCACGATTGAAGCGCTAAGCAGCTCAGTTGAGCAAGGCTTCGAATGATATTAAAGATTTACTTGCTAAACATCGTCTTGGGTTTTCTTCGTCTAAATGAGTTACCTTGTCGTATCTCTTTACGTCAATGTTATGATTAAAACTCTGGTCAGTTCTGGTACTTGACAGACACAGTTTTCATGTCTTTTAGTTGATTATCTTCGATCAGACCTTTATGGACAGGCGATAAAATGGATAAAATTGGACAAATTGGTCAGTTTCTGGACGATACATTTTTCTGGACTTATAATTGGACATCCATAGGACAATTTACTATACATAAAAAAGTAGAGAAAATGGGTGAAATGATTAAGGCACCTTGTTTGTATTGCTTCGTTAGACCTGAAACAAAACCATTTAATATTATACAGGGATGTACTATATGCTTTTTCAAGGTAAAATAAACCCACATGCACACCCACGTCTATAAAACTGAGTTCACTGAAGTTTACGTGAGGGAGAATTTCGCATGAACGAATATTATGAAGCATTATGCAATTCCGCGCAGCGAGATAGGCAATCAGCTGAGGGAGGAAAACGTGAGCGGAGCCAGAGGGCTTCAACCCTCTTGACGTCGCCATAGCAACGGACCGCAATTATATACCCCACTTAGCACGTTTCTCGCGGGCGGGCGGCAGCGGCGGCGGTGCGGCGCGGGGCGGCGGCGGTGGCGGTGCGATACGTTTTTATCGATGCAGGTAGTGTGGAACCAGCCTTACATTCACCTACCTATTTACTTTCGTACGCCTTTTAACCGCGCGCATAATTTTTACCTTGCTTTATATAATATTTATGAAGGTATGTACCATAAGTAATGTACGTACACCTAAGTATTTATTGGGGTAGGTGGCTTTTTTATTTATTTACCAACTTAAAATAATATTACATCGAATTTTTATTTTTAGGTAGGTACTCAGGTAAAAACCTACCTGAGTAAAAATATATTCATCATCCTACTTCGATAGGTACAATCTCTAGGGTACAATGTACAACTAGGGTAATGGTTCCTATCCTACCTACTTACTCGTATGGTTAGCACGATAAATAAGTAGGTAGGTGCTACCTGCATGTGGAATTTAGTACAACTATAATATAATGTGAGTATAATATATTAAATAACATAAATGTATTAATATTTTGTAGATGCTTACAGCTAGGCATATTTGTATATACATACATAATATCAAACGTACCTTAGTGAAAATCAAAGTTGTTGTAGAATTGATTAAAAAAATACAGAATGTTTGTGCAATGAAAGTATATACCTATTGTGAAAATTTTGATAAAGGTCTGTTTACTTATTAAAACTAATTTAAACAATTAGATAAGGAATAGAAGCTAGTTTTTATTAAAGGTTTTCCTACCTATTTTTACATTTGTTTACATAAATTATTAATTTGCCGCGCCGCCGAATGAAAACAGCCTGTAGGCAGGCAATCACAGCCAATGTGCACTTACCTTTACAATTTTCTCTATTGTTACACTTCACTATCATAAAGTGGGAACACATGTGGCTTCATTTCTTAAAATTATTCGTATGTTTCGTGTCAAGAACACATTAGGCCTAAAAACGCGGTGGGCATTTGTCT
The DNA here is from genome assembly GCA_947859395.1 of Eupithecia insigniata. Lineage (NCBI taxonomy): Eukaryota > Metazoa > Arthropoda > Insecta > Lepidoptera > Geometridae > Eupithecia > Eupithecia insigniata. Next base: position 10,493,219 of record OX401999.1, on the reverse strand, counting down.
AAACGTCAAAACACTTGCTACTGTCTCTAGTGAAAGTGTTCATTACGGTGGCGGCGGCGGCGGCGTCCAGCATTTTGCGCATGCGTGTTCTTTTCCCATTCAAGCACAAGGGATGCATCATGCATGCCATGAAATATGCAACGTGCGCTTTTGTTTGTACGTGACGTGACCCTCTCATGTGACTAGTAGAGGTAAGTTCCATAGATCCTGTGTACATGACCTAATTTCTGCTTTAGCTTGTGAATTCCTATACCTACTCAAATTTGTTACTCTGTATAGTAAAGCTTAGCCCCTTGAATAAAATGTATAGCAAACTGTCTCGAGAGACTTCGTTTTGCTAGAAAGCCAATGGTGGCAGGTTGGATTTTCATTGGAAGCACGTTGAAAGGTGGAATATAAATTAGCACACCCTAAATATATCTAATATAATATAACCCGGCGCGGCGGCGGCGAAAATCTTGATCGAAGTGAAACAAAGATAATCTCCTTCTCCTTGATATCATATTGTGAAAACATACACAATAAAAAAAAAAGTCCAAAACAGCGAACCCATATGCATCTTTGCCGACCTTCTTGTCTGGGTGGCAGTCAGTGTCAATATCAAAGTCAGTCTAACATTTTTCAAAGTTGCCAACTATGTCTTTTCATATTTACTTCTAGCGTAAGAAAATTTTTGTATCGCTATAATTTTTGCTAACTAAAAATAGAACTAATTTTAACTAAAAAAATAGTAATGAAAACTAGAAACTAGTAATGCATATCATCTTATTTAATGGTCTTACAGAACTATTCTTTACAAACATTTCACATCGAATTTGACTTGAATATAGCATAGGATCTCCAACACTAACATCATACAAATAAATATTATTTTAATGTAATAGTTATTACGATAGTTAGGTAAAAATAAAACCAGTCAAGTGCGAGTCAACATGCATACGGAGGGTTACGTATCATCTTGCAAAGCTATTTGGCAGAAGAAATCCTAAAAATTGATTTATTTAGTGGAACGAAAGTAAAAGCGAAATGCCAACATGATGCGGTCACTAATCCAAAGTACCATGTAAGAGTAATACTACCCACTCCTTCTATTATAACTTAGAATAATTTATGTACTTTGCAAGCCTTGTTCTGGAAAACCACACATATAATTTTTTTTATCATTTTGCCTAGATTTTTGAATCTGAATCATTTGAAATAGATATTTTGAATTTGAGGGCATCTCTTTCTTTACCATGCAAACTAAGCGAGACCTTAGACCCAGAAAGATAGCTAACGCGCTTGCAGTGTAAAACCACTAAGGCCAAAATGCACATATGAGTTGGAAGCACTGAGAATTCGCATAATCTGTCATGTCAAACTACTTTCAAAACAAAAATGTCAATTTTGTCAAAATGAAAACAATCCAATCGTGCTTGTTTTGTTTTTCTTTTCGCGAACGTCCGTCGTCGTTGTGTCGAAGGGAATTTGCAAATAGAAATTCTCAAAATTATGTAAGAGTGCTTCGTTATTTATACACTTCGTTGCTGTAAATTATTGCAGCGAATTATTATGCCTACTGGCCGAGCTGTGTTTTTGTTGCGGCGTTTGTCGACTGGGGATAACAGATTCAAAGGAATAAGTTTGAATCAGACTACTAACAAGGAAGCTTTGGTAGGGAATCCCGCGTGCAATCATAGGGATCTGGGATTAACTAAAAGGTAATACTTAATGTACTATCAATCCTTATTTAGAGACCAGGAAGTCTGGAGGTACCAATATTATCTAACACTCACATCATATTGTTATATGACCTTGTTTTTGTTTACTGGTTGTGTTTTCCATTTAGACTAGAGAAGGTAACTGTTATGAATTATTCAGAAGGGTCTATAAACTCATTATCTCATAGGTGTATGGTTGTAAAGTGTCTCCTTGAACAGTTGGTCCTTATTAATAATTTGGAGAGTGGCAAATAAATTCTAACGCAACTCTAAGGGTGTTTTAAATCTTTACTCATATATATTTTGCTGTAAGACATACATACAAATATTCTAGTCACATTAATTCATTCTTCATGGATTTTGACACCATTCAAAATACGTCCTTGTTTTACAGATCTTTTGACCAATACTTGTCTGGACTCCGTCTATAAAATATTTCAGTATCAGATTGACCTTGTCAAATAAAAACAGTCAATAAGTTGATAAGGTTAATGTAATTTCCTTGTATTATCTTATGTTTGCCTTGCTTGTAAATAATAGTTCACTTGTCCAACCTATTTATAAAAATGTAAACAATGAAGTAAATATTTAAAATGACTATCAACTATTTACAGGCTATCAACATTCGCTCATAACAATATACCTGTACCACCACGCTCAAGAAGTTTAAGTGAGACGGCAATAAAAATGGCCACTGCTAGTCCTGATGCACACATTGAAAAGCCAAAACACACAAATGCTCTAGTTTCTGAAAAGTCCCCCTATTTACTCCAACATGCACACAACCCAGTGCAATGGTACCCCTGGGGCCAAGAAGCCATTGACAAAGCTAAAAAAGAAAATAAACTCATCTTTCTTTCTGTTGGGTACTCTACTTGTCATTGGTGCCATGTGATGGAGAAGGAGTCATTTGAAAATGAAGATATAGCTAAGATCATGAATGAACACTTTGTAAACATCAAAGTAGACAGAGAGGAGAGGCCTGATATCGACAGAGTGTACATGTTGTTTGTGATGGCAACCAGTGGCAGTGGTGGCTGGCCAATGTCTGTATTTCTAACTCCAGACTTACGTCCAGTCACAGGAGGAACATATTTTCCTCCAGTAGACAAGTATGGGAGACCAGGCTTCAAAACTATCTTGCTCTCTTTAGCCACCAAATGGAAGGATAACAAGCAACAGTTTATGAGTGCTGGCACAAGCATCATTGAAGCATTAAAAAAGCTTGTTATTGCTGATTCAGAGAGTGCAGCAGTCCCTGGTGAAAGTACTTGGGAGAAAGGTGTAAGCAAATACATGGCCTCCTATGAATCACATTTCGGAGGATTTGGAACTGCTCCAAAGTTCCCTCAGGCCTCCGCTTTCAATTTTCTGTTTCATTACTATGCAAGAGACAAAAATCACGATGTAGGAAAGAAATGCCGAGACATATGTCTTTATACACTGACTAAAATAGCGAATGGCGGCATTCACGATCACATATCTGGCGGTTTTGCCAGATATTCGGTGGACAACGACTGGCATCTGCCTCATTTTGAGAAGATGCTCTATGATCAAGCCCAACTAACAATTTCGTACACCGACGCTTTCCTAGCGACTAAAAGTGAATTCTATGCAGATGTTGTTCGCGATATAATTAAGTACGTGAACAGAGACCTACGACACGAATCTGGTGGGTTCTACAGTGCTGAAGATGCTGACTCCTACCCATATGTTGGTGCAAAAGAGAAAAAAGAAGGAGCATTTTGTGTATGGGAATATAATGAGCTGAAAGCACTGCTTGATGGCAAAGAAATCAACGGTATTTCATACTTTTCTGTGTTTGCCGACTACTTCACCGTGCAAGATGATGGGAATATAGATCCAGAAAACGATCCTCACGAAGAATTGACAAACAAAAATGTTCTCATCATTTACAACACTAAGGAGGAAACAGCTAAGAAATTCGGTTTAACACTGGAGCAATTCGACAGCGTGATTTCGGAATGTGTCGGAATTGTGTATGAGGCGCGTCAGAAAAGACCAAGACCACACTTGGATACCAAAATGCTTTGTTCTTGGAATGGTCTGATGATTGCTGGTTTAGCACGGGCCGGTCAAGGTTTAGGCGAGAAGGAGTATGTCGACGATGCTATAAAAACTGCAGAGTTTATTAAGACACACCTTTACGATGAGTCTACAAACACGCTGTTGCATTCCTGCTATAGAGCTGATGATGGATCTGTCACGCAAATGTAAGTTTTAATCAGCAAAAACAGCAAAAGAATAATTAGATTGCTTTAAAAAACTAAAAATCGACTTCAAATTCCTTAGTATTTATACTGTTTTTAAGTTTAGCGGGACAAAAACATAGGGGTTAAAAATATAGGTCCACCATCATTCATTCTCCATACAATAGCGAAATAATTTTCCAAATCAGTCCAAAATTGACAGGGAAATCATACAGCCGAACATAGAACCTCCTCCTTTTTTAAAGTCGGCTAAAAACTAAAGGCCTGTTCAGAGAAACGGTATTCGCTATCCAGCGGCAGCGAAAGCATAGTGGATGAGTTGACGCACGAAACCAAGCGAAATATTTCACTGTCGCTCTGGGTAGCAAATACACGTAGATCTGAATACTTTCAATAGGCCACCTATATTATCGTATTATTAAGTTAAACAAAGGAATTTTCCAAAATCCCTTGGCCAGTTTGTGATACCTATCATAAGCTATTTAAATGGTATTCGTTTTTTTTTGTATAGCTTGGGAAGAGATGCGGGGTTGCACTTTTTGCCACCACACTCGGTTTTCGCATCTGTTACTAAACTATACACTATTAAACTATTACAGAGGCATTACAAAAAATCTTATGATAGTTATAACTGGCCAAGGGATTTTGTAAAATTAATTTCTATAAAGTAATAATACGATAAAATAGGTGGTGGCGCTAGTTTGGGTCAGGGAACCACCTTAAAACTAAATTTATATTACGGCGCTAGAGTCCGTAAGGAATTCCCAAAGATTTTCTTGTTGGGTACTTGATTTCGTGGCGCAGTTGATTTGCGCAGTCCCGTATTGAGGGGGAAGTCGCTGATTCAAATCCCGCCGAAATCAATTTTCGGGATATCATTTAATTTCATTAAATTTATATTTCCAGAGAAAAACCAATCCATGGTTTCTTGGACGACTACTCTTACCTGATCAAAGGTCTACTAGATCTGTACGAGGCGTCTCTAGAATCGCGTTGGTTGAAATGGGCCCGCGAACTGCAGGGCAAGCAAGATGAACTGTTCTGGGATAAAGAGAAAGGTGGATATTTTACTTGCTCGACTGGAGATGACAATGTGGTGTTGCGGCTGAAAGAAGGTTAGTTATCTTTGATTTACCTTATTTTTTAAATATATTTTTTTCTTAACGATTTCATCGCCCATGACGCCCATGCGCCTCTGTACCTACGGCGCGGCGGCAGCGTGCACGTTTGGGCGCACGAGACTGGGCAGAGAATGCGTTAAAATATACCTCAAGCTTGTCCTAAGATCGGCGTTCCCTATTCGAATGGACCTACGCCATAATCGATATTTACATACAAGCTCCAAAATCGCACTATCGATAGCGAAAGAAGTTAGTTTTACCATCAAACGACTGATCGAACGACACGTGTTCTCGTCGAAAGTTTAATTACTTATGTTTCTTATAAATTAATGCAGCCCTTCAAAAAATGACAACCCCCAAATGTTACATTACATGTAATTTGGGGGTTGTAATTTTTGATCAAATTTGCATTTGTGAAGAATACACATTACCACTGTGTGTTGTGTAATTACATACTTATGAGCCACATAAATAAAAAATAAAATAAAAATTATCTTTACTTGAGTAACGTACATATTACACAATTTCATGTTAATATTATGAACATGAAATTGTGTGAAAACGATAATACGCGCAAAAGATAAGCAACTGTGTCGCGAGCATTAACGCCCTCCTCCAAATGCAAGATTATAGAGTTCCTTAAATTACTATTAGTCCTAGAAATTATACAAAAAATAAGTCTATTATACACTAGAAAAAAAAAAATTATATGCTTCTGATGCGTTACGTGCGTGACACAACACTTCATAGTGTGTTTCAAGCGTTAATGTAAAATTTAATTCTGATTTCAGACCAAGACAGCGCTGAACCATCAGGCAACAGCGTCTCTTGCCACAACCTCCTGCGTCTTGCCGCGTACGCAGATAAAAGCGCATTGCCGGAGGCGGGCGAACCGCAGCGGGAAATGGCCAAGCAACTACTGCAGGCCTTCGCCAAAGTACTCAATGATACGCCTACGTCGTTGCCTGAGTTGATGTCGGCGCTTATGCTGTATAGTGATTCGCCTACCCAGGTAGAACTATGTGACCATGCTTCTACATTATAGGTATTGTGTATTGGTAGAGTCATATGAATAGACAAGACCAGAGCGGAAACATCCGTGCCGGACCAGCTGAAGGTCGCGATAATCGGCGACGCCCGTGAGCCCAACTGAGATAGACTGAGTATTTGTTTAACTTGAAGGGTAATATCGCGACCTTCAGCCGATCCGTCGTGGAAGTTTCCGCTTTAGTATGTTTTTGTCTACTCATATGGTAGAGTCTACATTTCCTATCCATCAGCCTATGCTAGTCTGTTCTTGGACATATCCTCCAATAATAAGCCCTTCATAGTCCGATCAAATAATAAAGGTCCTCATCTATCACAGATGGCAAAAAAATTAAAGATCCAAGTTCGCATTAACCCTTTTGCTGCCGCCGACAAACACGAACATGAAGTCAAAGTCAAAGTTTCTTTATTTCCGTAAATACAATAAATGTACACTTAGAACAGGTCAAATTCTTAAAATTAAACACTGATTTGGAAATAAAGTGATATTTTGATTTCGGTCGCTTCGGTATGTAGACTAAAGTAAAGAAGCGACGAAGAAACCTTTAGCCTGTTAGGTGTTATTTTTCGAGTTGGAGCAAAATCCGTCCCAAGCTTTTTTATCTTCTAGATAGTCTGAAATTTTGTAATAAGCCTTTTTACAAAGGATGTGTTTGACAATTTGTTTGAATTTATTTATAGAAAGTTTTTGCAACTCGCTAGGGGTTTTGTTGTAGAAGCGTATACATTGCCCTCTAAAAGATACATTAACCTTGTGTAACCTAGTTTTGGGCACAGCGAGTTTATTCTTATTTCTAGTATTTACATTATGTATGTCGCAATTTTTAGGGAACCGATCGATATTTTTATGAGTGTACAATAAGTTTTCATAAATATATTGACATGGTACTGTCATTATATTTATTTCTTTGAATTTATCACGTAGGGATTCTCTAGGACCCATGTTATAGATTGCACGAACAGCCCTCTTCTGCAGCACAAATACGGTGTTCATATCTGCAGCGTTCCCCCACAGCAATATACCATACGACATAATACTATGGAAGTAGCTGAAATAGACCAGTCTGGAAGTATCAACGTCTGTAAGATGACGGATTTTTTTTACTGCATACGCTGCAGAACTAAGTCTCTTCGATAGCTTATCTATGTGTGGGCCCCATTGAAGTTTACTATCTAAGGTTATTCCTAAGAATACGGTAGTGTCTACAATTTCTAACGTTTCTCCTTTTACGTTTACTTCAGCCTTAACTTGTTTTACATTTGGTAGAATAAATCTAAGACATTTAGTTTTAGTTTCGTTAAGCAAAAGATTATTAACACCAAACCAGTGGACTACTTTTGATATTGCATTGTTTACTTCGTCAAAATTTGTGTTTTGTCTAATCATCTTAAAAATTAAAGAAGTATCATCAGCAAACAATACAATCTCGTGATTATTTTTAACGAGATGAGGCAGGTCGTTAATATAAACCAAAAATAGGAAAGGACCGAGGATTGATCCCTGCGGTACACCCATTGTAACTACAGATCCCGAAGACCGTTTCCCATTTACGTCAACTCTTTGTATCCTGTCACTCAAGTAAGAAGTAAGAAGATCCAAAGAGTTGTCCTTTATTCCATAGTGATGTAATTTCCTGATTAATGTTCCATGGTGTACACAATCAAATGCTTTTGACAAGTCACAAAAAACGCCTAAAGCATCTTGCGACTTCTCCCAAGCATCGAAAATATGCGATACCAACTCTACACCGGCATCAGTAGTTGACCTGCCGCGAGTAAACCCGAATTGCTTACAATGTAGCAGGTCATTGCCATTGAAATGCCTAAGCAATTGATGTAATATAAGTTTTTCAAAAACTTTGCTGAATGTAGGCAGTACTGATATCGGTCTAAAGTTAGTGGGGTCAGACCTACTACCCGATTTAAACAGTGGTATTATTTTACTATGTTTCATCAGATCAGGAAAAACGCCACAATCAATAGATTCATTAAATATAAAAGCTAGATCTGGTGCAATAGTATCAATCAATGGTTTAATGATTCTAACGGAAATGCCCCAGAGATCTGCAGTTTTCTTTATATTTAAAAGTTTAAAGGCTTTTTTAATATCGTTTTCATCGACATGTTGGAAATTAAATTTATTTTCGCATGCAGGTACATTTTCTTTCAGTAATGACTCGGCGATTAATTGAGAAGAGTTCAGACACTTTGTAGTAGAGATTGGAATGTCAGTAAAAAAGTTTTCAAATGCTTGGGCTACTTCAACATCAATTTTAACTGAGCAATCGTTAATCTTTAAATTGTAATCATTAATGTAGGTACTGACCTTTCCAGTCTCGCTGTTTATTATTTTCCATGTTGATTTTATTACATTTTCACTGTTTCTAATTTTAGAGCTAATATAATTTGATTTTGCTATTTGACAAACTTTTCTAAATATTTTTGAATAATTTTTTACTTTGTCTTTGAACTCCGGGCTAAAATTGTATTGTTTTTCACTATACAGTTCATACAATTTATTTCTACTCTTTTGTATACCCACTGTTGCCCATTCACTAAAGTTAAGTTTATCTGAGACCATGGTCGATTTGGGTGTGAATATAGAATTAAATGCATTGGTGAATTTGTTAAAAAAACTGCAATAGGACTCATTTGGGTTGTTAAGAGAGTAATTAGGTGGAGGTTTACAATCCCAATCCAATTTCAACCGTTCAAATCGACTTGTGGTCACAGGTATGTATGTTATTCTCTTTTTACAGTTATTATTTTTTACTTGAATTTCTAATTTTATTAGTTGACCTAAGTGGTCTGATTTTAAATTGCTTATTACATTTTTATTAATAATTTTATTATTAAGGCAAACAAATATATTATCTATACATTTTGCTGTGGTTTCCGTTATTCTAGTAGGTTCAATAAAAAGTGGCTTTAAATTGTAAGAATTAAATAAATTAGTTAATCTACTACTAAGGGAGTAGACTTCTAAAAGATCAATATTAAAGTCTCCACATACCATGAGGTTTTTATTTGATTTTGATATTTTGAATAAGATATCATCCATATTTTTTTCAAATATTTCAAAAGAAGCTGATGGTGGGCTGTATACGCTTACTACAATACTTTGCTCCAACTCAACACATGCTACTTCAATGTGGCCTTCAACGGATAAGCATATTATGTCCTTACGTTCTTTGAATTTTATGAATTTATTTAATAGTATTAATGAGCCTCCACGAATAGCATGTGATCTGCAATAGGAGCTACCAACTTGGTGGTTACTGAAATTGAACATGAGCTCATAGCTTTTCAGCCAGTGTTCTGTTAAGCAGATGATGTTAATATTGAAAGAGTTCATGTACAATTCCAACTCTAATAATTTACTTTTTAATCCTTGAATATTTTGATGCACCAAGTTAGTAAACTTTGCATTTGTTTTACACTTTTGGTTTATTTGACTTTTTATGTGACTAATATTATTTGACTTTTTAGGGCTAGAGACGTCCTCTATTGTCTTTTTAAGTAATTTAAATGGCTTGGAAGAACTTCCAAGGTCTGCGTTGTAAGTTTATTACAATGCTCAAAAGAAGCATCTTGTTTAGCCAAATTTTTGGCTGTAATATTAAAATAATAAGATAGCGAAACAGCTATTTGTTTTTTGTAATAATTAGAAAGGTAGTAATTACCTTTTTTAGTCAAGTAATATTTTTTACTAACAATACTGTTAGTGTCAATCACATGAAGCAAAGCGACGTGCCCCTCTGGGTCGCTATGGCAGTGAACGCTTAAAATACCTGTGGCAAAATTGTCGACCATGCGATTTTCTACACAAATTTTTCTCACACTTCTTTCCTAAGATACGAGTAAATCAATTCCAAGTGAAGTTATGTAATCTTGGATGTCTATCTTTACCAGACTATTTATGACTGTTATCATTAGGGGGCATTGCCATAATCCTCACACTGGGCATATCAGTTGGGGTCACTCAGTGGCGGCGTAGCGTGGGCTGGTACCCGGGGGCGGTTTTCTACCATGTACCCCCCCCCCCAAAACTAAAATACTGAGCTGCCTTTGGGGCTGACAATCCCGACCGTCAACTCGCAACAGCAAGTCTTAGTATAAGTAACGGCGAGTGAGATTTTTTATGTCAGTTTTTGGGGATAAGTAGACAAGAGTACATGAAACAGGTACTATGTCAAAAGAAATGTGAGAAAAATAATAATTGTCTTTGTCACCCCTCGGAGCTTGGTACCTCAATAAATAATAGCAGGTTGTGCTTTTATTTAAGTACTTTTTATGTGAATATTTATGTAAAATATTTTTTTTTAATTTGACTTCAATAACGCCACCGCCAACTTCATAAGTATCGATCCTATCCATCCAAAGGTTGCATGGAAGAGATGCGCTGTTAGCGATAAGGCCGCCGATTGTTCCACAATAGATATAGTTAGTATTAAGTTCTTGTTAATTGTTTTATATTATGATGGTGCAATAAAGTAATAATCTATCATCTAAATGTCTCTAACTTTGTATACTGACCGAAAACTAGAGATTCATCGACCTCTGTGTCGCAGCGGGCAAACATCCGCCTGCAACGCAGGAGGTTGCGGGTTCGATTCCCACCTCGGGACAAATATTTGTATGATCTGCAAATATTTGTTCAGGGTGTTCTGGATGTTTTCTATGTATAATAAACAATATCCATCTATGTAGTCTATTATATTAAGTATATCAGTTATCTAGTACCCATAACACAAGCTCTGCTTAGCTCGGGGCTAGATAATGCTGTGTGAATTGTCCAGCATTATTTATATATATTTATTTTATTTATCGCTGTTTTACCTTCCATATTAAATTGCTTTAACTACCCTCTCTTTAAACTGAACCTTATATGACGACCGATGTGGCGCGGTGGGCGAAGGTCCGCTTGCGACGCAGGAGGTTGCGGGTTCCATTCCCGCCTCGGGACAAAGATTTGTACGATCTGCAGATATTTGTTCAGGGTATTCTGGTCGTTTTCTATATGTAATATATTCTATTATGTATATCAGTTATCTAGTACCCATAACACAAGCTCCGCTTAGCTTGGGGCTAGATAATGTTGTGTGGATTGTCCAGTATTATTTATTTATTTATATTTATTCCCTCCACACAGGTGCTAATCTCCGGCGGATGCACCGACCCTCGTACGCTAGAGCTGGTGCGTGTTGTCCGCTCTCGACTGCTGCCCGGCAGAGTGCTGTGCGTCGCTGAGCCAGCTAACGCAGAGACCGGTATGTCTGATATACGTGAGTTTTCTCTCGCATTTTTATATCACACTAGATGTTCCCCGCGGTTTCATCCGCGTTAAATTCGGATTTCACATTTCTAGGGGATAAAATGACCTTTGTTCCCATAAATCTCCAATGGGAATTTGATGTTTTACCAATTATGCACACATAAAGATCTGAACCTAAAATAACATGTAGACTACTTTTTATTTCAAAAAAACACGTGCGCGCGCCGCGGGCAGGGGCTAGTTTATCATAATTATTGTACTTGGCGACTGAAAAATGCATATTTCCGGAATGAACACAATAAGAACTCAAAAATAATAGTAGGTACTAATAGAGTACTATAATAGTACTACAGCAGGGCCTCGATAGTCCGTCGTCGCTTCTTTACTTTAGTCTACATACCGAAGCAACCGAAATAAAAATTATCACTTTAATCTTCCATGTCAGCGTTTAATTTTAAGAATTTGACATTTTCTAAGTGTACATCCTACCAATATTATAAATGTCAAAGTTTGTAAGGATGGATGTATGTATGGATATTGGTTACTCACGCAAAAACTACTGAACCGATTTGGCTGGAATTTGGTATGGGTATAGTTTGGGACCTGGAATAAGCTAGCAGCAGCTAGTTTATTATATTCACGGAAATAAAGCACTTTGACTTTGTCCGAACGACCCCTACCTTTGCGCAACCGCTGTTCCTTAGTCTCGCAGTACACGGTACTGCGAGACTAAGGAATATATTTTACATTGGTACACGAACTGTTTTGCAGATGAATATAATTTGTATTCTAGTAAAAATGCTTTTGCAAAAAGTGTATTCCATGTCGCTAAATACTATACTCGTCAAAGCACTTTTATAGTAGATATCTTGAAAAGAGTATGATTTGAAGAATTCTTTAACTTCTTTAATTTTATACATAATTCTCAATCATAAAAAATAATATATATATTGTAATATTAAGAAATACGACTTTAAAAATATCTACATACTACAATCCGAACGCTCCGCACATCCAAACAGTGTATAAATTTTGGTTGTTCGGATTATCGAGGCCCTGCTCTATATGTAGTACTAATAAGTACTAATAGTATTATAGAGGTGCTACTACTACCTACTATATCGGTACTAAGAGAGTAACTATGTACTGCATATCGTAGAAGACAGATAAGGTATCTCACGGGGTACAAACAATATGAGTACAATCCACAAATATAGGCAACAGTGAAGTAAAATACCATTAAGTTATTTACTGTTTTATTTTACTTTTTTCCAATAGAAACCAGCGCTCCTGAGGGGGACAGTAAGATACTTTGAAATCATGTTATTAATTCCAATAGTGCTAATACTTCATTCATACTGCTAGGCATAGTTTATATCCATACATTACTGACATGCACTATTGTCAATAATGATATCATAACATTTTACACTAGCAAAATGCATGAATTGAAGTTACAAGTAATTAACTTTGTTTTGTGTCCCTTCACTTACCTACCGGACTAACACTATAAATTGATAAAAATAGTAGAGTTATGTTATTCAGTTACCTTCAGCTGCCATCCATAGCCCCCACTTCATCATTCATTGTACTGTATGTACATTGTAGACTGCCCTTTAGCTCATAATAAGCGTAACTTGGGTAATACACCTAAATTATCTTTCTTTTTACAGTGCTAAGTCGGGTAAGGAAGACCAACGACACCCCAACTGCGTATGTTTGCCGACGCTACGCTTGTTCTCTACCAGTCACAGAAGTCAAGGATCTGGAGAATATTCTAGATGAAACTCCGGCGCAGACCGTTAAGGAGAAAATAAAACCTTAATCGGTACAAAAATCTTTTGCTAAAAGTAAAAAAAAAATCTCCTTGTGTTAGATCTCAAATTTTGGATTGCGATTTTGGAAATTATTGTGCCAATTTTCATAAAATTTCGAATTTTATGTTCAGGGCAGACTTTTATAAACCTTTTCGATGTTTAAAGGAGTTTTTAGCTGTTTCGATGATTAAAATTAATCTCAAAATCAGTCAAACCTGTTGTTCCGTGTCAGGGAATGTCCCCAAAAATCTAATTTTGTTCAAATATTGTTGCTATCCAATATTAGTGTAGTCTCCATTATATTTTATTTCTTCTATGGTAGCTTTATTTATTGCACTTGTTCGTAGTGTTTTTGACCCACCTACATATTATAATGACACAGAGGTTTGTATAACTGAGAGCCCGTGTATTTTATTATAACCAGGGGCCGTACTCGTAACAACGAAATCGAAGTTTCCGATTATTTTTCGTGCAAACGCTAATCATAAGCAAGCGACATAAGAGTTGGTTTTGCACGAAAACGAAAAAGAAACTTCGATTTTCCTTTTCCGAGTAGACCCCCAGTATTCTTAAATAATTCATAATTTTAATTCATTCACAATAATAAATGCGTATTTGATATTTTATAAATATTACTATGAATTAATAAGTAAATAAAACATGTCAAGTACCAGTTTAAATTCGTAGAATGTTTATACACTCGTCTATAAGATTAATTTTTATAATATCTTTAGGATGGCATTGAATCTATCTAAAGCTTTGGTTTTTGTTCGCAACGCACAACGCTGCTGTATTCGGCAACGCGTAGCGTCACGACGCAACGTTAAATATCTGTGCGGAGAAGCGGTCGGCGGTCGTTTGATTTTTCCGCAGCAGTAAGCGACGCAAACAAATCTATTGACGACGCCCCGCGGCACCATGACCCACACCGCAGCGTTGTACGGAGTACCCGCTCCACACTTCACCGCGCTTGCCCCTCACCGCTGACGCAGACTTCGACTGAACAGAAGACCACTCGAGACGTTTTTCATACGAATGTGCAGGGTATAATGTTCCTTGATTATGTGTCTGCCGCGTACCGCAGAGTTGTGCATTGTCATTCATCAAGAAAATACACTACTCAATTTTGAGCTAAGTATAGCCAATATCCATAAACCAAACGAACATCGATGTCAACGGTCCACTGTGTCTTCTATTCTATCAACTCTACATTTAAATACATAAGTAGATGTGAAATTTACATGCTGTACACGAGTTAAAAGAGATACAATTTATTTGTAAAATAAATTTACGTCAGATTTTCTTATAAATAGGTAGTTGAAGTACAAATTGTACGGAACACATTGAATAAAATAAATTATATTAAGTAAAAGGAAACATCAAAAGTCATAACTTTTGAAGTTAATTTATTGATGATGTATTATATGCAATATAAGTACAATTATAAATTCACTGTTCTAGTAGCACATTTCACATCCCTAGTAGGGCAGTGTAGACAGAGCCTGAGTTACATAGACTAGCTTTATTGTTTTTCCAGCCTATAGTTTCTTATCAACTAACTGGATTTACGGTTGATGGCCGACCGATGGACCCTTAGAGGAATATAATAATACATTAATTATTATGTTTGCTTTGTCTGCTTCTTATAGCTTGTTAAATTAGAGCCTAAAGGCTGTATACTGGATGTATGTATGTATACCTTGATGTGATAGATTGTAAAACCGAAGTAGGTATGTAACGATGAAAAAAATTGGTGTCAATTTGTAGGAAAGTCTTGACAACATTGGCAAGCAGCAATTAGGAAATTGAAGACTTAAATTTTGTATTCTTTAATAAAATTGTGCCACTTTTTACCCCAGACAGAATGGAGAAATTATAAAAATGCGTGTCGACCGATGTTTGTTTATGTGTAATGTTCCCATTCATCTCCCACATCGAATACCTGCTGTAAGAAGTTTTTTAAGAACATAACTATATTTTTGAGTGTTATTCGGTCTGATGAAAATCGATGTAGACATCATAATAGTCAGGGGCATGATATCCCAGATTTTTAGAATGTACACATAAGCAACGTCTGATTGCTGAAGTAGGTACGCACAGTCAGCACTGTTGAGTCATGTAATTACTATTAGTCCACCTTATGTATCATAGTCATATTAATGATAACCTACTCGAATACAGATGAGTAATAAATTTATTTATTTGGATTATTCTTATAAAATTGCATTGTTTAGTTTTGCTTGAAGCAGATTGTTTGTTTTTTAAGTTTTTGTGATATTTAATAATACTTAATAAATTGACTTATTTAGTAGAAATTATTGTTTAATTAATAAGACGAACCAAGTAAGAAGATTCCAAAATAATATTTTATCACCAACAAACATTACAATCAAAGAATAGAAACAAATAAGATCTTTAGGCACAGAGTATGTAAGTTACAACTACATATATACTTACAGTTGAAAACAATCTAGAGGTTTCAAGTGATCCCCCTTCACGTGCCAAGCAGATTTCGGCAAATGAAACTAGAGCCCAGAACTGCCGCCTCGCGCCCCATCCATATGCAAATAAATTATATCCAAAAACATCTATTTTTTTGTTTGCTGAGAAAGACGGAGAAAGGTAGGAACTATTAAACTAAGCACATAAATATCAAATTATTTCACATAAGTTTATTGTTTCACATTGATATTCATCCATACATTTGGTATAATATTAATAAAGTTAAGAATAAAACATTCGATTTATTTATTAACTACACCAACTAATTCATAAATGCGGTCCTTACGGGCAGGATAAATCTATACTCTTTTCTAGAATCCTAGTTAATATTTGTAAACAAAGCAATATATGATAATTACAAAACCAATATATTGCTGGAAAATATTTAAACGACACTGGTATGGTCGGAGCCAATCGCGATGTTAAAAAACAATATTGGTTTTGAAAGATTTTGTTCCTATATTGCCTGTTTTCGAACTTGGGGACCTAACCGGAAAAATAAAATCAATTTTTCTGTTTCATTTTAGTGCAAAAGCAATTCTTATGTCTCTTGCATAAATTAATCGATTGCACGAAAACGAATCTGAAACTTTGATTTAGTTTTTACGAGTACGGGCCCCGGAATCTTTATCAGTGCTGGTGCAATTAGACGTTGTTAAAGTTTGTATTTTTTTTGTGATTACCTGTACCTTGGTTTTCCATCCAGGTAACTGGTTGTTTCCGCGAAAGATATTTTTCCACTGAGACCACTAGTTACCAAACAGTTGTGTAGGTGGAAATAAATTTCCATCCAGGTAACTGGTTGTCCGCGGCGGAAAATTCTTTCCACATAGACAACCAGTTGTCTAGTTTGGTTGTTTTCTTAAGTTTTAATTCATAAATATCTTCGTTGACATAAAATATATTAGATTCTAGAACCGAGAATAGGAGTTTAAACATGTCGAAACCGGACGCAATCGTACCAACAACTGCCTTACCAATCTTTTTCTTTTCTTGAGCTCCATTAATTTAAAAATATCCATTTTCTATAACATTTAAAGCACTGCGGGATATTCATCGGCTATCGAGGACTGCTTTTTCTCAGTAGTAATATAATGATAGCGATTGAGGGTTACAACATTTAATCCATTATATTGAGAAGTTACAATATTAATTAACGCATTCACTGCCCAGCGAACTAGACGCTGCGCATGGACCATGTGCGTCTTCGGCCATGAAAGAGTTTACTTTAGATATACTCGTATCTTGGGACTTCTTGAGCATCATGGATTTAATTAATTTATTTATTTATTTATAGAACACAAACATCAAATTGTCATATGTATTAGAATAATTACATGTTTGTGTTCTATAAATAAATAAATAAATTATGTGGTATTTGGTATAAACATGATAAGTTCATATGTATTCTTAAAAACTCATGATGTTTATACCCAACACCATAGAATTATAAATGATATATACTTAATTATAATATATCATGAATTTTTTTACCTTTTTCGGAATTATATTGATAGCGAATTATGGGTAAATATTCATCAAGATTAAAGATTATATTTGTTTACACAAAACGTGCGAACAGTTGATCGTTTTATAGTCAAAAATACTATACAAGTAACAGTGTTCCTATAGTAATTGATACAATACCTGTTTTGATTTTGAAAGACTAAATAGGGTACATTCTTACATCTAAATTTTTGATCGACAGTACAATTTTTTTCCACCGAAATTGATTATATCCACAATATAATATACGAGAAGCGACATTCCTTCTGTCTATCACATTACTTTTGTTTCACGGATTAACTAAACATGATACAAATTATAAAACGCTGTAGAATTGAAGTATTTAGGTAAATAATTAATTTCAATAATGTATGTCAGGAATAAATACTAGTTTAAGCTCGGATCCAAATTACTAAATTAAATGCAAATTAATATCTTTTGCTGTGGTAACAAACGTCAAACTGGTAGTGTTTATGTAATGATCGCTGATGTCCAATGACAGCTTTCTCGATCAAAATTATAATCGAAACCACAAAGCATTGGATTCCGTTATATTCTAGACATAACTTTAAAACATTCGCCAGCAAAGCGCGCAATGAAATAAACACAAATAATATCTACAATCAGATGTAAATTCCATACAACTAACTACATTTTAATACAAGTCATAAATATTAAATATCACATTAAGCTAATGTCAGTTCAGTCAGTTACTTTTCTACTACTCTATTCAATCAGGCTTCCTGTCCACTGACGCGGAGCGAAGCAGCGCAGAAACATAAGCAATTCCATTGGTCCACAGAAACAGAGCGAAGATTTTATGCAATTCCATTGGATAACTCATTGACGGTCCCTATCTATTTTGTATTTTGTCTATTTTGGAAAATTGATAATGTAATATGCACCATAGTCACGTCCAGCCCGGGAAACGCTTTGGCTTAAATTTAATGACGAACGTCACAGCCAGATAAAAAAATTAATTTAATCCATGGCAGTCAACGTGATAGTATTGCATAAATCTCCGCTCTGCTGCCTCGCTCCGCGTTACTCGACAGGCAGTCTTAGGCCGGGAAAACACAAACTGCTCATAAAACGGAGTGTGACCGCAGGCAGTCACATTACATTAAGCAGTTAACACCCATAAAACACTAAAACCCTGGCAAGTTTAAAAGGTAGCTCTTAATACGCCTGTTAACTGCTCCGAGTGTCCGTTTGCACCCAGCCTTGAGATAAATACACATGAGCGGAAATTAAAATAATCATGAACACAGAACAGAACACATACTCTTACTACTCATAAGACAAATCTAATACGAAATCATAGTCAATTCTTAAAACTAATTCAGAAAATAAAATTAATAGGGTATTTATAATAATGATCCTTATATAGGTATTTCAGGCTGATATTTACAAGTTAACGTACCACGATGAATGCATTGCGGTACAGTCGCGAGCTATGGCAAAAACATTTTATGGAAAGCCAAAGCAATAATCTCAAAGGACTCCCGATATGCTTTATCAACCACCAATAATTTGTTGTAGAACACGCTCATGTATATTTACCCTAATACGAAGCGATACTCACAAAATCTTTACAATTTCTTCACGAGGCTCTAATTAAATGCAAAAAAAAGTTACAGCGAGGTAGATTTAACATTTTTGTTCTGCAGAACTGAAAGTCATTGTTAGGCGGACTCCTTCGAACATGGTGTACCCAAGCAAAACATCCAACTGTGGGTGTGACAAGTAATTTTTATGTGTAGCCATCGTAATTTGAATCGTAACACAATCTCACAATGACCTTATTGTTTTGCCAATGGTAAAATATACCCTTGAATGACTGCTTCAGTTAAAAAAAAATCCATCAAGTCTGGCCCTAACAGTTAAAAGAATACACGCGTATAAAACTAGGAATGATACGCCACTGCGTTCTTATAGATAGGCAGGAAAGTAGCTTATACTAAATTACAGAAGAGGTTTTGTACGAGCCAAGTAAATTACAAATATTGTGCCAAAGCTTAGATAAAACACTACTACATTTAGATATATTACGCATCTCCTCAATATCCAGATCCAAGGAATTAATTTTATTCAGGGTGATCGTCATGGGTGAGCGCGAGTTTTTTTTTTTGTGGTTTTTAATTTTTTCTGCTTTTTACAACGAAAAAAGATGATGGTTTTGACTTAATTTTATTTTGAGAGCATTTGGGAAAATCATGATTTTTGGATAATCTCTTATTTTCCCAAATGCTCCAAACCGACCAATGAGCCGAAGTTGCTTTTTCATAAGTTTACGAAAATGGTTTACGATTTGCGTCAGATTACTTTTCCGCTAGTTTTGTACCTTTAATAAAGCAGAATAAATTAAATCTACAAAAAAAATCTTGCGCCAGCCCGCGATGAGCAACCTTAAATTGGTGGTTTACTGAGAGGTACATAATATGTACAAACATTTTAAGTACAAGGCGGTTATGGATATAATGCTCAGAACGGCTTATGTCCGGTAGAGGAATGGTGTAGACTGATGATGATGATATAAGGACAGGTTGTATCTGATGCTATAAAATAAATGTTGTCGCAGATCAGGTTCACACCGCTGTCGCACAGCATAAAAATGTGCATTCTTTCTAATATGGGTTTTAAATCGTCATATTAGGTTTCATTTTAAATTGACGGCATCACACAACATACACCTCGCGGGCCACTTGTTTGATGCTAGTGGGAAGCCATTTTGTCAGAGTAATTTAAAAAAACATTGTAAAATGTATCTAAAGATAAGGATTTTGAGACCATATTTGGATGCTTATTTTTGTGTTGTGCGGTAGTGTTGTATGCACATATTGTACATATGTGCTCCAGGCCATTACCGGTTAACAGAAGTCCATATTCTTTGATAAAGAAAAATTCTAGAAATAGCCGGAGTGACGCATAGATAGGTAACTAAATTTGAACTCATAATTTCCACATTAAACTTTGAGATAGAAAACCATCAGAGAGTAGAGTATAGAACAATTTTGAACTCTAATAAGTTACATTAAAGCTTAAAGACTAACAAATTCGTGAATGATTCAGACAACACCAAGATGATAGTTCTATCGAACTTCTAACACTAGTATCACGAGAAGAAAATGACTTACGTACACAAAGTGACTTGTGTAGACCATTGGACATTCAGATAAATAGGTAGAATCTTTTAACTACTCCTACTGAGAAATGTAGGATTATTCGTACTCCAAGACAGTCTTGTGGTAGAAAAGCAGGTAACTGTAAAGGAAAATACCATCAGAAAACTTTAAAACTTTACTTATTTTTAATATTAATATTAGACAATCCACACAGCATCATCATCGACATCATCTAGCCCCAAGCTAAAGAGAGCTTATTTTATGGGTACTAGATGACTGTTATACATACATGTAATATCTTGTATTAAATATATCAATCATCTAGTACCCATAACACAAGCTCTGCTTAGCTTGAGGCTGGATGATTTATGGATGGTCCAGCATTATTTATTTACTGGTGATCGCAATAGAGGTGTGAAAAATACACAGAAGCTGCTGCCCTTCTGTGTATCCTTAGTCAGCTCTCACGACCTCCACGGGCTGAGTTGAGGGGTCGACGTTGCAACCACAAAGGCTAAAAATCTTACGTCACCTATAATTTGCTCTTATATTATTGTATTGCGAATGGTTTACCGGTTTATAGCGGAAAACACCCACAACACACCAGATAATTACTAAATGCATGTAAACTTACCCTTCGCTTTCTAGCACCTCACGCAGCGACGCCTTTGTAATCATGTGATCGTCGCATTTGAACCAGCTCCCTTTCATCTGACGCACATACGCAGTATAGTGTCCCGCATCAAGCGATCCCAGATGATTCACCACAGCAAACAGCGAGTATCTATTGTCCTCGAACAGCCCCTCCGGCGCGTTGTTGTTATCAGCCCCGACATCTGCAGCGCGGCGGTGCGAAGACATAAACGGAGTCATATCCAACTCTGCGGGAAATGAAACGAACGCAGATATCTTTCTATCAATCTGGGACGAATGCTCGAAGCGTTTGAGATGGAAACTCGCTACGATCGGCAGAGTTTCCAGCGTCAGTTGTTTCGTGGATTCGCGGTACGCTCGGCAGTTGGAGCATTTAATCTTCGCGCCGGATCCTAAGTGCTCCGCGCGCGTGAATCGTTCTAGACATGCGTGAAGTGACCCTGGGCCGGCGACATCTAGGCTTATGTCCCAGAATGGGTCAATGGTGGTTGACACGCCGGAACAGGACGTGCATACAACATCGCTCTGTAGACCGCCTGTGAAGATCTGATCGATTATGCAGTTGCAGCGGTTCCCGTTCTCGGTGGTTTCCTCGGGTTTGATTTGTTCGTCAACGCCGTTCATGCAGTGTCTGGAAGGAAAAGAAGATTATTAGAGAATCAGAATCAATAACTTTATTTCTTTAGGCTTACAAAATAAGCACTTAGACAAGTCAAATTTTATACTATAAACATAGTTATTATTATCAAATAAGAAATAAGGTGTTATTGATATTCTTTTCCCTTCAATTTTACTTGAAATTAAAAGCAGGCTTGTATACCACCAGACATAACATTTTTAGGAGTAAAAGCAAGAAATTACTCAAAACCTTTACTTTGTCTGAAAATCTAACGGTAATACTTTTAAAAATACGATAGAATATCTCATCCTCATTCAGTTATCCTCAGCCTATACTATACAGTGTTCTCTCCTCTAATGAACGCTATGTCATAAGTCGGTATCTGTCTGCAGTATTTTGCCCCACCACCACTAACTCAGTGCAACAGAGTTTATGTAATAAAGATTAAACCTATTACCTACCTAAATAACCAACAATCGAAATTGCAGTGCCCAACATGGTGTATGTACCTATTAACGTTAGCTATAATTAGATCCTCCAACCTGTGTATATATTAACAATGAATAAATGAAATGAAACTGCTTGTGTTCGCCTATTGCTGTCGCTACCCTCCTACTACGTAAGTCAAATTGCTAAACCATTTTGTGAAATAATTTTAAGAAAAAAAAAGCGACTAATCTCCTGATCCCAGGGTTAGGTGGGTTAGCTTGTGGTTCGGTTTTGCAGGGATAGTTTTTATTCTTAAAAGTGAACTAGGGCCGCTAAAAAAAACACGTGTCTAATATTTTTCAATGTTGTACTCGTATACCAAGATTCATCCGATTCGGGCAGTTACACTTGGGTAGGTTTACTTGTAAGTCAGTCACTCAAGAACACTTATTTGTTGCTTGGACTCTTCTCCGTAACCAGGTCAAAGGGGGCTCCTTTAGCTACACGCACTCAAGAACGTTTACTCGGCGCATTTTAGCGTTTGTCGGTTCTTTGGGAGGTACAGTGACTCATATCCACTTCAGCTAATTATATGAATTATATTTTACATTTGTGCGCGTCTAGTTGCTCGTAGCCCACGAGGTGGCGCGCGTGCATCCAGATCATGAGAAGAACTTATCATCAGCCTGTACTTGTCCACTACTGGACATACTAACCGGTGCAGTACGTCCAGTGTAGCGATGAAGAACTCGTGTGCGTCTTGTTGCTCGTAGCCCGCGAGGTGGCGCGCGTGCGTCCATATCAGGTGCAGTAGCCGATGCAGCGTCAAAGGAGTTTTGGCACCCGAGTAGAATTCCTGGGAAAAAGAGTATTTCGAAAGTTGAATATTTAGATTAGTAAATTAAAGAAATAAGTATTTACAGAAATAGAATAAAAGTATTCTAACTCTTTGGCCTGAGAGACGAAGTATGAATTAGAGAGAGAGAGAGTGAGTTGGTTGACAGACGAAATCTCCATCAACAGACATACGTCCAAAGCTCACCATGCCTCCCCCACACAAGGGGGGGTTTTACCATAATTGTCATACTTGGCAGACGAATTTGTGATTGCAGTGAGGGTGTCAAAAATACACAGAAGGAAGCTGCTCTTCTTACACATCACTTTCTTTAATATCCACAGGGTAAGATGGAGGTCGGTTGTTTGTTACGCTTTGCGCCCACCTCACGGAAACAATGCATCGTCAGACTAGGTTTTCGGTCAGAGTATTATGTACTTAATGGTAATTTTATCGATAACGGTATAGAACCTAATTAGATGAAAGGTTGCCTGGGAGAAATCGCTCTCAGCGATATGCCCGCCTTTTGTACTGTTTTTATGTGTCAGTGTTTATGTGTGACTTTTTATGTAATTTTAATAGGTACAATAAAGTGTTCATTCATTTAGATATTTAAGTACCTACTCTGTACCAAACCTTTAATCTGGTTATATTTTTATTTATATCTATTCCCCAAAACACAAGTCTTCAGATATTTGCTTCATTCAAATTTATAATCACACAGCAGTATTTCTTGAACTTTAGCAGATAAAACCAAAAAATAGTACATAAGGCTAGACGTCGAAATTATCACATTCCATAAGGGATGGCTTAGCTTCTACAAAAATAGACCAGAGCAATGTAAAAAAAACCAATAGCGTCAAAAAGTTTAACTAACAATCACAACATAAAAAATTCTACTGGCTGTTTTCTCCTGTTCACATGTAATTTGATGTTTTACCAACACAAAAAGTATTATAAGTATGTTACTCTCCATCATTTCAACTACTTAACTCTGTGCCAAAAATCAAATCAATGGGATGCTTAGTTAGAGCGTGAAGGAAGGACTAACAAACACACTTTAGTATATTTAATTATTATATTTATATTATTATATAATATTAGTTAGGAATACTTTTTGGGAAAATGAAAACGGTGATTTAGTAGGTACCTGAAACAATTTGGAGACTTCACAAACGAGGCATTTCCCCGAGCTCTGCGACCGGCAGCGATGGCGCTCTGCCAGGAAATAATCGCGCAGCAGCGGAGTGTGGATCAGCGTCTGGAAATATACAATTATAAAATGTACAGTGGAAAACAATGAGAGAGGTACAGTACCCGGCAGACAATAGAGAGGAAGCCTCTACCTATCTGTGGGTGGGTGCACACAGGATGATGAGATAGAATAAATAATACAATACAATACGCTTTATTGAACACCAAGATAGAGAAAACAGAACAGGAAAACACAAACACAGAAACAGTTGCACAGTGGGCGGCCTTATCGTTAAGAGAGATTTATTCCAGGCAACATTTGGATAATAATATAACAAAATCAAACTTATGTATGGATGGATGTTTGTTACCTTTTTACGCCAAACTACTGAACGGATCGCTCTGAAATTTGCATAGTAGTAATAATTCTATACCTGGTATCAAACATAGGCTTTTTATCCCATAATTCAGTTCTCATGGCATAAAAATCCCCTTTAAACGTTTCAATAGAAACAACGCGTGCGAAGCCGCGGGCAGAAACTAGTCTGTATATTAAAACTAAGTCGTGTTAACTAACAAGACACCATTTTTAATAACTCCGACGAATATGGACCGATTTTAATGATCTTAGATTTTTATGAAAAGAACAATAAATAATTAAAAATATGAAAGAAATTTGTTTTCTCATACAATTTTCGTATGCAATGCTATCTCTGAAGTTTGCCGGGGCAGCTAGTAATAAATAAAAAATGCTGGAATTCATCTAGCCCCAAACTAAGCAGAGCTTTTGTTATGGGTACTAAATCACTGGTATAAAGAATCTATAATCGATGGAGATTGAAACAAAATGAGGTAGGTATTTAATTTGCGAAAACTTCCACTTTTGTCACATAGAACACACCCGATTAAGACATCATTCAAATAAAAATTATTAATATTGAAATCAGTTCATCCATTTGGGAACTATACTCCGTCCACGCATTTATTGTCTTTGACTTAATGAAAGAATACAATTTTTCATACACATATAATCTATCAGTTCGATAAATATCGAGGTTATTAGTCCCACTATTTTTCAAGCTTATAGATTAGCATTACTATTCATAAAAAATGCAGTCTCTGAAATATTGCATTCTTTCATTCAGTCAAAGAAAATAAATGCATGGAAAGAGCTAAGAGACAGACCAATGATATACCTATTAGGATCTTTGAGACAAACGGACTCATAGATACACATGTCAAACTAATAATACCCATTGATGCTTAGCAGCCAAAAAGGGCTAAGAGAATTTTTTTGCGAAATGGACATACATATATATTTTGCATCAGGAAAAACCAAGAGGTAGCAGGTAGGTTCCAGTTTGCAAGTAGTGTGTCTAATAGGTAATAGCTACCATTTTTTTTAAAAGTCTTCTGAAAATTTTGTATAGGTAGGTTGGTTGAGGTGTTTCATAGAATACTATTTACGTGAGCTGTGAAACTTCTTGCCAGGACAAAAATCATGGTTTTGCAAGTTTGTGAACCCTGTATAAGCCTAAATGAAAAGACCATTTGATCCAACCTGTACAATGCAGTTCATAAAGCAAGTGGAGCCTAAGTTCTGGAGACCGCGCAACCCTATAGTGGAGTGGGGGCTGATGACGCGGCGTTTGCGAAGACGACGTAACGCCATGGCCTCGTCTGTTGAAGGGAGCCAGGTCATGTGCGGCACGCTGATTCCAAGAGATCTACAAAGACAAGAGATGATTAGTAACATTTAGTATATTATTATAGTAAATTTTAGTAACATTAGACAAAGACAAACTCAAACATTACAAAAGATAAAAGGACAGTGAATGATGAACATAGACAATGAAAATAGATAGGCACTCATTTCTGTGCATTTATATTTAAAAAAAAAATAGAATATATTATAGTTATTTACTATAATATAAAAATACAATACTATAAAAATAGAATATATTATAGTTATTTACCTATTATTTACATTAAATTCATAACATACATTATGTACTTTGTACTTTAAATAGGTATTAAACAAAGTAAAATATTTATTGATGTAACATGAGTTGATAAATTTAGTGTGTGAAATACTGGAGTATTAGAGATTTCTATTAAAGTATGAACTGAAACAATACCTATGTACTAACATTGAGAATTTGAGGAACTCCCTTGATAGAGAGATAAATTAAAAATTAACTTACTATTTTAGTAATGATGATAATTAAATCTTTATTGACCAAGCAAATTACAATCAAATAATAGAAACAAATTAGAACTAGTATTTACAATTGAAACAATTGAGCTAACTCCAGACTGTTGTGAACAATCTCCAGGTAGCTCAACTGGTCCATGTCAATACCAGTCGGAATTAACTTACTTGGCTTGGAGAATTTTATGTGTTATCCCAATTTCTGCAAATTCCCGATCATAGACATAATCTTGGCACTGGGTGCAGTAAATATTCCCATAGTTGAGGTCAATGTGGAGGAAATGTTTCTTGACTTTGGCATGTTCTTGTATATGGCCATTGTAGCAAGCAAAGTAAATGCAGTGCATGCAGGAATGCATGCGAGGCCCAGGCTTGCCGCAGGCAAAGCAAAGACATGTTGTTGCCTGAAAAAAGAGTACATCTATTGTGCCTTTTCGGTTTGTGCAGAAGGGTGAAAACAGGGCCCTATTACTAAATCTCCACTGTCTGTCTGTCCATGTCTCCATCCACTCATCAGTAGGCTGTATCTCATGAACCTTACTTAGGTGGACAGTTAAATTTTTCACAGAATGTGTATTTCTCTATAAAAGTAAAATAAACATTAAAATTAAAGAGGCTCCCATACAAAAACATACATACAACATACATATATGTTTTCTTATATTTTTGCTCTACTTTGGTCAAGGCTGTTTCTCTTGAACCATAATAGGTAGACAGCTGAAAATGTGTTCTAAAACAATGAAATAAAAATAAAATAAATGCAATAAATAAGGGATCCTCTTTATATGCATTAAACATTTTTTTTTACTTTTATCAAAAAAACCTTGTGGTGTTCTTACACTTTTCAAACATAATTATGTACTATGCTCTGGTTAAACTCATGTACATTTTATGAAAATCCCTTTCGTAAAACAAACAAAACAGCTGTTTCAAGGTCAAAGATCAATAATCAGCTGATTACAATATTGCAGCTGTTTTGCAAGCAAAATGCAAGTTCTGTAGTTAATTTCTTCTATAAAGAGTTTTAAGTAGAACAATTAATTTATATTGTTGAGAGTAGCACAAATATGTGCAAAATTGAAAACACCTCAGAAAATCAATTTGCGTCTTTGTGTCGTTAGTGGGGCAGGACACAAAAGGGATCCTTGTGACCGAAACTTACCTTGTATTTCCTTGCTTCTGCAGAAGTGCATGATACGAAAAAGGCATGAACGATCCTGTAAGGGCTTGTACCCTTCGCAGCCTTAAAATTATTCAAGTGTATGCAACCATTATCATTCATCTTGCTTGTAAAATCGGAATCGTAAACCGGCTGCTTTTATTACAGTGTATGATATTCAGTGGGAAACACTCTTTGAACTAAAACACTAATCATACAGGACCAAAATTCATCATTTTACTCTGAGGAGCAGCGTTTTAGAGAAAAACAAAATATTTCAAAAACAGATGAAATGAAATACCAAAGGAGGGCGCTCGGGGAGAGGGCGGGGCGGGGCGTGTTGTTCTTTTCTTTTCAAACTTCATCAAACCAAATAATCTATCAAGCCATCAGATCAGTCTTCAATCAAAAAACTTCTGTCTGCGCCAGTGCTACCAGTCGAGCACATTCGCTTCGCCATTTCGCGGGGTTCGGTAAAGACCTTCACTTCGACGATAAAGCAAGTGTGCCAAGGGATTTTTGGCGCATCTCAATACTTTGAAAGAAATTTTTAACAATTGATTTAGAAATCTGAAACGATTTTTTTTAATTTTCTTTTCCGAAGAGCTGTTATCTCCGATTTGGCTCAAATTTGGTACAAACCTACTGTCCGATGATACAAGCAAGTGTGCCAAGGGATTTTTGGCGCATCGGAATATTTTTCGAGAAATCGAAATAGTTTTTTTATTTCCGAATATTGATGCTAGGTGAAAAAATTGGAAAAAAAAAGAATAATTGAATTCAATTATTCATTTTTTTTTAATAATTATTATAATATACAGTAGGTAATAATTTACTTAGAATAAGAATACATTGAAGAATACAGCACAAGTTAATTTGTGGCATTTTAACCACAAAGAGAAAATATATATTATGATTATTCAAAGGCAAGGCTATACCTAATCACTTTTACCTGTTTATTTATAAATTGCACAAAATTACAAAAAAAGCAAGCCAGTAGGTAAGATGTCTGGTCTCAACCACATTTACGTCTTGACTCTCTCTACCAAATCAATGTTTCGAAAAGACAACCATCACCGTTTGTCTTACTATTTAAAATAACGTCTTTTTAAATATTTTATCTATATCTATATAAAAATGAACCCTTATTCTGCACGGCTATTTTAAATCGATTGAAAAGTTTCCCTGACTAGTAATGTGATACAAATCTGCGCGAAATTAAAATATTTTAGCGGTTTTTAATATTTTCTACGTTCTACAAGTAGAAAATATTAAAAACCAAACAGAAAATATGAATACCGGTATTTTCAAGTACCGGTTCCACTGACCTGTATCGATACTTTTTAAATATTGATACAATTTATATCGATACTAACATCAGTACCGGTACCAAAGTATCGATAAATTCATGAGTACCGGTACTTTTACTGGTTCCTTAACCCTAAAATGTCGATATCATCTACGTAAAGTATCGGTACCATCCGCGCCGCAGAGCGGTGCCAGCGGACCTTCATGCGAGCTAGCAACGTTGCAAGAACCGCTATCAGTCGCTATCGATACTTTGAGCTCAAATACCGATACTTTAAAAATATGGATACTCAGGTACCTACATGGAAAATACCGATACTTACCGCTATGGTATCGATACTTTTGGTACCGGTACTTAGCCCTGTCCACGAGCAATATCAATAGCAGAAAAGTTGCTTAACGTAAAGTGCAAAACATTTTCTATGAATGATTAAATAAATCATGAGTCATGATGGAATTGCCGTATACTCCTCGAGGTTGAAGGGAAACGTCATAACTCACCGACAAAAACGAACAATTCCATCTTCGATACCTAGCCTACATAATTTAAAAGTCTGTGTGACTTAGGATATTTTGTTCTGTGGTATAAATGTTTGTTACCACGTATATCCGAAACTACTTAACTCATTTCAAGCGGGTGAAGCCGCGAGGCTCAGCTAGTTAACAATAAATAGTTTTACGTGAATTTTCGCGGGAAAAGAATGGCGTCCTAGTTACGAAAAATTCAAACAAACAAGACGTCCACTTTCGAAATTTCCCACCCAAATGACGTCACTCATACGAACGCATCGTCTCGAAAGGTGAGGTAAGCATAAAAGCTCCGAGATAAAAGCACTTCCATAAGCGCGAGGGGTGAGGCCAAGTGGGCAGCGCGCTGAAAGTAGAAACGGAACGACTTCATGCACGTTTAAGTGCTTTATGGGAGAAACGGAATGCAGCCTTGCATGACAGGACAACGTCTGTCGTATGTCTGTCGGGTTTGCTAGGGTTAGCTAAGCAGTATATAATCGTAGACTTAGGAGTAAGGGGGGTAGGGTAAGCATAAATCTTCCGTCTATGTATATAATAAATAAATCGCTATTTCGCACGTATGCCGAAGACACGGCAAGAAGCCAACACAACAATAATTTATTTTTCAAGTTGTTTGCCATGACTGTTATCACGCATGTCATTGTCATGTCGACGTCAAGTCAATCAAATAATCAAACCAAGATTTGTAAATAAATATGGCGGCTAAGCAATTTCCAACGATGTAAACTTTGTTTATTGTTTTTAGTAAATAAATAAAGAGTCATGATTAGTGATTTTGAAAACTTATCCCTTGGAGGAAACAATGTCGCAAGTAATCATGGTGATCCCTTCAATCATACGGGTTAGTTTTTACTAATAAAAGCTATGACTGAAATTGTAGACGTAGTAGAACAAGTTTTCCCATTACATCGTGACCTCAATGACTGGAATAGTGCTGCGATATGTTTCTAAGGCCTATTCTGTTTTCAGAGTTGACACCTGATCAGCAGAAGACCCTGAATGATATTAGGCGTCGTAAGACTGAATTGCTGTTAGAAATCCAGGTATGTCAGGGACAGGATGCATGTAATTATGATTTTCACATACAAGAAACTCACTTCCATCGAGCCCTCGTGTTTACCTAGTTTAGGTTCTACACAGTAAGTCGAAAGAAATGATAGATGTTATGAATTTGGATTTGCATACTATCAGCAAATCTACCAGCGAGGTGGCTCTGCAAGTTGCAGTTTACAAGACGTAAACAATATTGACTTGGGGTTTGATTAAGAATTTGTTCATAATCTATGTATAAAACCTGTGTAAGCTCTTTTTTACTTAGATTACTTGTAAATAAAGTATACATACAAAGATTTTAATTTAAACCTTTACAACGATTTTGCCAGAACAGCGAAGAATAAGATACAAATAAAGCTTAAATTAGCAGAAAAACGCTGGTCTTCCATGTATTCATGCAATGTAATGTGTGATTTAACTTGAATGAAGGTTTTCTTTGTTCGCTTTAATTAATTGTATGTTCATCATTTCTCATACAATTATCGATAGATGTTGAAAATTCTTTCACTGTTGTATTCATAAAGATCCTGAGGTGGTTCCATATTTTTTTTATCCATGAGTGATTAGGGCAGGGCTTGTTCCATTACTTAAACTTTAAAATAGTATAATTTTAAAGAATTGGAACTCGTTATAAGTTTTTAAAATTATAAAAATTATTTCAGTTTCTCGTTAATCTCTTCAAAATAACAATTTTTTCAAGTTCACTGTTCAACACACAAGCTGATATCGGAAGAGTGTTCAGATAATTTTTGCCAGTGGGGGCTAGTGACATAGAAGAAAAAAAACATCAACACTAATATAAATTATATACACAAATTTTGAATAATATGCTTATATTATCCTGATGTAAGTTGCTATCTGAAGAGTAGGTACAGTACAGGCACAGAAAAAAGCAGTCTCTCGTTGGAAAAGTGTTTTTAAAATTCTGTACCCGAAGAGTGAAAATGGGAAAAAAACTATTACAAAGCCTCTGCTTATCTGCTGTCTGTCTATTTCACAGAATATATATTTCTCTAGCGGATATAACAACAGTATAACAACAGATAAATAAATATTAAATTTAAAAAGGGCACCCGTATCAGAAACTTTTTTTTTTTTTGCTATTTTTGCTCTACTTTAGTCAAGTCTGTATCTCTTGAACCGTAATCAGCAGATAGTTAAACTTCCCTTTGATAGCTATAGTCATATACATGATAAATCACCTGAGGACCCCTCTGTGCCAATGACGTTTGGAATATCTTTTGTTTTGTTCACTTTGTGCTTCCGCATAGAGAACACGGGAATGCTTTTTGGCGTGGCGGTCAAAGGATGTGTATATCTATTGCCGTTATAACAACAAATAAAAACAAAATAAATTTATTAATCAAGGGGTCCAGCGTCCATACCAAGTTGAGTACCGATCACCGAAGTGAAGCAACATTGGGCGGGATCAGTACTTGTTTAAGTGACCGCATCATGTTAGCTTTTTACTTATTTTCGATTTATAAAAATATCCGTTAATAGGGTTCCTGTTGCGCAATACGATGGGATGGAGCCCGTACCTTTATTAACACTCCATTGGAATTAATATGTTTTTACTACTTCTATCACTAGCCAGAATATTTGTCACAATAAAATGTGTATTAGTAATCTCTCTTTGTCCTTTTCACAACACAATACTTGAACCATGGAGTAGCATACAGTTTTAACTGATCATAGCTGAATGAAACATGGATAAGAGTTTAGTTCAGGGTAATATTGTTTCTTGGTTTAGTTGTGTCCTGGGGAAACACAGGCATTTTTTTATCCAGGAAAAATGTGTGTGAAGCTGCTGGCTAATGATAGTACTTCAATCATAACCTATTACTTGAGTAAATTTTTACAGTATTTTCATGATGGCAATATAGCTTTTTGTGGCGTTGTCGTTTGGAAAGGCTTTATGTGCTGAATATACATACATATGTATTGTATATGGTGCAACAAAGTGGTTGATTTTGGGAATTTGCAGACCGAAATTATTATTTAAGAAGTTTTCAAAAAGGACCCTTCCTTTTCTTCAGAACTGTTAAAAAAAGTTAATTTATCTGATCTTTTATGTGCTTTTTATGTGTTTAGATTGTTATACCCTCTGAAAGCTTTTTAAGCAATAATGCCTACAGAATAATTTATTGTATGTGATGCCATGCCTCCGTATTCCACACTAAAATCTTAGAAGCTCTTATGTAATCGCCATAAAATGGCGCAGTACTTAATCATCCTAGATACAGATAGATTTAAATTAACGGTATAGCAATCCGCACCCTAACCGCGTCGTCCCCTTGTTTCATTCAATACTATGCGGACCACTCTGACGTAAGCCAATATACAGAGTATAGCTAGGGTTGTGCTTACTCCACCTCCAGTCATAGTAAGCGAGCCAGTGAGAGCCGAAGCGCGGCACGGACGCACGTCTCGCTCCGTCGCGCGTTACGTTCCATTATCAATAAACCTAACCCGACCAAACAAACCACGTTTCGTGAATGTCGTTGCGTATTTAGTGAATTTTCGAAAAAATTATATAAAAAAATACACGGTGTACGTAAGTTTGAAGTGATAAGGATTTGTGGTGACTACCGTCGTTGGATCGTGATTGTATTATCATTAGATTCGGCTGCACTTTTCTTGTTTGGGATAAAGGATCTCACGGTTTGGAAACAGCTGGGTGTATTCATCGTCTTGAATTAAGCGATACTTTCACATTTTAACTGTGTGCCATACCAGGCCATTAGTCACCTTTACGAGGAAATATCTGTTTGTATTTGCATGCCTAACCTATTCAGGAAAAGATTACAATTCTGGGTTAGGTTAGTGTTATAAAAAAAAATTATTAATTAAATATTTGTGAACCGTTAAAACTAACCATTTCAATCTAACTAATGAGGATATTTTATCGTAAATTTTCCATTATTATCCATTTACCTAGGTACCTGTTTCTAACTTTACTAATTGATCAGGTGTTCCTAAATTATGTAAGTAATTCACTGAATAAGGTATTGCTAAGACTTATTGAGGCCCAATTACGATCTCATTAACTACAATATTATATTATCTAGCTAATTAACGAAATATCTACTCTATTGCTGTTTCTTATTTTCTTTTTATTACATTTCTTTTCCATATTAAACTAATTTCTATGTGAATATAAGTAGTATTTCGACCTGAAAGCCCTATTCAAAACATACCTTAAATTAAGTCTGTAGTAATTTACCCTACCCCGGTTAATTTAATATATGACCATAATTTGCAAGTCCCATGTGTCTTCTACATACAATGTAGCAATAAGTTTGAAGCAGTGTGAAATTTCCGTGAACTGGACAATGTTTGCGATTCATTTCAGTTTTATCAGACTTCCTTTGCCACTTCCGCGCTGTGGCTGCTGCTTTCGATAACAACAGTCTGATTCATACGCATTCACACGCTTATTGCAAATATTTGCAACACTCTGTGTGGTGTGACTCAAATACCTAACTTGTATCCCCCTCGTTTCACATGAACTTTGAACTTGGACCTCCTAAAGTTATTTGTCCAGTCCAGAGTTCCTTATCCTTTGGTATTAATGACCTTTGACTCTTTAATCGTCAACGAACCTGAACTAATTAGATCCTTTTGAGGATGAGTATTTGAGCCCTACCTTATTTCATAACTTAGTTTTCTGTTATCCAAGCCAACCCACACGCTTCGTTTGTAATCGTAATCATTGAATGTTTATGCAATAGATGAGTATCTATCTGTTGCTGTTACTGATTAGGTACTGAACAAAGTAAACAGTATGTGAAGTTTACTAAAGCGTGCAAAAAGATAAACAGTATTAAGTATACGTAGTATATATAGTATAGCTAGGTATTGTAATTGTCACCGTGCCAAAGACTGGCGCGTCGCCCGCGACTATCTTCAGTCGAGTGCGTTCCTTAGAGGGAAGTGTATGGCGCGCAATGTGTTTACATTTTCGGCTGCTGTGTGGAGCCTTGTGGTGGCCTCTGCTGGTGCGGTGCGCGCGCGCTGCACGTAGCTACGACGACGACTATGAACAGGTGTGTCTACAAGCGATCAGCCAGCGATGCCGCTTACTGTGCACTTCACAACCCAACCTCTTTGTGTAGCTTCACCCGCTCTGTTTTGGCAGCAATTTCAAACATAGGTCACGATATCAACGATCCGGCGACGCGCAGTCATCCACATTCCGATTTTTCCGCTTTGTTATTTTGGCAATTATTTTACATGCGGCTTCTTATAGGTAACGTGTGCTGCAAGCTTCTCTAATATCGTTGTGTTCGTGTGGTACTGAAGTTCACGGTGTGTTTGAGAGTGTGATGTGCGGCGTGCTCGAGCACCTGTGAAGTTATGTTTATCAAGAATGGGCCAGCGGTGGCCGAGCAGCAGGAACGCCGTGGCTCTGTGTCCAACTGGTTCTCGTCGTTGAGACGCGGCGCGGGTCGCCGTAAGCGCGAGGAGATTGCCTTACCCTCGAACTACGGTTCACTGGGAAGGCGGAAGGACGGGCCGCAGCCGCGAGGCAAGACTAGGTCCGCATGGGACCTCACTACCGTCGCCCGACTGGTCTGTATCTTACTTGGATGTATTTGATTTTATCCTATAATATGCAGAGACAACTCGCTGGAGTTTGCTTTTGGCGTATTTCCAAATCACTGGATCGATCACGCTGTTTGCATTTGCTTGCATACAAAATGACTGTACAATTTTCACTAATGTTCTTTGTTGTAGCAATTTCTTATTTATTGTTCTCGTACCCTTCGCTTCGATCTCGCGAAAATATCATTATCGTCGATAACACAAATGACCATATCGTTAGTGGGAACTGGTCTACTTTGTTATCTTGTTTAAAATATGATTCATTCAAGTTATTGCCACACTTCATGTTTGAATTTTCTAAATGTTTATGCGTAATTTTCCAAAATAACAAACTTATCATAGAAAAAATTACAATAACAAGTTTGTTATTGCATTATAAGCGCAAAAGCTAGAGTGCCATTGGTAAACCAAACCCATTTCTATTGCTTTAGTAAGTTAGGGTTACAAAATGCCATAACCGACCATGACCTTAATATTGTTAAACCATGACTATTATGCAAAACACTTTTACATTGAAATGTCGCCCAATGTATTGGTTTTTGTTGTTTGTTCATCAAACTGACACATTTGCATTGTAATCTTATCATTTCTAGATATACATGTAATTTTATTTAGCATCATAATTATTGTGATTGTTTTAAAAAAACTAATAAGTAACCGACTTAAAATTTTTAGTATTTACACTGTTTTTTAGTTTTTCGGCACAAATACCTATCCCCCGGGAATACAAGTTCGATAACACTTGGTTAGGATTTTAAGGGCTAGTTAAGTCGGAATTTTGTGTGGTGATTAAGACTGTTAGTTAAAACCTATTTTGCTAATTTTATAAGCAACTAGCTGACCCGGCAAACGTTGTTTTGCCATCGACCACTGAGGATTGAAGATTATTACAGTACTAACTAATATCGCTATTAAAAATGGGGGTTGGTGTTAGAAGAGTGAATTGAGGGTTATGTGTATTTTTATACGAAATCATAAAAAAAAGTCTTATAAAAAAATTTGGTGTGGCCCTTATAATTTAGGGGCATAAATAGTAAACGACCTATTCTCAGACCTACCGTACATACACAAAAAAATCATAAAAATCGGTCAAGCCGTTTCGAAGGAGTTTGGTTACAAACACTGCACTGTGACACGAGATTTTTATATACCTATGTATATGTATAAAGATGAGGCTGCGCTACGCTTGTTCCAACGCATTGTTACCACCAGTAACAGCGTTGTTGAACCAGCACCGAACGAATCGTTGCAGTATGTTTACTTAACTGAAACATTGCTTGTCCAACCTAGTAGTCTATAAAGGTAGCATGAGAATGGAAGAAGACACATGACATCAATAGTAAATACTAGTCGTTACACTTGTATAAACACAAAGCAACTGTTATTTTTGTTTACTTAACCGATTTTCCTGACTGTACGTAGTCCACGTCTGGGCAAAGGCCTCCCACAAATCCATTCTGCCAGGGATGGCTTTGAAGAATTTATACGAATTCTATGGCTGGCTCGCTGCCTTCCACCGGTACATGTCTACATTATTTCCCATCTTCACAGTCTACATTGTAAAGTCTCCTATTTAAATGGGCTTTATGATGCTCAAATTATCGCTAAATCGCATCGTAGCTTCACATCTCTATTTCGAAATTAAAATATGCAAATTCTGTTTCTCAACGTATTTGTCTGATAGAAAATTTGCGCAAAACGAAGCTTGATAGTATGGTTTGCTTTTGTTTTATTTATTTCGAGTCGTTGGTCTCCATTGCATGCAAATGTGCCTTTGTTTTACCAACATTGGTTGCATGAAAGTATTCCTTCGATAA
This sequence comes from Eupithecia insigniata, assembly GCA_947859395.1. NCBI lineage: Eukaryota > Metazoa > Arthropoda > Insecta > Lepidoptera > Geometridae > Eupithecia > Eupithecia insigniata. The sequence goes on along the minus strand of OX401999.1, from coordinate 10,456,476 downwards.
ATCAACGGGCATACTCAATTGGCTCGAAGCTATTCAACCAATTTATGTTACTACTATGTATACTATAGTCTTCTAATCTACTCTACTTCTTTTGCTGTTATCATCAAAGTAAAAATATATTTCCTTTTTGTAAAATTTTCTTCTTGATGTTTATTTTGTATTTCACCGTAGATAGAATCTGAACCATAAATTTTCCTCATTACTGAGATTGTGTGAATATCATCTTACATAGGCATAAAATTTAGAATTTCTATGTTCCCCACAATTGTGACTGCCAGTTCCTAATCAACAATGTTACGAGTATTGTACTACATTGACGTATTCGCCTGCCGTGGCTCGTTTATGTAAAAATCCCATATAAAATATCTGGTCGTGCATGACTTTCAATACTACGTTAGGTGTTTTGATGTGCTCTACATATGTATATGCCCACCAAACAGTATTGTAACTGCACTGCACCCGCTTTAGAATTTCATAACCCTTTGGAAACACGAATATCTTTGTTATAACTGATGTCATCTACATTTTGTTAGAATTATGTTTTCGCGGAATTCATCTTTCACGAAGAATATGGTTGGGTGTTAAGTAGAAAACCATGTTGATAAATTAACTCCTCGGCAACAATTTTGTTCTAAATTGGATCTTTCAACATTGTTTGTAACGTAATTCTAAAATTATAATATAAAGACTTTAAATAATGTGTTTCTTGGGTCGTATAACCTGAAAAGTATGGGTTTGTTTATGTTGAGCTAGTTTTAGGTTTGCTTGGCAATGTTACGTAAAAATGCACATCTAAATGGCGTATTAGAATGCAAGAAAGCATTTGTGTGCAAAACGGATACGTATCTCCTCTCTAGATTCCGCCGACGAATAACGACGAATATCCAAATCTGCGGTTCGACATAGCTTGTCCGTTTCTGTTCGATTATGTAAACATCGATTTGTCAATTCGTTTCGTTTCTGTTTTGTTACGGTTATGGCGTGCCTGTTTCACTTTACCAGGTTGACCTTATCCATCTTGTCTTGCGTCACCTGTGATAATGAGTCGGTTTATTAGTCCGTGCGTGCCATGGTCGACATACTTGACACATTGTCACGAGCTTGCAAATTTCCTCGTGATCCATTTTGCAAGCCTACTCTCAGTGTGAAAATAATAAGTCGTATGCGATTTTCATAGCGTCATGACATGTTCGAACTAATGAGATAAGCCTTATGAACGTTAAAATGTTCATTGTTATGAAATTTTTCTTGAATAATGTTTTTGTTTTTATTTTATTTGTAATTTTTGCTTTATTTCTCTATGTTAATCCGTCCATACTAATATTGTAAAAGCGAAAGTAACTCTGTCTGTTACCTTTTCACGCCTAAACGGGTGAATAAAATTTGGCAGGATGGTAAACAATAAATGCGTGCGAAGCCGCGGACAGAATCTGGTAACGCTTATTGACGTACTACGGAAATCCCAATAGTTGTTTTTGTTACTTGAATCATTTAAATCCAGTATAACATTTGAAAGTTGGAATAGCATAAGCAGAGCAAGTAAGAGGGGTGAATTGACCTTGCCAGGGGAAGAGGGGGCAAGGCCTTAGATTGCACGCAGAACGGTCGCTGACTTGACTAACTGGTTTAACTGCTGCATTATGATTTGCTTTGTCGACTATACTCTCATACAACTTGTATAAACCGTAAAATTTTAATTTTGCTGTCTTCTTTTCTATGCGCATGCGTTTATTGTTAATAACTAATTGATTGCCAGCTAACTGTATTTTTAGTCGTCTTAAATATAAAACTGGTATTACGGAGACATTCCAAACATTCTTGCGAAACCTGGTTTTATTATTTAGCATGGAAAAATCTGTTACCGTTTTTATTAATCCAGTGTTCTTGTAGAATCTTAATATGATCGCCTCGTCGCTTTAAAGAGAACGTGACTTTTTTAAAAATCTTCTGTCCTCGGTTTCTCTAGCTACAGTCTTTGAAGTCTACTTAATTTTTTTTACTGTCTCTTGATTAATTATCTTCAGTGTTTAGTTCGGTTACTCTTGCTTTTAAGTGGTTTTGTTTTTTTTCTTCCTCTGGATATACATATATAGGTATGGTATGGTTTATTGATGTACTTACTTAATATAGGGTGCTACTTAATCCTGAGAAATCTCAAATACTTATAATTTCAAACAGTAGAAATTCAAATACATAGTTACCATATAGTTTCGTACCGTAAGCAAATATAGAGGCCTTAAAGACATTCCGAGTTAAATTCTGCTTTATTATCAGGTTTTGCGAGAACATTTATGATTTACAACGTGTCATAATAAACTACTCGTAAAAAAGCTAAAACTTTTTTGTCATTATTGTAGCTTGATTCTTTCTCGAAATCCAAACTGGCCAAACAGTTAATCCATTATTTCAACACTGAAATATTTTTAGAAATTAAATACACATTAGCTTATCGGGTGACTGAGATATTATATTACGAAAGTTACCTTAAAAATATCTTATGATTATGACTTACGTATGATAGAAGGATAAATTGTATGTATTTTCTGCCAGTATCAAATAACTTTCAATTTATCTTTTGACGAGAAATTGAATCTTATAGTTGCTGAGCTTCACTTTGAAGTGTCAAGAAATTATGTAGTTAAGTACCTTCCATTTCCATTTCGCGTTCGCAATACATATACCCTCTGTTAAAACTTGAAATGCTAAGGAATCAATTTCGCGTAACTAAAATGAAGCACTTGAAATGAGGGATCTTTTAAAAGCGCGGGGGAGTAAATTGTGGTAGTCTCGTGGGGTTGGTTAATGCCGCGTTGAAATCCCGCTAAAGACATAATTGGACTTCTTCTAAGACCGCCCGTCACGTCGTCGTCGCTCTCATTTTCTTTGGAGCTTTACTCTTTATGTTCCTCATTTTTTGCCCGACCCTTCGTTCCATGTGTTGCAAATTGAGCAGTATTGAGCAGGTAGTTATTATTTACGGGACCTCGTTTACAACTTTGCATTTTCTGTTTCAGCTTTCATCCGTAACTTTTTTTTCTCCTTCGGCGGGTAGTTGTGAAAACATTGTTAGATTTTGCTCTGTATAATATTTATTGTTTAAAAACAAATTAAACATCTTTTTAAATAAATAAATGCAATAGATTAGCCAGGTACCTTAGTGCTCCATCTGCCTTAGTGAAAATCTCCATAAAATAACACATCACACTTGACGCACTTGACAATGGACAGCCAACAGCCTTTGTCTGAAGCTATTTAGTCTCTCCATGACCGGATGGCACAGTTTGAGGGAGCTTTGGTGAGGTCCACTTCACCCACTACACTGGAGACCATCGCAGCTGACTATGCAGCCTTGAAATCATTCATCTTGGGTGTCCTCAAGACTTTCCAACAGCAAGTGGAGATGCTTGCCCGTGACGCCGACCACCAGGAGATTGTTCTTGTGCATGGCATACCGGAGACACCCAATGAAGACATAGGTGGTAGCATCCACTCTCAGTGGGCAACTGGACCTGCCAGTTCTCAATAGCTCACATTACGAGGTGCCACCGAATGGGCCGCGCGACGCAGGGCGAAAAGCCTCGTCCAATTCTCGTGAAGATTAGCGATCTTACAATGCGGGATAAGGTTTGGTATGCTAAATCCAAATTCAAATGCGGTAGCATCACCCTGTCGGAGTTTCTGACGAGGCCCAGACACCTCGCTTTTATGGCGGCCAGGGAGCGCTTCGGCGTGAGGTCTTGCTGGACAAGGGACGGCTACATTCACATTGCCACGCCGGACGGCCAACGTCATAGGATTTGCAGTGTCTGCGAGCTCAATAAGCTGATGCCAGCCATTGCCGCAAAGTCTGCGAGCCGCGTGACCACGGTACCGGCGCCGGCAGTGAAGTCCAGGGCCCCGTCGGCTAGGCGAGCTGCGACGGGCAGCGATGGTGCATCAACTTCGTCCAAGAAGTAATATCGCCATTTTATGGAGTGGCCGACTGCAGAAAGAGAAGGTGACGTAGTCAAGATTTTCCTTCGTTACCCACAAGCGGCTCACTTTTATTTATACTTTTTTTTGTGCGGGTTTGTTTTGTTTTGATGTTCAATTCAACTTCAACTTCTTTTTTAATGGCGCCGCTTTCCTTCCGTCATTTTTGTCAAGCAGAAATGTCAAAGTCAATGTAATCTCTTCTTTTTTTGTTTTTTCGGGCCTTGTCCTTTGAACAGATCTTTAAGAGTTATTTCTTTGAGCGTAATAACTTGTTGTTTTGATTAATTGTTTTTCTTTGTTTTTTGTTTGTTTTTCCTATGTGTTCCCAGGTTTAACTGGCAGATGGAGTGCAGGTACTTATTTTCTTTATATTGTAGTATTGCTAGTTATTATTATTACTTATATAATTTACCTTTCTTTGATTATTTATTTTATTTAGTATATGTTATATGAATTTTGTTAGTGACAGTGATGATGATGAATTTCTCTCGATCTCCACACTTGATTCGAGTTCAGGTAGTGCTGATAGCTTTATGAGCCTTCCTTCCCTTTCCGATTCGCTATCTTCACACTTTAGTGATGTAGCAAAAAACCTCAACATTGTTCATATGAACGCACAGAGTATTCCAGCCCATTTTCCAGACATGTTAGCTTCTTTTGATATAAAAACCTTCACGCCATACTAGTTTCCGAAACATGGCTTAAGCTTTCTCTCCCTTCTTCCCTTTATTCTCTCCCTGGTTTCACTCTAATACGTAACGACCGCACGGGTTGTCGAGGAGGTGGTGTGGCTATTTTCTTACGCTCACACATTGCTTATTCCATTGTTAGCATGTCTGCACAGCCCCCTCCTGCTATTGCTGGCGAACATCTTTTTATTGAGATTTGCCTTTCTCATTCTAAAATTCTCCTTGGTGTCTACTACAGCCCTTCTCTTCGTATTAATTTCTTCACTTCTTTTGAAAAACTTTTGAAAATCTTTTACCATCGTACAGTCACACCATTATTATGGGTGATTTTAATACTTGCCTTGTCAAACAAAACTCCCGAACATCCAAACTCAAATCAGTTGTTCAGTCCTGTAATCTACACATTCTTCCTCTCAGTACAACTCACCACTCTCCCAATCTTACCCATCTCTTCTTGACTTAATCTTTGCTTCATCCCTACAGCATATTGCTAAGCACGGCCAATGTTCAGCTGATTCCTTCTCCAACCATGACGTTATCTTTCTGTCCTATAAACTACGCCCTCCTAAACATAAACACAAAACACTACTTCAGCGCAATTTTAGTGGTATGAATCTTGAAAAGCTTAAATCAGATAAGATTCATCCAAAGTAGACTGGTCTTCAGTGACGGCGGTCGATACGATCGACGATAGAAGCTGGCAGCCTTTAACAATACCTTGTTCAAAATAAAGCAACTGCCGGCACCGTGGATCACGGACGAAATAAAGTCCCTCATGCACAAGAAGGCAGTTGCCAGAGCGAGATTCAAACGATGTGCTAACGACATTAACAAAGAAAAGTATCATCTTGCCAGGAATCGCTGCAATAGAATGTGTAGGGACGCTCAACGCCGCTATATTCATTCTTCACTCTCCAATGCCGATCCAGCTAAAGCCTGGAAATTTTTAAGAACTTTGGGAATTGGCAAGGCACGTCAAGATGCGTGTAATTCAAACATTAATATTGATTCTCTTAACGTTCACTTTTCGTCGACATCCAACATGGATATAGATGTCAAAACTAGCACTCTCAACTATCTTTCTTCCTTGCTTGTTCCAGATTATCCTATGTTCAACTTAAGTCCATTCGCCGCATGTGATGTTAAGAAGAGCATTTTGTCCATCTCCTCTAACGCCATGGGAGGTGATAATATCGGCCGTAATATGATCATTCCTGTTATTGAAGAAATACTGCCAATTATATGTCTCCCAAAAATACCTAAGGCCTCCACATTTTCGGATTTTAGGCCTATTTCTATTCTACCTTTCCTTTCCAAAGTCCTTGAGCGTCTTGTTCATGGCCAACTCAGTTTCTTCCTTTCTTCTAATAATCTTCTCAATCCTCTCCAGTCCGGTTTCCGTCCCGGTCACAGTACTACTACAGCCCTTGTAAAAATCACTGATGATATCCGATCGGCAATGGAAAACGGACATCTTACTGTACTTACATTACTTGACTTCAGCTATGCCTTCAACACTGTTGACTTCGAAATCCTCCTTGGACTAATGCGCTCTATTAACATATCTCCATCGGCGACTGGTTGGTTTCGCAGTTATCTGCAGGGGCGCCGGCAACGAATTCGCGCTGACGACTCTTTCTCGTCTTGGAGCAACACATCCGCTGGTGTCCCACAAGGTGGCGTGTTATCTCCACTTTTATTCGCATTATTTATTAATTCTATCTCTCTTCAATTAACTTCTTCCTACCATCTCTATGCAGACGATCTCCAGATTTACACACAAGCCCCACTGCTAGATCTGGCCAGCGCAATTCACCGCACGAATAGCGATCTTACCTGCATTCGTGATTGGACCGTGGCCTACGGTCCCCGGTGAACCCCGCCAAAACGCAGGCTATAATCATTGGTAGCTCGCGTGCTTCTGCTAAAATTGACTGGTCCACACTCCCTAACATCGAATTTAATGACGTAACAGTTCCTTTTAGCAGAAGTGTTAAAAACTTGGGAAGTCCGATCGATAGCGATATGAGTTGGGTTCCACAAATGGATGCGGTGAGTCGTAAGATCTTCGCCTCCGCCGCCTCACTCAGAAGAATCCGTAACTTCCTGCCTACTGCCACTAAAATTGTACTCGCTCAATCTCTTATCCTTCCCATTCTTGACTATGCTGACGTCTGCTATCTTGATCTTACTGAGGAGCAGCTTAACAAGGTAGAACGACTCCAAAACGTATGTATACGTTTTGTCTTTGGCTTACGGAAATATGACCATATTTCGGAGTCCCGCACTAAACTTAAATGGCTTCCTGTCCGTCTCCGCAGAAATTCCCATATCCTTTATCTTCTTCATAACATTTTCTTTAACCCTATCACTCCTGTATATTTAAAGGAACGCTTTGAATTCCTCCACAATTCTCATCCTAATCCTTCCCCTGTCCTCCGGTCAGAAAATCTGGTATTAAATATACCACCTCACCGAACCAGTTTTTACGACAAATCCTTCTGTATCCAGGCCATAAGGTTGTGGAATGCACTGCCTGAATCCATTCGAAAATCAGCATAGTTACCGGTTTTCAAAGCTCGTGTCAAGGAAATTTTCCTAATAATATGATGAAAAATGAATAGGTATCTATTTATGTATATTGCACCTACATTTATATATTTAACTAAGTTGCTATTGAAAATATATATTATCCTCTGTTCTTAGATATGTATAATGTTATTTATTTCTGACAACTTTTGATACACCCCTGCCTTTCTTAAATTCGTATAATTCATTCCATCCAAAGGTTGCCTGGAAGAGATCGCTTCTAAGCGATAAGGCCGCCCATTGTACATGTTTTATGTAATATCTATTTTTAATGTTTTATTCGTGGTGTACAATAAAGAATTTTGTAATTGTAATTTGTTTTATTTTTAACATTTGTTTACCGCTTTGTACGTCACTGCATGTCAGTTTGTCACATGGGGAATGTTTCTTGTGTTTTATTTCTTGCAGACGTTGTTTTCCTTGCACTTGAAAGTTTGGCTATTTTAAACATTTAGTATTTTCTTAGCTTGTTAGTTAGTTACTACTCAGAGGACGCCATTCGATAATATTAATACTTTTAGTACCTGATTTTAGTAATAGGTTAGCTATAAATCACCGTGATCTTAAAATTAAAGCATCACGGTCACGGCCGCTTCAAAAAGTCAATAGGAAGGAACATGTGTTTGGCCATCTGGCACTTTTATCACAAGTTCATAACACTTGAAAGGAAACAAGACGCTCGGAAGATAAACAAAACAAAGTTATCATAGTTAACCTCTTCGCCTTCTACTTTTAGAACATAGCTAGGTTTATTTACTAACTTTGTTATTTCACGTTTAACGATTTGACTGCATTGAAATTCTAAATAAATTGGATGTAGTTCCGGGTTTTACATAGAAAGGGCATTTGTCATGCACTGTGCTTCACCGACCTAAAATAGTAATGAAGTTCTATGATCAGCTTATGAGATTATTGCCCTGTTGTAGTAGTTGGATGACGCACACAAAGCAAATTTTGTTAAATGGTCTGTCTGCAACATGAAACCAGAAAGCATTTTTATGTTCACAATATGATTTATGATGAAACGTTTCAAACCGTCGAGAAACTAGAACGATAACCATACAGTCGATTACGCTAATTACTAGTATGTTACATAACAAACAATGAAATGCGCGCTGTCTTCTTCGGGATTACACTATACAATGGAATATGAATAATTGCGAAGCTTTAGATTTTATGAAAGATAACTTATGAAACCAGTCATTAGAAACAACAGTATATTCGGCTTTAACTGTATAAGTTCCTGCTTTATGTTTCTCCGCTTATTGTGCAAAGGATGTGAAAATCTGAGATTTGCATATCCCGTTATAACTTAATTCTTTTGATTTGACTTAATTTATTTGTATTCAAATGTAAGTCTGTGAACTCTGGCTTGAACGTTTCACTTTGTTTGGCAAAAATCGACAAAAACCGATATTGTCTTGCATTTTACATTATCTATAATTTTATGTACGTAACAAAGATTATCAGGTTTACACTATCTTTAATCCTACTAATATTATAAATGTGAAACTTTGTATGGATGGATGTATGAATATTTGTTACTCTTTCACGCAAAAACTACAAAACCGATTAGGCTGAAACTTGGTATAAAATAGCCTAAATGTTATTCCAGGTATACCCAGTTTTTATCCCGATAAAACGCGGGCGAAGGCTCGAGCAGCAGCTAGTTTATTTTATAAAGAAGTATCTTGTTTATTTTGACTTCTTATCCCTATCTATTTCATTATGGTGACTCAGTGCTCTTTCCTACATGAATAGTAACTTTCTCTCCGTTCCCTCACTCTTTCCTTTTTGCTTGTACTCCCGTTTGACCCTCTGAGTTAACTTATCGAAGTGAAATGGCGTCGGATGTCAGACATGTTTTGTTTTATTTGCTAGGAAGCTCCGCTAATTGAAATGAATTCAACATCTCGTCTGCTTCGTCATTCCGGCCATTCATGTTAGTAAGTGACTACGAGGAATTGAGTCAAGGAGTTGTTGTGTTTGTAACTCTAATCTTGTCCAATCTATAATCTTGTAGCAGGATACATTTCATCGGATTAAATATTCATTCGGCGTTAAAAGTGATTCTAAATTTCTATTAGGGAAAGTTTTATTTTTTCCGGCTATGTAATAATTGATTTATAAATACATAATTATAACATAGAAATCAATAAAGTTTTTATTTGGTCAGACATACTTATATAGATAGACTAAAGATTGTTGACGACTCTGTTGACTATATTCAGCTGCTAAAACTAGGGCAAAACAAGAGCATTCGTGTTATTCTATCGGCAATCGACATAAGTGGGCCGGTCGCTACTCTTAAATCTCTCTAATGTCTCTACGTTCTTCTTCCCTTTTTGGCCGTTTGCCAGATTTACAGTCAGCCTTAATTTACACGCGGATTGTTGGGGATTTCGAAGCGAGAACCTTTACAAGTTGCTCGGTCGGTCGGTACCCGTGCCATGACCGCGGCCGGAAATATGAACCCATTGTACAGCCTCGTCTTTTTGTACCCGAAGTCTACTGACTGGGGCTGCTTCAGTCATGTAATTACTTTATACCTCTTTTATTTTTACAATATAATGGAATTTAATTAAACTGCCTAAAGCGTGAGTATTGGGTATTAACCAGAAAAAATATCAGTGCCGTTTGGGTGGACTTGCAAATAGTCACGATAACCGGTCTTAACTGTTGTGCATCCGTTCGGTTCAGATAACATTGGTATTTTCGGATGACTAAACCCTAAAAAGCCGTGTCTTGTTATTTTCAATTCAAATATTTTTTGGTAATATCAAGCACATATGTATATTTATGTACTATGTTACCAATATATAAGGCATCTGTGCATTAGTGTGTAATGTTTTCTTCTGGTAAGTAGAGGTTGATTGAGGGCACCTAGGTCAGCATAGCATAATCATCGTTGAATTTACTACATTAAAAATCACATTATGCCATAGCCTGCTACTATCTCTAAGTTTCAACACGTAAACTTCGTTTTTAGTCTTGATTCGCATCTAACAAAGTGGGTGCGCACCACAAATACATTTGTTTTGCACTTTGTGTAGTTTGCTAAATATATTGACAGCTCAAACTGAACAGGTAACGGTGCGAAAATGTTTGTAGAATTTAATTTACTAAGCTGTTTGTTACGGTGTATATACATAGATATAGTGTTATAGGTACCAATCTGATATATTGGACACAGTTTGATAAAAAATGTCTTCTTAGCATAGATTTTGTTTTTAGTTTCATAATGCAGGCTTTTTCGCCTCCTAGTCTTTGTCTTGAATGTTTTATTGTTGGTTTTACGTCACCATCACCGTCACTGCGTTGACTTACCTTGTTCAATGCGCATTTTGCTAGTTCAACCGAAGGTCACCCTGTCGCAATGATGATCTCGTCGATCGGAAATTCTTTAGCAATTACAGCATCCACTTCAATCTTCTCATAATGTTCATAAACTATCAATTTTCTCTTAAAAAAACAAATATTTGTTTAACTGCAGGTATTTCTTCCGGGTTTGGTCGTATAAGTATTGAGTACTATGTATGTAATGTAGGTACTTTATTAGTCACCTTATCTGGTACCAATAACACAATATTTACTGCACAATATTTCTGGGGCCTGATGATGCTGTGTTAAGAAAATTTGCAGTATTTTTTTAACACAGCTTCAGCTGGCCCCAGATGTCCACGTATTTATTTTCTTTGACTGAATGAAAGAATGCAATATTTCATAGAATCTGTTTTTTTAAAGAATAGCGATGCGAATATATCAGCTCGAAAATATCGTGACTATAGAAAGCTTCGATATACATATTTTATCGAGCTCGCAGTGACGTCTGTATGCTTTTTTTATCCTTTTATTAAGTCAAAGAAAATTAATATGTTTTATACATTTAAAGTGCATTGATAAAGACTAAGATTACACGCATCGGCTTAAAAGCTGCGTGTGTATTACAAATAATAACATTAGAGTTATATTATGATGAGATTACCTACCTTATTAGGATAAGTAAAATACCTAATACCTAGCTTCATTGGTAAATGGCCCAAATATATTATTCAATTACAAGTTCTTGTTGGCAACTTGGACAGTAAACTTAGTTTCTCTATCTGGAATGGTTTCGCAAAGTTATTACATTTCTGTAGTAGTGCCGGTGTTGTATTGTCTAATTCTTGATTAAGTTTCTGCAAATGGTTAGCTTGAGCTATTTATCTTATAGGTACTTTTACTAAATTCCAATTTATTTCAAGCTTTTAAGCGAGTAATACAAATTTAAGAGTACGTTACAAATTGATTAGGTAATAAGTTCGGTTCTTTAGCAGTTTTTCAACACAATAGTTGCTTTTTATTAAACAGAACATTGCAACATATGTATTTCCTTTTGCTTGAAACACCTTATAAGTTAATTTTTAGTCATCAAATGTTTTGAAATATGCTATGTGTGCACAATAAAAGTTATATCATAATCGGTCGATTAAGGTAAAAATGTCACAACTAATAGGGGTCAGAAGCCGTCACCTTTACCTGTTAATAGAACATTAATAACTATATTTGTATATTTACTTAATATACTCTTCTAACGTTATTTATACACCTGGATACTATGTTGTTATGAAATCTTCTTTTATGCAATACTTTTAAACGACTTCGAAAAAAGGAGGAGATTCTATGTTCGGCTATATGTATGTTTTTATGTATGTTTGTCGATTTATCTGTCATATATGACCTATTTGGATGATTCTTGTGCAGTTCTAGTATGGATAGTCCCGAGGTTGTCACATATTTTTTTTGTTCTTGAAGGATTAGTATTCATCCTGGAAAACGTAAAAAAAGTTTAAAACTAAGGGATTCAAAGTCGGTTTATGTTGTTTTTTTTTAAACAATCAATTTATTTTAAATAATTTTTCTATTATGAATATGATGGACTATTGCTAAATTGAATGATCTCATTTATGAATGGAACTGACAAGGATGGATCCCGAGCTTCGGAGACCACACCCACGGATACATTCGCCGTAATTTATTGCTCATACATTTCAGATCAGATTGCATGAGACTATTATTAGCCTACATAACATTGTTATATATAAGTCAAACTGTTAAATACCAGAGTTCGTCCAAAAATGGGTGCCCTGGGAATAGAAATTTGGCAGACGAAACGCTGCCGCAATGGCAAATATCACTAGGCCACAAGAAAGCTTACAAATAAATACTTGAATCGTAATATGTACGCAGTATTTGGTTGGAGCTGTAAAAAACACATTGTAAAGATCACATTCCTTTGCTATGGTGTCGTATCAATTAAGCCATTTTTTTCTACGATGTCGTCATCATCGCCAATGAGCAATTATTGTATCTCACACACAACTAGTTTCCAACAAATCATAACCACTTAATATAAGTTCCGACGTTTTCGCGGCGCCAACCCTGACTGCGAATTGAATCAACGCGGCATCTTGGAAATTAACGGAACTCTGCTCTAAAACGCTCTCCGGTTTCATATATGCGCGAAGGTTGCTGTAGTGTAGTGTAGACTATAGATTGTAGCCAGTGCAATGACAATACTGATTTATGTGAGGCTGGGAAGATTGCCAGATATTGTTCGCATTTTGTTCGAAGGCGAATCTCCTTCGTGGCGCTTGCGGTGCGCGTTGCAGTCAAACTGCCTAGCAATTACTATTATCTCTGCGTTGCTAAGTATAAGTCGGCATAACTTTTTAATTTTACTTAACTACATTTCCACAATTGCCCGTTTGAAGCCCGGTTAGAATGATATGTATATTTAGATACATATTATGTAATTAATCTAAGTGCATATGTTTCTAATAGTTTTGCCACCTAGCACAAATGTTGCAATGCCCTGACGGGGAGCATGCTTGATACTATGTTAATTTACTATAATATCTATTTACGGTATGTCTCGCTATAAAGAATCTTGAATGTAACTACTGGGTGATGCTAAATACTACATTGTTCACTTCATCAGACCAATCTGGGCCCGTACTCTTAAAAACGAAATCGAAGTTTCTGATTCTTTTTCGTGCAAACGCTAATCTTATGCAATGGACATAAGAGTTGGTTTTGCACGAACACGAAAAAGAAACTTCGATTTTCTTTTTCCGAGTAGTTTCTGCGTCCATTGTCTTCTTTCGTCTGAATAGTTTGACGCCTGAAGTTTGTCTTTTTGTTCACAATATTTTTGTCTAGTAGTCGATGATTTTTTTGCCGATGATCCACGTTACGCAAGTCATTATTAGGTAGCAATAGCAATATCGCAAAATGCCCGTTTACTTGCAAAGTAGGCTGTATTATTTATAGCTCGGCACACATTAGCCGGCCCATTAGCTGATGCTGGCCGGTACGTTAAGGGCTGAGTGATGACCTAAATCTATTATTGGCTTGCGATATTTTTATTATGAGGTCGTTTCTTCAGTACAATATTCAGGTATTCTCTTTAGTTTTAACCTCTGATGTTTCGTTGAACTATAAGTGTCTATTCCTCCATTTAAATTTTCTTGTTTAGTTTCATGGTTGACATAATTTAGTATCCACAGCATCATAAACATAGGATACGTTTCTAAACTTAAATCGGTTAACACTTTATAATACTCTTAATGGTTCGGAGATATCCTCAGTAGCTATTTATACTCTCTCTGACCCTTAATGATGTTAATATTTTAGGCGCTGTCAGTTACGAGGGCAAGTTTGTAAACACGAGCTGTTATTAACTAGGCTCCCGTTATAAAACCATCCCTTATGGAACACCATCGGCGTTTTATCGTGTTATAAAATAAAATGTCGCGGCGTAAACACGTAGACGAGAATTGCGTTGAGGCGCAGTCTTTGTCGTAAAAATATTATGTGCACCTTTTTTATGCATATCTTATTGTGGTCTTTTGGGCAACTGTAGGGACATTGAAGGGCAGGAGCGCAAGATCGTTTGTCATGTTGTTCTTTGCAGGAGATGTTTAATACACAACTTACGATATAAAATATTATTGTGATGGTTGAAACCGCCTGCTGAATGAAAAAGGAAATAGAAAAGGTTGATCGACTTTTCTGACGACGATGTTGGTCCATAAGATTGAATCCCACTACAGATGCGTAGTTTATTTGTATACTTAAGTTTGACGGGCCGTCCGGAGGGTTCACGTCCGTTGTTTGCCCATGTGAACTTGTACATACGTTCATTGCCTGAAACACGACCCGGCTGAACATAATGCGGTTTATTGTGAACTTTAGCCTCACTGCCGCTAATAACAATGTACATATTTGCACGCGCTCCGACGACGACGGTTTAGTTAGTCCAATCACAATGTGATTTTACCGAGAATTTTCTCATATCGACAATGGTTTTAAACAATACCATTATCGACAACATTCTCTCTCGATTTCCATAACATAACTGATTCTTTACCATTGCTGATGTTGTCATCAATTATTTTTCGTTCATCTTCCCACTGACACTTAAGAATTCACTCTTGACTTTGATTATTTATGAGTCATTCATTAAATTGAAACATTTCTACTTTAGAATCTTCGCCATAGATTCGGGGACATTTTCAACCGCAAAATTCAGTTACTTATTAATTTTGTCAGACATTCTGTTGGAATTTATGTTTTCGAAAGCCTGCAAAAGGTTGCATGGTCTTTATATTACCAACTCCAATCTACTTAACAAACCATTAGAATATATCCTTATTTTGGTATTGTCGCCGAACAATAATGGGAAAGTGGAAAGTCTCTAAGGATTCGCGTGGTCGCTTTCATTACGTGATGCCAATGTCACATCCAAAACACATTAGCTTCCAACAACATGTATAGCTTTTGCTTTTCTGTTAGAGAGTAAATTGCACAAATTATCTTGCACTCTACTATTACGTAGGCTATTTGATTCACCTCCGCATAGGTAATTAAACTTCTGGAGAAGCTTCTCGAGTACCATAATATTGCGAAGCGTGAACACGAGAAAGGAAGATTAAAGATTAAACCACATAAATTCGAGCCTTAATTCATAATGCTAATATATGGGCTAATATGTTGGTTAGTAGGTTTTATCGATGTTCTGAAGAGGCAAAAATTACGCTATTTAAATCTTACTGTCAGACGTTCTACACGAGTAGCCTATGGACCACATATACCCAAAAAGCGATCAACATCCTTCGCCTACAGTATAATAATGCATTCAGGATACTGCTGGGGCTCCCGCGGTTCTGCAGCGCGTCCAGTATGTTCGCGGAGGCACGCACGGACGGCTTCCATGCATGCATGCGAAAGAAAGTTGCCTCGTTGCTATGCAGGCTGCACGGTACCAATATCATCCTGAGTGCATTATCCAATAAATGGGATAGCCCGTTCATCAAGCACTGTAGTCGAATAATGATGAAATAACCATTTTCGTTATTATTTGATTACACTGTTTGAAATTATTATTATTTCCATAACTTGTTAAGCCTAACATAGAATAAGCAAAATATGTTACTAATATGATATGGACCTAAATTACTTAATTTTTATCGCTGTCCGATATAAATGAATTTTATTTACTTATTTTATAATTCCAATTTGATCAAAACATATTACCTACCTATCCACTCGTAGTTGAGATTGTAGCGAGAGCACCAGCTCAAAGCAAGCAATTAAATAACAACCGCTAATTCAGTTACTGGACAAACGTAAGCAATTCGTGAATGGCGAACTTGCAAATAGAGGTTTGCCTTTGCAGTTTGAATTGCATGAATGCCTGCAACGTCATCGTTGATGTAGATTTATAGAGCCCGTCGTTCAATAGATTTCATGAAGATGATTGTACGACACGGGGCACAATTGGACCAGTTTGTGCCATGCTCAGATTTTATTCGATTTACAAGGTCTTTCATTTGATGGACCGGCTTTGTCATCGTTACAATGTAGATACAAATGCCCCTATTTGTAAGCTGTATTTTATAATTTTCTTGTTATGATATTGATTGATGATGGAAGTTCAAATCAAAATTTCCACACGCCCACATGCATCATGTTTAAAATGACTTAATTTGAACCGTTAAGTGCTGGAAGGAGTCATTCGTTTTTGTTATGTGGGTCACGTGCCAGGCTCCGCCATCCCTCTATCCGTGTGTGATATCCATAAAAATTTATATAACCAGAGGGATCTGCGTTTACCCATCAAATTGTACCGTGGTTGACGTATGACGAGAATGAAATGCATTTATGTATAACCTGTCGTTCAGCTTTTTGTGCGAGACACAGGCTTTTGCATGGAAATTTCAAATTATACGCTCCATTGCTCTCTTTCTGAAAACAGATTTTGCAGCTAAAATATCAGGTAAACGTAAACCAAACTTGAGTTACTCACCGTTTTGTTAAGAGCTATTTTCAACGCTGGTAATTAGGCTAAAAATACATCAATAATATGAGTAGGTATTGGTGTGTGTTACCGTCCCTACAACAGATAAATCTTTTTTTTTTAAACTAATTGCTATTTATCACTTGTTGAAACTCTTGAAACCTTATAAAGCTCTTGTTATGCAGTAAGCTTTAGGTCATATTATATTGGCTATCAATTGCGGTTTCTCATTGACCCCTCATTTTGGGAAGGGTCCCTCCTTAAATGACTTCCATTGATCTCTGCCTTCGGTACATTGTGTCTCAATCACGCCATTTCGATTGATAGAATTGAACTTTCATCGCATGGTGTACCTACTCACTGTATTTTGAACTTTACCTATTTGTATTGTACCCTTCCATCGATGACGTAATACCTATCATCATAATTGACCACTTTTAGATAAATTTATGATTTCGTAGAAAGTTTTCCAGCAGAATTATGATGCTGTAATCAAATTTGATCACACTTTTACTTCAGAATAATTAACGGATATCGTTCATCCAATTAATTCAACATTAATTGATTCTGACCTAAGAATAACTTTACTGTCCAAATTGTTTGATATACATATTATTTTCATTATTTCACATAATATTACATTGAATTATACGCATAAATATTATGCCATAATATATGTAGTTCCTATTAAAATTACGGTATGCACGGTAATTTAACGAACAAACAATGAATCACGTCCATTAAGAGATATTTAAACTCAACAATGACCTGACTGATTGTCATGAGTTGTCCTCAATGGGATAAAATCTCATACACACAGCAAACACCATATTCACATGCTTTCCAGAGTCAACGCACGTGTTGTTGCCATTTTCTTAACAATCGCTACAATGTCGGCTGCTTGTGTCTCTATTTATGTATATTATACAGTGCGGGCTCTAATCGCCAGCCATTACTGCCTTCGCACGCATCGCATCCTAATGAGTATGGTGTCACAACACAACATGCAAGTAACGATCACAAACAAAACTTGCGAAAACAAAACCTCGAGTCAACAATGTCGTCCATCTTCGAAGTCTTCACGTAAAACCCTTGCGTTTAGATAAAGCTTCCATGATCGAACGATGGACACACGCACAATTTTAAAGAAATATACTCGATCTACATGATCGATCTAGCGAGTCGCAATACCACGACATTGACCATCTACCTATATTGCTAAATACAGTAACAATGTAAGAACTCAGCTGATGTATTACTAAGAAACACGAAAGCTATGAGAACTCAACAGACGTGGAAATGTTTTGAATGTCTTTTGAGATGTCGCTGATTGTAATTTCGCAGCATTCACCTTTCATATCTCAATATTGGAGAAAGGTATTAAAAGCGAAAGTGTGTAGGTATTGTTGAGAATTAATTATTACGCTTATCGCTTTTATATCTGAATGTCGTCTTGCATTATTGTATAAATATATTGATAGTCTTATATCAAAAACATGGGATCTGAGATCATGAGACGAGTTCAATGGCTTTCGACGTCTTAAGAAACACAGAAAGGGTGACGCCATCCTTAAGTCAACACCCGAGGTCTATCTATGCGAATCGTGATTAAGCTTTCCTCTCCTTTTACAAATCCGGCACCTGCTGTCAACACTGCAAAAACCCGTCTAGACGAGGAGAGCGTTAACGATAGCACGCCTATGTTCTTATCGATGAATGCAGTACATCCTCCCAAGTTATTGTCGACCTTATACAAGACCGCGAAGTGGTTCAAATTGACAATCTCACTGAATGTTTCAGCGCCACGCCCGAGGGGGTGAGGACAATCCAGCTCAAAGACGCCTCGTATGCCCTTGTTGAAATAACCTCGTTAGAGAACAAGTGTGCCCGTTGGATATCACAATAAAGGGTTAAATTTAATTTATTCTTTTGCGTTGGTGTTATGTACATATATACCTCTCAAAAGGTTCAGCAGATTTAAGGATATGTTTATCGCCAGTTTCGTATTTTATTGGTCCTTGAATTGAAATGAGGTTAATTTCAACCCAAAGCCATAAAATAATTACCAACATTAGCTCGCGTTTAATCGCTTTAGTGTTTCCCTAGAGCATGCAAGCCCTCATTTATAAAGTAAAGGAGGTACAGCAGGCTAAATACACAGAATTCTCCGAAGCTAGTTTAATAATGGCGGTATATTTAATTTCTATGCTGTATCGTATCGTCTAGACTAGACAAGGAAGGCCGGTATCATGTCTCTAGGGGAAGTAGGTAGCGGACCGCAAATAATGTTCGCGCAGCCAGACCGTAGCGAAAACAAACGGCATTGTGCACATCTACTCTACTCCACTCATCGTTCTGCAAGCCATTTTGTACTCTTCCATAAATTGGCTCTTTGGCATCTTTTATGCTCCTAGCGGGACCTATGTCTCTTCGTTGTTATTGATTCAGGCTTTATGTGACAAGTAAATTTATTTACAGCTTTAAATCTTTTTCTCTGAAAAAATGTACGTGAATTTTCATTTAACTTCTTTGGAAGTCTAAAATTTGAGTTGTTTAAACTGGAAGGTATTCACTGATCGCGCCTTCGGCTTGTGCAAATATTGATTTTCTAAACGTTGAGTTTCCGTTCTCTAGGTAGACCTTGACATGACAGCCGGGGTTAATACACTTGCAAACAACAAAGCTCGTTTATCACACTTTTAATTAAAGTCCCGTGCAAAAATATGCTTCTTAAAAAACTTTGATCTTTGAGGCTGAAAAATGCGCTATTATTTTTGCTTTGAAATTCTGCAAAAAAGGCAAAATAGGGGTAATATGTATATACTCGTAGTTCCACGAAGGGTGGTTATTTTGTTTTGCTCGTGACTGCAGTGAAAGAGCGACAAAACTAACGAAACTCTGAGCGGTCATTGTAGTGAGTTTGTCTTTATGATTTTCTGCTTAGCTCGTTTTGTCCGCTTCAATGGTTGATGTCATAAGCCGCAATATTTCATTATTGTTTATTTGCAACAACTGTTTCGTTTTCCTTCGTTATACCTTTATATGCACCGCTTTGTTGCTGTTTGCTATTGAACTTTCCTCTGTGTTATTCCTCTAGGAATTTTACTATATCGAAAAGATAGATTACCATAGTTTAACCGTTTTTTCCAACAAATCGTGCTCGTCACAATCACAAAGTTTGACCTATTTTCCTTCCTCTTCCCTAACAGGACAACAGATAGCTAAATGCTGGATAATTTCACTGATGAGCTCCGTAAATTACAGACTGTTGACATGAAATGGGTCTTTAATCTTCGCTGCTGTTCCAGACACGAAGATATTGAGATATTGTGTAAGGCTCGATATTTTTCGGAGATTTACAGAATGTCACAAACACTGCTATGGGTTCCTCTTTACTTCCGTATATATTTCTGTCTATTTTCTGCGAACAAACGATTTCTACTAACCTTAATACTAAGCTGACCGTGAATAAATGTATCGAAACGCAATCCTAAGCTAATACTGTTTATAAATATTTGTTTTTGTACTATGTAATCGATTATAGGCGCATAAAATTTAACTATACTGAGACCAACCTATAAAGTTACGAAACTAGCAATTGGACTATTTTTATTTAACTGAAATGGCATTTTACCTTCGCCGATTTGTTATGTTGCTCTATTTTATTGGTGATAATTTTAGTCATCTAATTTGATCAGTCCATAGTACATACAACTAGGACAAAAAGTTGTCACTACAAAGCAGAGCAGTCGCAGTGTAGTCAAGCAAACCACATTCTGAACATCTGAACTCGATACTGAC
Source organism: Eupithecia insigniata (assembly GCA_947859395.1). NCBI lineage: Eukaryota > Metazoa > Arthropoda > Insecta > Lepidoptera > Geometridae > Eupithecia > Eupithecia insigniata. The sequence goes on along the minus strand of OX401999.1, from coordinate 10,436,082 downwards.
ATTCCCATAGTAACATTGTTAGTAAGTTCTATAGAATGTGTTGACTTGCGGTTTGCCTTGTGGTCGCCTGGTCGGGACCAGTTTATCTACGAGTGCTAGTAGCTACAGAGTAATAGAATTATAACTTGAGTAATTATTGCCGTATAAGCCGTTATGTTTGGCACGGGGTGGTGTCATAAATTTATCAGAATTAGACTTAATAACTTTATTTCTTTAGGCTTACAAAATAAGCACTTAGACAAGTATCACGTTGAACTGATACAAACAGTTCTGCTCCTGGCAAAGATTTTCGTTTAATGTTCTTGGTTTGTTTAGTTTTAGGCTATGGACGTTATCTGCTCTGTAAAAGGGCACTGTAAACTTTCATTACATCCTACTAATATTATAAATGTCAAAGTTTTTATGGATGGATGTATGGATATTTTTTACTCTTTCACGCAAAAACTACTGAACCGAAATTTTGTAATGGTATAGTTTGGGACCTGGAATAACATATAGGCTATTTCTTATCCCGATATAACGCGGGCAGCAGGTAGTTGCTAATAAATAGTTGTTGATACCCAACAAGCAAAATGCACTCGGCAAATTTGTCCTAGCGTCTCGATCGCCCCCCAACCACAGAGATCTTGAACGCCAATCATATAATACAGCTATAAACCTAATTTCATTTAATGTTTCTCTCAATAGAATCATGGCAGAGGAAATGCGTCATTTTGTATGATTTGCCCTCCACATATACCTACTTATTGTTTTGCTTTGCGAAACGATCTTATAAATTTTGTTTAGGTTTTAAATGCATCAAAAGAAACGTGAAATCAAGAGAAATATTCGGTTCATCAAAACTTCCGACGGCTAAAGTAATTCATAGCTATGTTTTTAATATTCTGTTTCTTTTGTTATAGCAACTTAAGGATGAGCTCGGCGAGGTGGTTGCAGAACTGGACGCCCTGGACGGGCAAGAAGAATGCAAGCAAAATAGCAAAGCCAAACAGATGAGCATAGGCAGAAAGAAATTCAATATGGACCCTAAGAAAGGTGAGAAACTACTAGTAATTACATACTTTAGAATTATATATTGTATCCATAGTTTACCATGATGAGTGTCCTAAGCCGATGCGTGGTGATTTTGGATACCAAGGGTGAACAAGTCTACAAGAACACAAATCTAAATAAAAAATAAGACGAGATAAAATTCTAAGTATTAAAATAAAAGTTGACATGTCTTATATCACTCTTTTTCGGCTTAGTACATCCCATCACGGGGCACCGTTGTATACATAATATACATATTTGTTTTTCCATTTTGGTTATTAAATAGCTTGCATTTGGAATATGATAAAATATTCCCATAACGTTTTCATAATCCAGTTATATCAGCAAATTATTTAATTGTTCCATTCAATGGAACAATCAAAAGGGGTATGCATGTATGTATGTATACGTGAGATCGATAAGGACCTTAAGCAACCAATTACAATAAAATAATGGAGTAAAACGAGAATTTCCCGGTGCTACGGTATGCGATGGCAGGTGCTCTGTTCTCACGACTTTTCTGATGACACTGCGTCATTTATAGCTCTATAAGATTATTATTTACCACCTGCCAACCGCCTACATAGAATTTCATGCAATTAAAGTCCGAAAAGGGGTGAATTTAGACCCCTGGTGGTCAACTTAAATCTCAATAACGACTTTTAATGATCTAACAGGTCTTCAGCGAAACGAAAAAGTACCTTTTAGACCCTGAGGGGGTAAATTTTTATTTTAATACCGTAAGACTTTTTCATGATCTAACGTCTTTTCAGCGAAATGAAAGTACCTTTTATACTCGTGGTATGAAGCTGTTATGAACTTAAAATGACTCTGGGTTTCATCTTGTTTTGCTCATGCCAATTTCCTTAAATTTACTGTACTTTGTGAACATCCTCGAGTTTCGCAGTTATTTTACTTCCTTCTGAGATAATTTTCCACTCGCTGTAATAATCGTCTTGGGGAGCATTGAGGAATATTTAATATTTTTGGTCTTATTTCGGCCTTACGAGTACCTACATTAGGTTGCAATTTTAAGAATGTCGTTCCTCGGCCTTGGTCTAACTAAACTAATCTTTTTAGCTAAACGTCGTTTATAAATAGTTGCGAGTATTTAATAAAACAGGTGCTTACATGAAAGCGTTTTGTAGACAGTCAGCTAAAAATAACCACAACTTCAACATCTATTTTGCCAAGAAAAAACCTCACGAAAGATTTTCGTAGTCACGAACCGTGTCCTAATTCGGGCGAGACTACATCATTAGGAAGTTGGAGCTCTAGTGGGTAAGCTAGCCGGTCCGGAGCATCCATTCAGGTGACATACTTGCTACTGTGACCTAATTACCGCAGATTTAGAGCCCTAACTGTGAGTTAACTTGATATTCTAGCCGAAATAGAGGTTTGGCACTTGAGCAATTCGCAAGCTTGAAAAGTAAAAAAGTTTGAATGTGTTGACTGTGAAGCGTTTTATAATGAGTAAGGTGAACTTTAACGCAAGGTGTTTCTTTTCTAGTCACGGACAATTATGCTAATCTACATTAACGGTTATACCTAGGTATGCCAAGTCAATATCAGCTTTTATGAGAATCTAGCATCTGCGCGCAGAAAACGTTTTTCCGGGTTATTAATCCTATGATATTCCACGTTATTCTACATCACGATACGCTTTTTATCACTAATATTACAGTCAATTTTATTTCCGTTTATTGATTTTGGTATGAAAAAGGAACAAAAATCCATTGAGACTTTCGCATTTATACTATCGTGATTCGTTTTATAACCGTGGTTCAGCTTCCACCTGCCTTTTCTATACTTTCCCGCTAAATCCGTTGAAGCCAGTCCAAGGGACGACTTTTTATCGTATTCTGGTTGTTTATCATGTACATTTTAATGTGGACAAGTTTTGGTCTATTTGATATTGCGCATGATGCTTTCACGATCAACTAGGCGTACTAAGTATTAGGCTTGTTCTTGCTTGGTCAGTAAAGAGATCGCTCTGTCCTAGTACAATCTCACTAATGTACTAGTTCGGACTTCTAGTTCTATTAGTACCCCACTCGGCAAAACTTTCGGGTCGTTTTAATCACAAAAGGGGTATACGCAATCGATTGTTTTGTGTCAGAAACTAGATTGGATACTATTTACATTTACTGAATATTAGTTATAATATTATTTTACCAAAACATACACGAAAACGGACGAAATATCCATTTACCGACGAAATATCGAAATGCAATGCTCCTTCCTTGCTCGTAACAAAAATAATACAAGTAGGTACACACATATTACACTTACAAAAGTTGCAAACATTAAATAACAGCGCAATTTGATCTCTATCTTCAAACAAATAAAGTTTCTCATTCATTACCCCTCCGTCTCTTTTACTACCGGGGATTATGCGCTGTCTATCTCTGTTCTACCTATTCGTTCCTTTAAGACAAGTTACTACTGAACTAGAGAACTAGATGCATATCTCCGTCTCTCTTACTACCGCGGAATATGCGCTCTCTCTATCTCTGTTCTCCCTTAATTATTCCCTTGTCTTCTAGTTCCGTCTGACACGGAATCACGGAATCTAACAGTGAACTAAAAGAAACATTGTACTAGGGAACGAGTAATCGAAATGCATTCTCAAACAGTTCTTTTTATTCTTGTTATTGGATTTTAAACTTTATGCCATAGAAAATAGTGATTCAGACGCCAACTTTTTAGTGGTTTCGAGATTTCGTGACTGAAGAGCAAGTGAACTACAAGGAACTAGTTGAGCTGAATCGTTCTTACTCGGTCGGAACTAATTTATTTTAGTTCATTATTCCTGAACTACACAAGACTACTAAGCATGTTAATTATGTCCTCTTAATATTGCACAACTGGTGCAAAATGCTCCTGCTTTGCATGCACTATAATTATGCATAATTCAAGATATATGCCTTCAGTCTCACATACATATGTACCTTTATTTCTCCTATTTCCCTTAGCCCTTGTATTTATGATATTACGAATGAACGTCTGAAAGTTGGGTTTTGTTCTCAGTGCTCTACATTGCCCTGCTGAACTCTGTTTCTGTTCACGTGGTGGGCAAGCCAAAGTTCGTGGAAAATACGTGTGATTATAATAAACGCGCCCATTACTCTGTTAGACACTTATTCCGACAAAATAGGTTTTTATTATCGTTATTAATCAAGTTGCGCCCATGTTTAGGTTCCGCGAGTGCTTACGGTCTGTCCATTATGTTTTATCTTTTCTTTTATACTTACTACAAAACATTGTAAAACTGTGCCTATAAACTGGTCTAGGTATGGTCTTTTGGTGTCTTGACGACCGATGTGGCGCGGAGGGCGAATGTTCGCCTGCGACGCAGGAGGTTGTGGGTTCGATTCCCGCCTTGGGTTTGTACGATATGCAAATATTTGTATCGGGGATTCTAGGTATTCTCAATGTATTATAAAAATCTATGTAATAAATTGTATTAAGTATATCAGTTTACTGGTACCCACAACACAAGTTCTAAATGATGCTTGGGTCTAAATGATGCTGTATGGATTGTCCAGAATTATAATTATCTTTTCTTTAAATGCAAACCAGACAAATCCACAAATAGTGTTTGCCTTGGAAACAAAAAATAAGCATGCATTGAGTTATTGCTAACATTATGGTAGCTAGTCCTAGTGCAGTAGGCAATACCGTTTCTAACAAGCTTGTTATTGTGCAGTCGAGGCCTGGTCATTCTCACTTTACTTTCAGTTCTATCAGCAATTTTGCATGGCCCGGACAGTAGACATCATTATGGTACCGAGAGACAGAGATTTATAGCTCGTTTTGTTGCTGTCCGTATCAGATTGATTATACCTACTTTTTTGATTGCAGTTGCAAGCGCTCTTGTATAAACATAAACACCGAACTAATATTATGAAAGAATGATTGTTTAATTAAACCTACATATTAAACGGCCTGAATGAGAATTTGACATGGAAATGATTAAGAGGATATGCGCAGCGAAATTTTGTGTCCAAAAAAATCTTGGAAGTAGTAAAAGAAGTCCCAGCTAGATAATATATTTTTTGTGGTTTGACCTCTCATCTGACCTGTAAACTATCATTTACAAATAAAATTGTTAATTCTGTTCTAGTTAAATCTATTTTTGTAGTGATTTATTAACACAAGTCTTCGATGTTTCGAAAATATACTGGGAAAAGAGTGTTTTGTTAATCAAATTTGTAGCGGAAAGTCGTTAGCTTCGTGCCTGGGTTTATAATAAGTGCTTGGGAAACGTTCGAATATCTTTTACTATCCTCATAAGGCCTAGAATCTTAAGTCGGATATATTCCCTATAAAAAGTTATACGAGTTTTACCGTTAAAACCTACATAGCTAAGAAAATAAAACCAATTAGGGCTCGCGTCGTAGACACAGTAATTGAATCTCTATAGAATCTATGGCAGACTACGGACTCTGTAGAAATTTCTGAGCTAAGATTTAGTTTCAGATTCAGACTCAATAACTTTATTTCTTAAGGCTTACAAAATAAGCACAAGCAAATAAGTCAAATCTTATATATATATATATATATATAAAATTTGACTTTTTGAATTTTTCTATAAATTGCTATAAATATAGTACTCTGCAATGGCTACTTATGGGACGTGATGGTATCTCTAGTATCGATATCGGTCAGACAACACTCGTTGAATATTGATAAGGATTAGATGTTTTGTGCGATAAAATGACCTAATATGGCGTGTCGTTCCCCGAATTACATACCTAAAAAGAACACACGCATTTCTGCAAAAATGTTATAAAGGAGCACGTTTGTATAAAAAATATAAAGGCAATTCTGTAAAAAAGCTGCACGAAAAATTCTGAATATTTTATCAAATGCTTGGCAACTTGGGCATGAACTTAAGAACCACCCATTGTACGTGTACCTCTGCTCTTTTTGTCAGCAACCTGATTGGCCTTACTTCACGTTTTGACGTATTTGAAGAATGGTGAACGGTACTTACAATGCATTTTGCGGGCATTGTTCGAATGGAAGTTGCATTCCTTAGTTCTTACAAATGGAATGTAGATGGGCTCGGCCAGTAGGCAGGCACTATTCCTGCATTTCCTGCATAAAAGCCGCTTTGAAATTATCCAGTCTCTACGTCTAGTGAACAACTGTATCACACTTTTTAAAACAAACTTTTGTTTTAAGCGGTAAATACTGGATAAAAAACAACAGCAAAGTGTGACATCACCAAATCACATTATTTTTTTAGCCTACCTTGCTTTGTTAATCCTCCCGATTTCCAATTGTTTAAAATATTACATTTAATTCTAAACCACCATATAAACTGGGAATGAAATGCCACTAAACGAAATCATCTTAATCTGATCTTTAAAAAATAAAAACAATCTCGTGCCGTGTGCGCGATCATTCACTCCAAACTGAAAGCTTGCCGTGCTAGTCCTTCAACGATAAGGCTTTTACCGGCGGCGGTGCATTTTTAATGCAATTATGTGCATAGCTTTTAGTATTATTGAAATTTTAACGAAAAACATCGAGACAATCATCATTTTATGTACCTCTTCAATAATAAATTTCCTTTTATATCAGCTAGGCTTTTACAAACGCGTATTTCGATCACATCACATTCTATCATGCGGATATTATGCTGATGTAACATGTCTCCGCAAAATTTCCATATAGACAAGAGAGGCTAATGTGTGAATGAAAGCGCTTTCGCCACGTACTGCCAACTCGTACTTTTTCACTTTTCTCTCGAGACTTACGCGTGATCGGAATTTTCTGGACGTTTCGATTCTTATGACTAGCCTCGACTAGTCTTTTCTTTACTTTCTCTGGAAAGCTAAGTGCTAGTCTTAGTTCATGATATTTGTGGGAATGTATTTATGGTCACCTAAGTGCTAAACACTGTGTTTATTTGTACAATATTGAACCGATGTTTCCCCTAAAATTAATGAATAAATGTTATATAAACTTGATAACTGCGTGTAATGGAATTAATTCTCTTTCATTTACGGTTACAACAACCTCTTGCGTTCATCAATTATTCATGAAACTCATAAACAAAGTTATTAGCAAATAATATTGTCTTCACACAAACTTCGAAAAGTACGAGGAAAAAGCGTATAAACTTCGATTCCGCATATACATGTGTACATTCAACATTAGAGCATACTCAAATAACCTTATCATTATTCCCAATTTACTTTCTACCCTTTTGTAATTTAATCCTACCTTTCACAGGTATCGAGTATCTATACGAAAACGGATTACTTCAGAGGACGCCAGAAGACGTCGCACAATTCCTTCACAAAGGGGAAGGACTCAGTAAAACGGCCATAGGCGACTATCTAGGAGAGCGATCGGAGTTTAACGAAGCTGTGCTGAAAGCTTTCGTCGAGCTACATGACTTTACGGACCTCATACTTGTACAGGCGTTAAGGTAAGAATCTATCTTAAATTAGATTAGTTATGGCTGAGTTTCTGCAGCGTTTGCAATATTTTAGAGATAAACGCGTAAGTCACAGGCGTCGAATATGTTTGAAAAGACTCTGAAAACACTGCAAAACTTTACCAAAAATGCATTTTTCTCGTCGTAGTAGTAGATTTTTCTGGTTTGACTTTTCGCCATAAACCTGATCGGGAACGGTTGATAAAAAGTTATATTCTATTATAGGCGTTTATGTGGTCAAAGGGTTTGATATTACCATAACTAGGCAAACTAAGGGCTAATATTATTTTAGTTAACTCGCTTTAGAAACTTTACGCTTAGTTTAGGATATGGAATGATTTATCTTTCCAAGCTTAGGAACTTTTAAACAAACTGTGGTTACTGCCTAGCCTACAGCTGGCTATTGCTGACCGGTGTAGCATGTAAATTTACGCCGTCGTCTGTCTGTTACATTACAATACGTCTCGTTGCTCGTTGCAGGCGCCTTCTTTCCCTGTGCTGAGTGCATGATCGCTCGCTCTGTGAGTTCTGTGACACGTTAGTCAACCGAGCTTACGGAAACCTTATACGAATTCTTATTCTCTCGAAAAAATTTCGGATGTGCTTTTTCTGACTATTATTTTACGAACGCAATGAACTGAATGTAATAAAGTCAAGAAATATCTCGCTGAAACCAAAGGAATTCGATAATATACTAAAGGAATTATGAACAGTTCATCGCACATCTTCCCAACTTCACAGACTTGGGAGCACAGTTTATAAACCAGTTGGCTCACTTAGTTATTAATGAAATTAAATATTATGAATGACAAACTAGCTGTGTGCCTGTCCGATATTTTTAAAATAAACGAATTGAAATTGAATGAAATTAAGGCTGGGTTACCCGGATTTAGGGATTTTTAACTGTCCGTACCTCAAGAACTAGAAGGCCTATAGTTTTGAAATTTAAACATATTATAGTTGAGGATATTTTCTAATGCATCACTAGACAAAAACACGATTGGTGACATTTCACCCGATCAAAAAAAAATTCAAAGTTTCCTCTAAACGAAACTTTAAATGATCACTGTGGATAGAAAAATGAATAAAATGACACAAATTGTATACCAAAACATTGCAAACGTTATTACGCAGTACATCACTACAAAATATTTTTATATGTCATACAAATATTTTTCAAAGCACCTAAATAACTACAAAATCTTGCTCGGCTGTCTGCGCACCGTCTTGCTTCTTGCTTGCGTCTTGCAAGTGCTGGGCTCACCTCGCCTTAAGCAAGGAGATGGATAGCCTGGGGAAGAACATAAAGCTGAATTTTTTTAAGCTGGCGCTTATTTTTACCTTTACAAATTCAGGCCTCCGGCACGGGGATTGTTCTCAGGGGTAGAATAGACAATAATGACATTGCATCGTTAATTTCTGCAACTTTAACAATGCACACAACATTGTTGAAGTTGAAGAAATTAATTTAAAGTAATATACGCATTCGATAACAAAGTGACTTAATTTTTATATATCAACAATCCACTTGCTAGGGGGCAGGTATACGAAAAATACAAGATAAATCTGCAAACTTTGAAAAATTTATCTATGAGCTACTTTTTATCCAGGAAAAACGAGTCAAGCCACCTTGTAGAAGCTAGTATTGATATTAAAACCGCGTAAGGTTAGAACAACTAATAATAAGTACTGTACTTCTGGGCTGAGAACTACCCTCTTGTTCTTATTATTAATATGTACTCTACAATCTGTAAGTAGTAAGTGAACTAACTATTAGTAAGTTTAGTTCCGAACAATCTTGAACGTAAGATAACTTAGATTGCTGGAGGTATCTTAACTCCTGGTTTAGTTTCTTCATAAAGGGTTGGCATAGAGCAGCTGTTAAACTCCTAACTTTAAGTAAAGGCCAACTTTTGGGTTTTGCCTATTTAATTAAACCCCAAAATATGACGTGCCGAAAGTTTTGAAAGCCGAAAGATAAATTTTGAATTAAACGAACGTATAAACCCGAGCTGGACTGTATGTATTTAATGACGTCGTCCTCACCTTTGAATGACGGCCATGATGTTAAAATCAAATATTTTTCCTCAATGTTCATTTAGTTCTTTATTCTATTACGTCATCACATACGTCCACCTCTGAAATATAAATAATAGGGGTTTTGCCATAACCACGCTTGGCAGGCGGATTGGTAATCACAGTGGAGGTGTTCCTGCTCCTCCTTGCGTCGATATCCTCTGGCTGAAAGGCTAAGGGACCTTTATATAGGATCTTTGTCACGATTTGTCAAGATTTGTCTCCATCTGGATTGATTCGAATCATTTTACGCCAACAACACATCTCAAAAGCGTCGATACGCGCTCGGTCTGCCTTTTTCAAGGTTCTAGTTTCCGCCCCGTATAAGAAAATTGAGAAAACCAGTGGTCACTGCGTTTGGAGTGGAGAGTGAAGGTGTTATTCGTACACAAGAGGAAGTTGCTGCCCTTCCTCTGGTAGGTTCATTTATCCGGCTCTAATGACTCTGGGCTGAGATAATCAACATACAAGATAGTTTATTGCATTCATGTTGTACATAGTAGGTCTGTAAACAGGTTTCATGAGCCCAGGTGGGGAATAACAATAATGTTTTACATCATAATGCTCGGCAAGAAGGTTTTACAAATTAAGCAAAGAGGCTGTGTAAGATGGTAATCGCAACAGTACATTTTTATAGGAATTCCATTTTCAAATCTCATTACGTCACACTTTTTTTGAATTGTAAAGACTTTACAGTTCAAGCTATGCAAAACTCCTTGGTGAAACAATCTCTTTTCTTATAAAATGATAAGAATACTTTTTACTGAAAAAAAAAAACTGTGGAATTGGCGGCATTTCATTTGATTTGTGCAACTGTAATAAACTAAAGTTAAAAGTTAAAACTGTAATAAACAAGTTTAAAGTGGTAGTTCAGTATGTCAAGTACTTCATCAGATGAAGAACTGGTCCGCACCCTCGAACTATGTTCTCGGGTGCACTCGATCCATTAGCGCCCTTTGCGAGCGCTCGCAAGGGCGCGAAATTGGATTGAGTGCACCCTCGAACTATATTCGCCCTCGCTTCGCTCGGGCGTCTAAATATCTCGGGTGCACTCAATCCAATTTAGGGCCCTTTGCGAGCTGAGCTCGCACTGGCGCCAAATTGGATCTTGTTCTGTAATAGATCCCTTACTACCATTGTGTAACAATCTACTATTATTTCTAAGGTCTTAAAGTTATACATCTTATAGATACTTAACTAAACTAACTACATGGTCAATTTTTACGCCGTGAAAGCCACGGCGTCTTTGTTCTACTAATATTAGCCAAATATTATTGTTCATTGTGCTGTTGAATACTTGCTCTTGATTGTCAATGTTTTCCTAAAGGCGCTTTCAGGTAACAGATAATGTTATTATGACTTATGATATGACCGACAAAGTCAAAATATTTCTTATTGTATTTAGCCTTTGTCTTAGTTATTTTCTCTTATATTTGCAATTAGGTAGATTGTGGGAAACAAAACAGAAAGATTGCGATACGAAATACTAAGAAACGGTTGTTTGCATTATTATGATATCTGTTTACTCGCCCCAAACATACAAAATGGGAGCTGAAATTGAAGAGCAAACATGATCTTATAATTTGTTTTCGTTGTCGGTGAACGGAATGTGAATCTTTATCACAGAGGAGGTAGTTCCGATTACTGCTTGCGAACAGATTTTTGCTGTGCAGTAAACACAACTTGTTTTGTTTGCTTGGCCCTCGGACCAATGACACAATCAACCGGAGGCGTTGGTAAAGTCAGTATTGTTTGTTCATTTTAAGAAGGAAGCTTATAAAGCCGATCAACGTGCATTATAAAAAGTAGTAGGATTATCTGACAGCGACTCTGCAAACCTACTCAAAGTCACCTTCCGGCCAGTTGGGATGACGAACTGCGAAAGGGACAAAGAGTGCAGGCAAAATAATATACTGGATGCGGCAAGCTGAAGACAGGGCGCTGCTATGGTGCTTATTAGGGAGGCCTTTGTCTAGCAGTGGATCTGTATAGGCTGGTGATGATGATAATGAGGATTATCTAGGACGTAGGTACTGCTAGTTAAGAGTTTTTTCTCAGTTAAGAAGAGACGGCGTAGTTTTTTCTTGGAAGGACTGTCATTACGCGTTGATAGCAGCAAATCAAAGGCATTATCTTAGCCACGTCCCTAGAAACATTACTAGTAATGAGGACTTCTAAGCGACTTTTTCTCAATTCCTGGAAGCGCTGGTATGGTAATAGGTTCCCCGCGACGAATGAGCGATCAAGATATGCGGGCAAACTTTCCCATTTAATATTTCTAGACTTATATTCTCGCATGAAAAATGTCTGGTATTTTATTTTGGCAAAAGAACGCGAGAGGCTGACTTGGCAGGCTCGTATAACGTGCGCAAAGCTGCCCGTCTGGAATTCTGTGTGGGCAAAAATGAATCCTTTTATCGCCGCGTTCATGAATTCAAATGTTTATGCTTTTGCGTCTCTTCATGAAATTGTTTCGACGGTTTGTAGGGGGATAACTTTTTGGGGTTTGTATTGACGGTAATTCGAATTAATGACCTACTTCCTTTAAAACTAAACGCGTATGCTTGTGGAAAACGAAGTTAACATGCTTATATTCATACTGTAGAGAGAGAGAGAGAGAGAGAGAGAGAGAGAGAGAGAGAGAGAGGGTTCATAGCCAGTGACGCACTCTACGCTAAGGTGCCGCGGAAGACCAACGCTGCAGTTGTTCCTCGAGCTCTTGAAGCATACGCTGAGTGGCAGCCGTTGGTCTCACTGTTTTTTTTTTTCTTTGTATTTTCGTTATGTCCTGTGATCTAATAATAATTATCTTATCTGATGAATTCGTAAAATAATGATAGTTTTATTGTAAAATATGTATAACCTCTTTGCAGACAATTCCTCTGGAGCTTCAGATTACCCGGCGAAGCGCAGAAGATCGACAGAATGATGGAATGCTTCGCACAACGCTACTGCCAACTGAACCCGGACATATTCACAAATGCAGACACATGCTACGTGCTAAGCTTCGCGATAATAATGCTCAACACATCGTTACATAACCCCAGTGTGAAGGACAAACCGGCGCCTGAACAGTTCGTGGCTATGAACCGGGGTATCAATAATGGAGGAGATTTACCGCAGGAATTGCTTTTGGTGAGTGACTTTGCGTATTCAGTACTTAGAACTGCTGACAATAAAATGCTAGAGTGCGCGCCAAATAACTCTATACGCGATGATGGGCTTCTAAATCTTAAGTAGGTACTAGGAAAGATACTAGGATGCGCACAGAGTTGTGTCGCGTGTACTGTAGCTTATTCTCCCGATTTAGGCTCCTCGAACTTAGCCCGTAGATGGCGAAAGAGTCGAAGGACAATGACTAGGGAACCTACCAGCGGAAGGGCTGCAGCTTCCTACTGTCTTCTACCGCGATCACCAATCTGCGTGTCACGTATGGTGAATATGGCATAGGCCTCGTTGATTGGAAGACATGTACAGAAGTGAATGTATGTAACGTTCTAATGAAGATGGTGAATGTGGACTGATTGACTAGGTATACCGAAAACCGGCGCTTTGGCATAATCCATGATCCAAGAAAACAGGTCTGCTCTTCCGGGAGTGTCGCCAGGTGACGTCCAGTTAATTTCAACAAAATGTAGAAGTTGGGAAACAAATGTGTTTTCGTTCAATTGAAAAATCAATAAAAAAATCTGAATCGTCAATTAAGTTTGTTAAATCAGTCAAAACAGCGTTAGTTTAATAAAAGTCAATGTGATAAAAAATTAGTTAATACAAAACCACATAGTTTTATCAGATTCATACAGGAGCTCGAGGAGATCTTCTCATTGGCCGATGGCGTCGATGACGTAGCCTGGAGACACCCACGTGACTAACGTGTCTCGGAAGACCATACCTTGTTTTCTTATACCATGGCATAATCTAGCTGGAGTATGGTGTGTGTTCTCTTTTATCCGCACTGAGAGTCTGGTTGGTACATTGTGCGTGGTTTTGTTTTGCTAGTGTTACCAGTCTAACTATTCAGAAGCGCAGAAACTTCCTGGATCTTCCCAGGCTTCGCGGAGTGACCTCCGATGGTCGAGGAAATCTAGAGTAAGTTATATAGTTACATACAGTTCGGATCATATAATTAAGAACGATTTGAAATTCCAGATTTTTTTTATCACAATATTTTAATGTGTTATGTGTTCCTTCTTAGTAGTAACTAGTTACATATGCTATGAAATAGCCTTCTTAGCAGTAACTAGTTATGCTATGAAATAGCCTTCTTAGTAGTAACTAGTTATGCTATGAAATAGCCTTCTTAGTAGTAACTAGTTATGCTACGAAATAGCCTTCTTAGTAGTAACTAGTTATGCTATGAAATAGCCTTCTTAGTAGTAACTAGTTATGCTATGAAATAGCCTTCTTAGTAGTAACTAGTTATGCTATGAAATAGCCTTCTTAGTAGTAACTAGTTATGCTATGAAATAGCCTTCTTAGTAGTAACTAGTTATGCTATGAAATAGCCTTCTTAGTAGTAACTAGTTATGCTATGAAATAGCCTTCTTAGTAGTAACTAGTTATGCTACGAAATAGCCTTCTTAGTAGTAACTAGTTATGCTATGAAATAGCCTTCTTAGTAGTAACTAGTTATGCTACGAAATAGCCTTCTTAGTAGTAACTAGTTATGCTATGAAATAGCCTTCTTAGTAGTAACTAGTTATGCTATGAAATAGCCTTCTTAGTAGTAACTAGTTATGCTATGAAATAGCCTTCTTAGTAGTAACTAGTTATGCTACGAAATAGCCTTCTTAGTAGTAACTAGTTATGCTATGAAATAGCCTCATAAATAGAGCACCCGGGATTCCGAATTGTAAAAAATCGCAGTTTAGTACAAATTTTATTGTTTTAGTAACAAATCCAAATAGGAATAAAGCTGGACAATATACATATAGATAGGTATAGAGTAGACCATTGTAGGTAATTTTTTATGATTAATCTGAATATGATGATGTTAATATAAAATAACTTTTTAGTTATGACGCATTCTACCACTCATTCGAAAGTAACAAACGTTCTATCTCTAATTCCTATAGAATTATGACATTACAATGGACTAGCCTACTAACGAACTAAAATATGACTAAGGCTGTTCGAAAGGCCTCACAAGTATTTGTGTCAAGTTAGCTCAAACAATAAATATTTATTTTGCATTCAATACCTATACTGTATGTTTTAAATTAACAAGTCCAATGTCGACGCGACACCTACAAGGTGGGGTCAAAACTTCAACAAAAAACAAACTTCAACAACGAATAATCTCACATGTGTTGTAAACATTTTAAAATTTGAATGGGAAAACGAATAAGCGACAAATTAAATGATGAATGAAACCTTTTAAACCAAAAATTGTTTCCAGCTTCTGTGCTTTGCTTCGATGATACCAATGTCGTCAAATATTTTCCACCAATATTCCTTGTGTTTTAATATACCTTTGTATAGAAAATATATCCAGGATTTTGAATCGGAGTATAGATACTCCATGGCTCAGCGACCCAAATTGGACCTTGGCCTCAGATACAAGAATTCTCTAGGCCTCTTAGTTTCGAGCTATCTCTCGCCAGGTAATAGCGTTGAATTCGCGAAGATCGTCTTTCACGTTGTCAATCCAAAAACCATCAGAACGGCGTAGACTGGTCTACGTCCTTCTGATGGCTTTCCCTCGACGACTTCTTGACAGCCCGATCCACATGCCGCGATGGTCTTGTGAAAATATTTTGATCGTGCTATTGGTTTTTAAAACAGATATCGTTCCCATCGACTTCATATCCTATGATGGTATGAAGTCTATGAACTGTTCTTAACAGTTAGAATTATTAACTTCTGATTCAAACTTCTGAAAATCCATGTATAAAAACAATGTTTTTCAAAGGTTTTTGTTATTATAGTGCGTAAGCTTCACACTTTAATTTCTAAGAATCCCGTCGACGTTGAATAACTTTTGGGATATCATTCGTTCCTTATAATGTTTTTCCTTAAGTTTTGTACCTATTAATCATACAGAGATAACCTTCAACGGGTCATAATCATTTAATACGGTCAGTTCGGAAACCCGTTAGGTTCTCACTATTGTCTAACTTTATCAACAATTAAAGTTCTGAATATTTCTGCTTACTATAGTCAAATATGATAATTCAAATAAGATAATAATGAATGAAATTTAGGTATCTTATGTTTAGTTTTGTATTGTTACAGTCATTATACGAGTCAATAAAGACAGAGCCGTTCAAAATCCCGGAAGACGATGGCAACGATCTCATGCATACCTTCTTCAATCCGGACAAGGAAGGTTGGCTGTGGAAGCAGGGTGGCAGGTATATAAACTTTTTATTGTGAAGAATTTAGGCTTAGTGCCTATGCTCGCGGCTTCGTACGCATTTTTGTGTGATGAAATAGTATTTTTAACTGACTTCGAAAAAAAGACCAGGTTCTTAGGCACTACTGTATGTATGATTTTTATGTGTGTTTGTCTATTCATCAATTATTGACCGATTTTAATTTTTTTTGAGTATGCTCCCGAGGTGTTCTCGCAATTTTCTTCATAAGGGATTGGTATTATTGTCCCACAAAACGAAAAAAAAAAAAACATTATAGAACCTCCTCCCTTTTTTGAAGTCGGCTAAAAATGGTCTACCCATGATCCAAGAAAATAGGCCTGCTCTTCCGGGAGTGTCGCCAGGTGACGTCACTGTCCAGTTGCCACTTTATTTCAACAAAGTGTAGAAGTTGATAAACAAATGTGAAATTGGGTAAGTTGAAAAATCCTTTAAAAAAATGTGAATCGTCAATTATGATTGTTAGATCAGACAAAACAGCGTTAGTTAAATACAAGTCAATGTGATAAATAATTGGTAAATAAAAAATCACATAGTTTTATCAGATTCATACAGGAGCTCGGGAAGTTACGATTTTACGCTACTGGTACCACCAGGAAACAGAATCTTCATCTCATTCGCCGATGGCATCGATGACGTAGCCTGGAGATACCCACGTGACCATCGTGTCTCGGAAGAGCATACCTTGTTTTCTTATACCATGTGTCTACCTAATCTACCTATCAACGTCATTAATCTGCAAACTTTTGTTTTATCTTGTTTTTGTGTAAATTCTAGATATAAGTCGTGGAAGAGACGGTGGTTTATACTAAACGATAACTGCTTGTACTACTTCGAATACACGACGGACAAGGAGCCAAGAGGAATCATTCCATTAGAAAATATATCTGTGAGTATATTCTACGTTTATTTACTTTATTTTTAGATAAAGATTTTTATTTCCCTCTGCAACACACAGTAACTCAGGCTGTTAATAGTTATTTGTTCAACAAGGAGACAAAACTATTTATTGTTATATAAAATCCTCGTCATTTAATTAGCGAAGCAGTGTAGAATGGAATCACGAGCGTAGCGACAGCAGTTTGGGAAAAGTATGCTCATTAGTGGACGTACTAGTGCTGCTAGGTAGGAATAAAATCCGATTTCAAATGATGATGATCATTGATTGACAGAAAGATTACATGGTTTTTGATTAATAGTGCCTTAAACCGTAAACTAAGTTTAGCTAAACACTAGGGTTCGCTTAAAATAGCAATATAGATAATTTGTAAACATCTGCCATCTATTAACAAGAAGGCCGTTAACCCCGAAAAGTAGTTTTCGAGAAATCGGCAAAAAAAAAACGTTTGAACACATCGGTTGAGATTTATTTGTATCACTTATTTTATTATCCTATTTAATGAAAAACCCTTATTGTACTGCGCAGTTGAAGTACTTTAACCCACGGATTAGCGATGTACCTACTGTGGATTAGTTACTTTTAAAGGCAAGTCAAAAATTCTGCCACTTAACTGCCTACGAAGTTTTGGAATTATTTTGAATTTTGGAATGTTTGTTAAACGAAAAGATAGAGAATTTTGAACTGTATTCGTTTCCATTAAAAAGTCGAAAACGGTCATTTTAGGGTTTTAGTAAACATACGGCAGACGTGGTAGGCGGTTACGCACACAAACACAGCGGTGTCACTGTCTTGTTTTCGTAAATGCAAAAAGTTTATAAGTTAGTCATAAATGAATATTAACAGTAACATGACATAGACAAAAGGCCTATTTATCAGTTTGTATGACTCATCATGAGTCATGCAGTACCATTGTAGAGATATCGAACTCGGTCAAATTCTAATGTTTACTTGCATCTGCATACAAATTAATTTTAACATCCTACTAATATTATAAATGTCATAGTTTGTGAGTATGTATGGATGGATATTTATTCTTCTTTGACGCAAAAACTACTGAACTGATTGGGCTGAAATTTGGTATGGTATAGTTTGGGATTGGAATGTGATGATGATGATAGTTTAGGACTTGCAATAACATATAGGCTATTTTTTATCCCGAAAAACGCGGGCGAAGGCGCGGGCAGCAGCTAGTTCATTATAATGCCTAGGAAACTGTGAAATCGTGTCATATTTAATTGCTTTCGCATATGATATGCTACAAGTAGGGATACGTATGCAACTAAGGAAACGTATGTTTCCCACCACAATCAGTTACTTAGTACAGTAGCATGCTCCGTTCCGCACTGACAGTATGTAAGAAATTCAATGTTCTGTTTAGCTTTATAGAAATATTGACATGTATCTAAATCCCATTAAATTTAGATTTAATAGACAATATAAACATGTATTAGACATTTATGTGATATATAAATATTTGTTACCGTTTCACGCAAAAACTACTGAACCGATTAGCCTGAAATTTGGTATGAGTATTGTTTGGGACCGGGAATAATATATAGGCTATTTTATATCCCGATAAAACGCAGGCGAAGGCGCGGGCAGCAGCTTATTTATAATATTAGTAGGATTCTAGAACCTAGTGTAGATCTCACATAGTTCATATTAACATCCCATTAGTATTAACTATTTCTGATCGGCATCCATTTAATCCACCGAGCGTGCAGCCAACGTGGTTAAAGCTTAGCACAGCAGTAAAAAAACCCATGGGTAATTGGATAATGCACTGTAAACGGTAATTTACGCTAATGCGACCGCGCGGTTAATGCGCAAGGCTACTTTGTAAGATGTTACGGCTTGTTTATTGCAAGGAGAATTTACCTTCTCCTTGAATGTGCGTCTTTATGGAGCTTCTGCTCGTTGCTTCGAACGCGTTGCGTCCATGGAAACGTTTAAAAGTTATTTCTATCCCATGGGAACTGATTTATGGGATAAAACGTAAGCATATGTTTTATTCCAGACCTAGAACTACATCTATGCAAAGTTTCAGCCCGATCCTTTAAGTAGTTTTGGCGTGAAGAAGTAACAAACATCCAGAATCAATAACTTTATATCTTCAGGCTTACAAAATAAGCACTTAGATCAGTCAAATTGTATACTATAAACAGTTTTAAATATAGTTATTATTATCAAAAAAAGAAACAAGGTCAATTGAATTGATTCATTTAATTTTTTTGTCCACTAGTGGAATCCATCCATCTTTCTAAACATCCAAACTTTCGTCTTCGGCTATGGACGTGTTTATTCGCACAATTAACCTTAAATTGAGAGGTCACGTTTTATACATCATGCAATTTATGCAGAATTTAATACTTGGAAGGTTTCCATCGCGGAAAACATTGATCTCTAGATTCAATGATTGCAGTCTTAGGTATAAAGATACTTAAGTATTTATAATGATGAAATCATCCGTTGCAGGTAGTTGCAACAACAATAGTGGGTGTCAACCTTGCCTTTGGTTAAAGGTTGAGTAGATCAGGAATTCTGATCTTATACTAGATTCGCACGCGTTGTTCCGGGATGATAAATAAATAAATAAAAATAAATAAATAATGTTGGACAATCAACACAGCATCATCTAACCCCAAGCTAAGCAGAGCTTGTCGACCCTCCTTATTAAAAGTGCAATATCCAGTGCGGTAACTAAATGCTAGTTATTGCAATTTTCATTAAGGGGGCAGTTGTGTTATGGGTACCTACTAGACGACGGATATGTATATAACATAATATATGACATAATATGTATGTAGATATTTTTTATTATAGAGGTACATAGAAAATACCCAGAACACCAGTGGCAAATATTTTCAGATCGTACAAACATTTATCCCAAGGCGGGAATCGAACCCGAAACGTCCTGTGTCGTAGGCGGACCGTCGCCCGCCGCGCCACATCGGTCGTCGCGTCGTTGAATTTTATACCGTTGTTGTAGGAATTATTGTAAAAATGTGTTTCCTCTGAAAGAACAATAATAACTAGCGATAAGTATTCAACCGAGGAAATAAGAGCAAATATTATTATCCACTATACATAAGCCAAACAGGATAAAGATAATGTTATCGTTATCCTGCTCTGTTTATGCAGATTAAAAGTAAACTAAAATATGTACCTACTAAACAGAATAATATAGGTTTTACAATGATTATTTCCTTACGATCGTACTGCACGAATAGTGAGTTTAATTAAAAATAAAATAGAAGAGTGAAGTCTCGTAAACATTCATAGTCTTTTTTAAAACTAAATAATACTAAGAATGTTGGCAGCGGGATCTCACCGGGACGCTACGGCGGCTTCGATGGCAACGTATCCAAACGATTTGTATGGTAGACGATGTTGCCAGATCGTCGTCGCCAAGTGAGTTAGCTGCCATACAATACAGAATGAAAAGTTCGGTTACGCTGACAGCGACACAAGCACAATACTTTCGCATGTGACATGTCAGATTGTAGTTTCCACTACATAAAATTAGAGTTTAGAATATTAACTAGAAAATAAATAAATCGCTATTTATTTCTCTTCACTAAAATCTTTTTAGGCTAGGTAAAGTGAAATGAGAGTAAACTGAATTCAGTTCTTATTCCACTAGTGGACAAAAAAATTAAGTGACAAGAAAATCAATTATTAAATAAAATGGATAAAATTTGACTTGTCTATTGTGAAATAAAGTTATTGCGATGGTGTAATAATAACGGCTCCATTCGTTCTCACATTTTGTTCCTTCTCTTATTCATTGTTTTTACTTTTCAGGTGCGTCCAGCGAGTGACAGGCAACGACCACACTGCCTGGAGTTATACGCGAGCGGCGGCGCTGATCTCATCAAGGCTTGCAAGACAGACTCCGAGGGGAAAGTCGTGGAGGGGAAACATACTGTTTATAGGTAATTGTGTAATTACATTGTAAGGGCGTGAACCGGGGTTTTGGGTGATGCCCTCCTTCTCGAATTGGCAACAGCAGGGTGGCCAGACACAACTGAGAATCGCCATGTGTAGTCCAAAAGGTGCGCAAACGCAAGTGCACTCTCCTTTCCCTCACTCTCGTAATAAAATGGGATGGCATACCGATACCAACGGGCAGTGGTCAGGCGTCATGCGACTTCTTATCAAATGATCCACTTAAAATAAATAGATTGGTAATTCTTTATTTCACAACCTTATAAAACATTCAGTAGTACATACTATAATTAAACTTATCCTATAGAAAGGCAATGGAATTGGCGGAAAAATACCTAGGTCCTCAAAATTCGTCGTTTCGTTGATTTTCTACATTTTATTTACTAATTACGTATTACCTACATAGGTATTGGACCAAGGGACCATTATTGGTCTGTTTTGTACCTATGTATATCTCGCTTTCTGCTACATAGAGACTTACTACGAAAGACACGGATCTTCAATCTTGTCTTTCCAATAACAAAAGAAAGACTTGCTTTTGAAAAACGTTTTTTGTTACCTTCGCATTTAAAGAGCCCTTGAAAACTTGAATTTTTTACTGATTTATGTTTGCTCTATTTCAGAATGTCAGCAGCTACCGTGGAGGAGCGAGACGAATGGATCGAATGCCTCCGTCGCTCGATCAGCCACAACCCATTCTACGACATGCTAGCGCAACGCAAGAAGAAGGCCCAACACAACGTGCACAACGCACACTAGTCTTCTAGACCCATCTAGAACATTCTAGTGCATTCTAGAACTTGGAACTTGAGTATGGCATTGGCTTGTGATAGACCCAATGCTGTGTAATGTAGTGATAGAAGTCAATTTGATGAGTGATTGTGATCGGGTTCCATCGGCCTTCGTCCATTTCCGGTATGGGTTGAACTAGTGTTGAATTAGGTACAGATCTCTGTGCCAACATCACCTTTCATTTCCACCGAATTGCCAACATATCTAAGCAATCTATCTAGAGGCTGCCGTTGACAGTGGCAAGTGTTGGCGGTTCTTCATGAACTATTTGCCTCTAGTGAAGACCTAGCTTACTATTAAGGAATTAATTGTGGGGGTTCCATTGGTTATTCTATTTATTACTGTCGATATCTTTGCGACACATTCGTATTCTTCCAATCACAAGGCTCATTGGTAATTATTGTGCTTCCGATCATTCGTTTATAATGATGTGTCGCATTTGATGACTAAGAAATTGATAAATCAAAGTCTAAAAATCCTTCAAACTGTGGTCCAATACCTATTGGGATTTCTAGATAATTTTATAGTAACATTTCTTTGTATCTGAAACATACACTATCTAATCTGGATGTTCAATCGTCTGATCTTGTGCAATAATGGTCCGTTCTAAATCGAATGTGAGCTTTTGAGATTGCTCAGTTATTGGACCATTTTTGATAGATTTATAAAACAAACATCCATGAACACAACAGATCATCTAAAAGCGGGTTCCAGTGATCTGATACATGTCTATATCTCTATAGAAAAACCGAAGGGTTTTTATTGAACAACACATATTTTGGTACTGTTTTTAAAGTAAAGGGTTGTTCAATAAAAGCTGACATTGAAGTTAAACTGAAACACTGAAAGCTCGTATTCGTATTTATTGTTGAAACATAAAAATCGTTTGAACTTTTAACTGTATTTATCCATAATTTTATGCCATAGTGAGAAACTAAAGATGCGCGTGAATGTTAAACACCAAAAAATAACCTCAAATAATCTAATATTCATTGTAGAGTGTAGTTGGAAGCTGTTACGTTGTAATCATATCAAAAATATCAAACGAACTATAAATAATCGTGTTCGTCAGTCCTTGTCCAAGTGTGTTTGTATATAACGGAGGTAAGACTGAAACAGTGTAATTTTGTACATGATTTCGTCGGAAATAACGCAAATTGGAAACTGCAATATAGAATTTACGTAGATATTTACTATGCACAAATAAACATATGTTTGATCCATGAGAAAACTTCAGCTTCTTTCATTCTATGGGCAAATCTGTTGGTTTTTCTCTGCATACAGCTGTAGCCTTTCTTCTCGTTTCTCTTGTTTAACTCTGTAATCCTTTTCACTGACTGACTTATAGAGAAATCATTCCCAAACTGCTAATCGTAGAGACAGGCGGACTCTGAGAACTAAGAAAGGATTTTATGAAGTCACCTTCGTTTTCCTACTTGTGTTTAGAAGCTTAAGAACAACTGAAAAACATTGCCGTATCCAATTTGCGTGCTCTAAACCTATGTAATGTAGAATGAACGAGCCACTAGAATTACATAAGTGATTGGTCATTTAAATTTTAATTGAATTTCTCATAATTATTTATTTGTTTTGTGTATATTATTTGTCATTGTCGAAGCTATGTTCTTGCTTGACAATAAATAGATATAAAAGATCTACAACTGCGTTATGGTATGGGAAAGGCCATTTAGTTTTAAATAATTTAACCGTAATTTGATTTAGTTTTAGAACAGCTAAACTCAAAGGTTTTATTTTAAGGTCTGGGATTAATATTAACGCAGTTGAAGGTCTAAATATTGGTTTGACAATATTTTGTCAAATTAACATAGTTTTATTATTATTGTATTCAAACGAAAGTATTACTTTTATGCAATGTAACATACAACTGAAAATGTAAAATAATAATGCTGTATAAATTATCGCGAATGTTAACTCTTATGCGATATAAATGTCGAATTAATTATATTTAGATGTATGCAACCAAATAACCATGGAAGCTTTCTTGAGACAGCTGGTAAAGTTTGCGAACTGAAAATGGTACGGTTTGATGTTTTGCAGCTGCTCAACAGATGGCGTTGGGTGTATCAAATGTGCCTACATTAGCTTTGAGTATATATTTGAGTGTCTGCGAAGCCTTTGGGTTTTGGACCAATTATACTCAAACTATATTGGTTAGTATAAACTTATTTAGTTTCCAATCTTTTTGAAAATTCTACCACTAGATTTAAAAGTTGAATTGGTTGGAGAATTATCTGAACAAAATATTGGTTATGTTTTTTTTTTAATATTCTGAATGGTTAAAATATAGCTATCAAAGGTTTTATGATGATTCTTAAATATCTAGATATGTGAATAACATTCCTCAGAAAAAATCTATAATGTACCGGTTAGGTTTTTTCACTGTTCATTTGAAAGTAATTTTTTTGTAATACTATTATTTTGTATTTAAAGGTTCCTTTCGTTTTTCTTATTTTAGGTTCTCTTTCTTTAGATATGATTGGATGTATGAAATTATATGAGATTGTGAATGGTAGCTATTTCAGTAAAACGGCAAAATTATCAGAAATATAAATTTTGTTTTGATAATTTTTATAAGTAATGTTTGTTTTTGTCAATGTGTCCAGATTTTTCCATAAAACGTAGATTATGAAATGGTATCGTAAGGTATTTGTGGAATGGTGCCTAAAATAGATCTGTAAACCATAATATAATAGTATACTATATCTGTAGGTACGCCAGTAAGCGCTGTAAATTCGCCTGAAATTAATTTATCTTGATGGTAAAATTTTATAAGACAAATGGATGTGCATAATAATGGGCGTTGTAAATAATTTTGTAAGAAAGTGAATATACATCATCTTTATTTATGAATTTGTTTTATTTGATCATTTTTATTCTTATTTAGTAACTATATCGCATTCACTGCCCCAACCTCGGCGTTGCAGTCGTCTGAGCTCTAAGCACAGATTAGGTAATGTTACCCCTGAGGTTAAGGTAAGGTAAGGTTAAGGCTTCTCGAATATTATAAACTTTACTCTTTAGTTTATAGAGAGAATCCACGTTCCATTTTTGTAATGTGGTTTGCGTGGTTCCATTTCCGGACGATATGGCAAATGGAACGTCTGGTTTCTGGATACTCACGAAAAACAAAACTTAGGGCTTTATCACAATCTTTGCTTAGCTTGAGGCTGGATGTTGTGTATATTGACAAGCATTAATTTTAATTCAAGTGAATGCTATAACACATTTTTGTAATTAAAACTCCTATTGTAGGCTCTACTGAGTGGTGATATAAGAGATAGGGATATATAAGGGACTCCAGTCTTACTAAGGAGTACCTACACTACCTACCTTAATACTGGAAACTAATAAGAACCTTTGCACATGAAATCATCACGTTATGGTGTTTACGTAGATGACGTGACGATCGATACGACTTGTTTACCTACTTATGAATTATGCATTAGCATTGAAATGTTAAAACACAGGTGAATCTTATGATACTCTATACATTCATAGATACAAGATTTTATCCGTGGCTTCGCACGCATTGTTCCGGGTACTAGCCTAACTCAGTCCAACTATTGGTATTCTAGATCTAGAACCAACTACATCTGTGTATGAGCTCTATCTGTTGAGTAGTTTTGGCGTGTAAGTAACTTCTTCCCTACGTAGTGAAGAGGTTACAAACACATCCAAACTTTCGGATTTATAATGTACTACTATCTGCCCGCGGCTTAGCATGCGTTATTCCAAGATGAACAGCAGATAGCTGTCGGTAGGCTGTTTGTAATTCCAGACCTAGAACTTAATCTGTGCAAAATTTCAGTATCAGCTGAGATCTGAGTCTGTTTTTGTTTGTTTTTCAAAGTTCTTTAATTGACATAAAAGTTTTACATAACGTAGTTTAACTTAACACTGTTTAGAAACTAACTGAGTACCCGAGACCAATTAAAAAATACCTAACTCAACAGCTACGGACGCCTTTCAAAGTTTTTTAACATAATTATTCCTATCGAGACGTAGCGTGTACGAGCGTCGTCGTAGTGGCGTCTCATTTTTGTATGGGATATGCATAGTTCCCTCTACCCACGATAAAGTGTGCTGTACCAAATCCCATACATTACACGTCACGATAACGTCTCGATTCGATAATATCGTCCACTGGACTCAGGGCCTATTTTAATTCTCCAAAACGAAATTTCATGTTTCATTTCGGCCAATTGGTGTACTACTAGGTAGAGTACAAAATTTGCACACGAAACGTAAGAATCGATTGCGTTTTACTATAAAAACTTTCGTAAGTTTGACTTATTCATTAAGCGGGTTAACTACGAACCTAGTCCCTCGTTAAGGGATGAAACGGTTCTTCCAGCACAAACTAGGTTCGTAATTAACCCGCTTACTTTCATATTGAAATAGATTGCGTATTTGGGAGACTTAAAATAAGCCTTCAGTTCATTAGTTTCGCGTACCTAATAGAGTGACAAACATCCACCCATGTATCCGTTCAAACTATCGGATTTAGAAATATTCTATTATTTAAATTTAAATATTATTGAATTATTTATAAGTGTGATGATGTGATGTGATCTCACGTGAGATCATTCTCACATCAAGTCATGCATGAGTAGTGAGCGAGGCAAGCATAGAAGAACGGTCAATACAGAGCCGTCATGTTAGCACTCATTACCTAAAGAGCTAGTTACGTGAATTCTATGAATATTCGTTTACTCGAACACTCGCTTTCGGCCAACCGTGACTACTTCCTTTTCCGATGTCGGTGAAACGTTATTTAATTGCGTAAATCATGTGTGCCATATACTTCGAGGTAAAGACTGCTTGTCTATGTTGGCTCAGTACCCATTAGAGTCCTACTTTGACACTGATCAGTACATCGACATTCGTAGAGGGTGCTACGCGCCGTAGTAAGCCTCTCTTAGGCTCGTATTGTGAAAGTCATCGATCTCAGTCATCGATCTAAGCTCAAGTTCAGTAATCTAAGTTCAGTTATCGATCTATGCTCAAGTGACGTTTACAGTTACAAGTTACAATTCGCCTGTAACGTACGTACTCGTACCACTGTTGGGCGAATGCCTCCCCCTGATCCCTCCATGCATCACGATTCTGGGCCAGTTGGACCCACGTTCTATCGAAGGTGTCTTCAATAGAACGTGGTTCGTCGCGCCATAGTTTCTTCAGTTTACCGCGAAGCCTTACGCTGCTGGGACTCCACTGAGTGCTGATCTTAGCCCATAGGTCTTCAGGCATGCGGCAGACATGGCCAGCCCAGCTTTTCGCAAATGTTTGAGCTACGTCTACAATATGAGTTTGGGAGCGCAGTGTCGTGTTACGGATGTCGGTCTGTTTTACACCAAGTATGCTGTGCTTCCTTATGGGATGTTTATCCTTATTCTAACTAGTCATAACTTCCTAACTAGTATTATAAATGCAAAAATGTATTTTCCTTCCTTCACGCCCTAACGAAGCAACCAATCAACTTGATTTTTGGCAGCGAGTTAGTTGAAAGGATGATGGAGAGTAGTAACATAGGCTACTTTTTGTCCTGGTAAAACATTCCCATAGGAGATTTACGGGTAAAATTACCTTTTTATCCCCCTAAAATGTGAAATTCTAATTTAACGCCTAACAAATTAAATCTTTACTCAAGCATAGATTAATGACTGAGAAAGCTTTCAAAATACGGAACTGTAAACCTAAATGTTAAGTACTTCGTTTTTCTACAGAACTTCTCTCTCTTATAAATTTCAAGTAAACTCTGGTCGCAGGAGGAATATTTTTGTCTAAGAAGCAAGTGAAAAGTTATACCTTCTCGCTACTTAGTTAGATACCTTCTACATGCTACTACCTACCGATCTGCCGATATTAAATATTTGGTCGTTATTTGCTAGATCCGTAGACGCTTATCATTTCTCTCTGAGTAGGTACTTAATAAGTCGTTTGGGTTTATAAAAATTAAATTAATAATACACTGCACAGTCTGAATTAACTCAGAATAACTATATAAAACTACGACATTACAGAAATTGAAAGACATAAAATTGTGGGTGGATGGTGGATTTAAATACGTGCTATGCAACAACAGGTTTATCGTATAACAACAATCAAAAAAATTTATAACATATTACAAAGTATTCTTACGATAAACGGATGAAGTACCTGAGTGAGAAACAGTTTATATACGTTTTATAGGGGGCGTTTGAAATATTAAATGCTATTAATTAAATTTATGCTATTTACAGGAATCTTAACAATAGATACTTTTGTATGCGATTTAATAACGTATTGTAACTTTCTGCTAACCTAAAACGTGACACAAATACCTAGGTAGCTTCGGGATGTCTTTACTCAGCAGTCAGCATTACTCAAAAGTGAGTAAAATTCAGCTAGAGATGATGATGATGGTGGTTCTTCAAGTTACTCAGAATATAGAGCACGTCCCGGGTTTACGCACTCAAATCACAGACAGATATTTTTAAACGTTATCTGATGTTAGTTTTAACTAAGAATTTAAATAGTAGGTAGGTAGTTACTTAAAATTTAGAAATGTTTTAAAATTTATTTACTAACTTAAAATAATATAAAATTGTAAACTTATAATAATAACTAAGTAAACCAGAGGTAAAGGTTTGGAAAGGAGTGTCAACCTAGTACCTAACAGTTAGGTGGAATGGAATGGACTAACACGTATAGAGTGGAATGGTCCACATTCCACTCTGTGTCGTTAATATTTGGGAATTTTAGGACATCTGTACGTTCATTTCATAATCTAACAATCAAATAATGTAAAGAAATTAAACTAGTATTTACAATTGAAACAATTGAGTTAACTGCAGACTGTTGCAAACAATCTACAGATAGCTCAACTGGTCCATATCAATACCAGTCGGAAGCGTCCCCAAGACGCTGGCTGCATTGCCCCGCTGTATGGCAATGCTAATGCGCTGCGCCAGATACTCACCAGCTCTCGGGTCACGCGTCGCTTCGACCAGGCGCTCAGATAATTTTTTGAAAACCCGGAGAGCCTCGGTACCCCACGGACCTAGGGTCTCGACTCCAAGGGGAGCAAATGCGTAGGCTCTGTCGAGACTTGCATATTTGCGCCTCTTGAGATCCTCGGCCAAATCTGCCGCCGAACCAGCCCTCACGGATGTCCTTGAAAGTTGGGAAGGCGCAAGTGTGTCAACACATGTAGCGTCCCACACAATAGGCCTCCCCAGCTCCTAAGGGACTAAAGTCATGCCGTCGGGCCTCTTACCATCGTCACGCAACAGACCATTCGGTTCCAGAATAGCTGGTACGTTAGCGGTGACAAAGGCCGCATTTTAACTAGATGACTCAACCTTTATCTTAGCGTAGCATGACGTAGTAGGTACTTAGCATAACTAGGTTCATAATTAGCAACATTGTCGCCAAAGGTGCCAAGCGGCATTGCGCTAACCATTTCCAAGGTATAGGTTACCTACTAATCATTATTCTGGGGCGAAGGCAACATAAAGTTATCGTGTGCCTTGGCCTAAAAACCTTATGCCAAGTGGTGGTGCTGGTGCATCATCGTTTCATAAATTATGAACTGAAGCGGAAAACGAGCCATACATTATGCTTTTACGTAAATATAGAGTATTTACCTATGTATTGTAAGACGGGATAGGTTTTTGGAGTTGGAGGATTTAAAAAGGCTACGAACCTCTCCCAAACGAAAACGGATTTTCCCATGCGGATTTGTTGTTGGTTCACGTAGAATGAAATGGGGCGCGCTATGAGTCAGAAAGCGCGTCTAACCATCTAATACGAAGCTGTCATGTGGCTGTGTGCTTGTGCTTGTTGGCATCATTTTTTGTTATTATTTCGTACTTTCCGATTAATTTTGAGTAAACGATTGATTTCTAAAATATTTTTGATTATTTATAATGTTGAATATATTTAGGATGTTTGCAGCGCGACAGATTTTCGAATAAAGGTGTCTATCATGCATAAAAAATCGCTTGAAGATGACTCGATTTGGTGGTCAAGCTTAGTTTCGCTCTCATTTAAATACCTATCATTGTTTTTACAAAAACTAAGCCGCTGCAAACATATATAGTTATTTTTCATCCGATAACGTATGGAAAATGTCAATAAGATCGGGGACATAGTTTCCATATGAAGCGGAAAGTACATTTGTATGAGGAATAAGGCTATCCGTTCCGTTCTTAATAAAAAATATTGCGATATGAATAGAATTTTGCATTGTTTAGATGCAATTTATGGCAAGGTTGACCCTTTCTGGCTAAAACATTGTTTTTTTGTAGTGTGAATAAATCCTTACTAATATTATAAATGCGAAAGTAACTCTGTCTGTCTGTCACAGCAAAAATACTGAACCGGTTTAAAGGAAATTTGGTACACAGATACTCTAGAG
Organism: Eupithecia insigniata; assembly: GCA_947859395.1. Lineage (NCBI taxonomy): Eukaryota > Metazoa > Arthropoda > Insecta > Lepidoptera > Geometridae > Eupithecia > Eupithecia insigniata. The sequence goes on along the minus strand of OX401999.1, from coordinate 10,406,083 downwards.
TCTGAGAAAGGGCATAGGCTACTTTTTGATGCGAAAAAGGGTTTTTTTTTATTATTTATTTATTACAATCATATTAATATACATTCAATAAAGTTTCGTAACATAAAACCTAGAGAGGTTGGTCTTGTTACTCACATTCGTCATGACAATAATACAAGAAAAGTACGTACATAGTTATACAAAAACTATTTTTAGTTTGGCTTGTTCAGCCCTACCACCCTGCATCGGCTTTCTTATTCACTCCCACTCGCTCGCGCAGGGTTAGCGCTAGCCTCAGCGTGCGTTGCGAGAGGGAGCAAACGTGTGGGCATAGGCACAGTTCATTGCATGCGCTGCGCGGTCGTAAGCAAATGCTCGGTACAGGATGATTCAATTTCTTACTTTTGTTTATGAAGTTATCCTTATTTATTTATTTTACATTGGATATTATTTCTTTTTTTTTTGTTAAAAGAGGGGTTGAAACGTTGTATCGAAGTATCGTCATTTTTAAAGCTAAGAGCTTGGAATTTAGTTTTTAGGCTGTTGTTTGGATATAAATAAGAATGTCATTTAAAGTTTCTACAAATTTAACCCTCAAAGGGGTAAAATATCAAAGGGAATAGGGAATAGGATGAAAGTTGAAAATGCTACCCACTGTCACTATTCCACGCGGACGAAGTCGCGAGCACAGCTAGTATGAAATAAGGCGGCCTTCCAAAAGGTTAGAGTTAGCGAACACTTTCTTTCGAATCCAATTAGATAAGTACAAGGAAAAATAGAGTTTGCCATTGTATCATAAAAAGCTGGCCCGACCAAAAATCCTATAGAAAATCTCAAAACAATCAATCATTAATCTGAAAAACTCTCGGTATTTCAGTTCATTTTCTAATTTCGTCTTCTGAAACTTTTGAATTTTTTCTAAAGAAACTACATATACTGCGAACAATAGGAACAGATTATTTAAAAAATTCAGCCATTCTCAAGTTATTACCTACCAACGTTTTTTTATCGTCAATATCATTTAATTTTTTTTATTTCAAAATACGCAAATACTATAATGTACTATTATGTATTTATTTCTATAGAAATACTATGTGTACCTAGTACCTACCTACCTACGCAGCTCGTGGATACTCTTATTGCGATCATTGTCGATAAAAAGGTTTGTAAATTGCCCCAGCACACGCTCGGTTAACACGCCATAGCTCGAAGAAAGAAAATCATTGCAATTTACAACAAGTAGGTGACCTACCTGCCTACTTCTGATCTATGCAGCGCATTCTAGGAAAATCTTGTAACTATAGATTATATTGGATTAAATTCTAGCAACCAGATTCAATTTGTAACTAAATTAAATGGGAAGGAATGATCGAACTCTGAACTAGAATCATATTGGGGGACTTTTAAGGAAAACAGGGCTTTCTAACATGGGCTTATTATTATTATTCTATGTATATACTTGCAATTAATAAATGAATACTTCTAAAGATTTTTAGCTATTAAAAGTCAGAAGTCAATAACTTTATTTCTTTAGGTTTACAAAATAAGCACTTAGACAAGTCAAATTAGATAGATTCTTATTAATAATTTGTAGCATGAATGAATCAAATAATAAGAAAGGCAATAACATATGGCTGTATATATATCCATCAAAGTCCTACCTTTGTTAGTGTAAATTTGATAATAATAAATATGTTTATAGTATAAAATTTGACTTGTGGTTATTTTGTAAGCCTAAAGAAATAAAGTAATTGATTCTGATTCTAACTAGTTTTAGGAAACAAGAAAAACCTATTTAACTAATCAAGTTAAATAGGTACCTCGACAATGAACTAAGGTAAAGGTAAAAGAAAATAGCTATGTAACAGGGATATACATTTTCCTGTTACAAGTACTTTATCATAACTACCTGTAACTAACTACCAATCGTTTGATGAACAATCATTGTTTTTTGCAAAAGAGACAATCATTGTTTCCATCGTTTCATGGTTAGTGTCGTCAACCAGCGAAGTAAATCGCCGATTAGTGAAGTCATCCGCGATCATTGTCAAGGTAAAGGTTGGCTTTAAATACTGCCTATTGTGTCATCAAGGTACGGATTCATCATTGGTTTCTCTTACTGTGGGATACGCCTGCTTTACGCCATTAAAAAAATTGCCAGACAATCCACACAGCTTCGTTGAGCCATAGACTTAGCATTTTTTCAAGTTGAGTCCCAAAGTACGCAGAACTTGCTTTGAAGCTGATATACGAATACCTACCTAATACAGTACATTACATAAGGATTTTTTTTTAATACATACATATACCCACAACTCCGGACGAAGCCCAACATAAACCAATCAACCATAGAACTATTAATATAACGAAGAACTATAAATAAAGAACATTATTTTTAACAGACTTCAAAAAAATGAGCAAGTTCGATGTTCTAATATTTATTGTACCTATTTATGTTTTTTTTTATTTGATTTTGTTCGTCATTATCATTTTCAACCTGTAAGTAGTTAAAATCCTTATCTATTGCTCAGTAAAGCCAGGCCAGCTGTCTTATCATCAATTGAATTATTAAAATAAATATTTCATCAGTATATCTAGCAGCAATTTAAACTGTGTAATTTCAAGCTCTACATTGGAAATTGAAAACCTTGATGCGTGAAACTAAGTAGAACCGTGACGTTCATTAAACTTCTAACGATAAAAACTGACCTCAACTAGTACCATTTAAAGAAAAAATAACACTAAAATACTAGGTGAGTAAGTACTATAATAGATTTTGCGATTGATTCTACAAATAGCTTCGCTTATTTATTCAGACGAACGGAAAAGTTATTTTATACGATAATTTACTCAAATATTTGCTACGATACTAGCTGCTGCCCGCGGCTTCGCACGCGCTTTTCATGTACCTACCCTATGTCCGTCCCCGGGATACCACTGCCAAATTTCACTAAAATCCGTTCAGCCGTTTAGGTGTGAAAAGGTAACAGACAGATAGACAGAGTAACTTTTAAATTTAATCACATATGTACCTATTATTAGGATTATTTGGTAACGTTATTGCACACAAGTTGTCTGAAGTAAGCTACAAGTTTACAACCAAATGGTTACGAACGAAGTAACAAGTTCAAGTAAGAATATCGATCAACATAGTAACTTTTGCTTTTAGTTAAGTCTTACTTAGGTATACGATAGGGAGAAATGTCGGGCTGCATTATTATATATTTATGATGGATGATAAATTGATTATGAATTAATTTTCTCAACTCTTTAATAATAAAGAAAATAAACCTGCAGGGCAGCTTGTGGCGAGCAGTTGGTGAGTAGCGACACCACGGGTATACCGAGTGCTCCCGGGGAAGTTCCTGGTTCTCGTCTCCGCTTGCGGAGTGGTATCCCAAGAGAACCAGATCCCCATCTCTTGCTTACCTTCATTGGCCGGTCTGAGTGGAGTCGCGAGAGATGCATCTTAGGATGTAGACTCGGGGGTGGAAGTGTCTAATGGCGTAATAACGAGGAAACCCGCTCACGTGTCTTCGTGATGGTGAAATCGGGGCTGCACCTCTCGACACCCCTTAGTCGTTTGCACCGATGTTGTTCCTTTACTGGCATTTATGCCAACATTTTGAGGAACCCATCCAGGATTCGGCAAGCCTCCGTCTGCCGCTTGAGTATTGAGAGTATGTTTATTGCAGGCGTCCATAGTTTCCCCTATAGCCCAATTATCCAGTCCATCCATTCACCACAATAACATGGCTTTTTTTGTTATTTTAATTTTCCTTTGCAATAGTCTCTACACCTGGCGGATATCATCTTCGGGTGTATCATATTGTGCAACCAAGGATGATACCCGCTATGTGTAGCTCTCGTCTTTAGATTAATTCTCATAGAGGGCCTCTGTGCTGTTGGCTTCGGCCTCACACATGTCTCCCAAAGGACCGGGTCACTATATGGCTCGTGATCATGGAAAAGAAAATAAAGTTTTGAGGAACCCATCTAGCATTCGGCAAGCCACCGTCTGCCACTTGTAACAGTATTGAGAGTATGTTTATAGCGAGTCTCCCCCATAGCCCAATTACCCAGTCCATCCATTCATCATAATGACATGCTTTTTTATTACTTTCATTATCCTTTGCAACAGTCTCTATACCTGGTGGATATCATCTTCGGGTTTATCAAATTGTGCAACCAAGGATGATGCCCGCTATGTATATACATATAGCTCTCGCCTTTAGATTAATCCTCATAAAGGGCCTCTGTGCTGTACGCAGAATTCCTGATCAAAGGTGCGTCCCCATTGTAACATTTGGCCAAACCAAACATCGCAACATGTTACGCGAACTTGTTACGGATAGTGTGGACGGGTAGAGGTTTGCATCGGATCGAACTCCGGTAGTAGTCCGGGAGCTATGTAAAAATTTGATCAATTATTTCCTCACAAACGATATTTGGCGAGACGCACCTTTGGACGCACCAGAGAACAGAATCATAAAACCTCCGTGGGGGATGAGTGGCAGAATCCTCCCATGCACGATGAAAAAAAATATTCAATCATTTACTCCTAACTAGAAACATGTTAAATTGTAGCTAACCCAAGCCTACTAATATTATAAATGTCAAAGTTTGTAAGGATGGATGTATGGATATTTGTTACTCTTTCACGCAAAAACGACTGAACTGATTAGGCTGAAATTTGGTATGGGTATAGTTTGGGACCTGGAATAACATATAGGCTAATTTTTATCCCGATAAAACGCGGACGAAGGCGCGGGCAGCAGCTAGTATCTTATAAAATAAAAATTGATATATACAGAAAACAATGTACATAATACATATATACTATAAAATGTACATCGATATAAACCTACTCATGAAATATAAAACCTGTCTTGCAACACTACTTTGGTATGCTAATACTTTGGTGTGTCATTATTGGCACAGTTGCTTCCATATTGTTCCATAGTGCAACGGTATTATTATTCAACTTATTGTGATCTCACATCACAAATATGTTAAGTACATAAAAAGAACTATATTGTACCTTGTAGGGTAGGTATAATAGTAAAGTATATATATATATACATATCTCTAGTATCTAACTAAGGTTTTTGTTATTAAAGTGCGTAAGCCCTTGCACTCGGGGAAATCCCAAAGAAATTAAATGATATCACGCCGAAAACGTAAATTTGAAGTATTTATTTTGCAATACACATACATACAATGTGAGAGGTCTTAAATATTTAGGGTTAGGGCGTCATGCAACTTGAGAGGTAGCTAATTGTAAGTATCACAATAAAGCTTAGTTTTATAAATATTGCACATTATTCAGTACTACAGCTAATCACTTATGTATCACAACCAAAGCTAACTTAATTTCTGACGGTTAATTGCACGGAATTTTTGGGATATAATTAAATTTCTACCTAACTATTATAGGATAAATCATGGTGCGATGGATGGGCAACTTTAAATGAAATCAAAATGAAATTATTCATTCAAAAAAGAACGGCATTATTACAAACATCCATTCTAGTCGATAAAATGCGATTTATTTCTTATAAAAACAATAAATAATAAACATACACATATGTAGGTCGTAGAAATAATTATAGCTATAGTCACAATAAATACCTAATAATAATAACGTTGATATATCTATTTAGCCCATCCGTCTTAATATAATATGTAATAGGCACCTTCATTACTTCCATTATTTAGCTATTTAACGCTGGATTAGGCCATACTATGAATATGCCCTAGGTATCTTGACCTTAGATTGTGATGGCGCGATGAGGTACCTAGGTGGAAGTCCAGTTCATCTCGCCATCACAATCTAAGGTCAAGATACCTAGGGCATAGAGCCTTCCAGTATGCATTGCTACAACACTCGCAATGCTGCGGACTGCTAGCTGGTGCCTACGGTAAGACGACTGGCCAAGTCGGACAGGTTGACGCACGTAATGGGACCAGCTACCTACAACAAGCTCCCAGATAAGATAAAGGACGCACCGAGTCTCGATTTTTTAAGATTAAGCTAAAAAGCTGGCTCGTAGAGAAGGCGTTTTATACCTGCGATGAATTTTGAAATCTACATGTAAATATATGTATGTAATATGCAATAATTTCATCAATTTTTTTTATTTTATTTTACTTTATGTTGACGTATAGTTTGTCAAATTATTAATAAAAATTTTATCTGTACCTAATCCTCCGATTAAGAATTAAAGATATTTTACATCAACAAAGACATAATGCATGCAAAACTTAACAAAAACTAATGATAATAACTGAAAACAACAAGGTAACAGCAAAGTTATCACTAAAAACTAAAAAACAAACTTCAACAACGCTTATTCTCACATGTGCAGCACAAAATGTTTAAATTTGAATTCTAAAACGAACAAGAGAATTAAATGATGAATGAAAGCTATCAAAACCAAAAATTGTTTCGAGCTTCTGTACTTTGCTTCGATGATACTAATGTCGTTAAATATTTTCCTCCAATATTCCTTGGGTTTTGCAACCCCTTTGTATACAAAAAATATCCAGGTTTTTTAATCGGATTATAGTTTGCCTTACGTGTATCGCGTTGTTGGTCTTGCTTGACCAACACACGGGTCATGTAATGCAAATAAAAATAACAAACGTGACATTCCAGTGATATAACATAGGCAACTGCTTGTTATTGACAAAAATACATGTATGTAATTATGTTATGGGGTAAATACCATTGGCTAGAACGTGCCACGTAATAGTCAAGTAAATATTTGAGGCTTTTTGCCTTGGCATGGAGTTGGTAGGCCTTAGAAAAACTTTAACCAAGGATATTACCTACAATGTTCTTCGAAAATTATTACAAAAATATTAATTCTTACTATTAGAAAAAATAAAATCCTATCCTAGTTATTATTATAAATGTCAAAGTTTGTAAGGATGGATGGATATTATGTATATTTGTTACTCTTTCACGCAAAAACGACTGAATCGATTAGATTGAGATTTGGTATGGGTATAGTTTGGGACCTGGAATAACATATTTTTTATCGGATAAAACACGGAGAAAGCGCGGGCAGTAGCTAGTCTTATATAAAAATGATCCACCACCCCTTCCAGAAACTCTTTCATTAGAACTTGACTAGATACTGTTGGTTTAGGTACTAGGTTTTCTATGAAGTAATAAATATTACACACAGCATTATCTCTGAAGCCAAACAGAGCTTGTGTTGTGGGGACTATAGTTACACAGACATAATACAATACACTACATAGATTTTTTTATTACGCATAGAAAACATCCCAAACACACGGAAGAAATATCTGCAGATCATACAAACATTTGTACCCAGGCGTGAATCGAACCCGCAACCTCTTGTATTGCAGGCGGACCATCGCCCGTCACGCCACATATGTCGACAAATACGTAATTGTTGGTTTTACGTTGTACTTCCGGTTTTATTAACTAAAATACCAATTGTTTACCATTATCAGTGCTAAAGAAAAGAACCAACAAGGCAACCGTTCTATTTAAAATAAGTGAAGTGGAAAAATAATTGATGTAACACAACCGATGAGTACATTGTGGACACGCGAACCGTTTAGGTACTATGTACCTACTTAATGTGCTCGTAGGTACACTTGTACCTATGGCGGAACAAATACAACATCAAAGGTACACAATTGTACCCTAAACAACATTTTCATTTAGTGCTCATATACAGGCAAAGTGCCAACGGCAGAGTTAACTGTAGCCGTCGACAATTGACGCCAGCCGTCGACTGTTGATGACAGCCGTCGACTATCGATAGCAGCCGAACACGCGTCGACGGCTGCCGTCGACAGGTATCGACGGTTACAGTTACCACTGCCGTTGGCACTTTGCCGCTCGTGTATATGAGCACTTATTTATTTACCTTCGATATCATGATTATTAAATGCGACATCAGAAAGTAATTTGGTAAATGTTACACCAGCTAAGTAGTTATAAATATTACGCAAGTCAGAACTAAAAATGTTCTGAAAAGGTCGTATAGCTTTCGACCATGATAAAGTTTTTGTTCGTTAAGTAGGACACAAATTATAGAATTTTGATTATGAAAGAATAATGCAGTGAAAAAGGAATCATGCCTAATCTTTTGCGAATATAAGAAGAAAACGGTGGCAGAAGGTTGAAGAAAGAAATAAAATTATTTAATAAACACAACACACAACAAACAAAGAAATAAGACATACACCAAACGCGCGCAAGTTCTGAATAGTTTGTGCGCTTATCTTAAACTTTATTGTAAATTGTATGTAAGTATAGATATAAACTCTTAGCTTAGTTTTATAAAATATAATACTACCTTTAATAATACTACATATAAAACTAAATTACTTAACTTAATCTACTTTCATATTTCAATTGTCATGGAAGAGCGAGATTGCCTAACACAGGTATTTATTTTACTTAAACGGGAATCTCAAACACTGTTAAATTACTGTACCTACATTAAGTTAAATAAATAAATATTTTGTGTATTTGTATATTGTATAAGACTACTTAGAACCTACTAGATAACACATAGACAATACACAGTTGGACAATAAGTAGGTACTAACAAGGTTTAGGTTGCGGGAGGCTTCCCTGCCTTATGACAAATTTTTGCACGGCCCGCAGATATTTGTTCAGGGTGTTCTGGGTGTTTTGATTTCGTTTTCTATGCATAATAAAAAATATCTATCTATCTTTATCCTACTAATAATTATAAATGTCAAAGTTTGTAAGAATGGATGTCTGGATATTTTTCCTCTTTCACGCAAAAACTACTGAACTGATTGGGCTGAAATTTGGTTTGGACCTGGAATAATATATATCTTTTTTTATCCTGATAAAAAGCAGGCCAAGGTGCGGGCAGCAGCTTGTGTAGTATATATTAGTTATTGATAACAGTTATCTATCCTTAGCAACATCCTCTGCTTAGCTTGGGGCTAGATGATGCTGTGTGAATTGCCAAGCAATATTTATTATTAGCTATATATTTATTTTTTTAAGGGTCTCGGAACTAAGGAGGCTTGCAAGAATAAAAGAAGGTCATCAGTGCATGACTGCGTTCATCAGTGGATGGCTACGTTGATGATAATGATGAGGAGATCTGGGAATATCATTGTCCGAGCATACAAAAGGTAACGATCAACGACTTCCTTCAACCAACCGTTTCTAAATAGACTAGATAAAAAATCTCGTCATTTTAGACTATAATAGCAGTAGAATAGAAACTGGCTCTATGGTTCAACGGCCATGCGTTTTGCAACGATTTCGTACATTTTACGATACTTATGATGTAATGAAGACACTGAAACTACGGTTTCTGTCTGTGAGTCAAGGTAACAAACACTTGGCAAGAGCATCCATGGCTTTCAAGTTGGCTCAGAAGCTGATAAATAGTTAAATAGGTGATATAAATGTGCTAGTGATTTCTTTTTCACTTTGTTCTGGTAAACCGACCAACGCAGCAGATATTCATTTAGCTGCGCTTGCATTTGAATGCGTATTTGCTCCCGTTTCAGAATCAGAATCAATAACTTTATTTCTTTAGGTTTACAAAATAAGCACTTAGACAAGTCAAATTTTATACTATAAACATAGTTATTATTATCAAATAAGAAATAAGGTGTTATTGATATTCTCTTCACTTAAATTTTTTGTCCACAAGTGGAAGAAGTTTTCCTAAACTTACTCAGTCCGCGGTCGACCGCCATCGTCGCGGGTTCAAACCAATATTACCATCTCAACCATTTTGTACCATTAAACCATTGTTCCATAAGTTGGTGGCAGTAGTTAAAGTTAACCAATAATTATCAGTATCTGGTGAATATAGTCCTTACCATACCATACCAGTGACTTTCCTTGACCACCAACCATATACTACACCAAATACCAATCTAAAAGGGCTGTTTGGGGACTAACCATTAACATCTACCACAAACCCCAAGCATAACCCTTTTCACACTTCTTCCACTAGTGGACAAAAAATTTAAGTAAAGAGAATATCAATAACACCTATTGATATTCTATGCAGGTCTCGACAGAGCCTACGCATTTGCTCCCCTTGGAGTCGAGACCCTAGGTCCGTGGGGTACTGAGGCTCTCCGGGTTTTCAAAAAATGATCTGAGGGCCTGGTCGAAGCGACGCGTGACCCGAGAGCTGGTGAGTATCTGGCGCAGCGCATTAGCATTGTCATACAGCGGGGCAATGAAGCAAGAGTCTTGGGGACGCTTCCGACTGGTATTGATATGGACCAGTTGAGATATCCGTAGATTGTTTGCAACAGTCTGCAGTTAGCTCAATTGTTTCAATTGTAAATACTAGTATAATCTCTTTATATTATTTGATTGTTATTTTGTTTGTCAATAAAGCATAACACACATTGTCATAATAATAACTATATTTATAGCTGTTTATGGTATAAAATTTGACTAGTCTAACAAGGGGAGGGCACGGTCTGGGAAATTCACTTCGGGACAAGACTATGAAATAATAGTACTCCATTAGGGTGTTCAATCCTTAAAGTAAAAGGGCCGAATGACCAGGAATTTTGGAAAAAAATAGTTTAAAATTTTAGGCGCAGCTTATATGTATGTGTACTAGTAGGTTTTTTGCTGCACTAAACGCTGTATAGTATAATAGGTAACGTGGTTACGTAGACTCGTTACCGTTTAATGCTATACAGCGTTCAGTGCAGCAAAAAACCTACTAGTATATAAGCTGAACCTAAAATTTTAAACTGTTTTTCCCAAAAGTTCTGGCCATTCGGCTCTTTAACTTTAAGGGTTGAACACCCTAATGGAGTACTATTATTTTATAGAGTCTTGTCCTGAAGTTAATTTGCCAGACCGTTCCCTCCCCTTTTAAGTACGGTAAGTAAAATAACTTTATTTCTTTAGGCTTACAAAATAACAGCCTAAAGAAATAAAGTTATTGAAATCTGTTTTATGAAACTATTCTAGTCGAGGATTATAGATGGAAAGGTCGAAAGCAGGAAATTCGTTCGGAACTTTGTTTGGACTACTAAGGCGAAAAACATACTAAAAGTCTCCACCCCAGTGAAGTGAGCCCTAGAGGGGGGTACAAAGAAGGTCCCATGTTTTAGTTAGGAGTGGGGAATTTTAGTGTTTGTCTCCTAACTAGTCTAAATAAAGTCTGGAAGTCAAACTTTCTGCTTTCGACCTTTGCTAACACCTCAATTGCGATCACCGATCGGCCAGCCAAGCGTGGTATTATACCTATGTCAAAACCCGTCCACTGTTGAACATGTCTCCCCCAAATAAGGGGGGAGAAATGTTCAACAGTGCATGTGTGTGTATGTTGAGGAGACGAGCAGTCTATGGATGGTAGATAAATAATTCTTTATTGTATAGGTCTCGTCGCGGTAATAGCGCTCGGTGAAAGTGGAGGGGGATTCTGCGCGGGTGTAAAAAGGTGCAAAAAATCTAAAATTCGACTTCTGCGCATTCAAACTCAGCGCTATTAAACCGTGACGCGACCTGTACCACACAAACACAAAATACCTATACAATGTAGACATTTCCTGTTGACAATTAATGAAAAACTAAGGGTGTCCTTATCGCTTTGAGCGATCTCTTCTAGGCAATCTTGGGATGGACTGGACATAGAAGTACGACATAGTAGACGGTGCCGTTTGAGGTATAATTATTACTGTTTTCAAATCCTTAAGAAATTGCAAACAATATTAATTATACCACACTACGTATTATTATACCTATGTACTTATCATAAACTTAAATACAAATAAAAAATAAAGTGAGATGTAAGATAATTTGTCTATACTATATGATATTATACAATATACAAAATTACGCAATGTTGAGGTAATGTTCTTTGCAATCGCATCACGGAGCTAAATTGGACCTGTGCAGGACACCTTGTACGGAGACAAGACGGTAGATGGAGTAAGGCGCCAATTGAATGGCAATACTAATAATAATAATACCGATGCCAGGCATATTGTAAATACCGATGCCGCGTACGCTGCATACGTTCCAATGCCGATCCGGTGGACTTCCACCACCATTGTGGACCGCAATCCTAAAATATTGGAGAAAGTTATGTTTAACAATGTTTTTACGAAAGGGCACGCTTGCGTCACCACTCACCGTCGTGTAAGCGACGATGAGCTTAATTGAGTTGAAATCGCGCGACAAATAATTTTTCTTTTCTCACAAAATTCAAGGATGGAACAAACGAATAATACGAATGGAACTCGCTGCCTGCTTCAGTTTTTCTGGTGGATTACAATCTGGGTCTCTTCAAGACAAGAGTGAACAAGTGTCTTCTAGACATTCGTGATACAACGTCGGCCACATCATCACTTTCCATCAGGTGAGATTGTGGTCAAACGAAGGTCTATATATGTAGTATAAAAAAACGAACGATATTTGGAGCATAGTCTTAACGTATTTAGGAAATAAGAAAACCTTTAATAACAATAAAAAAATACAATCAAATAATAGAAACATATAAGAACTAGTATTTACTGTAGACTGGCAAACAATCTGCAGTAAAGTTGAATTAAGAAAAACTGTAAGACTTTAAATACATATAATTCATAAATTAAGACCTAGCCAGAACTTGAACCAGCTACCTTTCACTTAGTACAGGAATACCAATTAGCCATCACCGTGGACAGAATTTAAAAAAATTCTGTTCTGATAATCGAAAGTCAATAAATAAAAAATAAGAAAAATGTGAGTGGTATTTTGTTGTTGTACTCATACGTATGTTTATTCCACATTATAAGTTTCAGTATATTTTAAACTTATTTTTGTACACATTTTAAAGTTAATAGACAAATTAAATTTAAAAATTTTGGGATAAACTTTGCTTAATCCAAAGCTCCATACAAAAGACATCAACGCGCGCGGTGCTACGACGTAGCACGACATTTTGACCTGATTCTTTTTGACTGACTGCTCCACTCACTCGCAAAATTTTAAGCTCTTTATTTTGTTTAAGATGTTATGTAATTTGGAAAAAATAATCCTTATAATGATTATTTATCGTAAAATTACGGGTGTTTTTTACAATTTGGCGTATAAGGTTCCCGGTTCAAACAAGAGTTTATTCAAAAATCTTTGAATGAAATCGAAATAAAGTCTTCTTTCAGTAAAATTTTCTATCTACAACATTTATGATACTTTCCCTCCATGTGGCATGGCCGTGGGTCGCCTTGTATATTTGGATAGAGGAAAATGTTGACCATGACATAATGTCCTAAAACATCGTGTCTGAGATATTCACAGATGAAAATAACTATTGCTCTTATGAATTATTTTCTAACATACTAATGTAATATACGGAGATATTGTATCTCCGTATATTACGTTGTATAAGTATCTTCTATCCAAATAAACAATATTCATCGTGCACCGTAATATTAAAAAAAAAAATGTGTGGTAAACCGATACCAAAATATTCAAACCCTTTTTATCAACGTGTTACTTGGAACTACTTGGAAGGTATTCCAGCGAACTACTTTAGCTACTCTTACTCGGCAAAATGCGTGTGAAGCCGCGAGCATAAGCTAGTTCCTTTATAATAAATTCCTATAAGAACTAAACGTAAAAATACATGGTAATACCAGTAATACCATTATTGATGGAGCTTGGTAGAGCTCCGCCTACATACTATCATATCATCTGTGTCCAAACAAATGCGAACAGAGTATAACTAGATGTCGCTACTAGACAAATTAGAAGGCGCTATCGAAGCGTTTACGGTTTTGCATCGGTCCTTGAACCATTTTCTGATATGGTTGCGAAGCTGCGGGTATTTATACCTGACAGATATATAGGCTATTTTTTATCCCAGTTTTTGTTTATCACCGGTGGAGAATCCACGAGGGTGATTTATAATAGTAAAATAAATTTGCGACTTTTGCGAGTGGTTGGTTAGCTCGTTGTAGTAATGTTTGTACGATCTGCAGATATTTTTACCGGGTGTTCTGGATGTTTTCTATGTATATTGTACAATAAAAAATATCTATATAGAAGAAGATACATTTATATATGTATGATATGAAGAAAATTACAATATACTACTGATATTATTATATCAGTAGTATTTGATAGTAATTTTATTTGATAATAAAGAATAAGTTTTTTATGTTTTTTCAGGAGATAATTAAATGTTTTCTAGTGCAACTACTCGTATCGAGGCAAAACGCTTGCAATGCCGTGGATAGTAGCTAGTTTCTATAATAAATTCCTTTATCAATTACCACGAACAAACAAATAAATGGTAAGCAATTACATTGGTAGATACATACTATCAAATCATCTGTGTCGAAACAAAATCGAACAGATTATAACTAGATGTCGCTACTAGATAAATTAGAAGGCGCTATCGAAGCGTTTGAGTTTTTGCCTTGCTGCTCGAACCATTTTATGTTAAGGTTGCGAAGCTGCGGGTATTTATACCTGACAGATATATAGGCTACTTTTTATCCCAGTTTTTGATTATCACCAGTGGTTTTACCATGAGGTGATTAATATTCTCAACACTTGCTTGCTACTACGACTAATGAATTAATTGATTATTGTTTCAACAAAATACGTTAAAAATAAAATGCCATAAATTAACCCTCATGAATGAGCGATGATCTAAAGCCGGGTTTTCACTATACGAGTATACTCGGACCGAGTGTGCTCGGATGACTACTCGGAGCGTGTAAATACGTGATTCGAGTGCACTCGGATAGCGGCTTCCGATCTGAGTGAACTCGGACCCGGTCCTATTTTTATTATTTCACTCGGATTCGTTTATGAAAAGAAAATGGCGTCAAGCAAGAAAAAGTGGAGTGAACGTGAAACTGTGAAGTTTGTCGAACGAACGGAGACAAAATTAAATGCTACTTTGACGCTGATGAACTCGTAACGTGTCAACCTAATTCCGAGTTCACTCCTACACGATTTAGCTCGTACGAGCGCATTCGGTCCGAGAGTACTCCTATAGTGAAAACCCGGCTAAGCGCAAAATAAATAGCATAACGATTATTGTCTGACTAGCTGACCCACTGGCAATTTCATTCGCGTGAACCTAAAGGTAAAATAGCTTCTCGAGATCAGCTGAAAGTGAAACCATTTTAAAAGACCCCTATTTTATTTTTATTAGGTGTGATTCCTGGTTTAATTTATAATTTTTCTAATACATATATTCATTTCAGGGCAATAGCGTTATACATTAAAAAGTTACAGCCGTTTATATTCGGAGCCAAACTACAAATCTCAAATTTGATGACCGGTTTTACCCTATTTTGTGGAATATTTTGAACAATCCTGAAACATGTATTCAATCTTAATAAATGAAAGAACAAGCGATTTTCTAAGCGACAACGCCCAGCCCAAATCTTTGAAGCTAGAAAGCTGAAATTTGGTGGGTAGGTACCTTTTACTACATAGGTTAACCTTTAAGAAGGGATTTTTGCCTATACCTAAATGCAAATTGCGTTTTAGACACTGTACAATTGTATAGGTAAACTGAGTTTAAAGTTTATGACTACTCAGGCGTTTTGCGTCTTAGATGTTTCAAATCTGAGGCAATGTGAGATTAATGAATTTAACTTAACAAGCATATTACTTTTTAGACATCCATGTTAGGCATTTTGCTACAAAGGCTAAAAGCGTTTTAGATAACCCGCTCTTGGCTTGGGTAATTAAATTCCTACAGAAACTGGCTGCTACTTTACAGTGAGATCTTCGTTCGGTTTGCTCACTCCGATCAAATAAAGCTTTATGATATTAGTGGAATAAGAATAATAAACTGGTTCAGGTTATTATGACTAATCTATAAAACAATTCAATGAAGCATTCAATGCACATACATAGCTATTATAGAATTGTATTGAAAAACAGAATAATAAAAACAGAATAAGGGCAACAAAAAGAATAACAGAATACAGCTCCGTACATACTTGTAATTACTATGTCCTACCTATTATACTTATCGGCAATAAGTGTAGTTATTAGTTTTGTTATTGAATAATTTTGATGTGATATCAAATGTGAGTAATTTTTACAATTACAAAATTCTTTATAGTACACCACGAAGAAAACATTAAAAATAGACATTACATAAAACATGTACAATGGGCGGCCTTATCGCTTAGAAGCAATCTCTTCCAGGCAACCTTTGGATGGAAAGAATTATACGTTTTAAGAATATTTTTTTGTTGTAGACCAATCTACGTACCTAATTTCTAAATTCAAAGTTCATCTGTATTCAATTTGTAGGTTGGTACATAAATAATTAAGTCCAATTTGAATCCTCGTGCATTAGATATTGAATACTCTCCGCGAAAGATCCATGATTTCTATTGAGTTCTAAATGAGATAGGATAATTATCTTTTTGGGAAAAGCCGTATTTACCTATATAAAGTTTCGGATAAAGTTCCGAAAATAATAGAAACAAATTAGAACTAGTATTTACAATTGAAACAATCTCCTGAGTACAAATATGAAAACAAAAATTGGTATAGCATTCAAAAAATCGCGTCAATTTTAGATTACATATTTGTACTCAGGGGGTCAAAAAACGCACGTGTACCAAATTTCAAGTCGATCCGGCATATGGGCATTTCGGAACTGCACCCTAAGTTTCTAAAAAATCCAGTAAGTTATAAAAAACAAACAAAGAAAACAGTCTGCTCTTAGCTCAATTGTTTAAATTGTAAATACTAGTTCTAATTTGTTTCTATTATTTGATTGTTATTTTATTTGTTAATTTTGGAATTTTTACTGGTATTCAAAGAATAACATATTGATTGCAATATTTTCTTGGCGCAAAGTAGAATAAACACAAACAACCTTTGAAGGTCCCTCCAAACAAATGTTAACACCACTTTGTTATGCATTGGATAAGGCAAGGGCACTAACCGAATAATCAATAAATACAATACGTGTCAATGAATATTATACATATGTACATGAGTCAGTACATTATACATATGTACATTAGTCAGTACATTATACATACTATAATAATTATACGTTGGTATTAGCCAGTTTTGGAAAATGTCGTTGAATGACCAAAGGCCTTATGAAAAGAACAAAGAAATTACGTCCTAGGGAATATTCCCTAAGACATACGTTTTTTGTTCTCGTCTCGGCATTGTGATAGATAAGTAAACCAATGTTATCTGTATAACCAATGAAGTATTATAGTTACCAATGCCTGAAAATATTTATTATAGTTATAGGCTTGTAGGTATATATAACGTATAATATTAGTAAATAAGTTTATTTTATGTATGTTAGACTAAGGTATATATTTTTATATGGGCCGTAGTTTTTAAGTTTTTTACATCCTATACTTGACAACCTACATATGTTGCCTGAAATAAATGATTTATTTATTATAAGCATAAAACTCATACGTACAGCTAGTAAATGAGTGCTAACAAGCTAGGTGGATGGAAAGGTCGAATGCAGAAAATCTGACTTTGGAACTTTATTTGGACTTGTTAGGAGACAAACATGCTAAAAGTCCCCACTCCTCTGAGGTAAGCCCTAGAACCCCCCTTAAGGCGCGAATGATGACGCGATGACGTAGTCTCCTCGTTTTTTCATACTGTTGGCATTGTGGACAGTACAGTGTACAGTCACTTACGAAAGTCGCTAAACACGAATTGATTAGTTGCCAGCCTCTCCCCATTTGTTTTTATTTGTGAGGTACAAATGGGGAGAGGCATGAGAAAGGGCGTAAAGATGCTTGTCAGAAGACAAAATCAAAAATTCGTTTTCATTTATGTAAACAGAAAAGGTCATATTCTTAATATATGGAAATAATGTTATATTTTTATTTCTGTCCTTTCGTTAGGTAGGTAGACTAAAGTAAAGAAGCGACGAATAAACTTTTAGACTATAGTAGCTATTTTTCGACTAGAGCAAAACCCGTCCTAAGCTTTTATTTACCGATAATTTTCACATCGCCAAATCTAATGAACCTGGTGAAAATTACGTGTACGAATTCTGGACCTAGAACAACGCTACAACAGTTTATTTAGTAAAAATGCCGGGTAGAAGCTATGTATATGTATTTCATAAGCTTGCTATAGTGTGTTTTCTTATCCAAGGTTGCAATTTTCTATACGAAGGAACGAAATTTTTACAATATGTAGCAAGTTTGTAATGGCTGCGGGCAGAAACTACTAATCAATAAATTGCGGTTCGATTCCCGCCTTGGGACAAATGTTTGTGCGATCTACAAATATTTGTCTCAGATGGTCTGGGTATTTTCTATGTATAATAAAAAATATCTATCTATATAGTTCTAGCTGTGCCCGCGATTTCGTCCGCGTGGAATAGTGACAGTGGGTAGGTAGCATTTTTATATCTAATCAACAGCCTAAAAAACAAATCCCAATCTTTTAGTTTTAAAAATGACGATACTTCTATACAACCTTTCAAACCCTCTTTCAACCCTTTTTTCGCATTAAAAAGTAGCCTATGTCCTTTCTCAGTCTCTAGAGTATCTGTGTACCAAATTTCATTTAAATCGGTTCAGTAGTTTTGGCGTGAAAACACGACAGACAGACAGAGTTACTTTCGCATTTATAATATTAGTAAGGAGTTGTATTGAGTATATCAGTCATCTAGTACCCATAACACAAGCTCTGCTTAGCTTGAGGCTAGCGAGATGATGTTGTGTGGATTGGTCCAGCATTATTTATTTATTATCTATAAATTGTTGAGAACTCTTAGTTCTTTTTTAAATCAATTCGTGTATAACGACTTCCGTTGCCGACTGTACATTGAGCCGCACGCACCATATACTCGTACACTATGGTATGATGTCACATTCAAGGAACCTGTGTTACATTATTGATGAGCTTCTTTTGGAGCCGTTTTTGTCAACATAAACAATGGTTCAGAAGTACCTTCAAATAACTGATGATATAGAGCTATCAGTTTGAAACTCATGCGAAAACCTCAGTTGAAATGAAAAAAACAAAAACATGGATCGAAAACCTATTTTGCCTGGGTGTGTATAACTATTGGCAGAATTGCGTCAATCCAGACGCAGAGCCATTAACCAAGAAGTTGAAGTGTATAACTATTGTTTTTACCTATCACCGAATATAAGCAACGTCAGGCGCGGTCAGTACTTGGATGGGTGACAGGCGTCATGTTAGCTTTTACATTTTTAGATTTTTTTAAACCGCTTTATGTTACTTTTGCGAAATAAATATGTACGATGGTATGGTACGGATTACGGAACCTTCCGTGTGCGAAATCGACTCGCACTTGGCTGGTTTTATTTATTTAATTTACCTATAATGAAGTAAATAATTATAGCAATAATAGTACGAATTTTTATTTAAATTACTACATATGTTATTTGACAAGAACCAAGGGTAAACAAGTAATAAATTTAGTCAAATTAGTAGGTAACTAATTTGACTAAAGTTATTACTTGTTTACCTACTGACATAAATAAAAATAAGCTGTGTTCTTTTACAACAACAATTGTTTTGTTCACAACAACTGTTTTCGGTATAACATGTAGGAAGCTATCTACAATACAATACCATACCTACGTGTATTTTTATCAGTCTTTTCCTGCTGAACACTGATTGATTCGTCTCGTCGATGTTCACAGATTATTCATGTAATCGTAACAACGTAGTATCGACTTCATAACATACTTGTCTACACATTGCCACATAGTTTTTACTTTTAAGTGTTTATTTTACTTTGCATACATATTTAACCGCCTTCGAAAAAAAATTGAGGTTTTATGTTAACCTATACGTTTTTTTTATAAATATTATGCGATTTCTCCGTGTCTTAGGGACCGAAAATTCTTTCGCTATTGTATAAATAATGATTCTGAGGTGGTCCCAAAAATTGTATTCCCAAGGGATAAGTATTTGTCCCGCAAAATTTAAAAAAAGTGTAAAATTAAGGAATTCGAAGTCAGTTTTAGTTTTATCAACAAAATCAATTAATTTTACAAACTTTTATTTGACTTGCCCTGTAAGATAACTAATATGTTCTGTAACTGTATTTTAGACCAGTTTTTTAAACCAATTGAGCGGAAAATGTTTGAAGATTTTTGCCGTAACATCGATTTACCGCATTGTTTCTTTTTTATCAAAATCGCTCGATTAAATTTCTACATGTACTACATATTTGGATATAAATAAGAAATGTGTGTATGTGTGTGATCACTTTATTTCCCAGTTTAACTTATATAATTTGAATTTTGTAATGTGTCCAAGAATCCTGTAAGGGCCAACAAATAGTAGTACAGTAAATAAATCTCTTTGAATTTTGATTTCGAAATTAATTTGTGTCATTAGAAGTGCAAAAAGAATGATAAATAGTACTTACATATATAAAATTGTTTACAATTTAAGATAAACCAGTCTTTATTTGTCATCTCAGAAGACAATGAACTACAAATCACATAATAACACATCTATAAAACTAATCTTTTAGGGGCCGCATTCTACGATAGAATGGAAATTTATTTTACAGTCGATATTGGGCTCAAATCCGATATCGCCAAAACTAAGCTAAAATATATATGACATCAATAAAAAAAGGATCAAAATGATATCATCCTTTTTATTTCGATCGTTAAGAAGGGGCTGCCGTGCCTTCTTAACGTTTTAGTACTGTCAAATTGCGAAATAGAAAGCGGGTGCAAAAGCGAAATCTAAATTGACACCATGGCTTTTACGAAGGATTCTTATATTCTTATATTTCCACTTACAGCACGAAGACTTGACGAAGGTACGGCAACATCATGACTCGTCTGCGGGTCTGGATATACACATCGCTTGCCGTTAACAAATCTTGGTCCAGCAAGTGTAGATAGTTAGGCACGGGCAGCCGCAGCTGCAGCCTCCACAGCAACCTCCGCAGCACATTGAATCAACACTTTTTTTTTGGTGTTTTCACTTGAACTCGCAAGTCGATTCAGAGAGTTGTTCTGTTTTCGTTCCACTGGCTTCAGTCCAAAGTAGTCTGAGCACGGAAAGTCAAATTCAGTGGTAATTTCAGTACCTAAAGTTTGGCGTCCCTTTTCGTGAGTGTGTCACTCATACAGAGTCCCGAGTCCATTTGACGATAGTATCGAGACATTATTGTACATATTAGTACCAAATTATATAACTAAACTAGCTGCTACCCGCCCGAATTTTATCGGGACAAGTTATTCCCTATAAGTTATTCCAGGTCCCAAACTATACCCATACCAAATTTCAGCCTCATCGATTCAGTAGTTTTTGCGTGAAAGAGTAACAAATATTCATACATCCATCCATACAAACTTTGACATTTGTAATATTATAGTAAGATTGTAATTATGTTGTGAAAACATACGAAATTCGTAGAAAACATATCATTTGCCCTGACAAAAAAAAACAAACTAACTGTAGGTTCAAGGGGTTAAAGCATATATTATTCATAACACGACGAAATGTCGAACTATGAAAGTTTATTATTCCATTAAAACCTATATCGTCCACTTGGTTATTAAGTATCCTCGATCCATACCTCGATCAAATTAATTGTAAATTACATTAATCTGAGGTACCAACCATTGATTCAATAAATAAGAAACGACCTAAAAAATAAATAGAAACTTAGGTACATGTCGCTCATCGTTTAATAGCGCAGATCTTGATGCGCAGAAGTCGATTTTTAGATTTTAACAACGTTTTACACCTGCGCAGAACCCCCTCCACTTTCGCCAAGCGCTATTAAACCGTGACCAGACGTGTACACATAGTAAGAAGTATTTTTACGTACCTACTTGTCCAAGGAAAATAGTTGTAGGGAAGTGTTTAAGATGGGGAAATGCCTTGACAACGCCATATGATTGCGATAACCAAGGTACAAACCGGAAACATAGAAAAATCATATTTTTCGTTCTTTATTTATTGTTTTATAATCCTAGGGGGATAATAAGAGCTAAAGGTGCTTATTTGGGTAGGCCTACTTCCAGCAGTGGACTTGTAAAGGCTTTTCATGGAGTTCATTATAATTCTTGAATATCTGAATGAATTAAATTAATAATTATTAGGCAAAAGCTGATAAGATATTTCTAGTCTAATTCTATAATACTTGGTTGATTTCAAAACCGCTTTCGATAGACTAATAACACTTTCATTACTTTCTACGTACATCATAGAGTCTTAATCTTATCCTTTCTAATTAATCATGTGAAAAAAGACAGTTGCGGATTACTATAAACTAGTTTACAGTGCACGCAGCTTTTCTGTGCCTACTAGTCAACTTCACAAGCAACGTGAGTGTCGACGACTTCTGTGGCGCAGCGCGTGAAGGTCTGCCTGCGATGCAAGAGGTTGCGGGTTCAATTCCCGCCTCTGGACAAATATATGTTCGTTTCAATATTTATTCAGGTTCTTCTGGGTGTTAAAATATCTATCAATGTAGTAAGTATAATTAATCAGTTATACTAGATGATACTGTGTGAATTGTCAAGCATTATTTATTTATTATTTATTTAGTGTTCCGTCACATGACTCGATTTTTTTTCATATTACTCTAATTATAAGTAGTGTTGCTTAAAAAATATAGTTAAAAACGACTACATGAAAAAATTTCTTTTGATACTTAAGTAGTCGGAGGCCTTTGTTACTAATTGTACCCTAGGTATATGCGGCGGGTGCCTCCGACTACCTAGCTTGAGAATCGTTAAACTCACAAAAATTTGAAACGGTTTCGGAACGTACAAACAAAGACCTTTGCAACGATACCACACACGAGCATATTTACTAACATTGAGATTTCGACCCTTACTTAGACCCCCACTATCTCGTTAGACCCCCATTTTTATCTGAC
Organism: Eupithecia insigniata; assembly: GCA_947859395.1. Classification (NCBI taxonomy): domain Eukaryota; kingdom Metazoa; phylum Arthropoda; class Insecta; order Lepidoptera; family Geometridae; genus Eupithecia; species Eupithecia insigniata. Next base: position 10,383,233 of record OX401999.1, on the reverse strand, counting down.
GTCACATAGCCTATAACCATCGAGTTACGACACTTCATTTGTTGAATTCGGACCAGTAGTTTCAGCGCTGCGTGGGAACATAATAATCGGCTACATACATCATACAAACATACATACATACAAAGTGTGTTAAACTCATGACCCTCGTCCTTCGGTATTCGGGTTAAAATATGATAAGAATGACATTTTTAACTGTAATATAAAAAAAGATACTATAATGTAGAGTACATTTCAGGCGATGACATCTGCACAGAATAGTTGGGGGCACTCTACTTATGTAATCAATTTGACACATGTCAAATTCCTCGCAAGGTTGTTTCATAGTAAATCTTATATACATAGGTACATACGGACACGTCGTCAATGAAAATAAAAACGAAAGTAAATATCTGGAGTAAAAGCTGATAAGAATTGGCGTTACTATTATAAATATACATACCTTTATTTATACATATACACAATACTTTCTATGGAGATTTTATGCACTCTTAATAAGATCTCTGCTGATATGACTCGTCCCGGACGGAACGGGCACGGAGCGGGATAATTTTTAAGACATTGTTGTATCGTGTAAAATCACGTTACGTATGCTTTGCCTTTTCTAAAATATATATTTTACCCACTGCTAGGTAAAATATGGCCATGGGTAAATATGGCCATAATATAAATATGGCAACAAAATATATACCAGTAAATATGGCCAGGGGTAAATATATGTATACATATGATTTCCCGAAGTTTCTGCAACCTAGGTAGAGCACTAGTAGGTAGTATAAATAATAATATTTTTAGCCACCTGATATAAATAATTGAATGCTCACGATTGCAAACACATGGCATCCAATTTACATCATCGTCAAGTAGTGACCTCAGAGTTAGTTATGTTAGGGCTAGTTTCCAATATGGCGGCAGAATAAATAAACAATGTAGGAAAAACCACACAGTATCTTATAGCCTCAAGCTAAGCAGAGTTTTTATTATGATTACTGATAACTGATATACCATAGGTATCTACATACATAATGCATACATAGATATGATATATAATGTATATAGATAGATCTTTGGTTTATTATAGGAAATACCCAGAAGACCCGGAATAAATATTTGTAGATCGTACAAACATTTGTTCCAAGGCGGGAATGGAACCCGCAACCTTCTGCGTCACAGGCGGACCTTCACCCGCCGCGCCACATCTGTCGTCAATTATAACTATAATATAGATTTTATGCTTATAAACGTAGGCTTCTTGATTTATGTTTTAAGTAAGCTTTCACTCATGTGAAAAGTTAACGCTCCGGTGGACCTTGCCCCTTACAAAAAGGTTTCGATGCTGTTCACCTTACTACCTTAACAAATGTGACCTCTCGAACAGTCGAGGTTAACAAGAATATCTTCATTTTACCTCTCCACGCGTCTTGCTAAGCTATAGGTCCTATTGTTCGTTTTTGTAAGTTCTTAACATCCTGTTTCTCATGGAAGTTTAATTAATTAAAAACAGTCGAAAGCAAACCTTTCAAACACTTAAAAATAAACGAGAAAGAAAAAAAAATGTCAGACGATTCACACAGCATCAACTAGCCTCGAAGGAAGCAGAGCTTGTGTTATGGGTACTAGATTACTGATATAATTAATTAAGGATAGTAAATAGATATGTACTATTTTTTATTAATTTTATTCCCTTAGCATGGTATTTTCTCAATCGCCACCGTAGCCTCCACAGTTTAGAGAGCGGAATATAAAGGAAAAAGCCAACTTAACGCGGATTGATAAAAGAGCAGGTTGTGTGGATTGTCCAGCATTATTTATTTATTCTTTAAATGTAATTACCACATTTTATTATTAATTGCTAAGAGCATGCACTCCCTGTAGTATAAAGGCAAACCTTTCCTTTCTTTCATTGTTAGAGAACAGTAATAGTTTATCAATAAATGTGGAAAATACATAAATGTCTTATTTGTTAATTAATATATTATATCTTTAATACATACCTACTCTAACTATACGTAATATAATATATAATACAAAGTCGCTCTCCGCATCTGTCTGTCTGTTTATCCGTTACTCCTAAAACCACACCACGAATTTTCATACGGTTTTCACCAGTAAATCATGAGGAAGGTTTAATTATAAAGGTTTTGTAATAATTGGCTGAAAATGGGCTGAAATATGACGATTATTGTTGAAGATTTCAGTTGACACTTTCATAGCCTACCACGCATATGCCCAACTGCGTCGATTATTTAGACGGGGCGGCGCGCCCTCGCGAGACACACTGCCAAGGCCGCGCAGTCAATGTGTTAAAATCATGCCGACTGGGAGCTTTGCTGGCATGGGCCATGTAAACCGATAGTTGCTCTGCTACACGACACAAACGAAGCCAGAGTGTGTTGCTAGTTCTCAATATATAATTAATAAGACAAACAGTCTCACGCTATAAGATTGATTATGTTTTTTATCAGTAGTTTTCTAAGTTTTAATATGATGATAACTTGTCTTGCGGAATGGTAAATGTTTATTGAATAAGTGCATTAGCATCAGTATCATAACTATGAACACAAAACTACCTATAGTAGGCAGATAACTACCTATAATACAGGTAGTTATCTGCCCTCTTTATGAAAACTGCATTAACTAGTGCGGGCTACCGCACTAGTTAGAATAATAATAAATAAATAATAAATTATTGGGCAACAAACAAACAAGCAAGCCGTGGGGCCGCGGTATAGAATATAGAGCCCTCCAACTGAACCCGTGGATGTCGTAAGAGCCGACTGAGGGAACCTACCAGAGGAAGGGCAGCAGCTTCCTTCTGAATATTTTTCAACACCAACACTGCGATCACCAATACGCCTGCCAAGCGTGGTGATTATGGCAAATCCCCCCCTACATGGGAGACTCGATGGACCGACGACATCTTAGCGGTCGCAGGGAGTCGATGGATGTATGCGGCTCAGGACCGCTATTTGTGGCGTCGTATGGGGGAGGCCTATGTCCAGCAGTGGACGTGTATGGGCTGATGATGATTATGATGAAACAAGCATAATCACATTAGAACACATTAAGAAAATACAATTGTAGATAGACTATCTGGTGTGCATTACAGCTATGATCGGTGGTATCTACACTAAGTCAGAAACTTGTGCTGTAGATACCACGTCCCTTCCAGGTTATTTTTATAATAATTCAGCCGTCTATAAGAGTATCGTACACAGGTAGGTAATTCAAATTTAAATACATAGTAATTGAATTTAGAGATAGTTATTTTATGTTAAGTTATTGCACTTTTCATAAGGAGGGCGGTATTGTAGGTACATATTTATATTATACTCAGGGTAATGAACATATTTAAAAAATAACACGATAGCAGAATAAAACACTCATACCGTAAAAACACTTCAGAACATTAATTAGCAGGATTAACTTTGTTTTTAAAATGGCAGGGCGTTGGCGTCCGATGTAAAATGGCGGCTTGAAGGTTTGCTCTCAGTTCCCGGGAGGTGAAGGTGCTGCTCTTCAAAGCCTACTTTCAGTCACTATACACTGGCAGCCTGTGAGTTAGTGCTCATACACACAGCATCCATTTTACAGGATCCGTTTTATTGGATACGTTTATTTTCCCGTGATAGCGTTTTTAGCTTTAGGAGCGAGTTCACACACAATACAGTAGTCCGTAAACGATTGTTACCGGACCGAGTTTTACGGATTTATAGCTACTGGAAAAAATCATTTGTTATATTCGGAATACTGTCAGGTATGTGAACTCGCTCCTACAACTACATATCTACGCTATCATGGGAAAATAAACGGATCCAGTAAAATGGATGTTGTGTGTATGAGCCCTTAACTCTACGCAGAAAGGGTCAAACGCGCTGCGCGTGCAGTAAAATAATGGGTTTAGAGTGCTGATGGGGTTGCCACATTTTTGCAGTTCATCAGATATGTTCAGTGAGGCGCACACTGGATGGCTTTCACGCCATCATACGAAAGCGTTGTGCGTCGCTCTTGAAACGCCTGCGTGTAAACCCCAACACCATTCTAACCACATTGGCGGATAGGTAACACTCCTGTTTATGGGGCACTGGATAAACTACGCAACCCTTTTTAAGTTTTTACTAATTAATTAAAACCTTCATCTGTTTTAGCCAATTTTCAGGCTATAATTGCTATCTTTTAGACTCTAAAAGATAACTCTTAAATTTAGACTATGGAAGATTCATACATTAGATGAGAATCCTAGATAATATTATAAATGCAAAAGTGTGTTTGTTTGTTTGTCCTTCCTTCACGCCCAAGCAATCAATCGACTTAATTTTTGGCATAGAGTTTCTAAAGTAACATCGGCTAACTTTTTGGTAACTTTTTGTGCTGGTAAAACATCAAATTCCCACGGAAGATTTGTAAATCTCTCGTAATTCCTTTAGAAAAAAATACCTTTTTATCCCCCTAGAAATGTGAAATTCCAATTTAACGCGGTTGAAACCGCGGGGAGCAGCTAGTAAGCGTATAAACATTAAAGTAAGTTTTTCGAGCATGGAGTGTGAATATTATTTAAATCTGTTATATTTTTTTTACTAAGTCATTTAATTAGCCTTGATAAGGGAAACAAAATTTGATTTTATATAGATTAGCAAGAACATTACAAAGCATAAGTCAATAAGCATGACTTAGGCTTTGTAATGTTCTTGCTAAATGATTCTACTTAGGAACAAGTGTAGTGTCAACACACTTAGCTGTTTATCACCCAGACAACCTCGCATCGACTTGCAAATAAAAACCACAAGTAGATTTAATATTAAAAACACGTTTATTCTCGATCCATACAATCACGATCTCAACACAGGCATACTAAATATTAATATAATATTACCTAATATATACTATAATATTACTAGATTTGCTCGTGTTATATAATTTTATTTCATAAATTGGCTCTTACTGAGCTCTAATGTAACTGCCTTTACTTAAATATATTGGTAAAAAATAAATATTGTGCTCTGCACAATTATCTTATAGATTATCTGGAATGTTTGTATTGTTGAGCGAAATCGGTTTGGCAACTCGTCCCCGACCTTTCGATTCGTACACACAACTTGACTCGTCTTCACGTTACCTACCGAACCTACACAAGACTTGCTGTACATAATACATTCCTTTAATTAAGTTCTAAATTATTATACAAAGCGATATCTACACGCGTATCACTGGTATGACCAATTAGGTCACGGTAACTCTTAATTTTTGGTAATGTCACGCATTCGGAGCGTTGTTTGGAGACGCTGGCCGGGTTGGACTAGGCCAGCAGGTGAGCCAGCGCCAGCATCAACACCGAGGCTGCCAGCGCTGGAGCTGTAGCTGCACTCTGCTGCCCGTCCGCAGGAATCACAACGTCCTCTCCGTACACGTAACTCTTAGAACCCGAATGTGACTTCAAAATCCTATAGTTCACCTCGCTGGTAGACACTTGGTTCTTCACAAAGTTGAAAAGCCTGTTTATAACGACGTAAGTGTTACCTTTATCGTCGAAAGTGAATCTGTCGACCCACTGAATGTAGTTCGGGTCACGGGCGATCGTTCGTTGACCGATGTGAAAATCGACAGTCGAGTTCCATTCCGCGATGGTCGAGTTGCCTATTAGACCGTAGAATAGGATGCCAGTTGCGTCCATCTTCATACCATCAGTCTGTGATGATTTGGTTCCGAGGTCGGTGATGTAGGATCGTATCGCTCCGGTTCCCATCCCGGCGAAAGATTCGTTTTGTAGGACGGAAGCGTTGATCGTGTAGAGATGGAAGCTTGAGAGAGGACAGAAGTAGACTCTCCTGTCGACCGTGTTGTCCTCGGTGAGGAACTGCGGGCCGAGCGCTATACCGTCGATGTTCACCGGAAGGCTGAGCGTGGTGCCGTTGATGCGGAAGAGCGTCGCGTCCGCTGACGATGCCATCGTCTGCGTGTCGCGCACTTTCCACGATTTTTTGTCACTGCGCCGGAACACGATGATGCCCGGATCCGTCGCGCTGTTGTCTGTGATGTATGCGTAGTCGCCGTCCCGATTGTCGACGACAAGATCGTTCAAGTACGTAGTGTTGGGGTTCGCGGTCTCCGCGGGGAGCACGAAGCGCTCCATCTTGTTGGTACCGGTCTTGAGGTCGATCAGGACGATAGATGGCGGGCACTTCGTGTCGGGCTTCTGAGTGAGCGTGCCGACGCGGCCATTGTCCAGGATCCACATGATGCCGTTTTTGTCGATCTCAATGTTCTGCACGAATTGTAGCGCGCCGCAGTCCCCAACGGCGTTGTCACTCCAGCTAGGAAAGGGGCGCAGCCGCGGCGCTGTGTTGCTGCCCTGCAGGGGAATGCTGGCGAGCGTCGCCGGCACACCGTCCAGCATCCGAGGCATCGTCAGGAACAAGTTTTCTCCGTAGAAGTTTATGCCAGAGATTAAAACGTTTTGGGGGATGTATCGGCTGGTATTGAGGTAGGCCTCGCGATCGGCCGGGAAGTCCCATTCGAAGTCGATAGTATTCCATTCGTAAGTGACGCGGAACTGTTCGCGGCGCGGCGCGGGCGGGTGCGCCGGGCTGGTGTCGTTCTGCGCCGCAGCGGCGGCGAGCACGGTGAGGAGTACTAGGGGCAGCATGACAGCGGGAGCGTGCGGCGCGTACGGCGCTCTCTCTCAGACTGAAGCCGGAGCGCCGCTGCCGCCGTCGCTCGCCGCACCAGGGCTCCGTGCCGCGCGTGACCGTGCACCACCTGCGTCACACCACCTCGCAAGCAGCCCTCGTAAATGCCTCTAAATAGTTAAATCGTCTGTATAAACATTATCAACACGCAATCACCATAACGTCTCAGCTACAAGCGACAGTTATATTTACATATGCAAATGTACAAGGCAAGGGTGTCCCAAGGTCGGATCTCACCCTAACGCAGACTAAGGGTCAGTACCGGTAATTTGCGAAGGGGAGACTTCGCTCATAATAAATAACTTCGCGTTGAAGCAACATTTATCTGAAGAGAGATTAAATAAAAAAAAAAACTGTTATTGCGGCAGGTATTGCGTAAAAACCTAGCTTGACTGCAAAGGTGAATAAAGCTAAAGAGAATTTTCTTTTTCACAGAAAATGATACCTTTGGTTACATGTTTATTCAGCTTGCATGCTTCAGCTCCATGCATAAATAAGGCTTTTATATAAGGGTTAGTCTTTGTTTATTCATAGTTCGCATACCACTTATAAGTATTATAATAGCGAAAGTTACTCTGTCAGTATGTATCGGTAATAAAAAGCAAGGATGTAGGTACCTAAATGTTTTCCCGGGAAAGTAAATTATGTAAGCTAAATTATTATCCAGCAAAAATCCGTGTGAAGCCGCGGTTAGAAGCTAGTTGTAATTAAAAGCAAATATCAACTCAAATTAGTTTTTTAATATTTATATCAGATCACCTTTGGTACACCCTTTCTTAAATTCACAATTCTTTCATCCAAAGGTTGCCTGGAAGAGATCGCTTCTAAGCTATAAGGCCGCCCATTTTACTTGTTTCATGTAAGTCTCTGTGGTTTTTCAGGTGTACAATAAATAATTGTTGTATTGTATTCTTTGTATTGTATGTTTTCGTAACAAACGAAAAACATAAACATGTATATATGTATATTTATAGACATGACATTATAATAAAACCTACTAGATGAATCAAAAATGACTCATTGGGAAAAGAGTAGGAAGCTAGAAGATCTATGTACATTGTACATATATAATAATAGATATACTGACTTCTCGCAATACAAAGTGCATTTTGCAACAAGGATTCATAGAGATGACTAAGTCAAGTCGAATCAAGAGAATATTATTTTGAATGTTTACACGAAATGATAGAATTTAGGTAGGTAATTTTTTTTTCTCCAAAAAATTGAGTTTTGTTTCGTTTCTATGTGCAAGTTGGTACCTACTATAATTTGGTGTATTAGATAGAGTAGGTACCAATTGGCCTTAACGAAACACGCAATTGCGTATTTTAAGAATCAAAATAAGACCCAGGTACCACAAGCTACGATGCCACAAAAGCGGTGTAAAATTTTCTGCACACATGGATCTACGGTTTTGGCCACAGAATTGGGAATAATAATTTTCCCAATTCTGGCTGTGGTTCTGGTTTTGGCTCAGTTTTTATTTCTTAAATTAATTCTTATTCGTTTCTATTTAATTCTTCACCGATCTCATTACAAGATTTTTTCATTTTTCAATTGCCAATACATAAAGACATTCGTGCTCCTGATTTTATTGTTGTTTCTGAAAATCTAAAACTTATACCGTCACTTGCTTATAAAACTTGTTTTGTTTTATCAACATAATGAAAAATAAACATGTGATATCATGTATTGTGCTTGTGACATCTAGTAAACAAAAACAGTTGGTTGTGGACTCATTGGTGCATCCATACATCATAAAGGTTCTGTTATTTATATTATGTTATTTGAATAAGGAGTGAAATTAATTATTCATGGTTTTTTTTTATTATTGTTAATCAACGAGTTTTAATGGGGTTTGTTATATAACTTTTTATTGTATTGTGATTAATTAGGTTTGACCTATTTTTATATTTTAAATATTTAGTGTTTGTTGTGTTACACTTTGACTGATATTTTATTTTATTTTTAATGTAGATTTGTTTTGTCAAAATAGGATTTTTGTGAATAATAATGTTAATAATAGGTACTCTATTGCATTGGGTACGCCTGTAATAATAGAAGTACATGTTTAATAAATAAATAAATAAATAATAAGAGACTGCATCAGATTTTCAGATTTCAATAACTTTATTTCTTACAAAATAAGCACTTAGACAAGTCAAATTGTTTACTGTAAACAACTATAAATATAGGAATTATTTACCAAACAAGAAATAGTGTTGGGCTACCTGTAGATTGTTTGCAACAGTCTGCATTATGGGTGGTTCTACATAGTCCCGACCTGACCGAGCTAAAAGAGATATCACCCTGAAGAAAATCCTACTTCCTAGCAGCTCGTGAAATATAAACGGCCGTAGCTTCAGGGGTGACACATCAAGTGTATACAGTATTCAGTATTTTTATTGCATTACAAACATATTATAGTTTTGTAAGTATTCATACACCCTGTCAGGTAGGGTATGGTGCAATGCTGATACTAAATTATACATATAAACCTTCCTCTTGAATCATCTACTTTATCTAGGGCTGGCTCTCTGATGTGCCATATTGCCGAATAATCGCTCATCTCTCAATGCCCTCATGGACTCTAACCCTGACTGTGATGCATTTGCGGATGCGTGGATGAGCCTGATGACAGAATGCCTGACTCTGTGTGATGCCTAATTAAAATGCTTATATAATTATACTGACTACAAATTTTTGGATGGATATAGATGGTTACAGGCTATGTGACGTCAGATAAAAATGGGGGTCTAACGAGATAGCGGGGGTCGAAGAAAGGGTCGAAAATTTCAATGTTAGTAAATATGCTCGTGTGTGGTATCGTTGCAAAGGTCTTTGTTTGTAATTTTCGAAACCGTTTCTCAAACTTTTGTAAGGTTAACGATTCCCAAACTATTAGCAAAAAGGTGTAAAAAAAATATAGTTAAAAACTAAAACCCGACTACATAAAAGGCTTAAACAAGCGTTCACCTATTGTCCATAGCATTTTCTTTTGATACTTAGGTAGTCGGAGGCACCCACCCCATATACCTAGGGTACAATTAGTAACAAAGGCCGTCAAATAATATTATATATATATATATATATATATATAATATTATTTGATACTAAGTAAAAAACGTTAGATCGAAGACTTCAGAAAAAATATATCACAAAAATACATTCAGTCATACACCTCACTTCGAAAATGAGAGCTAAAGCTGAATGCTTTACTTTCGAGAACTAACTCAAAAACATTGGATCCGGGTAGAAGAGGAAGAGAAAAAAGGAAAGGAAGAATGGAAAAGAAGGAAAGAAAGAGAATAACATTGGATCCGAGAAGAAGAAAAGTATTCAAGAACCAGTTTCTGCTAACAGCTTTTTTGGAAATGTTTAAAGAATATATCTAATCCCATGGGAACTGATTTATGGGACAAAAAAGGTGTAATTTCAGCTTAGCGCTACATTTATGAAAAATTTCAGTAGTTGTTGTTGTGGAGTGTAGAGCTAACAAACATTAATTCATCTAATCTTCCCGATTTATTGGTACCTACCTAATATGCGAGTTATTCCGTGTTCGTCCCACTCGTTTCGGACCAAAGTGGACATTCTGCTATCATCCCATTTTCACATTTCTTACAGAAAAGTAGCCAACGTACTGACAACCACCTACTTTTACTTTTTTTCCGTAGATTTTACTTGACTACATATATCTCACGCACGCAGTATACCAGGAAAGTAGAAATGCATAGGATATTAACATTTACGTTCATTTCATTTGAAGTTAAATAATGTCTGAAACCCTTAAATTCTCAGGATCATTTCTTTTCACAACTGATTAACAGCTGTTCATTTTTATAAAAACTTAATATGTTTATTTTTATTACCTGTGATCATTACAATTCTTTGTTGACATAATTATAACACCTATTTATAACAATAATCATAACAGGAACTGGCCACATTATGCTCTCATACGAATGTCGAATGTGAACACTTCTCATGAATCTTCCATGAGAACTTCAATAATGACAAAACATAGAATAAAAATAGAAGTCTTTGCTTTTACGAATAACACGGTGGTGGCATTATTCAAGGCTGGATTATAAAGCCAGAAACAGACTAGTTCAACGTATGCGACGCATTTATTAGGAATGAGACCCATTATAATTTTTCGTGATCGAAATAAATAATGCTGGACCATCCATACAGCATCAACATCAACTTGACTTGTCTAAGTGCTTATTTTGTAAGCCTAAAGAAATAAAGTTATTGATTCTGATTCTGATTCATCATCTAGCCCTAAGCCGAGCAGAGCTTGTGTTATGGGTACTAGATGACTTATATTACATAATACAATATACATACATAGATTTTTTTATCATACCTAGACTACCCAGAACATCCGAAATAAATATATGCAGATCGTACAAACATTTGTCCCAAGGCGGGAATCGAACCAGCAACCTCCTGCATCGCAGGCGGACCTTTGCCCGCCGCGCCACATCAGTTGTCTTCATTGCATTCACTTTTAGTTTTTTTTTGTCGAGATAACGTGTGCCGAGATGCATTTGTTCACCCGAGATCCACGCTTGAATTTGTATGAAAACCTAGAGCAGAAAGCAGGTGGCAGGAGACGTATATACGTCTCCTTACGCTTTAATAGCGCTCGGCGAAAGTGTAGGGGGGTTCTGCGCAGGTGTAAAGCGATGCAAAAATCTAAATATCGACCCCTGGCACACAGAAGGGGTTGAAAGAGGGGTTGAAATGTTGAATCAGAATCAGAATCAATAATTTTATTTCTTTAGGCTTACAAAATAAGCACTTAGACAAGGCAAATTTTATACTATAAACATATGTAGTTATTTATCATCAAATAAGAAATAAGGTGTTATTGATATTGTTGTTTAGAAGCTAAAAGTTTGGAATTCATTTTTTAGGCTGTTGATTAGATATTATAAAATGTCATTTAAAGTTTCTACAAATTTTACCCTCAAGTGGGTAAAATTTGTAGAAACGTCATAATAATTATTATTTCTCTACCCACTGTCATTATTCCACGCGGACGAAGTCGCGGGCACATCTAGTTCTGTTATATTTCGAAATCAAATATCTCCTTAACTAACAATAAGTTGCGTATTTGTAGAAGCGCGCGTTGAAGTCTTTTGTACTTATATTTTTAGAATCGTCATTATAGTCTCTATGATACTAGATTATTTTGTATTCTCTGTAAATACTTAGTTTTGTTTTAATATTGAATACCATTTGCACGAGGGAAGTCTCAGTACCTAACGCTACGCCTGTTGCTTTACCAAGACATTGCAGCTTCATTGCTTTATATAAAACATAGTAGATAAAATTATATTGGTCAAAACCATCTTGTTCAAAATCTCTGTACTAAAATATGATGACCGGGATGTTGACTCTGTGTGATCTAAAAGTAAAAGACCAATCACAAAACACGTTTGTTAAAATATTTAAAGTAAGTACTGAGAATTAATTTTACTCATGCGCATAATTCCTGGCTAACTGCATGTAACATTTCAAACAGATCCGTTTTGGTGTGAAGGATTTACTAGCAAACATACAAACCAACGCCACGCATTAATAAAATATTTATCTGATACTAAATATTAGATTCAGAATATAAATGAAGCGTCTAATTCTGAATTCAAGACTATACACAAGGAACTCGCGATCTTCCGTGTGCATGCATTGTATGTATTAGATTGCCTTGTAGTAACCGAATGACGCACTGGAGTACTTTATCAATAATTTTTATATTTGTAGGTATACCTAATACTTTATACTAACGCCCTTTCAATTCCTTAATAAAATTAAATTTACAAAATTAATTATTACAATACAAAATTATTTATATAGTAATTATTAATAAGTGAAGGCCTCTTCCATTTTATTATGGCTCTCCTATAAATTATGGTATAATTGGATTTATCTCGGCATTTTTAAGTTTTTTATCTGACTGTACAAAACAGCGTTTATAATTTCTGTTCGAAATGTCAGTGAAGAAATTTTAAATTAAAATGTGACAATTGGGACAAAGTGTCCGAGAATTTTGTGTCCCAAATGTTGGCAAGCCTTTTACTCCGTGCTCCTGTATGTTGGTAGTTATGTACTGTGGTAATTTATTACATTTGTAGATTATTTGTAGAAATATTATGTAATATAAACCAACTTTTATCTTACGCATTATAAGGAAACAAGTTACTGCCCGCGGCATCGGAATTTTATCCCATAGGAACTAATTTATGGGATAAAAAGTTATCGATTTTTGATTCCAGGCCTAGAATTACATATATGCAACCGATCAGTTCAGTAGTTTTAGCGTGAAGAGGTAACAAATATCCATCCATACATTCAAACTTTCGCATTAATTAGTAGATTATAAAGGTTTGGTTTCGTCAAAACCTACACCCAGGAATAGGCGTGGTGGTAGGGGGTGATTGCGAGGGGTTTTATGTAATCATTATTCGTCTTCGTATGTAATAAAACCATTAAAAACCTATTGAAAAAGGTTGCCTGGCAGAGATCGCTCATAGGGAAAAGGCCGCCCATTGTAAATAAATCTGTATTTGTCCCTTATCTGTTTCTGTTTTTATCTGGTGTGCAATAAAGAATATTCGTATCGTATCGTATCGTTGATTTCAAGTGACGTCGTTTATGAAGAGTATGTAGAGTCAAAGGGCTTCGAGAGTCAGTTGCAGAAATGCTGCGCAAAATTCAACAATTCAATCTTTTTACACTAATTGGTACAGCAGTGGCTCAACGAAGAAGACTGAAGATTAAAGACCTAAGTATAGTATGATATAATTTGATTGTTTTAAAAAACAAAACCAACTTCAAATTCCTTAGTATTTACCAGAGTAAATACTAAAAAAACAATTTTTTTAAGTTTTGCGGGCGAAATACTTATTCCCTAGGGTAAAACATTTGTGGGACACTTTGAGATCATTTCTATACAATAGTGAAAGAATTTTCTAATTCGTTCCATACTTGGAGGAAATAACGCGTAACAAACATACAAAAAAATATACACGTCCATATGAGAACCTCCTCTTTGAAGTCGGTTGAAAATAAAATGAAACAGATTTAAAAGTTTTTTAGATAGTCTTTCATGAAAAAGCTTCTTGCAAAATCTTCAAAAACTTTTAGGACTCCAAGATTTTGTATTAGTTTCTGTGTAGAGTTTAGTGTTCCTGTCGCCATCTAATGTAAGTTTTGGTAACTATTCTTTGAACGCCATCTGACGTTGAGTAGTTGTACTACGCATTTACCACGGTTGTGTATAGGTAAATATCTTCTTCTGTCTCCACCGACTGCTGTTTTGTTAAGGAATTAGTTTCATGAATATTCACTAGATGGCACGTTTAACGAATAACTACTATTAAAACAAAGAAATGACTAGGATCATTATGCTTTCAGAAAAGCATAATGATCCTAGTCATTTCTTACTACAGATAGTAGGAATTAGTTTCATTAATATCAACTAGATGGCCTAACATTAAGAATGACTCTACTATTAAACAAGCAACCTACTAGGATCGTTTTGTATTTCTGTAGTCGTTATACTAGATTATGAAATGAGTAAGAATGAAACGAACATAGTACGTAATTTTACAAAGATAAGGAAAAAGCCATATTTTCATACAAAAATTTCGACTCTTTAATCACAATCCCGTATGGTCTAGTGGCTAGGATACCTGGCTTTCACCCAGGAGGCTCGGGTTCGATTCCCGGTACGGGAAGTACCTTTTTGAATAAATAATTTTTGCACAGCAGAATACATGGTTGTGCGAAGCAACTTTTCAGCAATCTTACATTTAATCGTGTTTGCTTCGAGAGAGAGCCAGAGCGACATTAAAATTTATGTGTTTTCGGTTCAAAATCTAAATATTTATGTCGGTACCGAGAGAAGTTGCAATAAACACTGGCGAACTCGGAAATAGAGTATGTGTAATCAATAGGGTATTGAATTAGACTCTCGTTCTCTTTTCCCTATAACTCATAACTAAGGCTTCGGCAAATCTTTTGAGTTTTCATAGTTGTTTAATAGTCCTCTCTTCTCTCATCATTTCATGACTAGCCGCTGCCCTGCATGACTTAGTAATTCATCAATAAGTAGTTAGATATCATTTTTAGATCGAATCAAATAGTTAGATAGATAGACGACCGATGTGGCGCGGCGGGCGAAGGTCCGCCTGTGACGCAGGCGGTTGCCGGTTCGATTTCCGCCGTGGTACCAATTTTTGTACGATCTGCAAATATTTGTTTCGGGTGTTCTGGGTATTTTCTATGTATAGTAAAAAAATCTATCTATGTAATACATATATTATATTAAGTATATCAGTCATCTAGTACCCATAATACAAGCTCTGCTTAGCTTGGGGCTAGATGATGCTGTGTGAATTGTCCAGCATTATTTGTATAATTATTTATTTCGATAATTTTCCTCGGTCCATTAAAATTCATTGCAAAGATGGATCTTTGTTGGATCTTTTTGGACCTTCATGTCCACTTCTGTAATCTATTAGGTACTTTAGATATACTCTACTCAGATGTCTAAGTGGCTTTATTTTCAAGAATCTGAATATTCATTCAAATAAAATACATAGGTATTATTTTTGTTGTTTCTGCCCACACACAGCATAGCACGCGTTTATTCGGGATAAAAAGTAAGACAGTCTAAGTTTACCTAACCTGCTGTTCTGGCTGATCTAACAAACATAATTTTGACGATTGAAATTTTTTATTGATTTTCAATTGACCGTTCATATTTGTTTCGCATCTTCAAAATTTTTAAAAATAAAGTGGCAGTCACCCGGTGTCACTCTCGGAGGAGCGTGACTTGACCCATGAAAACACCTTGTTTTCATGGATCATGAAGGCAACAAAGATTCAGATTTCCGGGTAGTGTTCCCCTTCGAAAATTTAGAACGTTTTTCCATTTGAATTTGGAACGTCATCATTCTGGGATATAATTGGCTAATTCTGAGTTTAAAATAACTTTTAAACTCAGAATTAGCCAAAGTGGATGTGAAATAATCACATTGCTTTGTTTTTGGTTGAAAATATTCACAAAGGTAAATTTTACGAATGCGAGTCAAACTAGAACACGAAGGTTCCTTATCGCCGTCCCACCGTACAATATTTGAAGAAAAAAGTTGATATCTACATACCTTATACACAATCTGTAAATATTTTATACATATACTTAGATACCTATTATTTATATATATAGGTCATACATTTCAGCCTTGTGGCTGAACAGGCAGTAGTAGGTAAGAGGGTTCAAATGGCACTTGGCACCCATTGGGTAAGGAATCCTAAAAATCTAATCACGAATATAAAAAAAATTGGTACCTACTAAACATAAAGGCGACCAGATTGGATTCCTCTCAACGGCGGTTAGGTTGGATTGGTCCTTCAAAACATATGGAGTTTCCATCATCACCGGTTCATTTATTTTTTAGCGTCCGCGAATTCCACGCGAATACAAATGTAAGATTTCAGCAGCGAGCAGCCAGTCGCTTTCCGAACAACGTGCGAGACGCTTCACGTCGCTAGCGCAAAAAATACACGTCGCGAATTCAAACTCGTTCTAAAAGTTTCAAATCAAACCTCCTTTCTGCTAGTAAAATGCCAAAAAAGAAATAAAGAGCTCGTTCGTTTTTCAAAATCTTTGTTGTTGTTCGGAATATAAAGCAACATGTGCTAATTTACACGTGAAAATTGTGAAATCGTGCTGACATTGTGCCGCTTATTTCAGACTTCAGTGCAGATAAACGTTCAGAACCTGTGATAGTTGCTGTGAAATTTACTAAAACTTATTTAAACTTTATTAAATACGTGTATTGTGGACTGTTTTCGTGAAATTTATTTCGCGAAACGTTGAAATAAATAATTCTTTATGATAGGTCCGTATATGAAGGTAAGTTATTTAGTGTATATTTGTAGGTATTATGTGACGTCATTGATAACAATATCGTGTGTAGGTAGAAACCTCCCATAAAAAGTTCAATGCTGTTTATTTTACATATTAGATAACAACTTTGATAAACATGAATGGAATTCTTTGTATATACAAGGTAGGTAATATTTTGTAGGCAATACTTCCCCGTGAATTCCCCATATTCTATATTGATGATGCATATTAGTAAATTTCCTCCACTATATATAATATATCAATACAAATGGATTATTTTACCGTGATTGTCTTTGATGCAATAATTTTCATCACTGACTTGCCAATGTCCAAACGTCTCTATATCTTTTATCAGAAATATGTATCATCATCATCATCATCATCATCAGCCCATACACGTCCACTGCTGGACATAGGCCTCCCCCGTACGACGCCACAAATAGCGGTCCTGAGCCGCCTCCATCCATCGACTCCCTGCGACCGCTACGATGTCGTCGGTCCATCGAGTGGATGGTCTCCCATGTAGGGGGGGATATGAAATATGTATATCTAACTCTAATGCGATAAACCTAGATAGCGCTTCGATATCAACTGGAAAGGCCTATAATACCTACATAGGTACTTCGTCCATCTCTAACGTTATACTAAAGTTTTAAACTTCTAAAGTAAAAAAAAGTAACATTTATAAGTTTATCAATCAAACTTAGAAATGTTACTTTTCTACTGTCTGTAAATTAGCGTTGTACTCGTACCAGTGTACAATGCTAATGTTTTTCCTTGTAGGTACTTAATATAGGGATGTATGTATGTTACGATTTCTATATATACAAACATATATATTAAGAATAAATAAAATTGAAGTTCTCTTTGTAATGTCTAAATAACAGAGTTTAACTAAATTCATCTGAAAGTAAACACGGTCTTTATATAAAAACACCAAATTTATTAACGTTTTGTTTATTTTGGCTTATTTCTGAAACGGCTGGAGCGATTTTAACGAAACTTTCATTGATAGATAGCTGTTTTTTTATAGCTGTTACCGGTAAAGGATCCCACAATCGTCAAAAACCCCTTACTAAATAATGATTATCATAATTAAAATTATTAATGGATTAATTTATGGATGCCCCCTTATTTTTTAGCACACATAACTTCGTAGGTCCTTTTATTCACTGAGTAGTTTAAAATATAATAAATCATATAAAAACCACATGTTTTCCTAGAACAATATGCATATAGTGTGACGTCTGTTCGAACGTAATTGATTTTCGAATAGGTAGGTTTCCAATAAGTATGTAAATACTATACCATAAATAATAGATTCAGGCGTTACTTTGCGGAGATCCATTGCAAAATATTATAATGAAAAAATATTTAGTAACAATTCCGCGTATAATCTACTCTGATAGTATTCATCAAAGTCAGTTGTGTGATGTTGTATTTTAAATAGGTACTATAACGTAAAACTTTGTATTTCTAGATTGTAATTCTTTTTTGTACCTTTATAATGCTAAAAAATTTTAAGCCTACGCGCTGGGGCAATTTACCTATATGTCATGTAATAACATTTACCAATTCTAATAGGGATAGAATCAGAATCAGAATCAATAACTTTATTTCTTTAGGCTTACAAAATAAGCACTTAGACATACCCAACAAACAATTCAATTGAATCCGCGAAGACAATAACGTTTAGTTTCAAATCGGTTTCATTCAAAAGCAGATTAGTAAACTACAGACTTGAGTCTCGTGACATCATTCGTGCCATTTCAATGCAATATATTTTCGTTCGGAAACAAAGTCCAAAAATATCGAGAAGTATTTTCGTAGAACGGATCACAAAAAACTTATACCGGTTTCGTATGAATCACCTGGTGGGTCAGATTTTCTTACTGACTGTTTCGTAAACTGTAGTTCTTCAGAAACCGTTGACTTCGCGCCACGGCGAATTTTTTAGCAACCCATTATTAATCTCAAACTATTTTCAACCTTGTTACCAAGAGCAAAAAGCGAAAATAGCTTTTTAAATAATTTAATATTCTTTGAAGATGTCAGCTACACCACCTACTTTTAATAAATTGGCAATCATGTCATGCCGGTCTATTGGCGGCCTTTCCGAAGAAATACTTATATTGGAATTCCATTTAACTTACAATAAACCCTATTTCTATGACCGTATAGTTGAATTATTTATTCTGTTTTTTAATGAAGGCTCTTTGGGAAATTCGCTCTCGTCACGATCGAGTCCTACTTACTTTGAGATGACTCACCTCACCGTACACGTCAGCCTAAAACCTTGGTAGTTTATTTAATTCACATAATACAGTACAAAAGAAATTAAAACAAAGTCAATCAAGGACCTACCTATAGTAAGAAAGTATGCTCTTATTTTAGGAACTTTAATAATAAATAATGCTGGACAATCCACACAGGATCATCTAGCCCCAAGCTAAGTAGAGCATCTGTTAAAGGTAATACATGGCTGATATACATAATATAATACATACATAGATAAATAATTATAATTAAACATAAAAAATACGCACAACACCCGGAACAAATATTTTCAATCGTACAAACATTTGTTCTAAGGCGAAGGTTCGCCTGCGACGTCTCCCGCCGCACCACATTCTGCATCAGTGGGGAAAAAAATGGTACTTGGGTATCTGCATAAACTAACCAAGAATTAACTTATCTTAATACTTAAATAGAAAGGATAGAAATAGAAGTAGAAGCAGAGTCGGTTTGACATCTGCACTCAATCTCAGATAGTCAGAAGTAATGTCGGTTTGTATCTCCACTTTTTATCAGATAGTAAGTAGTAGAGTCGGTTTAATATATCCACTTTATCTCAGATAGTGAGAAGTAGAGTCAGTTTGACATCTGCACTCAATTTCATATAGTCAGAAGTAATTATCATCAGCCTATACACGTCCACTGCTGGACATAGGCCTCCCCCTTACGACGCCACAAATAGCGGTCCTGAGCCGCCTCCATCCATCGACTCCCTGCGACCGCTACGATGTCGTCGGTCCATCCGAGTGGATGGTCTCCCATGTAGGGGGGGATTTGCCATAATCACCACGCTTGGCAGGCGGATTGGTGATCGCAGTGTTGGTGTTTAAAAACACTCAGAAGGAAGGTGCTGTCCATCCTCTGGTAAGTTCCCTTAGTCGGCTCTTACGACATCCACGGGTTGAGTTGGAGTGGTCGATATTCGTACGCCGCGGCCCCACGGCCCTTGTCGGTTTTCACACCTTCACGGTTTGACATCTGCACTCTATCTCAGATAGTGAGAAGTAATGTCGGTTTGATATCTCCACTCTATCTCAGATAGTGATAAGTAATGTCGGTTTGATATCTCCACTCTATATCAGATAGTGAGAAGTAGAGTCGATTTGATATCTCCACTCGTTCTCAAGCAAAGGCTTTATGTGACTCTCGTGCAAAAAAAATATCAATGGGAAGAGTCAACTTCAAACATGTGAACAATGAAAAGATCACAAAAGTATATGTACCTACGTATATATGTAAAAGGTACATAATTCTAGAAAAATCTTTGTTCTCCTGCAACTACAAGTGGTAATTAAAATAACAATAGATCCTCGTGAGTTGTGTAGTTAGTGGTTACTGCAAAATTATACACCTTTGACTTTGATGCTGATTGTGATGACTTGATGAGTAATCTTGGGTATCAATGAATTAGGTCTGAGCCATTTTAATAATGTAGTCCTTTATTAAGGTTTCTTATTCGCTTCTTTATTTTACCTTAAATATGTAGATTGAAGTGAACAAAAATCTGAGTAATCTATCACGCACTATCTGCCGAGATACAGTGCATAACTAGATCGTCAGCACTAGCGGTGTAAGGGGGGGGGGGGGGGTACCAAGCTCCGAGGGGTGACAGTGACTAGTCACACACACGTCAGAACATAAAAATTGGTTTCTTGGTAGAAAACAACCCCGGGTCAGCCCTCGCTACGCCGCCATTGATCGGCAGGTAGGGTAAACCTATTCAACCACAGTCGATCCAAGTATAAAAAACTCTAAATTCAAAACTTGTATTTTATATATTTTCATTAGAACAGATTAAAATATCAACTTTTATTGTGATGTACATATATCGCTATTCCTTTTAGGGTTCAATCATAATATTTTAAATTGTTACTCTAGTTCTATTTTATTTTAGTCTATAAGTTGAGTAAGTTGTGTAGAATTAAGAGGTCTACCCTGTAAAGTTGCTTGAATAAATACATTTTAGTGTTTTTTTTTTTGTGGAGAATGAAGATAAATGATATCCCGGGGAAACCACAATATTGTAATAAGTGTTTAATAAGTTTTCAATATATTTAAGTAGATACATATTTTCGTGCCGTGGGGCCGCGGCGTACGAATAACGACCCGTCCAAGTCAACCCGTGAATGTCGCCGACTAAGGGAACCTACCAGAGGAAGGGCAGCAGCTTCGTTCTGAGAATTTTTAAACACCAACACTGCGATCACCAATCCGCCTGCCAAGCGTGGTGATTATGGTAAATCACCCCCTACATGGGAGATCATCCACTCGATGGACCGACGACATCGTAGCGGTCGCAGGGAGTCGATGGATGGAGGCGGCTCAGGACCGCTATCTGTGGCGTCGTACGGGGGAGGCCTATGTCCAGCAGTGGACGTGTATGGGCTGATGATGATGATATTTTCAAAATGTTTGATAAGTTTGAACGTTTTAACCAAACTTTATTTATTTATTTATTTATTTATTTTAGGGGATCTTTCAGCACAATAATACATATTAGAGATGTGTAAAGATAACAGGTGGCTATTAATAAGTTCCCACTTATAGATACAAAATACAATTACAAGAAGCACAAATAATAATAACAAGCTAACATTCGCATTTACCATAGATTTAGTACAATTAATATATATATTTTTTTTTTTTTTTTAGTTATGTTCACTTTTTCTACTGTATTCATTCACAAATTTTTTATCAAATTATTACGTTGTCATGTTATTGATTCATCTTATAAAAGCAAGTCAATAATTAATTCACACATTTGTTACATTCCAGATCATTCCACTTACGTACCTACAATAATTTACCCAGCATTTATTCTATGAAGTAACAGATAGGTATTTGAAAGGCAATTTATGACGACAAACATCTAGAGTTCTACTAGATTTCTGGATTGCTAGCGCCATGTTCTGACCTTAGTAGAGAAGGTACAAAATTACTCGCATAATGCATATCTTACTATCCTACTATATATATACATAATCTTATAAATGTCAAAATTTGTAAGGATGGATGTATTATTGTTACTCTTTCATGCAAAAACTACTGAACTGATTAGGCTGAAAGGTATGGGTATAGTTTGGGACCTGGAATAACATATGGGCTATTTTTTATTCCGATAAAACGCCGGCGAAGGTGCTAGCAGCAGCTAGTATACCATAATACGGTTATTGAATAGGTATTTATTGGTCCCGTGCCTCGAAAAGCACGTCAAGAAATCCGTTGCTATGCCTTTTGTACTTTGCACTTTGATATCACGCTCAACAAAACCGATTATACATATTGAAACATTTTTCAAAGTCGGCACTTAATCGGCTGTTACCAAGTCTAATTTTCTTTACAATCAGTCGCGGTTGTTATTCTAGGACCACTTTTGATCGCAAAGCCTCGATACAAAATCAGCAATATAAAAATCCTGCTTGCTTGCAATGGCTCTATATTCAAAACATATGGTGTCCGTAATAGAGCCATGAGCATTTACATATGAGCTATGAGTGTATAAATGCACAATGAAATATAATCACATATACAATAACTTTTTTAGCAGACAACAATGGTCCATAGACAAAATTACAGACAAACATACATATTAGTACAAAATTAAGGATAGTATAAAATCAAAGTAGTAAATATAAATTATAACTAGTTCCACTCAGTGGTGAAGAATGGGACAATCGTAATTATCTGATATTATTTTAAGAATGCTGCTGTTGCTACTATTTCTCACTCTGCTGGCTTATGGTACTCGCTGCCGCACAATCGCAGCGAAGCCGTCAGTGAACGTATTCGCGAACATTTCTGAAGCACTGCAGTAACAAGGCAGCCCCAACAGCATTGTAAAACTACGAAGAAGGTGTAATATTGTATACTTCATATAATACTTCAGGTACCATGAAGGATGATGATGATGATGATTAGAATAGTGAGCAAAATTACGACCGTGACTAGGTAACTACAATGTAGTCAGAGTCCACATGAGTATTTTAATTTATACCTGACGCAATCAAATAATCCTTGTTGCAATGCATTGTAAGCAAAATTACTCACAAAGGGACAACGCAACATACTTCTTGTTTCTATTCCTCGGTAACAATTTCAATCACGTATGCGATATTATAAAACTAAATGTCGTATTCATAAAGTTTTTTAAACTTACGCGATCATTATTATAAATATTAATTATTATTACAATATTAAATACATATACATACATATTTAACGCGATAAATACCCGTTAATATTTATAATGACGTATTTACACAAGGCAAAAAAGCATTTTTCATTTTGCATTTATAAACTATTTCCTGTACAACTAAACAGAAATATAAAATAACGTGGATAATACAAAATACTCAAATGGTTACCTATATTTCTTGGAAAGGAAATCATACGAGGAAATTCGCTCCTAGTCCTAACCAGGATTTTCCTGTACAATATCAATAAATTTTGTGCACACCCATCGAATCCTTATAAAAATATTTATGTAATATAATAAATAATTTGATTGTTTTGAAAAAACTGAATGAATGAATGAACACTTTATTGTACCTTATAAAATTACATAAAAACTATTATATCTAAAATTAAAATTAAAATAGTACAAAAGGCGGCTTATCGCTGAGAGATTTCTCCCAGGCAGCCTTGATTTCAATTGACTTAAATTATTTAATATTTACACTGTTTTTTTTTTAGTTTTTGGGTAAAGAAATACCTACTAATTACTTGGGAATATATTTTTAATGG
The DNA here is from genome assembly GCA_947859395.1 of Eupithecia insigniata. NCBI lineage: Eukaryota > Metazoa > Arthropoda > Insecta > Lepidoptera > Geometridae > Eupithecia > Eupithecia insigniata. The sequence goes on along the minus strand of OX401999.1, from coordinate 10,359,584 downwards.
GACCATCTTTATATGTACAATAGCAAAAACATCATCCAAATCGGTCAACGAACACATAAAAACTTAAATACAGCTGAACATATAACCTGCTTTTTTTGAAATCTAGTAATTTTCTCGTAAACTTTTGTGTTCCTCAAAGTCTCTTCAGCCGTGTCAGATTTCATGTATTATCAATTTTTTTAATTTATAACCTTACTAACTGCCCGCGCCTGCGCCCGCGTTTTATCGGGATAAAAAATAGCTTATATGTCATTCGAGGTCCCAAACCATACCCATACCACAACAATGCATGATTGTGCGGTAGATTAGACAATAAGAAATAAAAATGTATCATGCTACTTCGATTATTTTAGGCCATAACACGAACTAAAGAGATATAAATAATTGTGCTCGTTTCCGGGTTTTTGTTATTTCAGAGCGTTCAGTCACATATTGTGCCAATTACATGTTTTAAATAGGTAAAAACTCGCAGAAGTTAACTAGGCACCTCGCTATAGTGGAATTCCATTACAGCGAAGTTCCTAGTTAAATTCTGCGAGTTGTAGGTATCTATTTTCTTCAAATACGCACAATATGAGACTCTAGAACATAAAGATAAAGGCGTCTATCTACTACGCAAAGTGATATCGATGCAGCGACAACGTCGTATCTTGGACAAAGATATGGCATTCGATGACAAAGTTTAGGTCTACAGAGATAACGAATCATTTATTAACTTGATAGCTCTCTGGTTTTCTTTGTTCAGTTCAGAACATGGGTACCTATCTATTTTCTTTATATACGCACAATATGAGACTCTAGAACATAAAGATAAAGGCGTCTACTTACTTCGCAAAGTGACATCGATGCAGCGACAACGTCGTTTCTTGGACAAATACATATATGACATTCGATGACAAAGCTTAGGTCTCCAGAGAAAATGAATCTATAAGAACACCATTTGTTAACTTGGCAGCTCTCTCGTGTTCTTTGTTCAGTTCAGAACATGGGTACCTATCTATTTTCTTTATATACGCACAATATAAGACTCTAGAACATAAAGATAAAGGCGTCTACTTACTACGCAAAGTGACATCGATGCAGCGACAACGTCGTTTCTTGGACAAAGATATGGCGTTCGATGACAAAGCTTAGGTCTCCAGAGAAAATGAATCTATAAGAACACCATTTGTTAACTTGACAGCTCTCTCGTTTTCTTTGTTCAGAACATGGGTACCTAACCTATCTATTTTCTTCATATAAGTACGCGCAATATGAAACTCTAGAACATAAATATAAAGGCGTCTACCTACTCCGCAAAGTGAGATCGATGCAGCGACATCGTCGTTTCTTGGACAAAAATATGGCATTCGGTGACAAAGCTTAGGTCTGCAGAGAAAACGAATCCATAAGAGCATCATTTGTTAACTTGACAGCTCTCTGGTTTTCTTTGTTCAGAACATAGGTAACGCAGTTTTACGTACCTAATTGCCAACAAACAAACTCTGTTACAATAAGCTTGTCCATCGAAAATGTAGAATTTGATTAATTTGCTCGATCCTGTCTTCTTGAGGAACTTTAGGGTTTAGAAAAAATATTTATCCCTAGCTACTGCCCACGCCTTCGCTTGCATTTTATCGGGAAATATGTAATTCCAGGTCCCAAACTATAGGTACCCATATCAAATTTCAGCCTAATCGGTTCAGTAGTTTTTGCGTGAAAGAGTAACAAATATCCATACATTCAACAAATATCCATACATCCATCCATACAAACTTTGACATTTATAATATTAGTAGGATTTTGTTATCTGCAGTAACCGATTATTTATTTTGACGTGGACGCTACTTAACCTACATACATAAACTCCCAACCATATAATTTAACTACTGCATTGTCCTAACTAAATCAGACTTGTCATAAAAATCGTTACACATGAATAGGTAGTTAAATTGTGTCGTAAAAAAACGTCAACGACGTTTGTCTCGAATCAGATGCTTAATATTTCACACAGATGAAATGTTCAAAAAAGTGAAACTAAAAGAATTATTTATCACGAATTCACGACATATTATTAAAGTCCACCGCCGCCTCTGTCTGTCTGTTCGCGATAAACTCAAAAACTACGGATTTTCTTGCGGTTTTCACCAATCGATAGAATGATTCATGAGGAAGGTTTAGGTATATAATTTGTCAATTATTGGTGTAAATTGGTCGAAATATAACGATATTTGCATGAAGTATCGGAAAAAGTCAAGCCGCCTGGGAGCTTTCATCGAAATCCCTACCTTTGAGATATAACAAAACAATTCAAGGTGGGATATGGATGAGATTATGATCAAAAATAATCATACTAAAATTTGCGGTGACTGATGTTTATACTGTTTTTTAGGGTTTCGTACTCAAAGGGTGAAATTGTAACCATATTACTATACCTCCGCTGTCTGTCTGTCCGTCCTTTAGCGGGCTGTATCTCATGAACCGTAAAAGGTAGGTGAAAATTTCACAGAATGTGTATTTATCATGCGAATGTATAACAACAAATAATAAAAAACGTCAGTACTTAGATGGGTAACCTGACCACGTCATGTAGGTTTTTTGCATTTTTCGATTTTGCAAATAAATCAGGTTTTTGCTAAATATTTATGTACGAACGATAGTACGGAACCCTCCCTTGCAAGTTGTCTCGCACTTGATCGGTTTTATTTAAATATCGCTGTGATATGACTACAATTACCTTCGTGTTCAGAAAATGATGATTAGGTAATCGGCTTATTCCCAAAAATCACAGTAGTTCATCATCATTCTCTATTTTACATTGTCACGGTCATGCGTAGGTGACTTTTTAAATATACTCACAAATGACTCTACGTTAGGGCCAAGTACGATTTCATTCATATAACGTACGTAGGTGTAGGTTAAACCTGTATAATATCTGAAGAAAATTATAATTTTTAACCAACTTCAAAAAGGAAGAGGTTTTATGTTCGGTTCTATGTAGGTACATATGTGTTTTTACCTTTTTTATGTTTGACAATAATTTATATCCATAAATTATTGTCAAACATAAAGGTTTGAAGAATTTCTTCGCTTTTGTATAGAAAATGATACCATGATGATTGAAAAAAAACATTCTTGAGGCATTATATTGTATTTGTCCCGCAAAACTTCGTCTAAATATTAAGGAATGCGAAGTAGGTATATACCACCAATTAAAGCTCATCGTCCTAGCATGCGTTCTGAAGTCCAGTGTCCATTTCGTCAAATCCCACTATGATCGGCTGTTCCGTTTCATATAACACCGCGACACAGGCTTGCCTCGTGCGGGGACCGCCAGTAACGTGTATCTTAATAAGTAAGTGAAATGGCAAATAAATATTTTTGTATTTGTATTTTTTTGTATAACATTCAGTAGGTTGTATCCAAGTTGTATACAGTAAGTGCTTATTTTGTAAGCTTAAAGCAATAAAGTTATATAAACCTGAAGACCAATCGCTCACATTAAGCCCGCCCTTTAATTTAATTACCTTTGCTATGGTAATTTTTAGATATCGGAAACAAATAACTGTTGTTTTGTTTGAATAATAGGTGACAATGACAAGGTAACACTTTTTTAAACTGATGTTCAAACGTAGTACTTTATAGTTATTCTGTGGTTCAACTCAAAAATAAATACTTTACTAGCTCCCCGCGTTAAATTCGTAACCCGTATAAGCCGTAAATGTCCCATTAGAATTTGATGTTTTACCAGGAAAAATGTAGCCTATGTTACTCTCCATCCTTTCAACTAACACTATGCCAAAAATCAAGTCGATTGATTGCTTAGTTAGGGCGTAAAGAAGGACAAACAAACAAACACACCTTCACATTTATAATATTAGTAAGGATTAGTTCAACATTAGGAATGGTAGGTACAAGAAAATTATATAAATAAAAGTAATTTTTCTAGCACCGTGTAGTACTAGCTCCTACATTAAGTTTTTGATACGATACATCCATGAAAGACAGGAAGTTGGTGGATACATTCCCGTGCCTCGGAAAGCATGTTTAGCCGTTGGTCCTGCGCCTAACCTCTCCCCGGTCGTCTCGGTCTGTGGTCGGATTCGGCTAGGAGGACATCATTATTGTTCTCGTTTAATTGTACATAGTATTGATGGTGCAACAAATTAATATTCTAATCTGTATAGTAGTTACTCATAAAGTACCATATATTATGTATAGTAGTTATATCATTCATTTACATGTTCATATACATGTTGTGCCGACCCCACCTAGTGTGGGATAAGGGCAGGAAGAAGATTATATTCATTACATTATAGTAGTTACCGAACAGAAACGTCACTATAAAAGGAGATTCTAATGTTGGTATTTATCACACCTGTACGATCTGAATGTTCCGACGACAATGCTAATTGCATCCTTAAAGCTAAGCAGTTATGTATGAGTAATAAACAAAGCAGTATAAACAAATCAACTCTAACTATGGAACATGTTAGTTCACGTGTAAAAAGATAAAAAGAAATCCAATGATGGTTAGAGGACCAAATAAAACCTCATTCATCTAAAATTCAACGATCAGATAGGTATTTTGATGGTTGCTAAAACTCAAAGAAAAATAACTAATAAACCTTACTATATTTTATAAATATTATAAAATGGCAATGGTTAAAATCTTCACGATTTAAATGCAGGTCAAGGAAACTTTGTAATCGTATCTAATCATTTGGTGCACGAAACCGGCAGATGATTCTTGTCGTTCTAATTCCGTATTTGATAGGATATAAATATTTGGAACGATACGGAGCAATCTCAATACTCTTCATGAGATGAGATATTGATATCGAATTTTTTAACCACCTTCGAAATAAGGAGGCGCTTCTATGGTCGACTTTACATATGTTTTTTTTATGTACGTTCATAGATTTTTTCGTCAATTATGGACCGATTTTGAAAATTATTTCGTTGTTATAAAGAAAATGATCTCGAGGTGGTCCCATAAAATTTTTATTCCCGAGTGAGCAGTATTTATCCCACACAACTTAAAAACAGTGGAAAATAGGGAATCGTTGTCGGTTTTTTTCAAAATAATCAAATTATATAGTTAGAATTGAGAACATCACCAAGGATTTGAAAATCTTAAAATAGAAATGTCCAGTATGGAAATGTTTCAACTGTTAACTTGCTTGGTAGTTTTATAAAAAACATAACACTTTAAAACAGCTCGATAGCATCTCTAAGGCACTAGCTGATGAGATTAACAAATAAGATAGGTAAGGTTCCAATTATATCAATTTAAACATAATCAGATAATATTGCCATCTGCATAAATAACATATATAATAACAAGGCACATTGTTTATTTTTCCCACCGAGATAGGAATTATAATTTATCGCCCTTGTCACGATCGACGATTAAGTTTTTGCCATGCAACGAACGCGTGTAGAGTAATACTGAATTATTACTTTTTTATATTCGATAGACCTTCCTTTGACCACGATCTCACCTGATGGAAACTGATGACGATGAGGCCGACTGTGTATCACGAAGGTCTGGAAGACAGATATTCACTCTTGTCTTGAAGACTTAACCTGCAAGGTTGAATCCATGTACATTACTATACCATATACATTTATGTACTAGCTTCGGCTTCGTACGCTATTTTCAAGCAGGTACGAGTATATGTCCGTCCCCTGGATACTGTTTACCTGCCTGCCAAATTTGATAGATATCCATTCAACCATAAAAACAGACAAGACAGACGGCCCGAGGTACTTTCGAATTTATAATATGAAGTAAATTATTTATATGTAGGGAACTTCAAATCGCTATTAGCTTAAAAGAAAATCGAAAGCAGATCTCTTTCGTACGTATTGTATAATATAAAAGTTATAACAAAAGTTTTCCATTCGACGCGCGACGCTTGCTTTCATGGACTGAACATCAACGATAAATATGTTTATTATTGTTTTATTAAACAAAAACTGAATAAGAAAATCGCAAAAGTCGGGATAATGAACTTTGATGAATTATCTATCTCGGTTCAACAGTCTTTGGGGATTTATAAGGTATATTTCTTAAACACCAAAAGTTGCACCTGAAAACATTACAACCCAATACATCATCATATCAGCCCATACACGTCCACTGCTGGCCTCCCCCATACGACGCGACGACACAAATATCGGTCCTGAGCCGCCTCCATCCGTCGACTCCCTGCGACCGCTACGATGTCGTCGGTCCATCGAGTGGATGGTCTCCCATGTAGTATTTGGGGATTTGCCATAATCACCACGCTTGGCAGACGGATTGGTGATCGCAGTGTTGGTGTTGGAAAACCAACCCAATACATACTCGAATTAAAATCCAGGAAATCGTAATTTTTATCACGAATTTCCTTAAAATGCGAATTTCCATGAAAAATAACGGGTTCGCCGTCCCCTTAATACCGTCCCAATGTCCCAAATCATTTTCTGGAACATACAAAGCGCTTTTCCACAATACCTCCATCATTTTCCAATCTGGACGATCTGGTGCAAGAGTCGTGAATCGGTACACTGGAGCATTGACCTAAATTCACTGAACATGAGACATTTGGCAGACGAGACGAGCTGTTTTAAAATACGACCGCCGCCGCCCAAAGGTACAATGAAGTGCAAAAGTAGCTAGATCACCTTTCAAAAACTGACGTAGATTTTCTTTTACGTTACTTTAGTTTCTATAATTAAAGATTTAAAAATCTTTACAAATTCATTTTACCGACGTATGAAGTTTACGTTTGTCGGACAAGAAATGTAATATTTTTCTCAACGGTTGTTATCATTTTGCGATTACAGTACTCCAGTATCTACTTTGTTCCCAATAAAAATAGTTTTCCGGTGTCCCCATAAACCCGTTATTTCAGGAACGTTTCAATAAATGCTAACCGACCAAAATAACGTGTCACTATGCGCGCACGCAGTCGCGCTTCGCCGCTCGTGTAATAACAATTGATGGCTGTCAGCCTTTATTTTATGACCTAGCGGTATTTTTAATATTATTGGAGGGTTAAAGTATTTTATACCATCATTACGACTGCACACGTTCAGCCTCAAACGACGTTCACAAGGTTAAGTTCAAGATTCAATGCAAATGAATAACTCGATACAATTTTGATTAATTTGATATTTTCCTAAGTATTTAATTCCTTAATGTATGTATGTTCGTGGGGATCACGGCGTAAAAATCTTCTTCTCCAACTCAGCCCGCTCTAATTCTAAGTGGAAAGGAGATCTGTATACACTCATTCTATAAACTCATTTCAAACCACAATAAGCTGAATCCGCAGTGAGTTTACTGCACTGAAATTTCGCATGGGCGTGTACATATTGTGCATTACCTCCCATCCTAAACAGGCCCTAACCAGCCCAACTCCTTGAAGTATCGGAGCAGGACTTTTGGTGATTGAAAGCTTCGTTTCAGCTTTTCTGTGAGTGCGCTTGGTTGGACTAAGAGAACTTACCAGAGACCTTTCCTCTGGCATATTCGTTAGCAGCATCCAACTGTGTATTTTTAAAACACGATCACCAATCAGCTTGCCGATCGCGGTGATTTTAAAAAAACCCCTTGTTGGGGAGGGACGTTCAGCAGTGGACGTGTGACCACTATCGTGGGCTGATGAGTGAGGTACCTACCTAATTTCAGAGGGAGTTTGGTAATATTTCGAAAACTGTGAGAAAATCCATTCGTTATGGATGTAAGTGATTCTGAAATTATCGGTATTTATTAACTACGTGGCTACGTATATATCTGAAACTAATTGAAAGTCACCTTATTGCATAAATACACTCTGCGTATGTATTATTGTTTACTGGTTGGTTATATTATTTTCTGATAAAAGATTTTTTTTATTAAGTCTTCATATCAGCCCATGCACGTCCACTGCTGGACATAGGCCTCCCCCGTACGACGCCACAAATAGCGGTCCTGACGGTTTTTTATTAAGTAATATTGCATAAATATTTTCTCAACTATTTTCATAACTAGATACTGCAATATAGTAAAAATATAAAGAACCTTCTTATTGGTTTTGACGAGTCCTTTACTGAAGATTTTAAAACATATATAAATAATGATGGACAATCCACACAGCATCATCTAGCCCCAAGCTAAGCAGAGCTAATACAAAGATACCTAGATATTTTTTTATTATACATAGAAATACCCAGAACACCCGGAACAAATATTTGTAGATCATACAAACATTAGTCCCAAGGCAGGAATCGAACTCGCAACCTCCTGCGTCGCAAGCGGACCTTTGCCCGCCGCATCACATCGGTCGTCTACATAAGTTCTACGTATTTGGGTTCCTGGTTCCTACTAATATTATTCCTCTGAGGTTCCTCATACTTTCGCTTCGCAACTGATATTTCGTAAGATTTATGTGTGCATCTACCTACTGTAAATATTACGCTATTAAACATAAACATATTTTTGCGAGGTCGAGCTAATAATTAGGTACAGCTAAATGGTAGGCATGCCTAGTAATTACTGAAGTCTATTTGCAGTTTTCTAACGGCTTGCCTTTCTCTTTACATGACCAACAAAAGAATAGAAAGTAGGCTCAGTTGATACTTATGCTATGAAAGCTAGTCTTAATTATATGAAATTTTATTACTACCTAGTAACCATCCACTTGTTGTATAATATTTCAGCGTAATGTAACATTGCGTGAAGTTTTATATTATCACTTTCATTTCACTTTCGAAATTCAATTACAGTCTTTGTGCTCTCAAAAGTATTCAACTACTAAAAGTGTATATTTTCGAGTAATCAACTAACCATCACCTTTCTTTGTTACAGTGCCAACATTTCTTTCCAAAAAATTATGATTTACAAATGGATATTATGATTCGGGTGAAGTGCTGTCAAGAAACTAAAAACCCAAAGTGACGAAGTGCCCTGAAGGTGTCTGTAGTGCTACGTTCCTTAGTTCCTTACACTTAGTGATCAAAATGTCAGACAAAACCTGTTCGTCGGTCGGCCCGAGAAGCTTCGAGACGATTTCTGAGGAGGACTTAGCCTCTCCTTGGGAGAAACTGCTGGGGGATGTCCAGTCTGCTATTCCAACCATAGTAAAAACAAACGCGTCTTCAGCTACCATATCTAAGAGCCACGATGAGGTGTCACCTAATGCTTGTGACTTGGAAGATGGGAAGTTGACGCGGTCCAAGAGTCTGAATCAACGAAGAAATAGCAGCGGCCTCCTTGCTTCGATTCCAAGGCAGCTGAGGAACTCCTTGCGAGGTGTTCGCAGTGAGCCATCCAGCGTCAAGGATGTCCCAACGACCAGAAATGATAGCTCCTTTAACCTTTTCCTAAAGTGAGTACCAGTACAAACTTTTTACTCTAAACTCTTTCGCTGAAATCTTTTCAAGGATCAAAGGTATCGTAACCCATTCAAAGATTTTAAGCAACCTAAAATTACAGCACAAGATTTTCCGAGGTTTAATTTCAGCATTAACCTTGCAAATGCATTTCACGAAGGACTTTAATCAGACAATCCGATCATAAAATGTACGGGCTGCAATCAACTTAGACCCTGACAAACTTCCGTTTATTCGAAGGGCAATGAAATTGAAGATAGCTATTCTATTTAAAGATCAGGGTATTCTAATTCTAATGCAAGTTAATTACTGTACGTACGTACAGTCACCAGAAAAATAATACAACTATAATATTTTAAAAAACTTTTTAAAAACAAGCTTTTTATATTATGTAGAACCAAAGTGCTTTGGAAAACAAATCCAACGAACCCAAACTCAATGTGGTTTTTTCGTTTCGTTTAGAACTAAGCCTAAGGCCTAGGCTGCCTTTGGACTCCATCATCAAACCAGCTACCATGACGTTGCATTGTCACCAAACTTACCTAAGTATTTGTATATCAAATTTCAGCTCAATTGGTCGAGGAAAACTGGGCCAAAATTCAGTTGCAAGATTTGTCTCGCACTAACAGGGCAAGTTAATAGAATAGAAGTTAGCTAAAAGATCAAGAAAGCAGTGGGAAATTTTAACTATGTCAGGTATCTATCAGAAATGGATGGCTCTAAACGAATTTTGATGGGTTTGAGTTACCTACATAATTATATCTACGAACTATTTTGTTATCAGCTGACTGTACTGCCGCCATTTTACAATTCATCGGGTCATGCCAGGCGTGCCATTGCGCTTCGCTATGGAATTCTCTATACGAGATGAGCTAAGAACTATAATGTATTCTGTAAAGGTCAAGTGCGAGCGGCGCCTGCATGGCTTCGTCTGCTCTTCATTACTTTTCCAATGGAATTGACGCAATTAGGTACAACCTTCATGTTTCAGAGGGTTTCTGTGATTAGAGTTGTTCTTAAGAATGATCTTGACTTTTTTGTTTTATGTGCTTAATTGTGCAGAATTTTACACGGGTAGATCAATACTGTTTTATGGGTAGCTGAAGGTTATAGTTTTTACTGATTATTTTTGGGTATTCTGTAGGCCAAGCATGGTAAAAACATACGGTAAACACAAATGAGTATGACCTCTAACTATTCAATACCGAATTTTGTATTTGTTTATTTACTAGCTGTTCCCCGCGGTTTCATCCGCGTGCTAGTGTAGCTTCCCAATAGTGGAATAATTTTTCAAATCGGTTCAGTAGTTTCGGTTTTTACACCTTGGGTTACATTATTGGAGTTTTAGTAAGGATCCCTAATTTTTTGAAAATATAATATTACCTATGTCAGCTGGGGATAGTATAGCTTCCCAACAGTGAAATAATTTTTCTAATCGTTTCAGTATTTTCGGAGCCTATTCAATGCAAATAAAGAAAAAACCAATCAAATCTTTCCTCTTTATAATATTAGTATAGATTAATTTGAGCGACCTGAAGTCTAAAACACAAATTATAATTATCGTCCATATCATATTCCATTACTTATCCATTAACGTAATACACAATCATAAAATAAAGTAATTTAATTTAAAACTTTATCAACATTAAAATAAAGTCAAACACAGCTAATTATTCGTTTATGTCAATAAAAATCTATTAATAATTAGAGTCCTTCAGCAAATTCTAAATATGTATTTCGGAACGTCGTCCAATCTCCTGCAAGCATGTCGAAGTCTGTATGTAGAGCCAATAGAGCGTTGAGAGTAGAAAGAGATCGAGGAATCGGGGATGTAGCACGGGCAACGGTGCAGGGACAGCAAACAACAAGAACAAAAGTAAAACAGAAATTTCGACTTTAGTGACACCAAGAAAAAGAAAACCTATATTAAAATTCTTATGTATCTATTTAAACAGAACAATGGATCTTGTTATAAAGTAAGTTCTTGAATCCTTGCTCTTACTATGATTATGTAATCTTGTATGAAGATGCGAGGGATCCAAAACTTCGGCTTTGCAACCTATGTTTTCTTGCTGGACACTACTTATTTTAATAGCATCTGAAAGTTTATGGATACAGGGTCACGAACACGTTTGTGAAGAAGCCGGGTCTTAATTCTTAAAATTTAATGTGAATCACCTTCAATGGAAAATAATGTTCGAAACCCAATACATTACTTGAGACCGATTCCCAACTCCCATTTAAATCCACATCATCATCATTGTATTTTACATCTACACAAGATGATTTAATTGTATTGAAGATTATTTGAAATAGTTTGCAATCTCGAAAGTTTAAAAAAGCTGTCTGGGAGCCGAGCAAAAACACACACACTGTGGTGTGTGTGTTTTTGCTCCTGATTATGCCTACTGATAATTCAGGACATAGCAATTTTTAACTTACATAAGTTTCTGGGAATAATATTAGTAGGTACCAGGTGGGGTACCTGGTACCTACTAATATTATTCCCTATCTACTAATTGTTGGCCTCGCTAGGAACGTGTTCGTGATGATGGGTAGAATCTCCAGCTTACACAGTGTCAGCGAATTACCAATAACCCTCTATAAGTATAACTGAAGCCGAATTGGTAGAGTCGACTCACGTGATCAACAATAAAACTAATGATAATACGAAAATGGTTCTTCCGTTTATAAAACATAATGGCCGTGCTTAATACTCTCCGTATGCAAAAGTCAGCAAAGGAAACGGATGTCCTCAGACCATGGCGTCGATTTCACAAGAAATTTGTGATAGACAGACATGCTATTGTCTGTTGCGAGACACCATTTTAAATAAAACACTGTCGGGGTAGGTGTTTGAATAAGTAATTTGTGATATAAAAGATTAAAACTTATTATTACTAAGAGATGCTACTAAATAACAAAATTTATTAACTAAGAAAATTACAATCAAATAATAGAAACAAATTAGAACTAGTATTTACAGTTGAGACAATTGAGTTAACTGCAGACGTTGCAAACAGTTATTTATGAGATTAATTATTGCGACACTACAGTTACACATAATTATTTTTCAATTTATCTATATAATAGGAATGTCTCATAGTTAAAAAAAAATCTGATAAGTCCGTAAGTTAGATTTTCAAAAAATATTGAACACATATTTTTTGCTTTCTCAAATCAATCAAAATTACTAAAGATAACGCACATCAAAGTTGGTTCGAAAGAGGAACTCATGACGTCACTTCGTGAAGTTCGTGGTAAAAAGTGTACCAAGGCGTGACGTCCCGCGGAACTTCAACGCACCATATCTTCGTCATTTTTTGTTTAATTGACAAAAAAAAAAATACGTATTACATATTTTTCGGTGATGTAAATGACCGACTAAATAGATTTTTTTGAAAACTAGCCTATTGTCAGAAACTGTTTGAGATGCGTCAGGCCCTCTTTTATCAGTAAAGATAAGAAACCTCAGTTGATAAATCGGGTCAGGGTCAGGTTTATAAACAGATGAATCCTTGTGACATTGGAGAATGTATCAACATTGCATGAGTAAGTGCAACAAACAAAACAAAAGCGTTGATAAAATATATTAAAGTAAAGCTGGGGGAATAAGTTTATGCACAGAATTTAATCACCCCACGAAAACACTGCTCTTTAATGGGATCATTTAATTATTTATTTAATTCGGATTGCCATCAGCTTACCTAATTACAATAGAATTTAAAATAGACACAGAAAGCTAATAATAGGCATTCGCTAATAGAAAATCATTTTGAATATACATATATATGCTACATTGACTACCTCATCAATAACCGTTCAGCTGTTTAAGTAGCGCGAAGGAGTTACAAAACCACACACACACACACACACATACACATACATACAAATATATAAACTTTGACTATATAGTATTAGTGATATAATTTCACGTGTTTTACAAAAACTAAAAACGGACTTCAAACTCCGGAATACATATTATACAATGTTTCTCAGTTTAATGGGTGAAAACAAAATAGTAACATTTCGAAAACTTATATGTATGTATGGGATAACCTCGGGATCATTTTATATACAAAAACGAAAGGAAATTCGGATGACAATTGGCAAAGATATCGACTATCACTCATAAAAAAACATATCACCGAATTGCGGCCCTCCTTTTGTGATGATGGTAAAAAAGTTGGGTCAATTCTGTTCTCCGAAGCGTGTCTAAAAGTGATTTATTCGCTAATATTGTCCCCGGATTCCAAACACGACCATACCAAGAACATAGCGAGGCCATTCACTTCAAAATGGACGTGATGTTCTGAACGACAATACTTATGAAGTATGCAATCGATGCCAGGCCGAGAAAATTAAAGTGCCAATGAACGTCACCTGTCTAAACATAAAGCTAATGCCACACTACAAAGAGCTTCGCTTATTGCTAAGAGCTAAGCGACTCGCTTAGTGACTGCAGACGCATTGCATATTATAGCGGTGGCCATACTGCGAGCAACGCGCTCAGATAGGCCTGGTAAGTCAACAAGCGACTAGCGAGTTGCTACGCGAACGAACTCGTATGGCAGTTACTTGTATGTACTCGTATGTGACCACATTCTTATACACAAGCGTAGCTCCTAGCTTAGCTCTGAGCTGGCACGTATAGTGTGGCATTAGCCTTAGCATTCTCTTGCATAAACATCTAGCAACAGTAAATGGATCAAAGAACGAGTTAAGTTTTCAAAAAACTTCAGAACCTGTTGTGATTGAAGCGACGACGACTCGCGACTCGAGAGCTGGTGAGGCATCAGCATTGCCATAAAGTGGGGTAATGCAGTCAGCGTCTTGGGGTTGCTTCCGATTAGTATTCATATGGATCATTTGAGCTACGTCTAGATTCTTTGTAACAGTCAACTGTTTCAATTGTAAATACTTACTAATACTCGAGCCATTCTCAATATTTATTACTTTATTACACAAATATCCAAAATTATTTTATTGACATCGACTGCGAGCAATATGCATTGTAGGAAAGAGCTTAAATCGACAAGTAGTGCAAGTTCTGTGAAAAAATCAACTACAAGAAAGTGATTTTTAGGTTAGGTATGGGGGCAATGTTAACAAATATTGTTTGGTGAGATTGGCCAGAGTATATGTAGTTCTAATTTGTTTTATTCTTCAACTATATTTTTTTTTGTTGAGTAATCATAATCAATGATATCAATTTGTTGTTTTATCAGGGGATTAGATAAAGATATTCTTACCAATCTTTTGTTTTTATAAGGCATAAATTGATGTACATACATATTTACACAAAAATTCGAGATCATTCTTTACAAAACCGGAAGAATCATTACAATCGGATTACAAAGCGAAAATATTCAATAAAATAAATAGCGCACCTACCAATACAAAAAACACTTAACACCTTCTCGTTTTTTAAAGTTGAAATCGCATAAAAGTGCAGTGATTTGATGCACAAAGTACCAGGCGATCATGATAGCATAGGAGATGAATCTCAAGACTCCATTCACTAAGTCAAGAGAAAGTATGATAATAATGTTACATGACATTCCATTTAGAGTCTGTTGTTTTTGTACCTTCCAATAAACGAGAAGTACTTTTCAGAAGTGCGATTCAGATTTATGCACATTATTATACATTAAACTACTATTATTATAAATGTCAAAGTTTCTGAGTATGGATGTATGAATGTTTGTTCTTCTTTCACGCAAAAACTACTGAACTGATTGGATTGAGGTGTGGGCGTGGTGTGCGGTTTGGGACCTGGAATAACATATACGCCTTCTGCCTTTGGCTATTTTTATCCCGATAAAACGCGGGCAAAGGCGCGGGCAGCAGCTAGAACATTAATATTATAATACGTTTTGAAAAGTTTTATCAATTATTGGAAGTAAACAGGTTCTTGCTCTTAGATCCAGAATCCATGAAGGTTGTGAGTAACGGATACTCAGGCAAAATGTTTACTAAGAAACATTAGGTTATTCATGCTAGGTCTTGCATGCCTTATCACTGTCAGCCTAGTTAGTACCTTAGTTACCTATAGTTTAATAATCAGCATAGCCTCGATTCTTGTTTACTGTTTGAAATAGAGCTTTATCGCACGTAATCTGCTGCTGAAAGTTTCAATAACAATGCTAGTTTCGCGGAAGTTTACTTTATGATTCTCTGATAAGTTCCTATGCTCTGGTTTACATAAATGTAACTTCTACTTCTTCCGGTAGTTTGAACTATTGAACTTAAGAAACCTTTTTAAACTTTCGCGATTGGTTAACATATTAAACTATACCTTATGACTTTTATTATATTACTTATATTCATCATCAGCCCATACACGTCCACTGCCGGACACAGGCCTGCCCCGTACGACGCCACAAATAGCGGTCCTGAGCCGCCTCCATCCATCGTCCATCGAGTGGATGGTCTCCCATGTAGGGGGGATTTGCCATAATCACCACGCTTGGCAGGCGGATTGGTGATCGCAGTGTTGGTGTTTAAAAAATACCCAGAAGGAAGCTGCTGCCCTTCCTCTGGTAGGTTCCCTTAGTCGGCTTTTACGACATCCACGGGTTGAGTTGGAGGGGTCGATATTCGTACGCCGCGGCCCCACGGCTTAGTAGTATTACTTATATTATATTCTTATAACTATTATTAAATTGGAAAATATAACAAAAGGTACGCGATAAATGCCCGATAATTAATATTTAATAAAGAAACCTTCCTTGTAAAAAATCTAAACCTCTTAGGAATTTATTTACATAGTATTTTGTATCGCTGATAGACGCAATTTTAGGATAGGTAGAAGGTAAGTTAAATTCTATATGTTGTTTTACTACACTACATATTATGGAATTTAACTAAACTTCTACTAGGAAACTAGTAAAGCACTACGGCTATAAAATAAATACATCTGTGGTTTCGTCCACCTACGCTACGTAATACAATAGATATTTTCCTAATAACAATAGTTATTAGGAAAATATTTATTGTACGTTATACAATAGATATTTTCCTAATATCTATTGTTATACTATACTATACGTTATTACACGTTATTGTTATACCTGATATAATAGATATTTGCCTAATAACAATAGTTATTAGGAAAATATCTATTGTATTACGTAGCGTAGGTGGACGAAACCATAGATATATTTATTTTATAGCCGTGTGGATTAAGTTGGAACGGTTCTTTGTTTAAACTCTTAACACTAAGTTAGTGGGTATTTTTAGTAGTATTTTTTATTTCTCCGCCAATTTGCTAAGTCGCGACCAGACGAATAATCAACTGAGTAAATAAGACAGTATTAGGACGTCTTCGTAAAAATGTATATGAAGAAATAACTCAAAATTTATAAAAAGATAATGATAATTTGGCGTGTTTTGCAAAAAGGATGAACTGACCGTTGCCATGGTAACTGTTTGTTACCAGTCATTGTGATAACTTGATTGTTTTTAAAAACCTAATAATCGACTTCGATTCCATTACTTAACACATTTACATAGAATAACTATTTGTCTCAGTAACGTCACAAAGCGGCATAAAAAAAATACTCTAAATAAACTTAGTTGTGCAAAGAATAGTCAGAACAATGCCCACAATTTCCAAAGCTGGTCATAAATCTCTACGTCATTAAGCGTTTTGGTACTAAGAAATTAATGATATCGGGAAAATCTATGTATAGTGAAAAGAGTGTAACTTATAAATAAATAATGCCGGACAATTCACACAGCATCAACTATCCCCAAGTCGATAATCAGATCAATCTCAATCGCTAAGCAGAGCTTGTGTTATGGGTACTATGCATATGACTGATATACATACATAATACAATATATTACGCAGATAGATTTGATAGATGTTATAGAAAGAAATACCCAGAAAAAATATTTGTAAATTGTAAAGGCATTTGACCCGTGGCAGGAATCGAACCCGCAGCCTCCTGCGTTGCAGGCGGACCTTCGCTCGCTGCGCCACAGAGGTCGTCGATTTGCCGGTACAGTACGCTAATGACAAATTGTAGAAGGAATTACGAGTAAACATTTAACTCAGTAACGTCACAAAGCGTCATGAAAAATACTCAGAAATAATCCTAGTTGTACAAAGAATAGTCAGAACAATACCTATTATGATAGTCACAATTTCCAAAGCTGGACATAAATCTATACGTCATTTTGACACAAAGAAATTAATGATATCGGAAAATCTATAGAATGATGAAAACAGTAAGTGTAAGAAGTAAATATCATAGAAACTTCATCAAAGGGGTATACAGGATGTTTGGTATTGGGGCTAACAATTTATTTATCTTTTGAGAAGTAAGGTAATTTACTTGAGAGATTTAAAATTATATTATTAAACTTTGATGAAGTTTCTATGATGGTTCTTAACCATATTAATCATTATTTATCGGATATTTAACGCGTATCTTTTGTTGTTCCCCTACGTACGCGATAAATACCCGATAAACAATCTTTATTAAGGTTTTATACCAATCGCAAAAGTATAAAAAGGTTCTTATACAATTCGTTCTCGTTATCCTATACAGAATGTTTAGCATTGCGACCGACATATTTTTTTGGAGCTTGAGGGGTCATGTGCCGGATTCAATGTCACGGTAGCTAAGATTTTTTTTTCTTTTTAAATACTTTCCAAAATCTCTCATTTAAATCGTCATATCTTTTTTATCGGTTATTGTAATGCCACAAACAAAAAGATAAATTTGAGCAAATTTTTTTCATGAGACCAATACAACAAAAGCGTCCATACATACACAAAGAGATTTATTTCTCAAAAAACATAATATACATACATTCACTTACAGAGAAACCTAATTTTCTTAGTACCTATTAAAAACTTTTAGTTATCAGTTGACTTTTAATGTATGTATGTATAGTCGTCAGGCAATTCTACAGGAATATTCTCCAATACGTATTTCTTGACCCTTTTCTTGAAAACAGTATGCTGAGTGTGAACTGCCATACTGTTTACTACAAAGTTTGCGTAACTTTATTTTCTATGGAATTTCTATTTTTAAAACTTCCCGCTTGGAGCGCTGTTCAGGAATTCCATAGAAAATAAAGTTACGCAAACTGTAGTAAACAGTATGGCAGTTCACACTCAGCATACAGGCACTACACTACACACTACTTTTTTGTTATTTATTATGAAGATTTGCTCTTTCAAATGTTATATTTTCTTCCGTTCCTTCGTAGTTAGTTCTAGGATCGGATAGTGATAAGTTTTTTGAAGATCTCAGATTATATTTGTCCGTTTCCTTTTAAATGATAGGTCCGTATCTTCTTCTATAATCTTTTATATAAGACAGCAGGCATTATATGTATGTATATGCATTATAATTATTAGTCTCAATTACATATACGTACATTTCACTCAGGGTGACGATAATAGTGATGTCATGTCTATAAAAATAAACTAGAGGAAGCCTAAAACAAAGTAACTTTTTGCACTAAAACGTAAAGTAACGTAGGTAGGTACACTAGGTACGTTGCATGAGTCACTATTACAAGTGAATCATAGAGCGAATAGTACACAGAAGCTGATTGTGATTTATAATTTTAAATCTTCGTAGATGATTCGAACTAATTAAGATAATAAAATAACTCAACCAAGATATTTACTATGGCAAACATACCCCACATAAGTACCTACATACATAAGGCACTATTTATATAGGAGCTAATGGAAACGAAAGTACAACATAATACGGATCCGTTTCTTTTGGACAGTAAAGTAAAGTAAAAAATATTTATTACAATAAAAGACATCATCATCATCATCATCATCATCAGCCCATACAAGTCCACTGCTGGACATAGGCCTCCCCCAAACGACGCTACGAATAGCGGTCCTGAGCCGCCTCCATCCATCGACTCCCTGCGACCGCTACGATGTCGTCGGTCTATCGAGTGGATGGTCTCCCATGTAGGGGGGGATTTGTCATAATCACCACGCTTGGCAGGCGGATTGGTGATCGCAGTGTTGGTGTTTAAAAATACTCAGAAGGAAGCTGCTGCCCTTCCTCTGGTAGGTTCCCTTAGTCGGCTTTTACGACATCCACGGGTTGAGTTGGAGTGGTCGATATTCGTACGCCGCGACCCCACGGCTGAGTAAATAATAAATAATATTGTATGTAAATTGCAAACAGCTATTATTACCTATTATTGTACTTGTCTGTCGATTTCTTCACTAAGCTAAGCCTGTATCGAAGAAATCATGAGATAATTTAAAACATTCGATTAGCTAGCTATGAAAAGTTTACTATGAAAATGACAAAAATTTATAAATGAGAACAATCAGGTAAAATATATAAAAGATTAATGTTAGAGTTTCCTACATACATATACTATATATGAATGAAATTTAAAGTAAATATATATGTAGTCTAATTAGGTATTTAGCGATATGTCTTAGTTTAATGTGGTAAGCCAATCTTTTATTATATGTTTAGCCTCAGTTACACTGACTTCTTAATTTGACAGTTTTAGCAATAATATTGTAGAGATGAATTTTTATAAAGTTTCCTGTTCGTAGTACTTAGGTAAGGTAAAATCACGGTACGACTAAATCTCGACTGGAATACATATATTATGCAGAAGCAAACGCTTATGAGATCTGAAAACTTTTCACCGTCAAAGTTTTGTGAGCTTTTCAGTCTTGGCAACCTAAACAACAAACTTCATTCACATACCGGGTCTTTAGTCAACTGAGGCCGCTCGAACAGATCCCGCGGGATCAGTTGACCTAATGAATATTTTAATCTGGCAACTAATCCCATCGATACATTTTATGATTTGTGTAGACACGTAAAAAAGTGTTTGGTGATATACATTACAGTACATAACACTAGAATTTGAAGTTGCAGCTAAACCCGGTTTCACTGTTTAAAAGAATTTTAGCGATACGTCAGAATTGCGATTCGTCCAAATCGCGTTTCGTCCAATAAGCGGTTCGTCAAGAATCCAAAACAGCTCACATTAAATTTTTTGGTAAGGGATTGACTTAGGTGCCTATTCAATTCAGCCTATCGAAAGGAATAAATCCTAACTAATATTATATACTTATGCGATATAAGTGTGTTTGTTTGTTTGTCCTTCTTTTCCACCCTAACTAAGCAACCTATCAACTTGATTTTTGGTAGAGAGTAAGGATGGGAGTTATTGGATATTTTGGCTACCGGTTATTATTAGTTGGGTATTTTGTTTCAATACCGCTAGTACCAACTGGTACCCAATAACGTTACAATACTCTATACCTGTCCTGGTTTCTACCCAATAAATTTCTAACCGATTTGGTTAGAAATACCAAATACTTGTTGCAGCTACATAACTTTACGGGTGAACGGTCCGCTAGTACCTATGCGTAGATGATAGTTAGGTAAGTATAGCTATTGAAGCGTTGGGTAGTTATGGCTCACGGTCGGTTAGGCGCGATGCTCGCTTTGCGCAGTTATTCCCTAGCGGTATGCGGATTTTACAATAGCGTTAGATATTTTAGGACCATGCTAACAGGTACTGAGTTAGTTATTGAATACCGGACTCATCTCTAGTAGAGAGTTAGTTGAAAGGATGGATAGTAACATATGCTACTTTTTGTCATTGTAAAACATCAAATTCCCATGAGAAAAATACCTTTTTATCTCCCTAGAAATGTGAAATTCGAATTTAACGCGGGTGAAACTGCGGGGAACAGCTAGTAAACAGACATAAATCTGCAAATATTTATTTCGGGTGTTCTAGGTATTTTCTATGTATAATAAAAAATATCTATCTACATATGTATGTTATATATTGTATTAAGTATATCAGTCATCTAGTACCCACAACACAAGCTCTGGTAGCTTCGGGCTAGATGATGTTGTGTGCATTGTCAAACATTATTTATTTATTTATTCAGCTGGTTGTATGTGATTATATAAACATTGATAATGTAGGTATAAACGGGCCTACAGTTGTACATTTACCGTCGCAGAACAAATAAATGCCACCCATCTAAATTTTCACAGCTCGAAGATCACATGTGTTCAACGATTTCAATAACACATAAACACAAAGGCATGATTGCTTACAATGAAATCATCTGTTTCAATTCCAATGGCCAGAATATTTACGATAAAAGCTAAGAAATTAATCGTTTATAAACAGTGTCAGTGACCATAATTCCCATTCCTTCGAATAGATCGTAGAGCTAGGTGACACCAATTTTGCTAAAGGTAATTAACATTTGTTTAACATCACAAAGTGTACAATAACACTGAAAAAATTACTATTATACAACATGTAATGTATTCTGTACCTAACAATTGAGTCATGGCCAAAGCCCCACACTGAATTCCATATATACTCGTGGGTTTCTAAATGGCTACACAAATTAAATGTCATCATAGAACCAAACTACATTAAGTTTTTTGTTGCTCTTGGCCTCACCTGGTTTTCCCAAGAGAACAAAATAACTTTATTACAGCTTACTAAGGACAGTTTTATAAATCACACAGACGACCCCGTGAAATTCCCATTAAAAAAACACTGTACACCACAAAGACAAATAAAACACACAGACATTAACATAAACAAGTACAATGGGCGGCCTTATCGCTTAGAAGCGATTTCTTCCAGGCAACCTTTGGATGGATAGAAAGTTTTCAATTTAAGAAAGGCAAGGGTGTATACAACATTAATACATAAAATAAGATTAAACAATAATATAAATAGAGTAGAAAATATATTATTTATGTGTAATAAAGAAATAAATACCAAGAGATAGAATAGATAGGTACCAATATTAACTTTTCTGACAGATAAAAATCTTTGACGCGAGCTTTAAAAACAGGCAGAGATCCAGCTTTCCTAATAGACTCAGGTAGTGCGTTCCACAACTTTACGGCCTGGATAGAAAAGGATTTGCCATAGAAACTGGTTCGGTGGAGAGGCATGTTTAATACCAAGTTTTCTGAAGAGCGAAGGATACGAGAAGGATGGGAATGGGAACAGTGGAGGAACTCAAAACGCTCCTTTAAATATAGTGGAGTGAGAGGGTTGAAGAGTATGTTATAAAGAAGAGAAACTATGTGAGAATCCCGGAGAAGACGGATAGGAAGCCACTTGAGTTTTGTGCGGAACATTTTAATACATTATAAAACAAAAAGAGATCTAAGAAACGATAGAATCATGCCGAAAATGTTCAACATCATCAGGATGAGTGTAAGTTACACTCATCCATCCTTATCGTCACAATGGTAGAGCTGGAGTAGCTCTCGTCATAATGGTAGAGTGAGTTTATTTACCAATTTTTATCTTGATTCTTATTGCCTAGTTCTAATTAATGTGACTATGTTTCTAATCTAGTAAACCATGTTTTATAAATCCAATAACATGGTGCCAGGATCCTCCCAATTGTTCTGAATCTAACCAGAAAATCAGGATCTGACCTCCCGGTCCGCAGTCCATCGATAGCATTACACCATCAATCTGACGTCCGAACAATAATGAGTTGGATTTGTGCCAAATTGAGAGCGATTTGATAGAATTATGATGAATTCGGTAGTAATGCTGGGTGATGATAGAATTCATATGAAACTGAATAAATTTCCAAAAAACGTGGAATGCTACAGAAGATACCAGTACAATCTATCCAAATTTCCGTTAGTTTGCAATTTGGTGGTTAGTAACTCAGCAGGTAAAAATATTCTTATATTTTTTGCTAACGTTTTTGCATCGTTTGTGGTTCCAATAAATCGTGGTATCACAACCAGTTTCTTCAATACAATGAACTATGGAACGTCCCATTGTAAAATTATCGTTTAATTTTTGGCTAAAGTTTTGAGGAAAATAAACGAGGAGGCTTCTAAATTATTAATGTGTTTCGATAATGTATTGTTTTCGAACTTTGTATAAAGTTTTACAAATAGGTATCTCTAATTTCAATTCATTAACTGTGCTGTATTCTAAAATAGATATTTAGAATTTATATTTATATATTTTTGTAAACAAAAACGTAATAAATGTACCGAAACGATTGGATGAAATCTTAACAAAAATGGATAACAATATCAGAAAACAGCCAGGTTACCACTAAAAACAAGAATAAAATAAAATATTTACACTAAAACACGCACGGTGTAAAAAGAGCGAATGCGAGTTACCTAGTCAACGTAGGTGAAGTATAGTGCCATCTACCATCAAGTAGCAAAACTACATTGAAACTATAGTTGATTTCACTCCTGAAATATCTAACATACCATCCTCATTATACCAGTAGGTAAGTATAGTTATTTCCGGCAGAAGTCACACAGACCGAGTTGGCAACAGCGCTCTACTCCACTAAGGACGAATATTTCTAATGCCACTTCTTCGTCAGCGGTTAAATTTGACCGTCGATTTGAACCGTTAGATTTAGTTATTTGGCACAGTCACAAAACTGTTATTTAATCATAGATGTGGGTATTGATTAATTTATTCATATTCTTATTTATGGATAGCTATCGCAGAGACGGCTTATTCCAACATACATAAGAGTGATACGAAATTATCTAAGGTACCTTCGCACTGTATATAAATTTCTGATTCTGCCATCCAATTAATCCATTTGATTGTTTCTTTTTTGTATTAATTTCTTAGTATCAATGAAAAAAAATTATTTTCACGGACCGTGAACTATCACGGAACGTCATCTGTAAGATTTAAGTAGGTAAATACTTATAATATAAACATTTACACGTAGTGCAGGTACTTAAGTTTTCAAACCAGAGTTGTAGCATGGTATAAGAAAACAAGGTATGGTCTTCCGAAGCGCGACGGTCACGCGGGTGACACTTGCTGACGTCATCATCGCCGCCGGCGAATGAGAAAACGAATCTGGTTAGTGGTGTAACCAGTAGCGTAAAATCGTAACTCCCTGAGTTCCTACTATTCCCTGTATGATTCTGATAAAACTATGTGGTTTTTTATTTACCAATTATTATTTATTACATTGACTCGTATTTAACGCTGTTTTGACTGATATATCAAACGATGACTGAATTTCATTATTAACTTTCAATTGACCCTTTGTTTTCCAACTTCTACGTTTTGTTGAAATAAAGTGGCAACTGGATAGCGACTTGACCTAGTATCGCTCCGGAGGAGCAGACCTTGTTTTCTTGGATCATGAGTTGTATCTAGTAGAAAGCCAGATACGTACGGCAGCTGTTTCTTATCAACTAACTCGTTGAGTTGGAAAGTGACCTGCTGGATAACGAACTTTGTGTTTCGTTTTCGTACATTGAACGGACGATCCGGTAAGATCCTTAAGTGATAAGTTTCTGTAAAGCTCAGTTTTTTTGTATCATCATCATGTGCACAATGTGCTAGAAGAAATTAGATAACTAATACTTGGTAAATTTTTAGAAGATACTATTAATTAGATTCTGTGAAATCTACTTTACTTAAGTACTTACTATTACAATCCTACTATCCTACTAATATTATAAATGTCAAAGTTTGTAAGGATGGATGGATGTATGGATATTTGTTACTCTTTTACGCAAAAACTACTGAACCGAATAGGCTGAAATTTGGTATGGGTATAGTTTGGGACCTGGAATAACATATAGGCTATTGTTTATCCCTATAAAACGCGGGCGAAGGCGCGGGCAGCAGCTTGTACTGCTTATTATATATATATATATTGTTATAACAATAGTTAGTAATATTACTTTACTTACTCACAAGTAATAGTCATCATATCAGCCCAAACACGTCCACTGCTGGACATAGGCCTCCCCATATGACGCCGCAAATAGCGGTCCTCAGCCGCCTCTATCCATAGACTCCCTGCGACCGCTACGATGTCGTCGGTCCATCGAGTGGATGGTCTCCCATATATATTTTTGTATACCCACCACTAAAGCTTCTGAAGTATTGTTTTTACTTTAATTGTCCCCATGAATGACTCCTTTTTTTAGCTTTTCCAGAAGAAGCAGTCATTGTTTGGTACGTAATACAAAAATACAATTGTACTTTGAACGACGTGTGACGTGTGCACGTAGAAGTAGGTACGTTTTGTACAGACAGAACTTATGTTTAAATTATGAGTAAGAAAGAAAAAAGATTAAGGCGGAAAAATCGATCTACTTCCTTTATAGCCCGGCTACCCGCTCAAACATTTGTGGAAACATGCATGCACAAACCAGTTTGCGCAAGCAAAATGAGCCCGGCCACACGCTTCATCCTGCTTGCGCAAACTGGTTTGAGCCCGGCCACACGCTCCATCTTCGCAAACTGTGTTTTTGCATGCATGTTTGCACAAATATTTGAGCGTGTAGCCGGGCTATTAGAGCTGCAAAAATTCACAAAATTATAGTGTTAGTTTTTGTGTCTGTAAATTCAATTGTAAATATAGGCTTAAAAACAAAGTAATTTTCAGACATTTTCTATGTTGGTACCAAAATAGATTCCGATGGTTAATACGAATTGACTCTATTGTGCTCGTAGGAACAAAACGCTTATTAATCAATGTCACAAACAATCAACACAAATGAACACCCAAAAATACAGCGACTAAATGCTATAGGATCTTATATTGACTTTCAGCCGAATCATGTGTGTTTTGTTTTTACCCGACTACGACGAGGGTTATGATTTTGACACCCTATGTAAGTATTTTTGTATGTACATATGTATGTATGTAGCCGATTTTTATGTTCCTACGTAGCGCTGAAACTACTAGTCCGATTTCAACAAATAAGGTGTCATATGATTCGTCTTAATAGCCCGATGGTTGTAGGCTATGTGATGTCAGATAAAAATGGGGGTCTAACGAGATAGCGGGGGTCTAAGGATCGAAAATCTCAATGTTAGTAAATATGCTCGTGTGTGGTATCATTGCAAAGGTCTTTGTCTGTACTTTCCGAAACCGTTTCTCTCTTTTGTGAGATTAACGATTCTCAAACTATTAGCAAAAAGGTGTCAAAAAAATATAGTTAAAAACTAAAACCCGACTACATAAAAGTCTTAAACAAGCGTTCACCTTCCTTATCGTTTTCTTTTGATACTTAAGTAGTCGGAGGTACCCATCCCATATACCTACGGTACAATTAGAAACAAAGGCCTCCGACTACCTAAGTATCAAAAGAAAACGATAAGGAAGGTGAACGCTCGTTTAAGACTTTTATGTAGGGTTTTAGTTTTTAACTATATTTTTAATCCAAGCTGAAAACAACAAAGCCATAGGCTGTGTGAATTGTCCAGCAAAATAAATAATAGTGCAGAAACCCTTTTCTCCAGCAAAATCCTGTGCCTGGTTGATACCTTGATTATGGTTATGCAAAAATCACGAGTACAATTTAGTTGGGACATCTAAGTTTATCATGTACTCGTAGGTACCGACATCACTTTTATCCTTACCTTCTAATATTCTAGGACCACTTTACATATCAGATTTTTATTTAAAAAAGAGTTCTTTCCAATGTGCCAATTTTCTAGTCCTATTTAAGCGTTGACCAGTGGGTACAGTGTGTATGATTCATCGGATATTACATCATTGAACGTGTACAGATTCTGTCACGTTTCACTGCACTTGAATAAACTTTTTCTACTAAACTCATGTTGAAAGTTCTTCTTAATTGCACGTTTCATAGTCACGTTGGCAAATAAATATAGCATTATTTATTTTATAATGAGGATGTAGGCAAAAAATAGGTAACTTGTGCAAAAACCGCAAAAAAAAGGTATTAAACAAAAGCCAAATATGTACATATTATTATATTGTAGCCTCTTATACATTGACATGGTGCCTAAAAAAAATTATATATCTTGTGACGAGGTTACAATTACATCATTTTATAGTGTCCTTAAGATGTAAAATACTGTTGGTTTGAAAGACTGAAGAAGAAGTAGAAAAAATCTAATACAGTGTTGGTTTGACTCGAAACTTCTTGCTGAAAACTACATGAAACAACTAGGTAAAAATAATCTATTACATTTTGAACCTCCTTCGTCACACTACTGTGCGTTTGTGAAATCTTTGTTTTGCATTCGAAAGCAGATCTACCAACTGAGGTGTTCTGAGTGAATATCATTAGGAAGCTTATCGCGAGCCAAAGGTGACGTAAATCGCGTAAACAACAAAGGAAAGTTTCCTTCATTTCGAAATCTTACAATCTAGTATCCTCACGATGCACAAACGTTTATTAATGCTTTACAACATTACACACATAACGCATTAACATTTCAATTTGTTTATAAAGTGCCTATTTTATCGCCCTGAAAGCCCAGTCAAAATATTTATTCTGGCCTCCATGTCTTCATCGGGTTAGTTCTATTAAGCGATAGTGTATGCATCATGTGGCTTAGAGTTTTTATACAAAAAATAGATTAGACAAACGTCGCGACGATTCGGCGCCACAAGCGTCTTTGGCACGGGACAGTGCGGCTTGCGAGCATCTTCGCATCTGTTTTATTAAATCGCCTCAGTCTTGGACCAGTTCCCCTCACCCGCTGTAGGGAAAACTGATAAACACGGGCTTCAAAACGTCGCCATTTCTATTACAAAATGAGTTTTGGAACAATGAGTAGATTTGTGGTCCTGCTGTTCGATATCAAAGAAGTGTTCAGTGAATCACTAATAAATGTGCTCTTAGGCGATATAAAGACAAATTTGTAAAGTCCTATTATTCTCGTACAGTATTTTATTGTGATATAGTGATAACACATAGTTGTATTCGTTAAAGTGCTACATTTAACATAATTTCGGAGACTTGACGATAGAGTGTTTGTAGAAATATAGTATTAAACCTTTTTACGTGTAAAAGAATGTCGGGACTAAAAAAATGTATCAGCCAAGTTTCTATGTTGATGACTGGGAAGCCCATAAACTCATCGGAATCTGCCTGGGCTGAAGAACTACAGAAGTAAGTTTATTTCAACCTCAGAGAGACAACAAGGCAAGACTGAAACACCTTCTTCTTCGTCTTTTTAATTTTTTTTTGTAAATTAAGTACATTTGTTTTGAAGGGTTTGAAGAAATTCAAGTATGTCGTAAACCACAGACAGATACTAGCTTCGCAAACAAAAGATAATCTTCGCAGAGTCCAGCGCGAAAAATTTGCATACGCAGATAAATACGCTTTGCAAATATTTGGCATCAGCTTATAGGTATGCTAATTACCATTTTGTAGGTAGATGTCGCTACCATGTAATTCTCAGAAATGAACTTTTTCAGCTCAAAAGCAGTTCTTTTTTGCTGACATTACTACATTTCTAGAAGTTTACATACTTGAAGACCACCAAGGTATACGAATGACGGCGAAGCCAAACAATAAAATATGTACCTACTACTGACTAGAACAATGCAATCGTAACGGCGGTCACCAGAAATTAAATGACGTACGAATATATACTAGGTACAAACGGGTAGCTGACCAATTTATAGAAATAGCAATACATATACATAATCTGAGAAAATAGTGAGAATCTAAGGCACTCAGACCATGCCTCTTACTCTCTTACAGACTATCTTTACAACGCGGCCTCTGATCACCTTACGTTTCCCAAAGATAAAATACTTGGTGGATAACTATCGGCGGACTTTTAACCTTCCAATCTATTCCAGGACCTGAACTGTCACTTCCAATAAGCTTGTTTCTTTCAGCTCAGCGACGTCGTTGACATGACGTCATCAGATTGAAGTGGGCGTATTCGAACGCAAACTGAATCACTACAGATGGGCTAAACCCATTATCTTGTAAAATTTTTCAGGTTTCTATGATTTATTTAGCCATGTGCTCGCTAAGTTTCGTAGAAAAATAAAATTCCTTATTTTATTTCTGAATTACTTTGGCCATGTCTGTCTTATGCCCGAATACTAGGACTAAGATGACCAGCGTAAACTCAACAGCGTAAGGCGTAACCGAGGAAACTATGGCGTGACGATCTGGACGTCTTTGAGGATGTTGATTTATAGAAGGATCAGGACCAGTGGGCTGCTGGACAAGGGCCTCCCTGATCCTTGTCACAATTATTTCTAAATAAACATTGATTAATGTTATGAAATTACATATACAAATATATACTTTTTAGTAGGAATCTGTTTCATAGGAGTGGGTGGACCATTTGCTAAGTACCTATTGAATAAACAAGATTTCTGCACCATAAACTTTAATTGCTTTGCTTGCACCAGTTGCACCACGCGCTTTTCTTGTCTTATGGTTTATGTCGGAAATGACCTAGATGTGTCTAGTTTAGAGCGCTGTGAAGGCTCCTAGATAAAGCTCAATCATCAAATTGATTTGACCAAAAAATGTGTGACAAGAAACTGAATATCTTTCTAAATTGCACAAAATCTTGTTTGTTATTATAGTTTGTAAGTCCTCACAATCAGGGTAATTTCTAAGAAACGACTCTAGAGTCTGAAGAAAGATCCAAAGATTTTCGACTCCTACGTCACTGGACCTCGTGGCGCAAATGGAAGCGCATCCGCGTACTGAAGGAGGGTAGCGAGTTCAAGTCCCGTCATTTTTGGGATATTATTAAACATCTTTTTCCAACGAAAATCATTTTGTATACGTATCGTTGTAGTTGAGACTTGAGTTAAATAGGCTCAAACAGAACCTCAGTAGTAATGGTACTAGGTATATTGCACTGCACTGCACATTATGCACAGATAAGGTTTGCGAAAATCGGAAATAAAGGTTCACAAAGTTAGCATTGATTAAAATTGATAAGAGAAATTTAAATACATCGTTTCACTATTCATAATCGATTTGAATACGATTCAAAACAAAATGACTAGCATAAAAAAGGCTTATTTTAAATTTTCATAAGGGTACGTTCACATGTGTGTCAATCTTGGGGAGCTAAAGAATCTGTCATCACATTAAACGCTAGCGCTAACAGACCTTAAAATATAGACCACTGTATATACTTGATGCTTGATGAGCCTAAGAAGTGTTTTCCCGCAAAAACTTGTGATCGTGATACGAACGTACGTAAATCCATGAAGTTAGGAAAAGTCAAAGCTTTCCATTACTTTGTACCTGAATGACCATAAGGCTCTTGTGAAGTTTGGGCCCGTGATCAACTGTCGCCAAAAATATTTGCACATTATACGAGGATATTGTGTAAGCATATGGAAGAACTCGATATGGAAGGACGGGACAGCAAACTTTTAACCGGAAAATGTTTTTCCTAACAATATTGATTTTCCTCAATTATGAGCAAGCATAATTATATGTATATATTATAATACAAACAATACTCAACTTGCATAACATTATCATAATCACCCAAAGTCCTTTAAGACGTATGTACATAATAGACAATTAGGAATAATTGCTGATGAATATGGAAAAACTGCACGATATAATAGGTAATGCAAGAAATAAACAACGCGAAATCAATATAGTCAAAGACCAGGACAGGTTAGCAGAGTAGCTAGCTCAACATCAAAAGCTTTTATGATGATAAAAGTGAGTGGCCACTTTGGGTGGGTGGGTTTTAGCACTATGGCCTTTTTATCAGTTCAACAATATATTTACATATTGTTGAACTGATAAAAAGGCTAGAGTGCTAAAATGTACGCAATAATTTATAAAATCAGTTAAAACCATCACCTAGTGGAGTAGACTTAATGAAGAGCTTTTTAATAATCATGTACTTTAATTTTATAGCTCAAAAAGAAGCCATATTTTTTTTGTTAATTGGAAAAATTACCCCATGCTATCACTACATAGTATAAAGCAAAGTCGCTTCCCGCTGTCTGTCTGTATGTCCTTTTGATGCGCTTTTTAATATATAGAGTGATTCAAGAGAAAGGTTTATGTGTATAATTTGCATCCGTGCAAAGCCGGGGCGGGTCGCATAAAATTATAAATATTTAAACATCTAATATATTTGCAATTTTATTAATTACCCACCTACTTCCACATAGAGCATACCAATTTATTATTTATTGAATCTTAATTGCGGTATAAGTACATTATCGTATATCAGTAACGTAAATAATAAGTAAACTAAATTATTTACGTTACTGCCAATTAGAAGGAACAAAGGCAAATCCTACTTGAAAATGATGAACGATGTTTACGCGGTGATCATCCTTACTGCTGCTGGGGCTATATATTGATTGTTTATTTTAATAATATTGACGTCATTATACCGATCAACGGGATTGATTGGGTGATGATTAAGTGTAGATCTCAGCTGGAATTAATTGACCTGGATTGGTAAATTATATTCAAAATAATGGTAAAGTTTCATCAAAATCTAAATTTTATATTGGTAGTAACCGATGTCATTTAAGACTATTTAAACAAACAATTTGTATAAGTAGTATAATAGGTCGTAGACTACGACTCATAATGCATTCTTAAAAAGACCACTGTAGGACATTTAGATCACTCTATAATTTTCCAAACGAATAAAATGACTAAGTATTGAACGCGGGAAAATAGATCCGTCCCACCACTGTATAATATATGTAGTAGGTGAAGTAACATTACAAATAAAAATTCACAATGTAAGAAAGTCATTGAAATAAACTACTTCAGACAATGTTAATGGACATGGCTGACAACAAATATGTTGCATAGAAAATTAAAATTCTTCACACTATTCTTTTTCGAGATCTATTGTTCAGTTACCTACATCGTTTTCAGAGGATTTTACACATCATTTGTGCCAGAAATATTACATGTTAACTTCATTGTGATGAGATTCATAGCTATGGAATTATGTTTTAATAATGCGTTTCTCTCTTTTCCAGATACCGTCAAGCCCGATACGCAGCCCGACGCATCCGAAAGCGCGTCATCTTCAAGCACGGAGACTGCAACGTAGTCCAATGGAACGTAGCCAAGCGCAGACGCCGATACCTTCAGGACATCTTCACGACCCTCGTGGACGCTCAGTGGCGCTGGACGCTGCTCGTGTTCGCCCTTTCCTTCATTCTCTCCTGGCTAGTCTTCGCCCTCCTCTGGTGGCTCATCATCTTCACCCACGGAGACCTAAATCCCGACGAACAAGACCCCGACTTCACCCCTTGCCTCACAAATGTAAAGACCTTTACTGGCTGTTTCCTCTTCTCCGTCGAGACTCAGCACACGATTGGCTATGGATCCAGGACCACGAACGAGGAGTGCCCCGAAGCAATTTTCATAATGTGCCTTCAGAGCATTGTTGGCGTTTTCATCCAGGCATTCATGGTGAGCTTATACATATTTTCATTCTAAAAAATTTACAGCAATAATTCTTTGTTGTTTGCTTGTGTTGTGAATAGGACGGACTTCACCCGCTATATCATTGTAATGACCCATAAATCAAACGCCGAACTCAAGCAAATACAGGCGTAAACATACGAGTAAAAACAAATATTGCTCAATCTTCGCATACAAGTGTCTATTATTGGGAAGGTAAAAGGTTGTTACACCGCGTGAGATGATCAAAAAACTTCCTGTTTTATAAGATTGGTTTATAAATATCAATTTGGCTATTAGCCAACCATATTAACGTAACGAATCTTCTATAATATCCAGCCAGATGTTGCTCTTAAAATAATTATTAATTAATGCCTCTACCTTTTTATCGACTTTTTATAGACGAATTGATGATTCAGAGACTATAAAAGTAATAATTATATGTAACGGTTTGACGCCGTCATTGTAGTGAGAAAAAAAAATGTAATTTTTTCCGAAGATTTACCGAAATAACCGGATGGTGCTAAGTCCATCTGTTTAAGCAGCAAACAATGCAGCGACCTTGTTCTAATTCTAGGTGGGCATCGTGTTCGCAAAGATGTCTAGACCAATAAAGCGCACTCAAACCCTGCTGTACTCCCGAAACTCTGTTATCTGTTTGCGAGATGGCCAACTATGCCTCATGTTCAGAGTGGGTGACATGAGAAAGTCTCATATCGTTGAAGCCCATATTAGAGCCCAGCTTATCCGGCGCAAGGTATAATATTCCTCCAAAACCGGAGACTGGTTAGTGATTGGAGCTTTCAGTGGCACGCTGCAGTCTTACATGTATTGCACTGACTCCTCCCTCTAACCTGGAGTCGAAGTCTAAGTATTTCGGCTCCCAAAGTTTTGGAACGTTACTTCAAAATTAGTTTCTCTTGTCCATAGGTGGGTCTTATTTTCGCGAAGCTGGCGCGTGCTAAAAAGCGTAATACTACCCTTCTCTTCTCGAGGAGCGCAGTGATCTGTCTCAGGGACGGGGAGTACTGTCTTCTATTCCGCGTTGGAGACATCCGGAAATCTCACATTTTGGAGGCACATGTTCGAGCCCAATTAATTAGAAAGAAGGTACACTAACATGCAGTACTTTGCTTATTGTGCTTTCGGTGTCTTCTTGTAAATTGCCTATTTGTAAGACCCACGTATGGACATAGATAACTTGCATGATACTTTAGTAAGCACTTCTTTTAGCTCTTCTGTTTTTCTGGCTAACCAAACACAACTTTTCAACAAACTTAGCTTTTAGGTCGCTAACCTTAGCGATTCATTAATAGAAACAAAAGCACAGCGATACCAATACGCATGTTTTTGGTTCATTGCAAGTTTGCAACTATATTTAAATTTATTACTGAGATCTGTTTCTATTAAAAAATGCAGAGTGCCTCCTGTCTCGTTTTTACTTACATATGTACCTAATCCATTTTTAGCCAGCAATGTACTACAGTTTGTAATTATAATGGTCTGTCCACAATCCAGATGGTAGCCGAGTCATGGCAAGCCTAGGTTTACAATTAGACAGACTGTCAAATCTGTCATCAGAAAGTCCGCTTGCGATGACTTAGTCAATATGTGGACAATAAAATCTGCTCTTAACATGCATGAAAGCTGCTTATCTAATCTGTCTATCCCCATATTTGATGAGACCTTATACATATATCCCCCCTTAAATCTATCTCACAATCCAATTCTCCTCTCTCCAGATAACCCGTGAAGGAGAAATGCTACCGTTCTACCAACAAGAGTTGAAGGTTGGAGCCGACGGCGAGGAAGACCGACTGATGTTTATCTGGCCGATGACCATCGTCCACAAAATCAATGAAAAGTCACCGTTGTATAACCTGTCTGCTTCTGATATGCTAAAGGAGAGATTCGAGATTGTTGTTATGTTGGGTAAGTGTTTGCAGAAGTCCAATTTTCAACCCATATTGTATTGTTGATATGTGTTTTATTCTTGTCAAGCTGTCTCAACACCGAAAACAGTTATCATTTATAAATTCCACATTCATTAGGGGTTCCTATAACTAAAGAGATCATAATTTTTTTATTAGTTAATTAACGAATTATATTGGGTATTTATTGAGGATGAATTGGAAAAAATGCTTTGTCTTTCCTTGTAATTTTCACTTTACTAGCAGTTCATTAAAGGTGTGCGTAGGTGCTTTGAAGTTACCAGGTCATCATCGTTTATTACTCAGGCTCCTACAGTTCATCACTTGGTATTTTTAGAAGACTATCGTTGCGTTTCATCTCTCCATTTCGGATGTTTATCACTAACAGATAGCTTGCTAGGAAATAGGTATATTATTTTTCTGCCGTCTTCGCTTAGATATTTTCAAATGAATGGTAGCATGATTATGTCCTTGATTCACTGTCCTTGTCCAGGATTATCCTTGCAATCCATTCGGTCGTAAGTCATGAAAAGTTTTTAAACAAACATATAAACAGTATCTACAAGACGCAACTCATTTAAGGATAAATTACTTCAAAGAACTTTCCATATAGACTAAAGTAGAGTTCATAAAAATATATATCCAAAAGAGGAGATGTAACCTAACCAATAAGGCTATCTCAGGAAAAACCAACAGAGAGTGTGCGTTATTGACGTGAAAGAAAAGCCTATAATGTATAAGTAGCAAACGAGTGTTTCTTACGAGGCCACTTCTGACATAAAAGTCTAAATGTAAGGAGCAATAAACGCCATTTCTTGGGTAAAAGTCTAAAGTTTAGGAGAAACAAACTCCGCGCCCAGTCACGGGCATTCAACTAGTCTATCTAAATCCGTCTCTATCACAGCATCAGTGACATGAGAGTCATTGCCACACGCTCTTCTCGTCTTGGCACTACGGCCACAGACATTTGGTAGGTTGCCCTGAACTTTACCTACTCGTATTATATTGATATCTATGACGATGTCATTTGCTACTGGTTTGGGGTTATTTGATAGTGCAAATGTGAATTATAGAATTTCGGAGTTATGTTTTCGCTAATACGCCCAATTTTTTCCTGTTGTTATCTTGTAGTTGTGTTGGTAATTAACGGTGATTGTTTGGTTGGAAGGAAAGTTGACTTCTATTGTTTCCCGGTGACCTTATGGCATACTAGCTTCTGACCGTGGCTACGCATGCATTTTTGTGTAAAAAAAGTAGGTTCTATGATTGATTGAACGCAGTCGAAACTAGGCTCAATGGTTATTTCTGACCCAGGACTTCATGCATGCAAAACTTTAGTCCGATCTTTTCAGTAGTTTTGGCGTAGTTTGGTAACAAACACACATTCATATTTCACTAACTTTCTCATTTATAATATTAGGACTTACCAAACAGAAACCAACCATAGAGCAGAGAGTTATGTTCTTTGAAAACTACTTAATATTTTCTTTAAAACTACTTTAACGGCTCCAAGTTTTGCTCCAAAGTTTTTGAAGGTACATACTAAGTATAATATTTTTTCCTTTAAATTTCAGAGGGTGTCATTGAATCCACCGGTATGACGACGCAAGCTCGCAGTAGCTTCTTGCCTTCGGAGATCCTGTGGGGGCACCGCTTTGAGACCATGGTGACGTTCAGAAAAGACACGGGAGAATATGAGGTGAGCATACCTTATTTTTTGGCTCTTTGATATAATTAACAACAGTAGATAAATTTTTCGAGCTTTATGAAGATTATTTTATATATATATATATATATATATATTGATTTAATTTTGATTTTAATTTTATTGTAACTATTTGTGTAATGTACCAACTTAATAATAGACAACACGTCTGAATAAACAAACTTTTTAATTTTTATTTATTTATTATACATTGAATGCTCTATTTCCTTGTTGATATTAAATTTACGATTGCTTCAAACTGAGTAGGAATGCAGCAATTGGTTGCAAAATTGGCCGCAGATAGCTCATTTACATTCTATCAATGCATTTCTCAACCAGTAAACCTTTTGAAGTCGATGTTTTTGAGGGTCAGACAGAGGAAGGAGGAAAATGTAGTTAATGTTTACAGGGTATTTACAAACAGGACATAGCCTTAGTATATTTTGCTGAATTTATTATCTCATTAAAGTAAATTTATAACGAACGTTTGTTGCTATGAACAATATAAGAGAGTTCACAACTTACACAACGTTTCAACTTATACATATTTATAAATCAATGCAAGAAACTACTTACCAATACTATTGTATTTATACCCTACTGCGCAAGAAGGAGGACTATTCTTTTCTTTTAAACCGACTTCGAAAACAGAAAGAGATTCTATGTTCGGCTGCATGTATGTTTTTTATATATGATCCTCGATTTCTCCTTCAATTATGGACAGATTTTGAAAACTCTTATTCGTTAATCTAAATGTAAATAGGTAATTTATGGAACCACCTCGGTCCCATAAAAATGTATTCCCGTTATAGTAAAATTTATCCCGCAAAACTAAAACAATTTAAAATTAAGGGACTTGTAGCCGGTTTCTAGTTTTTTAAAAATATGTATGTCAAAGGAAAACATAAACTAATGAGAAAGTTTCTTGTTTAAAGACAACGAATTTTTTTTCCGTTAATGGTATGGAAGTAATGCTAGTACCTACATACCTCCATGCCTAAATCAGCAATGTATACTTAGTTGCTACTGGCTTTTAGATTTTTATTGATAGTACATTCACTGCCCAGCCTCGGAGGTGCGACCAGCAGGGTCGCACCGCCGCCGCCGCGCCGTCGCGCCGCACCGGCGGCGTCACGAGTGGCACGGAGTAGGAGGACGTGTATGTCCTCTGCTAAGAAAGTGTTAATATCATTTCCCTTTCTTTAATGGTTGAATTCCTCAGCTCATATTATGCAAATGTTCTTTCAGGTTGACTACACGAAATTCAACAACACGTATGAAGTAGACACTCCGCTATGCTCGGCCAAGCAACTTGACGAATTAAGAGCGACGGTGTCAACATCGCAAAAACTAGGTAGAGTATTCAGAATTCACCTACTGTTCTGCTTCTGTGACCCGACACGCCTTGCAAATTTATATGCTGTTGACATTTATATAATTGACAATTATAATAATATATATTGTTGACAATTATATAAAATATATTTATATTCAAGAGAAGATCAAGCCTTTATGATGTACCGGATCACCAATCAAATAGTTTTTACTGAGAAACTTCGAATTTCACTTGAATACCTGATTGACTACTACCCACCTTATCTTTTCCATTATGATCTTATCGTGTAATTTATTATTGATCTCAATTCTATACGAGTTGATATAAAAAATAGGTAACTGTCTCGTTCGATCTAGAGCAATAAAATCTAGATCAATTAAAACAGTTATTTTTTTAATTTTAGTACTAACCCAGAAGCCAATATTTACATAAAACATCTGTTGTAGGAACTTACTCATGTCAAATAATTTATTCTGTTGCCAAATGTACGTTTATAGGAGAGATTTACTAGTTGATAATAATTTCTTTCTTTTTCTTCTTCCATCACTCAAAGATTGCACCCCTTTGCAAAACACAACAGTTCTGAGTAATTTGGAGCTTCATGTTGCTGTATAAGTATATCCAGCAGTATATAAAATCTGATGAATATTAATCTACTTTCCAGATCGGGTCCTCGGCACCATTCCAAAATCTTTCTCCAATGACACGCTAGATCTTAGTTCAGTCGACTCCATGTCCCTAGACGAGCACATCGAAATCAAAATCCCCGAGTCAAGAGCTCGCGAAAACCGTCTTATGGCTCAAAACAACTTCGTACAACACATTAACGAGAAATCTGGGAACTCAAGCCACAGTCACCTGTGTGTAGAAAACGGTCAAGAATTACTACAGAAGCTACATAATCATGTAGAGAAGAATGGGGATAAAGAAAAGGAAAAGGAAGGACACATGCATAGGAGTCATAGTCACGCTAGTATGAAGAAACATCTGACGCCTAATGGGGTTGGACACGCGGGAAATGGGAGTGAGCATAAAGATGAACACCATAGTAGAATTAAAAAGTAAGTAATTTCAGTAACTGTGCTATAATAATGACTGTAGTCTAACTTATTTGTCTAGAAATTCATACAATTGGGACAAAGAGCAATCAGCGGAATAAGGAACAATAGGTGGTAGTAAGGGTAGTGGGAGACGGAATTTTTGACAGATGGACTGAGATACCTATGCTTGTTGCGACGTGATATTTCTGTTATAAACAGGCTGATTCTTTACAAGCTTTTATTTAACTTGCAATGTAAATATTTGTTCGGGTGGAATCTTGCAACTAAATTTTAGACTACCTTATAACGGCGCGCGCATATGTTAGCAGAGTACCTATCACAAGCATCATTAGTGCTAATGCTGACAGATTTTGTCTTTACCAGCCTAGGCTTGAACATAGGCTCGCCACGTCTCAGCTAATAGCTGCTCCCACCCTCACATAGGCAATGGGCATATGTATATCGATCTCAAATAATGGAGAAGTTTCTACATATTATATTATTTTTAGATATGCT
The DNA here is from genome assembly GCA_947859395.1 of Eupithecia insigniata. Lineage (NCBI taxonomy): Eukaryota > Metazoa > Arthropoda > Insecta > Lepidoptera > Geometridae > Eupithecia > Eupithecia insigniata. Next base: position 10,320,516 of record OX401999.1, on the reverse strand, counting down.
GCTGATAACAGCAGCATTACTTGCAAAACAAAAGACCAAAAATATACCTATGTAAAACTAATCACGGTACAAACCTACCTAATCTTACCAAGCCCTTTTGTTGTTTATGTATGTGGGTGGTTGTAATAAAGTAATATTCTAACTATATTTCCAGATCGCCCAGTGCAAACCACCTTGAGATGCCACCGACGATCCCCATCCTGGTAACGACGTCAGCTCCTGAGCCGGCCTGACCTCTCCTCGAGCTGAACCCTCCAGCGACACAATGCAGGATGAAATCACACGTCAGATTCAATTGTAAAGAGAATATTGAGAGGGTATAGAGACATATAGAGCAAATACACAGACATATACTTAGAGGAAATTTAGAGACTCTTAAAGGAAATATACAGATGACGTGATTATGCTCGTAAGTAATCACTTTGCTGAGGATATCACTGAAAGTATTCTGCTGAACATGCCTCCCCTAACAAGGGAGGGTTTTGCAATAATCAATCACCGCTTAGTGGATACATAAGAGACAACATTGAATACCTACTTATTAAACATATTATCGAATCTTTGTATTTTAAAACTCTATATACTTTTTTAAGCGTCAACATTACTCAAATATCGATTCAAAATCTGATAGTGAGGTTAAGAGTTTGCTGTTTATTGAATTTAGCTAAATCAAGACAAAATAAATGTATAAATATTATAAGTAAACAAATTATAAATAGTGTGAATTCGTAGGTAGCATGTGAGATTATCATGGACCATTTTTAGAATATAATTATATAATATTACTTACGTATTGTATATATCATATCAACTTCGTTATGAGAAAAACCTCCATGATTCCAAAATGAACGAATAAGCCAGGATTTAGACCTACATATATAAATTTTGTTGTCCATATAATTTTGTATATTTGATAGAACTGTAGTATGATCGATTCATTGTTTTGTACTTTTAAATAATAGTCCTTTATAAATATAGTTGTAAGATATTCTTATATATAACAAGTAAAATTCGACATATAATCGACTACATCTCCTGCACATGATGTACCAGATATGGTTGTATTTAGACTACTATATGTATTTAGTTATTTATTAGTGAAATTAGTCAGTGGGGACAAGCTTGTAGCGTAACAAAATTGACAAAAAAGGCTTTAAAATCATAATAATGCAGTCCCTGTACTTTAAGTTATTATAAGGCTTTTTAGTAGTGAACCAATTTACATTATCATTATTCTTGACTTTAAAGGTGGATGATAATAGTTTAAAATGCTTAGCGTCTTGTTTCTATCAATAGTTAAACTAGAGATAGATAAGGGAAGGATATAAAATAAATATCGGTCGAATTTATTTCAAGTGGTTGATTTCTGGGCCAAAGGTCAACCGCAAAGAGATCAATGTAAAATATATTGGCATGTATTAGATGGGCTTTTAATTGGATGAAATCCAAATAAATTATTATAGTGCAAACGTATAAAGTACATGAGATCACACAACCACGATTGTGAATGTACTTACAAATATAGGAGTTAAGTTTTAGTATTTTGGAAGTTCATATTTAAAAACATTATTTCTCTATTGTACTACTACAACTACTATAAAACTACGGTAAAACTTTCTTAGCTTCTTCATTGTCGCAAATTATTTCCTGACTTATATAATTATAGTTTAAACTGTTATAGGTATGTCTATGCTGACCATATTTTTACTTACTTAATATTTATATAATTTTTCAATTTTCAAAATTCTAGCAAATTTTGTACAAATTGTCATTCGCTGTGAGTTCAAGGGCTAAAACGGCGCAGGCGCCGAATTTTTCGTGTATAGCCCATAGCATCTAATTGTCCTGATACTTAAATCAGAATAAATGATTTTTTATAAAAAGAACCAGTATTTCATTTCATAGATAGGTGCGCATTTAATTCAATTAGTACAAATTAGAATATTTTACATGTTTTACACAATTTATTAAGAAAATTAGTAATTCATATGGGTACCTATTTCGAAAAATATATGAAATAACAAAAACTGTTCTTAGAAGAGTTAACAAATATGGTACCTTATTTTTAACAAAACTTATTTCAACTTCCTACCTACAGATGGCACATCGTAAAAGGTACTTAATTAATTACCTATAAATATGCATGGTGATTATACTTATCATTCGACAGAAAGTAGGTTTTAATTTTTAATCCTGCAAAGCTGTTCTATCTTAATTACTCGTTAAGACAGATGACTTATACTTATATCTCAAAATAAATAATACCTAACAAGATAATAAAACGGGTGCCATTTCACCATCGTTGAAGTTAATTATTCTTACTTCTTTAACAGTTTTCAGTTTTTTCATCCAACGCATTTTAATTTGATGTTAGAGGTGAATCAGAGTCACGTTAACAATAACAGACAAATGCATTGATTCTTTTAAACGTGACTCTACTTGGAAAATTAGCTTACGAAGTTTATCTACTTTGTGTTGCAAAAGGCGCTAAGACTTCAACAAAATCGCTGGCACTTTGCTCTTACTCTTCTTCCTCTTGTTCGTCTCTTGATCCTCATCCTCACTAGAAGAAGTATTTTCCTCGGGAGCATTGAAGAAATCTGGAGGGTATTTGACGATAGATGGCCTGTTGGTGAGACTGGCTCTTCTGATCGCGTCTACTACTAGTCGGTCTGATATTCTGACCAGCGGGGAACAAGGAACGCCTTGAGAATTGAGTGATGTGCGTAGAATAACGTCGCTCTCTATCGGTGAGGTGCCGAGATAGCCTGAAAAAGATGAAAAGTTGTCGAACATTTCAAAAACGTTGTGTTTTGTGACTTTTTTATGTTGATTGGTGTTGGATCATTCAGTTTGACCGTCGTTGATCATCATTTTAATATATTACTGGCTGCTGCCCGTGCCTTTGTCCGCGTTTTATCGGGATAAAAATAGCCTATATGTTATTCCAGGTTCCAAACTATACCCATACCAAATTTCAGCCTAATCGGTTCAGTAGTTTTTGCGTGAAAGAGTAACAAATAAAATAGTTTTTCCATCCATAATTCCATCCTTACACATTTTGACATTTATAATACTAGTAGGATTTAAATTTTCAGCTTTTACTGCCCTTTTCTGGGTAAAGTTCTTATCTTTCACTTTGATGTTGAAGGCTTGTGAAGAATAGTTTTAATTATTTTTATTATTAATATTTTTTTCCATTTCATTAACTCATATCACCAAGTAATAAGTGCCTAGGCTTAAACATTAACAATAATATTAATATAGGAAGTAATAATACTCACAGGACATCACAATAGCATGTAAAGCGCAAAATACATTGCTTGGACAGTCACACACACATACAAAACGACAAGTTTCTTATGATTCTATTGTTATTTCTTTTAACATAAATAAATTCAGGAATTTATTGCAAATTGAAATTATACTTTGATTTAAATAGTTATGGACCACCATCTCACATCTTTATTTCTATTTTGTTTTACTTTGTATTAGGTACTCAAAGTCAACATCGTCATGTTTTCCAAATCTCTATATTGTTTTTGGCAAGTTGTTTACTCAGCAAATTGCTTTAATAACTCTTAATTATATATTTTTTATTGGTAATGGTCAAGCATTAGGCCTCATATAAGTGAAGATGTGGCCTAAGATGGAGGAGTCTTTCCCAGAAGGAAAGTATTCTCCTCCTTGAATTTGAAGACTCCACGATATATTATAGCAAGAAAACAGACGCAAGAAACTCATTCTACTCTTTGATCATGCTTATTATGAAAGTAGATCAGAATTTCATTTCCTTATCTGAATGACCTAGACATCGAAATGCAAGATAAAGTGGAACCCCAAAGGCAACATAAATCAAACACAAATCAACATCACAACATAAATATTCATTTAATATTTCATACATCATAAGGGAGACAGTCACATGGTAAATATAATAATTATTTATTATAAGGCATGTAAATACCCACGACTTTTGTAGAGATAGAAGTTATCAAATACAGGGTACGACGTAATAAAAAAGCGAAATGCAAAAAAACCTTACAACAAAAGTTGTCCCCTTGGGATCCAGAATCGCCCCTTTTCGGCATAGAAAACATATTACCTGGCACCTTATATAGTCAAATTAGGTAGGTATATCTTATTACTTTGATTCTACCTATGTATCTAAGTACAATATTTCAAGTAGGTTATTGTGTATAAATAAGATACAGAGCCCACATTTCACATAATATAACTGGGATATGTAAGTGCGATAGGGAATTATAAAAGATTAAAATTGTAATTAGTGGAAACCATATAATTATAACAAAGTTATATTTATCTCTGAAAACATTTTACCTGGCACCTTATATAGTCAAATTAGGGAGATATATCTTATTACTTTGATTCTACTTATGTATGTTGGTATAATATTTCAAGTAGGGTTTATTCTGTAAAAAGATACAGCAGCCTACATTTCTCATAATATACATACATATGTAACTGCGATATAAAATTATAAACGAATAAGATGGTAATTTGGAAACACCATATAATTATAACAAAGAAAAATCTCTTAACATAATGATTGCAACAGATCTAACAAATATAGTCTCATAAACCTAACTTATTATTTAATAAAATATTTTCAATATTTTTTTTCACGATAATGCTACACTAATATCATGACCACATTTGATGCAGATCACTTACGTTACGCCTAGATTACGTATACATTTACTCGTTAATAATAGCCTTAAACTAAGTAATAATCTTTAAAAAAATATGGAATGTTTGAACCATTTTTACAAAACTACACAACCATCAATTTTATACTAATTTGTTACATGATTTTGAGATTCTGCATTTTCTAAACCTGACTAGTGGAAACGTTTATTTATTTGGCTTGTTCCTAATTTATTATAGCTTAATAAACGGTTACCTACATCATTAATTAATGGATCTACGTCTAAATATTTGTTTCTGTTAAATAACCAGAGTTTTTCCCATGTTTTAGTGTGGCCGAAGGTATCAATGGTAAAAAAAATGCATTATGCATGCTATGCTCTACCAGCCTACGACTAACCTAAGCTTTTTCCATTCTTCATATTTATTCTCATTGATCAAAAACCTATATCTACTCGTATTTTATAAAGTAACAGTGAAATCTCCATCATCGTGTTCGGTTTTGGGTTCCGTGGTGGGTGCTCGCTCGGGGATCTTCAGCATCAGCTGCGGTTCTGGACTCTCTGCCATATCACAAGACATACACATTTACATATACAAGTAGACGTACACACAAAAAATATACTGAGATCCCTTCTCAGAGGATCAAACGAAGGATGTTTGAGGGTTCAAATAAAGATAAAAAAAACATATTCAGAAAAATTCACACAGTCTCATCTAGCCCCATGCTAAAAAAGGGAATATCTTCAAATTTAAACTATTTATTTCACTTTCCGATGTCAAGTTTTTCTTTTGAAAACCCGTAACTTCAAAAGAAAAACTATAAAAAATGCGATAAGATAATGAGCCTATACTTATAACCTTAAATTGAAATTGAGTGGCTCCGTTCAATGCAGATTGTAACCGAACCTCCCCCACTTCGTAAGATTCTCTAAGAATATCATATCTATTTACAGTATGCTAGTTAGCTACTAGACGATTTATGCTTCAAAAGCAAGTCCATTGCAGAACATGTATTTTCTTTTTATATATCTTTATACAATTGAAAACTTTATCTAAGAAATAAACCATTTAACGACCACCGATGTAGCGCGGCGGACGAAGGTCCCCCTGCGACGCAGGAGCTTGCGGGTTCGATTCCCGCCTTGGGATAAATATTTGTCTCGAGTATTATGGTAATATTCTACGTATAATAAAAAAATGTCTATCTATGGGATATATTGTATTAAGTATGTATCAGTCATCTAGTACCCATAACATAAGCTCTGCTTAGCTTGGGGCTAGATGATACTGTGTGGCAATCCACACAGTATCATCTAGCCCCAAGCTAAGCAGGACAATTCCTGCATTGTTATTATTATAATAGTTCAATGATAATTTCAGATCACGGCACCTCTTCAGACTTTCCATTGATGTCATAAGATAAAAATACTGTTCCAATTTCACTAAGAGGGATTTTACAATGTCATATCTTCAGTGATGATAATCCAGCTGTCTTATAAGGTCACACTTGCTATCTTCTGATAAGGCATATCAATCATTATACACACATTACCACTTGATCTATCCGTGTGACAATGTAGATAAAGGAAATAATGCCAATAAAATGATTTTAATTACCTTGATAATGAAGGCAGAATATTAGGAACTTGATCATAGATATACATAAATGAGAGAAATATGTTAAGCTTACACATACAATACACATCGTTATAAGAAAACAAAGTACATATTTTTCTCTATACATAAAACAAATTAGTATTAGTTACACCATACATATGAATTTATAACTCAGAAACGGCTGCATAAATTGATCTTTGATTTGTCTCCGCCCCGAATAGATATAAAAAAATTCGAAAAATTTAAAAGCTTTTTTTTTACCGTTTATGTATGAGGCAAAAATGTTTAAAAATGTTTTTCGTATAGAAAGCTATCTCTAATTCTAATAACGCCAAGCCAAGTCATCTAGTTAATATCATCAGAATACTACAACGCTTGCTTTCTTCTCAACTTTCAAATCAAAATCAAACTACCTAATAATAAATAAATAATGCTGGATAATCTACACAGCATCATCAACCCCAAGCTAAGCAGAGCTTGTGTTATGGGTACTAGATGACTGATATACATAATACAATATATTATTATTACATAGATAGATTTTTTATTATACCTACGGGTGTTCCAGGTCCGAACCCCAGACAAATATTCGCAGATCGTACAAAAATTCGTTCCAAGGCGGGTATGGAACCCGCAACGTTCTGCGTCGGAGGCGAACCTTCGTCCGCTACTCCACACCTGTCGTCATCGCCGAATGTTGGCAAAGTTATTTTAATGAATGGTTCAAAACTTCATTAAACTAGTTCTATGGATTTGAATGATTATTTAAAATCGTTATTGAATGAAAATTTTTAAGTTTTACGTATTTCATTATGTACTAAAGCTTGGGGATCTTCGTATCATTGAACCGGACAATGCTTCAAGTTATTTATTGTTCTTAACACGGTCTTGAAACAAATGTATCCTGCTTTAAAGGGGGAAACCAAATTGGCAAAATGGTACATCCTGTATTTTCAATAACCGACTAATAGACTTTAGTTTCACGATTTTTAAACGAGTCTTTTTGTGTTTACTTAGTTCATTATATTTTATAGTACTAAGGAAAAGTTTTCACCAAGGTGTAACTATATATGTATATAATACTTAACCCCACCTATGCCTAAACCTAGTAATTTTCAGTTATTTTGTATAAAATTTACATCATCATCAGCCTATACACGTCCACTGCTGGACATAGGCCTCCCCCGTACGACGCCAGAAATAGCGGTCCTGAGCCGCCTCCATCCATCGACTCCCTGCGACCGCTACGATGTCGTCGGTCCATCCGAGTGGATGGTCTCCCATGTAGGGAAAAAAATTATTATATATATTTTATTAACGTGTCTCTATAGAAATACGTTTTGGTAAAGCTTGTCACAATCATTTATTTTGCTAGAGCATTTTATTCACATTGTAGTTTATCTCATAACAAGGTACCTTACTTGAAGTATTTTGAGACTTTTTTGAATCTACCTACATTTTATTAATATTTAAAAAACATTATATTTGTGTCTTTTTTATCTAGCTACTTTATACGGATAATTAAAGAAAATATTTGGCATAACTGGTAGAACTGCGTATAATTATTAAATTTACCTAAATCATTTTAGTTCGGCGTCTCTATGTCGTATCCAACCGATAGAAAACAATTTCCACATCTATGTTATTTGCAAGGCTAGATATTTATTTACTAGATAATTCTACATCGCTACTGTTAACACTTCATGGGTAAGTAAGTAAGTATATTGTAAATACATATATCTGTGACACGCTTCACAACATCTCGAGATTGTGTTCTAACAGGGTATGAATAATAACTTTATGATAATGGCAAATATTATATTGGTAGTGTATATTGTCTTTGTGTACCTACGTGTTAACAAGTACTAGACTATATTTAGTGCATATACAGGTCTGACTTTGAATGTTAACATCAACATCACTATAATATTTTCCAGGTGTTCTGGTTATTTTCTATGTATACAAAAATATCTACTATGAAGTGTGGTGTATATTAACAGTTAGCTAGTACCCTTAGCACAAGCTATGCTCAGCTTGGGGGCTGGATGATGCTGTGTGAATTGTCCATCATTATTTATTTATTTATCAAACGACTTCGAAAACAGCATAATTTTCTAAATTCGGCTGTAGTATGTATGTTTTTTATTTATTTTCACTCATTTCAATTATAATATCATTAAAATTGGGACATACAGAAACGAATCCTATAGTGTTTTTATATAAATTTTATCCCCGATGGAATACTATTTATCCCACAAAATTTAACGTTATTTTAAGGACATTCAAATTCGTTTAGTATTCGTAAAAAGCATCAAATTATGCCTTAGTCTGATGCACTGAACATTCATACAAAATTATTATACGTATAAAAGATTGGATGAGTATTTAATAAACAAAACTAAAAATATTCCAGCCAAACAATGTGACTTTCTCATTTATAATATAAGTAAAGTAGGATAAATAGGTCAAATGCACCAATCAGTTCTTGCAATAAATTAGCATTTATCAAACAGAGAAATATCATGACATTTCAGTTTATTAACCCTAGATAATAAACTATAAATAATAAAATTTTAGTGTACCTTTCACTTTTGCACTAATAGGGCTATTTTGTTTATTCGAGACGCTTTTGTTTAGTCTAGAATTGAATTCCTTTGTTTATTCAGTCTATTTTTTACTCAGTCTATACGTTTTTTTAAAATTCTTCCTAAACTTACAGATTCCTAGGTACAAAACTAAGCTACACAATCTCAGGAAATACTTATAAGATAAGTTATTGTCAATATTTGAAGACACTAACAAGACTCTAGCTCTCGTACGTAAAACGAATCTCTACAAAAGGTGTCCTGAACACTTTTTGAGTCGTCTTTGTAATAAAAAATCCTAACACAATGAATGCGTACCTAGGTTATAGGAACTGACAACCCCTACAATTAATATTTTGTTTATGAAAACTTTCACGTGTTAAATCAAGCACAGAATTACAAACCATTAAAAACATTTCGGACATAAATCCAACCGCAACCAAAAGGCTTAGCATTGAAAAGAGACTCACCGAGGGATCTACGATCGCCTTGACTACCGTAGAACTCGTCCAGCTCCTTGGCGGAACAAAGCGGCGTATCCACTTGCGACGTCTCATCGAACTTCGAGTAATCCACCTCATAACCCTGTCTCTCCCGATTGTACGTCACAAGTTGCAAAAACCTATGACCCCACATTATCTCACTAGACGTGTAGCTCGACCGCGCTTGCGTCGTTTGACCCGTAGATTCTATTGTTCCCTCCAAAATCACAACTATTTCGAACTTTTCTTGTAAAACATCAGCGGCGGAAACGCCGTAGAACGGACTCTCTGCGTTTATTCGATGCACCATCGTAATCGGCCAAATAAAGAATAGGTTACTATCACATCCATCCGCGTGTAGATCTAATTCCGTCTGGTAGTGGGACAGTAGCTCCCCTTCTTTCGTCGTTCTAGATCGTATCAACTGAGCTCTCACGCTGGCTCCGATTATGTGCGATTTCCGCAAATCGCCCACGCGGAACATGAGGCACAGCTCGCCGTCTCTCTGGCACACCACCGCGTGCTTCGAGAACAACAACGTCTGCGTCCTGTGCTTTGGACGCGTCATCTTAGCGAAAACAATCCCGACCATGAACGCTTGAATCATTACACCCACGATACTTTGCAAGCACATTATAAATATTGCCTCCGGACACTCTTCTGTGGTCGTACGCGATCCGTAACCGATCGTATGCTGCGTTTCGATACTGAATAGGAAGCACGATGTGAAGTCGAATATATTGAATACACACGGTTTCCAGTTTGAAGATTCTTGCAACGCTGGCAGGTGGTCGAGCTCTAAATCTCCGTGAGTGAACGCGATCAGCCACCAGATGAGGGCGAATCCGAGCCAAGAAAGGATGAAGGAGAGGGTGAAAGCGAGCAGGGTCCATCGCCATTGAGCGTCGACGAGCGTCGTGAACATATCCTGGAGGAACCGCAGCCTCCGTTGGGAGATTTTTGACTTGAGTATATTGCACTCTCCATTTTTGAATACGGCGCGGCGTCTCGTCCTCCGCGTGACTCCGTGTCTGTGCGAGCGACTCCTGCAACCAAAATCAAGCGCATTACGATACACTTCTCACTACATCGAACAGATGGGTGACTTTATCTATGCTCCGTGAATGTCTAGTTCACAATGCGGCCTTCGTTACTGTTAATGTCGGTAAACGTCGGCTAATAGCTTTCTAATGTAAATGATTTGCAACAATTACAACGTTTAACATGAAGGGATCGAGCGTAAACGGACAAAAGCGGTACAGTACGGTTGGGATTCGGTCGGTGAGAGGGGCGGTCGGTCGCACCTCTTGCTGCCAGTAGGGTAGTAGACTCCGGGGGAGAGGTTTCCGTTTGCAGGGACTGTCTTGATTTTGAGCCACTCGTCGGGTAGGAGCTGGCTCTCTTCGCGACAGGCGGGAGACTCCGGGTCCATAGTGGCGTGCATCGTGCGGCGCGCGTCTCACCCACGGCGGTGCGGCGCTGTCTGCGCGACTGCGACCATCCCTCGATCTCTCGGCTCCTGAAGCATCGCGCGCGATAATGCCTCGGTCACGACTGGCTCTCTCATGCCCGCAGACTATGACGACGCGCTAAATATTGTATAATTGTATCGCGAGATTCTATATCACAAATTATCAGTTACGGAAAACACATTTCAGTTAGTGCCTGTCGACCGGTACAGGGGTGATCTTTCATGAGTCCTAACAGATAAGAACTAGAATAGAACGTTATTATTGCAAAATTATATCCATAGCAAGTTTTGCTTTAGGTCAAAGCCAAATACTATATAATTTGACCTGTGCTACTATGAAAAAATTTGTTAAAAACTGTATAAAAATGGTTGTGTTTAAACATTTTGATAGCTCTATTTTTATATGGATTTTCAATTACCATACACAATTAACTTTCTCGACGATGACGATGATTTGAAATCAAACGAGTTAATTTAACTCAAATTTGATGCAAAATGCAGGATAGCTGAGCTTTCAAGGTGTAGGCAACCTTTGAATATCCCCATCGACTTACAACCTTATTGTAAGTCGATGCTCATCCCAAATTTAACCAATACAAATTAAGTTTCTTTGGTTCTGTAAAATTTCGAATAAAATTCAAAACAAAATTAATTTTTGTCAAAACAAATAAACATCAAAATTATTATAAGAATCCAAGACGATCTTTATTTTCGTAGCGTTCGCTACGCGCGTAGCAGTTTGCTACGAATATGTTAAAACCATTTTTTGTCGCTAGAACTTTATAGGGGGCGTGGCACTCAAAATAAGAAAAAATAACACCATTTATACGGAAAAGCACCATTTCATTAAAATAGCTAATTTGACAGTTCGCGAATTGGTCTAATGTGAATCTTTTCTTGCTAATTTGTACTTCTCGATCATTTATCTGAAGGTCGAATAAGGCTCTAAAACTAAATTGGGTGCTTATTATAATGTACTTACATACAAACAAACAAATTATTTCATTGGTGAAGGAACAGATCGTCATTGTTTATTACTTATATAACTGAATTGATAGCAAGAGCGAATATATAATAAATTAATTAATAAAAAAAATTATAAAACGTAACAGGTTTGTAAGTAGTAAGCATAAGAGATGTTTAATTGTAACAGTGCATAGCTGCGCTCCTGGCACATACCTCTTGCTAAATTAAAAAATCTTATGAAAATATTAGATTCTCCTATCTGTGAGCTTTGTGGAGTTATAGAAGATGTACACCATCTTCTGACTGAGTATTTTCGGAGTCAGACTTTAAGATCACATATGCTAACGCACTTTGATTTTAATTTCATAAATATTGGCATCTTCAAAGTATCTTAGTTACCCTTTGCCGCACTTTGCGCTGCAGCCAGGATTTTGTATAAAATGGTGTATGATATTTTATAAGATAACAGATTTAATGTACTAACAGGGCTGACATAGTCAGTGTTTGGTTAAAAGCCCTTTAAAACATAAGATTTAAGAAATAAATAATAAATAAGTAACATGAACAAATGAAAAGCGACCGGCAAATAATATCAAATAACAATTGACACGCGTCGTTATCGGTCAAAAGTTTTAATTTGTCTTTTCATTTGAATACTTTTTTTTTATAACAATCAGGCTAGATTTTTGACAGCAAAACAAGATTATTTTTTAACCTAAAATAGGTTAATAATTTTTTCATTTTTTTTTTCATGCAGGTGTAAATAAACTCCAAGCAACATTCGCAATTGTCAAGTTTCTGGACACTGCTTAATGTTTTCGCTCCTAGAAATGCAATTAACTTGTGGTATGTTTATGTTGATACAGATAAAATTTGTTATTTTCAGTAAGCCAATTATCACCACACCTCCAAGTAAATATCACGATCAAATATATTGATCCTGCAAATACGCGACACTTCGTGATTTTGGAATCAGCACATCGGGTGACATTATGTCGTATGTTTTTCTAATGTTTCCGTTTCCACGTCATATTTCTAAGTGTTATTATTTATTTTTAAACTGTTAGTAGAGAGGTCGTGTTGGTGTTTTGGACCTGCTTTTCAAGCTTAACGTTTTAGATTTATTAGGCATTTCTATTTAAATGTAGTCTTCAACGCAAAAAAAAGGAATTAAAAGTGTACATCTATGAGTCTGATTTTGGCGTCGCTCTCAAACGAATGAACCAAGTTTTTATTCTTTTTTGTTTTTGACTTAATCAGGGGTGTTGTGTTGTGTTGTGTTACTATAAACTGTTACTATAAACTAATGGAAATCAGCGTAGCCGTTGTGTTATGATTGTTTTCATCTGTGTTCTATAATAATATTTTTTTGTGTATTATTGTCAAGTGCCTTTTTGTAAAATTAGGTATTATCGTTAGCTATGCATCGTAATAATTAAAATTTTGGCATATAAAGAATTTCTTACATTTGTTATACGAGTCTGAGATTATACTGTCAATATTAAGCTAAAACGACTAATAAAAGCCTTTATTTTATGATCATAAAAATGATTAAAGCAAATGATGTAACAATATACAAACGTAATCAAAGATACCGCTAGCCGTGGGGTCGCGGCGTACGAATATCGACCCCTCCAACTCAACCCGTGGATATCGTAAAAGCCGACTAAGGGAACCTACCAGAGGAAGGGCAGCAGCTTCCTTCTGAGTATTTTTAAACACCAACACTGCGATCACCAATCCGCCTGCCAAGCGTGGTGATTATGGCGAATCCCCCCCTACATGGGAGACCATCCACTCGATGGACCGACGACATCGTAGCGGTCGCAGGAAGTCGATGGATGGAGGCGGCTCAGGACCGCTATTTGTGGCGTCGTACGGGGGAGGCCTATGTCCAGCAGTGGACGTGTATGGGCTGATGATGATGATGATGATGATGAATCAAAGATACAGACTTAACATTTCAGATGCTTAGTCGTAAAATACAAAAACATCTTGGAAGCTTTGTTACTTTGAATTTTTCACTAATATCACCACAACGAAAACTACCTTTTCCTAGTGACGAGGCCAATTTTGGCTCTTACCTATATCTTGTTTCTTTAAATTAGTTACTTCAGAACCTTCCGTACTTGTAGATAGCGGTAAAAGTAATTCATATCCATATTCAAATTGCGATTTAAAACTCGCAGCCTAAGTCTTTAGGTATTTTACCTGCGAGGCTATGTTTTTCGAGTGTTTCTATTTGGTTCGCGGATAGTCTTTATAACCTCTAAGGCAAGATGAAACGAATTTGATAAATCAGGCATTAGAATACTCGTTCAGTCTCTTATAAAGTGCTTAGCCACACTCTGTAGGCCTATGTCCTCTCATTTCACGAAAAAAGTGTAAAAGCTAGGGCTGAGTCAGGCTTTTTAAAGTTTTCAATTAACGATGGTATCGACAAATAAGATTGAAAAAATGAAGTAGTACTAAATGGAGAGCAAACAATGCAAGAAGCAATCAGATCGACAATCGATGCGCATTCCAGAAATGTAGGTCGCTCCTCAGCAAAAGATTATAAGAATGCTTAGTATTTAGTAGGAACTTTACTAGAGATCTTGCAGCACTTAGTTGACCTCTGAGGTAAAGAGAAGTTGTGAACAGAAAAGATCAAACATAAATCTGAATGTAAAACACACCGTGGGCATCCCTATCTCTCTGTTTTTGTGAAACTGTCCTTTAGAGAATCTGCTTTTTTGAGAAACTATCTTTATTGTGAACCAACCATATTAGATCTTTTAAATATATATTTTCTGAGGTCTAGGCTTATCTGCTACAACAGAACTTTAAACTTCAAAAATCATTAAAGAAGTGGACCAAAAAGTAGTCCAACAACAAGACACTTTGACGAATTAATTGTGAATGTAGGCGGGTTAACTACGAACCTAGTTTGTGTTAGAAGAACACCAACGTTTCATCCCTTAACGAGTGTGCGCCGTGACGCTGAACGAGCGCGAAGCAAACCGCACTCACCCTGATAAAGTCCCTCGTTAAGGGATGAAATGTTGGTCTTCTTCCAACACAAACTAGGTTCGTAGTTAACCCGCTTACATTCACAATGAATAACTTGTTCATTAGCTACTTTCTATAATCCTTTCTAATCTACTAGCTAGTCTATCGAATACAAGCCCATAAAGGCTAGTATCGACAGGCCGGCATCGGAAGGTCCGCGCTATGCGCACCAGACGGTTTTTTTGAGCGTAATGCCGGATGGTGCGGCCACTGTATCAACTGGATTGCCGACCATTTTTACAAACGATTAATGACGTCATCGGTACTAAACGGATCGCAGACATTGCCCACAGTAGTATGTTTCCGCTCCATGCGGTGCGGATCAGTGGACACACTTATATGGCAAACCATACAAGGATACTAAAATCCGTTTGATGCGGTAAGTGCGGAACTTTCGATGCAGCCTGTCGACGCTAGCCTTAGACTCACTCTCCATGCGAGTTTAAGATCTCGCTAGGCAGTTTTTTTTAAATTCAAAACGAAGCCAAGATCGTTATCAGGAATGCCAAGTGTCAACTCGTGGAAAGGTTCTAAGAGATGATTAATCAAGATTACGTTCCTATCGTTGTTTGCAGATTTTTCACGGCTTTAACTAGATTAACTGGATCTCCTCGCATCAAACTGTTTGCTCTATTGAGCACTTTGGATGTGCCAATGTCATTTTTAACTGCGCTCGCGACCGTAATCATAAGCAATGAAAAAGTGGATAGGCATAAGGCAGTGGAAAATATGTTAACTTTTTGGAGCATTAAATTTAAAAACCTTGAGTAAATAGGTATAAAGTATAGCTTAGTGACATGTGCTTTTCCCGAAAGTGGAAAGTTTCCCATAGTATTTTCGATTAATTAGTCTGTGAGGTATTTATTGATATGGATGGGCTTTAGATTTATTTTTTACCATCTGTACTATTATCTGAAATTATAAATCACTTAACATAAGGTATTATTTAACCCTTTGCAACACGCTAATTAAATAGACCAAAAAAAAATGAATTTTCACGTAATTTTATAGTTCTAAATTTTATGCGTTTACTGCTCTATTATATAATCATGTTGTGTATGCATGTTTTGGATCACAATCTAGTCTATGAACCTTAGTTATAATTTTTCTATTTAATATTGATGATACGATTGTTTTCTGTTTTGCATATCAATAAATAAATAAATGTAGCGCTCGGCTCCCGTTTCTGAATACTTATATCGGGAATCCTACTTCCTACTAATATTATAAATATCAAAGTTTGTAAGGATGGATGTATGGATGGATATTTGTTACTCTTTCACGCAAAAACCACTGAACCGATTAGGCTCCAATTTAGTATGGGTATAGTTTGGGACCTCAATAACATATAGGCTATTTTTTATCCCGATAAAACGCGGGCGAAGGCGCAGGCAGCAGCTAGTAACTAATAAATTTTATCAATATTCCCATCGGTAGGTACCCCCCAGTTTTCAGTCAGTTTATCATTTTGAATCGGGCGTTTTGATAATTACCTCTATATCTATACAGGCTTACTGGCACTGCGTGAACTGCAGGTTCTGTCCAGCATCACATCATAAATACGTTTGTGAAGACGCAAGGTTTCATCGTTCTCCAATTCTCCATTAAATAATAGTTCTATAGAGGGATTTTTTTGAAACTAAACTTAAAAACAGTTCAAGCTTAAATTACCAGTAAGAGGTCTTTAGCAATTCCTTGGGTTCCGGACAAACGTGTTTATTCATTTTGTATCAGAGTAGATTTACAAATATGGCGTGTTTTAAAAAACGATAAACCGACTTATTTTTACACTTATTTTAAGTTTTGCGGGATAAATACTAATTTCCTGAGGATAAAAATTTGTGGGACCACCCCGGGATCATTTTCTATACAACAGTGAAAGAATTTTCAAAATCGGTCCATAATTGGCGAAGATATCACGTAACATACATATGTATGTATATACACAAAAAAACATACAGACGAATTGAGAACCTCCTCCTTTTGAAGTCGGTTAAAAAAAAGGATTAAAACCTGGCGTCTTCAAGAACGTGGTCGTGATGATGGATAGTACACACAGTGTAAGTGAATTAACCCTGTATATCATAAACAAACTTCCCACTCATACGACATTCCATTACAAATCATGCAAAGGAACAGAGCAGTTATCAAAAGAATGTAGAGTAGGTATTATTTTTACAATCTCTCGTTAACTGCTCAATTGTCCACTCATATTCGCCGTCCGTTAAACCCTCTCGGTCAGACATTATGTACCTTGTCACTGTGAGTTATGAGTGTATTAAATAAAAGTGGAACAAACTTCGTCAACACTGATAGTGTCTTCCTTTATCACTTCACTATTTGCGTCTACGGCGCATTTTCTTTGAATTATTTTACCGCTTTTCCATTTTCAAATTCACCACACACAAAATTGATAATTGAAACTTATTAGAACTCAAACTATTTCGATTTACAAACCAGCACGCGAAACGAGAGCGATTATCAAATTTTTTAAATATCGATTCTATTTTAACTGTTTATAGCACTGGCAGTAATAATGCGAATAACGCACATTTTTCACAACTAGGTATTTTGATAAGTAAAATTTTATCTTAGTACCTAGGTATTTTACACAGATTAGATACGACACCTCAAGGATATGATTCACAATACTACTACAACGAACAAAAAGGTTGGTTTAATTTAAGGTATTTCTAGAAGACTTGTGTTTTGTGAGTGAATTGAATTATTAAAGAAAAACCTTATTTTTTTAACAGTACTAAAATAATTCAATCTTGCTCTGATCTTATCAACTTATGTAAATATAATCAGCCTACTTGATTCAACTGCTGGACAAAGAAAGACTTTCTACCCTATAGCATTGATATCTTCCATCTAGTATTGATTTTCTCTATATTAATTAATTGTACATTTAAATTACCTGCAAGTATCCTGCCGGTAGACCGTGCTCTGTCCTATCGAGCTGCTGTAAGTGGGTATCCTGTGAAGACTACCCGATGGATGTATTTGTGGCGCCTTGAGGAAGCTAGTGTTGTACCCTAGCATTGGACTCTCCACGACAGAGCTGTCGAACGCACAGCTTGTCTCATCTGTCTCTTCTTCTATGACGCCGGGCCTGGGAAGAATTATTTGAATTTAGAAAAAGTTTGGTTCTTCCTGCTTTCTTTTGTTTTGGTTTGGTCATGGTGGCAAAATGATAAGGTTATTTTAGAGATTGATAGTTATTTATCCCATGATATTCTCCGTACACTAAATCGGCGGCCTTATCGCATTAAGCGATTTCAATGCCTTAGTATAAGTTTAATAATTTACCTACTGAATGTTTTTTTTTTAAATAAACGATTACCTATCTTTAAGAGATTTAGTCTTATTCAACATTTAGTAACAAACATTAAACTTGTTATTTGATTTGATTTTATTGTTACTTCATTCAAATAAGTACTTTAATTATTTTGTGCTGATTGTATGAACGTCACAATATAAATAAAAAAATTACTGAAAATAGGCAGAACTAAATCAAACATATGTTATCGAGCCAAAATTTGCAAAAATATAACTCTTCCCACAACTCTACCTTTTCGTTTTTTAATATTTACTGAATAATTATGAATTCTTAGTACCAAGATTTGGAAATTCTCGATAAACCATGACCGACATAGTAGCGGCCGCAGTGAGCCGTTGGATGGAGGCAGCTCAGGACCGCTATTAGTGGCGTCGTTTGGAGGAGGCCTATAACACCAGTGAACTTATACGGGCTGATGATGATGATAAAACAAATCACAGGCATTAACGGAATTGTCTAAAACAGACGGCGAAGACCTATGATGATGGTGATGAGTGCCTATTAAGTAATTCATGTATATTATAATTGAAAACTTATGTGGCGCGGCGGGTGAAGGTCGCAGAAGGTTGTGGGTTCGATTTCCGCCTTGCAAATGTTTGTTCGATCTGCAAATATTTATTTATGGTGTTCTGGGTATTTTCTATGTATACCAAAAAATATCTATCTGTGTAATATATTGTTTTAAGTATATCATCTAGTACCCATAACACAAGCTCTGTTTAGCTTTGGGCTAGATGATGCTGTGTGAATTGTCCAGCATTATTTATTTATTTTTTAATTTACATACTAGTACAAAACTACTGGTAGTATTGCATTGATAGTACTACATTAATAACAATGTAATATGTAAAATTATACATATTTTCTGTGAATAAATGATTTGATTCTATAGGTATATTTATACCTGTAAAATATCTTCCCAGCTGAAAGCCTAGGCTTGTCCTTGCGGTTCTCATCATCGGACGTCTCCACGCTTTGCATCTCGTACGAAGACGACGGTTCCATGACGTCACGAGCTGGTGACGTTTTGTTTGAACTCTGTCATAGTGTATCTGGGATCCTTGTGCATCGTGTTCTGCAAAAGTGAAGAATGGAGATTTTGACAGTAATTAAATCAGAAGGACTATTAAGAGGGAATAAAATTAAACAAATGCATTATGTACCTAGCTAATTGACATAACAAAATTATTAAATGAACCACAGAGATCTAAATAAACCTAAGATACACAAATACTGAGGATCTGATCTTCACGAAAAGGAGGTTCTGAAGGCACATATTATATTTACCTATGTAAGTTAGAGAAAATTCCCGGATCCAACCTAGGGGCTTCTATATTCTGTAAGATCTAGAGAGATTTCACGAAAAGCTTTGAAATTTTTCTAAAAATTAAAAAAAAAACAAGAAATGCATCTGTCATATTGTTCTTAATTGCTCCCGTACAAACTCTACTCTAAACTGTTCCCCTATTATGAGTTATGACGAAACATTAATTTGCCATGTCAGTAGGTAACCCAGGTCATTACGAACAAGAGCACGGTCAAGCGAGGAGAATTGATTAGTGCATATGCATCATTGCACAGTAGCTCCACCTATCAGTAAGGTTTTCAAACTTTACAGTTTAGTGTTTTGATTTTATTTGTAGATTTTTCCGTTGATTTGGTTTTTTTTTTATGTGCTACATAATGATGTATTGATACATACATTTTGATTTTGATATAGGAATGTACTGTTAGAAGCAATTCGGTTCAAAACAAAAACAAAGTTGTAACGGCGCTAGCGACCTCTAGTTGCGAGTAGTTGAACTTGTCATATTTCAAGTTCAGGGTTTCAACGTAATAAATAGGTAGTGAATTTTATCATTAGCAAGTAAGTATTGACACATAAAGACCTACTTGAAATCACAAAGACACAAGTTGTTCAAATTAGCAATGACCTGGTTTTTCAAGTGTTTCTTAGAAATCCCTGGTTTCTATTTCTATGAGACTACATAATACTAAGAGCATCGTTTATGCTACATAGATATAAAACGCGACGGGTCACTTTACTTGACTGGGAAGTGGTACGTTGGAAGGGCCTTAGGGACTAATAAAAGACTGGCGCTAGGAGAGAAGCATTTTACTGGCACTAAGAGGAAAATTAATAAATAGTATATACCGCTATTTGTGGCGTAGTATGGGGGAGGCCTATGTCCAGTAGTGGACGTTTATGGGCTGATATGATATGATGAAGAGGAATTTTAGGAAACGCATATCATCTAAAATATTAAACATGCTCTTTTCTCATTTCCACTAGATCTGTGCTATTGTTTTGTTTTTCTAATTTTATTTATTTTCGAATCTGTCCTATAAGAGGACAGAAAGGAAAAAACTGGATTTGTCTAACTCCAAATCTAATAACAAGTAACAAAGGATACAATTAAAAATAAAATGTCGTAGAGCGTCTACGAATTTTTGTAGATCGTCTACGAAAATATGTCTTACATTTATTTCTACAATTTATTTGGGAAACATATACATACATAGTTATTATGAACTAAAAAAAATATAATTAACTAACACAAAGTCTTCACCATTAGATGCAACGCTTCAACTGCCTCACAATAGCCCCGCTGCCTTTTTTTTCTTATAATAACGTTAATCAAAGTAATTTTCAAAATCCAATGTGCAGTTTATGATACCTATCATAAGCTTTTTTTAATGCCCATAAAATAGTTTTCTTATATGCAGAATAGCGAAGTTGCTCTTGGTGGCCACCGATTTCTGTTTTCGATTCTCTGACAAAACTATACGAAACTAAACTATTTTAGAGGCATTAAAAAAGCCTAGGTTGGTAGGTAGGTATTACAAACTCTACATTGCATATTTGAATTAGAAGTAAAAATAGGTAGTGGCGCTAGTATGCATACAACCACCTTAAATTAAAAAAAAAAACTTTAGTATCTACATAATTTGTAAGAAATAGAGCTTAAATGGTATGTAGTTAAATGACGAACATCGTCTTTAATGTACATATGTATGTACATTCTACGGAATTCTAAAACGAGGTATTTTATCCACTTTTATCCAATCTTCTAGTCGTTGCACTCATTAGGATGTAGTCGATCTCCATACTTTAGCGCATTTACGCCCCGACGGACGTTTTTATCCTTCCTCCCACTTCAGTGCGGAAAACTAAGAAATAAACGCTATTCCGCATTCATAAAAATTAACTTCATAAAATGATGCGGAGGATGTTATA
Source organism: Eupithecia insigniata (assembly GCA_947859395.1). Lineage (NCBI taxonomy): Eukaryota > Metazoa > Arthropoda > Insecta > Lepidoptera > Geometridae > Eupithecia > Eupithecia insigniata. Next base: position 10,299,092 of record OX401999.1, on the reverse strand, counting down.
TCTCTCTGCTTAAATGACTTTAACTGAGACGGCTAAGAAAGGGATGTCCTGGATAATGACGAAACTGGTCAAAGTTTGAATTATCAAGCGAAAAGATAGACATAAAGTTGAAACAGCTAAATAAAAATTTGGGGTTGTCATAGCGATCTAGACCATAATGAATGAATTTAGGCCATAATGAAGAGCGATCGGTAACAATAAATTGGGAACACGAAGGGACGTCATAAATAAGTAAGTATTTTATTACTCAACAGCCCAAAAAGGAGAGTTAGTACCTAATATTTTCAGTATTCATATACAGGATGTCCCATAATGAGTGGGTAACCTTAAAGATGCTTGTGCAAGAGGGCAAGGCCAATCATACACAAAAATCAAAAAAGTCCACCTGTTTACGAGTTATGGTACCCTAAATACTGAAAATATTAGGTACTAACTCTCCTTTTTGGGGTGTCGAGTAATAAAATACTTTCTTATTTATGATGTTACATAACTGGTAAATAGGTGGACTTTTAAAAAAAAGCTGTCATACATGATAGATCATAGTGATAGATGAGGGCTTTGTAGCGTGGAAATCTTGTCTATGGGAGTGCCCTATCGTAAAGTTGATTATCGAAAACTCGAATAAAACAACATTTTGTAAAAATGACTCCTAGCTAAATCGATTTATCGCCCTCGAAAACCCCTGTATACAAAATTTCATGAAAATCGTTGGAGCCGTTTCCGAGATTCAGATTATATATATGTATATGTATACAAGAATTGCTCGCTCGTAAAGGTATAAGATTTAGTAAAACTAGCTGATTTCTAGTTATATATGTATGTGTCACTATTTGTAATCTGCGAATCAGCTGTACCCAGGTAGGTATAAACTTACATACCTGTATACGAAGGTCGATGACAATTGTCGCTTTTGTCTAGTAATTAATCAGTTTGTGACCATATTCCAATGTTTTTAAGGCTGTTATTACATTCATCAGCTCTGTTTGTGACTAGCAAAGTGTGAAGTTCGAGAAACGGTGGTTTTATACAAAGTATGAACGGGTACTAATGTAGAGTCAATGTAGAGTAATTTGCATATGTAAACAAATAGCAGTAATTTTTAATTTTTGGCAACCCTGGCAAATCTTAATGTTCAGAAATTTGTCTAAAAATACAGTTTCAATACCGTTATTTTGAATGCTTGAAAATTTGCTTTCCAGGATAGCAAACTTTCTAGAGATCACATGAATTTCGAATAAGGGGTATGTTATCTACTTGATCATATACGTAGAAACAGTATTACGTCTTTATTATTAAATAAAAACAATCAAATAATAGTAAAACAAATTAGGACTACTATTTACAATTGATTTTGAACTAGTCCATATCAATACCAGTCGGAAGCGTCCCCAAGAATATGGCCGCATTGCCCCGCTGTATGGCAATACTGATGCGCTGCGCCAGATACTCAACAGCTCTCGGGTCACGCGTCGCTTCGACCAGACGCTCAGATAATTTGTTAAAAACCCGGAGAGCCTCGATACCCCACGGAACTAGGGTCTCGACTGCAAGAGGAGGAAATGCAGATACAGTTGATCTTGTCAACATCAATTGGGAAAGAGAAAGAACCAAAGATCTTAGTAGCCTACATTGGAAAGAAATATTTGACAAGAGATAATTGATTAGTAAATCAGAGTTCGAACAGCTGACTGTTGAGTGTTGAGTAAACTACTAGGCAAGGGGGTTTATCAGATTCGAAGTTATTATTTTCCACGTAACCTTCAAACTGCCAGTAATTTAATTCAGATCTGTACGATAAGATAAATTCAAGTCACCTGCAATTAATAACTCAGGTGCAACGATGGAAGTGACGTGAATTATTGGTAATACCTCGCTCGATTTGAAATTATTATGACTGGAAGGCTTTATTGACATCTTGGTCAAGTATCTACAAACTACTGAGTCTAGAAGCTTCTTATACGTATTTAGCTTTTAGTAATAGGAAGATATGTTAGATTTTGTTTAAGAGGCTTCTTCATCGTAGAACTCTTTATACATAGTGCCCCTACAGGGTTCATGTTGATCAATAATCATTTTGTAAGATATTTATGTAACAAGATGTAAGTAATAAATAATAATTGGTGTCGATGCGGTCACGGTCATTATAAAGCTTCTTGCTGATGTGATTCGTCTCTTAGGTACCGGATCTGTAGATGATTGGATTTGTGCTCCTTAATCTGGAAGGATCGGAATATTCCACGCACGAGAGCTCGACACTTCTAAGGCAGTTCCAAGCTGCGTTAGACCAGTAAGTGATATAAACAACTGTCGGTATTTGAAATCTATAAAATTAATGCGCTCTCGAAGACTATTTTTTTTCACGCTCTTTTTCTTTCGCGTACCTACCTCTCTAGCTTTAATGCGAGCACTATTTTTCTCATCCCTTCAGTCTTTTTTATGAAAGGTCAGTTTAGTGAGGCCTTTGGGCTTTGTTCTGAAGTGTTAAAGCGCGTTAACAACGACCAGAGTCTGGTTGGACTAGACTCAGACCGAGTGGACTTGTAGAAGTAGCTTCATACGAGTGTACTAGGATAGCTGTTGATATTTTCATAATTCACTCTGATTATTTTCATCTGTTCAATGTCATGAGCCGCTTGATTGTTGTTGGGGATTAGAAGCCATTTTATTATTCTACTCGTATACGAGTTAGTTCGGAAAAGTAGAATGCGGTCCGAGATTATTTAGATCGGACGCCGTCGTTCGAGTGCGGTCGGATTAGGGCTTGTCACAATATGAGTTGACTCGGATGGTGTCAACGCGGCTTTAGGCTAATAATAATAATAATGATAAAAACTCTCTATACCAGCTAAATCTTTAGGAAGTGCTAGTGTATTTTTCACTAAGCCAACACGCACATGAGCCATTTATATGATAAACCCTACACAATCGGTAAATGGTCGAATTGCTAGCATTGTGCTACGAGTATAATAATAGACATCACGTTACACTATTATGATCATTTTGATTCAAATTTTTATTTACAGGATATTATGACAGCTTTAACAGTGGCCTGATTTAGTAAATAGGAATAATATGTGCTTGTGTAGGCAGGTACGGGTTAAAAGGTCAACTGTGGCTCTCGGGTATATTTGAACCGTTAGGTACTAGTATGGTATTATATAATCTGTGCGTTAGGTTAGATTACCACATTACCGAATCGGTTATCGCTTTGGAAAATTGTATTCAAGGTTCAAGAAATTTTATTGCGGAACATGGTGTTAAGGGTCTTAAAAAGAATTTGTTGTATCAAGCATGCACCCTGCTACCACTGTAACTTTAACTGCAACAAAAAGTGTTATACTAGGTGGTTCTATTTTTTCTTATACTAACTTGATATCTTTTTTAGAAATATTTTAATATTTGTTCGCTTGTTGACAAGATCGACTAAGTTTATCATAGGCTACAGGGCTAAGGGGCTACAAATAACCCCATTCGCATAAGGCCCGAGCAGGCACGTTTTTGTATGCAATCGATGAGTCGTCCGGGGTTATTCTGGGTAACCGTACGGGTTAAATCTAAAATTACTATAGAACAGAGCGAGTAGGCAGTAGGTGAAACATGAGCATCTTGATCCGTGACATGACACCCAATCTAGGATTGACTCATAATTCCTAATTTGTTGGTTAGAGTCTCAGAGCTCGGGATGGAATTTACTCTAATAACTGGATACGTCAAAATATAAATAAAATTATATGCGAAAGTAGGTTTGCTTGTTTGTCCTTCCTTCACGCCCTAACTAAGCAAATAATTGACTAGATTTTTGGCATAGAGTTAGTTGAAAGGATGGAGAGTAACATAGGCTACTTTTTTACTCCTGGTAAAAGATCAAATTCCCATGGGAGATCACTTACTATGGCGTATAATGGTATGGGTATAGTTTGGGACCTGGAATAACATATAGGCTATTTTTTATCACGATAAAACGCGAGCGAAGGCACGGGCAACAGCTCATCCTCAATATAGCAATGGGGACTTTGAGAATCGAGACCCAAAATAGGCTCTTCCTGTGAGTTTTGTTGCAATAAATTTCGACCGTTATGCCTAGTTACCAGGTGATTTAGCAATTTGGGGACGGATGCTCTCTTGGCCCCTTCAAGGCGTTTAGCATTATTGATAATAACACGGTACCTATCTGTAGCTTAAGAGAAAAATACTCCGATAATGACGCAAAAGCAGTCTCTACCAACGTGAGCAATCCATGTTAAATATATAAATATATAATGCTGGACAATCCACACAGAATCATCTAGCCCCAAGTTAAGCAAAGCTTGTGTTATGGATACTAACTAGATAACTGACAATATCTATACTTATAATAAAACTGTAACAGGTCCAATTCTGTACATTAAAGATATTATAAAATTTTTTTTGGAGGGCACTCTATTATCGATACTGATGCCAAAAATGTATTTTTTTTCCATCATGTCTGTCTGTCTGTCTGTCTGTCTGTATCTTGGCCGCGCATAGGTCCGAAACTACTGAACGTATTGAAATGAAACTTGGCAGGATTTGAGTTCATACTATGGTGAAGGACATAAGATACTTTTTATCCCAGATTTCAATAGGGCTCCCTTGGGAGAGGGGATGAAAGTAACATTTTTTGGCTGCGCGTAGCGCCGAAGCTACTAAATGTATTCAAATGAAACTTGGTAGGATTTGAGTTCATACTATGAGGAAGGACATAGGGTACTTTTTATCCCGGATTTCAATAGGGTTCCCTTGGGAGAGGGGATGAAAGTAAAATTTCTTGGCTGCGCATAGCGCCGAAACTACTGAAGGTATTCAAATAAAACTTAGCATAATTTAAGTTCATATTACGAGAAAGGGCATAGGATACTTTTCATCCCGGATTTTAATAGGGTTTCTTTGGGAGAGGGGATGAAAGTAAAATTTGTTGGCTGCGCGTAGCGCCGAAACTACTAAATGTATTCAAAGGAAACTTGACAGGATTTGAGTTAATACTATGAGGAAGGACATGGATACTTTTTATCCCGGATTTCAATAGGGTTCCCCTGGGAGAGGGGATGAAAGTAAAATTTCTTGGTTGCGCATAGCGCCGAAACTACTGAAGGTATTCAAATGAAATTTAGCATGATTTTAGTTCATATTACAAGAAAGGGCATAAAATACTTTTTATCCCGGAATTCAGAAGGGTTCACTTCCATCCTCTCTCATAAGGGATATGAGAGAGGATGGAAGTGAAATTTTGCGCGTGCAGGATGGCGCGCGGGGCACTTGGGGGGGCACTGGCAGTGGGGCCCCAGACAGTGGGGGCCCCAGAAGTGGGGACCCCAGCAGTGGGGCCCCTCACGCAACCGGACCCTCCCAGTAGCCCCCGCAGTGGGGCCCCCACATTGCCCTGCAATGGGACCTCAGTAGCCCCCACAGTGGGAGGCACCGGCAGTGGGGCCCCGGAAGTGGGGGCCGCCGACAGATGGCCCCCTGAAGTGGGCCCCCCACATTGCCCTGCAGTGGTACCCCCTCATTAGCACAGGGGTACCGGCAGTGGGGCGTCGCCAGTGGGGCTCTCGGCAGTGGGCCCCCCACATTTCCTCGCAGTGGGACCCCCAGTAGCCCCCCGCAGTACCTACCCCCCGTATTGGGATCCACTCAGTAGGCCCCCACAGTGGTGGGCACCGGCAGTGGGGGCACCGGCAGTGGGGGCACCCGGCAGTTTATCCCCGCAGTGGGCCCCCCACATTGCCCCGCAGTGGGACCCCCAGTAGCCCCCCGTAGTGCCCCCCCCCCCCCCCCGCAGTAGGGTAATATTTTTTGGCTGCGCATAGTGCTGAAACTACTGAATGTATTCAAATGAAACTTGGCATGATTTAAGTTCATACTACGAGGAAGGTCATGTAATACTTTTTATCCTGAAATTCGTTAAGGTTCCCTTGGGAGTGGGGATGGAAGTGCCATTTCTGGGCCTAAAATAGCGCAAAAACTACTGAATGGATTCGAATGATACTTAGCATGATTTGAGTTCATACTACGACAAAAGACATAAAATACGAGTCCATACCCCAAAGCCAACAAAATGATTACAAAATTGTTATTAGTGCCGATAAACGACCTACTGGACAGCATCCGGTTTGTACAAAGCTCTCGCTACCAATGATGTTGCCGTCGTCCTGGTAGATCAGCACTGTGCCAGGCGGGACATTGTGCTGCGTACCCGGGATGACCGCTTGCAATGCATTGGCGAAACGCACCAGGCATTTGATGCTCTTCAGTCTCTACTCGCTTATAACCTACTGTCGTGGCGAAGACGGATACAACTTTGATGTTCGACTCGGTTCACTAAAAATGTTTACCGCCTAACGAAGTGGGCACGGGTCAGCTAGTTTAATATAATTTATTATTCAAATAGATGGTTTTTTATTATACTTAGAAAATACCCAGAGGGACAAATATTTGCAGATCGTATAAGCATTTGTCCCAAGGCGGGAAAAGAACCCGCAAACTCCTCGCAGGCGCACCTTCGCTCGCCCCGCCACTTCGGTCGTCTGTGATACTATTTAGGTTACATTGGTAGATACCTATTACTAAAGGCCTACAGGTGTTTGTTTAAATTAAAAGCAACCACTAAAGAAACGCTAGATTTAATTTTATTGCCTGTATTTATGATAAGTATTATTGACCTTACTTCTTAGCTCTTTTATTTCCAACTCGCTGCTGCCCGCACCTTCGCCCGCGTTTTATCGGGCTAAAAAATTGCCTATACCTATATATTCTTCCAGGTCCCAAACAATACCCATACCTCAACCTACCCTACCTAATTTCAGCCCAATAAGTAGTTTTTGCGTATAACAGGAACAAACATCCATACATCCGTACTCACAAATTTAGACATTTATAATATTAGAAGGATCTCTGGGTCATGACATGACTGAGATAGTAAAAATAAATTGTTTCTTACCGTGGCTTATTAGATTAGTTCTTTAGGAGAACTTCCTGCCTGAGTGCTAGTTGATTTTTTCTCCATTGTTAGAACATCACTACTGCTGCCACTTGCGAATTTGAAAACGAAACCGCCGAAAGGAACCGCGAGCTGACAGCTTTTCCCGACCGTTCGAATTTCAAATTTCAAAGCGTTCGGATTAAATAGAAACTTCTTTATGGTCAGTGCATGGCTAGGGTTACCATACCACGTGTGCCGTGATCGCCAGGATTGCGTGAACTGGCAGAGTGGCAGAAGCGTGTACGGTTGCCTCTCGTTTGTCAAAGTACTATACCTAGTCCAATTGTGAGCCGCGATTATTTGTTAACTGGCCACGCGCTCGGAAACAATTGACGGTGTTTGCTTTGTTGCTGATAAGATTTTGCATATCCCGTTTCACATGGCTATAAGAGCAAAGGTGTCAAAATGCGGAAGTGGATTACCTAACGAGTTCGAAAAGCTATGATCATACCTATTTTATAATGCCATAAGTAATGATTAGAGTAGATAGCCTCTATGATCGGTTTTAGGTTGTCTTGTTATTTTCGGTAGTGGTCCGCGCTTTTGGAGAAACAATAAGTCTAGTTTTTATCCAGATACAACGCTTAATTTTACCAACTTTACTTGGTTTAAATAAAACATTTGATTTGATTTTAATAAAAAGCCATTTACTCAACGCCCACATCAGCTCAAAAAACACAGCCCATTGCACAATCATGTGTGTGTTGTCGGCAAAACAAATAATAAAACGTCACTCAATCTGTCAATCACAGCATTGCCTAGTCAACATTTGGACCTTGCTCTCTTTTACTTTGAAACTAATAAATTAAGGGGGAATATATAGCTATAATATAAGGGGGAATATTTGGTTTGTGTTAGGTATTAGAGCTGAGCTATTTTTTTACAAATAAAAGTAGATTCTATGAAAGCTAATGGATCACCAAACGGGTGATACATATTATAGCACCTTGTAATTATAAGGTTATATGTCATAATAACATAACGCCAGCCAAAATGGTGATGGTTGTACATACCTATAAGTTGAGTAAAAAGTCTACAAGGAATAACTTCATACTTTTTGTAGAGCAGCATAATATAATAACTAGATGTTATTCTGTCACAAAATTTTGTTAATTGCAATAAATTTCTACAATTGTTTAATGACGACCGATGTGTGGGTTCGATTCCCGCCTTTGGACAAATGTTTGTACGATCTGCAAATAATTGTTCAGGGTGTTCCAAGGATTTTATATGTAGGTAAGTACATATAATAAAAAATATATACCCGTGTATGTATTGTAGGTATCATGTATATCAGTCATCTAGCACTTCTAACACAAGCTCTGCTTACCTTGGGGTTAGATGATGCTGTGTGGATTTTCCAGCATTAATTATTAATATTTTTTAATACTCTACAGTAGAGTTTAGTAGAAGTATCATGCCTGATAAAAGGTACAGATAGTGTTAATGGTAGATGATGATGATATCACTGATGACATATGAGATTCGTTCAGTACACCTTCCTGCGGAAAGAGCATCGGCCATGACAGAGGAGGAAAGAGCATCCAGGCAGGGAGTTAATTCGATAATGGTCTTGCTCTTGAACAGCACCGCACTCCATCTGTCATGCTTGTCACCTCTCGCAATGATGTGTAATTGTCTATGCTACCTGGTGACCCGAATGTACCGCGTTAAACGTGCGATTTATTTTTGCTTAACACCATAATTGCCCACGTTGCACATGGACGTCTTCCACTAGCTGCAGCTGCGGCGCGGCGGGCGGCGGTGCGCCCCTGCTGTGGGTCTGGTACCGCAGAGGCTGAATGTGGACAGTAGTTAGTATTGTGTCAGAATGACGCCTCTAAAGAACGGAAGCAGTAGAGCAAAAAAATCTGTGCGTTTTGGGTGTTTCCAACAACGCTCAATAACGTGGGTTATGTGCGTAATTATGTTAACTTTATTTAAGTTAACATTCATCAAGTAATAATTTCAAGTAATAATTTGTAAGTAACCCGAAATTATCAAATTCGTTGTACGTTTTAAAACCTTATATATGTTAGGACCGCTATTTGTGGCGTCGTACGGGGGAGGCCTATGTCCAGCAGTGGACGTGTATGGGCTGATGATGATGATGAAATGATTATTAAAAAAAGAAAATTACAATTAAAGAACATATTCTTTTCAATAGTATGCAGCTAACTCAACTGTTTCAAATAGTTTCAATTGTAAATACTAGTTCTAATTTGTTTATATCCTCGAAAAGAAACACACAGCTGAATCTAAGAATATTAATAGTGTAGTGGCTATGTATGAAATAATAGGTTGCGTTTACCTACTAGATTACTTTAAAGGATGTAAGTACTAGAATAATTATTATCTCTTATCTCTAGCGAGTTGATAATGATTTGACTGACATTTCAATTAAAATTGTCCGACTCAAACTGCATCAGTTTTGAAAATCTTTCTTGTTCAAATATTTTTATCAGGCTATGTTTGACGGAGGTTTAATAATAATCAGTGGCTTATTGCGGAAGGCACATGACAGTCTTACATGAGATGAAGTGCGGGAGGTACATTGAGATCTTGCCAAATGTCGTTTTACTTCAATTGAGCCTGGAAACACGAAATGGACCACGACTCGCATTCGAGTGTCTACAAATCTTCAGACGTAGAAAAATCTGAGATAAAATCGAATGGAAATGGAAAGCATTTTTGTAGGTGAGTTCGAATTTCTTCTTGCTAAAACTTTTATAGAGCGTGCGGAGAGAGAATATCTTATGGAAACATGGCTCGCCAATCTTCGTAAGGACAGAAAATTGCAATGAACACGCATTGTAAATACTATCCATGGATTAATTTAATTGCAACAATATAATTTAAATATTAATTTCATCTATTCAATGGTCGTAAAGCCGAAGATTGAGGTGGTTCGTTACGTGTGGGCGCGTTATTAAAATTTTTGGGCATATAAAAGATTTTGCGCTCAAAATCAACATGTTCTCAAATGCACACAAAATACAATTAAATCGAAATTGATTTAATCATGGATTCATGGGAAATGGTTCACGAATTAGAACAAATAATTTTCTGTTAATTTTAGTCCTGGTGTAGGGCGCGTAGTGTGGCTGCCACAATCCTATAAGTTGTTGATAGAGTTTGTAAGTTAAAAGAGTTTGTTAATTTTCTCGGTTTAATCGTACGTAAGGAAGTTTAATGTTATGTTAATGGTCGCGAGTGTACGCCGTGACGTGTGGCCCTAAGCACAGTTGTTTGCGTCTTGTACGGTTTGCATACCATACAGTGTCACATGTTCCCGCGGGTCAGCAGTTTACGCTATGACGTGTTTCTACGGCTAATTAGAGCCAGTCGCAAACAACTGTTCTTAGGGCAACACGTCACGGCGTACACTCGCGACCACCAACATAACTTTAAACTTACGTACGATTAAACCGTGAAACTTAACAAACTCTTTAACTAACGATCTCTACCAACAACTTATAGGATTGTAGGGGGCACACTACGCAACGCACCCTACATCTTTTATTTTTTCTTTCACGGTTGAATCTTACGTAAGTTTAAAGTTATGTTTATGGTCGCGAGTGTACGCCGTGACAGTTGTTTGCGACTGGTTCTTATTAGCCGTAGAAACACGTCATAACGTAAACTGCTGACCCGCGCGGGAACGTGACACTGTATGGTATGCAAACCGTACAAACTGGATGTAATTAACCGTAGAACGTCAGAACTGCTGACCCGAGGGAACATGTAACATTATAATTATGCTATGCAAAACGTACCACTTGTAAAATTAAGAATCAAATAACAAAATTTTAATCTCGCGCCGATACGAAACGAACATCTTTAACATAGCATATTACCTACATAATGTACCTATGCTTACTTTTTTCAATCTTTTTTATTTTTTTATTTTAGGCAAAACCGATACAGAATTTCAAGTCAAGGCAGAAAGGCAGAGCGGGTAGTCTTCAAATCAGGACTTTTCAATTTAGAACGATCGAAGAAATTCAAATATAGAGTCTTTCCTGATATCGTTGCGGCGTTTGTAGAAGCAAGATGGCGCTGGACTCTTTTGTACTGCATATTTACGTATATCTTCATATGGGTCTTCTTTGCCTGTGTTTGGTGGATCATCCTCTACGCTCACGAAGACTTCGAATCTGATCATCTTCCACAGGCAAGCAACACCACAGAATGGACGCCTTGTGTGAGAGAGATCTACGGATTTACTTCGATATTTCTATTTAGTATAGAGATTCACACAACAATTGGTTATGGAACGAGGACCATAACACTAGAGTGTCCATCAGCTATGTTGACAATGTGCTTGGAGAGCATCGTAGGAACTATCACGCAAGCATTTATAGTTGGCATCGTCTTCGCCAAATTAACTAGGCCAAAAAACAGAGCACAGTCGTTACTTTTCTCTAAAAATGCAATCATAAACCAAAGAAATAAAAACTTATGCCTTTTGTTCAGAATTGGCGATACGAGGAAATCCAGGATCATATCAGTGAGCGTCCACGCCTTCTTAATCAGATGCGCCACTGTCAAATCGGAACTGGACGAGCAAATAAAGCTGAACTTATCAGTTGACTCCAGCGATACAATATCGTTCGTATTTCCTTTGACTGCAGTTCACACTATAGACGAAAAGAGTCCTTTCTATTTCATGTCGGCTAAAGATATTTTGAAATCGGAATTGGAGATTCTTGTTGTTTTCGAGGGGACTATTGAGTCGACCGGACAACCAGTTCAAATAAATTCGAGCTACACAGCGCAGGAAATCTTGTGGGGTCACCGCTTTGCGCCTATGGTTGAATATAGTAAAGCGAAACAAGGTCATGTGGTAGACTTCAAAAAGTTTGACGAAACCTTTCGAATAAACACTCCTTTGTGTGCTGCTGATAGACTCAAGCATTTATATAGATAAAGATAAATTTGTTTTTAATAAAAATGTTCTAGTACTACCTATTTTCAGAATAAAATCATTTACCATGGTCCTTTTTCATCTGGTTTTCTTCAAATGAGGATTTAGTTCCTTAATGATTTTTCGCAGCTCCATGATATCCTGATAAACAGCCTTCATCGCTATTATTTGCAGTTGCAGAGCAGATACTTTTAATTTTACTGCGGCCAGTTGTATGCTACACCTCTCCAAGTCACCATTTAATTTTGATAGCAACAGTTTGTTGAGATCCAATGCGCTTTGCAGATATTCCTTACCGAAATGACACATCCTTTTTTATCACAATGCTTCACAGTAGGTACCTACTTTTTTAACTAAGCTTTCAACACCGATCACTACTTTTTAGATGGTATTCTCTTTGCTTATTAGTACCTACTTATGTACTACCTAGTGCGTAACACAATTACGTGGACATTATTTTCCAGTTTCAATTACTTTTAAAACGATTGTTGGGTTTTGTTAGAAATTCGTGAGTAACGCAGTACAGCCAAGATAAGATTAGGTTCAAGACATGGTATTTTGATTAGGGTTTTAATATCTACGCGGCCAAAATAGACAGAACCAGGTCAGTTTATAGAAAGACATGGCTTTTGATTCTCTTTGCCTTTTATTTTGTAACTCTGGAAATCCTTAGGAATCAAAAACCCCGATAAAATATGTTTAAATATTACCGCACAGCGCAGTTTCTTAACTGTTTCATGTTAATGATCATGATTATTTCGCGCCCGCGTCGTCGGAGGATAGCAGTTTCCGCGCCATCTACTGAATTTCTTGATCAACTCTGATGCTTGCTTGACAATGGCTTGATTGATGTACAGTAATAAAAGTTCCTATGGACATGTTGGGCTATTTTTAATCTATGGCAAACTGTGTATGGCAAGTTTTTAGCAGAGTGACGTTTATCAAACAATCAATGTAACCAACATTCAAAAAAAAAAATAACAAAATTGACAAAATTGTGCTGTCATTTTTCTGGTTCGGGATTATTCACTGTTGATTTTCCAAAATAAAAAAGATTATTGGCAATCTAGGGTAAAATGTTTCGTGCAAATAATTTTGATAAGCTACTTGGTAAGTAATATAAAAACTCTACTCTTGTCCACCTTGGATTTGATGCCGAATGCAAAGAAATCACGAAATACGACTAAGCCACAATTTCTTGATTTACATAGAACTTTCTATATTTTCACAAAGCAAAACTCCATCTGGATGCTAAAAAGACCAAATGCAACGCAGTGCAGTAGAATAAATGCTAAAACCAGATTCATTTTACGTCAGATGAGCGATGAAATTCCAGAACTAAACTGCTGAAAATATGTTTCAGATAAAGCTACGAGTAATCTACGCCTAGACCCAGATTGGCCGACGATCCTGCAAATATGCGATCTGATTAGGCAAAATGATTGCACGTAAGTAATATCATCACTATGTATATATAATCACATTTATCCCTTTGTTGCTTGTAAACAAACATATTGATAAAGCCCTAATTACTGGTTGACTTCGACCAGAAGTTTCTTATTAATAGTCCAATGACCCTATAGCATTGATATGCCCAAGATTTATTACCAGAATCTGTAGATGAGTTATGAATTTACACACCTCTATGCTTGAAATGCTCTTAAAAATGGTCTCATTTCTTGTTTGTACATGTATAACTAGTACCTAACCTAGTTTTCCTAAAGCCACATTTCAATATGATCTACAAATAATGGTACAGTAGTATGCTACTTGTGGTATCTATATCAACACAATAGAATACCTATCAATTTCTATTGTCAGCATATTTTTCAATAACATTTGCTTATAGTTCCCCTTTCTTATCTGTTGTTTTTTAATTTCCAGGCCCAAATATGCAGTGGCAGGGCTCAAGAAAAAACTTTATTCTACCAATCCACACCAAGCCATGTTTGCATTACTTACATTAGAAAGTATTGTTAAAAATTGTGGTAAGTCAGTATTCAATCAACAACCAAACAAAATTATTGGAACTTACCACAACAATAATTGTAATTGGGACCTATTTAAATGCTTGCATCACATTGACTATATTTAATGTTAAAGTGGCAAGGCTTTGATGCAAGAAACTCAGGACAGGTATTGCTGGCACAAGTAAAAGGAAGCCTGACAATCATGATGACTTACAAATGAACCCATTTGTAAGTCATCATGATTGATTTGTAAGTCATCATGATTGTCAGGCTTCCTTTTACTTGTGCCAGCAATACCTGACTTGACCACCTACTTATAAAATTTATCACATTTTTATTAGCTGGTATTACTGTTTTGTACCCAGCAGTATATGTACAGCAATTGATGGTAATGCATGACTCATAGATTAATACAATTAGGCAGGTAATTTACGGTAGTCCATTTCAAAGAAGGTGTGGCTTTCATGTTGCGTAAGTAAACAAGGTACATTATCGTGTACATTGAAACCATTTATTTATTTGTGATTGTGGTAAAATACAATTGATCTTAAATATAGTTTTAGGTCAGTACAATCTACTCTTTCGAGCTTACAAAAATATACATGTGTTTGGAGTTGAGAGTGAGCATGCAGTAACAAAGTACATATATTAGGTTGTAACATAATAATCTGTAAATTTTTGCGGGAACACTCTAGATTTTTTTTACGGCTTCGAGAAAATTATACAGTTGAGTGCGCTCAGTTTGCCAGTGCAATAATTGACAACTCAGCGAGTGGCATTATGGAACAAATTGATTTGAAAAGACGAGACATCCGCGTCCTTCTATTTTACGAGTTTCGTTTGAAACATACAGCTAAGCAGGTGACACAAAATATATGTCAATGTATGGGAGAAAATACAGTCTCTTATCATACAGCAGTAGATTGGTTTCGACGTTTCTCGAATGCCGACTACGATCTTGAAGATAAACCTCACGAAGGGCGACCGGTTGAGGTTGATGTTGATCGCCTAGCGCAGCTCATTGAGGAAGATCCAAGGAGGAGTACTCGCCAACTCGAAGAAGAACTTGGATGCTCCCATACTACCATCGATCGACATTTGAAAGCGATGGGTAAAGTGTACAGGCACGGTCAATGGGTACCCCACGAATTGACGGATGGGCAATGGATGATGCGAGTAGCGATTTGTACACAGTTACTGACTTTACATCGTACTTTTGCATGGCTTCGTGATCTAGTTACAGGAGATGAGAAGTGGTTACTCTATGTTTATCATAACAATAAGCGACAGTGGCTTAGCGCGGGTCAAAGAGGAGTACAAACGGTTAAATCTAAAATGACTACGCAGAAGGTTATGTTGAGTGTTTGGTGGAACATGCACGGAGTTATCTACTGGGAACTATTACCGTAGGGAACGACCATAAATAGTGAACGCTATTGTGCTATGTTGGATAAAGTAGCCGAGAATCCTAAAGGAAAACATGGCAATGTGTATCTCCTCCACGACAATGCACGACCTCACACCGCCTCGATGACCTGTAAAAAAATTAAGAAGCTAGGCTGGATTTCTTTAGCCCATCCTGCATACTCGCTGGACATTTCTCCATCTGACTACCACTTGTTCCGATGGTTACAGGCACATTGGAACAGTGGTTGACAGAATTTTTTAACTCTGGTGAGTCCAAGTTTTACGAGAATGGAATAACGTCGCTTCCCCAATGTTGGCAGGAGGTCATTGATAATGATGGACTATATGTTCAATAAAATGTTAAGCTTAATTGTACAAAATAAATAAAGTAAAGTTTCTTAAAACATTATCAGTTTATTATGTTACAACCTAATATTAATTATGATGTAGGAATAAAATCTATATTCAAAACAAAATTAAAATCAATCCATTGTAAGAAATTACAAATATTTAATAAATAGAGAAAAAATATCTAGAGAAAATTTATTGCGAAAACAATCTGGGGTTTTGTCACTTTTCCTTTCAGGTTTCGTACAATAAAATTTCTTAACAAATAAACTAACTTCATAAATATAGAGACAGCACAGAAGTAGAATCTTAAGGAACTTAAATAAAGGCCTACATGAAACTGTCTAAAACAAACTGTACAAAACCTGCAATTTAATGTATTTTTTTTTCTGCTGAATTATTACTGATGAAAATACCCCTCATGAGCAGTAAGTCTAATTAGTAAAACATCCAACCATCAAATGGTGTGTATAGCATCAATTTAACAAAACGATGATAGCAAAAAATTAATTAATAGTTAATCAAATAATAGAAACCAATTGGAAATAATATTTATTTTAAAAAAAATTTGCTAACTGCAGACTGTTATAAACAATCTAAAGGTAACTTAACTTATCCATATCAATACCAGATGGAAGCCTCCTCAAGACACTGGCTGTATAATAAAATTAGTCTTTTTATCAAGTTTTTTACAAAGAGCTCAGTAACACAAATTCATATTGATGAAAATAATATAGAAAAAAATATTTTTGTGTAGTGGTCTCCTACATTATTTCAAACTTGGTTTCTAGAGAGTAAATGATTAACCAGGTTCCATGTTGCAGGGTCTGGGATACACGATGAGGTGACTTCGAAAGCATTCTGTGAGATGCTGCGAGACCTGGTAAAAACCACCCAGCATGAAAACCTGAGAACAAAGATATTGGAGCTTATACAAGCTTGGGCTTTTGCTTTCAGAAACTCACCTAAATACAGAGCTGTTCAGGTAAGAATATTTCTTATGTATGATATTTTTGCATCTTGACATGAACCTGTAAAATCTAAGCCTTTACAAAGATCCAGTAAGTTAGATCTATCATACATTTACCTATGAAACTCATACATGTAACTATGGTAATAGTTTTGCTAAATACATAACTATGTAACTGAATATTGTTCAGCTAGAACTGAGGCATAGTTAAAAAATATTTAGTAATTTTTCATGCACAGTTGAGTAAAAAGTAGGATTTTTGAAATTCCTTTGTTTAATGTAATATAATAAGAAAAACGATTTTCATTTAGGTACCTACCAAAATCATACATAGTAACGGTGTAATATTTTTGCTAAACTATGTCTGAATATTGTTCAGCTAGAACTGAGGCATAGTTAAATAATATTTAGTACTCCTTTTTGCGCAATTGGGTAAAAAGCTGGATTTTTGCAAATTCCTTTGTTAAAAGTAATAATAAGAAAAAATATTGCGGTAGCGGCGCTTGTGTTTAAACCTACAGCGTCTTAATGGTAATTTTATCTAGAGCTAGAATACCTGAATAGGTTTCCCATTTTAAACTGAGAGATCAGTTCAATTAAAAATCATTTTCAGTAGACAAATTGTAATTTTTGTGAAAACACTGTCAAATATTTCACTTCTTGCCTGGTGATGCTAGATAACAATACTTACTTACTCCTGTGGCTCAGCAACTCAAAGGATCTTGGCCTTCGACACAAGGCTTCTCCAGGCATCTCGGTTATGAGCCAGCTATGGGTGTCGAGTTCGCGAGGATCAGCTTCAACTTCGTCGATCCATCGATACCGAGGGCGGGCGACTGGTCTACGCCCCGATGGTTTCCCCTCATATACCTTCTTGACAGCCCGATCCTCTTCCATTCTCTCGACGTGTCCTAGCCAGCGGAGACGAGCGCTCTTGAACTCGCCTATTACGTTTGGTTCGGCATACAGGTTCTCTAGCTCCTAGTTTTTCTGGACTCGCCAGAATCCATCTGCTCGTCTGGTAGGGCCAAAGATCTTACGCTCAACCACGAGGAGTTTGTCTTCTTCTTTCAGCGTTAGTGTCCAGGCTTCGCAGTTATCAATAATCATTCTATTTGCATGACAAATCCTAATTACGTTCAAGTTCATTTGTGATACACAGGTAGGTATTACAGGGATGTTCACACGTAAAATTATGAGCACTGTCATCTGCCATTAGGCATACAAATTTTACGTAATTTAGAAATAGAGCCAAACAATAATAGTGAAGCTTATGAAGGAGTAGTTTAAAGAATCCTACTAATATTATTAAATGTCAAAGTTTGTATGGATATTTGTTACTCTTTCACGCAAAAACTACTGAACCGATTAGGCTGAAATTTGGTATAGTTTGGGACCTGGAATAACATTCATAGACTATTTTTTATCCTGATAAAACGCGGGCGAAGGCGCAGGCAGCTGCTAGTTGAAAATAAATATGTTTACCAATTTGAAAATGAGTATCAACCACATCTCTACCTCTACATTTACATACATAATATCTAAACTGCGTCAGAATATTTGTTCAAGCTGTAAAATGTCTTATTTATACTATGACTAAAAGGTTAGATTTAAATATTATGTTTTTGACACTCTGACGCAGACACTGCCATAATCTTAGCGAATAACAAGCGGCGCTGATACTATGAGCCCGTATTTTAATGGAGTTTATCCTTGATAAAACATCTATTTGTAATGGATTTTGTAAACTCTAATGATCCGTAAAAACAATGAGTATGTAGTTTTTATATATTTTCATAAATTTAAGCCCATGACTCCTTCACAACTTTTCTCTAACTCTCATGGTTTCGGTTTCCACTCCCATCTCAAAAAGCACCCCTGTATAGTGATATCAACTTCAGAAGATAACATTTCTTGAAATATGATTACAACCCTCTACTTTTCCTACAATTTTTTAGCTTAAGCCATTCTTGGCGCTCTCTCTCATTGAATCATCTAATGTTACATAATGAATCGAAAGCTTAGGCAATTGGCTAAGCTATCCCACAATTAGCTGCAGTCAAATTTAATAATAATATTCATCTAGAATAGAAATAAGCAACATGAAAGCAAAGTCACAGGCAAACCACCCTTATCTATCTGAAAGATGTTTTGCCTGTGACATAGCGTCTACAGGTTCAACGACCTTTTGCCTCAAGGTTGTATAGCCGTAGCAGTGACTTCAGAGCTGGTTAGGTATTGATTTTCTACATAATCTAATTACTGAACAGCCACATACTGGCGCTTCGGTTTGTACTGACCATTTGATTGTAATTTTTGCTGTAATATGGATAGAGTTTGCCTGGTCATTTTAGTTGATTAAACTCATTGTCATGACATGTGTTAGGCTTGTCAATTTACATACAGCAGTAGGTCAAGGAACCCTGTGATGATGTGATAGATGACGTACCAATTTTTGTGTAAGAAATAATATCTACCTAAGATCATACATTTTCATTATCTAAAGATGAGGGTGAAAAGAAGGGTGTCTAATTCAGGTATATCACCTATTTAAGATCTGTTTGAAACCAAGTGCAAAAGTACTTAAACTCATGTCAATGACATGTTACCTGTTATCACATTTTTCATTATCATGTTTATTTAGAAAATAGCTGCCATGCAGATATGTAAATTCAGGAAAAAATAATGATGGTAACAATGTGTGTATTATATATTAGTTTTTTTGACTGAAACTTGAAATTTAGTCGTCGTCGGCGGCGGCGTCGTCGCGTCGTTATCGGTCGAGCAGGTAGGTAGGTAGGTATCGTCTCGCACAAAAGTCGATCACCTCGGGTGCCTACATTGAAGGATTTCTCTCCATGACTATGCAATGTTGTGCAGAATAACGAATAGTTGGTATTTGGTATAAGGAACGCAATAATACAAGGTGTCTGCGTCATTTACATTGGTTGGCGCTATCGTCAGTCGTGAGGTACATTTTATCAGTGAATCATTCTGTGCAGACAAAAACCAAACAAAACATTTTTTCTTGTCCTAAACACTTGTCTGTTTTAAACTAAACATTATATGAATTTAACTTCATTGCTATAATTTGTAATGGTCGTAGCAATGACTTGAAAATGTTATGAAATATTGCTCGAGTTGAGATTGTAGTAGATTTTCTGACCAACCTGATTAAGATTCTTCTGAGAGTCATAAATGGTAGGAAAGGACAGTGAAAGTGTATTGTGCTATTGTAATAGAACAATGTCTAAAAGTGTTTTTGTATTCTGCAGGACACAGTGAATATTTTGAAGGCTGAGGGATATAAGTTCCCTGCTCTGAAAGAATCGGATGCTATGTTCTCTGCCGATACAGCCCCGGAGTGGGCAGATGGGGAGGTTTGTCATAGGTATGTGGCCTTGAGTTAGCTTATCTTCATGTAGGTATGCAAGAATATGCAAAAAACTTGCAAATAGCTCTGATACTGGAGTTATGGTTATTGTGAATACTTTTTCAAACATTGTTTAAGCCACACAAGCCCCTGCTAGCAGCTTCACACAATCATTTCAAGTACTCTATGTTAATCCCCGCAATACTGTTTACCTCCCTACCAAATAACATTAAGATACATTCAGCCGTGAAAAGAAAATTAATTTGTATGGAGATTCTATGGGATTAATTGGCAAAAATGAGATAGCTAAGCTATCACAACTGAAAACCTACCATAATGGAGTACTTAAATTATCACAAGGTTTTGCTAACAGCTTTGTGTAACACAGGTGCCGCGTAGCATTCTCACTGATACTCCGACGGCATCACTGCCGAGCTTGTGGTCAGGTCTTCTGCCAACAATGCAGCTCCAAGATGTCAACACTACCCAAATTTGGAATTGAAAAAGAGGTATTTAAGCCAGTAATCTCAATAACGTTAACTGTTGTCAATTTACTATTATTACAAATTGATTCCTCTTACTTCTGACTTTTTTACCTGTATTATTCAGGTGGTAATTTTAGAGTTTTCAGATGATGGCATTATTATAGTTGAAACTATTATTATTGTTGTACAGGTTCGAGTGTGTGATGCTTGCTTTGATAAAGTAAGCAGACCACCAGCATCATCTGCAAAATTAGACATTGTTGATACTTCCAATGACTATGGACCAACACAGCCTCAGGTAAGTTCCCAGTGTATTTTGTGTTAAGAAACATAATGTTAGGGGTTTCACTGTTTATGAGGTTATGAAAAAATTACAAAATACAGGGAATCTCCTTACAAAATAAGTTTATTTACATTTAAAATACAGTTATTGTCCATCAGCGTAAGCAGCATCCGGCATTTCTCCACCAGGCACCAACATTGCAATGTTGTTGCCATTCAATAATATTTGGTCCAGTTTAGTAATTTTCCTGCCTTCTGGTGTTGATTCGTATTCCGTAACATCATCCAATAACATGTTGACGAAGTCGTCGAAACCTTGAAGAGTTCCAACCATTTCTTTGTCGTTTTTCATGATAATATGAATTCTGGAACCGATACATTTGTCAACAAGTTCGAGAGGTAAAAGAGTATTTGGGTTGGGGAGTGCTGTTGACGACATTATTGAGTTCTATGTTTTCTAAATGTTCTGAAGAGTCAGAAAATAAATTTCATTCACAAACGAAATCAAAGCCAAGTAAAAACACCGCACATTGGCGACCATAGATTTCTCGTACTTCACTTCTTCTTTTAGCTTTGGTGACTTCACTTCTTTGTTATTGGCAATATGTGTCTAGTTTGCCATTTTCTGTCAATATCCAAGAAAAATAAAACAAATATTGACATTGACTTATTTGACGTTAAAATGTATCTTTCCATTATTGTGGGGAAACAAAAATCTACCGTGCAGAAAAAAGATTTCGTTCGGAATATTGACGTCTTGTGATTGTGACGTCTTTCCGACTGACGTGTTCGAGAATGTGATTGGCTCATTATATTTCCACGCTGGCAACTTAAAGAATTTCATGTCATCATATCTCGTCAGTTGAAATTTTGAAAATAAACTCCATCGGTCCACATCGAATACTTTCTTTGTTGTGTTACTCATTATTGTTTGTTCTAACAATGTCTAAAAAACATATTACAACCTTTCGCGGCGAGGGATATTTCACACCAGAGGGAAAATTATACAAAGACGAACCAAAAACTCCAATGGAAGAGGAGTTCGAATTCGGTGATTACAATCGCTTGGATTTCCCTTTGGATAACGATTTTAGTTTCATGAGGAAATCTATGTCGATGAACGATATCAATACGATGCGAGAAGACCTGTTGAATAATGAGTTTATACACGACAGTAGCAGAGATATCTATCATCGACAGAGAAGGCCGAGTCAGCCGCAACAATTGTCCAAAACAAAATTTGTTTCGATGGCTGAAGCTATCTATCATTATCAGCGGGATACTCCAGGTCGTTTTCACTCGACCCGTCCTCAAATATTCCGACCTCAAGGTTTTACTGGCCGTGCAGAACTGACCAGACCTCAGTCACCAAACTTGCGATCTAAAGCTCGATCACGGCCTCTACATGTCATCACACAGCAAGAGAAAGAAGCAATGGAGCTCGAAGAAATCAAAAAATACCAAATAAAAGCGCAACCTCTACCTAAATCAGTTTTATACGGACCAATTCATCTACCGGAAGTGTCCAAAAAGCCTGTTACTATACCAGAACCTTTCAACCTCACTAAGATTCAAAAGAAATTAGATGAAATCAAGTCTCCTGAAACTGTTTTCAAAGCTCGTCCTGCGCCTAAACACATTCTCGAGAAACCCCATGTTACTGTGAAACCTAAACTGCCTGTTACTAACCCAGTGAGTCCTAAATTCCATTACAAAAAGGCAAATTCACAAAATGTGAACAAAAACAAACCTGACCCGCAAATGATATCTGCTGAAAAGCCCCAACGACATGGGCCAATTCGCCCAGAACCATTCTCATTTGTACAAGCTGATGAAGAAAGGAAAAAACGCAAGGAAGAAAGGATCAGGCAACAAATTAAAGAAGAGAAACTACAGGCATCATCCTTCAAAGCCCAGCCTCTACCTGTTGGTGTCCGAAAACGCATGCTCAGTGCAAACAATAAGAAAGGGAGTGCCTCAACCATTTCGTCCACATCTGACAACAAAGAAAATTACTTGAAATTTGAAGCTCGGCCACCTGTAGTCCTGTACAAAGATCCATTCAAACCAATCTTACAGCCAGTACAACTAGTGAAACCAATGCCATTTGATCTGAGTACACAGAAACGAGCTGCTGAAAGAGAAAAGTTTGATAAACAACAAAAAGAAAAGGAGGAGGAAATGGAAAGATTGAGAGAGGAAAGATCGAGACAGCAGGAGTTGGAAGAGGAAAAGGCACAGATGAAACTAAGAGCCAAGCTTGTACATCATGCTAAACCAATGCCAGCATTCAACGAGTTTGTCCCAGAGAAAGCTATGATCCCTGTAACTATTCCTCAAACCCCACAAATGATTAGGAGACTGAGACAAAATTAATAACACTTTAAACAAATTGCAGAAAACTATTAAGATTTAGACTTACATTTTAAATAATATTTTTGTAGTTCTTGTAAACCCAAAATTTTGATTGTTTGTAAGTATAAGTATTTTATCATGTGTGTGCGACTTGTGTAATTAAATGACATTTCTTTCTAATTATGATATTAATAAAATTTAGTTTTAGATGATTCATGACATTTTGCTTTACTTTGACGTGAACTAAAAAATACATTTTGAAAAAGAAAGAATTTGTTTCATTTATTATTCCTGTATTCCTGTAGGTACTACATACATATATAAGATTTATTTTATTAGGTCAGTTAATCCCTCTAACAAAAGATAATGTTAAGAGTGTGGTATATTTTTATTGTAGAGTTTAACTTTTTCTATTCTAAAGCCTAGTCAATATTTGTTTGTAAGTCCAATTCACAATGAACAAAATTTACATATACATAAAGATCAGTACTTACAGTAATAATGTTTTAAACTGTTAAGTTACAATAAGATATTGTCCAGCATTATTTATTAAATTTAATTTATAATTGCTGATGATGTTCCTTGATATTTATTTAGTACTAGATTCTGCTCCCGGCTTCGTACGCGCTCTACCGGGATTAAAAGTAGCCTATGCCCATCCCTGGAATACCATCTATCTCCCTGTCAAATTTCTTTTAGCTCCATTTAGGGGTGAAAAGGTAACATCCAAGAGATACATTCGTATTTACTATTCTCACTAGTTTTTAACGTATTACTCACATGAATTTATTGAAGGAGGCCAATAAATTATTTGCTAGTCACTCTAATTAACCTTTAGGCATCAGTTGACGTAAAAACCGATGATGATGATGAATAATTTCACACAGAAACGGCCATCAACCGCTCCCGGCGGCAAGACAGCCGAGGAGCTACAAGAAGAAGAAGAGTTGCAGCTGGCGTTAGCTCTTAGCCAATCAGAGGCCGAGCATAAGGAGAAAGAGCGGAAATCCCGCCCGCACCTCGCGCCGGACCCTACGCCCCATCCGACAGGTAGAAGTTAGTCAATATTTCTTTCACAATTTATCTGGAACCGACAGCGGTGCAGCCGTGGCAACCGCGTCGCACAGTGTAAAATAAACCCCAATTTTGTTTCATCTCAATATTATAACGAAAACCAATAGTTTTTATCATCATAAGCACTAGAGTAAAACTCTGGCATCGATAGACCTTGTAGGTTTTATATAAAAAATTGTCAAAGTTCCCCTTTATCCGCATCATTAAATATACAAAATATTTTAAATAAAGAAAACGGGGCTATTTATTAAGTTTTATGTACATATATACAATGGTTATACACATAATAACGGACCATCAAACAAGTTTTTGACTTTCTATTGTGAATAGATTATTAAATAATAATACTTTTATTATTTTTCTCCACTTTAATGTCGTATTAGATCGTAATTTCTAAACTAAACGATTAATTAAACCAACCTCTATCTATAATATTAAAACCATAATCTAACTCCGCGTTAATAAGAAGTTATTATCATTTTATGATATATCCGGATTTTTCGGGCCTAGGGCTGCCACCTAACCTGAAAAATTCTTTTGACACTGAATTATGGTTGGTCACAGGAAATATGAAGCAAAAGATGGTTTTTAATATATACTAGCTTCTGCCTGCGATTTTGCACGCGTGTAACCCATATAAAAGGTGGCCTATGAATATTATTCCAGATTATTATCTACATGTTTGCAAATATTAATGAAAATCTAATCAACAGTTTACGCATTAAGTAAGTAATAAAAAACATCTATCCATACTTGCGCATTTACAATATAATAAAAATTATAAGTGTTGTAATGAGTTATTCATTCTTTTACACAAAAACGCAGGTTCTATGGGCACGTTGACAATAATACTGAATATCAAGTATTGGAACACGGCTCTAACAGATCGATATCGTGAAACATTTGCCAGCATTTTGAATATTGATGAGTGGCTTTTGGATGATTTATACATTATTTCAATAGTATTTTCCAGTAACTCATCCAGAATTGTTCGCTACACTAGCAAAAATCTAACATATATACGTACATACATATGTGGAAAAGTATGAGTGACATCCAATGACTGTCACGCTATAAATAATAGAATCATTGACTTTACCGGTTGAAATGCTGTGTGAACAAGCGGCTGAATTGCGAAAAAAGTACGTATTTATTTTTAATTTTGTTGATTTCGTATAATTTTTCATTAAATTGTGGAAAGCACACGATGTACTGACGAAATGATAGGGAAAAAATTATTCAAAAAAAATCTGTCAGTGAGGCTGCAATGTTTGACCTGTTCCACAGCATATCATCCTGAGCATAAGTTTCATCCGACTTGGTAATTTCAGATGAAAACGTAAATATAAAACAAAAATAGCCCCATTACCAATAGCAGCCAGTATATGTACATATCTGTTGAAACCTATTGGTGAAAGTAACATTCTAATAGATGGCGATACGTCAGATGACCACGACGATCTTAATTTAGCCCTTCGGAATAAAGACGAAAATACTTAGAAATAAATCCATTTCTTTTTAACTCGTTTGATCCGGTTATAAATATCCGGATATGGGAGTGACAACCCTAACGAAAACAGAAAATTGCTGTTAACTTCTAAATAACGCGGAGTTAGATTATGCTTTTAATACTATAGATAAAGGTTGGTTTAATCAATATTTTTTGATAAGTTTAGAAATTACGGTCTAATACGGCGAATGCCGTAGTGCCTTACGTACATTAATAAGTGGAGAAAAATAAATAAAAAGAAAAATGATAAAAGTATTATTATTTAATAATCTATTCACAATAGAAAGTCAAAAACTTGTTTGATGGTCCGTTATTATGTGTATAACCATTGTATATACATAAAACTTAAATAAATAGCCCCGTTTTTTTTATTTTACTTATTTTGTATATTTTATGATGCGGATAAAGGGGAACTTTGTCAATTTTTTATAAAAAACCTACAAGGTCTATCAATGCCAGAGTTTTACTCGAGTGCTTATGATGATAAAAACTATTGGTTTTCGTTATAATATTGAGATGAAACAAAATTGGGGTTTATTTTACTCCAACTCAGTCTATGGGTAAGAGCCGATCAGATTTCATCAACTTTATTTCTTTATGCTTACAGAATAAGCATTTAGACAAGTCAAATTTTATACTATAAACAGCTATAAATATAGTAATCATTATCAAATAAAAAAATAAGGTGTTATTGATTTTCTCTTCATTTAAATTTTTTGTCCACTAGTGGAAAAAGTGAGGTGATTAAGGCGCTGCTACCCCGACTCACACTAGTGCCGCCACTTATTATCAAAGGAATTTTCAAAGAAACGCAGAGACAGAGATGCGAAGTTGCTCTTGGTGGCAAAATCTGTTTACACATCTATTCCTAAACTATACAAAATAAAACTTACAGAGAAACTTTCCACGATAGTATACATGGGCTGGCTGGGTACATTATTAGATATTTCTGTTTATGGTTGGTTATATTTGAGATTGTTATAGAATTAGTAGGTTGATTCTATAATATCCTATCCTGCTAATATTATAAATGTCAAAGTTTGTATGTATGGATATTTATAACTCTTTCACGCAAAAAACTACTCAATCGATTAGGCTGAAATTTGGTATGGATATAGTTTGAGACCTGGAATAACATATAGACTATTTTTTATCCCTATAAAACGCGGGCGAAGGCGCGGGCAGCAACTAGTTATATATATACATATTATTGTGATTTGTACAGAGTACAGAGGAGCTGGTAGTGTTCCGGCTAGGTGTGGTGTCCCTTATATGTTTTCTACATCCTTGCAATAAAATGGACTGTTAAATAAAACCTGAATTATAATTTGAGATACCTAGTTAATTTTATCGTCTTACTAATCTGTCGTCATTACTTCCAGTGTCCCCAACACCGTCATCAGTCAGTGCTTCTCCAGAGCACGGCACACAAGCCAACTCCGAGCTGTCCCGGTACCTTGACCGCAACTACTGGGAGTCTCGACTGGCGCGAGATAGCACGGCCGCGCCGACCGCGCCCGCGCCCGCCTCACAGGCCTCTAATGATACTGCTGAAGTAAGATATAAACTTTTACAATACCAATACCGACCGCGCCCGCGCCCTCCTCACAGGCCTCTAATGATACTGCTGAAGTAAGATATAAACTTTTACAATACCAATACTAAGTTTAGGGGTTCAGATCTGGCGTCTTCACAAACGTGTTCGTGATGATGAGCAGAACCTGCAATTCGCGGAGTTACAGTGAATTACCAATAACCCTGTATAGGCATCAAATAAAACAATTGGTAAAATACTCTCTATGTAATATATTATAGATAGTATTATAAATAAGTTATAGTTTGTAAGTATGGATCTATGGATGTTTGTTCCTCTTTCACGCAATAACTACTGAACTGATTGGGCTGAAATTTGGTATCGGTATAGTTTGGGACCTAGAATAACATATTTTTTATCCCGATAAAAA
This sequence comes from Eupithecia insigniata, assembly GCA_947859395.1. Taxonomy (NCBI): domain Eukaryota; kingdom Metazoa; phylum Arthropoda; class Insecta; order Lepidoptera; family Geometridae; genus Eupithecia; species Eupithecia insigniata. The sequence continues at coordinate 10,271,430 of OX401999.1, read as the reverse complement.
GCGGGCGATGACACGGGCAACAGCTAGTACTCTATATAGTATATAATTATTCCCAAGGAGGGTTGTAGGCGGCTGGTCGTAACTCATCATGCCAAACCCTTAACAACATGAACGTACGAGTGAAGGATATTGGACGGCTGATAGAGGAGAGTGGAAGAAAAATACATTCTGTGCCGACCCCACCTAGTGTGGGATAAGGGCAGGAAGAAGTTGCATTGCAAGCACGTTTATTGCCCTTGCCCCACAAACCAAAGTTAGATTATTACCCGTAGCGATAGTGGCGTAAAAAACGACTCCTCCAACTCAGCCCTTGGATGTCGTAAGAGTAGACTAAGGAAACCTCTTTTTATAGTTGACCTTCGTCTGACCACAATCTCACCTGATGGAAAATGACGATGTGGCCGACTGTGTATCACGATGGTCTAGAAGACCTATTCACTCTTTTCTTGAAGAGACCCAGATTGTTATGAACGGAAAAACAAAAGTAGGCAGCGAGTTCCATTCCTTAGTTGTGCGAATGATAAAGGTGGTCCTACCAGAGGAAGACAAGCCGCTTCCGTATATTTTTGGCACCTTCACAGCGATCACCAAGCCGTCTGCCAAAGGCGGTGATTATGCCCCCCTTCTTGGGGGGGGCATCTTCAGCTGTGGAAAATGTGTGCTGATAGTTCTGTTATTTACTGTCTACACTATCAACCCCATTTTTCTTATATCTTCTTCTCCATCCCAAGGTTGCCTGGAAGAAATCACTCCCAGCAATAAGGCAGCCTTTTGTGCAAATTTGTCGACCTCTGTGGTGCGGTGGGCGAAGCCGCCTGCGACGCAGGAGGTTGCGGGTTCGATTCCCGCCTCGGGACAAATGTTTATACGATCTGCAGATATTTGTTCAGGGTGTTCTGGATGTTTTCTATGTATAATAAAAAAATATCTATCTATGTAGTGTATTATATTAAGTATATGAGTTATCTAGTACCCATAACACAAGCTCTGCTTAGCTTGGGGCTAGATAATGCTGTGTGAATTGTCCAGCATTATTTGTTTTATTTTTGAACTGTTCAGTTTTGTTTAAGAAAGAAAGAAAAAATATTTATTTGGCCATACATAACACACACAACACGACACGAACATTACATACATATTATATAAGCTTTATAGTTTAGATATAAGATCTTATAATAATGTTATTTTTATTACAATAAAGTGTTCATTCATTCATGAGGGGAACTACATTATGTTGTTTTAGTTGCAGGATTTCGCGAAGCCTTCCCCCAGTAAAGAACAAGACGACGATGCGCAGGACAAAGAAATCGACGAGTTTGTGGAAACGCTGAAGTCGCAAGTCGAGATATTTGTAAACAGAATGAAAAGCAACTCTTCTAGGTAAAACAACTCATTATTTTTATTGTAAAGCTTTGAATTGTAGAAACTTGTAAGGAACCGTAGTTTTATTTACAACTCCAGAGACATCTTCCCTTTTTGAAGAATTAGAGAAAATGTTTGCTTGTTATTTCTAATATTAGAAGAGAAAAAAGTATCGCTATAGTCTGGCCATACTCAATTTTTGTTAACCCCATACTTAACATAATAGTAGATTGTTTTACAAGGGACTAAACCATCCCATTATATACGAGGTTGTTATACTCCCGAGCTTAGCGAGGGAGGATGACAAGACCGAGTTATAATGGGTGGTTTAGGCCCGAGTAAAACACTACTTTTCACTTCGATTGCGAGAAAATAAAACAATTCAAAATTAGACAATTTTCAGAAATTTTATTAAAAATTAAATGTGCAGTTAGAGCAATTTTGAATGTTTAGTGATATGTTTTTCCCGGGCAATTTTATTTCGGTTCTCTGTGATTGGGATGTGATAATATTTTTAGTTGATTGTTGTGGAGTAAAAGTTGGAGAGACTCGACTCATGCTTGAGTTTCCTGCATTATTAAGATCTGAGTGCGGCTTCAGCTGAGTTGACATATTCATCCAATCCCGCGATGTAGATGCTTGGGGCTCTGTAATGTTTGGTAGAATATTGATTCCTTCCGTAATCTGCTGCGTGACGTGATACTTGTTTTGTATAGAGTCCTCTATATAACCTTCAGCCACTTGATCGGACCTCCATCCACCGTGCCGTTTTAATGTCGTTATATTCGCACCACAATCCGCCAACAGAGTTGCGGATGTTCTGCGGAAACATTGGCCCGTGTAGAATTCCGGATTTGGTAAATTTAGATAAGTGGCAATATCTTTAGGCTTGTTACCAAATTTATTTTTGCCTATGACTTGCCTTGTGCATTTACCATTTTGATAATTTAGAAAAAATCTTCTCGTTGAAACATTAGTGGGACGTAACTCCTGATAGGCTTTAACTATCTTAAAGTATTCTCCACTGATGACAAATTTACGCTCTTTGTTTGTTTTCGTGTTCGGCAGACTCACAGCTTGTAGGTTTGTATCCGTTTCTACGTCTTGTAGCGTTATATTGGCAAGCTCTATTCCTCTGCATGCACCGCTGATTCCATAAATTAAAGCAACCTGTTGAACAAAAAAATAAGTGTGTTAATAATCGTAATTACCTAGGTACATAATTTAGGTATGTAGGTAGGTATCTATTTATTTAGTTTGAGTAGAGTACATAAGTAGGTTACCTTTGTTGCAAAGTATTGTTTATTTGGAGCGTTATTTAAAAATGTTTCGATTTCTTGTGTCGTCAAGACTTTAGATTTTTTTTGCCTTGTATCCAGTGGACAATTTCTTCAGTAAAGCCGTTAAATTTACATATTTTTTAATATCGACGTCGTGTTTCGTTTGTAAGGTCATTCTTAACATTGAATATGTGCTCCAAAGAGTCGACGATTTGATTTTTTTCGATAATTCATCAAAATAAGTGAGAAAAACCCCTTCTGTAAAAGAATCCACACGTTTCTCATCTCTCCATTTCATAAAATTTTCGTAACTCTGTAAATATATTCCACGTGATTTTGTCGGCAACAGATTCGTAACTATTTCTTTGCCCTTTTCTTCCATTTGCATATTAGCATCTTCACTATCACTTGATGACATTTTTCACGTTCACAATTTGAAAGTAAAAGTCAGGAAGTTAAACGTAAAAGTTTGTGATTTGGAATGAAGAAAATTCTAGAGATTTAGCGCCAATACCATCTTTTTTTTTTAAATCTCCGTTTCACCCGCAACTAAACAGTTCGCATTCTACCGTGAAGGGAAGAATCAATCTTCATAAAACATCACCAAGACGGTTCTATTTAAAAAAAAAAAAAGATTGACGGTGCACCAAGAAGTCGAGTTTTTATGTAAGAGAACGAATGCTTTGTACCGGCTGATGATTTTAGACAAAAATTAAAAAGAAAAAATACTTTTTAGCCCGAGGTATTAAACTCGAGTTTTAGGCCCGCTAAGCTACACTATTATGATACACTTTTTGAGCAAGAGAAGTGAAAAAATAATTTCTTAATTTTTGGAGAGATTTTACAACACAAGGCGACTTGAGCTCTTTCCTAAAATGTATGTATAATGCTGAGAATTATTTTTAAAAAGATAATTTTGGATTTGTGGTGAGAGTTGTTTACAAGATTGTATCTTGAAAATGGATTGAGTATAATCTCGTGTACAGAACCACAGCATGAATTTATAAAAATAAAATAAAGGTACAGATTCCTAACACGTTCTAACTCGTGCAGCCAAGATTATGGAGTCGACATCTACATGCAAACGAAAATTGTGGTATTATAATACAATACTTTGGTATAAAAATTATAAGGACAAAACATTATCTTGAATTTTTATGCCCCCTTTATTTAAAAAAACATTTGTTTTGACTTTTGACGACCTCTGGGGCGCGTCGGACGAAGGTCCGCCTGCGACCCAGGAGGTTGCGGGTTCGATTCCCGCCTCGGGACAAATGTTTGTACGATCTGCAGATATTTGTTCACCCTGAACAAATATCTGCAAATCGTTATGGATGTTTTCTATGTACAATAATCTAGGTAGTGTATTATTATATTAAGTATATCAACTATCTAGTACCCATAACACATGCTCTGCTTAGCTTGGGGCTAGATAATACTGTGTAAATTGTCCAGCATTATTTACTTATTTATTTGTTAATGACCCATCCGTGGGTCATGCACATACTGTGAGAATTCTCAAAATGCACCACCGGTGGGTCATGCACAGGGAACATGCTAACTATTCATTTATTTTGCAGAGGACGCTCCATCGCCAACGACACAGCAGTTCAAACTCTCTTCATGAACATAACAGCAATGCATTCGCGCTTACTCAAATACATTCAGCAGTTGGACGATAAACGTGTTTACTTGGAGAGCTTGCAGGTATAGTTGCAACCACGTCGGCTTGTTATTGGTTGTTTTTAACCCGACACAGAAAGGGGGTGTTCAACGAATCTTTTTGGCGTGATCATGTGACGCGTGATGCAACCTTAGCTCGTACGCGACGCACGGTGACTTCGCATACCGCACTCGTAACCAGCACAAACTGGTGTCACTGGCGCGGTCCCTGACGAAGTCGTCGAAGCTGACTCGTATTATGGGCCTACAGATGTACAACAGGTTACCAGATTTGATAAAGGAGGCTGAAAATAATACTATATTTAAGCGCCGCCTAAAACGCTGGCTTATCGAGAAACACTTTTTATAGCTTTGACGAGTTTATAAACTCCAAATGACATTTTAATCTGATTTAAATTAATTTTTTTCTTCATTGTATATTATTTGTATTATTTATAAGTATTTTTATCTTATAGATATATTATTAAATGTTATTTTACATTATGTACCTACGCTTAGCTAAAATGTATAATATAATTGTTTAGCCAAGTGTAATCAGACATGTAACATCTTGTTATCAATAAAGTACTATTGAACTATTGCGTGATAAGTTTCCGTGTGATCAACTGGGACATACTCTTGGTCTTTCATTGTTTCTCTCGAATAAACAATTTAGTTTTTGTTTTAAAATTTACTTAATCATGAGTACAGTGCAATATGTGCAACAGCTGTTCTTGAAAAATAATAAAAAAACTACTGAGTAACTGTTGTCACTAGTATTCTATTTTTTTTACCGACTGCAAAAAGGAGGAGGTTCACAATTCAACTGCATATTTTTTTGTATGTATGTTACGCCATATCTCCGCCAATTAAGGACCGATTTTGAAAATTCTTTCACTATTTATTGTATAGAAAATGATCCCGAGGTGGTCCCATAAATTTTTTATCCCCAAGAGATTAGTATTTATCCCGCAAAACTTAAAAAACAGTGTAAAAGTAAGGGAATTTGAAGTCGGTTTATCGTTTTTTAAAACACGCCAAAGTATTCCCTGTAAATTTAACATATTCCGTCAGCTTTTTGTTTTTGAGAATCGGCTGTTATAAAGACCTTTTAGAATGCCCTATTTCATCAATTCAATTTCCCTAACTTTCCCCAGGATAAAGTAACCCAGATCCGCGACAGCCGCGCAGCCCTAGATACATTACGCGCGGAACACGCGGCTCGCATCCAACAAGCTGCGGAAGCTGCAGATAGACAGAGACAGATGCAGATGGCGGTCAAACTGCAAGCCATGAGGAAGAAGAAGCACGAGTATTTGCAGTACCAGAGGCAGCTTGCGTTGCAGCGCGTTCAGGTAATAATAATAAGAATAAAATTGGTGGTAATGTTATCTTATATCTTTAAACGAGCAATTCTTGTATATATCATCATCATCATCAGCCCATACACGTCCACTGCTGGACATAAGCCTCCCCCGTACGACGCCACGTATATATATATATATAATCTGAATCTCGGAAATGGCTCCAACGATTTTGATGAAATTTTGTATACAGGGGGTTTCGGGGGCGATAATTCGATCTAGCTAAGATTCATTTTTAGAAAATGTAGTTTTATTCGTGTTTTCAATAATCAACTTTATCTATAGGGCACTCCCATAGACAAGATTTCAACGCTACAAAGCCTTCATCTATCATGTATGACAGGTTTTTTAATTTACTGTGTAATCTCGGATATGACGTCACAATGGGGGAGGAAAGTTGTCAGCTAATATGCTAAGATCAAGGAATTTATATACTAACGTAACTGGAAGGAGCACTGATACAAAAACCGCGGTCTGAAAGAGACTGAATACTAAGGTAGTGTGTCTCTTTCTATAAGGACGACCTTAATTTATGAACGAAACAGGACAAAACAGGGAATATTCATGATTATTTTTTATTACTTATATCCATTCTTTTTAAATATCCTTTTAAAACCAGATTTTTTTAATAGATATATATAAACCTTTATTATTATAAAGTTATATATTCAAAATTTGATAAGTCAGAAAAAAGTAAGAACGTCACCATATTGGAACCATGAAGTGTGACGTCAACAGGCAGTTTCTTTTGTATAATAATATAGCTCTGAGATATAAAACTTTTTTTGAAATGACAGAAAATGTCCGGCGGAGCAACCGGCTGAAGTCGCAGAAACGCAATTTTTAAAAGTATAACAGTGGAGTGTGCCACTGTCTGATTTTTGAAACTGCGTTTCGTTTAGACTAAAAATACTAAGTAGCAATTAAAACAACACTTTTTTTGAACCAAAATAATATTATTGCAAAACCAATTTTTTTATACAATCTATCATATTACTATTTATTCAGTTAATTACAATCATAGTATAGAAACAAAATAGAACTAGTATTTACAATTCAAACAATTGAGCTACCTACCTGCATACTGTTGGAAACAATCTAGAGTTATCTAGCTCAACTGATCCATACGGCAATGCTGATGCATTCATGCAATCAGTCATACATGACTAAGCAATATAGTCTTGTACAATTAGTGGCGTTATGTAGCACGAGGTCCGATAATTTTTACCCGACTACCGAAGGACGAGGGTTATGAGTTTGACACCCTATGTATGTATGTCGATTTTTATTTTCCCACTTAGCGCTGAAACTACTGGTCCGATTTTAAAAAATGAGGTTTCATATGATTAAACTTATAGCCCGATGGTTATAGGCATATATGACGTCAGATAAAATGGGGGTCTTACGAGATAGCGGGGTCGAAAATCCCAATGTTAGTAAATATGCTCGTGTGTGGTCGTTGCAAAGGTCTTTGTACGTTCCGGAAACGTTTTACAAACTTTTTTGAAGTTAACAATTCTCAAGCCATCAGCAAAAAGGTGTTAAAAATATATTTAAAAAAAAAATTAAAACGTTTACCTATTGTCCTTGTCATTTTTTTTTTTGATACTTAGGTAGTTGAAGGCACCCACCACCACCTATATACCTAGGCCACAAGTAGGAATAAAGACCTCCGACTACCTAATTATCAAAAAAAATGATAAGGACAATAGGTAGACGCGGTAACGTATAATACAGTAGAAATCAGGAAATTTAAAGTTTTGGTGTATTTACGCACGCATTTGAACGCACACGAAGGCATTGCTGTCTTTTAGTCAATAAATCACACAAAAGTACGTCGTAGCAAGCACGCGCAACACAAACGCTGATCCGATCGTGATTGAGGTGGGTGAACCTAGTGTAACCTAGTTTTAGCCTTCCACTTTCATAGAACTAGTGCCCAATCTTCCCTTTTTAGTTTAATCAGTGTATAATGCTAGAAAGGGTGTGAAAGGGACACAGCGACTGAAAAGTGAGTCTCTCTGGAGACCGTTTTTCCTTAAATCTAGATTGAATTAAAAAATAACCGTTTCTAGTTGTGATAAGGTTCAAAATCCTTTTTGCATTAAATGTCGAGTGAACTTTCCAGTTACGTTAGTATATATTCTTTGGCTAAGATAGATGAACCCATAGACATAAACTAAATTATTTTTGTTTGTTGATCCCAGCCGTGACATAAACTGAAAAATATGACTCTTCCTGACATCTATTGGCGAATAATAATACATGATTTTTTTAATTGGGAGCAACTATCTGCTCTAAAGACACAACAACACTAAAGCTACTCCAGCAGGTGGCGTTGTTAAGCAACACTAAGCCAATGAGTGGTTTGGGGTTAGACCAAGAAAATCTTATATTGGAGAAAATTTATTTACAATATTTGTGTCTTAAAAAAAAAATCATCCCCAGGTACTATTAATGTTATACGTAAAAAATCACAATGGAGACTGTTTATTTAAAAATCAGTTGCTGTTCGTTAGTCTCGCTAAAACTTAAAAACGGCAACGGGTGTATTAGGTCAAACAAAACGATAAACGTTTAGTTTGACCTAATACAGGGGTGACTTAAAAGAAAAAATAGGGGAAAGTGTTGTAGGTGATACGAAGTTCACAAAAAGTAGTAGGGACACTTTTGTATTGCTCAATATTTCTTGGTTATATAAAGAGTTTTAAGAGTTTTAACTTTCCATTCCAGGAGCAAGAGAGAGAGATGCAACTTAGACAAGAGCAACAGAAGCACCAATACATGATGTCAGCGAACAGCTACTACATTCCCGGAGTTACACTGCCGCAGCAATACCCGCTGCCTTATCCCAACCAGCCCATCTACGCGAACCCGCAGTTCCACCAGATAATGCCTCAGACCACGGACTCAAACATGCCTGGACAGATAAACCAACCCAATATGGCGACTATCGCTCAATCTATGCCGCAAATGCCCAACTACGCAATGGCCCAGTCAGCCGTCACCACCTCCCAACTGCCAGCGATACAATCCATGACCCAGAGCCGACCTAACCAACAGATGCAGATGACGCCAATGATGATGCAGCAATTGCACCAACAAATGAGAATGCCCGGCCAGCCTGGCATGCATCAAATGCTCCCCCAAAACGGACCCGTGCAGAACATCCCACAGCAAAACGGAACACTCCCCAAAACCCTTCCCAATCAGCAACAACCAAACTCAATGATGCCCCAAATGGCTTTAGGACAACAAAATATTCCACAGCCAATGATCAACCCAAACAACCCTATGATGGGTATGCATATGCAAAATATGAGGATGCCTGTCATGCAAAACCCCACACAAATGCCAAGCTACATAAACTTAGCAAGCAATACTCAGGCTGCTAACATGCAACAGCCTATGACTATGGCTGGTCCAATGTCAATACAAGGTCAGATGATGCAGGGCCAACCACAAATGACTGGACAAAACATTCCTAATAGTATTCCTTCTCAAGGTCAACCTCAGAATCAGGGGCAGATTTCGCAGCAATTGCAGCAACCGCAGTCTATGTCACAGCAACCACAAATGCAGCAGCAAATGAATCAGCAACCACAACAGATGAACCCACAGCAACAGCAAATGAACCAGCAACCTCAGCAGATGAACCAACAACATATGCCACCGCAGCAAATGAACCAGCCGCAATCTATGGCGCAGCAACCGCAAAACCAGATGCCAGGTCAACCAATGCCGGGACAGGTATTGCAACAACCGCCACCTCCGATGATGCTACCGCATCCAGGCACCTCGCTACAAAACCACATCCCAATGCCTCAGCTCACCCAAGGTCAAATTATTAATCAGCCGGGCAATCCAGGCCAACCTCAAATGCAGCAAATGATGCAAGGTCCAATGCCCTCACAAATTCAAGGACAAATGCAGCAAATTCCTGGACAACAAGTCGCAGGTCAGGCTATGAAAATTCCGCAGCAAAGTAACTTTGTCCAAGGACCACCCGCCCAGCCAGTAGCGGACCAGCAAACTCAACAACCACAAACGCCCGCAAAGACAGAAAACAACAATAATACCGCGGAGCTTATTAGTTTTGATTGATAGTCGACAAATGATATGCTATTGACTGCAAGAATTCACATTGTACGTATGCAATAATTTTGCACGTAGTTTGTCTTGTTATAATATACATTTTTAACCAATTGTATTGTAAAGATTCAATGAAATTATTGTAGGTGTAAGATTGGTTAGACTGACGACGGTATGCTGTCAAACTGTGATCTTCTGTTGTGCGAGGCTTACCATCTACATAGGAATGTGGGACTGTCATATAAATATAGTAACGATGAGCCTCGTAAATTACTGTTAGCTTCAAGTGTCTATTCCCAAGCCTTAAATACTGAACATTCTTAGGGTTGCAATGCGCTGTTCATGGAAAAGTAATATACCTATGAATCACGCTAACGAACTATAATATTTAATAAAAAAATAAAATATTTCAAGGCTGCTTCATGTCCTATTACAAAGGTATGCCTTTATTTGACACTTGTTAGAACAAAAGTTGCAGCGAACGTCTCTTATTTATACTCGTATATTCCTATAACAGGTTAATATAAAAAAGGTCGTTAGCCTATTCGATTTGTAGCTGCATAGGACAGATATTTTTCAGAAATACTCACCTAAGGATCAAGTCGCTGACACAACCGATTGGTTCATTCGTAGTCACGACGACTATGCTAGGCTAATCGGGTGTTGTTAGCGACGAGAGCTAAATGACCTTCTGTGAGTAAGTAGTAAGAGAATATCTGCCCATTGTGCTGATTGTACCATAGTAAATATTTTGGGTTCACACTGTAAAGCGCTTTATGGCAAGGAGAGAACTGGGTACTTGTATAAAAATGTTCTGACAGAGATTTTACCACTAAAATTATCCTAGATATTTCGCTTTGTGCTATATTCTTATTTCTATTAGATTATAATGGGCTTTGTAATGTATGTAAATGCAAACAAAATGTATAATATTTGCCGTTTGTAGATTTTAGAAATTATTAAAAATTCAATATGTTTATTTTATAACAATTGCTAAGGTGATTATTATGTTTTTGTTACAATATTTTACAATAAGTTATATGATGATGGTAAATAAATGTGTAAAACTTTCGAGATGTTTGTATTATTCATGGCTAATTCATCATCATCAGGCCGTACACGTCCACTGCTGAACATAGGCCGGCGTCGTTTGGGGCACAAACGACGCCACGAATAGCGGTCCACAGCCGCCTCCATCCAACGACCCCCTGCAACCGCTACGATGTCGGTCCATCGAGTGGGAGGTCTTCCCACACTCCGTTTCGCATTGCATCGCGGTCGCCACTCGAGAACCTTTACTCCCCAACGGTTATCGGTTCAACGAGCTATATGGCTTGCTCACTGCCAGTTCAGCCTGCTGATTCTGAGAGCTATGTCGGTAACTTTGGTTCTACGAATTTCCGTATTCCGGACCCTATCGCGTAGAGAAACTCCGAGCATAGCTCTCTCCATAGCTTTGATCTTGTTAGCTACGATGTGCTTTGGGGAAAGCTGAGAGACAGGGGTGTGCCGCCGGACGTGCTGAAAATGTTTCAGTTTTGGTACGAGCACCAAGCCAATGTTGTAAAGTGGTCCAATGCCCTCTCTGACGCATACGGGTTGGAGTGCGGAGTGAGACAAGGAGGGGTGAGCTGTCCCTTCCTCTCTCTTAAACCTGTATGTAAATGATCTCATTGTTGGGCTCAGCGACATGCGTGTTGGCTGTCGTGATGATGGTGTTTTGCATTTACAACATTAGCTACGCGGACGACATGGTGCTGCTGGGACCGACAGCGAGGTCTTTAAGGCCGCTGGTAATAACCTTAAGGAATTTCCTGAAGTATAATATACCTAAACGGCATGAGCATTCACAAAATAAAGTTAAAAACTATAACCCGACTACATATAAGTCTTAAACAAGCGTTCAGCTATTGTCCTTATCATTTTCTTTTGATACTTAGGTAGTCGGAGGCCTTTGTTACTAATTGTACCGTAGGTATATGGGATGGGTGCCTCCGACTACATACCTAAGTATCAAAAGAAAATGATAAGGACAGTAGCTGAACGCTTGTTTAAGACTTTTATGTAGTCGGGTTTTAGTTTTTAACTATATTTTTTTTATACCTTTTTGCCAATAGCTTGAGAATCGTTAATCTCACAAAAGTTTGAAAACGGTTTTGGAAAGTACAAACAAAGACCTTTGCAATGTTACCACACACGAGCATATTTACTAACATTGAAATTTTCGACCCTTTCTTCGACCCCCGCTATTTCGTTAGACCCCCATTTTTATCTGACGTCACATAGCCTATAACCATCGGGCTATTAAGACGAATTATATGACACCTCATTTGTTGAAATCGGACCAGTAGTTTCAGCGCTACGAGGGAACATAAAAATCGGCTACATACATACATAGGGTGTCAAAATCATAACCCTCTCGTAGTCGGGTAAAAAGTAGCCTCCTTCAAATATCTTCTTCTTCTTTTAGCTTTGGCTCTGCATCTGGATTGATGCAATTCTGCCAGTGTCAGTTAGGTATGAATTGCGCAACAATAGATAAAAATTTAAGAAGGCTGAGTTTGGATTTTTCAGAAAATAAATAATTTATATAATCTCAATCAAGTTCGTATAGGTACAAAAACAAACAGAAACAACCAAATTAAAAGTTAAATAAAAAGCGTTAACAGAAGTGAGCAATATGCGAAGTAACATAAAATATATACCTATGTAATCTAAAAGCTACAATTGTAAACTATTTACAGAAATAAATCTACAAAGTTTAGATACAAAAGGGGAGAATACTAATGGAAGAAGGGTCTTGGAAGAGAAGGGACGGGGGATTTCAGGAGGAATAATATCATGAAGAGAAATTTTAAGCCTAGGACAGACGAAAAGGAGATATTCAACATCTCCTTCATCCAAACCATATTCACACAGAGATTGATTCCTGACCCTTATCTTCGTAAGAAACACAGGGGTACATACATGGCCCAACCGGAGACGGCATAAGATGGATGTGCTGGTTTTGCTGGCCTTTTTAAATTTGAAAAACCAAGGTTTGACAGGAATTTCTGGTTGGAAATTACCATAGTGCTTGCCTTTTAAGTCTAGATGAGTTCCACATTTGAGACCAAGAAGTAGTTAGATGGAAACTAGGGGCTGAACAAAGATCACGAGCAAAAATTTTAAGGTGTTCCCCTGAACCAAACTGACTTGCTTGTTTCGCACAAGAGTCAGCGGTTTCGTTTCCTGGAATCCCAGAGTGACCCGGGATCCAAGCCAAGATAACATTAATGCCACGACTTTTACACCTAAACAAAGATTCACGAATTTTAAGAATGATTGGAAATCTAGATTTAGAGCGAAAGGAGCACGATAGGATAGACTGAAGAGAGCTTTTAGAATTAGAGAATATTATGGAATTATTGAGGTTGTGCGAGTCTACAAATTTAATAGCTTCCGGCAATGCTATAGATTCCGCAGTAAAAACCGAGGAAATCGATGGACATTTATAATTTAAAATTATCTTGGACGAAGGAATCCAAACTGCAGTGCCTACAGGACTAGACTCATTTAATTTTGAAGCATCTGTAAAGATGGAGAGCCAACCATTATAATTAGAATCAAGTTGCATGTTAAATTTTTCACGAGCATATGAGCAACCTTTTAGGTACGATCCCAAAATCTAAGATAATATCTGGTTCGAACATAATAGCTTCATAAGAGTAAACAAAGGATTAGAACTAAATTGGATGACAGGATATGGAAGGTGGGAATATTTCATAAAACTCCGAATCAAACACGGTATTTTATCCTGATGAATATTAATAATAGGCTCAAAGAAAGAATACAAATCGTTTAACTTATTTAGAAGAGGATGTTGCAAATTTTGATCTAGTTTGAAAAGAAAACGATCTGAGAGATATTGCCTTCTAAGAGAAAGAGGAGGATCACCACATTCTACTTGCATTGCGTTTATAGGAGAAGATTTCATTGCACCAAGAATAATTCGAAGACATTTTGACTGGACCTTATCTAACTTATCTAAAGCCATCCGCGTACTAGGATCCAGAAGGAACGAACCATAATCCATATGACTACGAACTATGGCATTATATAAAAGTTTTTGACAGTAGGGATGGGAACCCCACCAGACACCAGACAGTGAACGTAGGATGTTAATATTCTTTTCACATTTTTCTGCAATGTAGCTAAAATGAGGAACACCTGTCATTCTTGAATCTAATTTTAAACCTAAGAATTTTACATTATTTATTTGATCAATCAATTCACCGCCAACATATAGGGCAATAGATGGAATTAATCTTTTTTTGGAGAAGACAATACAATTACTTTTAGATGGCGAAAGGGACATACCATGAACTTTAAGCCAATCATCCAGGATATTAAGAGATGCACTCAGTTCATCCTGAGCGAACTCTTGGGAACTCGTTTTAATATATAAAGCCAAATCATCAGCGTATTGAAGGCATATACACGGTAAAGAGTGATCTAAGTCAGAAGTATAAATACTATATAATAAAGGACTCCATACAGAACCTTGAGGCAACCCCTTATAAATACTACGGGGAGATGAAATTATGTTGATCCGTAGGTTTACCCGGTGTTCAGAAGAAGTAAAAATAACGCTTTTTAAAGCGTATTGTCAAAGCTTCTACACCGGGAACCTATGGGTCAGCTACACCAAACAATCGTTGGCAGCCCTGGGAGTTCAATATAATAATATTTTTAGGATGATGTTGGGACGACTGCTTGGAGTATTCTAGATACTCCAAGGACGACTGCCTCGTTTGTGCAGTGCATCAGGGATGTTTGCTGAGTATGAGACGGATGGGTTTGCTACCATCCTCCGGAAAAAGACGGCGTCCCTGATGCGCAGAGTGCGTGATAGCCCCAACAGCGTCCTACAGACTATAGCTGGCAGGGTCACTTCGCCAATATGGCATACATTTGTCCGAAAAGTAATTTGATGTACATAATCTATTTCAATAATCTTGACTTAATTTAATCGATTCTAAATTCATTTAATTTTATTGAACTGAATTTACTTATCTTTATTTTATTTTCTTTTTCCAATCTGACTTTATTTAACTATATTGATTTCAAATTCATCTATTTTTATATTATTACCTACCTACACTGCATCTAAGTACCTACATTTATGTTGATTTTAGAACTAACATTTATTATAAGAGATCTTTAGCATAACTACTAACGAATTAAGGATCTTTGGTAGTCCGAAATAAAAGAATTTTATTTATTTATAGCTCGCTGGGTGACTTTGTGCTTATGCACAAGGCCCCACGTCTCGGATCCGTAAGTCATCAATGGTAAGTGGTAACACACATTGGTAAAAGACTTCGCCTTGAGGCTCTGCGGTATCTGAGACGAGAAGATAATGCGAAGTTTTCCGAACGCTGCCCATCCGAGTTGGATTCGTCGGCTGACCTCTTTATCGTAGTTGGATTTACCTAAGTTGGACCATTTGACCTAGGTAGACATAATGATCATTGATCAACAACTTCGATAACGTCGTCCGCCACATAGACCGGTAAGGGTGCGACATGGGCAGACATGATATTTGTCTTAGCCATGTTCATTTTAAGACCCACTGGTCGGGAAACGGTGTTGAGGTCTCTGAGCATCTTGCTGAGGTCTTCCAGCGATTCTACCATAATGACTATATCGTCAGCAAACCGAAGGTGAGTGATGTAATCGCCGTTGATATTGATGCCATATCCGTCCCAGTCCACAAGCTTAAAAATATCCTCCAATGCAGAGGTGAACAGTTTCCGAGAAATGACGTCTCCCTGTCTCACCCCCTTTTTGCAGTGGGATCGGATTTGTGCTTTGGTCCTGGAGACGAATTGACATTGTGGCCTTGCTGTACAAATACTTCAACACTTGGATATACCGGGATACTCGATTTGGCACCGCTGGAGAGACTGCAGGACTGCCCAGGTTTCGACTGAATCAAAGGCTTTCTCGTAGTCCACAAACGCTAGACATAACGGCCGGTTATACTCTTCTGTTTTCTGTATAATCTGCCGGAGCGTATGTATGTGGTCTACTACGGTACTAAAGCCTTATCGGAACCCGGCTTGTTCGTTGGCTGGAAGTCGACAAACCTTTTAGCGAGACGGTTGGTGATTACTCTTGAAAACAGCTTATATAGACGTGGCTCAGCAGTGAAATGGGCCTATAGTTCTTTAGAAGGGCTTTGTCACCCTTCGGAATAGTACCACCACCCTTCTGTTCCACGCTTCTGGCGTTTGTCCTTCGAGAATGACGGAGTTGAATAGCCTCTGAAGGATTTTAAGTACTGGTGATCCACTCGCTTTCAGAAGCTCTGTCGTTATTCTGTCATCCCCGGGTGCCTTGTTGTTTTTAAGCTGTTTGAGAGACGTTATTAGCAAGAAATTTCAGGTTTTATAGGGGCACTTGCCCAAAATGACAAAGAAACTAAGGCAAATGGAATACACACAATAAATGCAGGTGTCTACCTTTTACGAATCATGAGATACAATAAAGCTCAATAGATCGACAGAGAGACAGACAGCGGAGGAAAGTTTGAACGAATCAGGAATGAAATCTGTATAAAATTTTATTTTCCTTCGGATTAGTTTGGGTCGAAACTAGTTCGGCTTGACAGCAAAGTCCATCCCTAGTCACGCAACTATTACAAATCTGCAACAGCATACTAACAAAAAACGGACATGCGTAGAACTGTATCTGGCGGTATCCTCTAATACTTCATCCGAGATGAAAACACGGATATTCTAATACGAGCTATAGATCGCGGATTATGAGTTTAGCGGTTTTATTTTTCGGAGGTGTTTTTGGGGATTTTTCAGGAGAATTAGGGCTCCACTGATCTTGGGAGTCTTCATATACGAAACTATCGATAGTTTTTGTCGAATTATCGATATGTATTGAAAATCTAAACTATCGATGTTTAACGTACTACCAAACGGTACGGTATACTACCAAAACCATAGAGTAAATTTTTATATATCCTACAACCTTAGAATACAATGCCTACAACTTGCCCACATCTTGCTCACACCAACATACAGAATTCTAATAGCGAAGCTTCTTTAGGCGTAGCTCTACGATGCTGTGCACCAACACACAGTTAATGAGTGCAGAAGGATTTGAATCCTGTTTTTCTATGAAACAAAAAATTGGCGGGAAATTTAGCAAGATGGTTGATTGGTTGTCTGTCAAGTAAAACTGTAAAAGTATGCATTCCGAATTACGCGTCAAACAAAGTATCGAATCGAACGAAACGAAAACAACAACAGTCAACTCAAAACAAAACAAACAGAATTTTTGCGAGTATGCGAAAATTCTGTTAGACTAAAGTTGTTTTATGTGTTCGCAATGGAAGAGGATAACCAGGATGGACCGTTCACTGTTTGGCAGATGTTTAACGCGCCAACAATGGTGCTTTTCAATAACTTGGAGCATGCTGCTGATGGATTGGACCGGCTCCTCACTTCTATCTTGAAATTATCGGGGTAAAATACCCTTTCATAGTTCTGTTATTCTCTTAGTGCTAACGTACTTAGTTTTGTGACAACTAAAACATCTTTATTCATTAGAATAATACAGTAACAGGAAATCATATGTTTTGTACTTTTCAGGGACTTTTCGGAGGTGCTTGTGCCTCGGCCAGGCTCTAACAAATATCCAGATGCTCATTACAGTGCATTCAATACTTGGCTACTTGGAAGGTTGTTCTATGTTTGGTCCGTTAAGGAATTGAACAGGTAGGTACCTACCTAACTTTCACCTAACCATAAAGGAAATTCTAATTTACTATGTATTCGATAGATGCTAGCCCACATATTCTGGCTACCTATAGCTGTTTCAATAACTTTATTTTTAATTAATAATATAATAATGAAATAATGCTGGACAATTCACACAGCATCATCTAGCCCCAAGCTAAGCAGAGCTTGTGTTATGGGTACTAGATAACTGATATACATAATACAATATATTACATAGATATTTTTTATTATACATAGAAAAACGACCAGAACACCCTGAACAAATATTTGCAGATCATACAAATATTTGTCCCAAGGCGGGAATCGAACCCGCAACCTCCTGTGTTACAGGCGGACCTTCGCCTACCGCACCACATTGGTCGTCAAATTATTACCTTCCTTTTATTTTAAGGATACATCAGACAAGTAAGGAAGCTCAGCTAAAAATACTAGGCATACTATGTATGAATGGCGCTTCATTTTACGATGATATACATTCCGAATACAGTTCAATACTGATAAAGCTAATACAATATTACAAAGAAAGTCCTCAAAATGAGCAGGCAAAAGAATTGGTCTTGGAAAACTTTGTACCAGAAAATGTAGATATCCCAAATGTGCAGTTGAACTTGGAGCCTATTTATGTGAAAGTAAAAAATCTACAAACATGTGAGGTGCTGCTGGATTTAACTCTACAGCTTCTATCAGAGAGCTTCCCAATGAACTCAATAAACATAGACAGAAGCATCTCGCAATATGAGTCTTTGTTCAGCCAAATAATATTTGTGCTTGAAAACTACAGCTGCAAACTAAAATTTATTGTACTGAAATTCTTCACTAACTTGATTATAAAGTACAGTGAAATTGGACTGGATACATTCAACAACTTTTTCCCAGTCATTTACAAAGACCTGATGTGTGCTGTTCAAGCTATGACTAGTTCAATGAATGTTTACTATGATAAAGGAGAAATATCCAATGAATACATTCACAGTTACAATGAATGTATGATATTAGTGTTGAAACCAAGCAAAAACTGTGAGAAAATTATGATAAACATTTGCACAGTAATACTTAAATCAGAAGACAATACAATTTTCAGCAAATACTTAAAATTACACTGCCTGTCACTCAGCAATGAATTAGATTTGCCAAAAGATGTTTTAATGATAAAAAATAAAGAATCTCACCAGATAGGTCATTTACTGAAATGTTACAGTAAAAACATACTTGAAGAACTGCAAAACAAAAGTTTGCCAGAAGTAAGAAAAAGCTGGTATTACCAACAAGTGTTAGATGTTATAAAAACACTGAAATATTGTGAAGAACCAAATATTGATGGATTCCTTATACAACATCACTTAAAAAGATGTCATGCATCCTTGAAAATATTTGTTGATGTATCACTGAAAAGGCAGAAGCAAACCAAGGAACCATGTCCGCTCCTGAATTCAGACAGTGTATTCTGTATTTGGACTTCCCTGATGAAATTGATACAAAACAACAAAAGCAACCTTCTCCAAGATAGAGATACCATCCAGCTTGTCTTGGAAATAACTATGATGACATGTATACTCTTCAGAAATGATATGCCCAAGGATGATTCCAAGTTGGTCCTGCCAATATTGTGCTTGCAAACTACACCTAATTTCTCAGAGCATAGCTTGGCATACCAAGATAGTATCAAGGGGTTGATACTAAAGTATATCATGATAATAAAGCTAGTAGTAAAATATCAAACAAGTGATGATTGGATTAAAATTATATCTTATTTAAGTCGTTCTCAGATTATGAACAAATCTGTAGAGTCATACAAGGAAGTAAGTGTACCATAGGTTCATAATCGTTTCTATCATCTCATAATTTTTTCTATACATCCAAAGGTTGCCTGGAGGAAGTTGTTTCTAAGAGATAAGGCCACCCATTGTACTTTATCTACCCAAATATCATAAGGGCTCTATGATGGGTTCAGGAACCATAGGGAAATGACCAGCACTGTTACCAGTGTAATGCAATAAAAAATAAATTGAACACATACAGAAGCAAATTATTTATTCTGAGTCACTATCACTCATTTTCGACAGAAATAAAGAACTTATTCAACTTATCAGAAAATTTGTCTACTCGTAACTGGAAATAAAAAGCTAACGAACAAATGACAGCTCCAGCTACTTACGAAGTATACTAATTGGTCTATGGACAGCTCGAAATGGCGGCGTTTCGAATATCTGTATTTTTTTTTTAAATCATAGACAAACAAACAAAGGCACTATTCTTGTGTACTCGAGATCAAAATGTCATGCGATTTATAGTTAGAATGTAGATACTAGTATAGCACACTCACTTGAATTTGACACCTGTTCCAAATTTAAACTCTATAACCTACGGTTTTCAGTAGGTTATCAGTTCATTACAGTTCCGTTTATTTCTGTTGGTTGGTAATGCTCGTCATTGCCTATGGTTTTTGAATGCATTAGAGAGGGTTTATGATATTTGGGTAGATAAAGTAGTGTATGCAACTGTACATAATTAGGCATTACAGCACTCGTGTGATGCTATTAAGAAACCCGCCTTTGGCTCGTTTCTTAAACCCACACTTGTGTTGTAATGCCCTCCATTATGCAAATTTGCTTATACTACTATTGTTGTGTACTCTAAATAAAGAGTTATGTTTTGTATTACATTGATAAAATTATGACTCTTTAACTCATTAATACTAGTTCCATTGTTAATACATCTTATTCAATGTTGCAGATACTGCCACTGTGCCCATTCCTGGTAATGAATAAAATCTTCTCAGCCAGTAAATTGATTGAAGATTTCCTGATGTCTGCATTGTTGACAAAGGATGAAAAGGTTCAGAAAGAGCTGGTCAAAGTCCTACAGACATTTTCCTGTTTGTCGCTGGGCACCACAGGCATTATTGTCACGACATCTGAAGAACAATCGGGACATAAGCTTTTCTCCCTCGATAATATATCTATAGTGGCCATATGTTCAAAATGCCACGAAAATTATTATGATAATGGCAACTGCGAAAACTTTTTGGCCAACATTAAAAAGAAAGTTGAAATATACTCTGTAAGCAACATTTTCTCGCCAAATCAGCATTCAAATATGATGGGTCTGAGAAGTTTGTACGCGAAGTTTTTGAATGTAAACCATTATGTTGATGTGGAGTCTAGTGGGTTCTGGGACTTGGCTGGGACTTTGTGTCATCATTTCTACGTGTTCGATCATACAGCACCAGCGTTGCTTAAAATCGAAAATACGGGACATGTCTTGAGAGCATTGAAGCCATTCCTAGGCGAAGACTTGGTGAGTACCTAGGAAAACATGTTTAACACTTTCAGTACCCACGACGAACGTGTCCAAGTTCGGCTTCGTGTAATGGTGCGGCCGGCGTGTTCCGAGCCGCACTGCCGAGGCTGGGCGGTGAAGGCGTTATTAAATCCTTGAAGTAGGGGGTTCCAAGGTACTTGGAATAATATTATTTTAACCATTTTTTTTATTCACAGATTGAAGATGATTCAGAATTTATAACAAAGAAAGAAAAAGCCCGCAATCTTTGCATAAAATTACTTGTTGAATCCACTAAAACAAGTCTTGAACAAAGCAACCACACACTACAAACCACAACACTGAATCTTATACAAGAGTTTGGCTTGTGCAAGAACAACAAAGTCATTCTCCCAGCAACCAAGCTTCTGATATACTTCATAATGCATCCACATCCTTGCTCATTAGGACCTAAAGCTGTAGTCTATTTGAGAGAAATCTGTGAAGCTCACGGGTATACCCCAAACCAAGTGTACCACAGGTATAAGAAAGATTACTGCAAGCTATTTGTTGAATGCAGTCTTTACAATGGAAAAGAGTTTGCTATAGCTTTACTAAAAGTCGTGAGAGCGTTCGGCTTTGTCGGCTATCGGGATTTTATATCAAAAGATGTGCACCATTTTCTGCCATACTTGATTCCGTATTCAGTGACGATAAAAGAAGTTCCGGGAATGATAGAAGAGATTGCGTCCCTGGTCCAATGCTCGGTGTCAGACTTTTTAGCGGAAAGGTTCCCGCATATTTACGTCCACGTTTATCTCAACGAATCTAAGGATGTTTCGAAAAAGTGCTACGGCATCATCGAAAAGCTGACAAAGATGTCGATTCTGAGCCTTATTCAAAGGCATTTTAGGGTGATTTTGACGGAGTTTCTCCTCCAGTACTGCTGCAACCCTGAGAAAGTCTTGAACGCGTGCCGATATCTGGCTAGTCACGATCCTGATGTTTCTTCGCCAATTGGTAGTATGAATATGACCACAACGCAAATAGCTGACTTCCTAAATCCGAAGTTTTTGGGAGTCCTCGCCTATTTAGATCACAAACTGGTGAACGCCAAAGTAGCATTGTCAGTGAAACGAAAAGCGCTTACAAGTTTTCCTGATATAATGCAGCTGATGGGAGTTAAATACCTTACGCCGCTACGTTTCAAGGTTCTAGCTACTTTACGATCCGCTCTGCCATTGGCTAAAGAGTTCCCGACAATTCTCGCTGAAGCGTGGGGCTCGTTCATCCACAATATCGATAGTATGTCGCTTGGCCCACTGTTGTCCAATCTAGCTGTCTCCTTGATGCACCAGTTCGATCATGCGCCGCAAGAGATAAACAAAATTTTCCACTACCTTGTATTGAACAACGAGAACCTTCTAAGTTCAAACATATCCGATCTATTCTTCATGGAAGATACGAAAATATCGGAGATAATCAAGATGGTCATAAAGAGGCACGTAAAACGTACACAACCAGATGCTCTTTCGGATAAGATCAAATGGTACTTGCAGCATTTGAACCAGGATATTCCGTGCATAAAAGCTTTTGCGTTTTCGCATTTGGATAAGTTGCTGAAAAGCAACAGGACTGAGATACACAAAGCTGTATTTGGAGGGAAGACCATTGATCCTGTTATTGTTGAGCTTATAGACTCCTTGCTAACTGGTATGTTCATGGCCATACAATTTTAAACCTTATATTAATAAATCCTAATCCAAACCATCATTTCTATTTCTGGGTACTTAAAATAGCATTTCCCTTGCAGGATGCAAAGAGTTAGATCCCAAAGTCAGTTCAGCAAGCGGCGCCTGTCTTGGCCAACTGGGTGCTATAGAGGCCGGACATCTACCAAGGCAATACGTCCAACCGGACCGATCGCCTTTCGCCTTTACAATCGGCGATAACTGCTTCGCCGCTACCGCTTTGGTCGAACTTTCCAGAGCTTTTCAATATGAAAAAGATACGATGGTAAAGATCAAATTTACTGTACAAGCTGTGGCTTAGTGTTCAGTTCAGTTTAGTTAGTACTCTAGTACAAGTATTCTAAGGGAAATAACGATGGAAATATATAAATGAATTTAGGAGAATTTTTCTTTTGATAATGATTCTATAATTTTCAGAACATGGATTGCTACGCACTTACAATTCAAGAGATACTGAAAATATACGACATATCGCCGACTGGCTCCAAGAAAGACGTATGGGACAGCTTCCCTGAACACATGCATCAGATTATGCACCCTTTATTGAGCTCCAGGTATTTTTATTGTTAAGTGTATAAAAATCCTTAAAAGATCTTTCACTAAACGGCAGCGCCATCTAGTCTCAATAATTCAAACAGATCCTATATTTGTACAAAATTTAAGAGACTTCTATCATGTACTCAGCCGGTGAGCACCCACTCTTGGGCGTCCAGTCCATAACACTTTTAAAAGATTTAGACTAAAGAGTAGTTTTTGGAATTTCATACCGATGATAAGTTGTAAAATAATGTTTATGCTTTTTATTTTTAGGTACACATTGGCTTACCCTTCTCAGCCGAAGAAAGCTCATCCCTTATTCGGTTCTACATACGCAACAACGTTTCTGGAGTGGGCTCACAAGTAAGATAACTCTAACTAATATCAACACGATTTACCTGATTTGGATCATATTTACAAGTGTGTCAAGTTTAAATTTGTATAACAAAAGTACTCTGTATCTTTCAGCTGGGCCGGCCAATTAATACCTCTAATTGAGTCAGAGAGCATTCGCGATTTACTTCGCACGGTACATCCGAGTATGAGACGTGACGTCAGAACTCTGTTTCTATTCCTTCCTTACGTTCTATTGCACGCTGTGATGTCCAAGACGAATCCGTTGTATATTCAAGAAGAGATACTGGCGGTTATAGGTTTGTATAACAGAATATTACTTGGAAGAAAAAACGTCTTAGAGTAAGTTCAGCTCATACCATGTAAGAGGTGACTACAGGATGTGTACTTAGAGTACAAATTATAGCCAATTTCTAAGCCCAAGTTTTATACCTTTACTTATGCTTGTTAAAATACTTCATTTATCGGGATGGTAATGCTTAACATTACCATTATTTTGCCATAATTTTCTAATGTTAGACGCAACTATAATTTTGTATCTCATTGAACTTTCTTTCAGGACTAGAAAACTTTGAATCTCACCAAATGACAGTGGAAAAAGCGAAGTACAAAATGCTACGGCACATTAGAATGACACCCAGTATTAATTCTGTTCAGGCAGAAGAAGGAAATCAGGTAAGAAAAGGAAATAAACAATTACAAAAAAAAATATATATACTTTTGAATGAAACTAATGTTTTTTTTTTTAAATTCAGGGCAAATGCAGCAAAACGATATACACGCTTCTAGACTTCCTCAATAGATGGATATTGGAGTGGTGTAATTTGAAACAACGACCTCTTGAGAACGAAAATTACAAGTAAGTCCTTAATACAAACAACTAGCAATATTTGAAATAAATACATTTTAAATTTTAATAGAAAGTTTCATTCACTGAATGGTATCTAATACCTATACAATGTTTTTGCCTTATTTCCCTAAACTTATTTCAAAATACAAGATTCGGCTGTAAACATTAAACTAAATAATTTGAAACCACTAAAAATGTCACAATCCGTTTTATTTCATTCGTTCGGGCAACATTTTTAGTGCTGTGTAATAGTTTAGTTTTAGACAAACCATATTGACACCATTATCGAAAAAAAAACTATATTTTAATCTCTGTTATTTTGTTTATAAATCAGAAATGAGTAACGTTTATTTCTTTAGGTTTACAACATAAAGCTATAGACAAGTCAAATTTTAACTAAATTATTATCAAAATAACATAAAGTCTTGTTAGTTGTCAGGCGATTGGACGGCTGAACCGATTTTAATGAATTTTGATTTGTTGGATTTGTCTCCGTCCCGAATAGGATAGGTACTGATTAGTCTTGGGTTATACTAAGCAAATCCGATACCTGTGACTTACGCTACTGTGACTTCAAAATATCTGTGACAAAACACTAGCTAGTATTTCTACCAATCACGTACAAATTGACTGTTTTACTGATTGAATAATATATTTATTGTAGCGATGACTGAGCATATTGATTAACCGAATAAATATAAACGGTATTTTCTTCAAAAACTTTGCGGTATACATTTCAAATTTCCACGTTTATAATACTAGGTGTGTCTCATTCTGATTTAGTGATATTACCAAAGAGAGAATATAGAAGCGATATTATCTAGCTGAAGCGATTTATTGCGTATATACCTACTAAAATAACAACGATATAATATCGTGCACTCGTGACACTGGCACTGCCTGTGTGATAGTCACAAATATATTTAGTTTCTGTCACTGAATGACGTACCGCCAATTTTCTATATTTGTGTCTTTTATCTATCAGTGACGTTAAATACGCCTCAAGCCTAGTATACGAGATTCGTAGATTATAAGAAATAGGGTTCCGCACAAAAATTAATATTCAACGGGGGTGAAGCCGCGGGCACAGCTAGTAATACAAAAAGTTTTAATTGTTGTTTCCAGAGCAATATCATCATTCCTCGACAAATTCGACAAACTAACCATAGCTCGCGGTAATTTCGCTTGCGGCGAACTAGAGAGGGCACTGCAGTACTTGGAAATGTACATGAGCGAGAACCAGGATAGGATGCAGGAGCAGTTACCCTTCTTAGCTGAGATATACGCGTTGTTGGATGAGCCGGATTGCGTTGCTGGTGAGATTTTGAACTGATGACTACATTGTTAGGTCTTATTTACATATATATAAGCATACCTGTTTTGATTGGGTAAACTGAAAATATGGTACTTATCAGTCCGATTAAGGACAATAGGTTAATAGTTAACAGTGCTTCTGTGTCCAGCAGTTAACTAGTTCTCACTTATGATGACCTACTTTGACTGGGTTTACTACATACTTCTGATAAAACTATCATGGGTATTCTCAATCTAAATTCATTTCTAACGGGATATTTACCATGATTTGATTTAATAACTGAGCTGACAACGGAATATAACGGGATATTTACCATGATTTGACAACTGATCTGTTATTCCGTGATCATGGCGCATGAAACAGAGCCGAATTATTGGCGGACTCAAAAATCAAATCATGGTAAATAACCCATAAATTACTTTTTAACTGAATTGGAAAAAAAGAGGAGGTTCGGCTGTATGTTTATGTATGTATGTTCATCGACTTCTCTGTCAATTATTGACCGATTTTGAACATTCTTTCGTTATTGTGTAGATAATAATCCCGAGGTGGTCCCATAAATCCCATAAATATTCCCGAGGGATTAGTATGTATCCCCCAAATTTAAAAACTTGTTTTTTATTTATTGTTTATTCAAAACAATAAAATTACTATCTCATCTGTTGGGTAAGACCTCATCATGCAACGGTTTGTCATCAAAAAGCTTAAAATAATAATTCAACAATTTTTAGTAACAACTTAGTTGAGATAGTTGAGACAATGGCGCTGTAATATTTCCAACCAATATTTACTTTACAGGGATCCTCTCAATGAAAAGATCGGAACCTTCATTGAAAGAGTTGATTTTAGCGCAAGTAGTAACGGGGCGATTGCAAGACGCGGCGTTGTGCTACGAACGATTGGCGCAAGAAGGGCAGCTGGATCGACATAGCATACAAGTAGGGATTGCTAATCATCATTATCTTCAATTACAGCTCTCTTCATCTTTACTTTATTCTACATACCGAAGCGACCGAAATATAAATATCACTTTATTTCCGTGTCAGTGTTTAATTTAAAGAATTTGATCTTTTCTATTTATTGTATTTACGTAAATAAATAACTTTGATTTTGACTTGACTTGACATTATGCTAGTCGACTTCCAGACAATAGTCTCCCACAATGTGGAGAGTCTATCATTCTGATGACCGATGTGGCCCGGTGGGCGAAGGTCCGCCTGCAAGGCAGGAGGTTGCGGGTTCGATTGCCACCTTGGGACAAATGTTTGTACACACACCTAAGTTGCCGGCCTGTCGAATAGCCCGTCGTCGGCGGCTTTGTATCAGTGACAAAACGTTGACAGCAATATTCATATTCGGACACAACGACCCGCAGTAAATATTGCCCTCCGACCCTACCCCAGAGATCGCCAGTTGTTCCGATGAAAATATGTTTTCATTTTATATTTCATCATTTATGAACTGTTTTTTTTAACTAATAGCTCTGGTTTGTCTCACATTTTTCCCTTTATCTCATTCACAGGGTATGATAGACTGCTACCTCGGCCTAGATCAGCCGTTCACCGCGTATCGCCTGCTGAGCGAGCATGAGACAGACGGTAGCATGCTAGAGTTGACAGCTGAGCCGCTGTGGAGGCTGGGACGGTGGGAGCAACTCGACGAGCTTGTCAAGAAACCTGTTGTAAGCGAGCATTAGTTTCTGAGTTAAGAGTCTATGAATAAGTTAGGAGTTTATGATAGACTGTTACTACGGCCTAGACCAGCCGTTCACCGCGTATCGCCTGCGGAGCGAGCATGAGACAGAAGGTAGCATGCTAGAGTTGACAGCTGAGCCGCTGTGGAGACTGGGATAGTAGAAGTAACTGGACGAGCTCGTGAAGAAACCTGCGGTAAAAAATACAAGATAATTTTACAAAAACAGGCATGTTTTTGAAAATGTTGCATCCCTTTTGTAGCGAGGAGACCGTAAACAAGCTTGGTGATCAGAAAACAGACCATCATTTAGAAGGCAATTTAGCGTTCAGCCTCACGTTTCAAAATTTATTAAGTTCCCAAATTATACTGTTCATCACCGACCGGCTTACTACATATTTTTAAAATACGAATCGATAAATCTAAAAACTTATAAGATTTTCTAATAAAATAAAATTATCAGTGGCCGACAGACGCCGAGTATACACGATTCATCGTCACCGAACCGAGCGTGACGGTCCAGTGTTGTGTACTGTTTAGAAACAGCGCAAAGTGCGCCTAATGAAGCGTTCACTTCATAAACTTGTACTACCTTTGCATTCCAGCCACAATCCAAAGAGACCTGGGGTCTCCTTATGGGGCGTATCCTCCTCTCCTACCGTGCAGAAGACCACAATGCATTCACTATTACCTGCAAAGAAGCTACCAGCAGGTTGCTATCACAGATGGATGGGGAGAGTAAAGGGGAGAGTGCGTTACGAAGCGGCTATCAAAGTGTGCTGGGATTGCATATGATTAGCGAGGCTGGGCATGCGGAGGAGATATTGAAAAGGTACGAGTAAGCTTAGAAAGCTTGTAAAAAGAAGATGAAAATGTACAGAACATAAGGTCACAGTGTGTTACGGACTCCATTAGAGAGAAGACACCATTTTGATGTGTCTTCTACAGTTTCCTGCCAGATATTTTAATTCCTCTATCTTTATAGAATAGATGCCAGAAAACTTTACTTACTCCTATCGCTCAACGACCCGAAGTGTGTCTTGGGCCTGCGATAAGAGAAGAAAAAATGCCTTTAATATTTTCTGTTTCAAGTTTTTTTATAATTCTGAAGGGTTGTGATGTGAGAAATAATATACCTCTTCATTAGCCAGTATTCACTTTGCGTATTATTGTAGCTAATATCCGGAGTTTCACCAATTCTTTCAGTAATACATATTGCCGATATTCGTTAACGCATTCACTGCCTAGCTTTGCTCGTCGCTCCAGGGACCTAGAAAGGTCCTTGTGCGTCATGGGCAATGAACGTGTCAAAGGCACTTGAGTTTACTCTCCAAAATTTAGAGAAAATAATGATTACATTTCGACTATAAAGTTTATAAAACATACCTCAAAAGCTGTCATCTGTCTCCAGACTAAAAAGTCTCCACGACGGCGACCGCCGGGGCACAGAAATACTAAACCAGTTGTTGGACGAATGGCGGCGACGTCTATCTGTCGTGCAATCTGACGTGAGGACTATTGAACCGTTGCTTAGATTGCGGCGGATATTACTGCAACAGACTAAGGTAAGGAAAAACAATAAAAATTAATAAATAATTCTGGAAAATTCACACAGCATCATCTAGCCCCAAGCTAATCAGAACTTGAGTTATGGGTACTAGATGACTGATAAACTTAATACAATATACATTACTTATTTGAATACTTACCCAGTTCAAATGATTTTATGTATTATAGTCCAATAATAGTTATTTAGCTAGCAGATAAGCAGTTTTGCGACTATTGAAATGAAATAGATTTATAGCAGAAACTGTGTAGAAAAAAGGTGTTAAAAGCTAGGTGGAACAACAGTTTATCCATTAATTATGGACGTACAATATTTTACTTATATAACTAGGTAATCTATTGATTTTTGTTCATTTCTTTTATGTCATAAGTGCCACCTACGGAGATTCGTCTTAAATTTACTAATAGGCAGTTCTCTTATGTTGTCTCTAGGAATTTTGTTATAATATACTTTTACAGTCATGGTGGAGCCATTTTTCCCACTCACAATCAGTGCAGTTTTGTGTGGGGGCAATACGAGCCTACACAGAGTATTTTATCTTTATACTGGTTAAAGAAAAAAGCATGCTCTTTTAGAAAACAGTGTCTCAATCTGGAAAATATATAAACTAATTAACGTTAGGAGTCCATGTTTGATTGTAAGCCCTTATGAACCCAAGCTAAAACAAACTTCGAATCAATTGTCATTTCTGAGTTTATTTTTGTACCTATAGATGGCTTCAGTTTGAGGCAGAGCGCAGAGCGTCATCCCATCTGACTCTAGTATAGTATTACATAATCTGTGATCTAACTGAAGAATAAACAATAGTTCTCTCCATTTTAGGTAGTTCTGAATTAATATTTTATCTATAGAAATCCAGACTTTTATTTTATACAAATAGCATTCAAATCAAGAAATCAGTCATTTATGGATTTTAAAGACAGGTAACGAATATAATGTTAGGTTATTTACTGTGTCTATTTTTCTGGATCTTAAACCCCCTCTGGGTTTAAGATAGACCGAGAAAACTCATAACCTATCTATACTTTTTAATAATGACTTTTCTACAATTTTATTTCAGGAGTTATTAGAACCAACGCACCCCCTCACTGCCAACAGATTGAAATCCTGTATCGGTGATCTTTGGCTTCAAAGCGCAAAGCACGCTAGAAAAGCTGGTATTTTCCAACAGGTAGCTTTATTCCTATCTATGGTTCTTTTGCATTATCCTTCTCTCTCACTTTTCAATAAACATGTATGTCTATTTCAGTCATACATGTACATATTGAACGCTGAGGAATACCATTCAGAAGAGTTGTTCATAGAGAAAGCCAAAATGTACTGGATGCGCGGTCAGCACGAACAAGCGTTTACTACTTTGCGGAGGAAATTGGACGATGCTTACCCTAATGTGGAGAACCTGACTAATGAACAGAGGTAGCTTTTACAACCTTTTACTACCCAGTTTTTTATGCATAATAAATATAAATAATGCTGGACAATCCACACAACATGCTGTTGGCATCGGGGCCACGCATGCCTACCATAAAACTGGGTCTATAAATGACCCGTGATCGTGAAATATAATAAAAAAACTAACAACAATGTTTGGTCATATAATGAAGAAGGAATTTGTCAGTTTTCATTTTGATTTTATTGCAGAAAAATCTGCGCTAAAGCGAAGCTGCTTATCGCAAAATACAACGATGAAACAACCAACGTGGACGTAGATGTTAATATCGGCTACTACAAAGAGTCTGTTGAGGTCTTCAAACAGTGGGAAAAAAGCTTGGTAAGTACTTTAGTACAACATTTTTTGAGACCCAATTCGGTACTAAACCCGTCGAGGTTTATCGAATTTTGCCAGAAAACTTATCAGTTACGACTCCCAGAAAACTCGGAAAGAACGAAAAGCCGTCCCATTGTGTCTCTTTCGCTCGCTAGCATAGAGCCATCATGTTACTAGTGAGGCTGAACTAGTCGGAACTAGAATGAAACTGAACTAGATTGTCCGGAGTAGCCTATCTATTCTCTAGCCATATTCGAGAATCAATGTTTGTGAACAACTCAATACAAAAATAGAGATGGGTTTATGCCGGGCATTTACTCAATATGCCTGTAAATGGCCGGCATAAACACATCTCTTTTTCGTGTGTTCACAAAATTCATTTTTTGGTGCTACGTTTGAAAAACAATTGCCAGCATTATGCATTTGTAAATCGTAAAACATTTTGAATAACTTTGTGTCGACTTATCTTGTAACTATTGTTGCTCAGTCAGACAATCTAACACTCAAATTGTTACTTTCTATTTCTAGGTCTGCCTTGGCACATACTACGAGAAAGTGAGCACAGGCGACAACGTTACAAACAACGGCACAACATGGTCGCGGCGCCTCTATGCGCTGAATAGCTACGGCAAAGCGCTGCAGTATGGACATAAGTATCTGTACCAGAGTATGCCACGGATGTTGTCTATATGGTAAAATATATAACTGCTGAGAATACTTACCTGATGAGCACACATAGATACATAGAGAACTCACTCAGTGATTTAAAATGGATCTTGGCCTCCGACACAAGACTTGTTCAGGCATCTCAGTTCTGAACTACTCTGTCTTAGTTCAGAGTCAACACTCTGTCTTAGTTGTAGACAACAGAGTCGGTTCGGCTTTCACTTCGCCAATTAAGCTCAATCTGCTGCATTCATTTAGTAGGTAGTAAAGCATACGGCTTCGCATAATAATGATCTCACAATAAATAAATAATGCTTGACAATACATATAGCATCATCTAGCCCCAAGCAGAGCTTTTTTTATGGGTACTAGATAAGATGACTGATATAAATAATACAATACATTACACCCAGATATAATCCTATTATGTAAGTCAAAGCTTAGAATCATCACATCTTTTCAAAATTTAGCCCCATGCATTCAAAAGATCTCGCGTGGAAGTTTAACAAACATCCATTCAAATTGTGGCCTTTATGATATAAGTGTGATTGTCCTTTTCAGGCTTGACGTAGAAGTGACAGCAACAGATACGGGCGTCCACTCAGTGCTAGCGCAGATGACTGACATCATAAAGACTTACTCCGAGAGGTTGCCTCTTTATCTGTACCTCACTGCATTCTCACAGATCGTATCCAGGATCTGCCATCCTGTGAAAGAGGTAAGTTTAACAAATGACAATCAAAGTATATAACAACCTTAAAGCTCTACGCGCATTAAACACCGCTATCACAAAAATGTGTTTTCAAATACGGGCTTAAAATCTACTAAATTCGACACAAAAAAAATTGCTTCCTACAAAAAGCCTACAAATCCTACAATCCTACAAAAAGGCTTTAAACGAGTGGCCCGCGAGCTATCTGTCCTCTGATGCGGTCATATAAAATGCATCTAAATGAGTTAATGCCCATATTTGAACGCACATTTTGGTGCTTTGTGGCAGCGGTGCGGCCCTAATCTGCCATAACCTTTACAATGATGGATTGTACGCCGGGTTGAAGCTACTAGACCGCTACAGAAAGTTACCCCAACGCTGGGTAAACCCAGCGTTGGGGTAACTTTAAGTTACTAAGTCTCCCGTACAATGAAATGAACTGGTAGACTCTTGATTTAGAGATTCTGTGTGTTAATAATTGGAGTGCCACTGACTTACACCTCCCTAGCTGCGCCGCGAGACGACCATCTTGAATCTGTGGCGTCGATGCGATGCCCCACAGTCGCTTCGCTGAATCTTGGCAGTGCACGCGTTAAATGAAATAAAGTGATTATTTTGAAACTAATCTTAGGAAACACCTCGAATTTCTAATCAATCGTACTATATCAAACTGTTCATAATTTATTACAGGTATACCTTCAACTAAAAGCCATAATAGTGAAACTAATAATGGCCTACCCGCAACACACGTTATGGATGATGATGTGTGTCATAAAGTCAAGCTACGCGCAACGCATCAAACGTTGTAACGATGTCTTCAGCGACCCCAAGTTGAAAGAACCGAGGATGTTGAAGCTTATCAATGATTTCACGCAGCTCGCCGAGAAACTGATTGAGCTGTGTAATAAACCTATTGCTGGGACTGGCTCGGTACGTATGCTTTTAAATGTATTGTCAACCGTCTGCACTCGGCTTCGCACGCGTTCCTTCGAGATACAAAGTAATCTGATTGTCTATTGATTTTTTGTTTTATAGGTGTTAGCAAAAAAATATTCGCAATTTCCTTTTTTACAAAGCATTTCCTATAAAATGCATTATGTCCAAAATTTTAAGGGATTTCCGACTTTTTAGTACCTACTTACTCAACCTTCTACTACAACCTTCATTGTTCTGATAGAAGTTTTTGATCAGTATAACAAAATAAGATCGATTGGTATAAAAAAGTTTACGTATAAAACGCAAATTTTCTTGCTAACTTTACGTTGTATTATTTGAAAATGAATGGGGATGAAAACTACTCCTAATACTATGGATAGTCTCCGAAGACTGTTTTCTTGTGGGTACACCGGTTAAGGTACCGGCCCTTACTGCCACGTTCAAAGAATCTGCCGTATATACACATATTGTTATTAGTTTCTGCCTGCGGCAGTAAATCCTAATTAACATTATAAATGCGAAAGTGTTTGTTTGTCCTTCCTTCACGCCCTAACTAAGCAACCAATCGACTTGATTTTTGTCATAGAGTTAGTTGGAAAGATTGAGAGTAACATAGGCTGCTTTTGTCCTAGTAAAACATCAATTGAATGATTGATCAATGATCCAATTAAATAAATAAATTAAAAAAAAAAAACCTATGGGAGATTAACGGCTTATACAACTTACGAATTAACTTACTTTGACATAAATTGAATATGCATTCTCTTCCACAATACCGTACCACAGATAATATAATACTAGTAGACCATACTAGTATGTTATTTATTTTTACTATACAAATAACAATTTAATCTTCCAGACAACAACCGTATCAGTCTTAGTAAGATCCCTCCCGCGTCTGCTAGCCACCGAAAACTTCAGCCACATCATGATGCCTTTCCAAGAGTTTTGCAAAATAGTCCTGCCTTCGAAAGCGGCGCGGCAAGAACGAATAGACTTCAACATACCGACGGAACCACCGGTCTATATCTCGGGGATCGAGGAGCAGATTCAAATACTGCCGTCTTTGCAGAAACCTAGGAAAGTCACTTTGAGAGGTAAGTAGAATTTGAGCAGGTATTCCACTTATAACAATATCATCAGCCCCTATACGTCGACTCCTGAACATAGGCCTCCGACGCCACGAATAGCGGTCCTGAGTCGCCTCATCCAACGATTCCTGCGACCGCTACAATGTTGTCGGTCCATCGAGTGGGAGGTCTTCCCACACTCCGTTGCGCATTGCATTGCGGTCGCCACTCGAGAACCTTTACTCCCCAACGGTTATTGGTTCTACGAGCTATATGGCCTGCCCATCGCCACTTCAGCCTGCTAATTCTGAGAGCTATATCGGTAACTTTGGTTCTACGGATTTCCGTATTCCGGATTCTCTCGCGTAAAGAAACGGACAATATCCAAATATTGTCCGTCCGGAATGGAACAAGTTGAATTTGACATAGAATTCTAGATATGAATTAACATTTTATAGGCTACGTTTTATGCGTTAAAACGAAACTTTGGGCTCTACCTTGAAGAAGCTATATATATATATCTGTGATATTTTGTGTATGTACAAAAATATCATGAAGATTATAAAAATATGGCCATTATATTTCAGCTTCAGACGGAAAATCCTACATAATAATGCTGAAACCCCGCGATGATCTCCGCAAAGACTACCGCCTCATGGAATTCAACGCAGTGGTCAACAGGTTCCTCCAAGACGCGCCAGAGACAAGGCGCAGAAGACTTTACATCAGGACGTACAGCGTGCTACCATTGAACGAGGAGTGTGGGCTGATCGAGTGGGTGCCTAATCTGGTTGGGTTGAGGCCAGTTTTGGTGCATATTTATAAACAGAAAGGTGTGTAGAAGAGATACTGGTGTCGATTCAGTTGTTGCTAAAACTAAACTCATTTGGCAGCATTAAAAGTGTTACATCACGTTCTATACGACGAATAATAATGATGATGTTCTGAATAATTGTTATAGGCATCCACACGAGTAACCGAGAGCTGAAAGACATGATGTGCTCAAACAAAGATCCCGTGGAGAAAAAGAGACGGATATACGAAGAGAAGCTACTGCCTCGACACCCGCCTCTTTTCCAGGAATGGTTTAGAAGAGTTTTCTCGGATCCGTATGGATGGTAAGAATTGTATAGTGGTTCATTAGTCTGTCAAGTCCTACTAATATTATAAAGGCGAAAGATTAGACAATATTTGGCCGACGAAAACGCCAAAATTACTGAATGATCGATCTCTAATTTTGCATACATGCAGATCTGAACCTTAAAGAACACATATGCTACTTTTTACTCCTTCGGGCCGAAGCTAGTAACAAAAATGGATGTCTTCAACAATATTTGAGTAATTTTTATTTTTGTATTTTTTTAGGTATCAAGCAAGATCAGCCTATATCAGGACAACGGCTGTTATGTCCATGGTCGGATACATTTTAGGTTAGTACTTTTTGAAGGTTTCAGTGCTCACTGCTCAGACTGGCCCACTGACGCATTGTACCGGAATGTATCAGACGGAAGTAAGGGAGGTCCGCCCAACACTGGGATCATGCCACAGAGAAAGGAAAATCCCTATGGTCACAGATAATATAATCGACGATAATATGACGACCTCTGTGGCGCGGTGGGCGAAGGTCTGCCTGCGACGCAGGAGGTTGCGGGTTCGATTACCGCCTCGGGACAAATGCTTCTACGATCTGCAAATATTTGTTCAGGGTGTTCTGGTCGTTTTCTATGTATAAAATATATCAATTTATGTAATATATTCTATTATGTATATCAGTTATCTAGTAACCATAACACAAGCACTGCTTAGCTTGGGGCTAGATAATGCTGTGTGAATTTTCCAGTATTATTTATTTCCTTTCAGCAGCTTTAGGTCGTTCCCCGTATTTTTAGTACAATATACTGCTTACACAATGTGAGGCCCTCGGTACTATGTACCTTTTGCTAGCAAGTAATTTATGAACTATCTTGTAGTTCATAAATTACAGGTGAAACGAGTGCATTTGGTTCGTTTGCAACATTTTGGACAATTTTAATATAATATTTCTATCCTTAAAATCCCGGGATTTGCTCAAATGTTATTCCGGAATTGGGATTGCAAAACGACCGAGATCCCGGGATTGAATCCTCTAGTTCTCACCAGTTCTCACTGACCCGCGTCTGAAGAAAATAAGTAGAATCGACCCATCGCGAACCGCCGAATATGAATGTGTCTGAGTGACAGGTCCGATTGGTTCGAACTTTCAGCAGATACAAGGTTCCTTTTCAAGATCCAATATTAATATTCTCTATTGAAAAAGCATAATATTCACGCAAATTAGATTAATTATATATAGCTATTGCTTCAATAACTTTTTATCACGCCAGGTCTAGGCGATCGCCATGGAGAGAACATTTCCTTCGACTCAACAAACGGAGACACAGTCCACGTAGATTTCAACTGTCTTTTCAACAAAGGCGAGGCGTTCGAGTGGCCGGAGCGAGTGCCTTTCAGGCTCACGCACAATATGGAGGCTGCTATGGGCCCGCTGAAACACGAGGGCATGTTCAGGTCAGTTACATAAACAATGTGTATTTTCAAACAGATCAAACGAGATGTGTGACTTATATTTATTGACAAAAATTAGAAAAAAAACTTATGTCATATGTCAAAAACAAGGCGAATTAAAATGAAAACTACATCGTTTTGTTTTTTCTTCGTTTCTTTTAAGTAAACAGTGTATTATAATAGTTATCTAGGACAGGCAATTTAAATTGCCTTGGTTTTGAAGAAATTTTTTTTCTTCTGATTTTTATCGATAAATATCCATATATCAAGTATCGGCATATCTTGTTTAATCAATGTTCGAAAATACACATTTCATTGTATTTAAGGAGAGAATACAAGAATACAAGAATTTATTAATAAAAATACAATTTTACACGTCCATTGTTGATTTCACAATTATAATACATTATAATTAGAAAACTCTACGAGATAGACCTCTCCCGTTTCTTTCCTAACTTGAACAATGTTGTGTCCGCCTGTGTATATGTTAGAACCTGCCTATATAACTATATCTTTAAGAATGCTCAATGTATATGCTGTTGACGTTCCTTTCTTAATAAATAAACTTGGCTGACGCACTATCGGACGTCTCGAAGTCAAGGGTTAGATAAGTTCAGCAATAGTTTTCATTCTAGATGTCAAAGAAATGTTTATCAACAAAAAATCATCTATACTAAATAAATAATATGAATAAATAATGCTGGACAATCCACACAGCAACATCCAGCCCCAAGCTAAGCAGAGAATACTAATAAATGAGTCTCCTCAAAAATTTAGTCTTGCTATAAGTGACCTGATTTGACGAGACGTGATCAGCCCGTTTATTTTGTGTCTCACCAAGGGATCGAGAGGTACTAGATAGATCGCATAACTTTTAACTGTGAAACTCCGAGTACGAAATAATGCTTTCATTACTATCACGATTAACAGGCAATTTCTTGATCGCATTAAGTACATTATTTATTAGCCTATATCCAACTAGTAGCAATATCGATGAGGTTCATAAATCTAGTTTTCACGAAAATACTATTTAAAGGTGAACTAAGGAACCAGCAAAATTTTGGATTTCAATAAATTTATCTCTTTAAGCTTAAAAAATAAGCAGTTCGACAATCAAATTGTATACTATAAACAGCTATAAATATAGGAATTATTATCAAATAAGAAATAAGGTGTTATTGATTTTCTGTTCACTCAAATTTTTTGTCCACTAGTCGAAGTGAAAAAGAAACCACTAGTAGGTACATTTATATATAACTTTTGTGTCTAATACATGTTTATTTTGCCTATCGAAATGTAAATATACGACGACAGACCGTAACCCTGTTATTGATTTTGGTCCCTAGTCTAAATCGGTCTGGTTTTTCATTCCTCACAGAAAAAGCTGTGAAGCTGTAATGAAAGCGCTACGGGCACAAACAGCTGCTCTAATGTCAGTCATCGGACCTTTCGTCTACGACCCCCTAGTATCGTGGGGTCGCGTCAGACCCGTCGACTGCGGCGAACGAACCAACGAGCAAGCTTTGCAGCATCTGTTGCATATTCGACAGAGGCTCAATGGAATGGTGAGTAGAATGTAATTGGGGTCATATACGACCCCCTAGTGTCGTGGGGTTGTGTGAAACCAGTCGACTGCATCAAGCGAACCTTCGAGCTAGCGTTTCCATATCAGCCCATATGCGCATACACGTCCGCTGCTAGACATAGGCTTCCCCCATACGACGCCACAAATAGCGTTCCGCCTCCATCCATCGACTCCCTGCGACCGCTACGATGTCGTCGGTCCATCGTGTAGATGGTCTCCCAACACTCCGTTTCGCGTTGAATCGTGGCCACCACTCGGGAACCATTTGACCAAAGATTAAAATCTACTGAACAAAACTAAATTAAGAGATATGTGACCCTCTATTTCAATTGAAAAAGTAAAGAAATCGGTGATTAATGAAAAAATTGTGTGCTACATACATTTAAAACAATGAATATATACCCCGATTCAAAAACCTGGATATTTTTTGTATAAAAATGTTTTACAAAACCCAAGGAATATTGGTGGAAAATATTTAACGACATTGGTAACATCAAAGCAAAGCACAGAAGCTCGAAACAATTTTTGGTATTGAAGGCTTTCCTTCATCATTAAATTGATTTATCGGTCGTTTTCGAAGATAAATTTAAGTAGTTTTTGCTACACAAGTGAGATTATGCGTTGTTGAAGTTTTTCTGTTACCTTTTTGTTTTCAGTTTTTGTTAAGTTTTCATTCATAAATGTCTCTGTTGACATAAAATATCTGGGATAGAGTATAGTTGCATTCAAATCCTGCTTTTTTGAAATCTTCAAATAATAAAATATTTTCAGGCAACAGATTGAATAGAAACTAATCCTATTCTTTGCCTCTTGACAATGTTGTTGTTATTGTGTTATGTGTATCTTTGATGAGAACACCAAAGAGGATTCGCATGCTTAACAAATTGAAACCTAATGCATATTTCATTCACCAGGTGCGAACGAAAAACAAACAGCTGTCGCTTTCCCTGTCGCCGGAAGGTCAAGTCGAGCATCTCATCGTGGAGGCGACGAGCGTTCACAACCTGTGCCAAATGTACATCGGTTGGGGACCGTTCTTATAAGTAAACATGTGTCTTAGGAATACTGTGATTTAGGGTTAGTACCCTTTGCATATTTTTTTTAAAGAAAGTTTGAAATGAAAATGAATTTTTTGACACACAAAGTCAAAAGAGCTTACTCTCCTTCCACTCCTACGTGTCGAATGTTTTTGGCTTAGTTCTTAAATTATTGGACAAGTCATATATCCCAATACTATTGTACATTGGACGGAGTCCTTTTTAAAAACAAATATGGAAGAAACTGTGATTTAGGGTTAATATCCTTTAACTTATTTCGTGAAAAATGCACAAGCAATGTGTCAAATGCACATCGGATGTGTACCACTCCTACAAGCAAAAATGTGTCGTAAACTACTGTGATTTTAGGTTAGTATCCTTTGTCTAACTTATTTTTAAGAGGCTACTGTCTAACTGTATGGCAAAGACTCTCTATTCTTTCCACTCTTTGTATATTCGCATTGACAATTGGCACGTGATAACGTTACCAAATGTGTCAAATGTAAACCGGATGGGACCGTTTCTATAAGCAAAAACGTGTTTTAAACTACTGTGATTTTAATGGTATCCTTGACGATCGAAGTAGCGCGGCGGATCGTCTCCTGATGCGGGTTCGAATCAAATAAAAAAATTCATACGATTGTTTGTAGATCTACAAATATTTTTCCAAGCTGTTCTGGGTATTTCTATGTATAATAAACATCTATCTTTGTATTGTATTAAGTACTAGCTGACCCGACAGACGTTGCCCTGTCATTCAATTCTAACCTCAAATTTATTTTAAACGTGCTTAGCAAAGTGTATATAACGGTTAAATTAAAAAGTTGATAATAAAGTCGTTAAGTTTTCTTAAATTTCTGCTTAATTTTCTTATTTTTTTTTAATGTAAGAGCTTTTTTATACGATTTATCAGAAAACATTTTAAAAAAGATTAAAAAAATCGGTAAAGCCGTTCTCAAGTTATAGCCGGATCGCTATCTTTGTCGAGACTGCATCCCCTGGGATGCAGTCTCGACAAAGATAGCGATCGCAAGGCGACCGACATCGGTCGCAAAGTCTTACCGGTCACATTTGAAGGATTTTTTAATGTCTCTCCTCCACAAGAATCAAGTTTCAAACGAATCGAAAACTATCTATTTCCGTAAATACAATAGATGTACACTAAGAAAAGGTCTAACTCCTAAAATTAAAATAGATCTACCATGGGATCTGCTTAGCTTGTGGCTAGATGATGCTGTGTGAATTATTCAGTCCAGCATTTATTTATTTTTTGTTTATATATCCTGTATCGAGAAAACAATTGACAATTGATCACACTTCGTTCACACTACCTGTTGTCAAATGTACATCAAATACGTACATATAAATAAGAACCATTTTAATAAGCAAAAGTGTGTCGTAACAACTGTGATTTAATGTTAGTATCCTTTGCATACATCTACGAGGAAAAACTTGAGAAGGAATAACACTTTAAAACCTGTGTCCATGTTCAAAGTACATTGGGGACCGTTTCTATAAGCAAAATGCGTCATAAACTACTGTGATTTAGAGTAAGTATGTGTTTCTTACGACATAATTCAGATAAGAAAGTATCATAGACAAGTGAACATAATTTAAGTTAATATCATATATCAAATAAGTATAGGTATCAATTTAAACCTCTGTTAGTTTAGTATCCACCAGTCATAAGACTTTCATAGACCGTGAACGTACTCTAAACCCTGCTTGTACAAGGATGTTTAACTGTGCGAAAAAAGAAAATGGCTGACCAGTAAATACGTGTATTTTACACAAAACTAAAGAAAATAAAACAAACGTAAGACAAGGTAATATGGCTAATATGGCTTTCGTCTGTTCATTTATAAAATGAACAATGTTACAAAAAAAGGATCTTTAACTGGCTTGAATTTGATTAGAGAGTTGTCAAAGCATACAAATACAGTACCCGGCGATTATTAATGCACATTGGTCTTTGGAAAGAGACTTAGCTAAAATCGGCGTTGTAGAGCGTTGTCGCATCCTACCTGTGTGACGTTTAGGCATGGAACATATCACAAATAGCGTGTGTATTATCATATGATATGAATTATCTCAGGGTCAGGACCACTATTTGTGGCGTCGTATGGAGGAGGCCTATGTCCAGTAGTGGACGTGTACGGGCTGATATAATGATGATGATAATGAATTAAAAGTAGCAATTATTTCCATGCCTAGTGATGTTTATCAGTTGTACATATTCTTTGTTTGTCAGTCGTTATACAGGTGCAGTAGAGTACCTACGGTCGCATTAAGCTGAAAATACGTAATATAGAGTTGTTTAAACGGTAATAAGGGGAGAGGAAGACATAAGAAAAGATGGATGGATTGTGTGAAAGAGGACATGTTTAAGAAAGGTGTAAGTACAGAGATGACGGCTGATAGAGACCCCACCTAGTGTGGGATAAGGCCAGGAAGAAGAGAGTTGTTTAAATGCCCCAACATTAAATCTATTCATTTACAAAATAATAATTAATGGTTTTACTATTCTTTTTCTATTAGATGCAACTCTCTATAGATAATTAAAGTTTATAAGTCATCAATTTGACGTAAACTAAAAGTTTAATAAAGTCTATAAAGTGCAGTATTTATTTGATATGAAATGACACCTAGTAAATACGGTGATTAATGGCCGTCAGTGTTCGGAAATCGTCGTAAACAGCCAATTGTCTCGTTCTAAAGACCGATGTGCATTATTTATCGCCGGGTACTATAAGTCATATTTAATTAAGATTAGGCATTTAAACCCCTGTGTAAGCGGGCCTTGATCATACTTTATCGTCCTGTCGTTATAAGCTAAATTACTTGCATTTATTGTTCATTCGAGATGCGGAAATGCTGTTACTAAGCGTAATGCTCAGTTAAGTTTAATAAAAGTTTTATTGTTATTTATGTACATGTTTTATTTCCTTATTTCAGATAAAAATAATAGAAAAAGGTACTGTTGAGATTTACAGTTTCTTGCCTTAAACATCCAGGTATGAAATGCTGGATTTTTAGATAGATAGAAGATAGAAAATTCTTTATCGCACACTGATTTGTAAAAAAAAATTTTTAAAAAATTACTAGAGTAACTTAGTTACTAGTGGCGGTTTTATCGCGCATTTTAATACGATTTCAAACAGAGGAGGAGGTTCTATGTTCGACTGTATGTGTGTTTTGTATGATTCTTTTGCTATCGTAGTAGATCATTTCCTTTCATTTATTTCCACCGTAGGTATTGCTTAATATACACTAGATGTCGTTAATTTCTAAATTAAAATATGACTACTATTACATTAATACACAATTTATAATTACAACAGGAAAAAGGAAGCACCATAAGGGATTGCACACAGAAAGAAAACAGACAGTCAAATCTTAAGTACACTAAAATTAAAATTTTATAAGAGTTGGCTGTAAAGGGCCTAGTATTTATTGGTCCCATAAAATTTTTCTCCCGGAGGGAAAGTAGGTACTTTTTGTCCCACGAAACTTAATAAAAAAAACAGTGAAGATATTATCCGGAATTTGAAGTCTGTTTTTAGTTTTTACGAAACAAATCAAATTATTTAACAAATTGTCCTACTAATACGTATTATAAATGTTAAAGTTTGTAAGAATGGATGGATGGATGTGTGAATGTTTGTTCCTCTTTCAGAATCAGAATCAATAACTTTATTTCTTTAGGCTTACAAAATTAAGTGCTTATTTTGCAAGCCTATAAATAATGTTATTGATTCTACAACAAATTTTACAAGACAAATCAAATTTTATACTATAAACATAGTTATTATTATCAAATAAGAAATATGGTGTTATTAATATTCTCTTCACTTCGCAAAAACTGCTGAAAAGATTGGGCTGGGTATGACTATAGTTTAGATAAAACGCAGGCGACGGCGCGGGCAGCAGCTAGTTATCTAATAAATGTAAACACAACTTGTTTAATGAGTCCCGCTGACTGAAATACGTATACTGCTTATTTTAACACCCAGACCAGGAACAAATATTTGCAGATCAGGCAAATTTGCCAGGGTTGCCTGGAAGAAATCGCTCTAAGCGATAAGGCCGCCTTTTGTACTGTACTTATGTGTTTAGATATAAGAACTTTTATTAATGTATTTATTTTTCTAGTACAATAAAGTGTTCGTTCATTAATTCATTCATTTGCCCCGTGGCGGACATCGAACCCGTCAGACATAACTTCGCCCACTGCGTCATAAAGTTCGTATCGCATCATTTATCAAATTTTGCACTTGACATGACACTGGTGTGCTCGAGTGGAATATACCTAACCTCAAATTAACCAGTGCACAGATAAGGAGCGTTTATCGTGTTCTCTCAGATGTAAAATATGGTTTGTTCCGCCTAGACAACCAAACTAGACAACTGGTTGTCTAAGTGGAAGGAATTTTCCTCCAGTTGTTTGTCCCCGCGGGACATCCTGGACGGAATTTTTATTTCCACCTACGCAACTGTTGGTAAATTGTTGCCCATCAAACTCTGAACACTATATTATTATATCTGTATTATATCTGTATTATATTATACCTGTTACTCGCTGTTAGAATCAATATACATAGACCTATAGGTATACTCGCTGCTAGAATCCGAGATATTGGGGTTCCGGAACCCTATGGTCCCGTTGGCACCCTTTTGGTACAGACGGACGGACAGACAGCGGAGGTTTAGTTTATAATAATACCTACTAAGCCTCCGTTGTCTGTCCGTCCGTCTATCTGTCAGCGGGCTGTATCTCTTGAACCGTAATAGGAAGACAGTTGAAAGGGGTTTGAGGATGTTGGCCCCAACGTCGGTTTACCAACAACTCCAATATCACGGCGACAATGAAAATTATACATGTATTTGGATCATCATATCAGCTCATACACGTCCACTGCTGGATATATGCCTTCCTCATACGACGACGCCACAAATAGCAGTCCTGAGCCGCCTCCATCCATCGACTCCCTGCGACTTCTACGATGTCGTCGGTCCATCGAGTGGATGGTCACCCAACACTCCGTTTCCCGTTGCATCGTGGCGGCCACTCGAGAAGCTTTACTCCTCAGCGGTTATCAGTTCTGCGAGCTATATGACCTACCAATTCAGCTTACTTATTCTGAGAACTATAAATTTCGGTAACTTTGGTTCTTCTACGGATTACCGTATTCCGGATTCTATCACGTAGAGAAACTCCAAGCATAGCATTGACATAGCCCTCTCCATAGCCCGCTGAGTGACTTATGAATGTTGCCTATAGTTAGCGACCACATCTTGGATCCGTAGGTCATCACTGGCAACACATTGATTGAAGATTTTCGTCTTGAGGCTCTGCGATATCTATGATGAGAACATATTGCGAAGCTTCCCGAACATTCGATCCAAGACGATGTATTTGGATAGATTACACTTAAACAATGTCCTGTAAGGCTGTAACATAATTTTCTAATGCGTCAGGTTTCTGAGTAATTCACAAATGAAAAAAAAAAAAACATTTTTAGAGCAATAGTTATTTTCATCTGTGAATATCTCAGAAACATGACATTTTAGGACATTATGTTCAAGCGCAGCTCTATCATGTTTGTAATTATGTTATTTTTTTATCTGTGTAAGTGTTCTTTATCCAAATATATGCATACTAAAATAGAAGGCCAGATGTTGAAAAAAAAAAAAATAGTGTTAGCCTCTTCCATACAAAAATCTTTATAACTCCTTTGGACAGGGTGTGTATTAATATTGGCCTTAGG
The DNA here is from genome assembly GCA_947859395.1 of Eupithecia insigniata. NCBI lineage: Eukaryota > Metazoa > Arthropoda > Insecta > Lepidoptera > Geometridae > Eupithecia > Eupithecia insigniata. The sequence continues at coordinate 10,226,461 of OX401999.1, read as the reverse complement.
TATATTTTTAATTTTATTGAGCTCATAATTCCTTTCACGACTTCTCTCTAACTCTCATGGTTTCGGATTTGGCCATCCACTCCCAAAAAGCCACCTTGTGGAATAAATATAGAAAGAGTATAGTGTGGTACAGTGCTCTGAAGCTACATAATTTCTGTGATAATAAGGTTATGTGTAGGTAATAGATGGGTAATCTTGCGTACAGTGTGTTCGCTTCGACTAACGCATTGATTAACACATGCACAGAGATTAATACTACGCAGTGTCCATTAGATCGTCACGTCAAGCAAGAGATCTATCATATATCTATTTGTATCTATAATACCTACTATCTATGAGCTAGTTACCGACCGTACACCATTCTAAGTAAATTTTACGGTGTTGTGGAACAAAAATAATTTTTGAGTTTGAATTGGCCTTGAGCACACTAATGCTCCCATAACCCGTGGATGTCGTAAAAGCCGACTAAGGGAACCTACCAGAGGAAGGGCAGCAGCTTCCTTCTGAGTATTTTTAAACACCAACACTGCGATCACCAATCCGCCTGCCAAGCGTGGTAATTATGGCAAATCCCCCCCTACATGGGAGACCATCCACTCGATGGACCGACGACATCGTAGCGGTCGCAGGGAGTCCATGGATGGAGGCGGCTCAGGACCGCTATTTGTGGCGTCGTACGGGGGAGGCCTATGTCCAGCAGTGGACGTGTATGGGCTGATGATGATGATGATGACACTAATGCTCAAGGAAATAGTGCTATAACGCATTTTTTTTAAGTTTGTAGATTCTTATACTACGTAAATGAAGAACGTACGGAGTTCGATTAGCACCAAACGTCGATATGACATTTGGCGCTAATCGAACTAGCAACTTCTTTATCAGCTCCCTTTGGCGTCGCTCTCTATGCAACAGAAGTGGTAGTTTTCGTTGTACTATCCTATAGCTTCTCTTACTTACTACCTATCACTACATAATGAAACCAAGTCCTCCGCCGCGTTTGTATGTCTGTCTGTTCGCGATAAACTCAAAAACTACTGAAAAGATTTTCATGCAGTATTCACCAATCGATAGAATGATTCATAAGGAAAGTTTAGATACATTGATAAATTACATATGTACATATATGTAATTTATCAAGGTTTTGTGTAAATTGGTTGAAACATGAAATATAACCATAATTGTTGGAAGTGTCGGAATAAGTCATGCCGTCTGCCGTCTTTCATCAAAAATGCTGCCTAATCCCTTTGAGATATCACATAACAATTCAAGGTGGGATATTCCTCTTTCTACAAAAAAACGATCGCATATAAGGATAGCTTACCATACCCATTCTATCATAATAATATGCTCTACTACCCGTGCGAAGCCGGCGCGGGTTGCTAGTAGTTACCTACATATAAAGTTTATTTATTATATGTTAGTACAGATAAACATGACTAGAATGATGGTTGATTGTGTTGCGGAAGTGTATAGATAGATATGTACGTTCCATTGTAAATTGTATTCGGATTAGAAACAACAATAACATGGCTATTGTTCGCCTTTCATCACTAATTGCGAATCAATTCGCGGTCACTGGAACCTCGTCAAGGTTGTCGACGATTTATATTGCTTCCCTGGGTAAATTACTTTCGATAGGCGTCTAACTCGATTCTTTCAGACTTCAAACTAGTATAACCGACGAGAAATCTGATGCAAACGAATAAATTGCAACTGTTTTGTTTATTTTATTTATGTACTTATTTATTATTTTATTTTATTCTTACTTTATAAATAAACTTAAATAATAACTTATAACCATTTGTGTCCTCGCATATAAAAGCTATAAGACTGCTTGCTTGTGGAGGAAAAATGGAGAATAAAAACATATGAACAGGGACGAGTAAAAGAATATTTTACTCGTCCCCGGTTATGAAGTAAACTAACGTAAGAGTTACTGACAATTTTCAAGACTTACAATATTACTAATAGGTATAGTTATATCAAGAAAAAAATATACAAGACAGAACTGGTAGATGAGGAAAAACTATAATAACGAAAAGAGATATAGAATCAGAATCAGAATCAATAACTTTATTTCTTTAGGCTTACAAAATAAGCACTTAGACAAGTCAAAATTGTATACTATAAACATAGTTATTATTAAAGAATTTAATAATATCCCAAAAATTTACGACTCCGGCGGGACTTGAACCCGCGACCCTCCTCTGAATACGAGGATGCGCTAACCAACTGCGCCACGGAGGCAAGTACCCGTCCTATCGAAAATCTTTGGGACTTATGGACGACTATAGCGCCGTTAGCTTCACCTACAGGGGAAACACTGAAGTTATCCAAACCTGCTCAAAGTCTAAAGTTACATTTAGATCGTTTGACGAGAGGTATCGCTGTTGCTAATCGTAAATTATCGTTGCTAGACGTAAATTTTTGGGATATTATTAAATTCTTTAAGATTACCCAAAGTGCGGGCATAAGCACTATAATAACAAAAATCTTTATAGTTATTATTATCAAATAAGAAATAAGGTTTTATTGATATTCTCTTCACTTCAATTTTTTGTTGTGTAATGATGATTGAAGACGAGTATGATTTGATAAGATCTTTGAGTAATCGACATAACTCCTCACGTAGCATTTCTAGTATTATAAACTAGTTAAAAGAAAAAAACCGTTTCATAACTATCGTCAACCGACATAATGATCGTGACACTAATGTTTTTTTTTTAAATAATTCTTTATTTTCTACCTTGGTTGAAATCGGGCGTTCGTTGTACCTAAACACAGCGCATAAAGTGTAGATACTTCACTCTTCTCACCCCTTTCACCGTAAATCTCGTAAATTTCTAATTAATAAAACAATAAATTTAGAAGCGCCCGATAAAGCATTATCGATAAATGTTTATTTATGAATCGTATCGAGATGAGAAGGGTGAAATTCAATCTATGAACGTTCGGGCAAGAGACGCGACGCATTAAACCTTGGAGTATCGTTAGGTAACCTGCTAAAATTTGATTAGTTCGTTACTCTGCCCAGGTTTATCATCATTAGAACATATTTGTACATAGTGTAGTGGCCAATCACAGCGATTTTTGTTTATACTTAAATAAATAAATAATGCTGGACAATTCACACAGCATTATCTAGCCCCAAGCTAAGCAGAGCTTGTGTTATGGGTACTAGATAACTGATATACATAATACAATATATTACATAGATAGATATTTTTTATTATACATAGAACAACGACCAGAACACCCTGAACAAATATTTGCAGATCGTACAAATATTCGTCCCGAGGCGGGAATCGAACCCGCAACCTCCTGCGTCGCAGGCGGACCTTCGCCAACCGCGCCACATCGGTCGTCAACTTACACACACACATCAGATCGACATCGTAAAATATTTCTATTTCATTTCATCTACTCCAATAATTTACGCAATGTATGCAATTTCTAGCCTAAACAAAAACTTGCCATGCTAGGAGGGCCGGGCATAAAACCCTAATAAGCGCCATAGCGCATACTTCCATCTTCAGCTGACCTTCACACCCAGCCTTTGCCAGCAGTATTTCGTAGTTCGTCTTACCTCGCCACAGGGTTTTCTACACTACAATACTCACTGCATTACACTACCCAGTAGGACTAGCACAGCTAGTCTAGGGAGGAATACAGAAAATTACGTCAATAAAGTATTTGAAATTAATTCCTTCAACTTCAATAATTTACGCAATGGGATGTCATTTTTGTCTATTCTAACGTAGACAACAATCCCTGTACTTACTTGGCCTATAGTTTGACCTATTGTATATAATTGCTTTATAAATATACAGTGCTTAAACGTTCAGTACAAGAGCTTATCTAACCGTGAAATAAGGTAGGTAAGTATGTATACCTACGTAAGCACCTTCTGTTCGGTTAAATTCCCATTCACATTACATTTATTCTTTATTATACTCGTAGCACACTATTCAGTCCATCTAATAAAAAAATCCACGTGAAAAAGGCAAAATGGAAGACTAAAATGCAAACGACCCTTGGTCAACGAGCAAGTTAAGCCAGCATTAACTTCGTACATCCATTCCGAAGTTAATTTACCGTCCATGGGTAAAACAAATGGGCCACGAGACGTCGGGAACTATCCTTACAATCCTTTGGGAAGAAGATAGTAGGTAAGAAAGGACGTGGAGTAGGAAATTTAAGTCGTATGAACTTAGAGCGATTTTATGAAACTATATTTTGACAACTTTTTTAGCCAAAAAACTTTCTTCCGGCGGTAAGACCTATTTAGTTTTTCGTGTCGGAGTCTGGACTGTATCCCATTGAGGGATTTAGGTAGATATGTACTTGGTAGACGTAGGGCTCTCGGCCCTGCAATATGTGATAGGTATGAATTTGGTCAATGTTAATCGAAAATACGTAGAGCTTCTATTAGATGGCTCATGAAAATAATACGATATATTATAGCTATATAGATTTTCTTAGCGGGATCGTATCCTAGTGAGGGATTTAAGTAAATATGACTTAGAAAATACCTGTGTGGTAGAGCATGCTAGGCATATGGACCCTGCAATGTGTAGAGTTTATGTTATTATAGGGCGTAGGCCTTCGTACTTGGGGGTAATCAAAATCTAATTAGGTATAGTTTTGGTGAATGTTATTCTATAGAGCTTTTAGATGGCTCGTTCTACTAAAAATAATATTGATACAAGTTTTAGTTTATAAAAGGGAAACACAGTTACTGTTATAGCTATTTTAGCTTTTCTTTGCGGGACCGTATCGTAGTGAGGGATTTTGGTAGATACGACTAGGAAGATACCTGGTAGACTAGGTCACTGATAATATACTGAAGGCTTACGGCCCTGCAATATCAGTGTCTGCTAAGTATAATTTTGGTGAATAATAAAATCGATAGGTAGAGCTATTAGATGGCTTGCTTAACTAATAATATGGCGTGCTTTCAAAAAACGATAATCCTACTCAAATTTCCTTACTTTTACTCTTCTGATCTGTAAATACCTATTTGTCTCGGGTGTTCTGGGCATTTTATATGTATAGTAAAAAATATATATCTATGTAATATACCTATTGTATTATGTACATCAGACATCTAGTACCCATAACACAAGCTCTGCTTATCTTGGGGCCAGGCCAGTACTGGTACCAAAAGTACCGATACCATAGCGGTAAGTATCGGTATTTTCCATTTTGGTACATGAGTATCGATATTTTTAAAGTATCGGTATTTGAGCTCAAAGTATCGATACTAATAGCGGTTCTTGCGACGTTGCCAGCTCGCATGAAGGTACACCGCCGGCACTGCTCTGCGGCGCGGCTGGTGTCGATACTTTACCACAGAAATCTAATAGGGAAGCAGAAAAAACATTTCTAAAACTATGCGTGCCAATTACACCTACATACAAATATCACGTACACATGGATAATCTAAGGGCCGAACTCAGGGACAAGGGGGCGGGGGCATTACAACTGTGGCAATATAATCTTTTCCGATACATATACTGGCACATTTACCAATAAATAATCACAGGTTGTATGTTCTTTATTTTTAAATATACTTGTATACTTGTTTTAATGATTTATTTCCTTTGAATTTCGTTGCTTAGCATTAAGTTTTATTCTTATATTTACATAAAATTTAACAATAGCCTAAATCAATAAATGCAAATGATCAAAATCGTGTTCGTCACTGGTCTTAAAGTCACAAAAATAAATAATTCGATTATTAAGCTATATATATATGTATATATAATCACACTAATAAAGTGTATTTCCTCTTATGTGTTCTTGTTTTTCCAATTTATTCTGTTCACCATCTAAGTATTCGTTAGGTTTCATGCTGTGGAAACCTGAAAAATGTTAATATTGTTAAATAAATATATCAATCAGTCTATTTGATACCTATCAAAGGGTTTCTTAAGAATGGATACTAAACCATAAAACTGCAAATAAAACTTCATCACACACACTTATAAAAAAGCTGGACCCAGGCTGGAACTAGCAGGCGGCCCTTGAAAATCATACAAGTATATGGAAAGTCAAAACAAAGCAACAATGTTTAAAAAACTGATAAATGTTATTACAGGACTATTTAGAAGCGACCTTAGTGCATGTTTTATGAGATCCTGGACAAAGAACAGTTAGTCACTGTATAAATAATACCAAATTATCACCTAATATCCACACAGTAATCCAAAAGCAATTTGAGATATTGTAAGGCACAACAAAACTTGATGTAAAGTAATTTCGGGTGTTTTCCAATACGATGCCTTGCCGCACAAAGGTGCACTACACTTCGCCATTTATTTCAGTCTTTTTCGAACATATTTTACGAGATTTATATAAAATTAGCTGACCCGTGCCCACTTCGTTGGGCGGTAAAAAAATTAGCTTTAATTTTCGCAAATAACGTGATTTAAACGATGCGTGTTTAAACAAATTCAATAAATAAAAGAATTTTCAAAATGGCTCAGTAGATTCAGAGATTACCCCCTACAACCACACAAACCTTACTTATTTTTATTAGGGGTATGGACTCTTATTTTATTTCCTTCCTCGTAGTATGAACTCAAATCATGCTAAGTTTCATTCGAATCCATTTAGTAGTTTTTGCGCTATTTTAGGCCGAGAAATGTCACATTCATCCCCACTCTCATGGGAACCTTAACGAATTCCAGGATAAAAAGCATTACATGACCTTCCTCGTAGTATGAACTTAAATCATGCCAATTTTAATTTGAATACATTCAGTAGTTTCAGCGCTATGTGCAGCCAAGAAATTTTACCCTACTGCGGGGGGGGGGGGGGGGGGGCACTACGGGGGGGCTACTGGGGGTCCCACTGCGGGGGCCCCCACTGCCGGTGCCCTCCACTGTGGGGGCCTACTGAGTGGGTCCCACTGCGGGGGGCTACTGGTCCCACTGCGAGAAAATATGGGGGGCCCACTGCCGAGAGCCCCACTGCCGGTGCCCCCACTGTGGGGGGCTAATGAGTGGGTACCAATGCGGGGTAATGTGGGTCCCCACTTCTGGGGCCCCCACTGCCTGGGGCCCCACTGCCTGGGGCCCCACTGCCAGTGCCCCCCACAGTGGGGGGCTATCGCTCTCTGCCACCCTTGCCCCGCGCGCCATCCTGCAACGCCCAAATATTCACTTCCATCCTCTCTTATAAGGGAACCCTTCTGAATTCCGGGATAAAAAGTATTTTATGCCCTTTCTTGTAATATGAATTTAAATCATGCTAAATTTCATTTGAATACCTTCAGTAGTTTCGGCGCTATGCGCAGCTAAGAAATTTTACTTTCATCCCCTCTCCCAAGGGAACCCTATTGAAATCTGGGATAAAAAGTATCCATGTCCTTCATCATAGTATGAACTTAAATCAAGTTTTATTTGAATTTATTCAGTAGTTTCGGCGCTATGCGCAGCCAACCAATTTTACTTTCATCCCCTCTCCCAAGGGAACCCTATTGAAATCCGGGATGAAAAGTATCCTAAGCCCATTCTCGTAATGTGAACTCAAATCATGCTAAGTTTTTTTGAATACCTTCTGTAGTTTCGGCGCTATGCGCAGCCAAATATTTTACTTTCATCCCCTCTCCCAAGGAAACCCTATTGAAATCGGGCATAAAAAGTATCCATGTCCTTCATCATAGTATGAACTCAAATCCTGCCAAGTTTTATTTGAATACATTCAGTAGTTTCGGCGCTATGCGCAGCCAACAAATTTTACTTTCATCCCCTCTCCCAAGGGAACTCTATTGAAATCTAGGATAAATGTATCCTATGTCCTTCCACATAGTATGAACTAAAATGCTGCCAATTTTCATTTGAATATATTTAGTAGTTTCGGCGCTACGCGCAGCCAAAAAATTTAACTTTCATCCCCTCTCCAAAGGGAACTCTATTGAATTAGGAATAAAAAGTATCCTATGTCCTTCATCATAGTATGTACTCAAATCCTGCCAAGTTTCATTTGAATACATTCAGTAGTTCCGGCGCTCTGCGCAACCAACAAATTTTACTTTCATCTTTCTTCCCTCTCTAAAGGGAATTCTATTGAAATCTGGAATAAAAATTATCCTATGTCCTTCATCATAGTATGTACTCAAATCCTGCCAAGTTTCATTTCAATACGTTCAGTAGTTTCGGAGCTATGCGCGGCCAAGATACAGACAGACAGACAGACAGACAGACATGATGCAAAAAAAATACATTTTTGGCATCAGTATCGATAATAGAGTGCCCTCCAAAAATAATTTTCAAAATATCTTCAATGTACAGAATTGGACCTGTTACAGTTTTATTATAAGTATAGATAAAGAAGTAACAACACGCACAATACTTTCATAACATGACAATTGGCTGACATTTTTCGTTTGTTGCTTAGCAACGTGGCATGGCAATTTGCTTCATCTTCAATTTTGTCTATAGGTGAGTTAGCGTTGTTACAGTAAAAAGACGTGAGATAGGCTTAATCATTTTCGGTGAGAGAGAAAGTGACTAAAACATTATTTGATTCTTTTCTATGTAATTGTGAAAATATGTTTAGTCTGCTTTAGGCGCAGCTCTATCATGTCTGTGTACTTTACGTAGATAGTATTGGTATTTTAGAGTTAAGGAACCGGTAAAAGTACCGGCACTCTTGAAAAATATCGATACTGTGGTACCACCAGTACTGATGTTAGTATCGCTATAAATTATATCGATAGGAAAAAAGTATCGATACTGCGTCGAGGTCAGTGGAACCGGTACTTGAAAATACCGGTATTCAAAGCCCTGCTTGGGGCAAGATGATGCCGTGTGCATTGTCCAGCATTATTATTATTATTATAGAAACAACGCGTGCGAAGCCATGGGCAGAAACTAGTATGGGTGTAACTGTCACCTTTATTTAACTACCAGGAGAGCAAAATGCAAGTCAAGTCGGTAAGAGTAGGTTGCTTAGCAAAAGTGATAGGTCAGCTAGCGGCTACCCTAGTCGTGTAGATAGCCGGTTGACAGGCAATATCCGGGATGATCTATTGTTCAGCTCATTGCGGATTCAGTCGCTGTACCCTCGCGCAGGAAAAACTGCAAATAGAGGAAACGCATTTTAGATTAAAGTGGGGAGAGTAAAGTACGGATGCTTTCTGTTGTATTGCAATAATGAGTATGTAAAGTAATATTACTTACTATAGTTATATTAAGTATATATGTATGTATGTAGTAAGTATATAACATAGTATATATCATGTATTACTAGCTGCTGCCCGCGCCTTCGCCTTATAGGGATAAAAAGTAGTATATACATATATGTTATTCCAGAATCCCAAACAATAACCATACGAAATGTCAGCCTTATCGGTTCAGTAGTTTTAGCGTGAAAGAGTAACAAATATCCATACATACATCCATCCATCCTTACAAACTTTGACATTTATAATATTAGTTGGATAGTAATAGTAAGTAAGTAAAGTAGATTTCAAAGAATCTAATAAATAGTATCTTCTAAAAATTTACCAAGTATTAGCTATCTACATAATATCTTCTAGCACATTAATTACACAGTACTTAATACTTTAAGCGTGTATATGATGCTGCATGAAATATCACGGATTATTTATTTCATCCGGGTGGTCTGGGTCGGCTAGCATGAATCTTAAATTGCATACAAAAACGTGTCTGCCCGGTCCCACAGATGACAGTGTGTCATACGAGAATTGAGTTATTGTGTAATACTTGGTAGGCACAAAATTATTCAACGTTTCCACTGACGAGTTGCAAGTCCACCTACTTGTAAACTGTATATCTATCTAAATAAGTACCTAGGTACTCATTAAGCAACTGAGAAATAATGCTTCAACGTAATGCCGCCTACGTCATTGGCAAGACTTTGTGAGAGCAAAAAGTCAAGGCATGACAAGCAAATACCCGGGGTTTCCCTAATATGTACCAACTACATAACATGGTACGCAACTTATGATGTTTACTCGAAAGAAGATCTAATATATATTTTTTGGTTAGATGTAATGATAAGACACGTTGATTACAGTTTTATTAGCACATCCTTTTAAAATCGTTACGTCAATTCTGAGAAAAATCAGTTTCTGTCAATTGAAATTGCTAGCATGTAAAGTGTCGACCTGATGAAGGTCGCGGGAAACTTATGGATGAAGGCAGCGACAATCGATCAATGTGGCAATCTTTAGAGAAGGCTTATGGCCAGCTCTGGACGTCATTCGGCTGATTTAATAATAATAATCATTTATTTCAAGCCAGAATGCCAGATGCCGAAATAAATGATCACAAGACAAGTACAAAATAACTTAGCTAGGGCCCATGTATAATAAATCCTTAGAGATAGTATTTAAAAAAAAAAAGAAATAGAAAATCCATTTATTTACCTACTATATACTATATATACAAAAATGCACAGACAGTTTATTGGAGCACTAGGTTCAGAACCTGTATCGCGGGAGGCCGAATTACAAACAGAATTACTAATATAAGGACTGTAGTAAACAGGGCAGAAGTTCACTCTACAAAAAAAATACTTGAGAAAAAATTATACTAATACTAATAATAACAAAAATGTTGTTGGCATTTTCGCCGACATTTTGAGGAACCCATCCAGCATTCGGCAAGCCACCGTCTGCCGTTTGTAGCAGTATTGAGAGTATGTTTATGGCAGGCGTCCTTAGTCTGCCCCATAGCCCAATTACCTAGTCCATACATTGATCACAATAACACGTATTTTTTGTGTTAATTTCATTTTCCTTTGCAATAGTCTCTACACCTGGCGGATATCATCTTCGGGTGTATCATATTGTGCAACCGAGGATGATGCTCGCTATGTGTAGCTCTCGCCTTTAGATTATTTATCATAAAGGGTATCACAAAAATAAAAGTAACGTAGAAAAATATTAACGAACATTTTAAAACTTTAACTATAAAACTTACTTAAATTATAAAATCTTAAAAAGATTCCAAACTAGAGTGGTGGGAGTCTGCAAAAGGCCGGGAGTACTTTGGAAGTGTGCGGGGGAGGCCTTTGCCCAGCAGTGGGATGAAATAGGCTAAATAAAAAAAAGAATCGTGTCATTGGCACTGGGTCATTTTGATGGGTATAATTGATTATGATGATGGTGGTGAACGCCGTTCTGTGCGCGGATTTACTGCTTTAAAGTAACATACGTTTAAACGAAACATGCGCAATTTCATACTAGACGGTCTTAAGTTAAGGCCATTTGTTTATAAATCTGTCAAACAAGAGGTAAAATAAAGTGCAGAGTCGAAGAAATGGAGTAGAAAAAAAAATGTATGCTGCCTCACAGCATTATAAAGTCCCAAAATAGGAAGAGTTATGGGTAGGTACTAGATAACTGAGTACATAACATACTTAAATAATTGATATTTTTTATTATATACTAGCTCCTGCCCGCGCCTTCGCCCACGTTTTATCAGGATAAAAAATAGCCTATATGTTATTCCAGGTCCCAAACTATACCCATACCTAATTTCAGCCTAATCGGTTAATTAGTTTTTGCGTGAAAGAGTAACAAATATCCATACATCCATCCTTACACTTGACATTTATAATATTAGTAGGATAGTTTAGTGGCAGCAGCAGGGTATGTAGTTATTAAATAGTTTTCCTAATCTTAGTACCTGTTATTGTAGGTATTCCAAGTATATAAATACTTAGTATTTACTGTAATTTGGAAGTTACGTTCCAAATTGAGTTGTCCGTTTCATGGTCAGCCGCATTCGCAATGCCGAGGTGCGAGATGACAAAAGACGTTGTTTTTTATAGAAATCACTGTTTTTGTTGTGGTTTATTTTATGTTAATGAACATCAAGGTAATTGCTATCAGTAGATAAGGGGCCAAAGCGTAACTATTCTGGGCGTTCGTGTTAATTGTTTATATTTGTTTTGCCAAAAAAATTAACAAAATCAGGTTTAATTCCTTTAAGAACTTATCATTACAAACATTGAGAAATTTCCATTCAACATAAAAATTATAAATAAATAATACCTAATGAATAAATAATGTTGGACATTCCGCATACCTAGCATCATCTAGCCCCAAGCTAAGCAGAGCTTGTATTACGGGTGCTAGATGACTGATATACATAATACAATACATACATATTTACATATATATATATATATAATACATACATTAATAAAAATAACCAGAACACCCGAAACAAATATTTGCAGATCGTACAAACGTTGGTCCCGAGGCATGAATCGAATCTGCAACCTCCTGCGTCGCAGGCGGACCTTAGCCCACCGCGCCACATTGGTCATCGGAATTGCAGTACCTTACCTCGTTGGGGTTTATATGGTTTAATCCTTCGAAAACTCTGTATAATTTATTTGTTCATATATTTATTGACATAAATAATATCGCAGTTACTCTTGTAGTTAGGTACTACGAAGTACCTAGGTAGGTACTTCCTAAATTCACATAGGTACCTAATCGTAGGCGCTAAAATTAGAGATCAATAGCTCATGACCTCATGCCTATCCATTGAGGCTCTATCAAGAAAACGCTATCGTTATACGCGTCACCAACACCAAGCGACAAACCATTGAAAACATTTTCTGCTCGTGCCATTTTTAACAGCCAAAAAATTGGTGACCGTATCGGTACAGCATATTTCTATTTTAGTGTAGGGCGAAACCACATTAGCTCACAGACACGATACTAGGTGCGCCATTAGCCTCTATGTGGCACTTGGCTTCATCTCTACCACTAGTTTGCACGGCGCTTGCGAGTTACGGATTATTTGTGTAGATAGATGCTTATAATATGCTGTTCCAATGCAATGATTATTGAAAACTATTCGAAATATACTATTGATCGAGCCTAGGTCCAGGTAAGGATTTAATCGTCGTTTCTGGCCGCTGTAGCGGGGTATATATATATGTTATAAGAGCCAACATAGCGACTCTTACCAGAGGAAGAGCAGCAGGTTCATTCTGTGTATTATTCAATATATTGACAGCCTATGCAAGCTTTCGGTCTGCAACTGGGGTTGGTTTAGCTAGACTATAATAGCATTTACATTGCGCAAATTATTAAAGTTGAAACGACAAATTTCAAAAATTTTACGCGTTCGATGAAGATTTAATATATTTTTTGTCTATTCTATCATAGAAAAGTGTCTAGGCTGCCCATGCTACGTATGCCTGCGCATCGTAAACATAATTATATGTAGTTGATAATGCTCAGGCACCTTGGTCAACGACTGATCTCGTCCGTCAAATGGCTCCGTGGTCCGTGACAAGGAAATTGGTTGATTGCAAGATTGTCATAGTACAGTCAGTCAGATTCACTTTTCTGTAAAGTAACAACAACAAAGATACCTATTAATGTCTTATAGAATAGATTTTTTTTATATTTCTCCTACGAATAACAGAATAACAGCAGCACAACTCTTTGATTTTAAGGTTACACAAAATAAATAGTGCTGGATAATTTACACAGCATCATATAGCCCGGAATTAAACAGAGCTCGTGTTATGGGTACTCGATGACTGATATACTAAATACAATACTTACATAGATAGATTATACAATGAAAATACCCAGATCACCCGGAAGAAATTTTTGCAGATCGGACGAATATTTGTTATAAGGACGGAAATCGAACCCGCAAACCAAGGGCCCGTCGCGCCACATCGGTCGTCAATGGGTGTAATGTTAATGCCTACCCACTTAGCCGAAAGGAGGTGATTCGCCTTTGGAGGGCTTTGTGGAAGTATTTTTTTTATAGTAGATAATTAATAATTCCCATAGTTTATTGTACCTATGCATTTTATTGACTGAAAAATATTTATTGAACTTTTATAACTCTCATCTTTTAAATCTCCGAAGATCCAGAATTACCTTTTTGACTTAGACACCCATTTTATGCAACTTTGTTTATTTAAAGGTCACGACAACGAAAGCCAAAAGCCATATGCCTAAAAGCTCCATACATTTCATTCATGTGTTTCTCATTATAATATCACATAAGTGATATTATAATGTGCTAGTGGTTTCTTTTTCACTTCTTCCACTAGTGGACAAAAAATTTAAGTGAAGAGAATATCAATAACACCTTATTTCTTATTTGATAATAACTATGTTTATAGTATACAATTTGACTTGTCTAAGTGCTTATTTTGTAAGCCTAAAGAAATAAAGTTATTGATTCTGATTCTGATTTCCATGATCACGGGTTATATTGACCCAATATTATTATTTTTACTGAAACAATATTTGGATTGTGTTTTGTTTTGTATAACGCAGCCAACTGTACCTATCTACTTACCTTATTACTATGGCAGTTTGTGTCGGTCCTTTGCCGCTTGTGCGCGTTAAAAAATACACACGCATGCGCAAGAGCAATGTTTTTTACGCGTTAGCGCGCGAATAATTTATTTTCAAAAATGAATTTTGTGTGTTTAGAAAGCAGTGAGTTTTCACAGAAAACTGGTTAATTATTTTGATATAAAAGACACAACATCGCTTTTTTCGTGGACTTAATCCAAGTTTTATTAAGCTGTACCTGAGGTAAATATTATCCATTTTTGGTAGTTATTTTTCGTGAGTGCGTAAATATAAAATACCTAAACGAATCCAAATATTTGAACGCCCAAGTGAACGGATTTTTGCATTGAATTTCCAGAAAACGTCTAGATACTAAAATAATCTTATCAATTATAACAAAAAGGAAGTTTTTTATTGAAACATTGGTTATGCTAAGCAGATAATCAAACAATATGTTAAAACGAGCCTTGTAAGGAAAACTACATAATTTAGCAATTACAAATTTTCTGGAAAAGTCAGCGTGTCCGTCCGTTCAGTTCAGTAATTAAAACAAAATATAAAATAACAGGACCTGTTGTGGAACTTAATACCTGAAAGATTTTAGCTCTTTTATCGGCTAAGTGATCGTCTTGGTCAGACTTTCACAATATAATTTTGGCTGGATTACTCAAAAAATTTTACATCGACAAATATCATCATATTTCATTTATTTTGCTTACATGTACATTTATACAGCTTAGATCTAAGTAGGTAGCTTATGTCAATAAGAACATGCACTCTGTAAGGGCACTGCAAAAGAGTTCATGTCTAATTACATTATTAAAATATAAATAATCATTAAACTTAATAAAAAATCGAAATTCATGCAATGTAATCTATACTTATAATAAAACTGTAACAGGTCCAATTCTGTACATTGAAGATATTTTGAAATTTTTTTTGGAGGGCACTCTATTATCGATACTGATGCCAAAAATGATTTTTTTCCATCATGTCTGTCTGTCTGTATCTTGGCCGCGCATAGCTCCGAAACTACTGAACGTATTGAAATGAAACTTGGCAGGATTTGAGTTCATACTACGAGGAAGTACATAGGATACTTTTTATCCCGGATTTCAATAGGGTTCCTTTGGGAGTGGGGATGGAAGTGACATTTCTCGGCCTAAAATAGCGCAAAAAATACTGAATGGATTCGAATGATACTTAGCATGATTTGAGTTCATACTACGAGGAAGGACATAAAATACAAGTCCATACCCCAAAGCCAACAAAATGATTACACAATTGTTATTAATGCCGATAAACGACCTACTGGACAGCATCCAGTTGGTACAAAGCTCTCGCTACCAATGATGTTGCCGTCGTCCTGGTAGATCAGCACTGTGATAGGCGGGACATTGTGCTGCGTACCCGGGATGACCTCTTGCAATGCTTTAGCGAAACGCACCAGGCATTTGATGCTCTTCAGTCTCTACTCGCTTATATATATACCTACTGTCGTGGCGAAGACGGATACAACTTTGAACTTCGAAATGTGAATCCGAAAACTGACGACACTGGATATTAAAAAAGTTTCCACAATGCAATTCTACGCCTAGATACATTTTACCAATAAGAGAAGGTCGCATTGCCCACCTGCAAAGGTTTCGACGTTTGTTCAACCGTTTTCTGGTGAACACTTACGCCAAAATTAAAACGGAGTGTTTGTTATACATCAGAACAGAGCAAATGAGAGAAGACTGCGCGCTGAGAATTATGTAGATCTGCGAGACGCCATGAACCAATATAGAAATTGTGAAGATTTAGGACGATTGGTGATTCTTCCTTCCAGTTTTAGAACTGGACAATAGATGTGTAGTGCCCTATTCTCCAGTAGGTACTATCAGAAGCTTTTGAAACGCATAATATACCTAGGTAAATGGGGAGCTGTGTGACGTCCAGTCAATAAAATCTAGGTATATATAAATCTATACTATACTACAATAATAAAAATAAGTAAGGTTTGTGTGGTTGTAGGGGGTTATCTCTGAAACTACTGAGCCAATTTTGAAAATTCTTTTACCTATTGAATTTTTTTAAACACTCATCGTTTAAACCACGTTATTTAAGAGTTTTATAGACTACTAAAAATGGTAAACATTTTTAGTAGTCTACAAAACTCCCAACGAAGTGGGCACGGGTCAGCTAGTAAAATATAAAAATGATAATGTCAATGAATTATTATGTCATGTTAATATAAAAATAATCATGTCAGTTTGTCAGAAGCAAATATATACATAATAGCCCAGCTTTAGTTATCACTATAAACTTGCGAAGAAAAACGAAGACAAGGAAGACCCGCAAAACGATGGGACGATGACATCGTAAAAATAGTAGGGAAAACATGGCATAGAGTAGCTGGAGATCGAGGGAGATGGAAGGAGCTGGAGGAGGCTTTTACCGCTAAAAGCGGTACTCATATATAGATAGAGAAATACAAGTTGTGTTATTTATTTTATTATAAGTTGGGACTTATACAGGGCGTCCCACGGGCATGCCACATGGAGGGAAAGTACCTTAAATATTTTAGATAGAAAATTTTACTGAACTTCATTTTGATTTTAAAAACAATTTAAACGGCTTTCAAAGATTTTTGATTAATCGCCAGTCTGAACCGGGAATCGAACCTGCCAAATGTAAAAAAAACCGTAGGTAGTAATTTTACGATACCGATCGAAAGGCTCAATCATAAGGATTATTTTTTTCAAATGACGTAGCATCTTCAATCAGATTCATCAAATAAAAGATTCATCATAAATCAGATAAAATGCGGGAGAAGGCGCGGGCATCAGCTAGTAATATTATAAATGTCAAAGTTTATTTGTTCCCCTTTCATGCACAAACTACTGAACTGATTGGGCTGAAATTTGGTACCTATACGTATAGTTTGGAACCTGGAATAACATATAGGCTATTTTTTATCCCGATGAAACGCGGGCGAAGGCGCGGTCAGCAGCTAGTTATAACATAAAAATATTCTTTGCTTTTCGGTAACCTTTTAGGTCCTGTTCGATATTTTTTAGATTTTTGCTCATAAGTCAAACGGTGCATGCCCACGGTGAATTATGAACAGTGTCAGCAGATGATTCTCAATTCACTTTAGTGGAAAATAATACAAAAAAATACGAGAAAGTTCAGGACATTTAAAATGTAGCATTTCTTACAGTTCACGTAGCTTCGTAGAACTTTCGTAGGCAAAGGCTACGGCGTAGACCTATCCTGTAGACCCGCTACGAACGGGAATACCTAGCTATTAGTATTGTTAGTATTAGTAGGTACAGGAAGTTATAGAAACAATAATTTTTGTAAAGTATATACCTATCATAAGATAGGTATACTTGTAGGTATATAATACGAAAAAAAATGTTTCTATAACCACCTGTAATAACCCTGTATGAACAGGGTTATTAGTAAATTAATAACACTGCGTGATCTGCAGGTTCTGCCCATCATAAACGTTTGAGAAGACGTCATTTGGTCAAACTTAAAACGGGCTGCTTTGAATTAACGTGGGTGTGGGATCGGTTTGTTTGAGTAATGAATTGGGTTCAGTTGAGGACAAACGTGTTGTTAAAGATGTTATGAAAATTTAAGAATTAAGACCTGGCATATTGACGAACGTGTTCGTGATGGTGGGTAGAACCTGCAGTTCATGCCATGTGTCATGTGTCAGTTACCAATAACCCTGCCTGTATAATATACCTACATGTATGCATTTTTTATAAATCTTAGGGTTAAAAAAGTCTGTAATTATGTTGTACTGTTACTAATCTTAATACTAGTCTTAATAAATAATACTGTTTATGGATGCAAGCGACGTTTACCTATATTCGAACCCGCCAGCAAGTCATGGTGCGATGTCTTTGTGTCTGTGTCATTCTCAAAGTCTTGTGCTATAATATGAAAAATAATTATTATTAAGAATTAAGTTTCTGACCGCGGTTACGGACGTATTTTTCATTAAAAAAAAGTAACATATATACTTTTCACTTCTCTTGCTCAAAAAGTGTATCATAATAGTGTAGCTTAGCGGGCCTAAAACTCGAGTTTAATACCTCGGGCTAAAAAGTATCTTTTTTTTTAATTTTTGTCTAAAATCATCAGCCCGTACAAATCATTCGTTCTCTTACATAAAAACTCGACTTCTTGGTGCTCCGTAATTTTTTTTTTTAAAATAGAAACGTCTTGGTGATGAAGGTTAATTCTTCCCTTCACGGTAGAATGCGAACTGTTTCGTTGCGGGTTAAATAGAGATTTAAAAAAAAAGATGGTATCGGCGCTAAATCTCTAGAATTTTCTTCATTCCAAATCACAAACTTTTACGTTTAAATTCCTGACTTTTACTTCCAAATTGTGAACGTGAAAAATGTCATCAAGTGATAGTGAAGATGCTAATATGCAAATGGAAGAAAAGGGAAAGAAATAATTATGAATCTGTTGCCGACAAAATCACGTGGAATATATTTAAAGAGTTACGAAAATTTTATGAAGTGGAGAGATGAGAAACGTGTGGATTCTTTTACAGAAGGGGTTTTTCTCGCTTATTTTGATGAATTATCGAAAAAATTCAAATCGTCGACTCTTTGGAGCACATATTCAATGTTAAGAATGACGTTGCAAACGAAACACGACGTCGACATTAAACAATATGTAAATTTAACGGCTTTACTGAAGAAATTGTCCACTGGACACAAGAAATCGAAACATTTTTAAATAACGCTCCAAATAAACAATACTTTGCAACAAAGGTAACCTACTTATGTACTCTACTCAAACTAAATAAATAGATACCTACCTACATACCTAAATTGTACCTAGGTTATTACGATTATTAACAAACTTATTTTTTTGTTCAACAGGTTGCTTTAATTTATGGAATCAGCGGTGCATGCAGAGGAATAGAGCTTGCCAATATAACGCTAGAAGACGTAGAAACGGATACAAACCTACAAGCTGTGAGTCTGCCGAACACGAAAACAAACAAAGAGCGTAAATTTGTCATCAGTGGAGAATACCTTAATATAGTTAAAGCCTATCAGGAGTTACGTCCCACTAATGTTTCAACGAGAAGATTTTTTCTAAATTATCAATATGTAAATCCACAAGGCAAGTCATAGGCAAAAATAAATTTGGTAACATGGCTAAAGATATTGCCACTTATCTAAATTTACCAAATCCGGAACTCTACACGGGCCATTGTTTCCGCAGAACATCCGCGACTCTGTTGGCGGACTCTGGTGCGAATATAACGACATTAAAACGGCACGGTGGATGGAGGTCCGATCAAGTGGCTGAAGGTTATATAGAGGACTCTATACAAAACAAGTATCACGTCACGCAGCGGATTACGGAAGGAATCAATATTCTACCAAATATTACAGAACCCCAAGCATCTACATCGCGGGATTGGATGAATATGTCAACTCAGCTGAAGCCGCACTCTTAATAATGCAGGAAACTCAAGCATGAGTCGAGTCTCTCCAACTTTTACTCCACAACAATCAACTCAAAATATTATCACATCCACAGAGAACCGAAATAAAATTGCCCGGGAAAAACATATCACTAAACATTCAAAATTGCTCTAACTGCACATTTAATTTTTAATAAAATTTCTGAAATTGTCTAATTTTGAATGGTTTATTTTCTCGCAATCGAAGTGAAAAGTAGGGTGTTTTACTCGGGCCAAAACCACCGATTATAACTCGGTCTTATCATCCTCCCTCGCTATGCTCGGGAGTATAACAACCTCGTATGTAATGAGATGGTTTAGTCCCTTGTAAAACAATCTACTATAATTCCAGTCTACAACTACATCTATGCAAATTTCAGATCAATCAGTTTAGTCGTGTTGGTAGCAGATGTCTCTGTTTTTCCTAATTTCTATAATTAGGGTTTCTTCAAGAGAACATATAAATGAGCTCTGAGTTCGTTTAGTCCATTCCATCGAGTCGTCCAACGTTGCATAGTTTCATTGTATGCTCTGTAGATGTGGCGTACCATAGGTACATAATACAAAAAAGGAACGTCTAGACGACGAATCGATACTATCGAGTACTTAGCCGAACTTAGGCCTCTGGATACAGCATATTATTACTCCCAGGAATAATGTAGGAGGTAGGTAACCTATCATTAAGTTATTTCGGAAATCAAGTACTTCTAGAATAAAGAGAACTATAAACAACATTTATTGTTAAGATTCGGCTTTTAATGCAATAACTTATGGCAGGTCGGCAGATAAGTATGCAAATGGCAATAAAACTCCTTTTGTGTGTCGAAGTTATGAGTCATTGACTTCCCCAAAGATATTTTCAAGCAAGTTTGGCCCAGTTTCAATTTTTAAGATGTATAGGTAGACCTACCTATGACTGTACTTGGTTCTAAAATCTAAGATATCTTTTATTGACAAAGATATCTACATAGTTATAAAAACTTAACAAAAAATACGGATAACAGTAAAAGGCAAGGTAACCACTAAAGCAAGAGCAAAAAATACAACAACGCAAAATTGCCGGCTCGCAGAGCAAAGGTGCCAATTTGAGTTCGTAAACTTACGAGTGACAATTCAAATTATGAATGAAAAAACCAAAAACCAATGATTGTTTTGTCCATTTTCGATTTGATCAGACCAGAAGGTAGTATAGTAATAATACACTCAGAGAAACTTAAAAAAAGGTATTAATAACCTAAAATATTTTATTGTTCCCCAGTCTGTGACTTTTCGCAATGTTAAACGATACCGGCAAACTGAAGAGTATACCAAACGTAAAGGTCTAGGTCGCACAAGAGTAGAGCAAAACACAAAGTCACAAACCAACAGAGAGTCACGGAAAATTTCTCAGAAACCACAATCCGACTCCGAGGTACGAAACAAGCTACAGGAAGTTCGACAAGTGTAACAATTAATACCAAAACCATAAGAAAAAGAATTAAGGCACCTAGTATAGGGGCATACTTGCCCACCAAAGGCTGATTGCTTACCACAGGTCATCGAGTATCTCGGTCCAGCATTGCTCGTTCGGACCTTAATTGGGATGATGACGCTTAGGGAAAAGTATTATTTACTGATGAATCCAGTTTCTGTCATAAAGCAGATGATTGAAGGATCAATGTATAGAGACGACCTGAAGAAAGATACGCTCAGTGTAATATTTTTCGAAGACAGCCATATAGTGCAGGGATTTGCCTCCATTTTTTGCGTTCTTCTAAATATGTCCATGAATTATTCCGAAAATATTTTCTTACTCTTTTTTTATGTGAAAATTATCTTTGATTCTACAACAGATTACCTGTAGGAAGCTAAATTCATAAAGAACTAGCTACTTTACTTTCTATTGATTCTGTATTTAGTGCTAATTTTGATTTTAGTTTATTTGACAATGCCTCTATACAGCAGCTTTATTTTAGTGTGAGCAATACATATGAAACTAAATTAATTTTAGATCTGACATTTTATTATTTTCTTTGTTAATTATGTAATATTAATATACATTATGTTTAGTTTAGTTTGACAACGTCCCTATACAGCAGCACTTTAACATAACCTTCAATATAATTGTTATTTATTATATTTTGAAAAAATATTCTTGTTTGATTTTGGACCTCTTAAAGTCAACAATTTGTTATTTCGTAAATTTAATGCACGTAGAGTCATATTTGTCTGTTTTTTCTTTGTACAATCCCTTATGGTGTTTCCTATGTGAAAAGTTTGTGTGAATATTATAAGATAGAATTAACGACACCAAGTGCAACATGTGTACCTACGGTGGAAATAAATATTTACAATAATAACTGCCCTCCACGTTTTTTGAAATAAAATATGTTTCATTTTCCAGACATGTTGAACCTACATCCAAGGCGGTTGATCAGCCGTCTACTGCCAAGCATCACCTGGTCCTCGAAATATGATTTTGGAACTGCAATAGGGGATCTCATAGCGGGTATAACAGTCGCTCTTACTCTCATACCGCAGTCGATTGCCTATGCCTCGCTGGCTGGATTTGAACCTCAGGTAAGAGACTCGTAAACATTCTAGAATAGAAGATTATTATATATTTTTTTAAGGTTTTGAAAGAGATGATGCTTATGTATCAGTTTTGCTTGGACGTCGATTTCAAATGAATAACGTTTATTGATTAAGATTTAAGACTTAAAATTAGTACATCATTGATCCCCAAACTAGGATAAACCTGTATCTTGGGGACCACCTTTCTTGGATTCTTTACATAATACATATCAAGCTAAAGTTACATTATACTTTAGTAAAAACAATAATGTGAAAAAATACAATAAGTGATGGGTCCCCTGAACGCACCAGTCTCATAACGTCTGGGCAACAGGAGACGCTAGTCATTGGTGTGTGGTTGCGTGTGTGTTGTGTTGTATATGCGTGTGTTTATGACTAGTGCTCCTGAGGACACCGGTCTCACGTCTCAGGTCGGACACTCTCTTTAGAGAAATATATCGACACGTAATAAAATTTAGTATTTTTCTACGGCTTATGTAGGTAACAATAATTACACTATTTAATATACCTATTATCAACCATCTCACGACTGATTATGTGGCGCAACGAGCGAAGGTCTGTCTGCGACGCAGGAGGTTGCGGTTGCGATTTCCATCTTGGGACAAAGTACGTTCTGCAAATATTTGTCTCGGATGTTCTGGGTTTTTCTATGTATAGTAAAAAATATTTATCTATGTATTCTAGTGACTTATTCTACTAAGTATACATCTAGAACCCATAACACAAGCTCTGCTTAGCTTGGGGCTAGATGATGCTGTGTGGTTTGTCCAGCTTTATTTATTAATTTTATTTATCTTTTATAGCAAAGATATTTATTTTTAATATTTAGGCTTACAATAAATAAATAATTTTCCGTCAGAAAATCTAATCTTTTCTAATGCGGAAATGGGTATCTGCATCGCTGGATATTTTTCAAAGAACTCTATGAATAATTCCTTGGCAAAACTATTCACTGCTGGCATTGGTCACTTTGCCAAAAAAAGCAAAAGAAGACATGAGAGGACAACTTTATTATAGACTGCTTTTCCTACTTTTTTTTTAAATCGAACATAGTAATAGAAAAACATTTACAACACAAAATTCTTTATTGTACACCAAGAAAAAACATTAAAAATAGACATTACATAAAACATGTACAATGGGCGGCCTTATCGCTTAGAAGCGATCTCTTCCAGGCAACCTTTGGATGGAAAGAATTATATGAATTTAAGAAAGGCTGGGGTGTACCTAATGTTGTCAGAAATAAATAACATTATAAATATCCATAAATATGTATGTATTCATTTTTCTAAAAGGAAAATTTCCTTAACACGAGCTTTGAAAACCGGTAATGATGCTGATTTCGAATGCATTCAGGCAGTGCATTCCACAACCTAAAAAACTTAAAAAACCGGAGAAACTTGTTTTCATCGAGCATAACTTATCGATTTCACGCTTCCATTCATTATTTTTAATGCCCCTGTTATCGATATTGTGCTGAGCGCGAGACAGTATAATTTTGAAAGAACGAAATCTGTCAGAAACAGGCACTTTCGTTCTCATTTTCGTTTCGACAGTTTCATTTAAAGTTTCAGCTGGGATGAATGGGTGATGGTCGTCCGTTTAAAATGTAATCGTAACATGGGTGCTTTTAATAAACACTGACAAAAGATCCCACAGTAAATACATTATTTAATTCAATGCACCAACAATAAAAATAAATACTTATTTACTTATTTAAGTGAAATATTGCAATTACGTAATTGACGGACAAACCGTTGTTTCCAACTTATTGTTTAAGATCTTTATAAAATATCAGGTATTTTTTAGCCCTAAGGCTAAGGTACCGTATATGTGCATAAGTAGCCCTATAATAGAATAAGTTAAGTAGGTACTAACCTAAACATTTTTGTAACTACCATGAACATGTTTGTTTTTAAAACAATCACAAAACACTATAGATTTTTAACACCACTTCCTTGCAACTTAACTCAAGTTGTGGGAATCTTACGTACAAAGCGCCTCCCAAATGTTCGTTGCTTAGAACGCTTAATAGGCATGATGACTTATTTTAAGAAAATACTCAGAAATGTTTTTAGACATCTAGGTAACCGAATAGAAAATAAATCATATTTCTTAAAAAAATACGGATTGTTAAGAGAGAACAGAAATGCAGCCTAGGGCGAATTTAAGGGTGGAGGGGGGCACGGGGGCACATGCCCCCCTAGACGATATTTTCGTGTAGGTACTGTGGAGATTCCATCACAGTAGATACTTAGAAGCAAATCAAATTATCAGAGTTGTTAAAATATATGAATAAAACAGAAATATGATTAAGTATTATTATTAATTAAAACTAATATTTGTACATGAATAGGATTAAGTTAATTTTTATTTAATATTTTTTATCATTATTTTTTGCCTTAGTTTTAAGAGATTATGAATAAAATTATAGAAATTATCAATATAAGTACTGATGTAAATTACTATTAATATAAATTGCCCTACAGGGTGTATGAACTAAAGTACTAACTTAGGCTAAAATTAAATCTTAAGCTACCAACCCTATGTACATATTGACTATTAATAAATGAAGTGAAACTCTTGTCTATTTCTGGCTGGAATTGCGAATTTAGTTTTTTTGGCTTTGGATTGGCTTTAATGCATATCCATCAAGAAAGAGGCTAATGAAGTGCTGGACATCTTGAGCTGAAAACATAAAAAAAACTGTCTTTATTAAACATTTAATTTTTCTATTGATTTGAGATTTATTTCATAAACCTTCCTATACATACATACTTGAATTTGTTTTATTTTTGTTTAACTGTACTACTCTTGTGCCCCTCCCAGAAAAAAATCCTGGCTCCGCCTTTGCTAGTTGCGTCTGTCTATGACGTCACCGATGCACGAACATCTGATGACACAGAATGACCATAATATTGCCAAGAGAAGAAATTCCGACCTTCATGATTATTCTGCGCCTTTACATTACATATTGTGACGACATGACGTCACAATTGTGTAATGCTCTGATTAGTGTTTAACGCGTTATGGCGCATGGCGGATTGTTGTATTAATCTGTGTAATCTCTTTCAAAATAAAAATTATAATACGTGTTTTGTAATCTATGGCTCAGGTACAAGTAGGTTAATAAATATTTTTGTTGATTTTTAGTGTCTGTCCACTATTGTGCCAGTTTGGAAGTGGCACCAGTAAAGTTATTCAGTCAGTACAATAAAGCATGCCTCACAGCAGACTTCTCAAAACTAGAAAAATAGGATAGATAGATAGATAAAAAATAGACATATATTATATCTACCGCTATACTCCGATTCAAAAACCTGGGTATTTGTTGTGTAGGTACGAAGGGATTACAAAACCCAAGGAATATTGCGGGTTAATGACATTAGCATCATCGAAGCACAGCACAAAAGCTCCAAACAAATTTGGTTTTGAAAGCTTTCATTCATCTTAATATTAACTAATATTAGTATTGAGCTAACTGCAACAGTCTGCAGTTGGCTCAATTGTTTCAATTGTAAATACTAGTTTAATTTGTTTATATTATTTGATTGTTATTTTCTTTGTCAATAAAGGTTCATCATAATTAAGTATAATTGATCTCTCCTTTATTTACGAATTCAAATTTAATTTTTTTTTTGCTACACTTGTGAGATTATGCGTTGTTGAAGTTTGTGTTTACTTGAAAATAAGTTGAAGTTTGTGTTTTACTTGTTGAAGTTTGTGTTATAACTTTGCTGTTACCTTGTTGTTTTCTGTTATTGATGTCAGTTTTTATTCATAGATGTTTTTGCTGATATAAAATTTCATGTCTTCTAAATCGGAGTATAATAAGTAGAGCCTGAATTATATGCAACATAAAAAGCCTGAAATAAGCATGAAAAATGCTTGAAATATGCATGAAAAATGTCAAAAGCTGCTAATTTAAATACCAAAAATAGTAGTCTTTATTTCTTTTCATTTCAGAATCACATACAATTAGTAAGATATCGCAATTGTCTCTTATTCATACAATTATCCACGCTAACGTTACGAACGAATTTGTCAACACTGGCAGCCTAATCTAGTTCTTTTCATCCGCAGTTACGAAGTATGGCCGCAAAACTAAATGTGACTCACAGAGCCGTTTTCAGACGAATTTTATGGCTCTGATTTTTTAATAAATTTTTACTTAGAAATCATCCTAAGGACCGAAATTTCAGTATCAAATAGTATTTAAATATATATTTTTAATTCCAAAATGAAAAGGCAAATATAATACATACATAATATGTACTCTACATAGTATCAGATTATCTACTTACCATCTAGACTAGACTAGTGATAAAAAACTTGGGGCGGGAACTGCTCCAACTTGAAAATAAGTACTAACAAGCTAATGATTTCTTTTTCACTTCTTTATTAGATTCGAGCTTAAAAAGATTGTAGCACTTTATTTCCTTGTTTAAATGTGATGTTGAATTGAATATACTTTTACATCATAATGCTCGGCAAGAAGGTTTTACAAATTAAGCAAAGAGGCTGTGTAAGATGATATTCGCAACACAGTACATTTTTAGAGGAATTCCATTTTCAAATCTCATTACGTCACACTTTGTTTTAATTGTAAAGACTTTACAGTTCAAGCTATGTAGAACTCCTTGGTGAAACAATCTCTTTTCTTATAAAATGATAAGAAAACTTTTTACTGAAAAAAAAAAACTGCGGAAATGGCGGCATTTCATTTCATTTGATTAGTGCGACTGTAATAAACAAGTTTAAAGTGGTAGTTCAGTATGTCAAGTACTTCATCAGATGAAGAACTGGTCCGCACGCCTGATTTCTGTCATCTCGAAGCAGAAGATGTTGTACAAAATCTTTTAATAAATAATTAATTTTTCGAATAAAAATTACATTTTGACATACCTAAGTATATAAATGTTTTATTTGCCTCGCCATTATGATGTAAAGTAGAATGCTTACCTCAGTTGCAAGTAGCTATTACACCCTCGAACTATGCTCTCGGGTGCACTCGATCCATTAGCGCCCTTTGCGAGAGCTCGCAAGGGCGCGAAATTGGATTGAGTGCACCCTCGAACTATATTCGCCCTCGCTTCGCTCGGGCGTCTAAATATCTCGGGTGCACTCAATCCAATTTGCCCTAAATAGGGCCCTTTGCGAGCTGAGCTCGCACTGGCGCCAAATTGGATCTTGTTCTGTAATAGCTCCCTTACTACTACCCTTGTATAACAATCTACTATTATGTCCTGGTAGATCGTAAGAAAACACAGAACTATGAACTTATCCATCCTATGCGATGACGAATCTATTTTGACCACCTGGGCTGCTTGATCTTAGATTTTGTCATTTTATCTGGTCTGCCTTGTTTGTCATAATCTGATATAACTCGCACCGTTTCAGATATCGTTCTTTGCATAGTACCCATAATAGGCCGAACACTACAACTCCAATCAAACTGACTAGATCTATCTGAAATTTCTACCTACCTTAGATTTTTGCTTTTGAACTGTTTATTTTTATTTAGAAATAACATTTTGTTTTCGATATAAGATTTTTTTATTTATATTAATGCATGTACAATAAACTGTTCATTAATTCATTTTTAATTGTTTGCCGATTTTTGGAAGATAAATACTAATAAAAATATAACTACATAAGTATATGCCTATTACAAGCTCTGCTTAGGTTGGGGCTAGATGATGCTATGTGAATTGTCCAGCAATATTTATTTATTACCAGTTTAAAGGATGACCTTCAAGTACAGTGGGCGTCTCAAATAAGTACCCTCCCTATCTCAATCTTCCTCTACATTATTGTTTTCGACCTCTGTGGCGCAGTGGGCGAAGGTCCACTTGCGACGCAGGAGGTTGTGGGTTCGATTCTCGTCGCGGGACAGATATTTTTACGATCTCAGATATTTGTCCGGGGGTTATTCTAGGTGTTTTCTGTGTAAAATAAAGAATATCTTCCTATGTAATATAATTTATTAAGTAGGTATATTGGTTTAAAGATGTTTATTTCTCATAAAACAAAAAATGTTCACGTAAAATGCTTATTTTACGTGAAAATTTTAAGTGAAAAAAGCTAATTTACGCTGTACCTGCGGGGTCGGCAGGCGGTATCTAGTATAACTTACAAAAGAACGCTAAGCATACATACGAACTGTGTTATAAGGCCCTTATAACAGTTATAATAACACAGTTTGTATAATTTTGACTTTGATTATCGATTCAGCAGCTCAAATACGCCAGAAAGGTAGTCCGATTCGTCGCACAACCAACATTTCTTTTTGTGTGCCTGTTATATTATCGCGGATAACATGTAGGTAGAGTGACCCAATAAAAAAAATTAACATTCTTTTATGCACAATCGTTTTTAACCATCAATAGAATCTTCCGGGGCCTTGATAATAAAGCGAAGTCTTTTCCTCTGTCAGTTCAACAATAGGTTAATTTTGGGAAGCATTATCCTTAAGTGATGAAATATCCTGTTGACTTACCTTTATTGGGTCACTCTTTCTTGAGTCTCTTTGTAAAGGCTGTAGTGGTTATTTGTTAAATACTAGCAACCCGCCCTGGCTTCGCAAGGATAGTAGAGCATTTATGCCTGCATGTTTTACCCTATAACCTATGATATAATACCCATTCTGGGTATTTGTATTTGTTTATTTTTCCAACTTAAAAGTACATTACAATAAATCGTTCCTGCCAAACTGTACAATAGTTTGTCGGCAATATAACGATTATTGTTAGCTCCCAGAAAGCTTGACTTTTTCCGACAGTTCCAATAATTATGGTTATATTTCAACCAATTCACACAAAACCTTGACAACTTACATACTTATCCCTTCCTAATGAATCACTCTATCGATTGGTCGAAACTGCATGAAAATCCGTTCGGTAGTTTTTGAGTTTATCGCGAACTGACAGACAGACGCGGCGGAGAACTCTGTTTTATAATTGTGGTCATATCTTTGTTGATCGTTTCAAGTTGCCGCGAGATTCATATTATTTCGTGATTTTTAGTTTTTTCTGCGTTCTACAATGACGGAACTAGCGGGAAAGTCATTTGCTGCAAATCGTAAACTTTCTATAAAATACTGAAAAAAAACCTATTATTATATTATATATTGATTCAGTGGTATTTTCGGAGCATTTGGGAATATAAGAGATTTTAGGCTAATATTCAATATTTTAACAAATGCTCCCGAAATACATACAATTGAATTGAAGTTTGTTTTACTTTGCGGCGAATTACTTTTCTGTTAGTTTTTACCTTCATTAAAAACCACAAAAAATTTGTTTCGCGCCAAAACAAAACGATCACCCTTAAATAAGGTTAGGTACATACCTCCCCAACTGGCTATTGTTATTTTTGTGATGTACCATGATTGAGACTATCCCAATGGCAATCACAATAACAATCACATTGTAATTGTGGAATAAAGTATTCCAAATTAATTTTGTTCCATGAAATAGGTAGTAGTATTGTGTAGTTCCTTGTGAACGAGATTTTTTGCTCGTGTCTCTCAGTACCTAATTGTAGCAAATGTTTTTTGCGCTGTGGATAAATGAACAAGGAAAAACTTATCGTTTGGTAGGTTATGTACGCAGTCGTAGGTCATTATCTCATCTACCTTTACCAACATCATCATTATAACAAACTTACACTGGTTCTTCAAGTTTCTGTTTTTTAGGGTTCCGTACCCGAAGGGAGAAAACGGGATATTACTAAGCCTTCGCTGTCTGTCCGTATGTGTGTCGGTCCGTCCGTCAGCGGGTCTCATAAACCGTAAAAAGTAGACAGTTCAAACTTTCACAGAAATTGGATTTCTCTTGCTGCTACAATAACAGATAATATAAATAAGTTTAAGTTTAATAAGCTGTTTGTTTTCCAACAAAATAAATAAATAAAATAAATATTGCCTCGCATACAAAAAATGTGTTGCTCTACTTGGCCTCTTGGGGTCTCTTGAACCGTAATAGGTAGACAGTTTGACCATCAAAAGCATAGCATATAGCTGTAAAGCTATACAAAATGTATAAAAAATAAATATTTTTTATAATTATCGGGTTGAACGTCCATACCAAGTTGAGATCTCTGAAGTTAAGCAACGTAGGACCCGATTGGGAGTTGGATGGGGGACCGCATCACGCGGGCTTTATGCATAATCATCATATTTTTTTGAATTTTTAGAAATATCTTTCTTTAAAGGAACCCCTTTTACGAAATAGTTAGGTATGATGATGCGGAACCCTCCGTGTGCGAGTCTACTTGCAGTTGGCCGGTTTTGTTAATTGTCTTTGACCTACGATTTTGAAAGGTTAAATTGAATTAGATCGTTTAAAACATATATATGGCAAACTACACAAATTAAATAGTAAGACTTTCATTAAAGGCGTTATTTCATTAGCACCAAAGAAAATGATTCTACGTACGAAATAATATATATTTATTTAATAACAAATACCTTGCCAAAAGGCTTTCCTTTGTTATCCATTTTGGAAATGGCTCCATGTTACTGCGAGATAAAATCTGACCAGCTATTTATCATTCCAGCATTTGCGTAAACAATACACAACGCTGGCTTCTCTAATGAGAGCGAGCATACATTTAGGAAGCTGTGGTCTACGTAAAATAGCTATCATGTCCAGAGTACACATTATTTAGATGTAATAGCATGCAGCAGAGAGATTAGGGTAGCATGGAACATAAAAATATTAGATGGATAATACTTTAAAACCTTTGAAACTATCATGGTTATTCGCAACCCTGAAGTCATTTATAACGGGATATTTACCATCATTTGAGTTTTGAGTCCTGCAAATATACATATAATGTAATAATTCAGCACAGTTTCATGCGCCATGATCACAGAACAACTACATGAGAACATGGCGCATTAAAACTGTGCCGAAATATTGGAGGACTCAAAACATGGTAAATATCCCATTGTAAATGACTTTATAGATACTACTTTATTGCACACTTAACTTCGAAATTATTTATAATGTAATAATTATAGAAAAAGCGAAGATTGGTGGTCTTAACGCTCAAGAGCGATCTCTCCCAGACAACCTTGAATGAATATTTATTTATGATCCTTTGATTGCTAATATCTGTGTCAATAATAATATAGGTATTTACTACTTAGAAAATGTTTATGCGATACTTGTACCTATTTTTAATTGTATTAATTAATTTTAATCAGTTAGTGTAAGTGGTTGTATGACCGTTCTAATTAAATAAATAAATAAAAATAAATAAATAAACAAATACCTACTACCATTTCATACTACATTTATAAACTGCACTTTAAATTTTTGCCGCCCCTTGCTCACGCGGAATCGATAGGGTTCACCCTGCAGAGTTTTTGACAAAATTCATCTACTATACATGCCTAACTTTCCCCAAGATACGGGTTTATCCTAGTTTGGGGACAAATTATGTAATAATTTTAAGTCTTAAATCTTAATCAATAAACGTTATTATTCAATTATTCAACCTTACTCTTTCTATAAAGAAAACAAACTCCGTGCAGTGCTCCGAGCACTGGCACTACCCCTATAGGTACATATAAAAGCTAATAGAGCGCTTATCAGGGGGTCTGCGATCATCAGTGAACCAGTATAGGCTGTTGATGTAATGATGTACCGCACATATACATACATAGGTACCTACCGTCCTTTTCTAGTCAATAGACCTTCATTTTACCACAATCTTATCTGATGTAAAGTGACGATGTGGCCGACGGTGTATCACGAAGGTCTAGAAGATACCTATTCACTTTTGTATTTTTGACACCTATTCACTCTTGTAATTTCTCTCCCGACCTGGGTGGCGAATACCGCTTAGGTCTGAACAGGCCTTATAAATGGGTACAATGTTTTAGATCATAGCTTTAAAGCGAATAGCGATCTATTCGCTATAAAGCTATGATCTACAACGTAAACATTTACACCTACTTTCCTTGACCGATGTCAAGGAAAGTAGGTGTAAATGTTAATCTGTAACCTCCTTGCATTGATGTTTTAATGCAGGCTCGGAAATCATAACATTGCTAACATAACCTGTTTGTTTAAATTATCACATTCGGTTTCAATAATAATCGGCGATGGTAATAGTAGGTTGTAAACATTCCACAAACCTTTAGTCAGAAATGTTACTGCAGTTTTAATTTCAGTTTTTAAATGATAGGCAATAAGGCCGGATTTCAATAATAATAACTCCATCATAAAAGAGTTCTGTTTCTATACGACCGATATGACAGCCGTGGGGCCGCGGCGTACGAATATCGACCCCTCCAACTCAACCCGTGGATGTCTTAAAAGCCGACTAAGGGAACCTATCAGAGGAAGGGCAGCAGCTTCGTTCTGAGTATTTTTAAACACCAACACTGCGATCACCAATCCGCCTGCCAAGCGTGGTGATTATGGCAAATCCCCCCCTACATGGGAGACCATCCACTCGATGGACCGACGACATCGTAGCGGTCGCAGGGTGTTGATGGATGGAGGCGGCTCAGGACCGCTATTTGTGGCGTCGTACGGGGGAGGCCTATGTCCAGCAGTGGACGTGTATGGGCTGATGATGATGATGATGATGATGATATGACGACCTCTGTGGCGCGGCGGGCGAAGGTCCGCCTGCAACGCAGGAGGTTGCGGGTTCGATTCTCGCCTCAGGACAAATGTTTGTACGATCTGCAAATATTTGTTCAGGGTTCTGGATGTTTGCTATGTATAATAAAAAATATATTTCTATTTAATGTATTATATTAAGTATATCAGTCATCTAGTACCCATAACACAAGCTCTGCTTAGCTCGGGGCTAGATGATGGTGTGTGAATTGTCCAACATTATTTATATATTTATTTATACGGGTTGGCGAACCAAGGTTCGCAACTGTAGGTAATACAAGTTAACGTGTTGGTCAAATGATCACGTGACCTTTTATTCATGAGTTGAGTAGCTGTCAACTAGAACATAAAAGGAAATAAAATATTTAATGTTTTTGCGTGAAAGAGTAACAAATATCCATACATCCATCCTTACAAACTTTGACATTTATAATATTAGTAGGAAGTGACATTTTAATGGTATTTTTGTGAGACTTTGTAACAGTCCAAGTTTCAGTCGTTCACAAATAATATTTTTTTTTTGTTGGTAGAATGTGAGCTTTCATTTAGGCTCATAAAAATACATATGATTAAAATAATGTATACGACGTTCAAAAAAATATTGTTAGTTGTGGACGGCCGCAACTAACAATATTTGGCAAGGTTGCTTGTTTCTCGATCTTTTATAGGATACATTTCTGAGAATGCTCCCAGGAACTTCATGACCTGATTCCACCATCTCTCTTCCACTCCAGGACAAGCAGACGGACGGTACAATACCATCTATATCTGGTGGATATACCATCCACTCGTACAAAGCGGTTTTCCTCCACCTTCATCATTCGCCCCGCTAAGGAATCAAACTCGCTGTCTGCTTCTTTTTCCGGTGATTTACAATCTGGGTCTCTTCAAGACAAGAGTGAACAGGTGTCTTCTAGACCTTCGTGATACAACATCGGCCACACCATCACTTGTGTGTTCTTGATTGTGGTCAAACGAAGGTCTATATACTATTATATATAAAATAAATAAATAAATAAATACGGCCGTCGAAAAAGTAAGATCTCAGTAAATAAAATTAAATAGAGTCGTAGAAAAGTCGTAGTAAATAAGGCAATAATTAGGTATACTTGAATTATGGTTTAATTGATGAAATTGGACTTCCTCTTGGTTTATCAGGCTAAATACCGAATTAAGCTAGGGCAGAACCTTTTTTGTTCACTAGCTGGAGGCACTTTGTTACCATTAATTATATTTTTATTTTGTTTCTCTAATAATGTGTTTTCGATGTGAGATATTAAATTCTTTCTTTCTTTCAAATGGAGTTTCTCAAAAAATAATCATATATTTTTCAGTATGGCCTCTACGCGTCCCTTGCCGGAGGCTTCGTCTACGGACTGCTCGGAACCTGCCCTCAGATCAACATCGGACCCACTGCCCTCTTGTCTCTACTCACGTTCACCTATACCAATGGAACCAGCTCTGACTTTGCTATTCTGCTGTGTCTTATGTCTGGCATCATTCAGTTATTTGCTGGAATCGCTCAATTAGGTAAGCAAGTTTACTAACTCTTGGTGAAAACCAATGGCTGGGAAATGCCCGCGATGAAGCATAATATATTTATATCATTCCCCCTCTAAAAAACTTATTTTATTCACTGAAAACAGTGAAGAAAAAGCACTTTAAATCACTATTTTCATGTTTGAATGAAAAAAAACACACCGATGTGACTTAACCTTCTCTATTTCCTGCGATATTTCAATAGCCTTCCTTTTTCTTAATTAAATGTCTATTTTCGCTTAAATATTTATGTTTCTCGTAGTCACGTTATAAAGTATAGTATAGTATGCAACTGTTGAATAAGGACGGATTTATACTAAGTGCCATGAATCCCTCGCCTCGCTCAGGATTCTAACGCTTGAAAACTCCTAACAGTCGTTAGAATCCTTCACTTTCTCGTTATTCATCCATGGCTCTCGCTTTAAATCCGTCCTTTATACACTAATGCCATTAATGCATAATATGCTATTATATGAAACAGCTCAGAAAGGACATTACAGGATCCGGTGGTGTTAGATGTTTAGCGTGTGCGTGCAGCTGTGCGCCTCTCTATCTGTGGCGCAGTAAATTAAAAAAAAAAAGTTTGCAAATCTCAGAACACAGAATGTGGCAACGCATTTTGATTCAGAGTTATGGTCCTTTGACTTTTAGCTACGTACAAATACACGTACAACAGTATCATAAATATTTTTAATACAATATGTTTCATGGTATTGTTTTACATTTGATACAAAAGATGGCCCGTGCGCAGTATTTCTAAACAATCGTAGTTATTGTAAGAAGTAATTTATCATATTGTTTCATAAACCTATATTGTCCCACTGCTGGCAAAGGTCGTAAAATTTATCATAATTATAATAAATATTCACAGGTATTTATCGTGATAAAAAGATACCCGTGAATATTTATTATGTGTTCTGATCGCGTAAGTTTAAAAAAATTCTTGAAGCACCGATTCTTTATTAAAGCCCAAGAAAATTTTCGATCAACACACTTTTTAAATAAAAATAACTTTATCCCTTTGAAGTTAGAGTGAAGAAGTTTAACGTAACGTGGCATCGCTACCATATGCCACGTTACGTTAAACTTCTTCACTCTTTTTTACATCGGGCACTAAGAAGGTAAAGGTTTCTTGTTCACTTCTTTACTAACTGAACGAAAAATCAAAATGAAATTTTCACATTATGACGTGTCGAAGAGCAAGACTCTTCGACACGTCATAATGTGGCAATAATAAAAATAACTAACTAACTAATAAAAATAATAAATAAAGGAATGAGAGTATTTTGACTTAAAATTAAATGAAAAGACACGCGAAGGTTATGTCGGGTATTTTAATCTGTTCCAGGTTTCCTCATCGAGTTCGTCTCGCTCCCCGTAGTATCGGGATTCACATCAGCAGCTGCCATCACCATAGCATCATCACAGATCAAAGGCCTCCTGGGGCTTCGGTTCAGCGCGGAAACCTTCACGTCTACTTGGAAACAGCTGTTCCTACATATCGGAGAAACGAGACTGCAAGATACGCTCCTCAGTCTTGGCTGCTGTATTGTGTTGATGGGGATGAAGGTAAGAGTTCTGGATTTTATAGAGCTTAAGGGGACTTTTTCCCACAGTTTTGTAGAGTATATTATTACTAGCTGTTTCCCCCAGTTTCACCCGCGTTAAATTCGAATTTCGCATTTCTAGCGGGATAAAAAGGTATTTTTTCACGTAAATTTACCATGGTTTGATTTATTACTATGACAAAAAGTCTATGTTACTCTCTGCTTTCAAATAACTCTGCCAAAAGGAAGGAGAAACAAACACATTATCGCATTTATAATATTACCTAGTTAGAATGAGGTAGTACTCCCGGAAATTCTACTTATACTTAATAAATGGAAATTGTACTTCCTCTAAGTTGAATAATAATCTTAATACAAGGTGCAACGTAACGGGT
The DNA here is from genome assembly GCA_947859395.1 of Eupithecia insigniata. Taxonomy (NCBI): domain Eukaryota; kingdom Metazoa; phylum Arthropoda; class Insecta; order Lepidoptera; family Geometridae; genus Eupithecia; species Eupithecia insigniata. The sequence continues at coordinate 10,189,955 of OX401999.1, read as the reverse complement.
GTATAGGCTGAAAGTAGCGGGGACCACTGCCTTTTAAGTTCATGATTTCCAAGTCAAGGAAATCGAGCACTCTTCTGAAATGTAAGCACGTACAACGTGATTGCTATCAAAAATTAAAAAGTAGAAAGTATTCTCTATTTATTGAACCCATAATTTTAATTATAAGGCAAAAAATATAAATTTAAGGTAAATTTTATTTTGCTGGACAAAAGAATTCTCCCCGGAAAACTTCCAAATATCCCGGTCTTTTGCAGACTCCCAACACTCTGGGGCATGAGATCGGCTCACCATCTTTTTCATGGCCGACCCCGTCGTCGCCTCCCATCTTCTCGTCCCCTATAATTATTATGAATTTACGATACTATAACTCTACCCAATCTACGAGCTTAACTGAGATACCAAAACAGTAAACATCAAGTTGGATAGTTCTATCGCTCCGGTACAAGTACAAACGCTCACCAGAAACCTACATCCAAAATACCCGCAGAAACTTCTCGAACATTCCAACTCCGTACCTTCAACAATCACACTGTATTTACTTAGTACCAAACTGAGTTTGGAAGTTGCGGTCGCACAACAGTATGTGTCGCTTTGAGTTATCGGCGAAATTAACAAATAGATCTGCTAAGTAGTTGCCACCGAAGTTAGTGGGCAATGCTTGAGTGGCTATTGATTAGGAAGGTTGATGGATTGTTTGGGATTTTACCTACTTTTTATTGAGTTATTCTGTGTACGTCCCACTCGCTTCAGACCAAAGTGGGACGTAGACGGAAATTCAAATTCAGAGGTGATTTCATTCCGCATTCGTCAGATTTTTTACAAAGTAGCCAAAGTACTGTCAACCACATAATTTTGCTGTCTTTGGTGGAGGTTCTATGCTCGGTTGTTATATGTTTTTTTTTATGTATGTCCTTCGATTTCTCTGTCATTTATGGTCCATTTTGGACTTAGACAATCTAAGCTGCTAGATTTTGGATCATTCTTTTGCAGTTGTATAGAGGATGATCCCAAGGTGGTCCCACACAAATTTCATTCCCGAGGGATTAGTATCCCTCGGGTTATCCTGAAAAACGGCTTTTAAAGTTTTGGGGGTAAATACTAATTGCTCGGGATTCGAAGTTGGTTTTAGATATTTTCCAAAATAATCAAATTATTGTTAGATACCGAGCAGCTAGTATGTCGAAAGTAGATTAATAGATAAGAAAATAATAGCTTATTTTCTGTTGTCATGTGCACAAGACTCCTGGGACAAAAGTTTTTCCAGTTTTTCCGTGTACCAAAAAAATTTAAATAATTTAAAACAATTCAGCCATTAAATTTCAACAAATATTGCACAGTTAAATCAAACAGTAACTACTTACTAACGTACTAATTAATTAACTTTTATGTTTAAGAAAATTTCCTCATAATTTAAGATATCTGTGGATTTTTGCGTTATGTTATGATCTCTTTAATGTACACCACACACAAGTTACAAAAAACATAGACGTTAACATGAATAAGTACATTAAGCGGTCTGATCGATCGGTTAGAAGCGATGTCTTCTTTGGATGAATAGAAAATTTGCGTGTTTTTTTGAATGTTCACGAAGGAAATGATATTACAATATTATGGATAAAAAATGGTAGAAGGCAATTATAATACCTATGTATTTTATTATGGTACGGTACAGAGTAATCACTAAAGTAATCTGTTTTATGTGATATTGGTGTCCTGATTTGATTTTACTATTATATCGTAACCGACTATAATCGAGTTTACTCCTTTTATTAATTTTTCCGGTACAAGTAATTGAGGTACAATAATATGTTTAGGTAGGTATATAATATTGTCTGCGTAGGTTTCCGTGAATTTTGTTAGAAGTAGGAACTTATGCGAAATAGCAAATAGGTGTGAAGTCCAAACTTGGGTAAATTGTTAAGGTAAACAGTCCTCCGCCAACGATGGTAATGATCAACAAATTAGTGAGATTTCAGTTATTTGCACAGCAGCTATTATTAACTAAATATTAGAATGAAAAAATATTTAATTATCAGTTCCGCGTATTTAACTACTCCGATAGTATTCATCAAAGTAAGTTGTCAATTAGTTTCGTCTCTCAACGAGACATCTATCGAAACGAGACATCATATGTTAAAGGGTTCAAATAAGGGGAAAACTAAATTAATGATTCCAGGCTTTTCCTATAAAAATATAAGAAGCACTACCATATTTTTGCTAGAGCATTATTACATGATGATGATTTCGAGGGGTAAATGTGTTCTTGAGTGACCGTGACTCGGCAAACGCAGTGTAGGACGCCTTCCGGCCAGGTGGGATGATGATCTGCGAAAGATTGTAGGCAGATGCTGGATGCGGTGAGCTGAAGACAGGGCGCTATGGCGTTCATTGGGCGCTATTACGCTCATTTGGTCCGGCAGTGGACTAATATAGGCTGATGATGATAATGATGATCTCCATGCGCGCAGGATATATAACAAACAGTGCACAAGTGTGTGCGCAAACACATGTGTTCTTAAATAATATTTTCTATTTACATGCCACCGTCTATACTTTTTTACACATCTTATCCATCCTAAGGTTGCCTGGAAGAGATCGCTTTTAGCGATAAGGCCGCCCATAGTACATTATCTGTATTTTTTGTGTTCTCTGATTTAATTGTTTTTCTTATTTGGTGTGCAATAAAGAATAGTTGTATTGTATTGTATTGTATGGGCACTCTAATCCTTCACTCTCATAGTAACATAGCTAACATCTACGTAGAACATCTAGCTTTTTAGATTAGGTACACGTTTTTATTCTATAAAATGCTCGGATTCCACGAAAGCAGCTGGATATTAATAACGAAACAGAATAGGCACCATGTGTAAAATAACTTAAAATAGAGGTGGGTCGTTCTATAAATCAAAAAGGTATTGGCTCGGGCGTACGCACGACTGCCAATTTATAATTTAATAGAAATAGGTCCATGGAAGCTGATAGTTTCGGCTTTATAGCCTATTCACAATAGCATCGAAATTGCCGTATTTTGCTGACAACATAAAGTGGTATAATACGATACTGGGTACGTATATACATACATTACATCTATATGTATATCTCTATTCAATTGTAGATAAGATTAGCTGGATTATCGAAACTATCTATGTAGTATAATTATATTTAGTATATCAGTTATAAACAATACATACCATAAGCTCGAGGCCGAATTCCATTAAATTAATCGTCACACTATAACAATAATGGTTTCGTCTCAGAATGATACATTTTGAGGAAAATGAAAATGGCTGACCAGTAAAGACGTGTGTGTACAAAACTAAAGAAAATAAAACTAACGTAAGACAAGGCAATATGTCTAATAACGCTATCGCCTACTAATGTAACAAATATAAAATGATACATTTTGACATTTTACCTCTGATGAAAGAATATACAGATGGAGCGACGCGTGTCAAAAGTGTCAAGCTTGAAACCTATCTCTGAATCTCTTTGTGCAAATAGCACCGCACGCACTATTTGGAGTTTCTTTCATCTATGGACGACTAGCTGCTGCCCGCACCTTCGCCTACATTTTATCAGGAAAAAAATAGCTTATAAATATGTTATTCTAGATCCCAAACTATATCCATACCAAATTTCACACTAATCGGTTCAGTCGTTTTTGTGTGAAAGAGTAACAAATATCCATCCGTACAAACTTTGACATTAATAATATTAGTGTTATTCCAGGTCACAAACTATACCCATACCAAATTTCTGCCTAATCGGTTCTGGAGTTTTTGCGTGAAAGAGTAACAAATATCCATACATCCATCCATACAAACTTTGACATTTATAATAGGTATTAGTAGGATTTTTCGACGATACCATTGTCATAGTATAGCATTTGGTTAGCAGGATTTGGCCCCTGCTTAGCTTGGGGCTAGATGATGCTGTGTGAATTGTCCAGCATTATTTATTTACCTTACTAGAGTAACTGATGATGACGAATCTGTGTTGAGTTTAAGAGCACTTTAGGACTACTTATAGAATACTACCTGTGCCCGCGACTTCGTCCGCGTGGTATAGTGAGTGGGTAGCATTTTTAGAGGTATCGAACTTTCATCCCCTATTCCCTTTGATATTTTACCCCCTTGAGGGTAAAATTTCTAGAATCTTTAAATGTTTTTTTTTTTTAATCTAATCAACAGCCTAATAAATAAATTTCAAGCTTTTAGCTTTAAAATGTTTATTACGATACTTCTATATAATCTTTCAACCCCTTTTAAAACCCCTAACAACCTTTTTTTCACATTAAAAAGTATGTCCGTTCTAATGCTCTAGATTATCTGTGTACCAAATTTCATTTAAATCGGTTCAGTAGTTTTAGCTTGAAAACGTGACAGACAGACAGATAGACAGAGTTACTTTCGCATTTATAATATTAGTAAGGATTCAACTCAAAACACGATAAAAATAAAGAAAAAATTTAGTAATAAAAATACCAAAAGTACCACCTCATCAATGCGGTGTTGCTCAAACCAATCAGCAGAGTTCAAACAAGCAAAACGGCGAAAATTCGATAAAAATAACCTCAAAATCAAAGAGGGCCTTTTAATTGACTTTCCAACTTGGTCCCTATGAATCATTCATGGCTTCATCGAAGAATCTAAAAACATAAACACGTTTGGGAACTCCCGGTTTGCCGTTGAATTTTTGATGCGGAACGGTCTAGTTAGTTTCTCTTCCTACTTTGCCTTTTACCTATCGGTCGCTTTTGCAAGTCTGTTTGAATTTTCTGTGACCAAAGAGAGCTTGCTCTAGTAAATAAATTTAAATTAAGTAAGTTAATAATTTCCTAACCTTTAGAGAATCGTTGCAAATGTTTCCTAGAAGTACCTAATATTAGTTCGTCCATGCTATAGAAGGTAGAGAGAAACCCCTGGAGAACATTGCGAAGGTGCTTTACCCCGTCCAGTCATTTATTTGCTGTTTAGTACATGCACAAACACAACTATGAAGTTCTCTAATTGTTGACAGGTGAGTCAATGAACACTGACTGACAGAATAAAATATTTCATAGACACATTTTTGACAGATAGACATGCGAATCTATCGACTCGAAGAATATGGGGACTTCGATTTTTATCGAGCCGTATGTAACGAATTAACGATGATTATTCTAGATAATTTATGCACGAGACATTATTGGAAATAATATAAAAGTTATACTTGGTTTAACAAAGTATAACCCAATCTGTTTTACTTTTTATCACGGAGCAACGCGTGTGTGTATTACCCCGAGTAGAGGCAAGTTCGAATCAAAACAACAAAATTAATATTTGATTGTATTGAATATTTGATTGCCAAAAATAAAGTCATTTAGACGCATGAGTAAGGTCTGTAACATAATACAAAATGTTGAGGAAGAATAACAAAATCGATTACATCTTCTTCATAGACAAAAATCGAATTGGTAAAACGTAACATGACTATTAGAGTGTCAGAACTACCAAATAGTAAATAAAAAGTCCAATAACTGTAGGTAGAATAAGGCTGATTAATACCTATTAATCACCCTTATTCTACCAATAGATAACAATCAAATAATGGTACGCAGAAACAATTAGTTTTCAAACCTACAGTGTTTATGTTTAAAATTGAATATTAATGTAAATTGTACGTGTCTGTAGTAACAAATAATTTTGGTCTATCTAAGATAATACATAATGCTTAAAAATATTTATTTCTCAAAGAAAATTGTTCACTTTTTACAGTTGTACTTAGATTATACCAATTTAAAGCAGTAACAATATAAAACGGTCGGTAATTACTTACCTAATTAATTTATCATTCCTTAGAAGTTTGTCAAGGTATTTAAAATCACAAATTTCCTTTACTTTTTTGAAAAGAATAATAAAATAATTATACTAATAAAGCCATTCAAATAACACTAACACTCCATATTGCCATAATCACAAAGATTCACCAGTAAACTTCTTATAGCTTAATTTACTTACTGTAAACTGAATTAGGGGTTAATTTATTTAGCTACCCTTGGAAGACGCAACACGAATTGCGCTCCCAACTTTACAGCTAGCAGAAAATTAGTTTCTCATCCTATGAATATTATTATGATTTAGCTTAAAAATAACACAAATAAATCTGGTTTTATGTCTGACCGAGTGATAATAGAAAAATATTTCAATGAACTTTCGTATCAGATTGAAATGAAAACTGATTGCGATTGGTTATGTGGCCCGATTTCGCACACAGAATAAGCTATATTACAATTTCAACAAAGGCTATTTATTCGTTTCAATGCTTTCAATACGATTTAAGGGTTCAGAAGCACCTCTATATAGAGCTATTTATTTTAATGTAAAGAGGTTTGGCCCCTCGTTATACGAAAATAACTCTTAAATTTTACGCCCAAACGCGGCTGAATGAAACAAAATTTTGGCAAGGAGATCTTACTCAAATGAGTTTCTACCGCAGATTCTTCCAAAATCAACTTTCTATTCCAGAAAAGCACAGGCATTGCCACGGGCTGAAAGTACTATTCGGATTCTAGGACCTAAGATTTTGTACCTACTAAGTTTATCAAATATCAAAGTGCTTTATTTCCTTTAGACCTTACAGGACTCTTGGACACGTCACAAAATTAAAATTACATAAGTAAAACAGGGAAATAAAGTGATCACTTTGATTTTTTGTTTATCTTTTTAAGGTAAAGTAAAGAAGCGAACAAGAAACCTTTACCTTGTTAGGTTGTTAGTTTTCGAGTTGGAGCAAAAGTCGTCCCATGATTTTTTATCCTCTAGATAATCTGATATATTGTAATAAGCCTTTTTACAAAGGATGTGTTTGATAGTTTGTTTGAATTTATTTATTGATAATTTTTGCAACTCACTCGGAGTTTTGTTGTAGAAGCGTATACATTGCCCTTTAAAAGATACAATAATCTTGTGCAGCCGAGTTTTGGGCAAAGCGAGTTTGTTCTTATTTCTAGTATTTACATTATGTATGTCGCAATTTTTAGGGAATCGATCGATATTTCTATGAGTGTACAATAAGTTTTCATAAATATATTGACATGGTATAGTCATTATATTTATTTCTTGGAATTTATCACGCAGGGATTCTCTAGGACCCATGTTATAGATAGCACGAACAGCCTTCTTCTGCAGCACAAATACGGTATTAATATCTGCAGCGTTCCCCCACAGTAATATGCCATAAGACATAATACTATGGAAGTAGCTGAAATAGACAAGTCTAGAAGTATCAACGTCTGTAAGATGACGGATTTTTTTGACTGCATATACTGCAGAACTAAGTCTCTTCGATAGTTTATCTATGTGTGGGCCCCATTGAAGTTTACTGTCTAAAGTTATTCGTATTGTCTACAATGTCTGAAGTTTCTCCTTTTACGTTTATATCAGCCTTTACTTGTTTTACATTTGGTAGAATAAATCTAATACATTTAGTTTTGGTTTCGTTAAGTAAAAGATTATTGACACTAAACCAATGGACTACTTTTGATATTGCATTGTTTACATCGTCATAATTTGTGTTTTGTCTAACCATCTTGAAAATTAAAGAAGTATCATCAGCAAACAATACAATCTCGATTATTTTTAACGAGATCAGGCAGGTCGTTAATATAAACCAATAGGAAAGGGCCGAGGATAGATCCCTGCGGTACACCCATTGTTACTACAGATCCCGAAGACCGTTTCCCATTAATGTCAACTCTTTGTATCCTGTCACTCAAGTAAGAAGTAAGAAGATCCAAAGCACGCACTTATATGCACCTTAGCTGGCCCAAAATTATCCTATTATTTATCCTATTAGGAGTAGATAAATTGAAAAACAGCGCTACATGCATATTAATTTATTGCATGTAGCAAAAGCTGAATTTACTCCCCCTTGCCTTATTTTTAATTTAATTTTATGTTAAATCGAACTGTAATTAGTATTTATAAGGTAATAAATGATTTTTCTATTCTATTCTATCCTACCTGTTTGTCCTTCCTTCACGCCATAATCAAGCAACCAAACGACTTAATTTTTGACGTAGAGTAATTTGCAAAGATGGAGAGTAACATAGGCTTTTGTCCTGGTAAAACATCAAATTTCCATGAGAATTTAACGCGGGTGAAACCGCGAGGAACAGCTAGTAAAAAAAACATTTTTGGCATTAACTGATAATTTTTCATAAATGTATGAAACAAATGAAAAATACCCTATTTTGGATAATTCTAAAGTAGGTAAGAATTGGACGAACTGCATATGCATTCTTGACGAACCGCTTATTGGACGAAACGCGATTTGGACGAATCGCAATTCATGACGAATCGCAAAAAAATCTTCTAAACAGTGAAACGGGTTTAGCTGCAACTTCAAAGTCTACTGTGATGTATATCACCAAACACTTTTTTCGTGTCTAAATAAATCATAAAATGTATCGATGGGATCAGTTGCCAGATTCAAATATTCATTAGGTCAACTAATCCCGCGGGATCAGTTCGAGTGGCCGCAGTTGACTAAAGACCCAGATTATCTCCCTTACTTTCAGGCTGTCAAAGACATCCAAATAAAGGAAGTAAAGGATGAAAAAGGTCGTACCACCGCGCACATCATACAAAAGGTCCTCTGGTTCGTTGGAGTATCAAGAAACGCTGTGGTTGTCGTTTTGGCGGCTGTACTCGCGTATCTAGTGCATGAGGATAAAGGGGATCCTTTGATACTGACTGGTGAGTTTTTTAATGTTTAGAGACCGTAGGGGATGCAGTTTTATAGAGCTGTTTTTAGTACTCTGCAGTATCTATCTGATAAAAGCAGCCAGCCATGGATCAAAAGAAAACGAACTATACTCCAATTTAGAATCCAAGATATTTTATTTCAACAAAGACATTTATGAAGGAAAACTTGACAAAACTGATAACGATAACAAAAAACAACAGCAGAGTTATCACTAAAAACTAAGACACACACTTCAACAACGGATAATCTCACATGTGTAGCAAAAAATGTTTGAATTCGAAAATGAACGAGAGATGAAAGCTTTCAAAATCAAAAAGAACTTCTGTACTTTACTACGATGATACCAATGTCGTTAAATATTTTTCACCAATATTCCTTAGATTTTGTAACCCCTTTGTATACAAAAAATATCCAGGTTTTTGAATCGGAGTAAAGTTTTATTTCTTTTGTACCTATACATTCACATAACCTTACAACGCCCTAATAAAACCATTATTCACGTAACACATGATTATATGTATTACTAGCTGCTGCCCGCGACTTCGCCCGCGTTTTATCGTGATAAAAAAATTCCTATATGTTATTCCAGGTCCAAAACTATACCCATACCATATTTCAGCTTAATTGGTTCAGTAGTTATTGCGTGAAAAAATAACAAATATCCATACATCCATACAAACTTTGAGATTTATAATATTAGTAGGATATGCATGTTACTATCAGCTAGGTGAAGGGTGTTCCTCTGAATCTTCATGATCATCATCAGCCCTTGTCGACCCACTGCTCATCATAGGCCTCTCGATGTTTAGGTCATTCACCTCAGTCCTGTGCCTCGTCTCTGATATTCCAATTCATAAAACCTTTTTATCTTCTAAAACGCAAAAAAATGCTTAAAAGCTTTTAAGACGTTTTATTCGTTTCAATATTCAGGTAAGGTAAAACACAAAAACCACTTTACTGTTTCAACTTCAAACTCGTAAACTAGTAATGCACCTAGACGCAGCTACAATCTTTCGTCTGCTACATCAACTTCCTTAGTTAATAAAACTCCTACCTAATCCAAACTTATATCGAATTCAAGTCAAGTCTGCTACTTGCACTTCGCGAGACTGATAAATGGCGAATCTTCACTCCGACTTCAGTTTGTTGAGATAGGAAACGAACACTGCAAATTTTATCACATAAATTACTAGTACGAGTAATTTATGAACGTCAACAATTTTATAATATCCCAGTATACAGTCATTTAAAAGGTTTTAGATTTACGGCACTCCTGGGTAAATGGTTACCTCTTCGTATGGAAATTCCCTTCTCTACAACGGAGGAGTTAGGATTTGCACACATTTGCCTAACAGGATACTTCGGTGCAAACTTCCAACGCGAAAATCTTTTAAAATTTCGAATCCTTTAGAGGTTTCCAATAATAAAATGCTTTTAACAAAACTGAGTGAGATTTCACAACACTTTTTGGTATTAGATACTAATAGATTGGATCCCTTAGATTAGAGGTTGATGAGAATAATCAACAAAGGTATTTGTTAAAGGTTTAGTCGGTGTTCAAAAGAAATCATTCTTCAAATATTAAAAAAGGATTTGTTTTGTCCAATTCTCACTTCAGTTAAAGAATTTGCATCTTATCTACAAAGCAGAATAATACCAAAGTTATGATACCCATTTCAGTCACACTCAATAAATGCACTGGCAGAACATAATGGGTAGTTGTACATTTGCCACAAAGTAAATTCGTAACATTTTTGTAAACTCCATAAATTGAAAGTACATTCGTCAGATGCATAAAAATTATGTGTAAATTCGTCACAGGTTAGTAAAGTTCATCATTTTTATATAAAGTAGGATTAGCAAGTAAAGTTAATAGTGTTTAGCGCTCGTAATTAATCAAAGGTTTACCTATCGATTGCAAAAAATAATTATGAAGCGCGCATTATGCAAGTAAATTGAACAATACTAAAACCGTGAAATGTTGGAAAGCGCAAAACTCAAATCATGGTAAATATCCCGTTATAAATGACTTTAGTTAAAAATCCCGTTATAAATGACCACCGATGTGGTGCGGCGGGCGAAGGTAAGTCTATGACGCAGGAGGCTGCGGGTTCGATTCCCGCCTTGGGACAAATGATTGTACGATTTGAAAATATTTATTCCGGGTGTTCTGGGTATCGTCTATGTATAATAAAAAATATATATGTATGTATTGTATTATGCATATCAGTCATCTAGTACTCTACCCATAATACAAGCTCTGCTTAGCTTGGGGCTACCGAGATGATGCTGTGTGGATTGTCCAGCATTATTTATTTTATTTAGTATGTAACATAAAAAATTCCTTTCCCACAGGATCTATTAGAAATTATCCCAGAACGTTATTATTATGGCAATACTAATATCTAGATTGTGTTACTGTGTATTACGCGATGAGTACCAAAATGAGCTTCGTGTACGGTTAGCAACCGCCACTTACACAACCACTTACCTCTGACCCCCAGCTTATTATTGTTAGTTAGGGAATTTCGTTTGTAATAAAAGTAATGTGTAAAGTAATTTCGGGTTCAGTGTTCCTAATACTAGACTCGCTCGTGTAATGAGGGCCTTGTGAATCTCTAGGTACATTATTCTTAATAGTGGGCAGTAATCCTACGACTGGTTTTTAGGAGTTCCGAAAATGTGTTTGGTATCTTTTTCTTTGTGAGGTAGAGTCATAGCTATCCTAAAATGTACTTTCCTAAAGTAGCGTTACATTTTATTAACGGTTCTTAATAGATTTCAGTACTTCCCTTTAGGGCGTAGACCACACTAGTGCAGTTTTTTTTATTTCTTCCATTACCGTATCTCTAGACAATTATTCTGGTCTATTTAGAGATTATTTTTCGTTTTCTACACTATTGATTGACATTTTGTTCATGAGTCGATAGTAACCTCGCTTTATCTAGTTCGCAGGACCAAATAATTCATAATTCATTTGTTTTTGCTTACATATACAATTCATTCTAAGGGTAGGCGAATGGCTTGGTGGTTGTAAATGCACCCTGTCAGGGCACTGCAAAATTGGTTCTTGTCTATATACAAATTAAATTCAAAATTGATTATAATATTGGCTTATGAAACGTTTTGGTACCAATTAACTTTATTATTTATTTAATTATTATTTATTTCCACGGAAGACCAGTGCCATGGTATGATCTGATCTACCATAGCACATGCTGAGTGGAGTCCGATTTTGTCAGTTTTTCTTTTTATATAAGGTTAAATTGATATACATTACTCATCTGGTCTGTCAAATAGAAATGGTTTAATTTTTTTCTTTTAGGTACTTTTTACTATTTCATCAAACATAGGATAGGTCAATGCAATAATACATATTGACTGTTCTAAAATACAGTCCTTAGAAGACTTCGAGCTACGACGAGCCAAGTTTCTTCTACTAATAGCCCGGCTATAACAAACTCAATTCGTATGTAGCGGTAGTAACGTACATATGTTAGTAAGCATCAAAATAGTAACTTAATACATTGGTTGACCCTAGGTAACTTGATGCCAGGGTTGCCAACCCCGCCTTTCAAAGTTCGGACGGTGTAATACCACAGAATACGTTTAGGCATATGAGTAGACAAGACCATACGTAGAGCGGAAACTTCCGCCCCGGACCGGCTCAAGGTCACGACAAAATACTCAGTCTATCTCAGTTCAGCTCGCGGGCATCGCCGACAGCCCGACTGAGATAGACTGAGTATTCTGTTTAACGTGTAGTCGTGACCTTGAGCCAGTCCGGGGTGGAAGTTTCCGATCTACGTATATTCTTGTCTACTCATATGATATAGGTTCCTATAGCTACTACCCACCTACTAAGTTAACAACTGTATATCAAAAGCTAGTAACAAGTGGGTCAATAGAAATGTTAATCCGGTAAGTCAAAACGAGACGGTATTATTTACCCATAGTATTTTTCTGCTACTTTAAAGAATATCCTCTTTTAGGAAAGCTGATTGTGAAAGCTTTGTGGTTGAGGTTGCGGATTCGATTTCTGCCTTAGGACAAACGTGCACATATTTGTTCCGGGTATTTAATATGTATAATAAAAAATATCTATCTATGTATGTAAATATTGTTTTATGTATATCAGTCATCTAGTACCCATAACATAAGCTCTGCTTTCTGCTTAGCTTGGGGCTAGATAATGTTGTGTGAATTGTCCATTATTATTTAATAAACGAGTAGGTACATTTATTATTCTCATTGTATTCTACCATACGATTTACACCTTTTCATTTAGTTTGACAAAGGTAATCTCGATCAATACACCCACCCCACTCCTGAGAATAATAGGACTTCTATTGCGCCACTCATATCTCGTAGATTATTTATCGATACTAAATATTTTCTTTGTTATGCTCTAGGTAAGATAACGCCAGGGCTGCCAACTCCGCAAGCACCGGCATTTCGCAGTACAGTCGGCAACACAACGTACTCAGCTACTGAAATGCTATCTCACCTCGGTTCTGGCATGCTGGTCGTGCCTATTGTTGCGATCATCTCTAACGTGGCCATAGCTAAGGCCTTTGGTAAGATTTTTTTCATGTTTTGATTCTAATAGTTTCCTAAAAAAAATGTTTTAAGCTAGATTATTACGGCTAATTAATAGGCTGAAGTGGCAGTGGGCAGGTCATATAGCTTGCAGAACGGATAACCGCTGGGAAGTAAAGGTTCTCGAGTGGCAGCCACGTTGCAACGCGAAACGGAGTGTTGGGAGACCACCCACTCGATGGACCGACGACATCGTAGCGGTTGCAGGGAGTCGATGGATGGAGGCGGCTCAGGACCGCTATTTGTGGGGGAGGCCCTTATATGATGATGGATTTTACGGTGCCGACCAAGTTAAGCGCTGATATGACAATGAAGTATTCTGTTTCTAAAATTCAATCAGTGAATAGAATAAAGGAATATTTATTTAGAAAAGTATTATACATAATGTGTTTATCAATGTTGCACCATTAAATCTCATTAGGTTTGTGTTGATGCACACTCGTTTTATACATAGTACCTGGTTGACCGAGCTTTGCTCGGTATATATTTTTTGGTATATTGTGTTTTTTAGAAATTATATTTAACACGCGAGTTAAAAAGACACAAATAATATAAATAAACAATTGTTTTTCTTGGTCTAACCTCAAAACAAACACTCATTGGCTTAGTGTTGCTTAACAACGCCACCTGCTGGAGTAGCTTTAGTGTTGTGGTGTCGTTAGAGCAGTTAAATAGTTACGTCAATAGATGTCAGGAAGAGTCATATTTTTCAGTTTATGTCACGGCTTTTTATCAACGAACAAAAATTATGTTAGGTTTAATTAGATAGTACATTGGATTTGGATCACTTCTTATAATGTACAATTCAATTTACATAAACTCGATATTCCACATATACTATTCGATGATAACAATATCCGACTAATATTATGTCAAAGTTTGTAAGGATGGATGTATGGATGGATATTTGTTACTCTTTCACGCAAAAACTACAGAACCGATTATGCTGAAATTTGGTATAGGTATAGTTTGGGACCTGGAATAACATATAGGCTATTTTTTATCCCGATAAAACGCGGGCGAAGGCGCAGGCAGCAGCTAAAAATATAATAAAATATGAATGGTTTCCCCTGCGTCGACCTGGCTCTGCGTCGATACTCGACTCGCTCGTCTCAGGGTCATTGGTACAGTCGTCTCGGTAGGAGGTAGGAAGCATAGTAGATTTAGGAATGCACGAAATATTTCTGCTGTACCATGCTTCTGATGATATTTTATTAGATGAACTTGAAAATAGCTAGCAGCCCTAGAAGTTGCTAACGCTAGGGTTGACATAGATGTGAGTCCTGGTTCACTACGTAGAGTAATAAAATTTGCTCCGTACCTAGACAATAATTGTGTGGACTATTTGTAGTCTCTAATGTGTGATTCCGAAACTACTAACATTAAGTCTAGACATAGTTATAGGTACTTGCATTTACATACATACATCAGTGCAAGGCATAGCCTTAGATTTTGGCATAACCCTAGCTAAAATAATGTTATGTTACACTTTGGAATATTTTGCAGAGTCAGCATAACGAACTTTCGTAACTTTGCATGAACTTTTAATGGCAGAATAGTTAGTAGAGTAAAAGTTCCATTATGCCAATGAAAATGAGTTACAAAGTTTATAAAAATGCTTTGAATGATGCACTTAAATTTTGTAGCCACTTTGTACACAGTATTTGAGCAAAAAGTTTTGCACTTTGACGAAAACCGAATCTACGCTGCTTGAAATAGGCGCGGCGCAGTAGTTGAGTAGCTATTGAAAATGCTTTCAAACTTTGAGGTTACGTATGCACTATCTTTGAAAGCAAGTTGATTGGCCTTTCTTAGATTTGCAGCAAACACGTGATCTCGCTACCGAACAGCATTGCCATTGAATTGTGAACAATCCCTAACAATTTTCCGACAAATCCCTCTTTGAGATTCAGGTAACACAAACACAGTGTTGCTCTCCTTATAAATTACGGCGCGATCGAACCAGCAGTTTGTCAACTCAAAGAATTATTTCAGCAAAAATTCCGTAACGACCCCGTTGCAAAAACTTATAATAACGGAGCTCGAAACTCGCAACAAAAACATGAATATTCTGAGAAAAACTTTGATTTATGAAAAGAAACGCAGGTACAACAAACAAACAAAAAGACGATTGATGATTTTCTATGTTCAGCATAATTCATAACAGAAGTGTAACAAAAACATGGCAACCCCGCGACTTTGAATATTCATGGATTGAATTTACGTATCTTGCAAGTTTCCCATAAAAAATAACAACGAATCTATGTGACAAGTCAGATTTAGCATTCTTTTGCCTAATTATATGGTCTATCTGCGATTGTACGTGTATGTGTATCATAGCATAGTAGACGTCTACGTTGTACCTAGAGTCCTATACATATGTAGTACCAAAATCACTGTTCTTTCTAATAATTACGTGGTTGGCAGAAAACCTCTAAATTAATTTAGCAAAAATCCAATAATCTGCAGTACAAAATTATTATTCGATCTATCACATTGCTTACTTATAGATAAGCTGGGTATCGAGGGCGACTGCGTGATTGTGCTCCCAATCAGTTGGCGTTCAAGTTAGAGAAGCGTTATTGCTTTTTCCTTTTATAATATCTATACATAGTTTGTAGATATCTGTAGGAATTTAAAGGTGCTGATGTTTCTTCTGAAATAAGTAGGGCAAATTTATATTCTAATTCAATGTATTTTCTAGAATAATCAAAACTGCGATCTTATTCCTGCCCAAGGCCAGGCTTTTTTAGCTTAACACAAAATGAAATTGAATTATTGTAGTTTTTGCTTTACATAACGGTTTTTAAGGTTTAATTGAATTTTACTCGAAGGCTAAATCTGACCTAGATAAGGTACATACATCTTTCTGAACTTTCACTTATAATTACAATTAGCCTATTACTTCCCAATATTGGGCAAAGTCCTTTTCCTGATCACTCTGAACTTAGATAAGCAACAAGTCTATAGGTATTATATTCATGTAGATTCAGATACCTACTGAACATACCCAATATTATTGCAAACCGAATACATTTAAGCTCAATAACTCGCAGGGGATGTCTTGAACTTTGGTTCGACGCCAGTGCTCAATAGCCATTCCCTAACGCAATGACCAGTCTATGCCCATTGACTTCGCCATTACAATAATCCTCTAAGATATATGTACGTGCAATGGGATTCGGATATACAGAACCATACACATCCTATACATTACAATAAAGACTTATAGGCAACGTACTGTTAAGCTAAATATGTAGGTCAAGGTATGAAACGTTACTCCGTAAAATCTCTGCCGAGAAAGTGTTGTAAGGTACTTTGAAAAGTTGGATACTTTCGACATCAATTCAGCATGAGCTTAGTGGTGACAGCGATAAAGTTTGCTCTTGAAAAAGTACGCTTTCAAACGATTCACAAAGCTTTTCCGGTTTGACACCCAAGGATTTTAGAGCGTGTTGAAGACTACTAGACTTTATTTCAAATTCACTGAACTCTCTTCCGGATCTTAAAAATCAACAGCAGATATGAAATACAACCGAAACGCATTGCGACTTTATAGCAACATTTTACAGTTGGCCGTTAAAATGGAGCCCCAATCGTAAGATAAACTAAAACGATTTGTTACGATACTTTTGCACAATGGCTGCAAGGGCAGAATATTGAGCTTGTAACAGCTCAATATTTTAACAAAGTTGATATTCTGGTGTTAATGTTATTGAAAATATTATTTTCAGACTGGTATGAAAACATTTTTTTTAATATAACAAAATAAAATATCAGGATATTTTATACGAAACCATTTTTTTAAACAATGGAAAAACAATATCTGTAGTGTCTGTATATAAAAGCCTGCAGCCTGATATTTAAACAGAACCTGTGAATTTCGTGATTTTCTATGGTGTTATTTATTCGTTACAAACTTCATAAAGGTACCTAGTTTTTATTATACCAAACGTAGTGTTCCAGAGGAACAATGAACACGAGGAAAACAGTGCATTTCTGTTTACATTTTTGCAAACATGCAATTTACATTTACGGTATATTTCTAGCCAGAGGGAAAACCTTGGACGCAACTCAAGAGATCATCGCATTGGGCGCATGCAACGTAGTCAGCGCTTTCTTCCGCTCGTTTCCGGTGAACGGCTCGTTCACCAGAAGTGCGGTAAGCGATGCTTCAGGCGTAAGGACGCCGGCCGCTGGTTTTTATACGGGTAAGAGCTTTTTTTCAATTATTTACGCTTGGGTTTCGAATTAAAAGTGATAGGTGTTAAGCTGGGTGCTTAGAGTTGGACATTTCTTCAATTCTATGCTGGTTTTGGGCCTGCGCATGTTGTACCACGTTGGGTGCTAATTCCACTTTTTGTGTACCAAGTTATGATGAACCAAGTTATGCTCGTGCTATGAGCATAACTTGGTCCATCATAACTTGGTACACAGTATCTAATTTACATAACAATTCATGTTGAGAATGTGCATTGTGAATGTTGCGTTGCATCTGACATACGGGTAGATATTCGTTGACATCAATTGAGCCAGTACCACGTTGGGTGCCAGTATAGTTACCACGGTCTACGCCATTTGTATCAACATAATACTTTGTCTTTACTGTAACTGAACATACAGTAGCAGTTTTCATTTGATTTTGTGTCCATGTACTCACTGAATTCCAGTGAATTTTTCCACTATCTATGTACTTGCAGAATATTATATAAACAAATTAATTTACCCACACCTACTCCTTATGTTACTACAGACTAACCATGACGCACCGTCATGGTTTAATAGCGCTGAGTTTGATGCGCAGAAGTCGATTTTTAGATTATTACACCGCTTTACACCTGCGCAGAACCCCCCTCCACTTTCGCCGAGCGCTATTAAACCGTGACGAGACGTGTACTTTACTTTTGATCTGCGACAGTAGCATGAACAAATAAGAACCATGCGAAGTCAAGTTTAAGATGTAAATAAAACGTCAAGTTAATAGTCCTTAGTAGTATGTCAGTTTACTGCAATTTGCGATGAATTTACTTTGTAACCAATTTGTTGTTTGTTTTGACGAACTCTGTAAGGAGAGGAGTTTTGCTGCAAGTTAGAAACGGTACGATGAAGATTTTTATTTTGTTTGAAGGAAGTCACGTCAGTTACGATTTTTGGTTTTTAGTTACAAGAAGTCAGGGTACTAAAATAACAATAGTAGATTGTTTTACAAGGGACTAAACCATCCCATTATATACGAGGTTGTTATACTCCCGAGCGTAGCGAGGGAGGATGACAAGACCGAGTTATAATGGGTGGTTTTGGCCCGAGTAAAACTATCACTTCGATTGCGAGAAAATAAAACAATTTAAAATAAGACAATTTTCAGAAATTTTATTAAAAATTAAATGTGCAGTTAGAGCAATTTTGAATGTTTAGTGATATGTTTTTCCCGGGCAATTTTATTTCGGTTCACTGTGATTGGGATGTGATAATATTTTGAGTTGATTGTTGTGGAGTAAAAGTAGGAGAGATTCGACTCATGCTTGAGTTTCCTGCATTATTAACATCTGAGTGCGGCTTCAGCTGAGTTGACATGTTCATCCAATCCCGCGATGTATGTAGATGCTTGGGGTTCTGTAATGTTTGGTAGAATATTGATTCCTTCCGTAATCCGCTGCGTGACGTGATACTTGTTTTGTATAGAGTCCTCTATATAACCTTCAGCCACTTGATCGGACCTCCATCCACCGTGCCGTTTTAATGTCGTTATATTCGCACCAGAGTCCGCCAACAGAGTCGCGGATGTTCTGCGGAAACAATGGCCCGTGTAGAGTTCCGGATTTGGTAAATTTAGATAAGTGGCAATATCTTTAGGCATGTTACCAAATTTTTTTTTGCCTATGACTTGCCTTGTGCATTTACCATTTTGATAATTTAGAAAAAATCTTCTCGTTGAAACATTAGTGGGACGTAACTCCTGATAGGCTTTAACTATATTAAGGTATTCTCCACTGATGACAAATTTACGCTCTTTGTTTGTTTTTGTGTTCGGCAGACTCACAGCTTGTAGGTTTGTATGCGTTTCTACGTCTTCTAGCGTTATATTGGCAAGCTCTATTCCTCTGCATGCACCGCTGATTCCATAAATTAAAGCAACCTGTTGAACAAAAAAATAAGTGTGTTAATAATCGTAATAACCTAGGTACATAATTTAGGTATGTAGGTAGGTATCTATTTATTTAGAGTACATAAGTAGGTTACCTTTGTTGCCAAGTATTGTTTATTTGGAGCGTTATTTAAAAATGTTTCGATTTCTTGTGTCGTCAAGACTTTAGATTTTTTTGCCTTGTATCCAGTGGACAATTTCTTCAGTAAAGCCGTTAAATTTACATATTGTTTAATATCGACGTCGTGTTTCGTTTGTAAGGTCATTCTTAACATTGAATATGTGCTCCAAAGAGACGACGATTTGAATTTTTTCGATAATTCATCAAAATAAGTGAGAAAAACCCCTTCTGTAAAAGAATCCACACGTTTCTCATCGCTCCATTTCATAAAATTTTCGTAACTCTTTAAATATATTCCACGTGATTTTGTCGGCAATAGATTCATAATTATTTCTTTGCCCTTTTCTTCCATTTGCATATTAGCATCTTCACTATCACTTGATGACATTTTTCACGTTCACAATTTGGAAGTAAAAGTCAGGAAGTTTAAACGTAAAAGTTTGTGATTTGGAATGAAGAAAATTCTAGAGATTTAGCGCCAATACCATATTTTTTTTTAAATTTCTATTTAACCCTTAACGAAACAGTTCGCATTCTACCGTGACGGGAAGAATCAACCTTCAGAAAACATCACCAAGACGGTACTATTTTCAAAAAAAAAGATTGACGGAGCACCAAGAAGTCGAGTTTTTATGTAAGAGAACGAATGCTTTGTACGGGCTGATGATTTTAGACAAAAATTAAAAAGAAAAAATAATTTTTAGCCCGAGGTATTAAACTCGAGTTTTAGGCCCGCTAAGCTACACTATTATGATACACTTTTTGAGCAAGAGAAGTGAAAAATCTTTTTCACTTCTCTTGCTCCTCTCTTGCTTTTTTAAATAGAACCGTCTTGATGATGTTTTATGAAGGTTGATTCTTTCCTTCACGGTAGAAAGCGAACTGTTTCGTTGCGGCATTTAATTTTTAATAAAATTTCTGAAAATTCTCTGATTTTGAATTGTTTTATTTTCTCGCAATCGAAGTGAAAAGTAGAGTGTTTTACTCGGGCCAAAACCACCCATTATAACTCGGTCTTGTCATCCTCCCTCGCTACGCTCGGGAGTATAACAACCTCGTATATAGTGGGATGGTTTAGTCCCTTGTAAAACAATCTATTATTTAACAAAGAGGTCTCAAGTCTACCGTTTTTTTTTGTATGTATGTTACGCGATATTTCCGCCAATTATGGATAGAGTTTGAGAATTCTTTCATTATTGTATAGAAAATGATCCCAAGGTAACTTAAATTTTTTATCCCCGGGAAATTACTATTTATCTCGCAAAACTTAAACACATTATAAAAGTAAGGGAATTTGAAGACGGTTTATCGTTATTTAAAACACGCCAAATTATTTCTGAGGCAAGTACTTATCCATCTCTAAGATGTTGGATGATCTTAGGTCCAAGGTGAAGGTACCTTGGACCTAAGATCATCCACCTACCTACCCCACAGTGCAATAAGGAGGTTTATGTTATATCCTACTACTAATATTATAAATGTCAAAGTTTGTGAGAATGGATGTATGGATGTTTTTTCCGCTTTCACGCAAAAACTACTGAATTCATTGGGCTGAAATTTGGTATGGGTATAGTTTGCTTCATGAAATAACATTAAAGATTACTTTTTACCCCGATAAACGCGGGCGAAGGCTCCGGCAGCAGCTAGTATATACATATATTTTTTCGAGAGTACGAATGTTGATTGCATTACAACCAACAAAACGCTAGCCTATAAGGGATCTAGATTTAAATAAATTAGACGAACCATTCTGTTAAGTAGGTACAACGTTTTAGAAATAAACAGATAACATTGTAAGTCAATGATAAAACGGGGACCGGATAATCCCACCCGACAAGCGTGACTTCGTTCGTGCCAAGGATAGTATGTCGCGTCTATGTCACCCTCCAAACTTCGGGTGTTTCGAATTTGCATTATTCAACATCTTTCCAATGAATATTTACTCGACCCAATTGAATACCAAAGGCTTCGAGTCCAACATTAACATTGAAGGCAAGCCAATCGTACAAAATCAATCGCCCTTGAAATGTTGAAATTATTTTGAAGAAACACATTACATTCGCTTTCTTACCAGGATTTAGTTTATACGTAGCTTTCTGGATCAGAATGAAATTCCGGGAAGCGTTTATTCAAAGACTCTAACATTATTACCTCAAATAAGTAGGATAACGATTGCTTTTCGTTCATTTTGTAATATATTTTTAGGGTTTCGTACCCGAATGGTGAAAACGGGACTCTATTACTAAACCTCCGTTGTCTGTTTGTCCGTCTATCCGTCCATCCGTCCGTCCGTCCATCAGCGGGCTGTATCTCATGAACTGCATAAGGTAGACAGTTGAAATTTTCACAGAATGTGTATTTCTCTTGCCGCTACAACAACAAATAAGTAAAATAAAATAAATATAAAAATTAAAGGGGGCAGCCATGCAAATACAAGATTTTTCTGGCTATTTTTGCACTAGTTTTGTCAAGGCTGATCTCTTGTACCGTGATAGGTAGACAATTCAAAATTTTAACAGAGTGTGTATAAGTGCGATTGCTGCTATAACAACAAATATTAAAAATAATACAAATTTTATAATTAAGTGGTCCAAAATCCATACCAATTTGAGTACAAGGAGCGGCACGTAAGTCTAGCGCTGAGCGATACGCGGAGGGGATAGCTGCGCATGGGTAATGTACCGCTATTTACTGGGCCGCCCAGGTACCTTATTTTTTAATTCTGCGCTATAACGGTCAGCGCTAAAGTTACGTGCCGCTATGTATACCGAAATTGAACAACCTCGCGCGGTCAGTACTTGGATGGGTAACATCGTCATGTTGGCTTTATGCTTTTTTAGATTTTTAAATCCGTTTTTAGGGATCCTTTTGCGAAATAGTTAGAAATACAGAAATATAATTTACTTATAAAACCAATTAAGAATGTCAAAATTACGTAGTTAATAATAAATAAATGCGAATACAAAATAAGGTTTACAGTTGTAATAGTTCGTTCACAGAATATAAATTCTGCTCGACAAGCCAACGTTTCAGTCTTACTTTAAAACAAGATATACTGCCATCAGATGTTACAGAGTCTGGTAGTTTGTTGTACACTGCTGAACCCATCACATGAGTTAACTTTGAGGACTTCGTGAGGGAGCAGGCGATGGTTGCGAGCTTTCCTGCGTTACGTGTTCCGTACGTGTGGTTGTCGCCGTTTTTTATGAACACGCCTACGTTTGTGCGAACATATACCGCCACTTGCATGATCACGATGCAGGGCAGCGTAAGTATTCCGAGCTCTTTTTTTAAATGTGGTCTGTATGTACGATGGTACGGAACCCTCCGTGGGCAAGTCGACTTAGACTTGGCTGGTTTTATTTGTTTCTTTAGATTTGTTCGAGACGCATGTCTCAGAAATAAAAAAAGACTTTGTTAACCTTAAAAAACTTTGCTCGGTCGTTATTAGCGACTATCTACATATTTTATTCTGAAACTTCCAATTCCAATTTGATACATTATACAAAAACCTATTTGTCTCTATAAAATGAATTGTTTCGCAAACCAATGCCAAAACTCTGCCGAACTGAAGCTCAGACGAATCACAGCTCATATTTTAATGGATCTCTCAAATCTTTCAAGTTGCGAACTATCGCTTTAATCTTCGTATTAGTTGTTGAAGTTTAAATTTGAAGTCATATAAACCATGTTCATATATCATAGTTCGCTCGCCACGTGCGGTTACTCCGATAGACGCTGTACAGTCAACTTCATATTATATAAAAATGAACCTTAATATACATATATAAAAATGAACTACCTTAATATAGATAAAAATGAACCCGTATTTCTCTTGGAACCCTTATAACTTGAGAACGGCTTTACCGATTTCATTCATATTTTTTCTAAATGTTTACTAAAACTTCGTAGAAGGTTCTTACATAAAAAAAAATAAGGAAATTGCGCACAACCTTAGAAAATTTAAGAAAACTTTACGACCACCTTAATTATAATATTTTTTAATGTAATATTAGCCCCAGCCTTCTATAGGTACTCATTGCTGTTTGAAATAACTGTCAGTTGTTTGACTTGAATGACAGGACAACGTCTGTCGGTTCAACTAGTTTTTTATAAAATATGATACCAAATATCTTATTATCGTTTATCTTCCACGTTTTTTGAGTTTGTTAATTTATTTTTCTCTAGGCAGACGCAATAGTTTATTAAATTATGTATTGCATGATTTAGTGTCTACCTACCATTGGAGTCTACACATCAAAATCTGCGGGCTGCCGACAAGTTGACAAAACATTGTCGTCTGCCTAGAATTTTCAAATACTGAAATATTGCACCAACCTGCCGGGTTGTGTCGCTGATTTGACGTGTTGAATCCATATTACCTACTTATCTACCTTTAATAAGTTTCTAAAGAAATTAGTCAGACTGTCCTTATTTATTAATGACTCGATCATCTTTTTGCAATTTATATTTTGTTCTCGTTTGCCAAATTTTTCTGCCGTTGACTGTACATGCAACTTCATAAATCTAAAGTTCACATCGCAGTTCACGTCAAGTTCAAGAGACGGTTTTACAATTTCAGATGAATAGCATCTCCTTTAAAGTGCGTGGATTTGCTGTGGATTTGCGGCTCCATTGTTTTTGGAGATTGTTTGTTGTTATTATGTAGATACGTCTAAGATGCGTACATTTCTTTATGAAATGTTTGTGGTGTCTATAATTTTTTAATTTTAAATCTTCTTGAATATATTTTCAATATTATAACGTAACGAATAAAAATATTTGTGGCGTCGTACGGAGGAGGCCTATGTCCAGCAGTGGACGTGTATGGGCTTATGATGATGATGAATAAAAATAACTGATCTAGCATAGACAGACAGTCTATTTAACCGTCTTTAAAAAGAGAAGGTTCTATGTTCGGTTGTAGATATGTAAGTTTCTTTTTACCTTTTTAAATCATATAAATCGGTCTGACAATTTTGGACACAATTGGATGATTATTTCGGTATTGTACGAACCATAAAGATTTGGCTAGATAGAATATTCATTCTATCCGAAAATGTTAATAGCACGCATCTTACGTGATCATGTATTTTACTTACAATTAGATCTATTCTAACTTATGTACCGACATAACACTTATTTACAATAAGTCAACTTGCTTGATTGTATTATTCTCTCCGGAGATCAATCCTTGTAAGCTTGAAGCTATAGGGGAGCAACCCTTAGCTTCTACTCAGCTCAGCTCTAGCTAGCACCTTACATTTTACACTTAAAAAAAAACAGTGTACAATATGGATATAATTAAGTTTAAGTTTAAAAAAATACATTATATTTACCTACTGTGAAAGCTTGGTTTTTGTAACCATAGATAGCTTCAAACGGTGAGACTTGAAATAGTGGAAACTATTCCTCTTTTTCTTCGATTTTATAGTTGAAAGTTGTGTGGTTATATTTCTTTTATGTATAAAATGTCATCATTTTCCATACACAACATAGTATAGGAACCATCCACACGTAGACCGAGCAAACCTCTTTATGATGACACATTTGATTCCCAACTTCTACATTTAGTTGAAATAAAGTGGCAACTGGACAGTTACCTCACCTAGAGTAACTCCTGGAAGAGCAGACCTGTTTTCTTGGATCATGTACAATACAATGTTCATTTTATTTGCTTATACGAAGGACGTAATAAATCACTTGAAACTCCTCTTTTATCTGTCCACAGGAATCATAGTAATATTGACACTAGCATTGCTGACTCCCTACTTCTACTTCATACCTCGGGCTGCACTATCAGCGGTAATCGTTTGTGCTGTACTTCACATGGTGGACCTCGCTATACTGAAGAAGCTGTGGTCAACTAACAGTAAGTAGCCTATCTTTCTACTATCTTTAGCGCACTCACGCTAAGCTTCAACGATGCAACCTGCAAGGGTGTGGCACCTGCTTTACCGACTGATACACTTCAATTAGTGCGTCGCGTCATAGGCATTCGATGCACTCGGCGCTCCCCCGACCCAATCAAAGCCGCCTGGAGATGCGAAAACCAAGTTTGGTGGCCAAAAAGTGCAACTTTGCATGTCTTCCTAAACTATAAAAAATAAAACTACTACAGAGGCATTAAAAAAAGCTTATCACAAACAGGCCCAGGGATTTTTGAAATTTCCATATTAATATCATAAAATAGGTGGCGGCGCTAGTTTGGATCTGGGAACCGAAATGCCTTAAGAATATTCTACGATATTGTGTCCTGACCGATGGGCTAAATTAGTTTATACGTAGTTATAGTCACTATAACTACGTATAAACTAATTTAGCCCAAAATACACTATAATATAGTGTATAATATAGTGTATTTTACTACTTAAAGATTCAATAAGAGATCGTCATCATTTGCTGCATGATTTTATGTAGGGATTAGGTATTTGAAGTGTGTGCCATTCACTATCGTCCTGCGTTAGCATCATCTATTGACACCTTGCAACGTATACTTTGTTGTCGACCCACCTCACAATCGGATGCCTAACGATTCTTTTGCTTATACAAATCCGGTCGCTCTATCATATTTCTGTGGCGCTATCTGTCATCGCCTGGCTTTGTTCAGTTGAGACTGAAAAGCAAGAAATTCTATTAGAGTTCCAATAGATTTAGGCAGACTTTCATACTGTAGAATACCACCGTGTACAGAAAAAAATTATAAAATTAGAAACTGTACTTATATCATTCAGCAATGGTCATATTCACACGTGTAATGGCAAATCTAGACTCTTAAATTGTCTACTCGATGGATATGAAAGCACCGTAGCTTTATCTCCAAAACTGTCTGAAGCGACCAGAAATATTTATTATTTATATTAACGATCTCGGAAGCTCATCCACGTCAAGAAAGTCATACCTTATTAATATTTACGCTGTAGCATACACGAGTTTGTATAAAATATCTTCTCCCGAGGTTTTAAAAAGATTCGACACTGGCTTATATTTTCCGTTACCGTGTACCTCCTTAAATCGGTAATTTCTTGAAATAACCCGTAGCTATAGAGCAAGAAATGTAAATTATTATTACTTACCCTCATATTTGCAAAGTTTATAAAATATTACAGTAACATTTTACGCTTTTATTCAGATAAAATATGTGTCAAGCAGCGGTTAGAAGCTTTCCTGTAACACAACACCTTGAGAGGTTCCATCTGACCCAGATCTAGGCTAAGCAAACACAGAAAAGCTCAGCGAAGAAAAATTGGTACAGATATTATGAAAATGCCAATGTTAACCTGCTATCTTATTCAATTAAAATTTGGCATTATACGAGAACCGGCGCTTAATTTCACTAAATATTATAATGAGCTATTCAGCCATGTCATCTGGGGTAAGCGGAGGAATATTTACACCAAGGGGTAAAACCTGGTGGTGCTAGATTTTTCGTCTTCAGTATTTTTTGTCTTATGCCAATCTTCTCAGTAGTTGACGATTATCATTAGTTTTTCTAAATTGTCAGTTTTTATTGCTGCCGATAAAATGGTATAAAATTCGCTTGCATGCTCGTATTTCTGGGTTTTTCTAGCTTTGCACTTGAATCTTAATTTTAAAATGTCTAGAATTCTCCCTCGCCGTTTTTCTTGTTCCAGTTTTACCCCTTGAGAAAATTATACGGAAGTTCAAAAATTTGATCTTTATATCAAATAAGAAATAAGGTGTTATTGAATTTCTTATCATCTAAATCTACTAAAAGAAGAAGTGAAAAAGAAAGCAATAGCACATATATTATGTATTTTGTCTATTCAGAGTCATAACTTATCAGAGCCTCAAGTTTGGTTACTCGATAGTATCGTCTCGATAAAGAGCCCTTCCATTTTTGTATGAGATTTGGTGAAGCGCCTTTACCGTGCGTTCCTGTAGCTACGCAAATCACATATAGACATGACTGATGATTAGACATGATGATTAGACGTTACGTGAACGTTCGACGTTCACGTAACGTCTAATCATCGATATGAAATTAACGACCAAGCGAAGCGAATTCCAGCTTCTAGTACGACTATCACTATCTTTGTTCACTCTCGGAATCTTTGTTTGTCATGAATTTCAAAATACATAGATATATCGACTTGACCGCAGAAGTTTTAAGAAAAAATTATATTCAAAATGATTTATCTAAAATAAGAGAACACAACCAAGAGGACAAAACAACATGAAATGAATAAGCGAAATATATCTGAAATAAATACATACATATATAAACCTTTTTTCCTTTTAACAATTAAATACAATTTTTTACTAGAAATTTTTCATACGATTATGTGTTCAGCACCACATACCGCAGCGTACTCCGTTGTGATCAAGATACCGAGGTTTTATATGATGCTGTGCAAAATTTCCAGCATTATTTACTTACAATTACCTACATGTTCATACGTTTCTATTTGTCCTACACAAAGGTCTTTATCGTGTCTCCGGAGACACGTCTTATTAAATTATTCGTACAGGCCTTCAGAACCCTCTAAAACTAGAAGTTATTGTTATGGGTATAGAAGTCGAATCTTCACTTTATTGGGGTCTGCCTTGATCTTGGGTGGGAGTTAGTAGGCACGTGAATTTTGTGGTTTCGTTACCGGTATACTACATGAGATGTAGATTACTCCGTATCAAAATTGAGGTAACCTACTTTGTATGACTAGTCGTGCAGAGAAAGGTAGAGGGTAAAAGACCAAGGGGTAGATCGCCTATGAGGTGAACCAAACAGATAAGATCTGCCGTAGGTGTATGAATGAATGCTACAGAGAGACTTTCAACAGGGAGACATGGCGGTATATCGTGAGGCGAGCGATATCAGCCTATGCCGCAAAATACTCTTCAGGACGACCACGACCGTTCTGCCAAGAACGCTACGAAAGACAAGAAAACTTTGTTATTACTCCAATTTAAAATCCAAGATATTTTACGTCAACAAAGACATTTATGAATGAAAACTTAACAATAACAGAAAACGACAAGGTAACAGCAAATTGATCATTAAAAACTAAAACACAAACTTTGACAACGCATAGTTTAAATTTTTTTATTTGAATTCTTTAACGAACAAGATATCGATTAAATGCTGAATGAAAGCTTTCACAACCAAAAATTGTCTCGAGCTTCTGTGCTTTCCTTGGATGATACCAATGTAGGTGTGTTAATATATTATTTACCGCCAATATTTCTTAGGTTTTGGAACCTTTTTGTATCGAAAAATATTCAGATTTTTGAATCGCAGTGTAAAGATTTTTGAAGATTTTTTGAATGCGACAACGTTACATCGGGTTTCATCAAAAAACTATTAAGAACTAGGGTAAGAAAAACAAGGTGGGCACACATTTTCACGGCATCATCAAGCTTATTAGATCCTATGTTTTGTGAAGGTTAACCTATCAGATGTTTTTTAAATTGTCTAAACTTAAAATAATGAATAGGTACAAAGTAGGTTCATTAAATAATTATATGCTCAGCACGGGCTGAATTGCAATTATCTATTATATTCATAAACATATATAGTCAGTCCATGTGCGAATACTGATGGGAAAATACCTCTCTAGTGCTGATAACTAGATACCTATATAAAAATAATTTTATTACCATACCTGCCTATCCCAATCTTTTCTAATTAGCGTACTGGATCCCAACTCCCTTGCCTTTACATACATTCCGATCTAAGGCGTACCTAAGTGGACCACTCTGAACAATGAGGTCCTACCATTTGCGTCTGGGTCGGCCATTAATTAATTATCAAATAATTATAATTTATTAAATATGTAATACAATAGTGATATGCAAGGCAACTTAATGGGTATGGATCGTTAAAGGACATAAACAACCCAGTGGCAGACCACCAATCCGAAGGCTTTTATGAAATTACTGTCATCTATGTCACCAATACCATAGTTGGGTAGACACAACACTACTAGCGAGTGAACGGAAAGGAAATTAAAAAGACATAATACCCAATGAGCTGAAACATATAAATTCTTTATAATACCACTCACTCACTCTCCTGGCGCATCGACCCCAAAGTGGATTGTCTTTGCCTCCGACACAATAAATCGCCACCAGCTTCTGTCCTGCGCCACCTCCGTCTAGTCCAGTGCAAATATTTGAAGTGAGCGAAGGTCCTTCCCCACTTCTTTCTTCCAAACGGCTCTTCAAGGAACGCCGGTTTTGCAGCACGATCTTCCTCCATTGCACGCACGTGGCCGAGCCAGCGCAGTCTGTATGATTTTGTTTCGCCAATGATAGTGGCCCACACTAGTTTAGAGATCTCCCGGCTGTCCCGCACCCTCCGGGATCAGTGTTCTCGTGGGACTAGACGTAGGATCTTCCTGAGCACTTTCCTTTCCGTCACCAGAAGCTTATGTTCTTCTTTTTGGGTGAGTGCCCAGGATTCATATCCGAACATCAAGATCGGGCGAATGATAGTCTTGTATATGCGGATCTTGGTTCTTTGGTAAACGAGCCTGGATACCAAGACTTTCTTATAATACCACACAAAGGCAAAACACAATACTGAAAGAAATGCTGAGAAGTGCGAAAATAAATATGTAAATGGTTATGATCACGACCTTGTTACTTGACAACCAACTGGCGCGGTGGGCCAAGGTTAGCTTGGGGCCAGATGATGCTGTGTGGATTGTCGAGTATTAATTATTTATTTTTATTAAATTTATACATTGTTGTTTTACCAGGACTGGAGCTAATCCCACTTGTGGGAACGTTCCTGTGCTGCTTGGCTGCTGGTATCGAGGTGGGCCTCATCTGCGGAGTTGTCATAGACATGGTGCTACTACTGTACTTCCACTCGAGACCTCCCCTTGATGTCGAGTACATTGACGTAAGTAATATTGGATATTAGCTTCTGCCAGTGCTTCGCACGCGTTTTTTCGTAACAAAGTGAAGTACATAATGTAAAAACTCTTTATTTAGGAAAATACAACCAAAATAAGAATAACAAAAATAGTAAGCGATGCGACTTGCAGAAGTGAAAATAATGCGTCGCAGATCACAAATAATACTACAGCAAAACCCTAAGCGAGTTGCAAAAAATTCAATAAAATTCCAACAAATTGTCAAATATATCCTTTGTAAAAAGGCTTACTACAAAATTTCAATCACCTGTATCAATCTAGAATATAAAAAGCTTGGGACAGATTTTGCTCCAACTCGAAAAATAACACCTAACATGCTAAAGGTTTCTTCGTCGCTTCTTTACTTTAGTCTACATATCGAATCTACCGAAATAAAAAATATCATTTTAATTCAATGTCATTAAAAATTTAACCATTTGTACATTTATTTTATTTACGGAAATAAAGAATTTTTGACGTTGAATAAAAGCCTTTATTATGTTACTAGCTGTTCCTCGCGTGACCACGACCGCTGTAACGCAATGGAAATGTCGGGGAAAATATAACAACCTTTTGTTATACGCGATCAATACCCGACAAATTAACCAATCGCGAAAGTTTATAAAGATTTATAAAATATTTACCAAGAACATCAATGGCAAAGGCGAGCTGAGCCCTCAAAAGATGTCTCTTGCAGCAAACTTTATTCGGAGAGAGAGACAAAGATAAAATGGAAGATAATAGGATTCTCTGACAAAAGTAAATTTTTTAATCTTCATTGCCTAAGAGAAGTTTTTTTTTAAATTTCTTAGAGACAAACTCTACTATTTTTAGGGGTGTCTGTCTGTATTTTAATTATGTAAAATAAATAAGTATGAAAGCTCAAACGAACCTCACATCTACTATTGTCATCTACATTGCTCTACCATGTATTAGTGGTTTCTTTTCACTTCTTCCACTAGAGGACAAAAAATTTAATTGAAGAAAAAATCAATAACACCTTTGATAATAATAACTATATTTATAACTGTTTATAGTATAAAATTTTACTTGTCTATGTGCTTATTTTGTAACCCTAAAGATATAAAGTTTTTGATTCTGATTCTATGCTCTACGATCCTTCTACATGCATACTAATATTATAAAACCAAAATTAAACTTTACATGCCTAAACGGCTGAACGGATTTTAATGAAGTTTGGCAGTGAGGTAGACTGTATGCCAGGGACGGACATATGTACATAGGCTCCTTGAAAAGCTCTTGCAAACCAGATAAACAATGTCGCGGATAGATGCAAGTAAAATTTTAAACAGTTATTGGTAAGTAATGGATAGTTTAAATCATGTTTTAATACTATATTTGTGGTTATAGGTAATCTACGGTCTTAACAGTACCTCCTTTAGAGTCCATTTTAAATGCAACTTATTAAAAGCTTGATAGCTAAATTACTATTTTAAATAATTATAAATAATGCTGGACAATCACACAGCATCATCTCGCCCCAAGCGAATTAGAGCCTGTGTTATGGACAAGTACTAGATTACATATACTTAATACAATACATGACATAGATATATATTTTTATATACCCAGAACACCCGGATCAAATATTTTACAGATCGTACAAACATTTGTCACAAGGCATCGAACCCGCAACGTCGTGCGTCGCAGGCGTACATTTGTCCGCCGCGCCACATCGGCCACATATAAGAGGATAGCCTCTTATATGTGGCCGATGTGGCGCGGTCTCGTGGAATCTTCTGGATAAAGCATAGGCTTTATCCAGAAGATTCCACGAGACAAGCTTCAGACAGAAACTAGAAGTAATAAATAAAGGCATGCCATAGCAGCGAGTTTTTACTCTATGGGCATGCCCTTTTCTTCCTTATATTATTTTCTTCAATTATTTTCTTGTATTATAATTTAAATTTATTATTTTTAGAATGGAATTCTTCCACCGCACTACTCCATCCACCCAGTAGGTGGCCTCCACTTCGCGGGCGCTGAAAGAGTCCGAAGCAAACTGAGCGCCTTGCGCAACTCTAAACCAAAACTCCCTGATGCAATACCAGCCATTCCAGAACTCGAAGTAAACGGATTGAGAATCACCGCCTTGAACGGTCTACATGCAATCGAAAATGGAAGAAATGGAACCGATAGTGAGGTCCAGAGGAAAGTCAGTTTGTTGGTGGTGTACTGTGATTCGCTGTATAGATTGGACTACACATTCCTACAGGTAAGAGACCTAGCAACTGATTTTATCCTAGGATCGAGCAGCCTATTTTTAACCAACTTCAAAAAGGTGGAGGTTCTCAATTCGATTGTGTTTATTTTTTCTTTTCATAGGTACATACAGTATGTTACGCGATATTTCCGCCAATTATGGATCGATTTTGAAAATTCTTTCACAATTGTATAGAAAATGATCCCGAGGTGATCCCATAAAAATGTTATTTCCAGGGGATTAGTATTTATCGCGCATAACCATAAAAACAGTGTAAAAGTAAGGGATTCGTAGTCGACGTCTTGTGGCAACGGGAGAAACAATAGGTAGGTTCAGGAATTTGAAGTCGGTTTATCGTTTTATAAAACACTCCAAATTATATTGTCTTTTTCATTTCATTTGACGACCTCTGTGGCGCGGTGGGCGAAGATCCGCCTGCGACGCAGGAGGTTGCGGGTTCGATTCCCGCCTCGGGACAAATGTTTGTACGATCTGCAGATATTTGTTTAGGGTGTTCTGGATGTTTTCTATGTATAATAAAAAATATCTATCTATGTAGTCTATTATATTAAGTATCAGTTATCTAGTTCCCATAACACAAGCTCTGCTAAGCTTGTGGCTAGATAATGCTGTCGGAATCGGAATCGTCCAACATTATTTATTTATTCTTTCGTCTATGAATTACACTGGGTGAAGTCAGCACAGGTATTTTTCTTCTACTCTCCCCTATTATGTCAATGTGTGTATACCCAAAATGTACAAATTCAATTTAATTCAATTTACAGAACAATAATGCAACGCAATAAGTAGCGTATGATTTGTGTGATACTAGCCAGTACACACAGTTTCTAAAGTCAGACCAATGTTCAGATGTGCGGTAGAAACGGGTTTTACAAGCTTTTATTTAACTTGCATGAGCTGCAATGTAAGTACATATGTGGGTATGTTATATATATATATGTATATAGATATAGTTTATGCTATCCTACTAATATTATAAATGTCAGTTTGTAAGAATGGATGCATGTATGTATGGATGCATGTAAGAAGGAGGGACTCTACATGATGAACTCCTTCTTCAGGAAAAGGGCATACAGAAAGTGGACCTGGATGAGCCCAGATGGTGCGACCAAAAATGAGATAGTCTTCATCATGTCGACTAAAAAGCAAATATTCAATGATGTCTCTGTGATCAACGCGGTTAAGACCGGAAGCGATCACCGCATTGTGAGAGGCACATTGAATATCAACACTAAGCTTGAAAGATCTCGGCTGATGAAGTCCACGCTCCGCCCAGCACAGAACCAGATCCAGAACCCCGAAAGCTATCAGCTCGAGCTTCAAAACCGTTTCGAATGCCTGGCAAGCGTTGAATCCGTGAACGATTATAACGACAGGTTTGTGCAGACTCTCCTTACGACAGGGTCTAAGTTCTATAAGGCCCAAAGTATAAATAGAACGAAGGATTATCTCGTCGAAACCCGAGCTTATGAGGTAGGTAGAAAGGTTCTATGGACAGCTGTACACGTCGGTGGAAAAACCCGTCCCTAGTTCAGCAAAAGACCCGAGAGCTAGACTTACCCGGCATAACACCGATGATATCCCGGACGTCAGCCTGTACGAAATTAGTATGGCCCTTAAACAGCTCAAGAACAACAAGGCACCGGGGGAGGACGGAATCACCTCTGAGCTTCTGAAGGCGGGTGGACAACCGATCCTTAAAGCTGTTCAATTCCGTCATCCTCGAGGGAAAAACGCCACAAGCATGAAACGGAAGCATAGTGGTACTGTTCTTCAAGAAGGGTGATAACACCCTACTGAAGAACTATAGGCCCATTTCGCTCCTGAGCCATGTTTATAAGCTGTTCTCCAGGGTCATTACTAACCGTCTTGCGCGCAGGTTTGACGACTTCCAGCCCCCCGAACAAGCCGGTTTTCGGAAAGGCTTTAGTAACATATACCACATACATTCGCTAAGGCAAGTTATAGAGAAGACTGAAGAGTATAACATGCCCCTCTGTATAGCGTTTGTGGACTATGAGAAAGCCTTCGATTCGGTCGAGACTTGGGCTGTATTACAGTCCCTCCAGAGGTGCCAAGTTGACTATCGATACATCGAAGTGCTGAAGTGCTTGTACGAAAACGCCACTATGTCAGTCCGATTACAGGACCAGAACTCAAAACCTATTCCACTACAGCGAGGAGTGAGACAGGGAGACGTCATCTCTCTGAAACTGTTCACCGCTACGCTGGAGGATCTGTTCAAGGTTCTGGATTGGAAAGGGCTAGGCATCAACATAAACTGCAAGTACATCACTCACCTTCGCTTTGCAGACGACATCGTTGTCATGGCTGAGACCATGGAGGGCCTTAGTACAATGCTCGGTGACCTCGGTAGAGCCTCCGAAAGAGTTGGTCTTTGAATGAACATGGACGAGACGAAAATCATGTCAAATGTCCATGTAGTACCAACTCCCGTATTATTCGGAGGCAACACCCTCGAAGTTGTCGACCATTATGTCAACCGGTACTAGGATACTAGGACAAACCATCCAACTAGGAAAGTCCAACTTCGAGAAGGAGGTCAACCGCCGAATCCAGCTCGGATGGGCAGCGTTCGGGAAGCTACGTGATGTCTTTTAGTCCCACTTACCGCAGTGTCTCAAGACGAAACTCTTCGACCAGTGCGTATTGCCAGTGATGACATATGGCACTGAAACATGGTCCTTCACTATGGGCCTCGTCAGAAAGCTCAAGGTCGCACAGAGAGCAATGGAGAGGGCTATGCTCGGAGTCTCTCTGCGAGATCGAATCAGAAATGAGGAGATCCGCAGAAGAACCAAGGTAACCGACATAGCTCTCAGAGTTGCGAAACTCAAGTGGCAGTGGGCAGGGCACATAGCTCGTAGGACCGACGGCCGCTGTGGCCGCAAGGCTCTAGAGTGGCGACCACGTACCGGAAAGCGCGGTGTGGGTAGACCCCCCACGCGATGGACCGACGTCCTAGTGAAGGTCGCCGGAAATCGCTGGATGCGGGCAGCGTAAAATCGGTCATTGTGGAGATCCTAGGGCTGGCTCCCACTGCTGGACATAGGGGAGGCCTATGTCCAGCAGTGGACGTCGATCGGCTGATATGATTATGATGATGTATGGATAATTGATACTCTTTCACGCAAAAACTACTGAACCGATTAGCCTGAAATTTGGTATGGGTATAGTTTGTCCTGATAAAACGCGGGCGAAGGCGCGGGCAGCAACAAGTTATACATAGAAAATACCCAGAAGGCACAAATATTTGCAGATCTTATAAACATTTGTCCCAAGGCGCGAATCGACCCCGCAATCTCCTGCGCCGCAGGCGTACCTACGCCCGCCGCGCTACACCCGTCGTTAAAATGTTTTAATAATTCTAATTAAGTATTTTGTCTCTTACAATATTATATAATTGCGGTCCGAAGCCCAAAAAGGTTTTTGTCTGACCTTATATTAAACTCTAACAACTTTGATCTGGATTCAGACCTTCTCAGAAATTAGGTTTGGCCCTGGCTGGGTATGAAATTTGTTTAAGAAAAATTTGTGAGTCTGAAATATTTCAAACGCACAAAACGATTTTTTTTTCATCATCATCATCATCAGCCCATACACGTCCACTGCTGGACATAGGCTGTTTTTTTATTAAACTAAATATAATTACATTAATAAAAATCATTTTCTATGCATATTAATCTTTTGTCAACCGTAAAGTTATAGATCAAAGAACCTATGATAGATTTTACCATGTTATTGATAAAATAATATTTACATTTTAATTAAAATTAAGGTAAAAACTAAGAATGTTAATAAGATCCCAAAATTTTTTTTGTGAGGCTTACGCACTATAAAATAAATTGTCAATGTACCCAAACAGTAGATACAAATTAAAATAGATTCAATTTACAGGAAATTAATAAGCAATACAATAAGTAGCGTAAGATGAGTGTGATTTTAACTAAATCTCGTGTGTAACGAAACTCCTCCGAAACGGCTTGACCGATTTTTATGAAACTTTGTGTGTGTATTCGGCAAGTCTGAGAATAGGTTGTTAACTATTTTTATACCCCTAAACTGATAAGGGTGGCCCACCTCAAAATTTTATTATTTATTTTACGGCCAAAAAATTTTTTATAATACAATAACATAACCCTCAATTTTCACTGCTTTAACACGAACCCCAATTTTTTAATAGCGATATTAGTTAGTTCAACCCTGAGCGGTCGATGACAAAACAACGCCAACGTTTGCCGGGCCAGCTAGTTTTTATACATAATTTGTAGAAATGGACCTATTGATAACATCGCAAGCTTCATAAATCATTATTATCTTGGGCCTATCAGTAAGTTACTAATTAGTTTCCAAACAAACTTTACATTAGATTACATACATAGCTCTTTAGAACCTTTAAGTTAGTCTTTGAATTCTATCAGTTGGCTTTGCGAATATCTTGAAAAGATACGATAATTATTACCTTGGATGGAAACCCGCCCGATATCTTCTAATAAATTTATGGATTGGCAATACTTCATTAAGCTGGGAAAGGCTTATCTACTCACTTTTAATTTATTGCTTCATTGCAACCAATTTGGGAAACGAAATTAATTTAAAAAAGCGTGTATAATGTAATTTTATTGCACAGTAAAAAAAAACAATCTGTGCCTGGCTATAACTTGATTGACTGCATACATTATTGATTTATTTGATAATTATTTAAGAATAATAGAAACGCGTGCAATTTTAACGATTTAATTTTATTGCCGGCGACGTTCATAGTAAAAATGAAATGCCTGGTTTGGCGGCATGATTTAGTTGAATGCGATATTGATATTGAATCTTTTTCAGTCGATTTAGATCTACTGTCTGAATTGTTTTTGTACAAAATAAATTGATTTCTTTGAAAAAATTAGAACTGACTTTGAATCCCTTTGCTTTACACTGTTTTTAAGTTTTGCGGGACAAATACTAATCCCACGGGAATAAAATCACCACCTCGTGATTATTATCTACACAACAGCGAAATAATTATCAAAATCGGTCTGTAATTGACCGAGAAATCGACTAAAATACATTAAATACCATACAAACAGCGTAATATCGAACCTCCTCCATATGAGTAGACAAGCAAAGAACATAGTGCTCGATTGATATAAACTGAGTATTTTGTTAAACGTGAAGGCTAATATAGTATATTGCGACTTTGAGCCGGTCCGGGGCGGAAGTTTCCGCTCTACTATGTTCTTGTCTACTCAAAATATCTCCTCATTTTTTCGAAGTATTTTAAAAATCAAACCTTCAGTCTCGTAGATATCTTATATATAGATATTTATGTTATCATACAGCGGAACTTCCTCCTTTAGTCGATGTATTTTATTACAAGCTTTTATTGCAAGTTAAACTTGCAATGTACATACGCATATGTACATACATATGTACATAATAATGTAACTATGTTTGTTCGGGTGGACTAGCAACTCAATTTAAGACCAGTCATCCTCAACCGATTGAGCTGAAATTTGGCATACTCATGTAAGTTCGGTGACAATGCAATGTCATGCTACCATCAAGCTGGCCTGATGATGGAAACCGAATGTGGCTTTAAGAACTCCTAAATGAAACGACGTAGCCACGTCAAGTTGGGTTCGTTGGATTTGTCTTCTCAAGCACTTTGATCCTAGATGATATAAAAGTTTGTATTTAAAACCTTTTTGAAATATTAGAAATCAAAACTCCATGCTCGTAGGTGTCACCTTGATGTTACTTTTCACTATCATTTACCATTCGTTTGTGTACTCTAGATAGCGCATATATACATAACATAGAGATATTATATCCCTATGTATATCCCTGACCCGTTCCATAACATGAGGTATTAGCAGAATTTAATATTCAGTTGAACCTTAAACCACAAAGTCAAATCACATGCAATGTTGATGTGTAACCACAGCGCTAGTTTAAATATCTGCCATGTGTTCTCGACAACACGCCGAATAAATTATGAATTGCAACAGTATTATTAACCCCTGGATATTTTGGCGTTGAATTTATGGCTCGGTAGCTTTTGCTGGCGGTTTTGCTCCCGTGACGGTCGGTGGGGTTGCAAATAGGGCTTGCATATTGGAAGCTTTTACGTGGATGATTTAATACTATACCGCCTCGTATAACGACATACTAGGCGCTAGGAAGATATTGTCTTTCTACGTGTTGTGATTGGTATATTTTATTCTATGGAGTTTGGTGTTGAGCTATATTGAACTTTCGGTAAATGTCAATTAAAAAGCGAAGCTTAAAGAGTAGGTGTATAATTTTTTTTTGTTTAAGATTGAGTGCAATATATTTTACCTATATAATTAAGCCGTGGGGTCGCGGCGTACGAATATCGACCCCTCCAACTCAACCCGTGGATGTCGTAAAAGCCGACTAAGGGAACCTACCAGAGGAAGGGACGCAGCTTCCTTCTGAGTATTTTTAACCACCAACACTGCGATCACCAATCCGCCTGCCAAGCGTGGTGATTATGGCAAATCCCCCCCTACATGGGAGACCACCCACTCGATGGACCGACGACATCGTAGCGGTCGCAAGGAGTCGTTGGATAGAGGCGGCTCAGGACCGCTATTCGTGGCGTCGTATGGGGGAGGCCTATGTCCAGCAGTGGACGTGTATGGGCTGATGATGATGATGATGATATAATTAAGAGATTAAAAGAGAAGATTCAAGAAGATATCAAAAACATGAAATGGAGGAGGCCTGTACCCGAAAGGGGTCCATAGCTACTTATAAAATACCTACCCAATTTATTATAAATACCATTATTATATATTTAAATTCAATATCTAGGTATTATCTAACTAGTATTATGCATGCAAGTAAATTATTTTAATACAATCTAAATACATAATATGTAACTACTCAATATTCAATCAATTAATTTTAACTCTTTTAAATTTTATGTACAAATTGTTAAAATTAAATTAAATTTGTTTATTTTTCAGATTACATAGATCCATATGTTAGTAACAATCTTAGCCTACGTTAGTTTTAATTCACATAACATTAAATAAAATTCATCAATAAACTAATATAGAGACGGAGTGTTTGTACATAACTCCATCTAATTTACCAGCTATTGCTGCCAGGATAGTGTTGGTACTCCCGCGTACTCTACTTAGCAGTGAGGCTGCCTTTTTCCTCATACAGGCGGCGAAGCCGTCTACA
The DNA here is from genome assembly GCA_947859395.1 of Eupithecia insigniata. NCBI lineage: Eukaryota > Metazoa > Arthropoda > Insecta > Lepidoptera > Geometridae > Eupithecia > Eupithecia insigniata. The sequence goes on along the minus strand of OX401999.1, from coordinate 10,149,990 downwards.
CGGGCCTCCGCAAACATGCCGGAGGCGCTGCAATACCGCGGAAGACCCAACAGCATCCTGAAAAGCATGAATGTTGTTATAGTTATAGTAATGGAATAAAAGGTTTTTTATTTTTAATTAATTAATTTATTTTTTTATATAATTAAGGGGATCGTCGTATGGGGGAGGCCTATGTCTAGCAGTGGACGTGTATGGGCTGATAGTGATGAATTATTCTTGGATCACGATATGGGTATATAAAACAGGGCTGCTCATCTGGGAGTGTCCCAGGTGACGTCACTGTCCAGTTGCCATTTTATTTCAACAAAATGTAGGAGTTGGGAAACAAATGTGATAAGGGTCAATTGAAAAATCAAATTAAAAATGTGTATCGTCCATAATGTTTCTTAGATCAGTCAAAACAGCGTTAGTTAAACATGAGTCAATGTGAAAAACCACTTAAGTTTTATCAGATTTATGCAGGTAATACAAGGAGTTCGGGGAGTTATGATTTTACGCTACTGGTAACACCAGGAAACAGATTCGTCTTCTCATTCACCGATGGCGATGATAACGTAAGCTGGGACACCCACGTGACCATCGTGTCTCGGAAGAGCATCCCTTGTTTTCTTATACCGTTGGGGATATGTATGTTGTGTCGTCATGATAAATATCCAAGTTGAAATTCAATGAATTCCACTCGGCTTTCAAGTTATTCAGGTGGTGTTGGCAGCCCTGTAGGATGCGTGAAGTTATGTCCATTCCATTCGCATATTGTGAATCGTGTTCATGATAAGCGCCTTGCGCTAAATTAATTATTTTAACTAAATACCAAACATAATAAATTAATGAATATTTATTAATTATAAAATGTTCTCCATCCAACCATTTATTAAACTTTTTCATCTTGCACGCACGCCTATGAAGTTCCTGTAAGAGACAGGACAAAGTTTTTCCAACTAGAAAACTAACAACCTAGTAAGAAGGTAAAGGTTTCTTGTTCGCTTCTTTACTTTACCTTAAATAGATTGAAGTGAACCAAAAAATCAAAGTGATCAGTGATCAATAAATATCAATTATGCTTTATTTCCTTTAGACCTTACATGACTCTAAGACTTGGTGATCACTTTATTTCCTAGTTTTAATAATGTAATTTGAATTTTGTGACGCGTCCAGAGTCCTGTAAGGTCTAAAGGAACTAAAGCATATTTGATATTTATTTTTCAGGAACGTTAGTACCACCGCTCTAACGATCACGCTTGATAGGTGCATTTGTGAACGCAGTAGAGGTGTTAAAAATATAAACTAAAGCTGTATTTCCTCTGGTATGTTCCCTTAGTTGGCTCTTATGAGATCCACGGGTTGAGTTCGAGGGTGTAATTCTCAAAGCGCAATTGCCATTGGCGCATTGGCGCGATGGCGGCGCTAATATAATACCTACCTCAAAATATTTCTATTTTGTGGTAGGTATTATAATATATTCTAGATAATTTTCAGTTGAATTCGTCTAGAAAATTAATTTGACTGAAAATCAGCGAGGCACATCGGTGTGCAACTAGTACGATGCTGAGTGAAGGCCATATTTGCCATAAGCCCTGCTACGTACAAAAATAAAGTATTTTTTACTAAATTGTACTAATTAACTTTGTTTTAATGCTTTTGCTTATACTGTATAGTACTTTAAAAGTAAATAAAAAAATCTTGCATTTTATTTCTATTTGAGATAAGCATTCTGTACTTGCCAATAACGTCTAGTCCAATATCCGATAGATCGTTTTGGTTGACTGATTTGTCCTACATTTAGATACAATACAAATAGTCTGCCTAAATTGTGTCACATTGGAGGGCATTATAACCGGTCAAATCTCTCAAATAACCTTTGTCTGACAGATTTCAAATATGAGTGCTAAGAAGGTTTTGATTAGAAATAATCCGAAAGTTAGAAGGAGAGCGGTGTATTGTGCGAGAACAATTATCTGTTGCTCATTTCGATGATCACGGGCCATATAGTGACCCGATCCTTTAGGAAGCATGCGTGGGGCCGCAGCCAACAGCACAGAGGCCCTTTATGAGAATTAACCTATAGGCGAGGGCTACACATAGCCACCATCCTTGGTTGCACAATATGATACACCCAAACATGGTATCCGCCATTGCAAAGGAAAATGAGTACTATGATAATTAAAACAAGAGGAGTTTAACCATAATTACCAACTGATTGTCTAGTCGGATTTGTGATTGCAGTTGAAGTGTTAAATAAATTTTTATAGTTTTTTTAAACAAGCTTTTATTATCATCTAGGATCAAAGTGCTTGGGAAGACGAATCCAACGAACTCAAACTCGACGGGGCTTCGTCGTTTCGTTTAGGAATTCCTATGGCCCCTTTTGTCATCATCATTATACCAGCTCGATGTATTGTCACCGAACTTACTTATAAGAATGTAATCGGCTCAATCGGTTGAGGATAATTAGTCTGAAATTCAGGTGCAAGATTTGTCCCATACATACCAACATTCTTCTGTCTCCATCATCAGACCAGCTCGATGGTACCATAACATTGCATTGTCACCGAATTTACATAATTCTGCCTCAGATAATTCGGTTGGGGATAAGTGGTTTAAAGTAGAGTTGCAAGATTTGCCCCCCACTATCTTCAGGGAAATACACGGAAGAGAGCTGCTGCCGTTCTTCTGGTAGGTTCTTTTAGTCGGCTCTTACGACATCCACGGGTTGAGTTGGAGGGGTCAATTTTTACGTACATTGGTCGACGCCGACGCTTGAATCTATTCGTAGCTAAAACTAGTTATTGGTTTTAAATATTTAAAAAGTACCTATTGTATTGTATTAGAAATTTTATATTTTATTCACTCTGAATGTCATCATCATCATCCCGTATACGTCCATTGCTGGACGTATACGGGCCTTCCCCAAACGAAGCCACGAATATCGATCGATCCTGAGCCGCCCTCCATAGCTCAATCTCTTCCGGACTGTGAATGTATTCATGCTGAAATATCGGAAATTTCTGTGAAACATTGTATGAAAATGGAATATACTCTTCCATTATTTGTATGTTAGCTTAGGTCCCCGATGTTGACACACTTTTATGGAATAACCTGACATTGGAAAAAGCTTCATAAAAATGTTTCATCTGGTTTAGTTTTTTTACAGTCCCTATCAATATAAAATTGTAACAATCCTACTAATATTATAAATTTGAAAGTTACTCTGTTAACTGTCTGTCTGTTACCTTTTCCCGCCAAAACGGCTGAACGGATCTTAATGTTGGCATGGAGGTTAACGGTCTCCCGGGGACGGATAGGGTACATAAAAAGCGCGTGCGAAGCCGCGGGCAGCAGCTAGTGTTTTATAGTTTACCTCACAATCTGTGCGATATCCATAGGCATGGAATTTTTAATAAACGAAAAATAATAGAGGAGTATGCTCTATGTTCGGCTGTCTGTATTTTTTTATGTTCGTCGATTTTTCCAATAATTATGAACCGATTTGCAAAATGTTTCGCTATTGTATGGAGAATGATCCCAAGGAGGTTCTATAAAAAAATAATTCGCAAGGGTGGTATTTGTCCCGAAAAACTTAAAAAACAGTGTTAATACACAGGAATTTTAATTAGTTAATTATTATGGAAGCATAATAAAGAGTATTGCTGGTAAAATTATACTTCAGGACTACAAGAGCCTTTACTTTGAGCTTAGGAAATATCATGTCTTTAAATAATTAAGAACATGTAGAGCTGTGTCAGATTGAACAGCTATCTAATATCCGCCATACCCAAGATTTGAATTGCTTCCGTAGCATTTTACAACTTTAGTTACCTCTCATATGCTACACAGCAGCAGACTTTATCAGTCCACTGCTCAGGCTTTGGACGTAGACCCCATGATTAGCACCTTATTAAACCCTTATTAGGCCCATATCATTTATGGGGTATTATCATAATCCCCACGCTGGGCATGCGGGGATCGTAGTTTGCTGGTAGATCTGTTCTGCTGGGTACGCTGCAGCCTCCCCGATTGCTATCCCAACAGTTGCGATGCTGTAGCACGTTTACCAGTCGCGCGTTTGTGTCGCTACAAAAAGTAAACGTGGGCGCGCGCTCTTCGTTTCCTCTTACGACACCCGCAGGAAAAGTTGGGATGATGTCAATTCTGTACTATTATAGGAACCTAGATATTATTAGGTATATAATTTACGAGCTGCTGCCCGCGCCTTCGCCCGCGTTTTATCGGGATGAAAAATAGCCTATATGTTATTCCAGGACCCAAACGATACCCATACCAAATTTCTGCCCAATCGGTTTAGTAGTTTTTGCGTGAAAGAGTAACAAATATCCATCTATACAAACTTTCGCATTTATAATAGTTTTAGTTAGTAGGAAGTAGGATAGGATAGGATATATGTATATTCTGATTAATTAAACTTTTAATCATTTTCAGAGTATGAAGATGCTGGTAGCAGAGTGGTCACAAAGTGGTCAAATCCTGTGGTGCAATGCAAGGCCCCTTATTAAGGAACAACTCAACAGTGTTCTACATGACCCTGTGTTCTGTGATTTGGATCAACTAAGGACATATTTTACTGGTAAGCATCATCTCATCTGTCTGGTAGGTGGTAATGCAAAAGGGGATAAATCTGCGGGTTTGGTTCCCGTCGCAGGGCATAAATTTGTATGATCTGCGATTATTAGGCAAATTATTTAACAACTTGATTCTGTGATTAGGTACTATTAAATAAATAAATAATTTTGAACAATCCACATCGGTCTAGCCCCAAGCTATTTTGAGCTTGTGTTATGGGCACAAGATGACTCAAATACGTAATTATAATACTTTACATAGTTAGATTTTTTTATGATACCCAGAAAACTAGGACCAAATATATGCAGATCGTACAAACATTTGTCGAAAGGCGGGAATCAAACCCGTAACTTCCTGCATTGCAGGCGGACCTTCACCCGCCGCGTGACATCGGTCGTGGTATTTAATAATTATCCCGTATTTTTCTTTGATACGCTACCCCATCACTTACCGTCTCGTAAAGCTAAACAACAATGGCAAGTTGAAGCGTGGTACTCTTTAAACTTCTACTTACATACAAGCCTATTAACATAGAGCAACTATTTTAATAATCCTCAATCATCATAATATCAGCCCATACCTACCTATACGTCGAGTTAATGTTACTATGTTCAATAATAACATTTTACCGATGCTCTTACTGAAGGTGAAAGTTCACGAACCGAAGTGCCTATCACAATCCTAGAAACCTATAATAGAGTTCTGACATGTATTACTTTTATCTGAGATTTGTATTGGATTTAGAAAAGTATTCTAGGGCTAGGTATATTAAAATTTTCTCATAAAAACAAATCTATTTGTAATAAAATGATATTTACTGATATTATATATTATTCTGTTGTTGTGTTCGAGGGATTACATTAAGGAGTTAGGTACCTATCTAGCTACTTCATCCAATTATTTAAGAAAATATTATATTTTAAGAGGCACCTAAATTACCGCTGTCTTCTCTGTTCCTCCTAAGTATTAGTAGTATGGGTAGAAGATAATAAAGATAAAAATGTATGATAATTTAGTCTATGTCGTACAACTGCATTTAAAAATTAACTGAATAGTACAGATTTAGTCTTAAGACTGGATGGATGGATGGATAGATAATACATAAAAAACCTAAATGGATCTCAAACGGAATTAAAAAATGTAGCAAAATAAAAAGAGCTCTACTATGGCAATACAGGCACACTAAAAATGTAGAAAACAAGAACAAGTTCAAAAATTATTCTCAGCGTTATAAAAGAATTATAAAACTAACTCAAAAAGCACAAAATGACTACCTTATAAAAAATTCTGACAATAAAACTAAAACTACATGGAGTATTATAAATAAACTTAATTATAATGCACCTAAAGAGGGTATCACAAAGCTAGCAGTAAACAATGAGACAATCTCTGACCCCAGTAAACTTGTGAATATTTTTAATGACTACTTTATTAACATAGCAGGTAACGGAAGTAGTACTAAAAATGACATAAGAAATAATTGTAACGTTAGCACTGACATTGGGAATAATAATATTAGCTTTGACATTGGAAATAACAATAATAATAACAACACTGACATCGGAACTAATAACAGTAATGACATGAATAATATGGACAGTACTAATAATATCTATGACACTGGTAATAATGATGATGGTGGTGGTAAAAGCTTTAATAGGAACATAAACATATCATCGAATTCTTTATTTTTGACGCCCATTACTCCATTTGACACTCTCAAGACCATTATAACTTTAAAAAACACAAACAGTGTAGGTTATGACGGGATATCCACTAAGGTACTAAAAGAGGTCGCCGTTATCGTGGCGCCTGTCATGACCCATATAATAAACATATGTATGGAAAAAGGTGTATTTCCGGAGAAATTAAAACTCTCTGTAATAAAACCTCTACACAAAAAAGGAAACAGAGATGATATTAACAACTATCGACCGGTAGCGCTGATACCAATTATCTCTAAAGTAATTGAGAAAGTCATTTAAAGTAAAGTAAACTATTACTTCGAACAAAACAATTTATTTACAGGCCATCAATATGGATTTAGGAAAAATAAAACTATAAATATGGCTGTTTACGAGTTCTTACATAGAGTAACAACAACAGTTAATAACAGACAAACTGCTATTGGTCTATATATGGATATGACAAAAGCATTTGACCACGTTAACCATAATTTACTCCTCGATAAACTTGAGAGATACGGCCTACGAGGCAATGTTCAAGATCTAATTAAATCATACTTGACTAACAGAAAACAAATAACTCAAATATCCAAAGTATGTCCATCAACACTTTCCGAAATTACACACACATCTGAGTTGAGAACAGTAAGATACGGTGTCCCCCAAGGAAGTGTGCTAGGACCTCTACTTTTTATTATATATATTAATGACCTGCCCATGATTACTAACAACTACATGACATTATTCGCTGATGATAGCACCATACTATTTACTAATAATCGACTAACAAATATAGAATCTGACATTAATAATACATTTACATCGATAATCAATTGGCTTAGATATAATAACTTACGCATTAACTTTACTAAAACTTATCTTATGGACTTTAAGCAAAGGCAATCGGCTCTACCACCCACTGACGTGCACTATCTAGATAACAAAATAAATTATACTGAATCCACGAGATTCTTAGGCTTACAAATAGATAGCAAGTTAAATTGGAAAATACATACGGACACACTGTGCAGCCGGCTACACCAATATTCCTATGCGTTGTATAAACTGAACAAGATAGCAAACACCTCGGCAGTACTTGCAGCCTACTATGGGCACACTGCAGCGCTATTAAGATTTGGAGTTTTATTTTGGGGTAACTCTACTAATAAGGAAAAAGTTTTCAAAGCACAGAAACGTTGCATTAGATCAATGTTTGGTCTAATGCAGACCGACACATGCAAGGGTGTTTTCAAGCAATGGAAAATTCTAACTCTTCCCTCTTTGTATATATATGAAGTGGCTAATTTTGTTCGGACTAATATGGAACGGTTTAACCCGTACCCAGCTGGTACTCGCCGCGGGGGTACCCTACACCACCATGCATGTAAAACCGCCTTACTTAGGAAGAGTGTGTTTTGCATGGCCCCTATAATTTATAATAAGATTCCTTTGTCAATACGGTCCGAAAGTAATTTGAACGGATTTAAAAGCAAATTAAGCAAACTATTGGAAGAAAAGGCTTATTATATCACTGACGAATTCCTAAATGATAAATTTTAAGTTAGACATACATATTATATAAATTGACAATTACCTTCTTTTTTTGTATTAAATTTTAATAATTTCGTATCTTATATTCTGTTTAATCAAATAAATTTTATTAGTTTGCATGTACACACCTACATTATGTTGTAAGCCTAACCGGCAAACTAGAGATACTTATTATAATATACTTGACATAAGACCAATATTGTACACCTATTTCACAACAATAAATTCTTTTATCTTTTTTTATCTTTTATCTTTTTATAATTATTAATAAGTTATAATTCTGGACAACTCACACAGCATCATCTAGCTCCACACTAAGCATTGCTATAGATGCTAGATGATTGATATGTGTAATGTACAAACATAGACATTTTTTATTGTACATAAAAAATACCTAGAACACCCGAAACAGATATTTGTAGATTTGGGACAAATGTCCCAAGGCAGGAATCGAACCTGCAATCTTCTGCGTCGCAGGCGGACCTTCGCCCGCCGCGCCACACAGATCGTCACAACAACATTTTTAAAATTAAGTGATATGTACATACATATTTAGTCCTAATATTATTGAATCAGAATCAATAACTTTATTTCTTTAGGCTTACAAAATAAGCACTTAGACAAGTCAAATTTTATACTATAAACATAGTTATTAATATCAAATAAGGAATAAGGTGTTATTGATATTCTCTTCACTTCAATTTTTTGTCCACTAGTGGAAGAAGTGAAAAAGAAACCACTAGCACATTCATAATATCACTTAAGTGTCTAATACATTGTTATTTTGCCTATCTAAATCTAAATTTAATGCGATTTAGATACATGTCAATATTTCTATAAAGCTAAACAGAACATTGAATTTCTTACATACTATTGACAGTGCGGAACGGAGCGACATCTGGCCAAGCATTAACATCATTGATGTAATCATCTATGGAGTAAAAGGCCTTCCTGATAAGATTTTGTTTAATGTACTGTTTAAATTTACAAATAGGGAGTTCAGTTGCTTCAGATGGAAGCTTATTATAGAAGCTTATTATAGAAGCGCACGCAATTGCCCATAAATGATTTCCCTACTTTTCGTAATCTATATGCTGGGATGTGTAATTTGTTCTTGTTTCTTGTATTTCTATTGTGAACATCACACTTTTTAAAAAAGCTATCTCTATTTTTGGGCGTATACATTAGATTTTCATAGATGTATTGCGATATTACCGTCAAAATATTTATTTCTTTAAATAATTCCATCAAGGAGTCGCGTGGCTATAATTTATAAATAGCGCGTACATCCCTTTTTTGAAGAACAAAGATAGTCTGGATGTCAGCTGCCTTTCCCCAAAGCAAAATACCATAGGACATAATACTATGAAAGTAACTGAAATAAACTAACCTAGCTGTATCTTCATCGGTAATGTATCTAATTGTACGAACTGCATAGGCTGCTGAACTAAGTCTGCCTGCGAGAGCATCAATTTGCGGTTTCCATTGAAGAGTGGAATCAATATGTAACCCTAAGAAAACAGTAGAGTCTACAAAGTGAACAATCTCATCCTTTAGCATTATCTTAGTTGGAAATTCTTTTACATTTGGTAACATGAATTTAATGCACTTTGTTTTTTAGCATTAAGTAAGAGGTTATTGGCGGTGAACCAATATAGTATGTGTGAAAGCGATTATTTCTGTCAACTTTAAAAATCAGTGAAGTATCATCAGCAAATAAGACTATATCACACAGATCTTTTGGTAAAAAGGGGAGATCATTTACGTATACTAAAAATAAAAAAGGACCTAATATTGATCCTTGCGGGACGCATAATTCAATTTTTGAGCCCCTAGATCTTTCTTTGCCAATAGCTACTTTTTGAACTCTATCAGATAAATATGATTGCATAAGGTCCAGTGCCTTGTTTTGAATTCCATAGTGACTCAATTTTCTAATTAATGTACCATGATCTACACAATCAAAAGCCTTAGAAAGGTCACAGAATATACCAATAGCGTTTTTCGCTTTATCCCAGGCATCCAATATATGCTTTAGTAAAACTGTACCAGCATCGGTTGTTGATCTACCTTTGGTGAAGCCAAATTGATTTTTATGGAGTAGCCTATTAAGGACGAAATGAGAGGATAGTTGTGTGAGAATAATTTTTTCAAAAATTTTACTTATAGCTGGACGTATTGAAATTGGTCTGTAATTGGCCGGATCAGTGTGACTTCCAGATTTAAAAAGAGGAACCAGTTTACTATATTTCATGGGATCAGGAAAAACTCCTGCGTCGATACAACTATTGAAAATATAGGCCAAACAAGGAGCCACTTCCTTTATAATTGAACTTAGTACTTTGGTTGAGATACCCCAGAGATCCTCAGTATTTTTGATGTTAATAGACTTAAACGTTTTGACTATATAATTGGCATTTACATGAGTAAATATAAAGACCTCTTTACATTTTTCAACAGATGATTCTAATAATTCAACCGCCATCGAAGGTGAGGAGTTTAGAGTCCGGGTAACAACTTTAGGAATATCGGAGAAGAAAGTATCGAAAGCATCGGCAATATCCTTTTCATGTATAAGAATTGAGTTATTAATTTTTAACCTTATTTCTCTGCAACGTGGCTTTGATTTACCCGTTTCGTTATTTATTAGTCTCCATGTTGTTTTTATTTTATTAGATTAGTTTATAATTTTTTTCCTCAAGAATAGGCATTTTGCTGTGTTGCAGACTTTCTTAAATGTTTTCGAGTAGTTGGTTACATATAAGAGAAACACAGGATCATGTAACACACACTTTGATATGCCAGTTCCACACATGAAAGTTCAATAGTCCTCTCAATAGTGAGGTTTACAATATCTTTCCGTTTTTTACATTTAAGACTATTTTTAACTATAATTAGAGAGCCACCACGTATAGCCTTTCTTTTATAGGAACTTTCAAAACAATAGTTGTAGGGAAGTAACTGATTCTTTACAATCCAAGGCTCAGGCAACTGCGTTATACTATTTATAACGGGATCAAAAATATTATATGCTAACAATTTAGCAATTATCATTTTGTTCTGTTTGGTTAGGTACATTGTATCCCTAGTCAAAAAAGTTTTACTAATAAACTTATTAGTATCGAAAAATAATACATCATTATGACGACATGTCATGTTGTACATCAGCATGTTATTGTTAAATACATTTTCATTTTGCTTTGATGTCAATGAATTTGAGTAAGGGAAGGAGCAAATAATCAGTTTCCCTAGTCCATTCTGTACCTTTTCAAGAAGTATTTCAACTAGCCTAATCAACTGTGACCGTTTTACACAACTTTCACCAAGCTGAAGAGTGGTGCTTTTATTCAGAGAGTTATTTCGCTGAATACAGTCCGTAATTACATTAATATTAGCATCTGGATAGCAATTTTTTACAACATTTTGTACTAGTAAGTCACTAAGTATCAGACCCATCCCGGCACCTAACTTATCTGAGTATATCACAGTCTCCGGTGTATGTTGAATATGGTCTAGATCTAAATCCTTAACCGGAGACGGCGCAGCTTGAACTGAAGGCCCACCCATTGGTGCAATAAGTGGATGGGGGGATAAGTAGCTAATTTAAACATTAGTTTCTGTAGTAAAGGTTTTATCTGGCAGAAATAAATAAAATATTTGTAAACGTTTACAAGGATATTAACATAACATAATTGCAACAGAATCAAGTATGCTTCCATTTAAAAGTTGACACGGAAAATAATATCCATCTGTTCGAACATAAGTAAAATAATACGGCACGATTCCACAGATGTGCCAGTATCTCTTATTTATTCACATTCATACAGCACCGCGTGCCACAAAATGACTCTGAATATACTGAATTAATATTTTTCAGAATAAAGGATGACTCCCGCTAGACCGTGTCGGGTCCGAGCCGAGTGTCGGCCTTAGCACGGTCACCGAGTCGGTCCCGTGCCTGTAATTTGGTGAATCAACTTTTTTACCGACCCTTTTACCCCTCCCTTAGATTCTCTGCTAGCATGGTAGTTTCATAGTTTTTATAGTTTATAGCAATTTTTTTTTTGTAACTCAGGGGACATTATCAACTTTTAAAGAACTCGTTTTGTGACTTGTCATGGAAAAAACGATAAAATCTGTATTTTAGTTTAAAATATGATTGTTTTAATGTTAACGCAAACTTAGATTCTCTGCCAACATGGTAGTTTCATTGTTTTTATAGTTTATAGCAAAATTTTTGATTTTCCTATGGTGACTCAGGGGGCATAGGCAATCTCCATACAACGGTGGAGAAGCCTCGGAATACAACGATAAGATCTGTATTTCGGTTTAAAATATGATTGTTTTGATGTTAACGTAAACTTAGATTATCTGCTAACATGCTAGTTTCATATTTTTTGTAGTTTATACTCATGTCACTCGGTTGCCGATCGGTATAGCGTGAGTGTGTCGAAGTTACGTAATATTAGATGACTGTGCTACGGCCGACACTCGGCTCGGACCCGACACGGTCTAGCGTGAGTCATCCTTAAAACGGCGACATATAGATGGCACGTTCCAGATTATTTATTGCAATAGGTGTAACATGAATTTGTTAAGTAATTTGCGAATACGTTTGCACAAAAAATACTATGAAACTAGGAAAAATTTAGTTCTGAGAGTCATTCCTAGGATGACTCGCGGTCTGAAGCAGTTAATCATTTTTTACGATTCATAAACAAGTGTGTCATGCCAATATCTAGTACATGAATAAGTAGGTCCTTACCTACATAATACGAATACATTTGCATTTCCTACAAGTTTTGTGAATATGGATGTATGGATGTTTGTTCCACGCAAAAACTACTGAACTGATTGAGCTGAAATTTGTTATAGATATACATAGTTTGGGACCTGGAATAATATATAGGATAATTTTTATTCCGATAAAACGCGGACGAAGGCGCCTATCATTTTGGCCTTTTCGGGATCCACTTTTGGATGTAAGCCTCTTCCCTTCTTTTCCACTCCCCTCGAATCCAGTCCAGGCCTCGGTGTCGTCTGATATGTCGTCTACCCGACGGTTCGGTGAAAAATTCTTTCACCGTTGGGAAGCTACACTATCCCCGGGTGACATAAGCAATATAATATTTTAAAATTGGAAATTTGAGATTTTTGTAACATATCCCTGCGAAGTCTGAGTGCGCCGCTAGTATGTCAATATTTTTACAGCAGTCGGTCAAATCCCAGGGATAACTTTTCACACCCCTACCCCGTGTCACGTGGCCACTGCTCGGACCAGGAATTAACGAGACACTGGGAACTCGGGATCAATTTCTTGTTTGTGCAGTAAAGGTTTGTAAAGAAAGGGGTTTAGCAATAATCACCACGTCAGCAACGACGGGTTGGTGATCGCAGTGCTGCAGCGAGTTGTGATGGTTTCCATTGTCACCTGGAGGTCCGTTTCTGAATGGCCGTACTTCTCACCATGAGCTTCGCCCACCCAGATACTGGCAGGCTACTTCCCTCTGCCAGGGCAACAATTATTGAATGGCGGTGTTTGCTCGCCATGTCGTAAGGTCGTCTTCGGGAATTATGTGTTTTCAGGAGAGTACCCGTACCACCAAATACTCCAACACTCCTTGTTGACCTTACCGCCTCGGGTCCGAGACTGCTTATTCAGGTTTCCCCTTATTCGCAACTGTCCTACGTACTATAGAACGTTTCACTATCCGCTACCTGTGACCCGACTGGTAGCCGAGGCTCGCCATAACAGCCTAATACCTATAATAAAACATTTAATGTAATACGATCATATGCTACTGGTTAACCACAAACAAATTTAAATAAGACAAGGCAACAGGAATGTCCTTGTCTTTATAATTATTTATGAATAGCTACGAACTTTAACTGCTGCAGTACCTATAAAATATTAAATAAATTACTGACAATATTCTTAGCATGGCTATAAAATCCATGCAAGGTGACTGCATATAGGAATCTACTACACCTATTGACATTATAATTAGAATATATTAATTGCTGGTTATTTACTAAAAGCAATAGCTACATTACCTTACATATGAAGTAAAATTGTTTGAGTTACAAACCTCTGTATAAGGATTCGTTGGTGGCATGAGTCTATTTGGCGATAGTAACGAGACATTATCGTGACGTCTCCTTTTTCCATACAATTTGATACAGCGTCTCTATCGTGCGGAAGTGGAACTACGCAAATCCCATATAAAAACGAGATATCACTATCACGTCTCGTTACTAACGTCAAATGGACTGACCCCTCAGCAGAATATTACCATCTTCTGAAAAAGCCGCTCAGTACGTCAGAGATGTAGGAAATGGTACGATAAGCTACCATTTCCTAAAAGAAAGTACAGCTCTGTGATAGATTCTGTGATATATTATGGCTCAGGACCACTATTTGTGGCGTCGTTTGGGGAGGCATATGTTCAGCAGTCGACGTATACGAGAACAGCTCTATGATTTTTTGTGTTTTTTTTTATGGACAATAGACCTTCGTTTGGCCATAATCTAACCTGATGGAAAGTGACGATGTGGCCGACGGTGTATCACGAAGATACCTATACACTCTTGTATTGAAGCTAGGTCTCTTCATCATTGTAATTGGCAGGAAAAACAGAAACAGACAACGAGTTCCAATCCTTAGCAGTCCAAATTATGAATTATGACAGCTGTCACAAGAGTTGTGTCTTTTAAACCCTTTTTGAGCTATAATTTTCTACATCTCTGACTTTACCGCTTTGTCAGTAGATGGTATGCTGATCAAGCTGACATACAGAGAACTTATAGTAAGTAATTGGGTCTCGTTGGCATCCTTTGAGCACCGAAGACGGAGACTCGGACTACGATGTTGTTTGATGAAAGTCAACTAGATCAAGAAACAGACAGCGAGATATAAATGTCAAAAAATCGAGTGTTGATTGGAGGTACACTAATCGATACTGGATCTAACAATCTCGATTTTGTAATTAATTTACTTTTAGGCTGTAGCCTAGGGCAAAAAAAGTAAGGGTAAGTCGATGCGATGGTAACAGACATTCATGCTCAGGGTTCAGTGACTCAGTAAAGTACAGCCAAACTGGTGGTTTAATGCGCAATCAGAATAATTGTGGGACGTAACTTATTGTGCTTTTGATTCTGATGGAAACGTTAACCAACAAATTTTTGGTTGCACGATGTTGCATCAAAAGTAGAATACAATACTTTAACAAAAAATTACTTATCAACACTTCCTACTAAAATTATTCATCATCATCATATCATACACGTCCACTGCTGGAAAAAGGCCTCCAACATACGTAGCCATAAATAGCGGTCCTGAGCCGCCTCCATCCATAGACTCCCTCAGACTGCTACGATATCGTCGGTTCATCGAGTGGATGGTCTCTCATGTAGGGAGGGATTTGCCATAATCACCACGCTTGGCAGGCGGATTTCCAAAAATTATTATTGTTTCAAAAACCTGCCCGCGGCTTTGCACGCGTTTTTCATGTACCCTATGTCCGATCCCGGAATACCATCTACCTTCCTGTCTTTCATTAAGATCCGTTTAGGGGTGCAAAGGTAACAGACAGGCAGATAGACAGAGTAACTTTCAAATTTATAATATTAGTAGGATAGGATTTAGTATCAGCATTGCACACGTGCGAAGCCAAGGCGGGTCGCTAGTATATTTTATAAACAATAGAACCTGCAACCCTAACTTTCTCCCTCAATTAAATATTTCTTGCAAGAGATTGGTTCCTAAGAGAGCGTGTTTCCTTTGATAAAAAAAAAATGATGAACAATATCAGCTGTCTTTTGAATCAGATCATACAAATTTGTCCTAAGGCGAAAATCGAACCCGCAACCTCGTGCGTTACAGGCGGACCTTCCCCCGCCGCGCCACGTCTCGGTCAATAAACAACTGCCATTCATTGCATATAATTATGTATACAGTATCAAAGAATTTGTAGGTACGGCCGTATACGTACAATTGTGGTACAGTATAGAATATTCTCTCCAGCGTACTTGTATTAATAGAGCTCAGTGTCAGCGTATGAACAACCGGCTGTGATAAGAACAACTATATTTATAGGAGAGGAACAAAGCCCCGCTCAGAGACATGCGTTAAATGAGTAATAAATAAACGATGTTATGTTTGGTTTATACAAATGACAAATTTATCGTGTGTTTTTCCTTCACAGGCGCAGTAATGGAAGAACAGATGCCTGTTGGTGATACACAGCTATAAATACGAATATATCTTACGTAAAGTTTGTAAGTTTGTTAATTTTGATATAGCAGTAGTATGAGTTAACCTCAGTCATACGCAGTGGGGTAACAAGTATTTATAAATTAAAAAAAAAATACCTTATCCCCAATTTTCGCAAACTGCCCTTGCTGCATTTTTTACACCTTTAAAATGCAGGTAAGAAAGCTACCGGAATTTAGGCGAGTCAAGAATCAAAAATCAAAAGAGTACATACCTCGTTCATCAAAATTGCTGATTTTCAAATACAGGGTGTCCTCCGAATTACCTGCAATCCTCAAAATGGTTGAAACTATATTCCAATTAAAAAACTACTAGATATTTTTTGTATACAAAGAGGTTAAAAACCCAAGGAATATTGATGGAAATTTTAACGACATTGGTATCATCGAAGCAAAGCACTTTTTGGTTTGAACGCTTTCATTCATCATTTAGTTGACCTTCGTTCGTTTTGGAATTCTTTAAACATTTTTTGCTACACATGCGATAATATGCGTTGTTGAAGTTTGTGTTTTAGTTTTTATTGATAAACATGCTGTTACCTTGTTGTTTTCTGTTATTTTTATCAGTTTTTGTTACCTTTTTATTCATAAATGTCTTTGCTGACATAAAATATCTTGAATTCTAAATGGGAGTAAAAGATCAAAAATGATCGACGAATATGTTTGACAAGAGACTAGAAGCCTCTTCTCTGTGAATGACAAATATTTGCAGCCATTTCAGTTATCTTTTTCTTTGAGCTTGCCGCATCCAGCACCTTTTGCAGGTTGCAGGAGCCAGGCCAAACCCATGCAAGGTCGCGCGCATAAGCCAGTGAAGCAATAAACTTGTTGATTTCTAGACTGATTACTTATAACCATCATACACCACACATAATTGGAAGTTAGTTCAGTCGGCTATAGGATATTTTATAAAAGCTGGCGCGATTGTCTTATTCTATTTTCATACGGTTAACCGTGTCGCGCGTCGACGATTCGATTACCTATCGCTCAAGCAACTATAGGCCCCAATAAGCAATTAGCTTAAAAAATGGGTTTAGGACATAACATAGAAAAAAAAAATAGGGTTTGCTTATCTGTTAATAAAGTTAATTAGTGTTCTAGGTAATTATACATATTATGTTTTGAAATATTTTTTGTTGCAGGTATTTTAGTAATAAGTTTGTTTAACTTTGTATTGTATTTCATTTTATCTCTAAAATGAAGGTGCTACCTACACTTTAATTTTAAGCATAACGTATAAAAGTAAAAAAAACCATTTGTGATATTAGTATTCAATAGTCATAGGTTCCATGTAAATACCTATAGATACCTTTATTTATTTTAGTTTCTTTTATTTATTAACTTGAGTATAAAATCATTGATTTTGCCCGTGCTATCCCACTTTAAGAAAAGGGAGGCTTTTGCAAAGTGTCCTTTTTACACACCGCACGGTCCAGTGCTATTGTACATAAATCCTTGCTAAGCGAGTCCAATAAAAATTAGATAAAGAACGTTTTTCATTTCTGCTCCCAAATGTCAAAATGCCAAGAGCTTATCCTAAAAGAATCAGAATCAATAACTTTATTTCTTTAGGCTTACAAAATAAGCACTTAGACAAGTCAAATTGTATACTATAAACATAGTTATTATTATCAAATAAGAAATAAGGTGTTATTGATATTCTCTTCACTTCAATTTTTTGTCCACTAATGGAAGAAGTGAAAAAGAAACCACTAGCACATTATAATATCACTTATGTGTCTAATACATGTTTATTTTGCCTATCTAAATATAAATTTAATGCAATTTAAATACATGTCAATATTTCTTTAAAGCTAAACAGAACATTGAATTTCTTACATACTACTGACAGTGCGGAACGGAGCGACATCTGGCCAAGCATTAACATCATTGATGTAATCATCTATGGAGTAAAAGGCCTTCCTGATAAGATTTTTTTTAATGTACTGTTTAAATTTACGAATAGCGAGTTCAGTTGCTTCAGATGGAAGCTTATTAAAGAAGCGCACGCAATTGCCCATAAATGATTTCGCTACCTTTCGTAATCTATATGCTGGGATGTGTAATTTGTTCTTGGTAGGATAAGATTTTCATAGATGTACTGCGATATTACTGTCAAAATATTTATTTCTTTAAATAATTCCCTCAGAGTCGCGTGGCTTTAATTTGTAAATTGCGCGTACCGCTCTTTTCTGGAGAACAAAGATAGTCTGAATGTCAGCTGCCTGTCCCCAAAGCAAAATACCATAAGACAATACTATGAAAGTAACTGAAATAAACTAACCTAGCTGTATCTTCATCGGTAATATATCTAATTGTTCGAACTGCATGGGCTGCTGAACTAAGTCTGCCTGCGAGAGCATCAATTTGCGGTTTCCATTGAAGAGTGGAATAAATATGTAACCCTAAGAAAAAGTAGAGTCTACAAAGTCAACAATCTCATTCTTTAGCATTATCTTCGTTGGAAATTCTCTTACATTAGGTAACATGAATTTAATGCATTTGGTTTTTTTAGCATTGAGTAAGAGGTTATTGACGGTGAACCAATCTAGTACGTGTGAAAGCGACTCATTTACATCGTCATAATTACATTTATTTCTGTCATTTTTAAAAATCAGTGAAGTATCATCAGCAAATAAGACTATATCACACAGATCTTTTGCTAAAAAGGGGAGATCATTTACGTATACTAAAAATAAGAAAGGTATAGTATATTGATCCTTGCGGGACGCCTAATTTAATTTTTGAGCCCCTAGATCTTTCTTTACCAATATCTAATTTTTGAACTCTATCAGATAAATATGATTGCATAAGGTCCAGTGCCTTGTTTTGAATTCCATAGTGTTTCAAAAGAGATATTCCTACCTAAAATGAAAATTAAATCAAATCAATTACTTACTTTTTTACTAACAAACGAGTCGGTGTGTAAAGCATGCCTTGTAACAGAAATAAGTGACCCCGGCTAGACTAATAAACATGTAAGTAGAGGGCAAACAATAGGAGTCAAGACATAGAGTACCTAAGTGGCGGCTTACGCCGCCGATTCACAAAAACATTATTCAGTATGAATCGGAATAAATAACGAGACCAAACTACTGAGTTTCATTCGTGTTAAGGTTTTTCCTTAAGGTTTTCGCACATGTAGTCTGCATCGAGCAGAGCATATGCGAGTGCTCTGCGGCTCCGGCAGACTCGATGCAGAGATGCAGAGAGAAAAGATGGCTCCGTTTCTAACCGTGTTGACCGCACGCTGTCATCCCGGGGCGTAAGCTAGCAGCAAGCTCGCTGTCCACTCACGCTGAACTTGCTTCATGTGAGCAGTTCACGCTGGCCATTCGCTCGAAACAAGGCGTCAACCAGCGAGTGAACGAGCTGTTTGATTGTTGTGCTGTTGGTAGGTGGTCCTTAACGTTACATATTACGTAAAAAGTGTATGATAAAGTTTTTGCTATATCTGACAGTTCTAGTACTCCAACTTCAGTTGGTCCGTTAAAAGTTTTTGATCAGTATAAAAAGCGACCGATTTTTCATAAAATACCCATTTTTTGGTAGTTAACTGCACGATTTTTTTTAATCTGAGTATTAATATCAAATTTTCTAAAAAAATATGATGAAAATCCACCCTTTATATATTTCTGATGCAAAATCGTAAAGCAGTAGATGCAACCTATCGGCTTATGTTAAATAACGACACGACGCCTTGTACGCTCCGTTTCTGATGCAGTGGTAAAACGGAAGTTGAGACAAACAAAACACCATCCATTAAAACTAATTCATTATTTTCGCCTCTGAGTGATGCAGCTGTAAAATTATTTACGTTATTTTTAGATATAATTTAGTTTTATGTAGTTATTTGTTAAAATACGGGACTAACTTAGTCGTACCAATGACTCAAAGTACCTTAATTAATGAAGAAAAACAATGACGATGTTATAAACTCAAAGACGGAATATAATTACGTCATACTCCGTCTATAAGTAGAATAAGTACGTTTTCGTTCGCTTTTCGAGTTGAATTAGGTACCTAATGACGGTGGTACGAAAGTGTACGAAGTGAGACGAATTTATCTATAGCTATAAAAGTACCTACGAGGAATAATGCTCGTGCGTATTTTTTTTCAATAAGTATTAACATATTATTTCTATTACTTTTATGTTCCGGACCAAAATTTACTTCCGGCAGCCTTGTTTTCATTTTGTTTTCATGCGATAACTTTTTTTGTGTGGAGTAGTAAACAATAACTAGGCACCTATGTACCAGTCATGTTTCAATTAAGATAAGGTAGTTATCACATAACGGAGTATTGTTATGATTAGGTATTTGTAGATTTTTTTAGCTACCTACAGGATGCTTTTTCCAGACGATCTGTAGGTAATTTAGGTAAATTTTAAATTTAATGCAAAATAGTATTGAAACTATATACAGACAGTAAACAGACGTAGATATCCCTATTTTTAACTCGACTACCTACAAGAGGGGTTATTTTTGATGTTTTCAACGTTATGGCATTCATAGAATGATTTTTTAACATCTGCCTGTATAAACAACTGTTAATCGTAAAGAGCAAGAAAGTTAGTATTAAATTGATTTTATGACCGCTAATAAGTACTTCACCCAATGCTTCGAAATTGGCTTATGAGTATATAATGATCCCTCATCTGTATATAGAGTCTTTTTATTCCGTCCTGCAAGTGTAAGCAATGGGTCTTATCTGGGTACTAAGTTTCTGTGCATTGGTTGGCATGGCGGTTGCCACGCCATTGGACATGATGGATGGTCTGGCGCAATACCCCGGAATGAAGTCAAGGTTGGCCTCTGGGAACCCATATTACAATCAGCAGTACTACAAGGGACCGGAGGCATATGGGCCATCGACAATGAATATGGGGACACAAGTTCCTTACAATAACTTGTCATCTGATGAACAGGCGTTGTTAAACCAGGCCTTGCTTGCTTATTTTGTCAATTTGCAAAATGCACGCGCGGAAGCAACGGAAACTTATGTATTGAGAAGCAATCAGCATCCCAGGGAAAAGCTTAATAAGAAACTACCGATTAACCGCCGACAAGACGAATAATAATTTACATGGGAGTTAGTAAATAATTCGGATAAAAGTGCCGATAAGGTGAGTAAGATCAAACCTTCTACTTTTATTATAGAGCTTTCTCCTAGAAAAGACATTTCGCCTACATGAACTCTATTCATCTTGTTTTACATATGACAGTCACTCTGATCCGGCCAATTATCTGATATCTATATACATCATTTCACTATTGACATATATTATATCTAAAACAAAGTCGTCCTCCACGTCTGTCTGTCTGTTTGTTCGACAAATTCAAATAAACTTCTGAACGGATTTTCATACAATTATAAAAAACTACCCATTTTTTATGGATGCTTTCGTTTAAAATACATATTATAAAACAAAGTCCTCTCCCACGTCTGTCTGTCTGTTCGACAAACTCAAAAACTACTAAAAACGGATTTTCATGCAGTTTTATCTATCTGTTAGTTATGTTATATCTATCTAAATCACTATTTATGAGGAAGGTTTAAGTTAATAATTTTTAAGGTTTTGTGTAAATTTTTTGAAATATAACTATAATTGTTGGAAATGTCGGTAAAAGTCAAGCAAGATAAAATAAAACAATGCATGGTGGCATATTCCTCTTATATAGATCTACAAAAAAGTTCGCGATCTATCTAATCTTTCTTCTGTCTTTAGTCTAAACATAGTCCACGTGGGCGTAGCAGCGAGCGGCTCAGCTAGTTATGAATAAGACAATTGTGCAAAAATTCGAAAACACCTGGCATTATCTTGTCATTTCCCGTTAAAAAAACCCTCGAAAGACTTTTGGGTTTTTATTTAGGTTTAAAGAAAAACACATGGATCACTTATAATGAGATACACGAGAAATTTATCTATGTTATACAATATCTAAACTAACCTCTAGACCTAAAATTGAATTAAAACTAAATAGTTATCTTTGACTAAATATTGTTTAATTGAATTATGTGATAATATTATTTATATATTAAACATTATAACAAGTATTTAATTAATTATGAAATAGTGAACAGGTAAGCATTTTTAATCGTGTATTGTTTAATTGAATAATACAAAGTAAAACAAAGTAAATAAAACAAAGTATCTACATGTAATTTAAGTTGCTAAAGGCGTTCAAAGTTACACATTTTTTTACATATATTGTTTGGCAAATTGTTGAATAATTTAGCTCCTTCTGATAATATTGTTTTTTAACCATAATAAGTACGTGTTTTAGGTAATTGTAATTTAATTTTATTTTGAAATTATATTTTTTTTTTGTCGTAGGTACTTACTAATGCAAAACAATCTTATGTGTTTTTATGCTGAATTTTGCGATTGCGATACTGCGACAATACCATTGTCATGGAGAAACGATTGGTTTAACATAATTGTTTAACCAAATAGCATTCGCGATTGTTTATTTAATAAATAATTCATCATCATCATCATATCAGCCCATACACGTCCACTGCTGGACATAGGCCTCCCCTCTATACCCTCTTTATTAATTACTATCATGTAAATATGGTATATGGGTACTACTATAAATAAAATTCTAGCTGCTGCCCGTGGCTTCGCACGCGCTTTTCATGTACCTTATGTTCGTCCACGGGATACCATCTACCTCCCTGCTAAATGTCATTAAGATCCGTTTAGCCGTTTAAGCGTGAAAAGGTATCAGACAGACAGACGGAGTTACTTTCAAATTTATAATATTAAGTAGGATAACTTGAATAGTTTACTAAATATTTTAAAATACATAGGTTTCCTGTTTTCACTAAAAAATATTTTTGCTTTCAGGGGCCGTTATTGGTTTCCAGGAATAAACTAGGAATTTACACAGCAGAAAATCATTTTGAACTAACTTACATAAATAATGATATTATATGTACATATTATTTATGTAGTATATATATAGGAAGTAAAAACCTACAGGTAAAGTACTGGTACCTGTTAGTTTATAGTTTCATAGGTAGTATTCTCGAAAAACTCAAATAATTTATAATTTTATATAATTACATAAATATAGCATTAACATCGATGTATAATTATGTGGGTACCTATAGAGTTCTATTTATTTGTCCTACTTGAAACTATTTCATTATTAACTAACACGATAGTATAGAACACCTTTTGTGATAATTACGTGTCTTACGGTAATTATAATAAAATTATCATCATCATCATCATCATCAGCCCATACACGTCCACTGCTGGACATAGGCCTCCCCCGTACGACGCCACAAATAGCGGTCCTGAGCCGCCTCCATCCATCGACTCCCTTCGACCGCTAAGATGTCGTCGGTCCATCGAGTGGATGATCTCCCATGTAGGGGGGGATTTGCCATAATCACCACGCTTGGCGGGCGGATAAAATAAAAATATATAAAGTAATAAATAATATTTAGGTAACAGTAAAAATATAGGTAAATATCAGGTGATTGGTGCAAATTGCAAATTTTTATGAATAAAATGTGAAAGGAAATTACTGTCGTTTTTTTATTTCAGTATAAAAAATAATCCTCATATCTGATTACTTTGAAACCATTAAAATGCTATATTAGGGAGCGCACCGTACTATGTGACCAATTTTACGCCCCTTCTGTGACCACCCGTAGTATATACCCAAGATCCACCCCTTGTAGTTTTTACGTAGTAATTCATAAATAAGGTATTAATTAATTTTTTGCTGATAAAAATAAAATTTAAATATATTATAATGAAAATATAAAAATATTTGGATCAACTCTTTGGTCTTTTTGTGAAAAGCGCTAAAGGTTGCGCGCCATAGTTTGAATATAGCTCAAAAGAGTGCAAGATTTCCCTAGAGTATATTGACAACGTAGCGTGGTATTTTTAAAACCCCCTCACCTCCTTAACGGGTACGTTCCCTTATACGTAAATATTTAGGTAGGTTATTGTTTTTACCTTGTGTATTATGTTTGGTGATCTTTTAAATTTATTATATACGGCTATTGGTAATTCACTGACATTGCGTGAACTGCAGCTTCTGCCGATCATCACGAACACGTCACAAACTATTTAGAGAACACGTTTGTGAAGACGCCAGATCTTAATTACTAAAATTAGTATTGGTAGTACGCATATTCAAAATCTTTCTTTAGAGCGTCTTTATTTGAAACTAAACAATAAAGCGTGTTTAAAAAAAAAACGGTAAGCCGACTTCAAATTCCCTTACTTTTTTACACTTATTTTAAGTTTTGCGGGATAAATACTAATGGGAATATAATTTTTATGGGAGGAATAATTTTCTATAGAAAGTGAAAGAATTTTCAAAATCGGTCCATAATAGGCGGAGATATCGCGTAACATAAATAAAAAAAACATACAGACGCATTGAGAACCACCTCCTTTTGAAGTCGGTTAAAAACGGCTCGTCCCTGAAATAAAAGTGGGTGTGGGGTGGGATTTCGGATTTCCTGACTTTTTCTCAAGAATCGGGAATATACATATTATGTATTTTCAATTTGTCAGTGAATTACCCATGAATTACCAATAACCTTAAATGTAGGTCGTTGATTACAAATTGTTCTTTCACTATTTTCTGGGAGAGAAAATAGTGAAAGAAACTACAATTTTTATAGAAAATTGTGAAAGAAGAAGAATAAGGTTGAAGGAGGTCTTAGAGCACACAGGTGACAGCCGACACTGCCATGTATTCTTTCCACTACGTAAATGTCAATTTGTTAGCATTCAAAAATAAATTTTATATTTGCTTATGATACTTATACATGTGAGGTTTTAAAATTGTTTTATTATTTAGGTTGCTGAACTGACTGAGGTTTTAATGATTGTGTAAATTTTAAGCAGGTATAGATAATTAATAAAAATGTAATTAAGGTATCTCTTACAAAAGAAATGTAAGATACGGTAGGTTACCTACCTATTATTTTAAATAGTTAACTGAAATGACTGTGCACCAAAGCTTATTTTTAACGACCATACTTTAACCGAAGGTTATTAAAATAACTTTAAAAAAAATTATCAATAAAAAATTATCAACAAAAAAATTATTTTCAAATTTGTTATTATAGTTTTTCCGCTCTTATTTGCTGTTCGACTCACAATATCGCTTTACCTATAAACAAATTATGATAATTGATTTTGTTTATGAAGATGTGATCGACTTTTTTTGCGCAACATTAGGTATTATTTTACAGACCTTACTCAGGCAATAACTTTATTTTTGGAATCAGAATATAGAATACAATAAAATATTGTTATTTTTGTTGTTTTAATATGTACATACATATATGTACTTGCATACGCCCGCGGCACGCGTTTTTCCGTGATAAAAAAAACAGATTGCGTTACTGTGGTTACCAATAAGTTTTATGCTATTTTAAATACTGCTTTATATTCATCTAGAATGATCATCGTAACAAAGTATGTTGCCTCGATAAAAATCGAAACTTTCGTAAGTCCCCATAATTTTCGAATTTTCGAGTTGAGTACTTGATTCTGTCATTCAGTCTTCATTCACTCAACTGTCAAGAATTAGGGAACTTCATATTCGTGCATGTACCGAACAGTAAATAAGAGAGTTGACGGGGTATAGTAAATAATCGTTTAGTAGGTAAGTAAATGCCTATAAAACTGAACACTTTCAAATCTCAGTTTATTCTATTGTTGATATTGTTGTTGATAATGGGTTCGTTATTAATTTCTGCGTTATACGCACTACTATAGTCATGCTGGTAAGTGAGGTAAAACTCGACAACATACATACATATGTGTATGTATAGAACGAATAACTACCTAGGTTACGTAGCCTATAAAAAAGTCTAAGTGCCTGCATAAAGAGCACAGGAATTTTTTACTAGGTAATTTAACGTCCTTAACCTAGTTGTACATACGTAGTAGTTTGTTAAAATACGGGACTGACTTAGTTATACCAATGTCTCAAAGTCCCTTAATAAATGAAGAATAAAAAAATGGCTTTGACCTGCCCACGTTCCTGAATTTAATTTATAATTTGATTGTTTTGTAAAAACTAAAAACCGACATGGCATCTTTTTATTTAACACTGTTTTGAAGTTTTTCACTATAAATACCTACGATTCTATCGTGAATAAAAATATATCCTTTTTTTTATTATAAATTATGTAATAGGATAAGAGTCATATTTTAGAAATTAACGACATCAAGTGTATACTAAGAAGAAAATGAGAAAATTAAGAAAGGTGGAAATAAATGAATTGAATTGAATATGAGACCACCTAGTAATCCTACCTACAAAAGCGAAAGAATGTTCAAAATCAGTCGATAATTGACGGAGAAATCGATGAATATACTTAAAAACATACATACAGCCGAGTATAGTACCTCCATTTACGAAGTAGGTTAAACATATAAATTCCTGCAAAAAATAAAAATAATGTATTAATATTTCTCTGCCTTTGTGTGCTTTGTTTGTTATAAATGACTTTGCTCCAAAGGTAATTTAAAACGACCATCTATACACAGAATACCAATTTATTATTATAACTTTCAACATTTTATAGCCTTATTTTCAAATAACAAATTAGTAAGTAATGATTTTGTAAATACATGTATGCCTATAAAACTGAAGTGTTTCAAATCTTAGTTCATTGTATTGTTTATACTCACATGCGACAATGGGTTCGTTATTATTTTCCGCGTTATATTATACACTAGTCATGCTGGTAAGTGAGGTAAAACTCGACAACACTTATTACAACCTTGCAGAAGCACCAAAACTCTTTCAAAAGTTTATGCAGGACTATTTCAAAGTGTACAACAACCCCCAAGATATGGCAGTACACTATGTAAACTTTGTCCATAACTTGAAGGAAATGAATCAATTGAATGCTAAATATCCTTATACATCATTTGAGATTGACAGTTTTGCAGATGAAACAGCTGAAGAAATTATAGCACATCATAAAGCATCTGTACCGCACCATGGCGACAGTAACCTTATCCATAAAAGTAAGACCTTTATAGAATTAATGATTACCTACTACCAAAAGTGCTGTAGTACTTGCATATATGTAGAGTTCATGAATTGTATAACCAATTTCTATGACATCACCAAGCTATACGTAACTGTTCGTATTGCTTGCTTTATAGCACCGTATATTACTATATATTATAGCTATGTCTGTGATTGGCTTAAGTAGCTCATTTTATGTTCGATAAGACGCGTTAATTTATAGCCCGGCTACACATTTGTGTAAACAGGCATGCATAAACACAGTTTGCGCAAGCAAGATGGAGCGTGTGGCCGGGCTCATCTTGCTTGCGCAAACTGGTTTGTACAATCATGCAAGCACAAATATTTGAGCGTGTAGCCGGGCTACAAATTAAAGCGTCTTATCGAACATAAAATGAGCTACTTAAGCCAATCACAGACGTAGCTATAATATATAGTAATATACGGTGCTATAAAGCAAGCAATACAAGCAGTTACGTATAGCTTGGTGACGTCATAGAAATATAAATTATAGCTGCGTTTGCGGTCACTCAATTTGTATAGGAAATATATTGCGCTATGCCTTGCTATGATTCATATAGTATATATTATACGTAGTGTACGTAAATACGTAATTGCTTGTTTTGCTTGCTTTATAGCACGGTATAATTACCTACTATATATGATAGCTACGTCATAGATGGGCTTAAGAAGCTCATTTGATGTTTGATAAGACGCGTTAATTTAATTAAAATATCATTTTATCCTACTCATATTATAAATGTCAAAGTTTATATGGAGGGCTGTATGGATGTATGGATATTTGTTACTCTTTCACGCAAAAACTACTGTACCGATTAGGCTGAAATTTGGTATGGGTATAGTTTGGGCCCTGGAATAACATATAGGCTATTTTTTATCCCGATAAAACGCGGGCGAAGGCGCGGGCAGCAGCTAGTTTAATATAAATTTTGTATATTGAAAATACGATTCTACCTAGGTGTACTAATTGTATGTTTATTATTGCAGCTAACTTTTACCTCTCCTACCACGACGCGTATGCATATAATGGATATATGTGATCAAAAATGAAATTAACTACATTCCATCAATATAAAAAAAACTGATCTTAAATTGAATATATGTTTATTTTGAAATAAATAATAAAACTGTGGAGTTGAGACGTTTTTGCAGCTGTACAGATTCACTTTAAAAAAAAAATTGTGCAATTGTTTTTCTTGTACTCTAGGTTACCTACTAGGTTATTTGTGAAATATATGTTTATGTCTGTTTTTGTACTGCAGCAGCAAATAAGTGAGTGTCTATGTCTAAACTTATCAATAGACCAATAGCTATGTGAAACAATGTTTTTACCTTTAATTATTCTATCATCTATGCTTTAAGTATCTATACATTACAATTTGAGGTACACGTAGTATTATTTATTTATTTATCCGCCATAATTTATGGATTATGGATTGAATTATGGAACATAAGTTGAATTCAATCTTGCAGAAAGCTGCAAGATTGAATTCAACTTATGTTCCATATTTCGATCAAGATTCCATAAATTCATACATTTTCTATACGAATTTTATAAAGAGGAAAGATTTGATTGTTATTGTTTGTTTGCATTGACTTAATGCATAGGCTCCGAAACTACGGAATCGATTTGAAAAATTCTTTCATTGTTGGGAAGCTACACTATCCTCGGGTGACATAAGCAATATTATTTTTATAAAAAATTAGGGATCTTGAAATTTTTGTTAAATACCCGTGCGAAGCCGGTGTGCGCTGCTAGTCTTTGATAAAACTCTGTTCACGCAAATATATTATTCCTCGAATTCGAATGTGATGTCCATTGAGCTATATTTATAACACGATGGTGATAATATGCCACAGAATAACTATACATGGTGTCATCCAAATAATTGTAATGCCCTAAACAGAAACTAGATCAAAAATAATCGAAACATGTTTCATAAAAACATTGATAGAACATAAAATTGAGAAAAAACAACTATGCCAAAAATCAAGTTGATTGGTTGCTAAGTTAGGGCGTGAAGGAAGGACAAGCAAACAAACACAATGTCGCATTTATAAGATTAGTTAGGATTTGGTTGTGGTTAAGCTCTACAGAAATGTATTTTAGAAAACAATGGTCGTATGTTTGCTAAAATGTTAAAGGAATGGCTCATAAAACATAATTTTTATACAAAACACTTTTACGAATATATATCACCTACATACTATGTATACATATGTTATTAAACCATGTCTTTTGAAAAATGTATTGATTACATAGACATGATAAGTAGTAGCAACGATCGTTTGATAGAATAATTTATTTAATGAAACGTCTCTATGCCCTTATTTTTTATTTGTCGGTGGAACAAATCTGTTTCAAAATATCAGGTCTTTTACGTGACTAAATGATTTATGGCTTTAAAAACTGCAACAGTCAACTGTGTTTTGTTACTTGTCCATATTTTATCATATTAATTAGAGAAAAAACTATTTCAACGGGTCGGCATTTTTCGCGCACCGAAGACTAAAAACGCCGAGCGGAGCGAGACCCGTTTTTTTTTCAGCCCTCGATGGATTTTTTGGCTTTGAAATAACGGGTAGGTCAGAAAAAATTTGTACACTATATTTGATTATATAATTATGATTGCTGTTTTATCAATTCCTCACAGGCAGGGGTTTTATTTTTTATTTTTTTATTTTTCTTTTACTAGGTATCCGTCGTGAGTTTATGTTTAAAAAAATATTTTACTTTTATTTAGTAAAACAAGTTCGTAGCACGATTAAACAGTAAGGTATACATATTAATAATATTATAGAACACAAGATATAGCAAGGCAATAATCCAAAAATTACAAGAAAACCAAACAACGTTATAAAATTTCTCCGCCCCTCTCTCACGCTGCTGACATCGGCTGTGACACTTCTTTTTAGAAGAACCATTGATTTATATGTACTAGAAGAACTCTATTCTTCAAAGGCTGGCAACTACACCTAACTTACCTATTGGTGTTTGCTACAGTAGTTTCGCCTCCCGCTCCCCTGTGCCGCCTGTCACATCAGCGGAATTTTAAAATGTACGTGGTAGGTAGGAATTGTTTGTGCGCTCATTTATGACCTACCTAGTACCTACTAAAGTTGCTACTTTTTATTTTTTCATGATAAGGTTAACAAATTCTATACCTACAAACTACAAATTGCTTTAGCTATTTTGTCGATAAGTTTTTCACACTTGCTTATATAGACAAGGTAGATCGAAAACTGCATCATTACCTACTGCAGCTGACACCAACCACACAATGGGTAGTATATTATTGTTCACTTTGACGTTGTGTGCGGTCGTCGCATTGGTAAGTTCGAACAAACGTCAAATAGATATCTCCAAAGCACCAGAACTATTCGAAAAGTTCATAAAAGACTATAACAAGACGTACGAGGACGAGAATGATAGAAAAGTGCATTATGATGCATTTGTTGCAAACTTGAACTTTATTAATACACTCAATGAAACAAACGACCCTGCCACCTTTGGAATAAATCAGTTTGCGGATTATACAAAAGAGGAAAAGAAAATATATTTTAGAACTATTATTTCCCCTTCACACCGTAAGTTTCATACAAGTACCTACTATTATTAAATAAATAAATAATTTTTTGTTCTCTTCAAACAATGAGCTTACATTTAAAACTAGTAAAGTATAATATAAATATAACTGAGATGAGACTGATGCCTGTGTTAAGTTTGTAAAAAAACCTGTGTAGGTCAACTAGTAGTTAACTAATAGTTCTGAAGTTACTGTTTTTACCCAACTTCAAAAAGAGGAGGTTCTATGTTCGGCTGTATGTTTTTCTGTGCATGTTCGTCGATTTCTCCATTATTTATGGACCAATTTGGATAATTTCTTGTAGATAATGGTCTCGAAGTCCAGAAAAAATCCCGAAGCATATGTATTTATCCCGCAAAACTTAAACAATAGTTTAAAACTAAGGGATTTGAAGTCAGTTTTTAGTTTTTACAAGCAATAAAATTATAATGAAAAGGTACATACCGCTTGGTATCGCTAAAATATATACTCCTTGTGCATAAAGCTGTCTTCGTCTTGAGGGTTGCTAAATCCTTCTCGCACTCAAAATTCTAGGGACTCGAACGAAGCGAAGCTCGCTTCACTCGTGAGTTATTCTAGATTCAGATTCAATGACGCCCGTGACGTAAGTAAGACACTGCTTTACACACTCGGTGCATAACTTACTGTTACATTATACATTTCCAAAGCACCGGAACTAATCAAAAAGTTCGTAAAATACTATAAGAAGCAATAAGGGGATGCATAACTCTCAACTTCTTTTGCACATAATGTTCTTATACTCTAAATTTTTATATAATTATTTAGTTTTTAATTTTAATTAATATAATTTTAATACATTATTAAGTACGCAAATGCCAATAAAAAAAAATGTATTTACACTTATAGTTTATTCTATTAGCGAATGCGTATTATTAGCTTCCTGTGTCTATTTTAAATTCTACTCGTCTTGTAATTAGTTAAGCAGATGGCAATCCGAATTAAAAAAATAAATACAAGGACGAGAAATTTTGAGAAATTTTAATGATATACAATGATAGAAATAAATAGGACCATAATGATAGAAATGCCTTCCGTTCTGCCGTCGCAAAGTTTCGCGATATCAACAGACGACTTTGCCCACTTTGGAATGATTAAATGTGGATTATACAAAAGAGAAGAAGAAAATAACTCTCGGAACTTATGTCACATTGAGTTTCCTGCCGTAGGTTCATCATCATCATAATATCAGCCCATACACGTCTACTGCTGGACATAGGCCTCTCCCATACGACACAAATAGCGGTCCTGAGCCGCCTCCATCCATCGACTCTCTGCGACCGCTACGATGGCCGTAGGTTATAAAAGTAAAATTAAAATGTCGGAACAAAAATAAGTTATAATATATTTGTTTTATACCAGTCTAAAGTAGCCCAATATTTGCAGGTAAGTTGCAGAAGAAACAAGGGCAAACCAGGGCCACTACTTCGAAAACGCACCTCCCACAATTTTATTAGAATAGTCACGCATACCGCATAGCATGGCTAACATCGGATATCTCATTGTGCTCGGATCTACTATATTGTTAGAAACAACAAATCCGTCCACATAGTTGGTATGGATCACTGCAAACTCAAAAAAAGTCTACTCGAAAATGAATCATTGGGTTTAACCTTTTACTACAATGGCAAAAAAGTCACTACTATTAATAAAATTGTGAGTCCACAAGACCTACCTACTTTTGTACTTAATAAAATCTATAATTTTAACTATTTTATGTTTTTTTTCTTATTATTATACTAACCAAATATGTATGAAATTAAGTCAACAGTAAGACTTAAAGTTCTATTAAAAATTGGACTAACCGAATCAGTCATAGGGTAGTAGTCAGTCTTCGGGTGTCCGAAATAAGGGAGTCGTTTTTTTAGATATATAAAATGTAGAGATGAGTCCGGTATTAAATAACTAACTCAGTAACTGTTAGTATTGTTTTAAAATATCTAACGATTTTGTAAGGTCTGCATACCGCTAGGGAATACCTGTGCAAAGCGAGCATCGCGCGAAATCGACCATGAGCCATAATTACCCAAAGCTTCAATACCTAAATATCATCTACGCATACTAGCGTACCGTTCACCCTTAAAGTTATGTAGCTGCAACACATATTTGGTATTTCTAACCGATTTGGTTAGAAATACCAAATACTTGTTGCAGCTACATAACTTTACGGGTGAACGCCATATCTAACCTAACCTAACGCTTCAATACTATAACTACCCAACGCTTTAATATCTAACTATCATCTACGCATACTTGCGTACCGTTCACCCGTAAGGTTATGTAGCTGCAACAAGTATTTGGTATTTCTAACCAAATTGGTTAGAAATACCAAATACTTGTTGGCATCCCTGTTTAACATTATAATTTTATTGCAAGTAAACGAGATAGGTAGCTAATTTAAATATCCAATACTTGTGGCCATCCCTGTCTAACACCAAGATTCTGATCCGAGTAAAAGAGATAGTTAGGCTATTTTCCATCGAGCGTAGTAACATTACCTTAATCTGTGGCACTGCGTTCAACCGTTCAACTATTTTATTAGTACGAGATTTTTTCACTGGTAGCGCGGAAATAGTTTCCTACCATCTTTTTATTTAAATTAGCAGTGAATACCAGCACAGCTATTCTAACTCGATGGAAAAGTTTCCGTGACTCGAAATCTGACACAAATCCGCGCGAAATTCAAAAAATCCGCGCGAAATTCAAATATTCTAGTGGTTTTTAATATTTTCTGCGTTCTACAAGGAATAAAACTACCTAAAAAGTAGTTTTTCATAAATCGATGATCATTTTCTTTGAATCTATGTTCCAATGAAGTACGATTAATGGGGTTTTTGATAATGATGTTGATTTTTAGTAATACATCTCATAAATTATTAATTTCTCAAAAAGTAGAGTTGAATCGAAATTAGTTAAAACATACGTTCATAGAAAATGTTTTACGATTTACGGTAAACTACTTTTCTGCTATTGATATTGCTTGTAGAACGCAGAAAATAATAAAAACCGCTAAAATATTTGAATATCGCGCGAATTATTTGAATTTCGCGCGGATTTGTGCCAGATTTCGAGTCACGGTAACTTTTCGATCGAGTTAGAATAGCTGTGCAGGTACAGGTGAAGCTAGCGTTGCCTCTGATTTTTGTTATTATTTTTATTACGTCATACAATATTATCAAATATTCTCTTGCAATTTGAATTGCTCTTGTAATTCTCGAATTTCTTTTTCGCGCACCAGGTGCTGCCATCTAGGTCAAATCAACATTATATAGCAAGAAAATAATAAAAAGGGAATTAAAATATCTACCTACCTACTAAGACATATGGCGTGATAATTTTTTTGAACTTTCGCGATGCGATCATAGGGGAAAATTTAACAAAAGTTACGCGATAAAATATAAAATATAATAATTAATCTTTAGCCCTATAAATAACATTGTTATCTATTTATGTCAAGCGCCACCTAGTGCGCAATCAGACCTAGATTCTCAGCACTGTCTATTGATATTATGGGTGATCGTCACGGGTTGGCGCGAGATTCAAATTATTTTGTGATTTTTATTTTATTCTGCGTTTTACGAAGAACAAAATTAACGGAAAAGTAATTTGAAAATAATGAGAGATTTTTTAGCCCATAATCTCTTATTTTCTAAAATGCTCTAACACTACCAATGAGCCGAAGTTCGTTGTTTGTAAGTAAATAGAAAATGGGTTTACAATTTGCGCCAACTTACTTTTCCGCTAGATTCATTCCTTGAAGAAAGCAGAATAAATTAAAAGCTACAAAAAAAATTCAATATCGCGCCAACCCGTGAAGAACCACCTTATATAATGTACATACAACTTAATTCACGAGCATATCGATAGATAGCGCTTTAAATATTATAAATTTTTAAAAGGGCTTTTGTTCAGTATCTGTGTTTTCTAAGGATAGTAAAAAATATATATCTATTATATACGTAGCTAGATACATCAGTTGTCTACCTATTAACAGAAGATCTTATTACTCTGGGGCGAAATGATGCTGTATGGATTCAGTAGTCTTAGATACAGACAAAAGCGTGACGACCTCTGTGGCGCGGTGGCCGAAGGTACGCCTGCGACGCAGGAGGGTTCGACTCCCGTCTCGGGTTAAATATTTGTACAATTTGCAGATATTTGTTCAGGGTGTTCTGGATGTTTTCTATGTATAATATATCTATCTATGTAGTGTATTATATTAAGTAGGTATATCAGTTATCATATATACCCATAACACAAACTCTGCTTAGCTTGGAGCTAGATATTGCTGTGTGAATTGTCCAGCATTATTCGATTTGGGCCATGGGGCCACGGCGTACGAATATCGACCCCTCCAACTCAACCCGTGGTGTCGAGCCGACTAAGGGAACCTACCAGAGGAGGGGCAGCAGCTTCCTTCTGAGTATTTTTCAACATCAACACTGCGATCACCAATCCGCCTGCCAAGCGTGGTGATTTTGGCAAATCCCCCCCTACATGGGAGACCATCCACTCGATGGACCGACGACATCGTAGCGGTCGCAGGGAGTCGATGGATGGAGGCGGCTCAGGACCGATATTTGTGGCGTCGTACGGGGGCCTATAGGCCTATGTCCAGCTGTGGACGTATATGGGCTGATGATGATGATTCGATTTGATGTTGCCTTCGTGTCGTCTTATTTAGGCACTAGCGGCGTAAGCGGGGTCTGGGTGCCTCGGGGCGGCGGTTCAGCATTTTTGTTTCCGTTCCTTGTGGGGGGGGGGGGGGGGGGGGGTAGAATAACGGTATTGGGTACCACTTGGTGCTAGCGGTATAAAAACTCAATAACTCCCATCCGTAATAAAATGACAGGACGCGTGACTCAAGCTCTAGCGTCGCTTTGAAAAATAATGTTCCCCATACTCACCAGCTCTTGAGCTGGTGAGTATCTAGCGCAGCACATTAGCATTGCCATACAACGGCGGGGTCATTCATCTAGTGTCTTGGGAACGCTTTCTACTGCTATTGATATGGATCAGTTAAGCTACCTGTAGATTGTTTGCAACAGTTTGCAGATAGCTCAATTGTTTCAATTGTAAATAATAGTTCTTATTTGTTTCTATTTTTTTTTCAATATTATTCTTAAACTGTAAAGTAGTCGAGCACAACGCCGGGCACTGCACCGTCGAGGTCTTTCTGGACGTAGAGAAGGCCATCGACCGTGTTTGGCAACCCGGCGTTCTCTACAAGCTCCTGCGAACCGCAACGCTGCCGTCTGCTCTCTCATCAGGATCGTTGCATTCTTCCTCAATAAACGGAGATTTTTTGTCGCAGTCGAGGTAGCCACATCCTCAAACCGGACTATCTCTGCTGGTGTACCGTAGGGTACCTGCCTGCCCCGGCCTTATACGCGCTCTACACCGACGACATCCCCACCCTGGAGGACCACCTACGCCCCACAGAGGAATGTGCTTAAAGAGGCTTCCGTCGATTGGGACCACTAGGTTAAAGGGACCGCGGTCCCATTCGCCGAATTGATTATATTTTTTATTTTTCTTCCGGCAAAAGGGACCGCTCTCAAAACGATCGAACAAAACTATTGTTCAAGGCAAATAAAGTACTGTCAAAGCGCTATTCACCGACACGACAGTGCCTACTTCGCGTCGTCCACCAGCCCCACCATTGCAGCCCGCAGGATGCAGCGGCTGCTTGATATTCTGCCGCCATGGTGGGAAATGGCGCATGGCCGTCAATGTGGGAAAGACGGCCGCGCTATTTATCTCCCGCCGCATCCGCAACCCACCGTAACTTCAGCTTCGGGGCCAGAACGTGGCATGGAGCTCGCACACCCTGACGCCTCCCTTCGTGCCCCTATCAAGGGCCAGAAAGAGATTCTAGTAGTAAACTGTAAAGGATGCTTTAAAAAATTATGGCATCGAAAATTCTGATGTCATGCATGACATTGAAAGCATTTTTCAGTAAAATTTTCATGTTGTTACGGTCTTTTCATAATTTTTTAACCTCGATCAGTTTGTTTTCTGTTAGATTACACCGAGTTTGATTACTTTAATATTTTAATAATTTTGATTACACGTGATCGCAACTGTTTTTTTTTTATATTTGGAGACAAATTTTCTGATTTCTGTTATACCAAGTATACTTATATTATATTACTATATGTTGGCTGTTTGTGACTTGTAGATTTCTATATCAAGGAACAAGGGCCAAGAATTTTATTTAAAAAATATTCAATTACTTTAAGAGCAATTTGTTTAAAAAAAATCGTGCCCTTATTCGTCGAGATATAATTCTACAGAGTACAGCCAAAAA
Source organism: Eupithecia insigniata (assembly GCA_947859395.1). Classification (NCBI taxonomy): domain Eukaryota; kingdom Metazoa; phylum Arthropoda; class Insecta; order Lepidoptera; family Geometridae; genus Eupithecia; species Eupithecia insigniata. Next base: position 10,112,938 of record OX401999.1, on the reverse strand, counting down.
TTTGTCCTTGCCAAAACTTTACACACGCTACGCAGTGTACAGAGTTTTGTTTTTGTTGTAGGGTGACCGCACCGCAATCCTAGTACAACGTCCACGATAGGCTTGAGGCGTATTTATCGTCATTGATAAAAGTCACAGGTATAGAAAATTGGCGGTATTTCACAGTGACAGAAACTAAATATATCTGTGACTGTCTCACAGGCAGTGCCAGGTGTCACGAGTGCACGATATTATATCGTTGTTATTTTATTATGTACCTACGCAATAAATCGCTTCAGCTAGATAATATCGTTTCTATATTCTCTCTTTGATAGTATCACTAAGTCAGAGTGAGACACACCTAGTATTTTATACTTGGAAATGTATACCGCAATGTAACAAAGACGTTACATTGCGTTATACACATACAATTCAAGAGGAATTTTCGTTACGTAGCGGTACTATTGCTGCAATAAATATATAATTCAATCAGTAAAACAATGAATTTGTACGTGATTGGTAGAAATACTAGCTAGTATTTTGTCACTGGTATTTGTCACAAATATTTTGAAGTCACAGTAACGTAAGTCACAGGTATCGGATTTTGCCTAGTATAACCCAAGACTAGTCCACGATGTCAAAGTTTGAGGTGACAGGAGTTGAACTATCATTTTATGAATCCAAACGTCATGCACGAGGTGCATCCTGCTGACCTACTAACTAGGCTCTGACGACCAACTTTCACTTTTTATATGACATGTGCTGGATTTTATACATATATCAAATATGCAAGGGTTTTACAAAAAAACTAGCTCTAAGAGTTATTTCGCGCTGTTTGGCAAAGGATAAATTAGTATGGCTATAGTAGTATAGATATTTAGGATTTTACGGACAAGAATACAATTATTGTACAACACACACAATAAAATAAATGTAATTAAATTTGATTTCGTTCTTAGGGAGGAATTCAGTTCCACACGTAGGTACAGAAGATTATAGTAGATATGCCTAGGTAGAAAAGTCATTAATTTTGATTTGCTAATCAATGTACCTAATATTGATTAGCATATCAAAATTAATAATATAGCGTGGCAAATTTTATAAAATCCGTATTACGATTTGCTGTTGCTTTAATAATAAATATTTCTACAGCAATTATTGCTCAATGTCACATTACATGCTGACCAATTTTGTTATTTGCTACTAGTTTGTTAGTCTATGCTACTAGCAAAATCCATTTTTCGGTTGACCAAAACGTTTAATATCAAACTAATATTATAAATGCTAAAGTTTGGGTGAATGTTAGAATGTTTGTTACCTCCCAAAACTACTGAACAGATCGGGCTGAAATATTGCATACTGGTACTTCTAGGCCTGGAATAAATCAAAGGCTACTTTACTTTTCATCCATAAATCAGTTCTCATGGGCTAGAAATAAACTTAAAACATTTCCATAAAAACAACACGTGCGAAAACACGAGCAGAAACTAGTTATCAATAAACAACAACAAATTGATGTGGCCATAACTTGTTATCATTTAATTTATCCGTCACACCGGCTCTATATAAACAAAGCGGATGAACACCTCTGTGTCATTGTGCAATCAGAACCGGTTACCAACAACAAAATGAGTAAGCTTTGTCTAGTCGTCGTGTTGACGTTGTGTGTGCTGGTCGTCGCTATGGCGAGCCCTGACAAGGAGATTTATGATCTCTCCAAAGGACAAGAACTGTTCGAGAAGTTTAAAAAGGACTATAACAGAGTTTACAAGGACGAGGCAGACGAGAAAGCGCATTATGATGCTTTTCTAAAGAGCTTGAAAGAAATTAATGACCTCAATGCAAAAAACACCAGCGCCACTTTTGGAATCAACAAGTTCACAGATTATACAGAAGAAGAGAAGGAACAAATGCGTGGAATCCGTGGACTAGGGAAAAGAAATTGAACCTAGGTACGTTTTTTGCATATTTACTACCCTTAATATATACATATGTATAAGCTGTAAGATAATCAAGGTGTTTGTAAAGAAAACCGTATCTCAAATTCATTCACATTGCTTATTGTGGTTTGCATTGATAATTAAACAAAATGACTCTGATCTACATTCTTGGCATAATCCGCTTCAACGCGTTATTAAATAATAAAAATATAATAATAATAATAAATATACATATGCCCCATACAATCTTTCCATATCAAGTTTGGTTAAAGAGCCCAAAACGTTTCTTAGTTAACAAAACGTACCTAATAGATAAATTTTATTATTGCCAAACGAAAAATAAACGAAAACTTGTTTCCAATAATAATGCATGGGTTATATAATAATTCATTCATATGTATTTTAGTAGTTCGCTTTTAGACGTTTATATTCAAGCTTGGTGTGTACAATAATATCAATTTACTAATTATTAGGTACCTGGAAAAAAATATCGAGCAAAGCTCGGTAGCTTTGCTCGGTATTTTTTTTTTGGTAGGATTTTGTGTTTTTTATAAATTATATTTAAATACGAATTACAACCAAACACTCATTTGGCTTAATGTTGCTTAACAACGCCACCTGCTGGAGTAGCCTTAGTGTTGCGTGGTAAGAGATGTTGGTTGTTCCCAATTAAAAAAAAATAGTATTAATATTCGCCAGTAGATGTCAGGAAGAGTCATATTTTTCAGTTTATTTATAGTTTATTTATAGGTTCATCTGACAACTTTCCTCCCCCATTGTGACGTCATATCCGAATATATGCAGTAAATTAAAAAAAGAGCTGTCATACATGATAGATAATAGTGATAGATGAAGGCTTTGTAGCGTAGAAATCTTGTCTATGGGAGTGCCCTATCGTAGAGTTGATTATCAAAAACATGAATAAAACAACATTTTCTAAAAATGAATCCTAGCTAGATCGATTTATCGCCCCCGAAAACCCCTGTATACTAAATTTCGTGAAAATCGTTGGAACCGTTTCCGAGATTCAGATTACATAGCTCGTTTAAAGGTATAAGATTATGAAACGTAGGTAATGTTTTTTGTACCTATGCATGTCTTTACGTGCACATTTGTGCCTATGAAGAAATATGTATACATATGACGAATAATTGGCGTGTCTTAAAAAACGATAAACCTACTTCAAATTCCTGAATGATAATAATAATCGACTTAGAATGCATTACTTTTACACTGTTTTTAATTTTTGCGGGATAAATTCTAATCCCCTGGGGATACAATTTATGGGACCACCTCTATCTTCGATCGGTCATCGGCATATGTCAATGCTGAGGGGAATATCACCTAATAAGGCCAATCGAATTTATTGATTCTGTCTGGGCCTTATTATTTATATGTATATATAGGTCAAGTACCTTTTAAACTGATTCGGGGCAAAAGTAAGGGGCACCTTTAATAACGTAGGAAAATCTTACTTTTTACTTAGCCTTCACGCACGAGGCACAAAAATAGTATGCTTCCACATACTTGTCCGTATGGATTTTTATAATATATATATAATGTGCCTTGTACATATTAATGCCGCTTCACAAGTTTTAACGACTTTAGGTGCGTACTGTAACTATTGTTATTAACTCAAAATAAATAAACTGTTCCATATTAATCCATTCGATCCGTTAAAAGATTGAAACGCCATTTTCTTTCAAAATTGTCGCTATATAAAGCAGGAAATTGACTAGAATGAATTATTCTAACGCGATCGAAAATGAGTCCATCAAGTTTAATCATATTGACGTTGTTCGCAATTTTCGCGGTACCGAATTCGGCTCTACAAAAACCAGAAGCTCAAAGATGGTACGACTTAAACGACGCACCAATATTGTTCTTGCAGTTCGAAAGGGACTATAATAGGCATTACAAAAACACTTATGACAGGGAAATTCACTATGCAGCGTTTGTCGAGAGCTTAAAGGAAATTAACAAAGATAATGCAAAAGATACTTCAGCTATCTATGGAATAAACAAGTTTGCGGATTACACACCAGAGGAACTAAAACGTATGTATTAATTGACTAAGTAGATTTTTAAACTTACCTACCTATTTAGTAAATTTATTGGTTTTTATTTTAAGTAGGTAATCGGGAAGACAAGAAAAACGAACAAACTATATTTACTATTCAACGATTTAAATATATTTATAATAGTCATTAACATTTTTGACCTAAAAAAAATCTCCTGACAAAATAATTGTTTTCGGTTATTATTTGGTCTGCTGGATTAAGATTTAGATTATTTATAAAATCAGTAAGCGTAAAAAACGAAATAATAGTTTGTTTCAAATTAAACATACAAATGGCAAGTATTCCTAGTTTCTAATCAATTAAAATATAAAAAAATCAACATTCTTAAAATAATGATACCTATCCAACTTAATTTAGATCGAGCTGATCACAAAAACATCAAAAATATAGATGCCCTATAGAAGAAGAATAAAATAAGTATCTTACATATTCAAATATTGTGTAAAAAACACATATTTCTAACAAAAAAAACAACATCTGACTTTTAACATTCACATAATGAAAAATAAGTAACTATTTTAAATATTCACAAAATCAAAATTCTTAAAATAGTGATGTCCTACTTCATTTAGGTGGAACTGGAAACAGATAGCAAAAACCATAATGACAGAACACAACAAAACATCAAAAACACACTGACATTATTATGTTCTAAGGGTATTGGGGGATAATGCATCTATACCGCAGAATATTGAGGTGTTTATCTTTTTCGATACGGATAGCTGACCTTTTATTTTTAAAATGAAAATTGTATATTCTGTAGGGTGATGATTGACACCTAAGTGTCTACTCAATGAACCTTCTTCTTCCTGCACTTATCCTACGCCATGGTATAAGAAAACAAGGTATGCTCTTCCGAGACACGATGGTCACGTGGGTGTCACCAGGCTACGTCATCGACGCAATCGGCAAATGAGAAGATGATTCTGTTTCCTAGTGAACCAGTAGCGTAAAGTCATAACTTCCCGAGCTCCTGTATGAATCTGAGAAAACTATATGGTTTTGTATTTAGGTACCCATTATTTATCACATTGATTTGTATATAACTAACGCTGTTTTGACTAATTTAACAAACTTAATTGACGATTAACATTTTATTAATGGATTTTTCAATTGATTCTTATCACATTTGTTTCCCAACTTCTACATTTTGTTGAAATAAAGTGGCAACTGGCCAGTGACGACACCTGGCGCCACTCCCGGAAGAGCAGACCTGTTTTCTTGGATCATGTCTTACACTAGGTGGGTCGGCCACTTCCCACATCCGCCGGGTGCTGCGTTTGCGCGTCGCCTGGGGGATACGCCCTAGCATGATCACTAATATCCTTCACTCGTACGTTCATGTTGTTAAGGGTTTGGCATGATGTTTTTACGACCGGCCGCCTGCCTAACGACAATCCTTGCGAATACCCAGTTTAGAGTTACCAAGGCCCCTTTTGTAGTTCAGCTGGGTGTACCACGTGCAGGCAAGGTTGGCTTGGGGCCCGAAATATGCTATTTGGGCCCCCTTATGCCCCACTGTACTACTCAATGAACCATCATTGTATCGATATAATAAAAATAGAAAGGAATTTATTACAAAATTGAAATAGTAAATACCTAGTCATGTACAAAAATTAGACGCGTTTTTCGTTCGCCGCGGAGATGATCGAACGTAGGAGCGAGACGCGTCTGATCTATAGGGTGACCTGCAGGGGAAAAGGTGTCAGGTCCATACTTAATGAGGGCTTTTCAATGCGAACTGTAAAAAGTGGGTGCCATAGACTAAGATAGATGGCGCTGTATGAAACTCATTATCAAAAATCTGCCAAAAATATATCTGAAATGGCACCCGTTTCGTTATTTATTTTATGACAATTGACATTTACTCTTGACTTTTCTTCAGTACGATCTAGTGTCAAAATAAAAAGCATGATTTATAAAAATCATTTATTACAAAATTGAAATAGTAAATAGCTAGTCATGTACAAAAATTAGACGCGTTTTTCGTTCGCCGCGGAGATGATCGAACGTAGGAGCGAGACGCGTCTGATCTATAGGGTGACCTGCAGGGGAAAAGGTGTCAGGTGCATACTTAATGAGGGCTTTTCAATGCGAACTGTAAAAAGTGGGTGCCATAGACTAAGATAGATGGCGCTGTATGAAACTCATTATCAAAAATCTGCCAAAAATATATCTGAAATGGCACCCGTTTCGTTATTTATTTTATGACAATTGACATTTACTCTTGACTTTTCTTCAGTACGATCTAGTGTCAAAATAAAAAGCATGATTGTTTTATTTTTTTAAAGATTGCATTGAAAAGCCCTCATTCACCTATTAGTTTTATGTTGCGAATTTAGGAAGTTATGTTTTTCGAAAACGAGGCGCCTATCCTACTGCGGCGTCTATCCTTATTTTTTTTTTGACTGAATGAAAGAATGCAATATTTCATAGACACGTAATCTGTCAGCTCGATATACCGAAGCTATCGTTAGTCCCGATATTTTTCGGATCGACAGATTCGCATTTTGTATTTCAAATCGGGACCAAAGTTAAATGCAAACATTAACATTATCGACATCTTTTCCGAGTTAGGTTGCGCTATCGATCACCAGATTCGACGTGCCGCGTTACGTGAGAAATCCTAATACATATGTATTATAAATGAGAAAGTGTGTTTTTTTTTGTCCTTCCTTCACGCCCCTAACTAAGCAATCAATTGACATAATTTTTGGCAAAGAGTTGGTTGAAAGGTTGGAGAGTAACATAGGCTACTTTTTGTCCTGGTAAAACATCAAATTCCCATGGGAGATTTACGGCTTATATGGCTTACGAATTTAACGCGGGTGAAATCGCAGGGAACAGTTAGTCCGGAATAACGCAAAGTTTATGATACAATAAGTGACGCGGATTCGTTTGTTTCCGAATTCTTATGATTATGGTAGCTAGTTTTAAGTAACTTTGTAACGTTTTAGAGTAATAATGTTTCGCATCAAACTTCGAAACTTTTACAAAATTTTCTTACAAATATTTTGATTCTCATTTTATTTTTCTTTGTTTCAGAGTCTGGAATGCCAAACCCATATTGAGTACGTGACTCCAAAGGTTAAAATATCAGTTTACATTTACGAACCTTTAGCAATATCAAATTGTCTTCAAACATAATGTATATATTTATTAGGCTATAAAAAATTACTAATAATAAACTCAAATATGTATAAAATAAAAGTGTCAATATATGGACTAAAAAAACATCTTTTATTTCAAAGACCATAGTTACGCGATACTGATAGAGGCCAATAGAACATCGTCGGGCTGACTTCCTAAAGCCCATCACAGACATAGCTATAATATATAGTAATATACCGTGCTATAAATTAAGCAATACAAGCAATGACAGTATAGCTTGGTGACGTCATAGAAAATATAACTGCGTGTGCGGTCACTCGAAAATTTGTATACAAAATATAGCGCGCTATGCCTTGCTATGATTTATATTACTACCTATATATTATACAATACTAGCTACGTCTTCTGTGATGGTTATGTGTCTATCGGTTATTGGTATCCTCTATTAAAGTTATTACCTACAACTAAGTCATTAATAATTTGATGGTTTGAAAAAACCGACTTCTCTTAATCCTTACTAATACCTTACTTATTATAAATACGAAAGTAACTCTGTCTGTCTGGAGACTGAACGCACACCTACACACATACCAAACATACTCACATAATAGGAAAGTACACACACAATAGAAATTTTACTGCTGATTTTTTGGTATTTAAGAACTTTTAAACATGTATTATAACATAACATAAGTTAACAATAGGTAATAACTAGTAGCTAAGTCGAAGCTGGAATCCCTCGCATCTAGATACAAGATTTTCTTAGTTAGAGCGACGATTCAAACTTACTTTTATAACAGGATCATTAGTCTATAAATAACATAGATATGTACATAACGATCGAAAGTAAGTTTATAATTGGTGTCCTATTTTTCGGAAAATAAATACTTTTGTTTGTTTGTTTTGTGTCTGTCAAGTTTTCAAGCCAAAACTACTGAACCGATTGAAATTAAATTTGGTACACAGATACTCTAGAGCCTGAGAAAGGACATAGGCTACTTTTTAATGCGAAACAGGGGTTGAAAGAGGGGTTGAAAGTTTCTATAGAAGTATTTTCAAACTAAATGCTTGGAATTAATTTTTAGGCTGTTGATTAGATAGATAAAAACCGACTTTTAGCTACTTGGAGGACAATGGAATTTTGAGTAAAGATCAGTATGGTTTTAGACGAGGTCGGTCTATAAATAAAGCTATTTTTGACTTTCTTAATAATGTTATGACTAATAGGGATAATAACAAAAATGTAATAGCGCTATACATGGACATGACCAAAGCATTCGACCATGTTAATCATGATAGACTATTACGTAAGCTGGATGGCTACGGTATCAGAGGTACAGCAAATGATCTCATAAAATCATACCTCAGTAACAGAAGTCAGGTGACTTCTGTTACTGAGCTACCCAAATTAATAGAATATGTCTAGAATCACATACAGACACCATTTACGAATCATGCCACAGAGTGGTGACACATGGGGTTCCCCAGGGAAGTGTTTTAGGTCCACTCCTATTTTTAATCTACCTGCCTGAAGTGACTATGCATCCTTTAACATTATTTGCGGATGATAGTACTGTATTATTTATTAATGATAAGACACATAATTTTGAATTGGACATTAAATCTACCTTGACATCTATTATTAATTGGCTATCATCTAACAATTTAAAGATAAATTTGACAAAAACTTACTTAATGAATTTTAAACAAAGAAGTCATGCAGATCTTGACGTTGGTATTGACTACTTTGGCACCAAAGTGACTGAAGTAGACTCTACTAAGTTTTTAGGACTTCATATCGACAATAAATTAAATTGGAAATATCATATTGACATTATCTGTAAAAGACTAAAACAATTTTCTTATGCTCTTTTTAAATTAAGTCAGGTATCAAATCTATCCACCTTGCTCACTGCTTATCACGGAAACGTGTCTTCAATTTTAAGATACGGCATCATGTATTGGGGGAACTCGACGGACAACCTTAGAGTATTCAAAGCACAAAAACGCTGTTTAAGAGCAATTTGTGGTTTACGAAGACAAGACTCATGCAAAAGTCACTTTACTGAGCTAAAAATACTTACATTTCCGTGTCTATACATTTACGAAGTTTCAGTTTTTGTAAAAAACAATCCCGACCTATTTGAAATATTTGCAGTTGGAAGCCGGTCTGAGGGCAGATTACGCAATGTGCCGTGCAGAACAAAGTTGTTACATTCAAGTGTATTTAGTATGGGACCAAAAATATATAATAAAATTCCAAAAGTTGTTCGTGATTTGTCCAGCAACCAATTTAGTGCAAAACTTAATGATTTTTTAATTGGAAAATCTTATTATTCTGTAAATGATTTCTTAAATGACCGTATTGTTCGACATTAATAATAATTGTAAACATTGTGACTATGTAAATAAGTTATATTTCTTTCTACAAACCATTATTTCCATACCCAACATATATTTTATTCTGTTATTTAAATATTTTCGACCTGAAAATTGTGAAATTTTTGGACCGTATTATTTGTTTGACCTTTGTTTTAATTAAATAATAATATTTTGACATATTCATCACTTACAGACATTTTTATTATATTTAAATTGCATAATTTGACCAGGTTTCATAAAGAAGAGTATTGCTTTAAATTATATTATATTGACATACTTCTAAATAAAATTAAATTGTCTAGTTGTTATACATACATAGTATGTTGCAATGTTCTTAAATTATGTATGTTAGGTATATTGAAATGTTTGTACGCCCGAGTGGCAGAATCCAGCGATCTACATAGTATAATAAGTCTTATTATCTGACTGTAATATTACCTGATTCACAAACAATAAATGAATTATGAATTAAGAATGCCATTTAAAGTTTCTACAAATTTTACCTTCAAGGACGTAAAACATCTAAGGAAATAGGGGATGAAAGTTTGTATGAAAATATTTAATCACTACATAATAAGTCCTCCGCCGTATCTGAATCGATAGAGTAATTCATGAGGATTGAACGTTATGTTAACGGAGAAATCGGGGAACACCTACAAAAAACGTAAATACAGCCGAACATAGAACGTCCTTCTTTTTTTTTTTAATGCTGGACAGTTTACACTGCATTATCTAAGCCCAAGCTAAGCAGAACTTGTGTTATGGGTACTAGATAACTGATATACATAATACAATATATAGCATAGATAGATATTTTTTATTATACATAAAAAAACGACCAGAACACCCTGAACAAATATTTGCAGATCGTACAAATATTTGACCCAAGGTGGGAATCCAACCTCCACCGCGCCACAACGGTCGTCATTTTAATTGCGTTAAATATAAAATAATTTCAAATCAAAGGATTTTGTTATTATAGTGCTTAAGCCCGCACTTGGTGTAAAATAAATTTAATAACGGCGCTATAGTCCGTAAGTCCCAAAGATTTTCGATGGGTCGGGTCTTGCCTCCGTGGCGCAGTTGGTTAGTTCAGTCCCGTATTCAGGGGAAGGTCGCGGGTTCAAGACCAAATTTTTGGGATATTATTAAATAACAAATCTGTGTATATTTTCGAAGTGGTCGTCGCTATGGCGAGCCCATCGAGTACAACTCGATGGGCGAGCCCTACCAAGCAGATTTATTTTGTCTCCAAAGGAGAAGAACTATTCGAGAAGTTTAAAAAGGACTATAACAGGGTCTACGAGGACGAGGCAGACGAAAAAGCGCATAATGATACTTTTCTAAAGAGCTTTAAAGAAATTAAGACAAAGTGAGCTCTAACCAAAGATTTATATCGTTGCTCTAATTGTGTAATTATAACAGTTTAGTATTATCGACATTTGAGTGACACCAATATAATATGAGGTAAGTACCACACTGTTCTTTATCTAGATTTTTTTTTATTTTAATTAGTTATCTTGCGAGAAATGTGGCTCACTCTCACTCGTTCGAACACACTAATGTTTCTACTTGTAGAAGATGTACCACACTTTGTTCACTATCTAGATTATTTTTTTCTAAAGTAAAATGCAAGTAATGTGACACAGTATGGTATTGCACAGCATGATTTCTTGCCTTAAAATTGAGTTTTCGTACAATCAAAAAATGAGAGTTATGGGACTCAATGCAAAAAGTCCCAGCGCCACTTGGAATCAACAAGTTCACAGATTATGCAGAAGAAGAGAAAGAACAAATGCGTGGACTCCTTGGACTAGGGAAAAGGAATGAAACCCACGTTCTTTGCATATTTACTACCCTTAATATATACATATAAGCTGTTAGATAATTAATCAAGATGTTTTTAAAGAAAACCGAATCAAAAATTCATTTACTTTGCTTTTGTGGTTTTCATTGATAATAAAACAAAATGATTCTGATCTCCATTCGTGGCATAATCCGCTTCAACACGTTATTAAATAATCAAAATAGAATAGAATAGAATAGAATAGAATAGAATAGAAAATAATATTTTTTTATTTGTTATAAGACTTACACCGAATAATAATAATAAATAGCCCTATACAATCTTTCCATATCGTTTGGCTAAAGAGCCCCAAACATTTTTAGTGTACAAAACGTACTTAACAGTTATTTTTTTATTGCCAAACGAAAAACAAACGAAGACTTTTTCAAGATGCTTCCAATAATAATATAAGTTAAGTATAAGTTATCCATCATTCTTATATATTTTATTAACTCGTTTTTAGACGATTACATTCAACCTTAGTGTGTACATTATATCAAATAACTAAAGTAGGTATTATGAAACGTAGGTTATGTTTTTTCGTACTTATGCACGTCTTTACGTGCACATTTGTGCATTTGTGCCTATGAAGAAATATAATGACGAAAAATAGTTTCAATGGGCAATTCAGAGTTACAAGTTACTGAGGACCTAATAAGGACGAAGGTCTGCCTGCAACGCAGAAGATGGCGGGTTCGATTCCCCTCACGGGAAAAATGTTTGTACGGTCTGCAGACATTTGATCCATGTGTTCCGGGTGTTTTTCTGTTTATAATAAATATTCTCTATCTAAGCGGCACTGCCGATTTAGGCGGAGCTGTGCCGCACCTTGGTTAATAGCGGCGGGCGGCACAGCCGATTTTGACGGTGCGGCGGCGCCCCGCAACGCGGTTAAGTGTTTCGTGGCTAGGGCTAGGGTGTATGGTTTCTCGAGGTCTCTCATTTCTCGGAACTCGTGAATTCTCGAACTTCCCGGGAATCCCCGGGAAATCGATAAATTTTCATTCAATATGAAAAAAAGGAAAGAAAACGTCGTCAGATCATTAATATATATTGTAATTGGAAAAAATATATAAGATCTCTTAGCCAAATAAATAAATAATATTTTTTTCTTCTTCTTCAGAGAACTAAATTAATATCAACTTTTTATAAACTTAAACAGCTTTACTCTGCGTAAACTATGATTAAATACATAAAATAAAAATGACAATTGCGAGTTGGACTCGCGCAATGAGGGTTCCCTAATTATAAGACCTGGTTTTGCCAAATCTCATGATTCCAGGTGAATGGTATGTAGGTAGCCTAAAGGTTTTTAGGTTTAAGCTACAAATTCACGGTTTTCGGATTTTCCCGTCATTAGTGCTATAACGCCTTGCTTTATGCCAAATTTCAAGATTCAACGGGAAGTACCCTACCTAGGTTTAGTGGGCATGTGCTTCCCTTAGAAATTAAAAAAAAAATAGTAAGACGGCTGTAACTTTTGATTGCGTTGACTTAGAAGTTTAATTTATATTACGGCTCCAAGACGTTACGGACTTGAGTATTGGATGTCAATTTCAACTCGATAGCTCCACGCGTTCCTGAAAACAGAGGGTGGAAAGACGGACGGATGGATGGACAGGACAGACGGACAACAAGTGATCGTACAAGGGTTCCTTTTTACCTTTTAAGAAACGGAACCCTAAAAAAGCACCTCTACAAAATTTTTCATCTATCAATTAATTTAAAAAGTTAAGTTAAGTAACCTTAACTCAATTTGTCTTACACACTCAATTTTACATTTATTCTTATAATAACGCCTGATTTTTTTTGTATAATATTGCGGTATTTGCGCGGTGGAAGCAATTATTTAATGTGTCTTGAACATAAATTTAAAAACTTTTTTTTTCTTTCCGATATACTAATCCGCCCTTTGTGCAATTGTTTCTGTGTTTGAGTTTACCTGTTTTGTTTATTCTATCTTGGTATGCAATAAAGAGTATCTTTATTCTATTCTATTCTGTTCTATTCTATTCTGTTCTGTTCTGTTCTGTTCTGTTTAGTTCTGCTCTGCTCTGCTCTGCTCTGCTCTGCTCTGCTCTGCTCTGTTCTGTTCTTTTCTGTTCTATTCTATTCTATTCTATTCTATTCTATTCTATTCTATTCTATTCTATTCTATTCTATTCTATTCTATTCTATTCTATTCTATTCTATTCTATTCTATTCTATTCTATTCTATTCTATTCTATTCTATTCTATTCTATTCTATTCTATTCTATTCTATTCTATTCTATTCTATTCTATTCTATTCTATTCTATTCTATTCTATTCTATGTAAAGTATTGTATTTAGTCTTTATCAATAAAGATTAAATATATACAAACTAGTATCTGCCTGCGGCTTCGCACGCGTTGTTTCTATGGAAACGATTTTTATCCCATGGGAACTGATTTATGGGATAAAAAGTAGCCTATATTTCATTCCAGGCCTAGAAGCCCGATCCGCTTAGTAGTTTTGGCGTGAAGAGATAACCAACCTACACTACACATCGAAACGTATGTTATTATTATTATTAATGTGATTAAGTTAAGAAACGGTAAAATTTTATTTGCTTAACTGATTCGGGGCAAACGCACGAGGCACAAAAATAGTCTGCTTCCACATACTTATCCGTATGGATTTTTATAATATTTATAATGTACCTTGTACATATTAATGCCGCTTCACCGGTTTTAACGACTTTATGTGCGTAATGTAACGAATGTTATTAACACATATCAAAATAAAATTTTCTATTATTAATCCATTCGACACGTTAAAAATTGAAATGCTATTTTCTTTCAAAATAATGGCTATATAAAGCAGGAAATTGACCAGCATGAGTTATTCTAACGCGATCGAAAATGAGTCCATCAAGTTTAATCATATTGACGTTGTTCGCAATGTTCGCGGTACCGAATTCGGCTCTACAACAGCGACAAGATCAAAGATGGTTCGACATAAACGACGCACCAATATTGTTCTTAAAGTTCGAAAGGGACTATAAAAGGGTCTACAAAAACGCTCATGACAGGGAAATTCACTATGCAGCGTTTGTCCAGACCTTGATGAACATTAACAAATTGAATGCAGAAAGTCCTTTAACTACCTTTGGAATAAACAACTTTGCAGATTTCACACCAGAGGAAAATAGACGTATGTATTAATTGACTAAGTAGATAAATAAATAATGCTGGACAATTCACACAGCATTATCTAGCCCCAAGCTAAGCAGAGCTTGTGTTATGGGTACTAGATAACTGATAGTTAATATAATACACTGCATAGATAGATATTTTTTTTTATACGTAGAAAACATCCAGAAGACCCTGAACAAATATCTGCAGATCGTACAAACATTTGTTCCGAAGCGGGAATCGAACCCGCAACCTCCTGCGTCGCAGGCGGACCTTCGCCCACCGCGACACAGAGCTCGTTAATTGTTAAACTTCTTTAGTACATTTATTGGTTAGTACTCGAGCAGCAACAAAAACGAATTTTACCATATTTACTATTCAGAGATATACATTATACACATTTATATTAGTTATTAAACTTTTTGACCAAGAATCTTACTACTGACAAAAAACAAATTTCAAAGTTTTGAATGGATGTATGGATATTTGTTCCTCTTTCACGCAAAAACTACTGAACGGAATTGGATTGGTATGGGTATAGTTTGGGATCTGGAATAACATATAGGTTATTTCTATCCCGATAAAACGCGGGCGAAGGCGCGGGCAGCAGCTAGTTATTTATAAAATCGGGAAGCGTAGGAAACAAATAGTTTGTTTCGAATCCTAGTAATATATAATATCATCTATAGGTACTGTTATTATAAAGAGGAAAGATTTGATTGTTTGTTTTCATTGAATATTCTCCGAAACTACAGAACAGACTTGAAAAATTATTTCACTGTTGGGAAGCTACAATATCCCAACGTATTGTGTTTTTAAAAAAAATTGCGATCGTTATTAAAATTCCAATAATGTAACCGATGGTGTAAAAAAAATTCGTATAATATTCTTTACATAGCGAACGCGCGTCAAACCGCGGAGAACAGCAAGTAATATTATATGAAAGTAACTCTGTCTATCTGACTATATGTTACCTTTTCACGCCTAAACGGCTGAACGGATGGTTTTCGGGGACGGACATTACATGAAAAGCGCGAAACAGTTTTCTTTAAACAGTCAACTAGATGAAAAAAACAGTTGATTTTTAACTGGTTTAAAAACCACCTGACGTTTAACTGGTTTGGTTTGTAGATACGTAAACGTAACGTTTTAGAAGAAGGAACTTGTGAAACCAACTCGCTAAATGAATGTTGTTATGTTGAAAAACCATTTGATGTTTAACTCTAAATATAGTTGAATGAATTAACCAGTTGAAGTAATCAATTGGTTTTTGCAATAAAAAAAAACGAAATATTTTTTTTTCTTTGTTTCAGAGCCTGGGTTATAAAGCCGATATTGAGTACGTGACTCCAAAGGATAAAAATTTAGTTTATATAATATATAGTTACAAACCTTTTGCAATATCAAGATGTCTTCAAACATTATGAATATATTTATTAGGCTATCAAAACTTACTTGAACACGAGAATTAGGAATTACTATTTTTGTCTCAATAAAAGTGTCAATTGTATGGACTAAAAAACAACATCTCTTTTTGCAAAGACCATAGTTAGCGATATTTATAGAGGCCAATAGAACATTTCGGGCCGACTTCCTAATCATGACTTGATACCCTTAAGCAAAGTTACAACTAATTCAAAAAGAATTAGATTATTATGAAAAAAGAAGACATCAAATTCCTTAGTCCTACTAACATTATAAATGTGAAGGTTTGTGTAGATGGATATATGGATATTTGTTACTCTTTCATGCAAAAAGTATTGAACCGATTAGGCTGAAATTTAGTATGGGTATAGTTTGGGACCTGGAATAACATATAGGACGATTAACTAAAAAATAGCTTGTTTTTTATCCCGATAAAACGTGGGCGAAGGCGCGGGCAGCACCTTGTATGAAATATACGTACTTTTAAATCTAAAATCGAAGGCATTCTGTAAACAAAGGGGTGAGCTGTAGGTATTGGTGTTATAAATAAATAAATAATGCTGGACAATCCACAAATCCTCATCTCATCCAAGCTTTGGACAGCTTGTGTTATGGCCTTGATAACTGATATACACTACATAGGTATAGTTAGATATTTTTATTATACATAGAAAACATCCAGTACACCCGGAACAAAATGTCTACAGATCGTACAAACATTTGTCCCGAGTAGGCGGGAATCGAACCCCCCTCCTGCATTGCAGACGGAACTTCGCCCGCCGCGGCGCAGACGTTGTCACTAGTCGTCATTGTAGACATTGTTTTAATTGCATGAAATAAAATATACCTACAAGTAAACATAAAACTATAGAGGTTATGTAAAAGGCGAGCTTAACATTAATAACCCTCCTTTTTGCGCAGTCGGGTATATAAACAGTGTTCTCTTCTAACAAACCCTTTTGGGATTGAGAGAGAAGTTTGTAAGAGTGGGTACGTATACATCTGTATACCTACATGTATCATCATCATATCAGTCCATACACGTCCACTGCAGGACATAGGCCTCCCCCATACGACGCCACAAATAGCGGTCCTGAGCCGCCTCCATCCATCGACTCCCTGCGACCGCTACGATGTCGTCGGTCCATCGAGGGGATGGTCTCCCATGTAGGGGGGTTTTGCCATAATCATGTATACATATAAAATAGAAAAGACATGTGTTTCGGTGTTTTTTGAATCTCGCACCCTAGGGGTCAATAATAGTAGTCAACATTACAAAATTAGAAATCATGAGATAAAAAATCTATTAAAATATTTCTGTTGTTCGTAGATCGTAGATGCCCATAAAAATTAAGGGTAAATATTTTTCTTACTTCTTAAATCCGAAACCTCTTCAAATGTGAAAAGATAATTTATTATTAAAACCTTAAAAAGTAAATTAAAGTATGAAAAACTGGTTTCAGAAATTTTCAATAATACTTTATGTACCTACATCAGAGTTTTACCTGATTTTGTGATGTCTTTTACACTTAAGTCCACGAAAATGAAACCGCGAGTGGGTAAGCTAGTAAACAGATATAAGAAGATTGTAATGTTTACTTTAACCGATTATTTTGTTGGGGCGTTATCTAACTTAGACCAAAACCAGTTGATATGACCGTGACCAGTTCAGTTATTATTATTTCGTCTCAGCGGATCTATATAAACAAAGCAGATGGACACACTTGTGTCATTATACAATCAGAACCGGGTCTAAACCACAACATGAGAAACAACTTCTGTCTATTAGTCGCGTTGATGATGTGTGTTCTCGTCGTAGCTTTGGCGAAACCGACCTTACCGATCAAGAAAGTTTATGATGTCTCCAAGGGACCAGAACTGTTCGAGAACTTTCGAAAGGACCATAACAGGGTCTACAAGGACGAGGCAGACAAGAAAGTGCATTACGATGCTTTTCTAAAGAGCTTAAAAACTATTAACGATCTTAATGCAAATAGCAACAGTGCCATTTTTGGAATCAACAGGTTCGCAGATTATACAGAAGAAGAGAAAAAACAAATGCGTGGTCTAAGGACTAAAGAAGATTAAATCTGGGTAAGTTCTTAGCATATTTATTTATACATAATCAAGGCAAGTGTTTGAAAACAAAACCGAATCTCAAATTAGTATAGTAGTAGATAGTATTATTGTGGTTTGCATTTATAAAATAAATAAATAGATTCTTGGTACCTATGATCCGGTTCAACATGAAACTAAATAATAATTATTATTTATTATTATAATAAAACATAGGTAATACGAATATAATCAATACAACATAGCCACAAAGTAAGCAGAGCTTGTGTCAAGGGCACTAGATAACTGATAATATAACATAATTAAACTACAATTCTTTGTCGAGTTTTATTAAAATCACTGGTAAACACTTAAAAATATGGAATTTTAGCCCTTCCAGAAAATAGAATGACTTCAAATGAATTCTAGCTATCAAAACCAGTACTTCAATCTTCTGCGCAAAAGGTTCAGGCTATCCATTTGAATAACCGTTACACAAACCGTTATCAAACCGGTTAAAATAACCGTTGATTAAATCGTTATCCTGCCACTGGACACCCTGGATGTCCACCCTATGTGTAAGTACTTAACTGTGGTATAATAAAAATAATCAGAATAACAGTTATGCATTTGCATTTAATCGAATCAGAACCAAAGTAAAACGCAACCAATAACATTATGGACATCTTTTCCCAGTTAAGTTGCGCCATAGATTGATCACCAGAAACGACATCTAGGCGCGTTACATGAGGCAATCAGTAATAAGTTAATAACGCAAAGTTTTTGACGCAATGAGTGCCACAGATTCATTTGTTTCTGAATACTTTTGATGATGGTAGCTAGTTTTAAGTAACCTTATTTATTCCTACTAATATAACTCTATATGTCTTTTACTTTTTTCACGCCTAAATGACTGATGGCAGGGAGGTAGATGGTAACCCTATGTCCGTCCCGTGGATGGACATAGGGTACATGAAAAACGCGTGCGAAGCCGCGGTCAGCAGCTAGTTTATTATAATTTGCAAGTGAACATATATATTTAGTTTTTCATTTTATTTTGCTTTGTTACAGAGTCTGCACTGCCAGCCAATCCGATTTTGAGTAGTGACTCCACAGGTTAAAATTTGATTTATTTATACTTACCTCACAAACCTTTTGTCATATCAAAATGTCTTCAAACATAACGTTTTTGTAATGTTAAACACTATAAATATACCTACTATTTATGTGAAGATAATTTTTGTGATGAAAGATTACCTACTACTATATTTATCACAATGTAGAAAATAAACATGAAAATGTACGTACTAGTTATTTGGCGTGTTTTAAAAACGTTATCCTGATTTCAAATTCTTGAATAATGAAAATGGGCTTGGAAGTAGTTTTAGGCCATTGCAGTATTATCGAGGTACCTACCAGACTGAAGACGTCACGTCATTAGTATTTTTTTAATATTAAATAGAACGAAAAATTATACCTATAGCCTTACTTGTTAAGAATAATATATAATAGTACCTATGTTCAGCCTTTTTCATATAGGAATGTAATTCCCCGCGCTCGCCGTGCCGTGTAGCATTCATGTGAACCAGTGTACCTATACCAGTCAATACGTAACTGTAAAGACGTTTGCCTCGAAACCGTGTTTAAACACTGAGTTAATAAAAGTAAAGTAGTATTAAAAACTCAGTGTGTTAGTGGATAAAGACACACGGTCACGGCACGGACACAAATGCATGCCGTATGCGCATGCACAAAAGGCATAATGCCCGGCTACACGCTCAAACGATTGTGCACAAACCCCGTTTTGCGCAAGCAAGGTGGAGCGTGTGGCCGGGCTCATCTTGCTTGCGCAAACTGGTTTGTGCATGCATGTTTGAGCGTGTAACCGGGCTGTAAGACGACATTGTTTCATGACGTTCAAAGCGGTTAGGTTCCGTTTTCGGCAGACTAGTGCGAAAGTGGGGGTGACGCAATATGCTTTCGACATCCGAGCTTGCTGATGTCTAATTGCTGTTGCATAGTATAATCAGAAAACGGTCTTATTTTAAAACCGGTCTGAAACGCGCGATCAAATTCAAATGGCTGTAAGGATCCGTTTAGGATCTCTAACAAATAAATGGCACAAAACATTTTCATAGAAGGACGACCGATTGGACCATTGTTTCGATGACTCTCATCGAAATAACGGACCGGTCCTCCATCGTTTTATTTGATCCGCTATGTGTCAACTTTGTAATTTGTTTTTCAAAGTAGACCACTTGTTTACGTCCGTTGCTATGGAAACCATTAGTTACCAGCTAAGATCAAGCAGCCTACGCTCTGAGATTGTGAAAATTATGATGTGTTCCTGTTTTAGATATTTTTTAAGGCGCAGATATCAATTCCTCGAGACTCAAAATCTTTGAATCATGGAACCACCTCAAAATCAATCTTAATACAACAACAAAAGAAGTTATCTGTAGATTGTTTGCAACAGTCTGCAGTTAGCTCAATTGTTTCAATTGTAAATACTAGTTTAATTTCTTTATATTATTTCATTGTTAATTTGTTTGTCCACAAAAGAATCATCGAAGTAATATATTAAGCATCGGCGAAGATATCACCTAAATTTGTGTTTTCAAATGAAGGTATTTATGTTGTTTTTACGCTTGATGGGATAAATACTAATTCCTCGGATTTTTTTATGGGACCATTCGGGAACATTCTCTATACAAAATTGAAAGAATTAGCAAAATCTCCATTGCCGGACATATCAAGTAACATACAAATAGCTAAAATGTGTATGTTCTGGATCACTCGATTTCCAGTGTAAGTTGACCCACATTTCGGGCAGCCTAGCATCAGGCGGACGAGTCACGCACGTTACATTGAAACAGTTTTAAAATGGTATGTAAGAGCGAGCTCTATTTCTGTACATTTAGTATGCGTTTGAGTGTCTTTGAGCTCTGAGTTTCTGGTTTAAGTGAGGGGTCTCGTTGCTCTGTTATGCTGGTTACCACGCCACCGGACGCTGCGATTGATAAGAGCTAGTTTGATAAGCAGCTAGGTTACGATGAATCCTAGGCAAGTTTGTATAGGTTGATTTTGCAATAATGCATGAAACACAAAGCAATGATAGGATAAATGCAAGGATGGGTATTGGATAGGTATTTAATGTGCAATTTTGACTTCCTACATAGATATGACCGATCTCATAAAATAAATATGGCCTTTCGCGACACAACTCCGTGGGTTGATGCGACATTTCAACGTGTGAATATTGTAAGCAGGCGACAGAGTTTTGTCAACTTGTTGCCGGCCTATCGACTTTCGTGTGTGGACTCCAAAAATTTGCAAATTCTACTTTACACGCATATTCTGTGGGTAGGTATAGACGACAATCAGTTGATGAAACCGTGACCAAGGGCTCTTTCTTAGTCTGGTTGACGATAGGTTGACGACGTATCGAGACATGATCGTGACGTCTTATTTTTGTATGGATTTAGCGTAGTTCCCTGTCCGTACGATAGAGACGTTGTACTAAATCCTTACTAATATTATGCGAAAGTAACTCTGTCTGTTTGTCTGTCTGTCACTTTTTCAAGCCGAATCTACTGAACCGATTTAAATGAAATTTGGTACACAGATACTTTGGATCCTGAGAAAGGTCATAGGCAACTTTTAGCGAAAAAAGGGTTGTAAGTGGTTGAAAGGCTGTATAGAAGTATCTTAATTTTTAAAGCTAAAAGCTTGAAATTTATTTTTAGGCATTTAATTAGATATAAGTAAATAAAAATTACATATAAAGTTTCTACAACATTACCCTTAAGGGGGTAAAAATGTCAAAGGGAATAGGGGTTGAAAGTTTGTACGAAAATCACACTGTCACTATTCCACGCGGACGAAGTTCCAGGCACAGCTAGTACCATATAAAAGGGAAATGTAACGAGCACCTCTCGATAATATTATCGACTGACTCAGGGCTCAGTTTAGCTATTATTATATCAACTCACCTGCCCTTTTATAAACAAAGCTGTTGGACACCTTTGTGTCAGTCAGTATACAATCAGAACCGGTTCGATCGAAACTACAAAATGAGAAATATCAGTCTCATTATGATAGTCGAGTTGACACTATGTGTGCTCATGGTTGCTTTGGCGAGACCAACCAAAAAGTTCTATGATATCTCCAAGGGACCAGAACTGTTCGAGAAGTATCAAAAGGACTATTACAAGTTCTATAAGGACGATGCAGATAAGAAATTGCATTATGATGCTTTTCTAGTCAGCTTGGGTGAAATAAACGAGCTCAATTCGAGAAACTCCTGCGCCACTTTTGGAGTTAACCATTTTGCAGATTATACAGCAGAAGAAAGAAAAAGATTGTTTGGACTAAGGACCGACTAAGACTAAACGAATACAGTTATTAAATATAATAATACCATAATCCCTAAAATAACAATTCAACAAGTATATTGAAATATATTTTTAAGTATATTAAACTCAGTTGTTTTCTTTAAATATCATAGTATTAGGTAATTTACAAAATTATATCTCATTTTGTAAATTACCTTATGCTTATATATTAAGAAAATATTATAATTATATCATAAAAAGATTTGAATAAATAGTATCTAATAGGAATTCACTAACTTTTTGTAGGGTTTATCCATTGCTGAATAAATATTCATCTCTTGTCAGTTTTCGCGGCTTACAAATAACCGACTACGTAAGAAGATAGCTGATAGCTACAGATATTATGTTTGCCCGTTTCTCCGTCTATTATTGTGGGCCGATGTCGTTTTTTGCATGGGAGCAAAGCCACCTTTAATTTTAATATTTATTTCATTTTGTTTATTTGTTATTGTAGCGGCAGTTTTTTACACATTTGGTAAAAAAATTCAGTAAGTAAAAGGTAGATACCTTTTACTTTTCATGAGATACAGCCACCTGATGAACGGACAGACGGACAGACTGCGGAGGCTTAGTAATAGAGTCCCATTTTTACCATTCGGTTGCGGAAGCCTGAAAACTTAAAAAAATGTAAAATATAAAGCAACGCGAATAAGGTGTTTGAACACATCTAATAATTAATTTAAACTGAGCCCTCATCTCTATATATCATCAGCCGGATTCAGGAGGTCTACTTTGAAACACGAACGAAGTTGACGGTTGACGTGTCGCACGAAACGAACAACCTCACCCACAGAATAACTATAAGTACTAGCGTACCTAACTACCATTTTGCTTCAGGCGCGTCACCAAACCATAACTTTCGATTCGGAAATCGTGAAGAAATAAGCGTCACAATCATTTTCGAAGTAAGGTCATCGATAGAACAGTCTTTCGTTTTGTGCGATCCGAAGTCATTCGTCAACTTGGTCGTTTTTACGATATCGAGTTTTGCTAACACAACAAATTAGGTAGGTAAGTACCTACTTGTGCTAAACGGCAAACAAACTGCGATTTTTCAAGGTGGTATCAATAAATTTAACAACTCTTAGGTGTGTTAAGTCCTTTTACCGGAACGTCCAGTCAGTTCGTTAAGTCTATTTCCCTGAACTTCATTCCTCAATTGACCATATCCCTTATCAGAATCAGAATCAATAACTTTATTTCTTTAGGCTTACAAAATAAGCACTTAGACAAGTCAAATTTTATACCATAAACATAGTTATTATTATCAAATAAGAAATAAGGTGTTATAGATATTCTCTTCACTTCAATTTTTTGTCCACTAGTGGAAGAAGTGAAAAAGAAACCACTAGCACATTATAATATCACTTATGTGTCTAATACATGTTTATTTTGCCTATCTAAATATAAATTTAATGCAATTTAGATATCAATATTTCTTTAAAGCTAAACAGAACATTGAATTTCTTACATACTACTGACAGTGCGGAACGGAGCGACATCTGGCCAAGCATTAACATCATTGATGTAATCATCTATGGAGTAAAAGGCCTTCCTGATAAGATTTTGTGTACTGTTTAAATTTACGAATAGCGAGTTCAGTTGCTTCAGATGGAAGCTTATTAAAGAAGCGCACGCAATTGCCCATAAATGATTTCGCTACCTTTCGTAATCTATATGCTGGGATGTGTAATTTGTTCTTGGTAGGATAAGATTTTCATAGATGTATTGCGATATTACTGTCAAAATATTATTTCTTTAAATAATTCCCTCAAAGAGTCGCGTGGCTTTAATTTATAAATTGCGCGTACCGCTCTTTTTTGGAGAACAAAGATAGTCTGGCTGTCAGCTGCTTGTCCCCAAAGCAAAATACCATAAGACATAATACTATGAAAGTAACTGAAAGAAACTAACCTAGCTGTATCTTCATCGGTAATATATCTAATTGTTCGAACTGCATAGGCTGCTGAACTCAGTCTACCTGCGAGCCTATCGTCTACTTAACTTACCTAAAAGTCAAATAAAAAAGTCTATAGTCTCTAGTCAAGACTTTTTCAGGAATCTCGGTTCTAAGCTGTCGTTAAGATGGTATGAATTGAATGGTACCAAGAGAGGGAACCCCCAGAGTCCAGTCTTCTAATACCCCCGCACTTAGGAGAAGTCTCCGTAACCTGGAAAAGTAAAGGGTAGGTTATACTTAATATATATTTTTTAAATCGTCTTCGTATTCCCACATATAATTACATTGTTTTTTAAGTGTTGCGAAACTCTCGGACCCGCAGTGAAAATCGATACGACTATCCAGAAGGTAGCCGCCTACCAATATGGCCTTAGAATTTATTTCTGCGCATCTTTGTGACGGCGTTCGCCAGAGGACAAGAAGAATTACGGTTATTATACAGCCGAACCAAGAATATAGAACCTCCTCCTTTTTTTAAAAGTCTGTTAAAAATAATTATAATTCTTTACGCGTTATTGCTAGAGCTCATGAATGAATGAATGAAGGAAGGAATGAATGAATGAACGAATGAACACTTAATCGTAGGTGTACTTATACTTATATGTCGTGTTTATTGTCGTACTTCCTATCCTACTTCCCGATAATCCTACTAATATTATAAACGTCAAAGTTTGTATGGATGGATGTGTGGATATTTGTTACTCTATAATAGGCAATTTTCATCCCGATAAAACGCGGGCGAAGGCGTGTTTCGGAAAATGTATTCACTTTGCTGTAAAAACTTATATTTAGTGGCTCAAGTGCACCTAACTATAAAATAAAATTATCAAAGAATGAAAAATTATATTAAATAAATTATATTATTATACCTACTGTAAAAGTTTTTATAAATTGATAAAGACGCTGCTAGCTACTGAATTGTGTAACCAACTAAGGTTTATCATTATTCCTCTAATCGCTGCTATGCAAATGCGAACTAACTAAGCAATGGGTAGGTACACGTCCCGGCACAATTTGTGAACGGTGTTTATGTACACCAGCCCTACCCATGTTCCGTTTCAGGGCGAAACATAATATTATGAGCCTTACTTTAAAGCCTTACTTTTTACCCGATTACTCGAACATATTTTAATGCCTGTTGGTACAAAAGTTTGCAAGATAATGTATGGATATATCTTTTTGGCCCTGCTTTTAGATAGGTGGGTACTGGGTACCTATAGCATGGACAAGGCACTGATTTGTAGGTGTATATATTATATATATATATATATAGGTAGCTAAAAATGTAGAGATCTAGTAAGGGCGGGCGGCATGATAAAGAAAATGGTCTCCCCCCTGATACTCATAATCAGAGAAATTACTTTTCGTAGTAATCATCATAATCGTATGTACTGAATACGCAGTGACCTATTGATATAGAAGAGTTATGTTAAATGCTGAGATATACAACGGAAAGAGGAAAACTCGAATTATAAATTAGCTGTTGCCCGCGCCTTCGCCCGCGGTTTATCGGGATAAAAAATATGTTATTCCAGGTCCCAAACTATACCCATACCAAATTTCAGCCTTATCGGTTCAGTAGTTTTTGCGTGAAAGAGTAACAAATATCCATATATCCAATCCATCCATACAAACTTTGACATTTATAATATTAGTAGAATTGCAGGATTGTTTGGATACACGAAACTAGATGGGGTTACATGAAGTGTTAGGACGGGTCTTCGCTTCAGGTACCTGGAAACAACCTACTGTCTTCTCTCCTGATGTTAATTTCCTGACACTTGCACTAATCAAGAAACGCGAATCTTATTACGGTTGATTTCATACTACCTACATAGTATACACAGAATTGGGTCTTAAAACAAAGTCGCTTCCCGCTGTTTGTCTGTCTGCCCCTATATATGCTTAAATATTTAAAACTACGCAACGGATTTTGATGCAGTTTTTTTATTAGATAGAGTGATTCAAGAAGAATTTTTATATGTATAATTTGTACCCGTGCAAAGCTGAGGCGGGTCGCTAGTATAAAATTAAAACCCTATCTTATATTCCTTTCCTACCTATACGAAAAAGTGCAGCCTTAACCATTCAGTAGTTTTGGCGTGAAGAGGTGACAAACATCCATCAAAACATCCAAACTTTCACATTTTTAATATTAGTGTAATTCTATCCATTAGATATTATCTTAATGTACCTTAAGTAAAAGTACACCTAATCAATCCTATCAGAATCCTACTTCCTACTTACATATATCCTACTACCTACCTACTAATTAATATTATAAATGTCAAAGTTTGTAAGGATGGATGTATGTATGGATATTTGTTACTCTTTCACGCAAAAACTACTGAACCGATTAGGCTAAAATTTGGTATGGGTATAGTTTGGGACCTGGAATAACATATAGGCTATTTTTATCCAGATAAAACGTGGGAGAAAGGCGCGGGCAGCAGCTAGTATAATATAATTTAGAATAATATAGAATAGCAAGTTTCAAATCCTTATATCAATAAAATAACTCAATTTTGTACACAAGGGCATTCATTCTTGATATCGTGCACGTTACTGTATTAGGTACCTTTCAAAGTAACTTCCTAGACGATGACCTCTCAAAGTCGGTAGACATTAGCTCTTACCTTAATTGCTTTATACCTTGGAAAATCTAATAATGTTGCCTGATGCTTAGATATTTTTCTTCCACCATACGACGAAATTCTTGCCTCTATATTAATTCAGTCAATCAGAACTTAACGAGGGCAAAGAGCTAATTTGCAAAAATTTTCATTGACTTTCAAGCATACAAAATTTAGATGTAGAGCTTTTTGGCCATAAGATTTACTTTTACATACAGCTTTTGACAAATCAAGTGGCAAAGGGTCTACTAGTTGTTGGTACTTTCCCGAACGTTATTTTTCCTATTGTAAATCGTAAAAAGCTAATACACCAATTTCCAAAACGACCGTCAATTATCATAAAGACCTTCGAAAATTCCCGAACGAGCGCACGGAACGGAAATTGGGGGTTTACTTCGGCTGTCATCGCACAAACTACCGGCTATTCTGTGAGCCAATAATGGAGACGTACTGAAGAGCCGTTTAATTAACTTCAAAATGAGCCTTAGCGTCGAAGCTTCTCGAACAAATAATAAAGAGCCACGGGAGGGCGTGAAATTTTTCTTTGAGTCAAAGTTTTTTAATGAAGATTTACTGGGAAACTAATTGATGGGGATAGGTTGGGGTGAACATATTGGAAAACGAAGTTTGTGACAGGCTGAAGTGGAAATTTATTTTACGGTGTTCATAATTTGGGAATGTTTTTCCCTACAAAGCAATTCAACAAACAGTAGATCAATGCACGCTTCTTCATCATCATCAGCCCGGTTACGTCCACTGCTGTAGTGTATATGGGCAAACGACGCCACGAATAGCGGTCCTGAGCCACCTCCATCTAACGACTCCCTGCGACCGCACACATGTACAATGTCGTCGGTCCATCGAGTGGGAGGTCTTCCTACACTCCGTTTCGCATTGCATCCCGGTCGACACTGGAGAACCTTCCCTTTTTCCTGCACGCTTCTTATACAGGTTTTTTCTCTTTAGTAGTAGTGTAGGTACTAGAATATAGTCAATTGTACAAAATTGTCGAACATCGACTATTTTATACTACGCCGGAATCGACTTCCGAACCAAAATCTAACAAAAAAATATTTTATTTACTCAGGTGTTTTTTTTTCTTTGCCCAAGAAGATGTAAAACAAAGTCGGGTTTGTTCGAACACTTTTAACTCGAGAACGGCTGGACCGATTTTAATTAAATTAGATTTTTTGGTTTTGCCTCCGTCCTGAATAGTAGAATAAAAATGGGTTCCGCGCAAAAACTAAAATTCTATGCAGGTGAAGCCACGGGCATAGCTAGTTTTTCATAAAGCACGTCTTAAAAGTTTCAGAAGGACATCGTGCTCACTCTACCGCGCGAGTTATTCACTATCTTATTTACAAAGTGCACTGAAACGAAATTCTCTCAAACTAACTATTCCAAAGGGAACTGAACTCATGCGCTTCTTTTTTATGGACTGTAATTTATTTGGTTTTCCATTATAGAGGAAAATCTGAATAAGATCTCGAAATTAAGTTCTGCTATAATTTAAAAATATAATTATTTTTTCGTGGAACACAGCAATAAAAGCATGAAATACGGAATCTATTCAATCAGGACATGGGCATGTATTAGGTAGTAAATATAAATAGATCTGGCCGTAAATTAAATAAATAAATAAGGGTGGATAATCCATACATCATCATCAACCCCCTAGCTAAGCAGAGCTTGTGTGATGGGTACTAGATCATTGATATACCTAATACAATTATTATTTTTGGTTAAACTATTGATTTTATTATATAATCTTGGTTACATTAATGGTTATATTTCATAATATTCACTTGATGACTCCACAAAACATGGTGTCCGTTACGACTGAGGGTACACATTGGAATTTCATAATTTTGAATGCAATATTAATTAGTAAATGTTCTGAAACATTTGTTAGTACAGTCTCTAATTTGTTGCAATATCCAGTCAATAGTTACAACCGGTTATAGGTGATCCCTCAAACGTGGCTTGAAGATTTTCATATCATCAACGCTCAAAAATATCATAAACTACAGCGTTAACTAATCGCTGTAGTTTATGATATTTTTGAGCGTTGATCATCATTTGTTAGAGTAAATTACAAAAATCAGCTCTTTCGATGGAACTACCGATGGCAAATCAACACTCGCAATTTTTTATTTTTGTTCGATGATGGCAAATCAAAATTCAAAACTAAAAAGAAACACAAAGAAGGGTCCAATGGCGAATCGCAACTAACCCCACTGTTTTAATTAGAAAATAACTCTTTTGTTTTCCACAGTAACGATTATTGTATTTCAAAATGGCTGTTTTTATTTCTACTTTAATTAGAGACGTCAACTTTAATAACTGTCGTTTCGAGCCAAAAAACCCAACAAAATATTCAGGACATTCGCAGACATGAACGCTGAAACCACAATAGTGTGTAGGTCAGAAAACTAGCTGCGATCTGCGATTTTTATCTATATAGCTGACCCGACCGACGTTGTCCTGTCATTCAATTCAAACTTCAAATTTATTTCAGTGCTTAGCAAAGAGTATTATAAAACGCTGGAGCTAACTAAGGTTACGTTAAAAAGTTTATAATAAAGGTATTCGTTAAGTTTTCATAAGCTTTTACGCAATTTTAAAATTTTCTTTAATGTAAGAACCTTCTACAAAGTATTAAAAAATGCGAAAAAAACATCACGTGATTAATGGACGAACCCTTTATTCTAATTTTGTACCGTTAGCCCAGCAACTTTTTTATACTAACTAGGATAAGTTTCTCTGTAAGTGGATTTACCTAATTCTTAAGAGAAATAAATGATCTTATACCAGCAAAAGCCTATGTTTAATTCCAGGTTTCAGTACTTTTGGCTTGAAGAGGCAACAAACATACATCAAAACAACCAAACTTGTATTGTTGCTATGGTTAATTTACTTGATCACTAGAAGGTAAGTCTACCTTCACTATAGTACCTTGGCACTTATACTCCAGCCAAATTAGATATGAAATGTTTGTTTATATGTATAAACCACCCATACATAATATACATATATCTAAAATTCAATCTGATTGTGTATATTTTACAAAAAATTACATTCCTTGTAGATTTAAGATCTTTTCTTCAATAGATATTGCTAACAATTTATTGTTATATGAATTTGACGACAAGTTTTAACTTTTCTGTTTTGGTTTGTTTACAAACATTTCCCATCAAATTTCACTGGAGTAAAGTAATTGCCAGTAAAATAAGGAAAGGTTCATTACTTAGGTATTATAAAATTAATGAGAAGTAGAAAAATAGTAGTATAATCAGTAGAAAAATCCACTTTAGTCGAAATAAACATAATTATTTATCCACGGCCCAGCCTCTGCGTTGCGACCCAAAAGGGCGCGTCACTAGTATCTTTTTAGCTGGAACATGGAGCTGTGCGTCTTGGGCAATGAAATTGTTAATATATTTGAGTACTTCCATGGCCCACGATGCACAGGCGTCAGCGGCGGCGGGGCGGCAACGCGCTCCCCTGCGGGTTACACCGCCGAAGCTGGGCAGTGAATGCGTTAATCTACATTGTGAAAGTCATGGTAGAAGCTTGGCTTCTGTATAAATCTGGTATCCGTAGAACATAGATAGGTAGTGTTGCCAAAACTTTGATGTTAAAACTTTATGGTAATTAGTAGAGCGGGCTAATTCCAAAGATCATACCGTAGATACGAGTTTATCACAAAGCAACATACCTACAGGTCGCCTGACCTTGATGCGCAGAAGTCGATTTTTAGTTTTTTACACCGTTTTACATCTGCGCAGACCCCCTCCAATTGCGTGACGTGAGATCTTCACGAGGTTTGTTCTATTTGTGTAATAACACTATTCTACTTATTATTACAAATGTCAAAGTTTGTGAGGATGGATGTATGGATGTTTGTTCCTCTTTCACGTAAAAACTACTGAACTGATTGGGCAGGATATGGGTATAGTTTGAGACCTGAAATAACATATTGGTTACTTTTTATCTCGATAAAACGCGGTCGAAAGCGTGGGCAGGAGCTAGTCATACTATCCTTCTATACCTCTATAATATTATAAATATCAAAGTTTGTGAGTATGGATGTACGGATCTTTGATCCTCTTTCACGCAAAAACTACTGAACTGATTGGGCTGAGTATGGGTTTAGTTTGAGAGCTGAAATAACAAATAGGTATTTTTCATCCTGATAAAATGTGGGCGACGGCTCAAGCAACAGCTAGTATAGTATAAATGCTTAAGTATTGTTATATGAATGAATGTTTGTTACCTCTTCATACCAAAACCACTGAATGGATCGGCCTGAAGTTTAGCATACAAGTAATTCTAGGCCTGGAATCAAACAAAGGCTACTAGCCTAGGCTAGGCTTTTTATCCCATAACACAGTTTCCATGGGATAAAATTCCTCTTTAAATGTTTGTATAAAAACAACGCGTGCGAAGCGGGGAGAAACTAGTATAAAATAAAGCGACGGAGAGCAGAGCACACTTTATAGCCCGGCTACACGCTCAAACAGCTCAAACCAGTTTGCGCAATCCAGATGGAGCGTGTGGCCGGGCTCATCTTGCTTGCGCAAACTGGTTTGGGCAATCATGCATGCACAAATATTTGAGCGTGTCGCCGGGCTATTAGGCCCTTTTCACATGCATACGGTCATGGTACGGTCACCCCGTGCCGTGTAGAGTTGATATACAGGTGGGCGATATACGGTTACAGCTCTGTCACTGTGTCAGGTAAAAGTAAAATAAAGTATCGTATAAAATATTTACTATAGAGACGAGATCATTAAAATCAAAGTTCATAGTTCAACTTTTTTCTGCGTTCTAGAAAGAATAAATTGAACCGAAAAATTATTTACCACAAATCGTGAACTATGTTTTATCATAAAAAACCAACTTCAATTCAATTGTATTTTGGGAGCATTTGGAAAAATGTTGATATTTAGCTTACAATTTCTTATTTTCCCATAATGCTCCGGAAATACCAAAGACCCGATGTTAGTTTTTGCCTAAGGTAATTGGAAATGGTGTTCGATTTGCGGCATATTACTTCTCCGCTAGTTTTATACCTTGTAGAATGCAAAATAAAATAAAAGCCACAAAATTTTGAATCTCGCGCCAACTCGAAACGATCAACCTAACCGAGTTACCCATCGCATTGTTGAACAAGTTCGTAACAAAACCAATATAAGTAGGTATTATACCTTAGTCTTGAATGTGGCCGCAATTGTGTGGTTCAATTATAATTGAACCATTTGGGTTGTAGGTAATTACCTAGAAGTCAAACGATTCTAATCAGGGTTCATACTTATGTTTATTCGGTCTGTTCTAAAAGTGATCAAAATTGGGACACACTGGCAGAGAGCCAATCAACTGTACAGACCTAGGTATCAGTTATTTTGTATGTAACAACATGTTTGTATGAAACATTGATAAGGATTTGCATCAAGTTTCTAGATCAAAGTTCAAGAAAGACCTATGGAATTGATATGGATACTAGATTGTTCGGAATTACCCACTATTGTGGTATCATAAGTTAATGACCATAGAAAGTCGAAATGTTTCATAGAAGTTATTAAGACTCGGAATCGCTACGATTCCTCTAAAAGCTGAACATCCGTGCCGACCTCTATACAGCATAAGCTATAAGTTGCTGACTCGCCATCTGCTTATTACCCGACTACCGGAGGGTAATGATTTTAGGACCCTATGTATGTATGTAGCCGATTTCTTTGTTCTTACGTAGCGCTGAAACTACTACTTCGATTTCAACAAGTGAGGTATCGATTGATTCGTCTCAATACCCCGATGGTTATAGGCTATATGGTGTTCGACAAAATTGAGGGTCTTAAGAGATAGCTGGGTCTAAATTACACCTGGAACACTTCGATAGCGCGATAAAATTTTGCAAGAGACGACATCTAGTTACAGTTCGAGTCTAATTTAGTTTGATGTGATGAGTGAAGGATGACACACCCGTTGCCATGGAGACCTCTTGTGTACAGCTGTTGGCATGGACACTATTTATTTGTTACCATGGCAACGGGTCATCTAGGGAAGGGCAAATGAAAATAAATTTCAATATATGTATATTGTATCGATATATGTATGGTAAAAAGTATCGATATTTCGATATTTTTGCTCATCAAAATTGTGCAGGCAAGCGGTGGGGCGTGTTGCCGGGCCATAGATCAATGATACTAACCCCAAGCACTAACCCCCTTATTCTTAATGCTCTGCTAACTTGAAACAGCTGCTAAACGGTGTTATTACCCGACTACGTTGAGGGTTACGATTTTGACACCCTATGTATGTATGTATGTAGCCGATTTTTATGTTCCCACGTAGCGCTGAAACTACTAGTCCGATTTCAACAAATGAGGTGTCGTATGATTTGTCTTAATAGCCTGATGGTTATAGGCTATGTGACGTTAGATAAAAATAGGGGTCTAACGAGATAGCGGGGGCCTAAAAAAAAGTCGAAAATCTCAATGTTAGTAAATATGCTCGTGTGTGGTATCGTTGCAAAGGTCTTTGTTTGTACTTTCCGAAACCGTTTCTCAAACTTTTGTGAGGTTAACGATTCTCAAACTGTTAGCAAAAAGGTGTAAAAAAAATATAGTTAAAAACTAAAACCCGACTACATAAAAGTCTTAAACAAGCGTTCACCTATTGTCCATAGCATTTTCTTTTGATACTTAGGTAGTCGGAGGCATCCACCCCATATACCTAGGGTACAATTAGTAACAAAGGCCTCCGACTACCTAAGTATCAAAAGAAAATGCTATGGACAATAGGTGAACGCTTGTTTAAGACTTTTATGTAGTCGGGTTTTAGTTTTTAACTATATATTTTTTTCTCATATACACGAGCGGCAAAGTGCCAATAGCAGAGGTAACTGTAGCCGTCGACAGTTGATGGCAGCCGTTGACAGTTGACGGCAGCCGTCGACTATCGACAGTAGCCGTCCACGCGCCGACGTCTGCCGTAGGCGCGTCGACGGCTGTCGTTGGCACTTTGCCGCTCGAGTATATGAGCACTTCCATTACTTTACTGGCGTGACGCAAACGCGCTAGAACTCCGCTTACTCCCTTCAAAGCACATTTCACATTTCGTTCGCACATTCACAACAATAAATTCTTCGAAAAACAAGATAAACTGAAAGAACGTAATTCTTATGCGATTACTGTGCCACTAAATCTTTCGAACTCGTTAATCGAAGTTTCTAGAAGTAGGTACTTCGCGGAGGCTGACGCCAACTGCCTTTGGCAGGGTCCCGCTCGTGCGACGCCAATTTAAATGATAAAACCTTGATCACTCAAAGGATAAAATTCAGATTGGCTGCCGTATACGAAATTAAAATCTGAAAGCTCTTTTCCCCCAAACAGTTTTCCGATCTTATTTTCGACGATAAAACTATTATATATATGTAAATTATATTATGTACACAGTATGTGCTAAGCGAGCAAGCCAATAGCGACTCTTAGAAAAGCTTTTAGGATTCGTTTTCCTATTTTAATTTTATGTCAAATTCACCGCTGCGTGAAGAGAATTCGGGTGAACTATGGAATCTCGGCGCACGCTATGTGGTGTTCATGGAGATTAGCGACTAATCATTGCTAAAAGCACATTCCTGATTAAATCAAGTTGATTACGATTCATGAGTTTGGTACTCCGCAACGATGATAATAAATTAATTTCAGTGGCATAATTTATTTGAGTATTTTCAGCACCAACACGGCGATCACCAATACGCCTGCCAAGCGTGGTGACTATGGCAAACCCCCCCCTACATGGGAGACCATCCACTCGATGGACCGACGACATCGTAGCGGTCGCGGGGAATCGATGGATGGAGGCGGACCTCAGGGCCGCTATTTGTGGCGTCGTATGGGGGAGGTCTTTGTCCAGCAGTGGACGTGTATGGGCTGATATGATGATGATCATGATGAATTTATTCGCCATTAATAGATGAACAAGCAAATTCATGATCATGATCATCATGTATGTAAAGTAGATAAATAAAAATCACCCATATCGTGTAAATTTTTATATGTGGATAAGTATAAAAGTATGAGGTGGACTTTAGGGTGATTTGAGAGGCCTATAGGCCCTCTATAGAAACGTCTCGAAACAAGGAATTATAGGTATCTTATGCTATCTATATGCTTGTTATCTTGCTACCCGCGCCTTCGCCCGCGTTTTATCGGGATAAAAAATAGCCTATATGTTATTCCAGGTCCCAAACTATACCCATACCAAATTTCACCTAATCGGTTTAGTAGATTTTGCGTGTAAGAGTAACAAATATCCATACATCCATACCTCCATCCATACAAACTTTCACATTTATAAAATATTATCATATAATGGGATGTTTATTTGTCACAAAATATGAAAATGTTTATTTTAATAAACCTAAATTCAAGAATGCAAGAATTCGTGAACGTTTTGAAAACAAATTGGCGGCACCTACATATGTATTATGTTTAGACTATCTTCTAGTCGCAAAAGTATTTTCTAAATGTCGGTCATAGTTTGTAATAATATAAACCTAATGACAAAAATTCCTTTCCCCTACAGAACTTAAAAACAAATTCTTGGCTTTTGGAAAAAAAAATATGATATGAAAATATTTTTTAAAATATATTGAATTTATTTTAGAATTATTATGATTGTGATTTATATTTTTGATTACCGTAACTTCAGATTATTATGATTATTGTGACCTTATAAATCTGTTTAAATTTCAAGTTTTTATTTCATTATAAATTAAATTTAGAATTATGGCAAAATATTAACAATTTATCTCTACAATTTATGACTGCATGCTTCAAATCGAATTATAAAATCTTTGTATGCTCAAAAAAGTAAATTGTGTAGACCGAAAATTATATTTAAGACCTGATGTATTATGTACCACAATCACAATGAATAAATGGTTTCAATTGTACATGCACCCTGTAAGGGCACTGCAAAATTGGTTCTTGTCTTTTTGTATAAAAACGAAATTAAAATTGTTATTAAAATTTAAAATGCTAAACTCATATCAATTTAAATAGAAAATAAATCTAAATGCATCAAGGTTAACAGTCAAACATTCAATAAAAGTTAGTGTAAAGTTAAATTAAATATAACCTAAATTATAAAAATTTACACGTACCTAATGATGAGACAACGCAATAAATTTTCTTATTTATTAGAATCACTATTCACAGTTTTACATCTAAATGCCCCTGTAATATGAAACTCAGCGGCATATCCCGGCTCCCTTCAATCCACAACTGAATTGCTCTTCATCAAAAAGGTAGACCATTCATCTCGACGCGTTTCAGATCACTGTCGGATTGCATATTCTGCCACATTTTGTTCCATTTGTACGCTTAGTGGAAGAAGTGATAAGTGATTTTTGTATGGAACGGCCAGGAATGCCTCATGAAGCTAAAAAATCTGGGCTAGAAAATTAAAATCAATGAATAGAAACAAATTTGAATTAGTATTTATAATTGACAAATTCAGCTTACTGCAGACTGTTGCAAACAATCAAGATGTAGCTCAACTGATCCATATCAATATTATACCAGTCGGAAGCATCCTCAAGACGCTGGCTGCAAAACCCCGCTGTATGGCAATGCTGATGCATTACGATACGATACAGCGGGGCTTTGCAACCCTAGATACTCTATTATAGAGCTTCGTATAAAATATTTTTATTACAAAATCGTTTCTAAGATCCTAAATGTTTCAGACTTAATTTATGCAAGGATTATCTACCACTTATCCAGCAGCTATGAATATACCGAAAAAGCTTGTACAAATCCGTGAAAGTATTTGACAGGGCCTTAGACGTAAAGTGGAAGTAGGTAAGCAATCTTCCGAAAAGCATTTATCCGCTCAAGTGTACATACGCTTTCCGAAGCATTGGAGCTTTGCCAGTGATCTGTCCCAGTGTTTGAACTGTACAGACGTGCATTAAACCACTTTTATTTGAAACTCTTTTTATTAGGGCTCTTTACTGTGTTTATGGAACCTTTCATTTGAGCTTGGTGTAGATTAAGTCTGCCGTTCCGCAATACTCCCCGCCTTGTCGATTCAGAATAGCCTTTTTCTGACCCGGAAAACGAACTAAATACAAGCTATATGCACCAGAGCGAGTTAGAGAAATCTATTTTCTGGTCAGTCCATTGTGTTAGCAGAGCCATGGCGAGCATCGCCTAATCAATACTGTCATCACGCGAAATCGTTTATAATACGTGAGCTATCCGATTGGGAACGGACGCGCTAGCACGCACTTGTAAGATATTTCAATTTGTTTAGTTATAAATATATAGTGTAACAATTGTATGTTGTGGTAAACAATAAGATTTCAAAGATATTCAATGATAAAATGTAATAGGCTTGATTTGCTACATGTTTTCCGCTCAAATTAAAATACTAGACAAATTAGTTTTGTATAATGAATATGCTAATTCATAATGTCTTTTGATCGATGTAATCAGTATCATAATTGTTGATTTAATATTTAAGAACATTTGCCATGGATAAATTATCATATAAGAAGATATATTTATTTACTATTTGTCTATTACAAATACATACGTAATCGCAAAAAGAAACGTACACTTCTAAAATTGTATTTAAACTGAGGAATGCAACATTCTACACAAATCCTGTCGGGTTTAGATAATGTTAAAATGTAAAATCTAGATTAAGTTTTTTTAATAAATAAATACAAAAAAAAAATAATACAAAATTCAATATCAATGTAACTAGTTCTGAAACGAACACTCGCCGGTGTCTGGCAAATTGGCGCGAGGCATAATGACAACCGACGATGCGACGACGGTTGTTTGAACAAATTTTATATAAGACAGACGGTGAGCTGGCCCTGCCACTCTTTTCTGGAACTGTGAACTGAAACCATCTCTCAGTATGGTAAGCTGTTGTACATTATGTAACCTTTTTCTAGATGTGTATTTTTTTTTAGCATCGATTTTTTAGCATTTTTGAGTGTCAAGTTTAAATTATAAGGTTATCTATTCTTTTAGATATAATACACAGGTGATAAATATAGCTGTATTAGACATATAAGTCTTGTGAAACGTGCTAGTGGTTTCTTTTTCACTTCTTCCGCTAGTGGACAAAAGATTGAAGTGAAGAGAATATCAATAACACTTTATTTCTTATTTAATACCTAATAATTTATGGTTTCGATGTTCGACCTGTCTTTGCTTAACTATAAGCCTAAGAAATAAAGGTATTGAATTCTGAGTTGGGATTTCATTATTCCCAATTACCAAATTGTTAGGTTGCATTGTAGGGTAGGCAATTCCATGATTCTATCTAAAAATATAAAAGGTAGGTAGATGAAGCCCACGATTCTGACACACTCGTGTCAGTTTAAAATAGTTCAATCCCATGTTAAGGTGAAAACACACTGTAAATATGCCACGCGACCCAACAAAACGCGATCCGCATTTAGTTGAATCAAATCGTATTAGTATTTTTCTATGACCCGCGACTAAAATGTGGGTGATAGTTATTGAAATATTGCGTCGCGTCGCGTTTCAATAATGTGTTTGTTATGCTTGCGATGACTCGGCCACTATAAATAAGGACAGATAATTAAAATCCAACATAGAACCCGTATTATGGATAAGCAATTTTTCAGTCTGCTTTCATGCTCAGGCTGTTGTGAATCAAACGATATGGGGTGAGGGGCTTATTACACAAAAGCAGTAATATACAACGAACATTCTGGTACTGTATCACGTACAAAGACACTTCATAAATTCATATGTAATGGAAAAATCTCGGTTTAATATACATAATGTAGGTGCATTTACATAAATACATAAGCCATCGGTAGCAGGGCAACGCTCGAAGCAGGCGACACGCGGCTCCGCGATGAAATCTGCATAAATTTGCAGTTTTCTTGTTGTTATACGCGATTTATGATGTGGAAAATTGTTTATTTATTGCAAATTTTGGATCCTAGGATACTTGAAACTCGGTTTATCTGAGTTTGTTGCAGTAACTTTGGATATAATGCGAGAGTATAAATGCAAACATTGAATTCGGTAGGTACTCGGTGGAATAAAAGCTATAGGGCTAACCTAACCTAACTACCTACATAAGTCAATAAATTTCAAACGAAATCTGTAAAAGCTAAGAAAAACTAAACAATGTATTAATTATAATTTTTAGTAGCTTAGAGATACCGGATGCTGTATAAATTTTAATGTTCAATTATCAAAACTGGTGTTTAATTATAAGGCTACGACCGCATTGGCAGGATGGTTGGTGGGTGCCCGCTAGGTTGGCGGGTTACCTGGGGCGTCGCTTAGGCCCCTCGTGCACCAGGCAGCCTGGCTGCGCAACCAGACTGCGGCAGCCAGTCGAACATATGGTTCGGGAGTTCGAGGCTGATTAGTGCGCAGGCTTTCATACACCATCATTATGTTCACCTGGCTGCCGTAGCCAGGCTGCCGAGTGCGCGCGACCCCTTACAGTTTAAAATTCTAAAACAGACACCTCCTCGTTAAATCCTTGCGTCTAAAGATTTTGTGATAACAGTCAGATTTTTATTAATTTGTGGTTTTGTTATTTTGGCTTTGAGCCACGCCTAGCTTCCGTCATTGAAGCAACTTGCTAAGCTATCTTATACCCTCTACCATTCATACAGTGCGACTGTGGAACAAGTTTTCGAAATTGATCGAAACCATTGGATACCGGACCCAAGATATTCAAATCAAAACTTTTGAATAGAAGAACATAAAGGAAATTGTTGCCGGAACATCTAAGTACAATTTCACCTTGATATTCTGTCGGTTGGAGTTGCGGCAGCAGTTTTCAACTTAAATTCAGGATTGTTTGGATTACAAAGCACTTTAAAACCATAATAAAATTGTACCTATGTAAAACAGTTTTGAGTATTCTGATTTTAATGGGCGGTTAAATCTGTAGAACCATGTAGTATTTTAGTAATTACATAGATAGTTATAGGTACTTTATTGTATCACACAAAGAAAGAAAATTATACAGAAATAAATGCTCAGAGTAAACGAAGTACAAAGGCGGCCTTATCGCAATGAGCGAGCTAGGTTAGATATATACTTGCTCGTCCTCGAAAAACTTTGCTCATCATAACGCCCATAGGTATTACAAGATATCCAAGCATTTACCGAATGCTAATGATAATAAAGATTTACGTATGGTTATCCTAGCAGTTATTTGTTTATTCAGGAAGACCTTTGTATTATATGATTCAGTTATAGCAGAAATAGGTGTTATGAATCGATATTTACCCATTCTCTGATTATGTTGAGTGCGGTGTAACTTTACTGTTAAGGCACTGTACTGTTATGGCATGATCTACTGTTATAATCATGAGAAGTAGCCGATATGGTCATAATTGTATCTACATTAGGTAAAAGTTTCCATGAAAATTTGCGATCCACGGGGTACGGCCTGGTGGCACGTAAGATTACGTATGATTTCAGATATTTTTGAAAGTATATCGACATCATGCATTCTATGGACGCTACTCTTAGGTCCAGAATGACGTCATGAATTTTCATGACATCAGAAGATGCTTTGTCGACAAGGCTTGGGTTGTGGAGATCTAAGTTATAATAGAGAGATCCGAATTATTTTTAACTACCTGTGTACGATACTCTTATAGACGGCTGAATTATTATAAAAATGACCTGGAAGGGACGTGGTATCTACAGCACAAGTCTCTGACTTAGTGTAGATACCACCAATCATAACTGTAATGCACACCAAGCTAGTCCATCTACAATTGTATTTTCTTAATGTGTTCAAATGTAATTATGCTTTTTTCTTGCCCAATAAATTATTATTTATTATATTATTTATTTATTAAAGGCGACATTTACCCATCTTTATAATGGATGAAAAGTATTTTAAGCCAAAGAAAAGTATTTTTGAGTATTTTACGGTATGTGCATATATACCTAACATAAGGCGTATTTTAAAAAACGATAAACCGACTTCAAATTCCCTTACTTTTACACTTATTTTAAGTTTTGCGGGATAAATACTAA
Organism: Eupithecia insigniata; assembly: GCA_947859395.1. NCBI lineage: Eukaryota > Metazoa > Arthropoda > Insecta > Lepidoptera > Geometridae > Eupithecia > Eupithecia insigniata. The sequence continues at coordinate 10,071,902 of OX401999.1, read as the reverse complement.
TCCCTGGAAATCAATTTTTATGGTACCCCCTCGGGATAATTTTCTATACAATAGAGAAAGAATTTTCAAAAACGGTCCATAATTGGCGGAGATATCGAGTAAAAAAACAACATACGGACGAATTGAGAACCTCCTCCTTTTGAAGGGGTGAAGGTCGTCCCTTATTACCCCGCTTCTACATACTGAAGCCACCGAAATCAAAATATCACTTTATTTCCATGTCAGTGTTTAATTTTAAGAATTTGACCTTATCTAAATGTACATCTATTGCATTTAAGGCAATACTTTTTTTTAAATTTGTATTTGAATTTATTCTACACAGAGTGAAACGCTTTTTGCTGTTGCATTGCATGATGGCATATTAGCATGTGTATAATTTCGTTAATTCCTATAATATTGAATGAGTTTTGTTTGAAGACGATTTGAATTAAACGTATGCCAAATTTCAGCCCAATCGGTTCAATAGTCTTAGCGTGAAAAAGTAACAATTAGTGTGAGTGGTGTTGTGATTTTCTGTAGGTGCATACAATCCTCTTAAGATTGTTTGGTTGGCCTACTCTAAAGCTTGCGTCGTAAAATACATAACACAGCTACTAGAAAGGTGGCTCGACAATACGAGAAATGAACTGCACAATAAGCATCTATCATGAAATAAGATAATACAGAGGTGAATCTCAGTAAATCAAATCAAATAAAGAAAACAAAATGGTAAATTTTGATATCATAAACGAAACGAAAGCAGAGTAAAAGAGAGTTAGGTAAGGTAGGTCTACTGGGCCTGATTACTTGTAACTTAAACGTATTTATTTGTCACGTGTCAGCTAGGGTCCCAATTTTACTAACTAATCGCTTGAAGACTAATGCATCGTCGAAGAATCTTCACATAGAATCCTTACATTAAAAAAGTTCTAGTAAGGATAGTGCGTGCTATTTGCATAGAAAGATTCATAGAAAAGTTTCATCTTCAACATTAACACGGTTAAGCGGCCTTTCATCTATAGTCTCATGTGTCATTCTTTGCCGATACCATTGTCAAAATTAAGTGGTTAATTTAGTAGAATTCATTATGTCCCGGTTGCCGGCTAGCCGGTTCTAGTTACCCGGCGGCGAAGTGTATGGCTTCCACGCGTACTACGTACCGTCATAATTTGTATACGTTCGCCGCTCGGTACCCAGCACTTGCTAGCCGGAAACCGGGACGTCTAAAAATGCACTTAGTCCTGGCTCCGTTAGGCCTTACGCGTATGTTTATAAGTTTATTCTAATTTTGAATTTACGGTTCTCTTTAATCTTTTGATCGGTAGAAAAATAAAACCCCCATTTAGATTAACAATTATGTCGCACGCAGTCATAGGGCTACTTTCCTTGAAAATGAGTTTCAGTTCTCTCCATAACAATAGCCAATATAAAGCAATAACAAGGGGGAAGTTAATAAAGAATCTCGAGCATAAAAGCAAACAAGTAGCTACCATAAGACCGGGGACGAATACCATTCATAAAAGGAAACAATTTCGAAAACGCTTAGAAGTTTTCTCGATACAGACGAACAAACACTATTGTTTCCTATTAGTTCCAGGAATATGGAAGGAGAATGCTGTTTTGTGTCTTGTTGAAGATGGTCAGGAAATAAATATGAAGAAGCAAAGATCGTTGATGTCAAACAAAAGAAAATGTACGATCTATGAAAGTGAAAATCTACCATAGTGTACGTCTGCACCAATAAGCACTCTCGATCAAATCACTTTTCAAACGGGACCTGGATTCATGTATCATAGGGAGAGTAGTTATAAAAGCAAGCAAACTTGTCAAAAATCGGTTCGTCCGTCTGTGATATCAGATGCAAAAGCCAGAACACGGGTCATAGGTTCCGAGAGAAATAACAATAAGATCACGCCATCAAACTAAATCTGCCGTAGTTTTGGAAAGTGAACGTCTGGTGTAGCGTGTAGCAAAAAAACAAAAGACAATCGCGTCTTTTGTGTTTTCATAGAAGTGACTGAATGTTTAACTGACCGGGGGCATCAGCCACAGGTGCGTCGACCACTGAGAGCCTAAGCCACGAACCATATAGGCTGTTTCAAATCTGACAGCACATTAACGACACGGTCACGCCGACGACGCTTGTTGCGCCATTCATTTTAAATCACTTGGCCAGAGCAGTGACGGCAGGTGGAAGCTCTGACAATGAAAGAGTGGTGGCCGAGAAACTGTTATAGGAGTAGGACACGGCGACCGGCGCGATGGGTGATGGATCATCCGCATGTCTGTGGCTACACCTAGTCCCGATTAGCGCAGGCGGCAGGAATGGCATTTCCAGAAGCCTACCTATGTTCACTATTGACGACCAGTGACGACCTCTGTGGTGCGGTGGGCGAAGGTCCACCTGCGACGCAGGAGGTTGCGGGTTCTATTCCCGCCTCGGGAAAAATGTTTGTACGAACTACAGATATTTGTTCAGAGTGTTCTGGATGTTTTCTATGAAGGTTTAATAAAAAAATATCTATCTATGTAGTGTATTATATTAAGTATATCAGTTATCTACTACACATAACACAAGCTCTGCTTAGTTTGGGGCTAGATAATGCTATGTGAATTGTCCAGCATATTTTTTTTTTTATTTTATGTATTGAGTCGATCATTTCAATTTCTAGTTTGTAGTTTCATCAGTTGAATCCTCTTTTAACACAATTTTTTATTTGCCTCATCAGCACATTTACCACTACTGGGGGTTTGCAGTGGGAGTATTTAAATACACAGACGGAAGCTGCTGCCCTTCCTCTGGTATGTTTCTTATACGTATGTTTCTTCCGTTCGCCGCGTCTGTCACGGCGAACGGATTATTTATTTAACTGCATACTATATTGCACTCGATGGACCGACGACATCGTAGCGGTCGCAGGGAGTCGATGGATAGAGGCGGCTCGGGACCGCTATTTGTGGCGTCTTACGGGGGAGGCCTATGTCCAGCTGTGGACTTGTGTGGGCTGATGATGATGATGATACTAAATTGAAAATTATTGCAATGCTTTACCAATAAACTAAATTCCAAATAAACTAAATTCCTACGCTATGCCCAACCGAGTTCTATTGTATATTTGTACATAAATTTGCGAACCCTTCCGGTGCTACCAGGAATTTCGGGATGGCTTGGTGCAGGGATTAGATAATTACATATTGAAAAAGTTGGATTTTAAAAGGAACAACGAGTAGCGAAGCCGATTAAAGTAAGCCCGTTTTTTACCTATCCTCGTGCGAAGGCTTAAGGATATGAATTGGGTTTTGAAAATAGCGATGGGATTCACCTATTATTATATATTACTAAAGGATTTATCAATACCTATTATTATGTTACAAATACTAAGGTGGATACTTATTCGCGTTACAGGACGTATTGTAACGTGTTACACAGCGGGTGATCGTGCAGCCAATACGTGGAAAGGCGCTCACAACGAGCGACGAGACTGATTTTAGCACACGGCGTAACGTAACGCTCGCTGCGAATGGTACCTCCGTAACCGTAACACCGGTGAGTCTCGAGACCCACCTTTATGAATGTAAATGATAGAACTAATATATGTTACGGCAAAACTAGGTACTGAAGGAATCGGCCAGAAATTTTGCATAGATAATCCAGGTCTTAGGATAAAGATAGGTAGGTACATTCTTTAAGCTTTACAAGAATAGCACATAATTAGGTATATAGGTAATAAAAGCCTAACTAAATAGGCGGCAAGCACTGCGGTAAGTAGAATATTACACTTACGGAGTAGGAAGATCTGTAGAGATTATAGTGCTGGAATATAACAAAGTCATATTTCGGCTAATAAAAAAAATAAGCCCCTTGCAAATGCCCAGCAAATCCCGGCGTATTAAATTACAGGGGCAGAAGTTTTCGGAACACAGTTATTATTTTTTGGATTCCTAAGATTAATGATGCGTTGAGCCCCCGTCACCCCGACTAGGGGATGAAAGCGATTTATTTAATTAAAAATAATGTTCCGCACTTCCGTAATGTTATGTTGCTGTTAGTGGCTGTAAACAAAGATTAACTTGTTTGTGACAATTTCATTGTTTTTTGACAGATACGTGTTTGTTATAAATAACCAATTGTTTAATTTACTGATGCTGATTGGTTTATTTATGCCTCACAAGGGATTATTTTCTATTTATCTCGCGCTTCGTAAGTATAAATAAAATAGAGTAGGTACAATTCTAAAAACAAGTTCCATTAGCTCCAAAACTAATTTTGATTATTTATCTAAAAGTAGTTTTGGACCTAATTGCATTAGTTTTTAGAATTTTACCCAACATAAGCACGTTCCGAGCTTAAGGGATTAAATTTTAGAATTATTTATACAAGGTGCATGAGATTTCGCCCAGTTTTGGAATAATGTTCATTTGTTCATAGTAAAACTCAATTCAGTGGGCGGATTCCATTATTTTAACGAAGAACAAGCTGCAGGCATTTATGTACTTTAATAAAGTTATGGGTACTTTAAGTTCTACTCGCCGGTTCCCATTCTCATTTAGTGAATCTCTAGCTAGACCATAGTGGGATAACCAGTGGATTTGCTAGCTAGTTAACACTGTGCGAGTTAGAAGTAATAGGGAGTTTGTTAACCACTGTATGAAAATAAAACATTACTTCATAATATTTTGCATTTACGACCATAGCCTCACGTAGTACTTGTCGTAGCGATCGATTCTGAGCCTTTTCTTTTGAATCGCACGAACATATATAATATTAATATTTATTACCATACTTATATTGTATTTATGTGGGGCCACTGCCTTGTAAGCTCTTTCGACGGCTTCGCACGCGTCGCGTCGTTTCAATGGAAACGTTGAAGGGTGATCGAAACGGGTTGGTACGTGATTCAAAACATTTTGTAATTTTTTCTGCGTTTTAAAAAAAATAAAATTAACGGAAAAGAGGTATACTCTTTATTGACAAAGAAAATAACAATCAAATAATATAACGGAAAAGTAATTAGGCGCAAATTGTAAACAATTTTCTATGAACCGACTTCGATTTAATTTTATATTGGGAGCATTGCTTGAAGAAAGCAAAATAAATTAAAAACTAAAAAAAAAAAAAAATATCTTGCGCCAACCAGTGACGAACTACCTTAAAGCTTATATTCATCCCATGGTAACTGATTTATGGGATAAAAAGAACAGTTTAGTTGAGTAGTTTTGGCTTTAAAGCGGCGAACAACCAATTATTTAAACATCCAACCTTTCTCAACACACTAATATTATAAATACGAAAGTTTGGATGGAAGTTTGTGAACTCTTCACGCCAAAATATACCTTACTTAGTGTATAATATTAGTGTGACTTAGCTTAAGGTACATTGATTCACTGAAAACTTTTGAAGCTAGCTTACCTATATCAGTATCAAATGTGGCATCGTTCAGGCACTGCTCTCTCCACGAGATGTTTCTCCAGAACCAACTAGTTACAGCACACTTCACTAGCACTCGGCCAATGTAATTCGGCCATTACAGACACACTTGTGGAAGTTAACAGTTCGTTCAGAGTTAACCTAAAAGCTTAGTAATGCTCAGTAAGACAGGATTTAAAATGCTAAAACGAGGTTAGGTAGATACTATGTTATGCTTTTATGATAAAGTTTCATACAGAATCAGAATCAATAACTTTATTTCTTTAGGCTTACAAAATAAGCACTCAGACAAGTCAAATTGTATACTATAAACATAGTTATTATTATCAAATAAGAAATAAGGTGTTATTGATATTCTCTTCACTTCAATTTTTTGTCCACTAGTGGAAGAAGTGAAAAAGAAATCACTAGCACATTATAATATCACATATGTGTCTAATCCATGTTTATATTGTCTATCTAAATCTAAATTTAATGCGATTTAGATACATGTCAATATTTCTATAAAGCTAAACAGAACATTGAATTTCTTACATACTACTGACAGTGCGGAACGGACGTATACGTATTACAGAGTTAGGTAATCAGATTTATTATATATATAAGTAGGCACTTAAATGGTTACGATGATTAGAATTTTAACTAGAACGGTTTGTTTTTTTTTTTTTAATTTTTAATTTAGTGTCCAGTGTGTGTAATTTGTTTAATTTTGAAACTTATCAGAGATGCCCTATAATAAGCCTTTGAAATCTTTGTTGAATAAAGATTTATCTATTGACGATCCTATCTGTGTAACTGTAGGAGGTACTATGTGTGAGGTCTCTCTTTTACATAATAATGTGCCAGACTGTCCTTCATCATTATAATCATCATCATATCAGCCCATACACGTCCACTGCTGGACATAGGCCTCCTCATACGACGAAACAAATAGCGGTCCTGAGCCGCCTCCATCCATCGACTCGCTGCGACCGCTAAGATATCGTCGGTCCATTGAGTTGATTGTCTCCCAAGACTCCTTTTCGCGTTGCATCGTGGCCGCCACTTGAGAACCTTTACTCCCCAGCGGTTATCAGTTCTACGAGCTATATGACCTGCCCACCTTCAGCGTGTTAATTCGGAGAGCTATGTCGAACTTCTTATGTACAGACAAATCCAAGGAATATTTGTTTTGCTTACGTTGATTTGAACGGTTTGCAGATAAGGCTAACCAGAAATGCGTCACGTTGATAGGCACAGGCGCAGGACAAAGTGCACTCTGCGCTTTTGTAGGTATTTCTGTAGCTCTGCAATCAAGAGAGGTCCGTCTTCTAGTTCCGTGACTCTGTAGTACTGGCCAAATAAATGTTTTAATGAATCAAGAGACCTCTGAACAGAGACCATATACGAGAATCATAATTCTACTGCAGCGTGGGATGGTTTCATGGAATTTTTGTTTATCAGCCAGTTTGAAATTGGCAATATCGGTAGCGTGATTTATGGCATATTCACGTCAAAATGTTGTTATCAGATCCCACACTTTTGGAATTGGCCCGATGAATAAGCTTCTGCTACTGACGTTTTGCTCTCATTTTCTGTTTTTGTGTGGTTTTAATCTTTTCAATGGACCCGCTATCAAAATTTCCTCACAAACATAATAACTTTACCAAGTACTTAACTAAAACTATGAATATGGCAAAAAAACTCCTATCCTATCTCGCACGTCATAATATGACAAATGCCTTGATGCGTACCATACCAGACCTTATAAGATAATCATAGACCGACAAGCAAACATCAGTTCCTTCGTCAGACTCCACAAAACATTATTTAGTGCGACTTTCCTCATCTGAGTAATATTATATTATCTTAGCAACACGTTTCCTGGCATTTCCTTGATACTAACTGAATCAATAGGTAGGTACAGTCACCGCCAAGAAACGTTAAGCAGATGAAGAGTCCAAAACCCCGTGAACAATCAAATAAATCCACAGAAACGTCTAAACTAGTGTTCCGCAAAGGGTGTGCCGCGGCACACTGGTGTACCGAGGGCATTAGTTCGTGTGCCTCAAAAAATAAGGTTATCTCATAATCATAAAGCTAGATAGACAGACGGAAGAAAAATACTTACACATAATTATGTAATCCGCCGCAGGCTTTTGTTTCGTCGCTTATTGTTATGCTTATTATTCTTACAATTAGTGTAAAATAAATATCATAATAATGGATAAATTTATTGAACGTTGTCATAAACGTAATGTAATTTTTTCAAGTGAAACTAATGAAGAAGAATGAGAGTCAACGGAAAAAAAAACAAAATGGTTCATCGGAAATATGACAAAAGCTACCATAAGCTACGGTTTCACATATTGCGCAGACGAATATCGCTAGCATCGAAGACGTCGCTTACCACAAGATCGCAAAAATTCTCTGAGCTTACGGCTAACTTCCATTATTAGAGAGCCACCATTAGAAGAAGAGGGAATGGTGTGGTTTTACCGGTTTCTGTGGTTTTAGTGTACACGGGGTTACACTCCTCATCTGTGTAGATATTTTAAGCGGTGACGGTACATTTCTCCTGTAATGTATTCAGGCGGCCTCGTCCGAAAGCAAATTGTACCGAATGTGTTAGATAAGTGGAATTTATGTGTAATGATATCGACTTGTGCCCTTGTGTTTGTTTCGATGTGGTGACTAGATAGGCTCGATTTATGGAGGTTTGAAATCGAGGATTGACCAGATAATGTGTCATTGTATATTTGTAATTAATTTTTGGGATTGTTTATGTACCTGTAATGTAGAGTTTCCGATAGGGATTGAAATTTACATGAAGGAAAATCAGTGTTTTGTTAGATAGTAAAACGTAAACTTCAGTAGAGTCCAATGTGTCAAAAGTGAGCGCGTTAACTACGAACCACACTAACCCAGAAGATAGATAACTTTGTACCACACAAACACAAAATACAAGACAGCAGGAAATGCTAACGATCAATGAAGTACAAAGGGTAGCCTTATTGCTTTGAGCGATCTCTTCCAGGAAGATGTCCCTGGTTAAGAAATGAAACGTCACCAACGTTTCTTCCAACATAAACAAAGTTCGTAGTTAGAGATAAAGTAGTTGCAGATCAAAGGCGCACCGCTACAGCAAACCACAGCAAAAAATGTGTATTTAAAAATGGGATTTAAGAATGCGCATTGCGCGCCATTTTGTAAAACGGATAGCAATAGGATTTTGCGTTCATAGGAGCGGGACAGAGCATACCGTTTTGGAAAGACGTAAGCGCAAAAAGTGTGTTTTAAAGTAATTACAACTTAATTAAACAACCAATCGAAGAATTAAAAGACATAACTAAAGAAATACTTCTAGATTTCTTGACAAAACAAAAGGCCAACATAAAAAGTGTGCTGTTCCCGAGATAAAAAGCAAAAGGTCTGCAAAATATGTACCTATAAAAAAAAAGGATCTAGACAATTTTCACCAATCGTGTTTTTAAAACACGTAATCCAAGAAAGATAAATGTTCAAAGTATCATCTCCCTAAATATGAAGGTGGCTTTTACAGATTCTGAGATAAATAACAATTTCAAACACTAAATTGCTTATGCAGAGGCATTTCAAACAAAATGACAGAAAGGTCGCGGGCTCGTTTGAACTTATGGGAAGCCATTTGTCACTGTATTGAATTCGTCAAACTATAATATATATTTTTTTCCACCATTTTGGTATGAAAAAAGCTTTAAACCTATTGTCTACTACATATGTATTTTTGTGTAACACCTGCTACCCTGTACCTACCAAATAACTCAACTCGGCCCCGTGGACTAAACTATATTTTTCTCTTGTTAATATTTTCATAAGATTTAAAACTTTTTTTAATTAATTAACTCATCTTATCTACGTTAAGGAAACTTTTGTGAAATAAATGTGACTTTAAAAACTTGTGTCCCAAGCTCGTTACTACTTAGAAATACTTTTAAAACAAACAATGGAACGTAAAGCTTGAAATTAATTTTAGCGGGGTTTTGCATCAAAACCATGAAAAAGTTGTACTTATGTGAAAACTTTATTAACAAAGAAAATTACAATCAAATAATAGAAACAAATGAGAACTAGTATTTACTATTGGAAAAATTAAGCTAACAGACTGTTGTTGCAAAAAAATTTAAAGGTAGCTCAACTAATCCATATCAATACCAGTCGGAACCGTCCCTAAGACGCTGGCTTCTGATATTTATGTATCTTGTTAGAGTTAATTTTTCTGATATTTGGGAATTGTATGGGTAATAATGGACCATAACAAATTCATAATCTTCAGGCCACCAACATATGCAAATTATTTTGACATTGCCTTGTTGTTACTCACAATTAGGGAAACTTCTAAGAAATTAAATATGAGGTCAACCCTTGACAAAGTTTTAAATTTTTTGGCTATTATTAGGTCATTTTAACACACCAAAAATATTCTGACTACCTTCTTTGAAACAGCTCTACATCAACCTATTTCAAACTAACAGCCCATTTCACGAAAAGCTCACTTCCTTATAATCTTTAAAGCTCAACAGATTACCGACTAATGTTGAGGCAAAAGTTAGGCGTCTCAGAATAAAGAGTAATGCCCCCTCTAAGGTGTAATGGGTACACCACTCCGCTCTATGCCATAATGACCTCCATTTTCGTTATAAATGAAAACAAGTGGGTACACGGGGACACTTCTTAATGATGTTGTTAGACCAAGCTACCTACCTGTTTTTATAGGGCTTCATAATGTTATAGGGCGTTGGCTGTGTAGTTGGTTGCTTTTCTTTCAATCAAAAAGCCATGGCTTCAAATCTGGATATTTTTAGACCAAAGCTGTCGTTATAGAGATAATGGTTTCATACTGCTTCTATTTGCTAGATAGCTAGTTTGTTGAACAAGAGAAATCAACTTCAATCTGTCTTAGCTTTGATAAATAAGGGTATTATACTTGAATTTGGGCCTTGATTTATCAGGGAATTAGATAGGATTAACAAAGCTGATGTCCTTTAACCAAAAGCAATAAACATTTTATCCCAGCAGCTTATAAAGTTTTACTAAGACGAACCTGTAGTATCTATGTAATGTTAACCTTACTGTGAATCACTGTTATATTTGGTCTGTAAAAACATTCGTTTATTTAAAATATGCACTTAGTAGACTCGTATCAGGCCTTCCATTAAAAGAATAGCCAAAATTCGTAAGATGGTGCTGACTGTATTTTAGCAGTAAGAAAGAACGTGATGGCGAATCACCACTAAAAATATTAAAATTATTAGAGCGATGTCGAATCACCATAATAGCTAATATCCAGCACAGACACTTTTGAAACTCTTGTTTTTGGGTAAAATTTTAAATAAAATATGCTCTCGAAATAAAATGTTTTCAGTTATACCCGTCTTATCCAGATGAAATGCATCTTATGACGTCGCAGTGATCTTGCATTTAACTGGGATTTACCAGCAGCTTTGTACGCATTGTCTGAAAAAAGAACTTAGCAAAATCCAGTCAGACATTTAGGCGTTGACTTGTCAAAAACAGCTTGTGAAGCTGTGTTCGACGCATCAAACAACTGCAAACTGCCTTTAGGATTGTAAGCGAAATACGTAGGCTTTATAGGATTGGCTCTGTTCGATATTAAAATAGGAAATTACGGCAATAATTTTACAAGTATCCCTATATCTTCAATGAGAGAAAACAAAACAAAGGAATGACTTGCAATAAAACTGGCATCCGCAATAAAATATTTACACTCTTCCATAACCGACTTCTAATCTTTTTCAGATGGCTCTGCTGAACAAAAAGCAAAGCTTCGAGATAGAGATTTATGTAGCAATAAAACCTCCGTTGGAATGGATCCAGCCGTCGAATCTATTTGCACATGAGGGAGGGTGCTAGGAATCCGCAATTGCTAGACACTTCACACCCTGGAACAGTGCTATTCTACCTGCTATCTTAGCTCTAAAACAGCTTATCTGCAGCCTTTATGGGATTCTTTTGACCTCAATGCCAGTGCCTATAACCGTTAGTGATACGTGCTTTTACCAGATAAACGACGTTACATTAGTAGCTCTTTGTGTCCTGGCTCTATCGCAATGTGTCCAAGTGTCCAGCATGTCTATTGTTAAACCGACTTCAAAAAAAAGAAGAGGTTCTATGTTCAGCTGCATGTATTTTTTTTTATGTACAGATATGTTCGTCGATTTCTACATCAATTAAGAAACGATAAAAAAAATGGCTATTGTATAGAGAATGATCCCGTGGTAGTAGTTTAGTTTTCCAAAACAATCAAAGTATATGGTACATTTTCTTGTGTTATTCTTTATGTTATTAGTCAACTTCTTCTTGTCTATCCTGCGTACGCAATAACATCATAAACTGAAGGACAATTTTAACTAATCCAATAAAGATATCAAGAGTGCAGGTAATGGGGGCATCGCTTAAGCAAACGAGCCGCGTTTTAAGGCTTACAGGGTTTCAGCATTACGAGTCATTTGCGCTTTTCAGCTCCAAACATAGAGCTCAAAGCGCCTTATTCTGTACATACATGCAAAGTGTACATATACCTAAATAAAATGATATGTCTGCACTTGCCAAGATGGGAGTTGGAATGTCTTGATTCGAGGAGTTAATTTGCATAAATAAGGACCTGTTCAGAAAGGGTCTTAGCGCGTTTGTAATATCTAGTAAATGTGGGCTCAACTGGAGCTTAAAGGAATGGATACTTACATTTAAGAACGAACAATCTGAGGTAATCAAAAATATTTTTTTTATTTTCATCTTCTAGCTTCATTGCAGGAAAGATTACAGTAGGTACAGGAAGTTCTTAAAATCTAATTACCATATTCTGCAATTGGTGGTCTTATCCCTTGCAGAGATTTCTATTAGACGACTATAATTTAAGGCGCCTTATTATTTTAGGCTAGTACAAGCAAGCTGTGTGTAGTAGTTGGGCTAGGCAACCGTCGTCAGTGAGTCGGACGGTAATGGTTCCTCACAATACCCCGAAATAGCTTTAACGAAATTTTTTTTATGTATAATAACTGATTCAGTAATTCAATAATATCTAAAAAATAAGATGTCATTAAATGAAGTCGCTACAGGACTCAAAACAAAATGACCGAATCCGAGTGGAATTCACTCTGTGTTCAGATTGTTCACTTTTTGTTCATTCGAAGTGGGAGTGAAAGATGCGAATGAAAATATCCAAAATCGTTGGATCGGTTTATTAATGAATTTATTCGGCACTATTGCTTCATTTTGTGTTCAAACGTTTCATTTTGAGCGAAAGGTGCCGAATGTAAGACGGAAATGAACGAAAGAGGACCCGTCTCATATCACCTTTATTCAACTGGATTTAAAGACTCCAAGATTGTACTCAAACGGGAAAATGGACGCGGGCAGGAAGCTCATTTCACTCTTTGGTCATGCTTATCATGAAATTATAGTAAATATTAGCGAATTTTTGTAATGTTTGTAACTTTGTATGGATGTTTGTTTCTTCTTCTAATTAAAATAAGGTTCTAAGGTTCGATTAAGGTAGGTAATTATAATGTTTTTTATATTGAAATCTGAAATAACATGACGGCTACTTTTCCAGAAAAAGTGAAAGCTACGGAACTTCGTTAATTAGAATTTTAGTATTACGAGTAATTAATGTAACTATTTAAGAGGGCTTCCATTGTGGTCCCCACTGTACTTTGCGTTTAGACGGACATTAACCGATACGCCTAATGACCAATGAAAATAACATCATGAATATGCAAAATTATCAATTGCGAAATGATCAATAAGTGAAATGATCCATACCTACGCCAAATGACCAATACGCCAAATGAACAATACGCCAAATTACCAATACGAAAAATGACCAACACGCCAAAGACTATAAACCGAAAACTGAACCAAGAACTGAAAATTACTTATCTACTATTTACGTTATTCATATAGATATACCAGCAAAAAAAAAAAAAACTGCGATGTCAAAATATAACTAATATTAAAATAGGGACTGCTATATCAAATAGTTGTTTTCTAGACCTTTGAACACATAGGTATACGATGTCGGCCATATCGTCACTTTTCATCAAGTGAGATTGTGGTCAAATAAAAGTATTTTCATTATACAAATAAAAAAGGTACCAAATGATTTCAGATTTCAATAACTTTATTTCTTTAGGGTAACAAAATAAGCATTCTATAAACAGTTATAAATATAGTTATTAGTGTCAAATAAGAAATAAGATTTAATGGATAATTCTCTTCACTTTAATTTTTTTCCACAGGTGGTAGGTAAAAAGATACCACTAGTACATTTATACATCACTTATGTGTTATACACATTTTATTTTGCTACCGATTAAAGAAAAATGTTGCCTATCTAAATCTAAATTTTGCGATTCGATTAGATACATGTCAATGCTACTATTTTTCAGCTACGCAGAACATTGACCTCCTGTCTGAACATCTCTAGTTCTAAAATCAAGGTTCAATAAATCCCAGCAACAGCTGTATTAAGCAGAGTTAAACTAGAATTTCAAGTGAACCGTAATGGATTTTTTTCATTGGCATCTCAAATAGAAAACTTAAAGTTTCTCCGTTTGCTTGGAAAGTTGGAAAAAAACGTCGTTCATCAAAGTTGGTCTCGCTTCGAGCTAAACGCGGAGCATGATCTTAGGCTCCTTGAACTTACAAACTTGAACTGACAGCTGCAGCGTTTGAGTTTAGATTGATTAATAAAATTAGACCGTACAATAATTTGTTTTAAGTATTTAAGTATTTATTTTACCTTCTTAAATATTTCACTTATAGGCTAGGTATTAGGAGCCCTGTTAGGGCCTTAGGGTATTAGGGGCCCTGTTTTAGATTTGTCATGAATATACCACAAAATACACACACACTCTTACGACACCCGTGGATGTCGTAAGAGCCGACTAAGGGAACTTACCAGAGGGTGGGCAGCAGCTTCCTTCTGAGTATTTTTAAACACCAAAACTGCGATCACCAATCCGCCTGCCAAGCGTGGTGATTATGGCAAATCCCCCCCTACATCCACCATCCACTCGGATGGACCGACGACATCGTAGCGGTCGCAGGGAGTAGATGGATGGAGGCGGCTCAGGACCGATATTTCTGGCGTCGTACGGGGGAGGCATATGTCCAGCAGTGGACGTGTATAGGCTGATGATGATGATGATACCACAAAATCTGAAATTAATGTTACTTATATGACGATGGCTACGACGATACATCATAAAGGTGGACTGGGATAAAAAAAACTCAAATGTCTTCTACATTTGAGTTTTTTTACTAATGAAAGCAATCTATTATTGCAGTCAACAGCAGTTCATACAAAAAATACTGTAAAAAAAAACGTTAGCACGGACAAAGAGACCTATTTTTGCATTGAGTTTACAAAACGGTCTCTATCTCAGCATGAGTTGGTTGTACACTCCTTACAACCAATGCTGGTCTTCCGACAGAGACGTACAAAAAAACACAACAAATTTGTAGTGGCTGCCGTTTGTACGTTTGTTAGTTCTCGCTACATGTCGCGCGGTAGGTATGTATGTAGCGTCGGTCGAGGTGAATTTGGTGCCGGTGTGCGGCCTCACCTAGACGCATAAACAGCTCCGTTATCCACGAATTTGGTATAATCCTACTTCCTACGAATAGTATAAATGTCAAAATTTGTAAGGATGGATGTATTGATATTTGTTACTCTTTCACGCAAAAACTACTGAACCGATTGAGCTGAAATTTGGTATGGGCAGAGTTTTGTACTTGGAATAACATATAGGCTACTTTTTATTCCGATAAAACGCGGGCGAAGGTGCGGGCAGCAGCATGTAGGTGTTATTCACTCTTGTAACGCAAATTGTATTTTTATTTTGTACTAGCTGCTGCCCGCGCCTTCGCCCATATTTTATCGGTATAAAAAGTAGTCTATATATTAGTCCATATCCCAAACTCTACTCATACCAAATTTCAGCCTAATCGGTTCAGTAGTTTTTGCGTAAGTATATATTATTCTAGGTCCCAAACTCTACCCATACCAAATTTCAGCTCAATCGGTTCAGTAGATTTTGCGTGAAAGAGTAACAAATATCCATGGTGGGTACGTACCTACATTATAATCAATTCGAACCGCTTTCCGTTAAGAAATGAAGCATAATAAAATATGGCCAAATTCTGAACTTTGGTGATTGGTCGCAGGGACATAAATTATGTCTAATTTGGAAAATATTATTGGAGAAAAATCGTAGCGGATTTTCATTGAAAGAAATGAGGAAAACGCTGAATTACCTACTTATCTTTGAAATTTTTGTGGGCAATTAAGACAGGCTTTTATGTAATTTCTTCAAACTTCTTAGCAAGGACGTAACGTAACCTTTTTGTGGATTTTTCACCTTCCATTCGTATAAACTAGTATTCTATGAGTAGTAGGTACGAGTCATATTCACTTTGCCCGTTATATTTTTCCCAGCTGTAAAAATGATCACCTATCAGTAAAAAACTCCAGTTTCATTAAAATAACGCAGTAACACTTTAACAAAACATCGACATCCAACTTATTAATTCGCCTGTAAATTGGTGTGTCGAAAAATGTTGGATATTTATTAAAACTCCAATTTCCACGGTGCAACAGAACGGAACCGCTGCAACGGTTACAATTACAAAAATGCTTGTTCTCGCATCGTTTTCAATATCACTGGAGCGTGTGTCCTTGTGTTTGCTTCGGTCAGGGACCCGCGAGGGACTTCGGAACAGAGATTATAAGAATATCGAGGGAAACCATTTATTCCAACCATTTTATTCCGACTTCAAAAAGAGGAGGTTATCAATTCGGCTGTATGTTTTTTTTTGTATGTATGTTACGCGGTATCTTCATCATTTATAGACCGATTTTGAATTCTTTCATTATTGTATAGAAAATGATCCCGAAGGGGTCCCATAAAATTTGTATCCCCAGGGGATTAGTATTTATCCCGCAAAACTTAAAATAAGTGCAAAAGTAAGGAAATTTTAAGTCGGTTTATCGTTTTTTAAAACACGCCATATTATACTTTGTTGTAAATACAGCTGCCTGATTTTATCATATTGATAAAATAACATAAACATTAATCTGATGGAATTATTCTAGAACTTGGATGAATTGTCCTTGTTTTTACCATTGAGCTGCTGGTTGGTCAATTAGATAATATACCTACGCGTACATATTTGTGAGTAAATCTGTCATACATTCTTCGCTGCTTATTGGTTGTATTTTCATTATGATGAACCAAAAGAAAATGACCCAATGAGCGGGAAATATAATACCTAAGAACGATATACTTACGATTAGATCTAAATTACCTGATCTTTCTTCTTTAAAAAAAAACCTTGTTTTTGCTGGTCCCTGTTTGTCGCAGGTCCATGGTTTAGTAATATTCTGAAATCTAAGCAAAAGGCTTTGAGATTATGAGCGATGAAAAATAAGGTCCTCTGTTTACCCGATATACCTATGCATATATATTTTTTTCAATCAAGTAATTTTTTATTGCATGTCTCATTTAAAATTTCTAAGTCAAAGTACTTTTTCCGTTCTGTGCTGTACCAGGGATGTGTTTGTCAATAAATGTTTCCCTATCTCTACCAGCTGGTAGTCCCATAAGGATCCAAGCAGAGTATTGTATTGTTAATTTTTAAAAAAAATGGCTTGTATTTTGTTGTGAACTCTTCGTATAATACTCGTTTTCCGCGTTTTTGTTATCAAGTTTGGTTTTGTGTGTCGCTGGTAGAAATGTGCGGAACTTAGCATTCAAAGTCGACAAGCCCGCTTGGCAGAGTTTTTGTTTGTTTTTGCGGCCTAACTGTCGCGAGGGAGAAATGGGCGAGTCACAGGTCACGAGCCTCGGAGTGCAGATCGCTGTAGGCCGTTAACTTGAATGATTTTTGTGTGGTTTGTCAGTGATTTTTCACGTCTGACCCGTTTGCGGGCGAATTTTTCATAGGATTTTCATAAGATTGATGTAATTTTTTTTTCTAGCATGAATCGTTGCTATGTGATTTTAAGAAGACAGACCGTTTTCTGCTTTCTGTAATGACAAACTGAAACTAAGACAAATAAAAATTAAGACTATTCTTACCTATTTATGTATTTTTTGTGTGTTTACATTTACATGTCTATTTATTGTGTTTGTGTGTGTTACCTTCAGATCATTTGACCAGAATTACACATGATGTTAAGTGGAGAGATTCTTTTGCACTTATTATAGAGAATTATTCCGATGTGGTTTCATTTCTGAGGGAATAGTATTTTTAAACAGAAAACTAAAAAAAACTGTTTAATACTAAAGGTTTGGAAGTCGGTTTCTAGTTTTTCCAAAACAATCATACTTTTTTCTACTTTTTATAGGTTTTATATCTAATTTTAATAAAACCGGTAAAAATAGCATTCCAATATCCACTAATTATTTATGGTTGCCTGTTGTGATTTATTTTATCCACATTCAATAGTTTCTCCGTAAAACAGCTTATTTTATCTTCAGTAAACGAAAGTCTCTAAGGGCTACTTTAAGCCCGTGCTTGGCGTGTTGGAAATAATTTGATTTACGTATAATATCTTAACCATTTCGGTCATTCGTTTTGAAAAGGGTGCGCTGTCAGGTCTTCATATGATAATTGAATAAGATTGCGGGTTTCGGCGAGATATGATTGTGTAAAACTACCGGTTAAGTTGGACATTATTTTTGTTTACCTTGCATCGTGTTCGAATTTTCTTTATTTGTAGGGTTAGAAGTTACGGCTTATTTTGTTAATGATTATTGATAAATTTTATCGGTCGGCCGGGAAAATGCAGAACATTCAGGGGTTTCCATTAATATTTATTGGATGGAAACCTTAGTTCGAATACCCCACTTACTACGCGAATGGAACATACAATATATATATATATAGATCTAGTATAGCTAAAATCTACTGCGACTAGCGAACTAAGATTTAAGTAACCCAGCGGATTGAAAGTTTCAATCGTTCTAAAATCAGCCAAGTCGTATAATCAAATAGTGCCGTTCTGCAAACTGTTTACCTGTTTTACACACGGCTTATTCAAAGATCCGGCGGCGGCGACGACATACTTATATATCATAGTTACATACATACACATACATACTTACATACATACATACATTAGGTTTTATGTCTTATCAAACAAAACACATCTTACCGAAGCTCCACCAAATATTTTTTTTTTGATACCAATAATTTAAAACAAATTGTGTAACTGCCTAACCTACGTCATGAACTGGCTCCAGTTGACACTTAAACGAGCTAAATACACACAGCAAGTTACACATCTCACGAAACATGGCGAAGTCGGGAGACATTTAATTAACTTTAGAGCTTAGAACGAGCTTCTTTGAGGCATGCGTACACTGTGGCGCAAATGATTGACCGGACGCATGACGAAATTGTACACATACCTCATCAGCATATTGGCGATCACAGTGACGTATTAAAATACACAGAAGGAAGCCCATCCTCTGTTAGGTTTCCTTAATCGACGCTTACGAAACACACAGCCTGAGTAGGAGGGATGGATTCTTACGCCAGTAGGTACACTCAATTAAGCCTAGCATATACATATCTTTGTTTGAGACACCATAATAAAATCCTTCTTGATATTGCTTCGAAACCGGGTACAATTTATTTATAAACATTGACTGGTAGAGTTTCTGATCAAATGGATTTAAAAATTCTCAAAACATTTTCACCTGGTACGTCATTATTGGTGTGCCTTAGTGTACAGGCGTCTTTAAGACTGTACAATAGATATATACAATTCAACGTAAGCTACATTACCCAGCTATACCTTCCTACGTCATAGAAAGGTGAAGCGTAAACCTACGACGACGTTTGAACTGCTTCAAAGTTCACAATTTCTACGTCATATCACATTTTCACTCAGGCATCAAATACAACCAAGCATTGTATTTGGAAGGAACTGGAATTGGTTTATCTGCAACCAGCCAAGCGTAAGTAGCACTCGTGTTGCAAGTCCTACCTACGCTTTGCGATTATTCCTGAAGAATCATAAAATAAAAATGAAATGTATTAAAATACTTTACGGCTATAAATACTGTACGATATATACATATATAAATATATAATACTATAAATTTAAATACTGTAAATACTATAAATTTAAATATGTGACAGTCGTGAACAAGTCCAAAAATAGAAATAGATTTTTTTATTTGTAACTCAGACCCATACAATTATAAAGAAATGAACGTAGAAAAGAAAACAGTTTGCAAAACAATTTCCCGGTTCTAAAGTTCCAAAACACGGAGTTGGTTTGTAATAACTCGTCCCTGTCTACCTTTAACTATGTTTTACAATTTTAACATTTCTGTTTCGGTAAAAAAAGGTGTCAGAGGAACATGAATAAAAACCTTAATTTTTGCTTAAATTAATACTGAAATAACCCAGGAAATCGATGAATTTTTATAGACTAGATGAAGCTTTTGCTGAAAAATATAATTTCACGTGTGATGATTGCGTAGAAAAAAATAATCTAGGTCTATGGATGATTGACATTTAATCTGACAATTACAATTAGCCTGCAACATCCCACTGTTGGGCAAAGGCTTTACATTTCATCTGACATAATCATTTTAATTATAATCTACGCTTATACATTTTTTATAATGCTATTTTAGCTACCTACCTAAAATTAGTTTTTGTTGTAATGTTATTTTTAATGAGTGTTACTTGACTTAATGTGAGTTTGAAATGTTTTTTTTTTTTTTGTATTTGACTTGCCTAGGTGTGTTCCTCATGAGCCCATAGTATTAATAAATAAATACAACCCTTATTTTGGCACTCGTACCCGCCAGCAAACACTACCTAAATATAATGTTTGGATGTTTGTATTCATAGCTATGTTTTTTCGTCTTTATTCGCTAAGAGTGGGCTCAATGGTGCGTGCGAAGTGCTCTGAAACTTAGGCCCGTATTGTTGTGCTCTTTATTAGATGAGTCTTATGTGCGACGGTACTTGTCGTTATTTATAGTATTTGTCTCAATTTTTTAAGGAAAAACTTTTGGAAATTGCCTTGGGGAAAACGCTTCCACTCCACTCTCCCAAAATTTGAAACAAGCCTTATTCGAAAAATCTTTACGCAAACAAAAATTATGATATGAATTCAGAACTAAGTACAATTTCAAGGTCCAACATAGACTGTCTTAAGGTTGTCCAGATCAGGGCCGTACTGCTACCGCACAGCAAAAAATGTGCATTCAATTATGGGCGTTTAACTTGCAACATTTAGATCCATTTTATGGAGGGCATCAGATGCCAGACAGTTTGCAGGCCACTTGTTTGAAGCTTGCAGAGAGAATTTTGTGTAAAATGTATCTAAAGATAGCGAGTTTAAGCCCATATTTTTAGCCACATTTTTTGTGTGTGGTAGCGGTGTTGTTATTATTAACTCATTTATTTTCAGATTCAGAATCCATTATACACTCAAATTAAAAATGTCACAATTAAAAATTACATAAATAATTGACAAAAAAATACAATATTGAACAAAAATTAATTAAATACCTACTAACCTACTTACAATTGAAATACAGATAGAGCCCATCAAAATCTTCATCCATTTATTTTGGATGGGACAATCAATTTTAAAAGTTCTTTATTAATTAATTAAATATAGTAACAGTAAATTTCCAGTGTGAGTTAATGACCTAGAAACAATACAACATAAAAACAGTTCTAGCGTTTTATAAGCCATAAGCTTTTTAAAACTTTTGAGCGATTACCTAGTAATTTAAAAGATGGGTTTGACATTTTTAGGGGTATTCAACAAAACTTTTGGCTTATGTAATCTTTAAAACTGGATTACATATATATTTACGAATGTATACACAAAGGGACATTATCAACGTAATGGATAAAATGAAGACTTTACGTCTTGTACGAAATACACAGTTTACATTAAATCATCTAATACATAATAATTGTTTCTTTTTTAAATTAGTATAGGGTAGAAAATATAATAAGGTTGGGACATGATTTGGATGGGACAGTCCAGACGCGAAACAATCATTTGCAGGATGCCGTTGCTACTGGCTCGCGCACGCGGGATTATGGAAGCGAGCGACTTTTTTGCGAATGTACACAGATCTTTAAGGTTAAGAGTTGATACTATCTGAAATCAGTTATTTTCAACGATCATATCTTCCACAATTTTGAAGCATTTACTTTGAGATTTTAATATGTTATAGTTCAGGATTGATGCTAGACCACTAGTGTTTCGAATACACGATTACATGAAATTTTCTCGATAGAAAAAAAATCCAAAGTTCACTCTAAACTGTACTTTAAACCGTCGCTATTCAATAGATACGTTAAAATAAGCCTTGATACTTTGTACAGTAAACAATCAGAGTATAAAGCAGACGGTGTGTGTTTTAGATTTAAAAATTACTATTATTTATACCGTAAAAAAACAAAAACATTATTTTTGCGGTTATGACGTTCTACTCTGTCCCGCTCATATGAACGCGAAATCCCAAGCCTATCCTTTTCACACAATGGTGAGGTATTTTAGGCCCTTAAGGA
Source organism: Eupithecia insigniata (assembly GCA_947859395.1). Lineage (NCBI taxonomy): Eukaryota > Metazoa > Arthropoda > Insecta > Lepidoptera > Geometridae > Eupithecia > Eupithecia insigniata. Next base: position 10,049,893 of record OX401999.1, on the reverse strand, counting down.
GTTTTCAATCTTTGATCGCAGCGAATACCTCGATAGATTTTTGCAATAGGACGTTTACTTGCCCCGAGCGTTATTTTCTTTAAAAACTGTCAAAGCTCTTTCTATTCCATCTATTGATCTTTAATCAAATGTGTAGAACATAATTTCGATGCCCAAAATACAGCGAGGATTAAGATGCTGTTAGGTAATAAAGTCTAATGCAAGCCAAGATAAATTTGAATGCCAGCTTACATTAAAAAAATAACTTGAGAGGAGAGTTCCTCTTTCCAGTGACCACTACATTTATTTTTCCGACCGCTGCTCTTTATGTGCTGTTGGGATGAGGCGCAAAACAAATTATTCTATTTATTTACCCGGTAGAGGAGAACTGTTAATGAACTCCTTGCAAAAGGGATTCCGTTAGCTATTCTAAACTTGCGCTGAAATTACATTACACGGAGAACTCGGTAAGAGACAGTTCTTTGTTCAGGGTAAATGTTTTAACATGACGTTTTATTTTGTTTTAGACCAACAATTTGGTTCTAGACCTCTCGATTTTTGTTGTAAAAAATGCCATGTGTGGACTGCGGCTTTTTTATATGAGTGCCTTATACAAAAGTAATGAACTTACCTAGGAATTAAGGACTTTTTTTGCTAAAAGTATTTAGGAATTTGTTTTGTGCCTTGTTCAATATTTATATTCTGATATTAAACCGGTTTGGTAATAACTTTAAGTAGCCATTAACCCGATTTATTAGGTAGGCACAGCTTAAGCCAAATAACTACCAACTCACTTTTATCCCTTCCTTCATAATGCGGGCAAAAACGAGGTTTTTGTTTACCTAACGGAGCCTTATCTTAAAGAGCGGACGATTTCCTCTGGTTTTTAGCAGCTTTTTTACAAAATAAACCCCGGGGTAATGAGAGGAAATACCCTTGGGTATCGGGGTAGTGAATAAGAGATGTAATAAAACATTCAAATTACTTACCGGAAACATAAAGAGACTTCAGTAAAATCTCAAAAATATTATAGACAGATGAAATTTGGTGGACCACCGATCAATCTGTCCGTTACGATTACGACTAACAAGGGCACGACCTTGGGAATTTATTTTGCGATGAGACTTCATGTAATACGATAATTATACATACTTCTTTATGGTGTTCGCCCCTTGGAATGGTAACGCGCAAAGCTCAATTGAAAATGACATTTATAAATGAAAATTCAGCTTATGTACTAGTGAGGCTTGTCGAGAGCCAGCGCGGTGAAACAGCCTAATCGGTAACGTGTCTACGTACCGCATGGGCGCTCTGGGATTGGAATCTCCGATTTCTTCGGCGCGTTCGATAATTACTGCCCTCTATTCATGGTACACGAAATTGGAATTCATTAGTATCAGCCCATACACGTCCACTGCTGGACATAGGCCTCCCCCGTACGACGCCACAAATAGCGGTCCTGAGCCGCCTCCATCCAACGACTCCCTGCGACCGCTACGATGTCGTCGGTCCATCGAGTGGATGGTCTCCTATGTAGAGGGGGATTTGCCATAATCACCACGCTTGGCAGGCAGATTAGTGATCGCAGTGTTGGTGTTTAAAAATACTAAGAAAGAAGCTGCTGCCTTCCTCTGGTAGGTTCCCTTAGTCGGCTCTTACGACATCCGCGGGTTGAGTTGGAGGGGTCGATATTCGTACGCCACAGCCCCACCAGAAATTGAAATACATATATATATCACTAGGATGGGATTTCTGACACAGTTTATACATATATCCGTGTTGGCAGCGCCGCAGTGGAGTACAGGGGTACCAGTTTTTCGTTGTCAAAACCAGTTTTGAGTCGACTCGGTACAAGGAGTTCTGAGTGGTCATCTAAAATCCCTGATTTATGCTGATGATATTAAATTACAGTTAAAATATTAATCCGTGTCCGATTGTTAAGCCCTTCAGAATTTTAATTTAACTGTTAACAATTTTAATTCATGGTCCTGGACCCAGCCCAGGGAGCGGGTTATGACACCCCCTGGATCCGCCTTTGACCAGAGGAAGGGCAGCTCTTTCTGCCTCTGCCAGGTTTTCCTAGTCGGCTCTTACTGCAGGATAACAGGTTTCATGCAACATGCATGTCCGTTGTTGGTCTGTCCCAGTCTGTCGGTTATTTAGTAGGAGATAACAAATTTTCTGGAGAAAAATAACATCTTGTCGACAGCACAATTTTGGTTTTCGTGCGGGTTTATCCACCAATGATGCTGTACACTCTTTAGTAGAAGCAATTTTCAATAACCTGGTTATTAGGAGGAAATGTGTCATAATTTTTCTGGACCTCGACAAGGCATTTGGCACAGTCTTTATTCTGATTCAGATTGTTTATTGGCAACAAAGTTACAGGTCTAATTGTTTAGGTAAAATCGTAACTCCTCGAGCTCCTGTATGAATCTCATAAAACTATGTGGTTTTGTATTTATTAATTATTTATCACTTTGACTCGTGTTTAACTAACCCTTTTTTGACTGATTTAACAAACTTAATAGACGATTGTCATTTTTTTGCTTGTTTCCCAACTTCTACATTTTGTTGAAATATAGTGGCAAAACTTCCTCACATATCCATACACTCATACTCACATAATGTCGCCCAGGAGGTTAGTGGGTATTGTTTGCATTGTTTGTACCTTTTTACTTTAAATACTATTGTAGTATGACGAATTGATTGCGGATGTAAGTGAGTTAACCCGACTACATCGGTAATGAACTGTGTCTCGTAATGTTAATTACTTTAGCTATATGGTTGTCTGGTAGAGATCGCTCTCGAGCGATAAGACCGCCACTTGTAACTTAGTTCTAATGTTTTTTTTTTGTGTTTCCGTAACTATCAATAAGTGTGCAATAAAGAATTTTTTATCTTCTATCTATCTATATATTCATTTTTCGTATAGGTACTGTTATATATCACTGATGAATTCACACAGCTTCACTATCCTTGCCGGGTCAAAACTTGTACTCTAGAAACTACATTATATTACTGATATATAAAAATTTTGTTACCTTAATTATTGTTTATTTCCGTTTGTCTTAGTCCGTCGAGTGAAGTCCTGGTGACCTGTAACACAGGTTCTCTGAACCTATTTCAGGCACCAGTCTTCACAAAACAGGTTTTGCTATTACCTACCTACTAAATTCTTAACCTAGTATATCCATTGTTAAATTTTCAATACCTTTGTGAAGAGCAATAAACAGTTTCTTTTTATTATTTATTTTTATATAAGTAACTGATCGATAGGTAGAGTATATATAAAAGTAAAACCATAGAGCTTCATATTTTTTATTATTTTATTGTTTGAATATGTTATTTGTATTAAGTATGTAACAAACAATTCATGATTCCGCATCCCTATATTATTGGGTTTCCTGCAATTAAGTCGTCCTCGATAAAACATTCATTAGTACCTCGAAGAATTTTGAAAAATCCTTTTTCGCCAAAGTGTTCATTCCAGGAATTTGCGACGAGCCAATATTTCTTGCCATTCTCTACACCCCAGCCTAACATTTTTACAGCGTGACAACCAAGATGGGACCCTTTAGTATGTTGGTAAACCCCACTCTTGTAATTAAGAAAGTCCTCGTACACAGCTAAATCCGCTTCAACTGGACCACTCGTGTAAAGCTCCGCCATTATATTTTCCTCCCCACTTATAGAGTGAATATTCTTACCGCGCTTTAAATCATTTTGGTAAGTAATTTCATATCCCTCCCTACATTGCTGTACACAAGCTGGAGTTGGAGCACTATCATCGGTACACTTCTTTAAGCCATCTTCATCAGGGCCGCAATGAATGCAAGGTTCTATAGAGTACGGTCGGCATCCTTGCCTAGAGTTATAGTTTCCTCCCGAAACTAAACCATTTGATTCATAGTAATTCCAAGCTGCAGTAGATGAACCTCCTTGACAGCCGCCGGCTTGAGAGCAGCTAACAAGGTCTTCCGCTGAAAAGTGGAATTGCTTTCCATTCGACTGTATGCAGTATCGGTCAGTCATCACTGAAGCGGCTCCGAATGCCCAGCAACTTCCGCAGGATCCCTGATCTCTTATCTCATTTAGAGACGGACAATTCGGCCACTTTTCCCTCGGGTCGAAGCTCTCAGGTAGACTGGATCTTAGTGCGATTTTGTGCTCAATCACCGGTAGTTGGTCAAGCAGTGTTTTGTTTTCACGGACACCGTTAAGACTCCTTAGGTATGCGATAGGCGTATCTTCTGGGAAGTTCCTGCCGGCGGTCCAAGTGTTTTGATTGGAGTTGATAAGATCGATGAAGGCATCGGATAGAGGGTGTAACTCAATTGTTGCTGCAGCAGCGGCGGCATTTGCGCACGTCAGGGCTACCAGCCCGGTGAATAAACGAGCCATACTTACTGTTAGATTAGGCTTTAATAATGGTAAGTTCGACGTTCGTTCTTTTATGGAATAAACGCACATTCTTTTTGAAATAGTTCTTGCTGTGATATTTATGTTGATAATTACTTAGGTATTTCAGCTGATAACCAAATGCTAAAGTAAATACCTTTTCAAAGAATGTCTTCCTACCTGCGAAGTGTCATAACCCATCCTGGTTATGACCCATCCTGGTTCATACAAATTAACAAATATGTACAAATAATGGGCGATTCGATGCTATTCTGTAGAAAAGAGGTTTCATAGGAAATTGGTTTCTTATAGTTCACACTAATGTGAAGATTAGGATTTGTAAGTCATTTCGTATTCAGAATTATGAAATTCCAATGTAGTCCACATTAGAATTTCATAATTCTGAATACGCTATTAATTAGTAAATGTTCTGGAACATTTGTTAGCACAGTCTCTTTGTTAAAGTATCCAGTCCATAGTTACAACCAGTTATAGGTGGTCCCTCAGACATGGCTTGGAGATTGCTACCAATCACTTTACTATTGCAATGGTATAGTCGCTGAGTCGTCACGTAGAAACCATAGGACCTTGCGTTTGACCACCATCACACTGGAGGTAATCTAGTTGTAAAGACAATCTTGCTACATATAGTGTTACTACAAGAGCTATTATAAACATGTATAAAATTATATAGATATCTGACTAACCATTCTTCTTCTTATAGTGCTGTTCCATGACTGAAAATCGGCGGTCATCCTCTTGAATTTTTCATCCAGGGCTAGTTTAGATAGGTCTACTAGAAAATAGTTTATGCCAGTTTTATGTTCAGCATTATGTTGTGCAACCAGGAAGTCTTCCTCCGACCAACCGCTCTTTTAACTTTTACCTATCTTCCTCATCAAGACCACTTGCAGCAGTATCGATCATAACAAGGTATATTCAAAGTAAGTCAAGGTCTTTTGACTCCTACCTATTCTTTTATGTAATACAATATGTGTGACATAAATACCCTACTTATGCGCGGAATACGACGGTAAACCGTACTGACTAGGCAATAATTGATTTTAAAAAACTTTTACAAACTAGATAACTTTTATCGGAAGTAAAACTTTTGCTTGCAAAGCCTCGGGCAGAACCCTGCGGTATTATAAGAAACTTGTTCATGCATAAAAGTAGACATTTAGGCTTATCTTTACAAACAGATACAGGCTTCACACAGGCTTGAAGCAAGCAAAGTTTAAACAGTCTCATTATCTCTACATTGTGGCAATGTCTGCCCTTCTAAAGGACAGATAAACTCGCACAAAAGTCATGACATTATCAAATGGGCATGTGGGGTTGGGTGGCTTCGGCCTAGGATACGTGGACCTTTGTAAGACTAAAGGTTATTCAAATATCGACCAACTTTGATCAAAATACAAATTTTAACTTATTATTGCGCAAATATACTATGTTTACTCGTATGTTATTAAACAAAGCTTAAAAATAGAAACAAATAAAACTAGTATTCATATTTGATAATGTTGATCGAATTGTAGATTGTTGTAAACAATCTAATTATAGCTATATCAATACTGTTCGAAAGCATTGCTTCGCTGCAGCACTGCACGGAAATGCTGATGCGCTGCGCCAAATGTTATATTTGTTATAGTGAATTTTATAAATTAATTGCAAATTATAGTAGTTTATGTTAGGTATTGTCGCACAGCACTTTGCCACCTCCTGAACACCCAAAGTGGACGGGGACAAGGACACCGACTCGAAGAATTGTTATTTTGGATATTGGTTAAACGTAGTAGTTTTAAATGTGATTCTCTTTGCTGTTAGCTTTTTAGGAAAGTACTAGTCTGTTTTAAATCAACTCCTAAAATATTGAACTGATCACATTTACACGACCGTGACTGTTGCGATTGCTTTGTGTTTTCGATAAGAAGCAAACCGTGTTGTTAGTAATTTCAAAGTTTCTCTAATTGTTATTGTCTTTAAAGTTTTTCTATCAAGGAAGAACTCTTATTACATCAAAAGTTCAGTATTTAAGGTAAGACCTTATGTGTTGAACTTGGTTGTTATCATTTCGTTCGCTCAAATGACATTGCTCGTAGATTGCTATTGTTAGAATAAAAAACAATAACTCGACTTCAAATTCCCTTACTTTTACACTTATTTTAAGTTTTTTGGGATAAATAATAATCCCCTGGGGATAAAAATTTATGGGTCCCCTTCGGGATCGTTTTCTATACAATAGTGAAAGAATTTTCAAAATCGGTCCATAATTGGCGCAGATATAGCGTAACATACATACACAAAAAAAAACAATTAGACGAATTGATAACCTCCTTCTTTTGAATTCGGTAAAAAATCTAAAGTAGAAATTGGTCAATTGGATTTCGACTAGTAATTTTATACAAATACCGTCAATGAAGGATTGTGGATGGCAAGGTCGAAAGCAGAAATTTTAACTTCAAAACTTTGCTGGAGACACACATACTAAAAGGGGCTTTTAGTATGTGAGGTGAGCCCTAGGAGGGAGGTACAAAGAAGGTCCCATTTATAACTTCTTGCTTGCATCTCGTAAACGATGCGACTTATAAAATTGTATAATACCTACGACGTATTTAAAGCTGAAAATGATCTTAAACTTATTCTGTAAATTTTTCGGTAAAGAATAAAAATTAAATGGCAGTATTAACCCTCAAACACACCGTCCAATACTACACGAGCAGAAGCACACCTGTCTACGCTTGCTTTTTGGACTTATCAAAAGCTTTTGATCTGGTTTCGTATGACAGGTTGTGGCGGAAGCTCGCGACTGAGACCCAAGTTCCTCCGGAGCTGATTTCGCTGTTCCAGTACTGGTACGGCAATCAGAACAACAATGTAAGCTGGGCGGGATCATTATCGGATGTGTATAGGCTGGAGTGCGGCGTGAGGCAAGGTGGAGGGACTTCACCGAGGCTTTTCTGCCTATACATAGACCGCCTGATCCGTGAGCTCAGCAGCACCCAGATCGGGTGCTCAATCGATGGCGTCACCGTGAACAATATCAGCTACGCTGATGATATGGTGCTGCTGAGCCCATCGATCAGTGCCCTCAGAAGGCTGGTAGGCATCTGCGAGTGTTATGCGGATGCCCATGGGCTCAAGTACAATGCGGGCAAGAGTGAACTGATCGTTTTCAGGGCGGGTTCTAAAACTTACGCCACAGTCCCATCGGTTACACTCGACGGCAAACAGCTGAAGCGTGTGTCAGAGTTTAAGTACTTGGGCCACTGGGTCACCGAGGCACTCGCAGATGATGTAGACATGGAGAGGGAGCGGAGGGCGTTAACGGTCCGAGCTAATATGTTGTCCCGTAGGTTTGCACGTTGCAGTTCGCAGGTAAAGACGACACTGTTTAGAGCGTACTGCCAGTCTTTCTACACGTGCAGCCTATGGATTAGACATAAGCAGAAGACCTGGAACGCCCTTCGCGTCCAATATAACAATGCCTTCAGGTGGCTGATGGGGCTGCCGCACTTCTGCAGCGCATCAGGCATGTTCGCGGAGGCGCGGGTCGACGGGTTCGCTGCGATCCTACGCAAGAGAACGGCGTCGCTGATGCGCAGGGTGCGCGGAAACGCCAACAGCAGGTCATTGCAGGAAGGCTGGACACAGCCTCTCCCTTCATGCATCACTGGACGAAAGTTCATGTTGAATTCTAATGTGTTAAGTGTCTTGTAATGTTTTCATTGTGTGTTTTTCTGTTTTTTTTTTTAAATTGTGTGTCGATATGGACTGTGTATGTAACGTTGTACCTACCTACTATGTCTGAAATAAATGATTGAAATCGAAATTGAAAAATTGGAATAGCGATAGAGCACTCTTTCCGTACTTACTACCCGACCTGCATTGCCACAATTGTCACGGAAGTTGCATTAATGGCATCCCCATGATGGAAGACAACGACTATGATGTCGGGGTTGATGATGTAGCAGAGATAGTTATTTTTGTGTCATCAACTGATCACGATTCGACAGACGAGGGAGTCATATCTAAACAACGTTAGGGAATATGTTTAAAGTGTAAAGAAGTTGTAGAGAATTTTGTAAGGTTTCATTATGATAGGTGATGTAAGCAAAAATACTAACAAATCTTTGTGCCCCTGTATGTTTGTCTCCTGAATAGTCCAAACAAAGTACCTAAGTCAAACTTTCTGCTTTCAACTTTTCTATCCGTCTTTTGAGAAATAATTTACTGTACTTAAAGCGAATTTCGTGTTTATTCAGTGAAATGGAGGTGGTTCGCGCCCAGAAGTGGGACAGTATAGGACAAAAAAAAACTACATTAAATTTGATTTCAATAAATCATAGTGGGTTACTAAACCAGTTCTAACAGTCTGCAGTTAGCTCAACTGATTCAATTGTAAACACTCACTAGTTCCTTCTAATTTGCTACTTTATTAAAGTTCAATTTTATTATAACTAGCAACCCGCCCCGCCCCGGCTTCGGTAGCTTCAAGCATACATATATCTCAAAGGGAGGTAGCGTTTGCGATTAAAACTCCCAGTTTTTCCAACATTTCCAACAATTATCGTTATGATTTAACCAATTTACACGAAATCTTTACAAATTATATTATACTTACACCTTCCTCGTGAATTACTATACCGATTGGTGAAAACCGCATTAAAATCCATTCAGTAGTTTTTGAGTTTATCGCGAACAGACAGACAGACATACGCGGCGGGGGACTTTGTTTTTTAATATGTAGTGAAGTTATGATTTATCATTGGTTTATTGTTTACCGTAAATAATGATTTGAATGACTGCAATGGACAATAAATATCTATGATCATTATCAGCCCATACACGTCGACTGCTGGACATAGGCCTCCCACATACGACGCCACAAATAGCGGTCGAGCCACCTCCATCCATCGACTCCCTGCGACTGCTACGATGTCGTCGGTCCATCGACTGGATGGTCTAAATATCAACACCGAGCACATAAATATATTGCTCTAGTTTTTACCTATCCTCGGCTTTGCATGCGTAGTGTATGGACACATTTATAGATTATTTATATCCCACCAGGATAAAACCTAGCTTATGTTTTATTTCAGGTCTAGACCTAAATTTATGCAAATTTCAGCTCAATCCGTTCAGTAGTTTTTGCATGAAGAAGTACCTGTTAAACATCCTAAAAGCCAAAAGTCTTCAAATTCCGAGTGAATAAGTTACTTTTGGGAAAACGTGCTCCATCTAAGGTCACATCGTCACTTTCTCAAGTGTGATGGTGGTTAAACGCTTTAGTACGTTACCAAAAAATATGCATTAAAACTTACGCGTTTATAATATTAGTTTGCTTTGTGTAATATTTCCTACCACTGTTAAATCACTTGGAATCGCTGCGGTTAATGGAATGCATAAGCATCATTCATGCCAAATTCCCTATGCTACGTCAATCGGCTGGTTTGTAATATACCTATTTGCTAGGTGAGTATTACGGATAGGTATTACGAGTTCCTTATTTGATGTAGGCAGTCAGATGGAAATCCATATTTCCATACTAACTTATAAATGCGAAAGTAGCTGTCTTCCTTTTCACGACTCAACGGTTGAATGGTTCGTAATGAAATTTGGAAAGGAGATAGGGTGTTGTAAAAGAACATTATATTCTATGGAAGATAAACAAAAAAAAAAAACCTGTTAGTCTATCATGACATGACACATATGACACATATGTGCTTACTTGCATATAAGATCAAGCTGCTTACGTTTTTAGGCGTAAATCAATATTATAATTGGAAACATTTGGTTTTGATACTAACAGAATAGGTTGTCAGAGCTGGTAACTCAGTATATAAATGGTCTTGTGAAAAAAGTGAACTTGTTGTTTTACAATGTTTTAAGTGATTATAATGTCATATAGCTTGTAAATGTGATGTCCTGTTTTATTTCAGTAACAGAGATAGCCGACGAGGGAGGCCTATGTCCAGCAGTGGACGTGTATGGGCTGATGATGATGATGATAGTCGACGATAAATCTTTAATCAGGGGCCGAATTCTACTAATACAATCGTTTCACAATAATAGTGGTATTGCGAATAAATCTCTGCATTTCGCACCTTTTGGTTTTCAAATAGCACAAATCAACATGGAATAAAACCGTAGGAGTTTTTGAATCCCACAAATAGTAGGAGCTTAATGAACTCGAAAGTTTTGTATGATCATGAGAGTGGGAGCATCATGGAATAAGCCCAATCTGTGTCTAAGACCAGGTACAAAAGTACCTATTTTTGAATATTGTTCTAGTCTGAGCCCATTCTTAAGCTTATAAAAAATATAGTTAAAATCAAAACCATAACAGTCTTAAACAAGCGTTCACCTATAGTCCTTATCATTTTATTTTGATACTTAGGTAGTCGGAGGCCTTTGTTCCTACTTGTAGGTACCCTAGGTATATGGGGTGGGTGCCTCCGACTACCTAAGTATCAAAAGAAAATGATAAGGATAATAAGTGAACGCTTGTTTGACTTTTATTTAGTCGGGTTTTCGTTTTTAACTATATTTTTTGATACCTTTTTCTAATACCTTGGGAATCGTTAATCTCACAAAACTCGGCTACATACATACATACATAGGATGTCAAAATCATAACCCTCGTCGTAGTCGGGTAAAAACAATTTATTACTTTACTGTTTAACAGTAAGCACCTATGTACCTACTTATCTGGGTTGGTTTGATATCTATATTCCAACAATTTAATTGCTATAAAACTTTCTACACGTTCGCATTTTGAACTTTGTAGCTTCCATGATCCTAAATTCTACACACGAAATAAAGTTAACGTAAGTTAGATAAAACGAGAGCATTGCAGAATGATGCAATTTTGGAACGAGACACCTAATTTAAAGTTTCTGTGGTTAAGTTATTTATACAGAGGCTGCTGTATAGTTTTTCATCACCCAGGTAAACAGATGCTCTCTTACATGAATTCCACTCTCGACTTTTAATGATTGCAAGGAACTGTTTTTTTTGCTTAGGTATAACATCGTGATCGAAAACGATAAGATCCTACGTTTTCTGAGGTATGGGACCCTAAAAACAAAAAAGAGAACCGATGAATAAATAAATAAAAAATGTTAGACAATTCACACAGCATTATCTAGCCCCAAGCTAAGCAGAGCTTGAGCTATGGGTACTAGATAACTGATATACTTAATATAATACACTACATAGATATATATTTTTTAATATACATAGAAAACATCCAGAACACCCTGAACAAATATCTGCAGATCGTACAAACATTTGTTCCAAGGCGGGAATCGAACCCGCCGCGCCACAGAGGTCGTCGAATACATGTAAATCGACCTGCTAGTCTAACTAATTATCTAACTTATACATGTCACTTTAGGGCTGAATTTGCATAAACTAAAAGTTTTCAGCTTGACCTGTTCAATAACGAACTTTTTAGGCGAGAAAGAGTAAAAGACTTGAAACAATTTGCTCAAGCCCTTTAAGTAAAATTTAAAGTCAATTATAAAAGTGTCCTTCAACTTTGCCAAGGGTCTTTTATCCCATCGGATGAAGTACCTACCTACCTACTTTAAAAGATTGTTAGAACTTTTCAATCAAGTAGGCGGCTGCGTCTATATCGGTAAAAGTTAATCGAAGTCACATTTCCATCGGGGTCTGTAAAAGCATTACATTACCTGCCTTTCTACTCAGATATTAGATTCAAGAAGATATTTTGTTACTTTCATGTTGGACATATGTAATAGGTCGTAAAATACATAGGTACATATGTTACAGTTTCAACATAAGCCCGAGTGAGGCACAACAATATTGTTTTATTTCTAAGGTAAAGCTTGGTAAAGATATACATCATAAAGAACTAATGTTCAATATTTACATGACATGTGTTTAATATTGTCTATGAAAGTTGACTACTATACTTACTGCTATTACCTACAATACATTTTTATTAACCTATTATTATACCTTTATTGACTATTTGTTTTATTAAGTTTAGTTCAGTGAAAATTCTGTGCACGCTGCTGCATCCCATAAGTGTGAAAACACATAGAAGTAGGGTAAAATTGAAAGTTTTTACACAAACGATGCGTGAAAGACAATCAAGTTTCCGAACATTAGTAGTATACAATTTCTAATATTTATAAGTTCATGTATTCAAGTATTCATCTATTTAATCTAATCAAGTATTCCTCTATTTATCTTTTATCTATTAATATATTTTTTTTAATTTCTTACTTTTTCCTATGATTAAATGGGATCTATTCAAGTTTTCGCAAAACGACGTGTGAAAAAGAATCAAGTTTCCGAACGTTGATAGTATTAAAATCCTTATATATATCAGTTCAAATATTTCATCTATTTAATCTAATCAAGTATTCATATATTCATCTTTTATGTATTAACTAAAAATTTTATACACTCTGACTCATGCCATTTATTTGCTTCTAGTATTCGTTTCCCGAAGCCTAAAAGCTGACCTATACGATTATCTTTCTCAAAATGAATAATCATTGAACAAAACAAAGAACACATCAGAGTATTATTATTAGGTATCAGCATGATGCTAGATTCAATTAAATTCTTTGATAAATAATCTTGAATGTCATACAAATCATAAGTCCCGACAGGTATTTCAAGCTGTTTACAATCATCATCGTAAATAAATAAATTGTTTGAGCTATTTATGTTAGGCACTGAATTTGTGGTTGAAAAGTTTAACAATGCACATTCATATTGTTCGGTTAATTGTAATGAAGGATGAAAATATGATTTGAGTACAGGTTCATTCCCCGTGATGGTAATTGTTGTAGACATAATTGAACACTGAAGTTTTTATTATTATTTTATAGTTACTACCGATCTCATTTCCAAAATTATTTTAGAAATTTTAAACATAGATGTCCACAGTTAAATTGATGATCTTGTTGAATATTTGAATAGTTGTAATTAATGTTATTTCCAATGTATTGTATTAATTAAATAGGTGGCCTCAAATTTTCATAACTATCAAAATATTCTACATAATCTCTAAATTTGCGTAGGCTACCCAATGTGTGCCTGAATTGATAGAGCAAATTTAAATTCATAATACCACACTCTTTTTTATTTGGATTTTTTGGTAACTGATCTCTCATAAATACTCCGCGAAAATATGGAATGTTATGTGAATGGTTGATAATGTCGATGTTAGTGAGAGCTCGATTAGGTAGCCTACAATTTTTTTTGTAATAAATGTAATCTATAACCATCTTTATGAGGTTCAAGATTTAGATCTTTTCGAATACTCATAGCTTCAATTTTTCATTATGTCTCTTTTGTTCAGTTAAACGATTTTTAGCTTCCTTACATTCATTGATTGCTTTAACGATTCCGGAAACACCACCGCTCAAGCTCCCTGCAGCTGTGCAATGCAGGGAACAGGTGCCTATTTCGTTAATAACCTAAGTTTATAACTGGTGCAGATCATCAACTGAGTATGATCAGTTTAAGCAGCCTATTGTATTCTGTTACTCATTATATAAATCGGGTAAAATAAAAACATTATTATTCATCTTATTTATTAAATACACAAACTTATGCTAGTCTAACAGAATCAAGACCTATTCTAAGCAGAAGGTACATTTACTTTATACTTATTCTATTATATACATACAAATGTTTAAAATATTGTGTCACAATGACCCCATGGTAGTGTATGTATTTTATCATTTTGTATCTGTCTTTTATCATCATTACCACAAGAAGCTTTTTGTCTACTTGCTGAGTAAATAATATGTACATGCTTAATAGATCTTATAAGTTTCATTCTATATCTAGTATTAATGTTATTATACAGGGTATCATGATAATCATCCATATTCAGTCTAGTGGTAACCGTCTTAGTTATTCTTTTAGCTTTTTTAATCTGAGATTTCATGCTATTAATACAATAGAGTTTGGCTTTTAGACCAATAAATTCGTTTATTATATCACCACCCATTTCATCTTTGAACAATCCTGGAATTTTTTCGTTTACTCTCGGAATATCATAAACATTGTCTGATATGAAGTTGCTTGTGTCAAATTGTTCTATATTATTCAACATATCTTTATAAAAATCTTCAGTAAATATTAAATACAACAAGCTATCGGTATCAGGATAACAGAGCTGTGCCTGATGTTTTGATGAATAAATTTTTTTAATAAAATTATAATGAAATTGATACATATGTTGTTTAGCGTACTCTAAAACAGAGAATCCGATATAAATAGGTCTATCTAATACAACTTTTTCTTTGTTCTATTGAATAGCAGCAAAGTTTTCAGAGAAAACATGAATACTATTTAAATTTGGTTTCGATACCAACTTTTCAGCTGTAAGGTGTTTGTTCGTCGTATTTTGAATGTCATTCCATTTTGTTACTTATTTCACATCAACTTGTTTCCTTTTGTTTTCTATAGTTTTACCAAAAATAGAATTATTGAGTAATTTAAAAAAGTCTTTTTAAAATTTCGTTTTTGATGATTGACGGAGGGCTGTATTAAGATCTATGAATTGTTTCAAGTAATTATCTTTTTTAAATCCTATAATTCGATGGATCTTACGCAAAACCAGACCTTGACTCAAGCATTCTTTTAAATGTACGTAATGTATTACGTAATTGAATTTATAATGCAGATTTGCAATTAGTTTTTCAGACTTGCTTCCTGGTGGAATATATTTTTCAGGTGCGAAAGGTAGATCTTCGTGTAATTCATGTAAATGATCTGGGTATGCTAGATCAACCTCTAAAATGTAACCAAAATCATTGTCATTAGAAATATTCATCACATCAAAATATTTAATTTCTTGGCTTGATAGGAATCTAAATTCTGATATAGGATACATTTGTGTCATCGCATAACCATACAGATTATTACAGTCTAAATATACTAGATAAGAAGATGGTTGAGATTTGTCATATTGCGGTATATATTTATTTGAAGCTACTGCATGCCGTAAAGAACATTGTTCTAAGCCTCCTCGTATACCTTTTTCTAGCATTTCATACATCTCTAAACCACTTATTAATTCCAGTTTTACTTTAGTGTGCAAAAGCATTGCATCCCAGCTTGGGCTAGGTGATGTTATGTAATAAGCAGGATCAAGCCTAGAATAAAATAAACTTGTCCTTCTAAAATATTCAAATACATCACATGCTGCTTTGTGATACATCCGTTTTGAAATAGAGATCTCTATATTTTCCCAGATTTTTATGTTAAAATGATTCCACACCTCATTTGCATGTTTGTACTGATCTTCACTTATATGTTCCTCGGATATCGAGTTGTAAAAGCAATGTTTCATAGGTAATTGTGTTTCGTCAAATTTTGACCAGTTATTCATGTAATCATAGGGATAAATACCCTTTTTTCGTATTAAATCGAATTGTTCACTTTTAAAAAAATGCTGAAAATCACTGTCAGATAGACTTTTACTTAACAAATGAAGACTCGTATTTAAGAATTGAAAAGAATCAATAAATTTTATTTGAATCACTCCTTCCTTACATTCAATATCTTTAGAAATGGACAAATACTTTTCTTTCGTTTTATGAATTATTTTAATATTACCTTTATGTTTGGTCAACTCTTCAATAAACAAATGTCAATCATACCCGCTTAGATTATGAAACACCACCGGAATAAATGAGCATTGTTTATAAATCAAGTTGCAATAAGAATGAGCCGCGCCTCTGAACTCAGATGTTAAATGATCATGATCCTGCACTTTGTCATCAAATAACACCTCTTTACATATGTGACATACAGTAGCGTTATGATATTCCGTTTCCTGGGCTGCTGTTAATAAAGTCATTGGCTTTTTATCAGAGAGAATAGTTTGTATTTTTTGAACATCTTGTATTAGACGTTTTACAAACACTTGAACACAATCTTGACCTCTGTAAGAAACATATTTGTTCAAGTTTTGATCACGTGAACAACAAACATAATATCCAAAGCATGAAGGTTTATGTAATTTTAGCGATTTCGTGTTTTCAGTATTTATTTCATCACTATTCAGTAAAAGACATTCAAAATCAGCATAAATAATAAAATTTATCTTTTCCTGTCTATTATACTTTTTAAATTGTATAATAGATGACTTTTCAGGCAGAATACTCACAATGCCGTTACATTTATGTGACTTGTATTTTTTTTCAGTAGAAAAAAATTGTAAACAGGCTTCACACAAAAAACAATGTCCTTTATGATGAGTAATTTGACGTCGTACTAATCGTATTAGATCTTTTACAAACAATAATAACCTATGCCTCCCTTTTCTATGTAAAGCAAATTAAAATGATCAATCTTTCTTTTTTTGGTAAAATACAATGGTCCAGTCACAAAACTTTTGTTATCTAAGCCATAAACGTTGATACTGATATCAGGATTGTTCATTTCAAATAATTGAATATCTGAAGCAGTCGGTGGGAACATCATTCCCTGAACATTCAATACGTTGGTAAAATGTGGATAAGACTTCAATCTACATACATTATTTTTCGCAGGGAACAGTCCTGCCATTATACTCCATATAAAACAATAATTATCAATATTCCGTATGTTAATACAACTTTTAGTGTTTCTTATAGACTGGGGTAGCTCAATGTATATACCACCTTTCATAGGACAATACTTATTAATGTTTATCTCTAAATGACTCATTCTCAAATAACTCCAACCAGACTCACTATGTTCAAATTCGGACAGTCTCTCAATAAAATAATCAGTCAAGTTAGAAATAACTTCATTTAAATCGGTGCATTGATGTATTATTTGATATTTCATGTTAAACGACTTCAATTGTTCCTCATTTGACTTAGGTAAAGTAAAGTAAGCATACAGTTCAAAGTTCAATTTTAAACACTGATGCTTCTTTAATGACATTGTTATCAATTTAATTATATCATTTTGATTACTGCTCAGGATCGCCTCTATTGTGAGGTACTCGACATCCTGAGCAGGATTTAAGCGATAAGTAACGTTTCTGTTTTTAAAGGCTGTTCCAACTATATCAATATTATTAAACGCAGTCTTTATCAAGCAGTTTGATTTATGTAAATTTGTTCTGAAATGATATCTGTATTTATATTCTGGTATTTCAATTCGACATTTTTCTCATTCAATCATTTCAGCTACTTGATCAGGATACGACATAGCTGTGAAAAAAAACATGATAATACAATAATTATTCTTTATTAATTACTTATCTACTACATAAACATGAAATACTTAATACTATCGAGTAAATACACACTCACACTTTGTCGAGCCCAAGGTGTATTACCCATTCAATAAATCAGCGCGAAAATCTTTAAACTCTTTTTTTGTTGCCCTGATAAATTGTGATAGATGGCCCCATGCTGGCGTATTGTCATCTGTGCGATTTTTAATCGTAATGACAGCATGGCGCCTTCTATTCATTGGTTGGATGTTTTTGATCTCTTCACAATTATAGACCTTGAGCTCTATAAAGTGTGAACCCGTTTTTTGCATGTTCATTTGACGGGCAACCCCGTGTGCTACTCTTTTCGAGTAATAGGACAGTATATCGAAACCTTTTTTGTTGTCGGGGTGACGGTCTCATCATCATCGCTGTCAGATCCAAACATGTCCCGAGCCGATGTTTTTGTAGAAGAACCGGGACGAGGCAAGCACTTAATCAAATTAGGCAAACGACTAATTCAATCACCTTTCTTTCCTCACGGTATGTATAAAAATCTATGAGTTATTGTTATTAATTTTATCATCTGGGTACTATTTTTAAGAACTCTATCAACATAAACTATCATGTTTTAAAAACGAAAGGTAACGAAAGGTAACAAGCATACATTTGTAGGATAAATAACGATATACTTACCTAGGTATTATTGTAGTTAAAATCTTTTGTTTCACTCCCCCACTTTTATGTAGTAGGTAGTTCAATAAATTTTTGTAATCCACTTCAATATTCAGTCAGGAAAAACATGAAAAGCGTTATATAGTTGACATAGTAAACAATAATACAGTAACATTGTTTCATTCAATCATGTCTTAGAATATTTGTATTTGTTAGGTACTAAAGTATAAATTTTAAAAGCTTTTTAGACGGTTTATCTTATTACTTGGGTACTAAGTGTAAATAACTGACTGTTATTGTTTTGCGTCAACTTTAAAGTTGTCTTACTATAGCAATTTGTACTATGTCGTTGTAATATTAGCTTCCTATCAGTTGGGACCTCGTCTAGCTAAAATTCCAGAGGTATGGTTTCAAAGTAGCTTCAATGCGTGTCTCTTTATAACATTAACCAACTTTAAAATAGAAGGATGTTATAATTATCATAATTTTATGTGACTTCGTCAAAGTTTTAGTTTCAAGTTAGTCATAAATTAAAATACCGATTTTTAGTATTATTTGCTTTTCTGTTTAGTATGATTTAAAATTTTAAACGATGTCTACAGATTGGAATCGAATCCACAACCAAACCTACACCCACTGCGTCACTAAAGTATATGATGCATCAACATTCATCTGTACTTATAATAAATCTGAAATTTGTATAAAAGTGTGAGTTCGCAGCCGACCGCATACAAGGTATCAAAGCGACGTTGCAGCGCAGCGCTATGCTTATTACGACAATATAAAGAGGCATTTTGCTTGCGCTGTAACGGGTCCCTCTAATACCGTTATCATTGGGTAGGTACCTACCTATTATTTTTATAGTCCACGATGGAAAGACTATCATGCTGCAGTGGTTTTTTGTTTTTTTTTGGGTTATCCTTGTTCCAATCTGTATAAATTTGGATGATATAGTTTACATACATTCAATCAACATTGCTTGTTTAACATGGATTTAGGAATATTCAATAAAAACATGTATGTAAATTAAATTTGTGAGATAAACTAATCAAGCTAAATTGAACTTTACACTGCATCACTGAGGTCTATAATGTGCTACATTCATTTTAAATAAGCCGGTCGGAAGAGGGTTAACCCTCGCTTGTGATACCCCCATTTGGAGTAAGGACTGATATGGCATAGTGGTTGTTGATCTACCTTGTTTTAATCCATTGCTTTTTGTATGGATTTAAAAAAGATTAGACAAAATACGCAATGTAAATTAAAGATAGTGAGTCAACACAGAATTGAGCTAAATTGAACTTAAAGGACAAGGTTTGCTGCTTATAAAAAAAGAGATAAACACTGTCATTCGAGCCACATACAGCGCTATCTTGCCACATCTTGCTCCCGCAAACATATCGGTAAGTACCTACCTACTGTTTTATAAGAGAAGGAATCTAGTATTCATTGAATTAATTCACATACATTAACTAGTTTATTACCGCGATCACTTACTTATGATGTAACTAATATATGTTCTTTGCTTTCAGTATTCCAACTGGATTTTGTCCCCATCAATAACTCCAGATTACCAGCAAATGGCCAATCTTTGTGAAAACCAAAATAATGGTGAAGACAGCAGCACTCAGAATGAATTTTGCACAATCGAGGCAAAGAATTTGACCTCAAATTTGAAGACGAGAACAGTTCGTGGACAAAAAGTCATTCGAATTGAGATTTATAGCGCTGATCAGTATTAATCTACGGCTGAATCAACCTGCAAGTGTCATGCGGAAATATGTGCTCAGCATGTTGTAAGCAACTTGTATTCAGATCAAATATACCCTCGAATAAGAGAAATACTCAAATGCATGGATAACAAAATATACATTAATTTGTAACCACATTATTATTCATATTTAAGATTATTATTTGTTACTAAGAATATATTAATTGCCTCCGTTTTCTATGCATGTATAAAACTTAATGAAAACTTGAATTATGCTGTTTTTGTCATGATAAGATTTGTGCTATGGAGATGTGTAGTATTATGTGAATGTAGTACTTGGTTTAATTATATGGTGGGACCAAATAAACGTATATAAACTTTGTCTTAGTTTCATTGATTTAAATAGATACCTTTCCCATTTAAATCGTAGGAAAGAGTATGAAATTGCAAAAATAGTAGTACTAGAAGTATAGATGAATACTTGAATATTTGAAGTGATAAATATTAGGAATTTTTAACTACAAATGTTCGGAAACTTGATTGTCTTTCACGCATCGTTTGTGTGAAAACTTGAATAGATCAATGCGTAAAATTGGGGCATCTGGATCAACAGTTTTCAAGTATTCAGTCTTTCACACTCGTTTGTGTGAAAACTGAATACTTGAAAACTTTTGATTCAGATGCCCCAATTTTACCCTACTCATAGATCGTAAGTTAATGTGTAATAATTAGCCTTAATGTGATTTTCATGTAGGATGCCTGTCGGAGACAACCGGTTCAAACCCCCACCACGAGTCCAAATTTAGTTAAAGCTCATAATACTTTAAAGAAAATTAAAATAAATTTTAAAATAACACAACTTTTAACAGGTCATGGGGGCTTTGCACATTACTTAAATAGATTTAAATGTAAATATGCTTCCGGATCGTACATACCAGCAGGATGTTTGTGCGATCCTGATGTAAACGAAACAATAATACATCTCATATTAGACTGTCCGAGGTTTTGTTTACGTAGATACGAGTTAGAGATGAAAATAGACAGAGTACTTAAAAAGGAAACTTTAAATGAAATATTAAATGATAAAACAACAAGAACATTGTTTTTGGAATTCTGCATCTGCATCGTGGATGATGCTATTAAAAGAAATAAGTAACCCATATTATGTTTGATTGTTGGAAATAGATAGCAAGAAATAAATGGATTAGTTTTTACTTTTATTCGTAAACTTGAATAGACTTAATACGTACTATAAATCTACATGATCGAATAACTGTACAGACTTGGTTAATAATTATAGAATATAAAAATGTTAAAACCTACAAGAATAAGAAACCTATTTATATAATATATTATTGAATATATTCCATATATATAGGGTATGTAACATGAATGTAAATATAACAGAAAAAAAAAGCAATAGGTAATAAACTAATAGGCTATCATGAGCGCAATATATTAATGAACATATATTGTACGCATGAAAATAAATACGATAGAGTAAATATTAAGTTGTTAGTATATTGTTTAAAAATAATAAGTTATATTTAAGTACATAATGTGTATATAAAAAGAAAAAAAGAAAAAAATACAAAAGAAAAAAAAAAGAGAAAAAAAAATGTATATAAGAAGGAAAAGAATAAAAGATCATAACGTATGTATGTATGTATATAATAATGACACGACCAGAAGCGAAATTGCAACGATCGCATTTAAATAACCGACTTAGCAAAATGTTAGCCTAAAAATGTCTCCGATCCATATCGGAGGAAAAAAGGCGGAACAAACAAAAAAAAAAAAAAAACCCCCACCACTAGAGCCGCCGACATCAGCCGACCGGACCACCCGCGTCTACGACGCCGCCACATTCACCTCTGGGCCACCAACCAATATTCACGCACTTACTTTGTCCTCGAATACAGCCCCTTTTTATACAGTCCACTCTTTCATTTATATATCGAAGATTACACACTAACAAATGGTGCTTCGAGCCGGATTTCAGATCTTTTAAAATAAATAAATAGTCTACACAACTGGGATTACATAAGCCAGTAGATACCGATCTTATACGTTCACTGTTGAACAGGCCTCCCTGAAACAAGGGAGTTTGGCCACTCTTGGCAAGCGGGTTGGTGATCGCAGTAGAGGTGTTAGAAAACACAGAACAAAGCTGCTTCTCTTTCTCAGCCAGCACGGGGATTGTTGTCTAGGGTAGAATGGAGAAAGTTTAAATTACGTCACTTTGTATGCGTAAATTAATGTGTAAATTATTTGAAATTCTTTCCTTATGGCGATGCGATGTCATTATTGTCTATTTTACCCTAGAGAACAATCCCCGTGCTAGGGGGGCTGGTAGGTTCGCTAAGATACCTTTTGGTATCTTAGCGAACCTACCAGCCCCCGAGGAATTGATTCTTACGCCGCAAATCGGTACGACTAAAGATGGCTTAGGACCGCTATTTGTGGCGCCGTATGGGGAAGGATCTCCAGCTGTTGACGTGTGTAGCCTGATAACTAGCAATAATTTAACTAAAATTATAACTACAGAGTACACAAAGGCAAATATTGGCTACCGTCAGGAACTCCTTTTACTACATCATCATCATCATATCAGCCCATACCTTTTACTACCTACCTAAATAATTGTACTATTATTTAGTAGTAGAAATATCCAATTTCTATCTCAAAAACCTCAACATGATTTAAACTCACAAACATTATAAACGTCAAAAAAATATAATCAGGTTATAGGTCTTCTAGGTGGATTGTTCTTAAAATATCTAAATATTGTAAGGTTACCTACCTTTTGTTTCATCCCTCAAACACATTAACTTATCTCGTTCAAACACACAACGTGAATGTGTACAAAATGTCATCCCTATATCTACACAGTAGCCGGACCAAAGTTAGGAAAAACAGATGACAGAGACGTATTGAGAGTACCTACCTACCTAAAATAATAATATGTTACTATACTATTCGCTAATAAAACCGTTTGTTTTCTCCTGTTGAGATGTCAGAATGAGAAAGAAATAGTGCTTAACCATTGCATAAGGTTTAGAGAACTGTATTTGTAACGATGAAGTTCATCTTATGGCCTATTCAGATCGTCGCGGTATTTGCTACCCGGAGCGGTAGAGGTTAGTTTCGCTTGAATTTTGCGCTCAGTTTAATAGATAAATAAATAATATTTGACAATCCACTCAGCATCATCTAGCCCTAAGCTAAGCAGAGCTTGTGTTATGCGTACTAGATGTCTGATATTTTTTATTATACCTACATAGAAAATTCCAAGAACACCCGCAACAAATATTTGCAGATCGTACAAACATTTGTCGCAATTCGAAAATCGAACACGCAACATCCTGCGTCGCAGGCGGAACTTCGCCCGCCGCGCTTCATTGGTCATCAAAATGTTGGATTGGAGGAGGATTACCCCATAACCATTTGGATTTCATTATCGCTCTAGATAACGAATACCGCGTAGGATTCGTAACGAATATATGTAATTATCCGACAGAGAACTAAAGTTATAGAAATAACTCAAAGAATTAGAAAGCTGATGTGGCGGTGAGCTGGCCATATCTCGCAAAGAACCGACTGGGGCAACGTGTTCTTGAGTGGAGACCGCGACTCGGAAAACGTAGTGTGGAACGCCCTTCTGCCAGGTGGCTGATGCAGCAGATGCTGGTAGCGGCAAGCTGAAGAAGGAAGGTTGCTATGACGCTCTTTAGCCTTTGTCTAAATATGACTAGTAGCTGTAAGCTGATAATGACGTAAGTCTGAATAGGCCTTAATTATTGATGAAGAAGATGAAAACCCTGAATACTGACCTGCGTTTTACTTCTATAAGGTAAGGATAGGCATATTGGTTTCTGTTTAGAAAGTCACAAGTCAATGTTGTTTTAGGATAGAGCCCTGATTCGATCCGAACAAAGACATGAAGTACCGACGACGTAACGTGTAGGCGTTGTTGTGACTTCAGCAAGCCTAAAATAATGGGCTTAACAAAATGGCTTTAGTAACAGGTATTCTATTTATTATAAAGATAAACCAGCAGACGTTCCTTGTAGCCATACGACATATGCTTGTGAGTCTCTCATAGCGCATGAGCGGGGCAATGAAGCGATCACCTTGGGGACGCTTCCGATTGGTATTGATTGGGATCGATTGTCTAGATTCTTTGCAACAGTCTGCCGATAGCTCAATTAATTGTTTCATTGACAATTACATAAATTCCCTTTCATTTAGTAAAACGTCCACAAAAAACAAAATTCGCTATTTCGGATATATCTTCATCGACAAAATCAAATGCCAGGTATTCGGTATATTGACACACGGCTTGTTTGTACATTCAGCTCTGACCGAAACGTGGACTAGAACAAAATCCTCTTATCATCAAAATTGGAGCCAATGCTGACAACATTGTACCAGTTCCAAACAAGTACACTTTGAACTGTATCGATGTGAGTATAAAACTGATTATCGCTTAAATTTTGCAAGCTTTATTGAGTGTTATAATGAAATTCTGGTTATCTAAATATTGGAAGGACGTATATTGGTTTATTTCAGTGGGAATGTTGTTTGTAATTTTCATTATGGCTGCCCTTTCCGGTGAGTAAGTAGGGATTAGCGTGACAATTCCCATTTCCAAGCGTCTGTACTAGCGAACAATGGTGAAAGGAAAAATTGTTTGCTTCCAGAAATTCTGTTGGAAAGTTGAGTGGGATAAATGTTGCATGAATGTAGCTATTAAAAAATACGACTATCGTCGAAGGAAGGTTGGTAGCCTACAACGGATTTATAGTTTCTGAAAGTACAAATAACAAATTGGTTGTTTTAGGTAATACTTAACCGGTAGATTCGTTTAACCCCTCGGTAACGGATTTCTTCCTTGGTATATATTTCACACATATTTTGATGTTCCAAATTCAATGATATTATTATTTTGGGAGTAATGTTCAGTATTCCTAAGGGAGTAATTAGTTTTGAAGTTGGATCCTGAAATATTGCATGGAAATGTTGAGACTCGAACTAAGATATCTCATACGATTGTTTGAATTTGGTAAAATCTTTACCCTTTTCAGCTAACAGGGCTATAAACAATTACAATTCCGGTTCTAACATATTATTTTAACATTGATTTATTTATTTAAATCACGTGGGACTCTATTTTTACAGGATACACCTAATACAATAGAGTACCTATTCCATACAAGCTAGTTATTTTCAAACACTTTTGAACATTAGTGTGTACGATTCAATTAAATTACATTATTAAGTCAAATACAACATTATATAAACTAAATATCAATAAAATTAAATCATATATTTCGTCAAAAACCAAACAGTTTTCCGATAGCATAGAATTAATACACATACCATAATGTAATAATTGAATGTGTAATAAATAAACGAATGAATTACTTGCTTTTTGGTTACGGCTACAAGACGTAAGTATAAAGTAAGTTTTACGAGCATGATGTGTAAATTTTTTTTTTGTTTCAGAAACATGCGATTTTTTTTTGGAATTTTCATAACATTAGAATAGTTACACTGCTTTGCATTAAAATATGTATTTAAAAGCACTTTTAAAAAGTTACCATACATCAAGTGCTTAATGGAAAACTATAAAAATCCGCCTCGTTTATCGGAATCGCTATAGCCGATGCTTGAAGGTCTTAAGTCAAAACATTTGAAAAACATAGCTCTGCCTCGCGAGTAAAAGACTAAATAAAAAACGCTTCATCCGTTGGAGAGGTACATATTTACTATACACGGCAAGCTAATAACATCGATCTATTTCATAAGAATTAACAAAAACCCTTGATTGAGTACCTACGACACGAACTGTAGTAGCTCAGCAAGGGTTGGTTACAAGCAAAAAGCATGAAGTAGGTATAAGCTTCCCTGAAATTAAAGGTTAAACCCTCCTAATCCTAAACTTGAAAGTTGAAAACAGCACTTTATCTTCATTCATTTTACATTTAGATGTCGTCTATCTGATTGCAGTGTTTTGTGTAGTTTCTAACGGCCGGGATTCCGTCCGGTCATTACTAAATTCCTTTCAACCGCGCAAATTACTCTCAATTTGTGAAACTGTTTCCTAACGCGTAAACGCTTGGTGGCTTTGGACCATTATTTAGGATAAAAAAGTACTTATTACGGACTTTGTGTGTTTACCTACTCTCCTGCATATACTAAAAACAAAAAAAAAATATTGTTGTGGGTACAATATTATTTTTTTGTTTTTAGTATATGCATGTGAGTAGGTCCTACTGTAGTCAAAACTCTCCTGCATTTTGTAGTGTTGTTAATATTTACGTGCATAAAGTATTCGATAAACCAGTCTACTTAGATTGTCTTTTGTTTTCAGCATTATTTATTTAGAGGGAAATAATTCATTTTGAATTATCGCAACGCAATGTTCAGCGATCTTCTTGTTATTTTCTGACGAATGGCTTCTGATCTACCACAAGCCGTATAACTAAGTTCTTCAGATATTTCTTACTCAGCACTATTTAATGCTGTAAGCTCAAATGCAATCACAAAGTTACCAGTAATTTTAATTGCACTAAAATATTCCGCCAGCTGTTCATTCTTAAGTTATTATTCTAAGAAAGTTAAAGTTAAACTTACAGTGCGGTCGGGTTATTAGTTAAAGTTACTTTTCAGCGAACCGCTAGAGTTATGTAAAGTTGTCGCTACTTTGAGAATAATAATAAGTGAAAATATATTGGAAAATATGACATCACTATTATGGGCAACCATAAATAATAACATCAATATTATAAATAAAGTGATCACTTTTATTTTTTGTACACTTCAATCTTTTTAAGGTAAATTAAAGAAGCGAACAAGAAACCTTTACCTTGTTAGGTTGTTAGTTTTCGAGTTGGAGCAAAAGTCGTCCCATGCTTTTTTATCCTCTAGATAATCTGATATTTTGTAATAAGCCTTTTTACAAAGGATATATTTGATAGTTTGTTTGAATTTATTTATTGATAATTTTTGCAACTCACTCGGAGTTTTGTTGTAGAAGCGTATACATTGCCCTTTAAAAGATACACTAATCTTGTGCAGCCGAGTTTTGGACAAAGCGAGTTTGTTCTTATTTCTAGTATTTACATTATGTATGTCGCAATTTTTAGAGAATCGATCGATATTTCTATGAGTGTACAATAAGTTTTCATAAATATATTGACATGGTACAGTCATTGTATTTATTTCTTTGAATTTATCACGCAGGGATTCTCGAGGACCCATGTTATAGATAGCACGAACAACCCTCTTCTGCAGCACAAATACGGTATTAATATCTGCAGCGTTCCCCCACAGTAATATGCCATACGACATAATACTATGGAAGTAGCTGAAATAGACAAGTCTAGAAGTATCAACGTCTGTAAGATGACGGATTTTTTTGACTGCATATGCTGCAGAACTAAGTCTCTTCGATAGTTTATCTATGTGTGGGCCCCATTGAAGTTTACTGTCTAAAGTTATTCCTAAGAATACGGTACTGTCTACAATGTCTAAAGTTTCTCCTTTTACGTTTATGCCTTTACTTGTTTTACATTTGGTAGAATAAATCTTATACATTTAGTTTTGTTTCGTTAAGTAAAAGATTATTGACACTAAAGCAATGGAGTACTTTTGATATTGCATTGTTTACATCGGCCTAATTTGTGTTTTGTCTAATCATCTTGAAAATTAAAGAAGTATCATCAGCAAACAATACAATCTCGTGATTATTTTTAACGAGATCAGGCAGGTCATCGTCAACAAGACTCTGCACATTTCATTTCGTCTGAGGTGTATTTTGACAAAGAATTGTTTAAATTTTATTACTCACATATGCTATTTCAAAAATAACACATGAAAATTTCTTAATAAATGCATATACATAATTTTTCTAAAATTCTAGAACACATTTTTTAGAATTTTCGCTTTAATAATCCCTCTATACTAAGCATCAATGGGCAATGGGGTATTAATATAATCTTTTCGAACAATTGGTGTCCTTGCCGCTATTCAGTACTGGCTGGCCTGTATTTTAATGGGGTTTATCTTCGATATAACATTATTCGCAATGAATTAAATAAACTTAAATGAAAAATTCTGTAAAAAATTATCGAAGTACCTACCTATACATTTTTTTTTCTCATAATATTGAACATGCTCTTTTCACGACTTTTCCGTAACTCTCATCGTTTCGGTTTTAGCTATCTACTCCCATCTCAAAAAAACACCTTATATATCCAAAATAACCTCGAAACTAGGTTTTTTAAAATAAGCAGAATCGACGGCATTCAGCTATCACAAAGTCTAATCTCTCGACTTTCCTCCTCTAGCTCCAGCAAACTCACGCAATTCAACGCGAGCGCTTGAAAAGGCGGGAAAGTCATGAAGACTTCAAATTCACACTAATCATTAAAAATAACGCATTGATTATGACACAAAAACTCATCTAAATTAATTTACAATTAATTTGATATGGACCAGTTGAGCTATCTGTAGATTGTTTGCAACAGTCTGCAGTTAGCTCAATTGTTTCAATTGTAAATACTAGTTTAATTTCTTTATATTATTTGATTGTTATTTTCTTTGTCATTAAATGAGGATTTTTGAAGGTTATTGAAACAAAATAAATTAAACTTCTTTCATGACTTTGCGCTAATGATACGTGACAATTCGGGATAATTTCCTGAACGATTTCCCAATGAATATTAATTCCCAGATTTAAGGAAGGTATTCAAACTAGATTGATCATTGTTTTTAAACAAGATAAACGTAATGACAGATGGGCACAAAATCATGGTACAAAATCGATCAGAATGAATCTTGATACATACATATTTCTTAATATTTTATGTTTTTTAGTTAGACTTAGGTTTTAATAAATTCACCCACGACCTCATTCATAATTTATAATTGCAATCTACCTTATACTAATACCTACCCACATTCAATCTCAAACCGATTTCGAAATTCCTTACTATAGGCATGATGACTGATTTTGAGAAACTACTCCGAAATGTTTTTAGACATCTACTGGATATAAAATAAACAATAGGTTCTAAAAATTCAATTTTAGTTTTATTCTAAACTAGCTGACCCGTGTCCACTTCGTTGACCGGTAAACATTTTTAGTTGTTAATATATATAGCCTATAACTCTCGCAAATAACGTAGTTTTCAATAGGTGAAAGAATTTTCAAAATTGGCTCAGTAGATTCAGAGATTACTCCCTACAACCTCACAAACCTTACTTATTTTTATTAATGTAGTATAGTATAGATTTACATATACCTAGATTTTATTAACTGGACGTCACACAGCTCCACATTTACCTAGGTATAATATGCGTTTCAAAAGCTTCTGATAGTACCTACGAGAATAGGGCACTACATATCTATTGTCCAGCTCTAAAACTGGAAGGAAGAATCACCAGTCGTCCTAAATCTTCACAATTTCTATCTTGATTCATGGCGTCTCGCAGATCTACATAATTCTCAGCGCGCAGTCTTCTCTCATTTGTTCTGTTCTGATGTATACCAAACACTCCGGCCGAGAAATGTCACTTCCATCCCCACTCCCAAGGAACATTAACGAATTCCAGGATTAAAGTATTACATGACCTTTCTCGTAGTATGAACTTAAATCATGCCAAGTTTCATTTGAATACATTCAGTAGTTTCAGCGCTATGTGCAGCCAAGAAATTTTACCCTACTGCGAGGGGCCACTACGGGGAGCTACTGGGGTCCCACTGCGAGGCAATGTGGGGGGCCCCCACTGCCGGTGCCCTCCACTGTGGGGGCCTACTGAGTGGGTCACACTGTGGGGGTTACCGGGGGTCCCACTGCGAGGAAATGTGGGGGGGCCCCGGCTGAGAGCCCCACTGCTGGTGCCCCCACTGTGGGGGGCTAATGAGGGGGTACTACTGCGGGGCAAAAACCCCACAGAGGGGGGCTATCGCTCTCTACCGCCCTTGCCCCGCGCGCCATCCTGCAACGCGCAAAATTTCACTTCCATCCTCTCTCATAAGGGAACCCTTCTGAATTCCGGGATAAAAAGTATTTTATGCCCTTTTCTTGTAATATGAACTTAAATCATGCAAAATTTTATTTGAATACCTTTAGTAGTTTCGGGGCTATGCGTAGCCAAGAAATTTTACTTTCACCCCCTCTCCCAAGGAAACCCTATTGAAATCTGGGATAAAAAGTATCAGAATCCAAGTCCTTCCTCATACTATGAACTCAAATCTTGCCCAGTTTCATTTGAATACATTTAGTAGTTTCGGCGCTACGCGCAGCCAAAAAATTTTACTTTCATCCCCTCTCCCAAAAGAACCCTATTGAAATCTGGGATAAAAAGTATTCTATATCCTTCATCATAATATGATCTCAAATCCTGCTAAGTTTCATTTGAATACATTCAGTAGTTCCGGCGCTATGTGCAGCCAACCAATTTTACTTTCATCCCCTCTCCCAAGGGAACCCTATTGAAATCTGGGATAAAAAGCATCCTATGTCCTTCCTCGTACTATGAACTCAAATCCTGCCAAGTTTCATTTCAATACGTTCAGTAGTTTCGGAGCTATGCGCGGCCAAGATACAGACAGACAGACAGACAGACAGACAGACAGACAGACAGAAAGACAGACAGACAGACATGATGGAAAAAAAATACATTTTTGGCATCAGTATCGACAAAAGAGTGCCCTCCAAAAAAAATTTTCAAAATATCTTCAATGTACAGAATTGGACCTGTTACAGTTTTATTATAAGTATATGTAGATGGCTACAATACCAGTGGCTATGATGTCACCGATGATGCACAAACACCTGATCAGACAGAATGACCATAATACTGTCAAGAGAAGAAAGTCAGACCTTTACCATATTTCTTTGCCTTTACACTAAATATTGTGACGGCATGGCGTCATAGTTTTGTAATCTCTGATTGGTGTTCAAAGTGTCATGCCAGATTACTGTATTTTAAGCATTTGGAACATTCGGGAAAATAAGAGATTTTGGGCTTACAATCTTGATTATAGCATGGGTTTATGGAAAATAGTGAACGAATTGCGGCAAAAAAATTTCATTAGTATTTTCATAGACCTCGTACATATGTCATCAATGTCATCATCATCATATCAGCCCATACACATCTACTGCTAGACATAGGCCTCGAACATACGTATGTATTTATGCATATAGCATGTAATTCATTCTCAATGATAGGATTAGACTCACCCTATTAAATGGAATTTTACTTTACTTTTGTTTTACGATCTTATTCCCAGTTCGCTTTTCATACGTTAGGTACTTAGGTAAGTACCTAACGTATGAAAAGCGATCGCAGGGAGTTCCCAGCACAGTGGATAATATTTATTTTAACAGTTCTCTTCGCGCACCTTTCACAAATCTTCTGAATGTCTACCATTTTTTTAGTCATCCGACCTTATTTAGCTAGATGTTTCAATTGTTTTTGCCTACTCTCAGATTTATTAACAACACTTTTTAAAACGAAATTATTAATATATATACCCTATACATATATACCTATAAACGTTTTGTTCAATTTTGCAGAACACGCTGTATTGCGATTTTACAAAAGCGTCAGACCATTGTTTTCGTAGCTTGTTGTACTGTTGAGATATCTGTGTCTGTATCGAGTTTACCCCTGAAATGGGTTCAGTCCCAAGAGATCCAGCCTAGTTAAAGTTTCGTCCCAAAGGTCAGCTGCAGAGCGTATGGTTTGTGATAACCAACGAAAACGACGACGGATAAATTTCTTGTGGGAAAAGTCAATGCGTTCAACACTACATTTAAACAAGCACATTGTATTCACAAACTTACTGAATAATATCTTTTCTATTTACAAAAAAAGAACTATTGTAATTGTTTTTAACTTTTAGTTACTATTATGTCAAAATAATTAAAAATAAACAAAATACATATATAACAGTAGAGCTGCGTACATGCAAAAAAAAAAATTAAGTCTATATACGTACAGCCAGCGTCAAATTGATATAAGCGTCTTGAGTAGTCAAAATGATCTGAAAAATATAAAAGCAATTTGATGTACGCAGTTCGATATTCGAGATTAAAGTTCGAGATGTGACTGTACCTACCTCTTTTATAAGTTTCGTTAATATAGATAATCTCTATTAACAATTTGGTCTAATTTAAATATTCAATAACAGGTGCACTTTAAGGGAAACTAAACCTGAGTGATCTATGCTATGTTTTATCAGGAACAACGTCTGGAAAATGAGGGCTGAAATGAATATGGTTCCCTCGCTCTAGTCTAATATTTAGAGTGCTTGGCTACAACACAGCGTCTTAATAATCAATGATTATTACTAAAAGTGAGATAAACCAGTTGCATAATTATGGTTATTCAAACAGGTCATAAAAACCTTCTCGGACTAAAGTGACCTCATTCTTTCAGGCAATACCACACTCAAATTTCGACTGTGTGATCCGTGGTTTCGTGTTGTGGACAGGTCACAGCGCCGCTTACCACCTGTCAGCGATACGATGGGTCATTGTTCTACTCTCTTTGTACAGTCCTTTTGTTAAATTGCAGAACGGTTGGTGTAAAATATAAAATGTTTTGTAATTGTATTCTGGGTTTTCATACGAATTCTTACTACTCTCTTTATACCTTTCGAAAATCACAATTGACAGACAAACAAACAAACAAGGTCGTTTTTACCCTCAATAAAGTGCAGGTATAGTAAGTTTAGTAATGTAGCCTACTCAGACTATACTATCAATCTATAAGCATTTCTAATTCAGCTGATTTCTATTTTCTTATATATCTATACCAACAACAGCACCTAGCCCTACTTCACCTGGTAATGCCATTCGCCTCTATTGACGACATTCATTATTATCCCGGAAAACACCAGTCTGTCTTTTGACGCTAATGCCATGTTTACCCATATAAACAGGCATTATCCAGTTAATTACGAGTGGTATGACCTAAAAGCGAGAACATTTAGCTCGCGCCTCTCCGCGCTCCACTATTTGAATGCATCTTTACAAAACTCTGGTGGCCTACTGATAGCTGGTAGACTAGATAATTTTTACAGAAATGAGAGAAAAACACGCTGCTGTCGTCGCAGAATTGCATATTGCCTGGGACAAGCTTGTCGAGCACGTCTATACCGTGCACAATCCTCTCGTCACTATGCAATCTAGTTGGCCGTAGGCACTTTATGGAAAAGTTTCCTCTTAATGGGTTTTCTTCACGGTGAATCTTCTATTTTTGTGCGCATTTATGAGCAAATATTCATGGTTATAATATCATACTAAGATATCATACCAGCAGAACTGTAACAGTTTTTACGTGTCCATTTCCAAAGGCTAGGTTTATAATCTTCTATGCCAAGGTTTTATTATTTCTCTTGACATCATTCCTGTATCTTATCCAAACATTCAGGCCAAACATTTAGGTTGAAACATACACCTTTGTTTTTGTGTAATTGTATCCGGAAAAACTCCGAGCCGAAAGCGGTACGTTGAAAGGTGCACGTCAGTGATTGGCGGGCTCCCAGCTTTGCCACTGATTAACGAATATCACACATGCTTCGGGCTACCCGGGATAGAATTGGACTAACTGCAAGCTAGCTTTTGAAACAGAATAGTAATTTCACGCAGCAAAATCGTATTCTATGCCTATAGCCCCCGAGTAGCAACAATAACTAACCGACTTCAAAAAAGGAGGAGGTTCTACGTTCGGCTGTATATACATATTTCTTTTTTAATGAATTACTGCTGATTACTCAGTCACTACTGCCCTACTAATTAAATTTGCAGTGGTCGACATTACCAACCATGTCGATTACTACAAGTGCAATAAGTAGGGCAGAAATGTGGACTGATTTCGATGATCCTTTTGCAAAATAATCCCATGAAAAAACTTTTATGAGACCATAAAAGTTTTTTTTGGCGAAGGAGTAGAATAGAATAGAATAGGTAGTTGTTTTTAAGTTCCGTAGATCTTAAAAAAAAACAGCGTAAACATTACATATTATTTTATTCTTGAATTTTATTGTAATGTTTGGTGTAAGTACTTAATTATGGACAGTTACATCTGAATAAATAAACTTTTTTTTAATTTTGTTACGGTTTTTGAAGACAGTTTTTTTTTTCAAATAATAAATAAACATTATAAAATTTTCTTTTGGGAAAACATTTACTGTTGAAATATTGAGGAGGGTTAATTACAGAAACAGAACCGGTAAATGATCTATTGTTATTATTGTTTCATTAAATTTCGGAAAGCGACCAATTATTGACATAATGATATTCATAATTCAACTTAAGAAAATTGTATTAAGGGTAAATTATGAAAATTGTTCCAAGGGGATGCCGATCTCATTTTCATCTGCGTAATAATTAAATGGCCGGAAGTTACAATTCAAATTGCTTCAAGCCTGAGGCAGATAAGTACCTATTCAATTTCAGAGAAGTGTTCCAGGATCATCTGAGATTGGCAGAACTACTCGGATTTTTTAAGTTTAGCTAGATTGAGTAAGGTTAAAAAGTCCTGAGTTTTTCTGCTCAAACAATTTTGTTTTCTTTTTAATTAAAAATATTTTATATTTAGTTACAAATTTACAAAGTATGTAAAACATTATTTCAGTAGTTTGTCGTGGTGCGAAACGCTCAAATACAAATTAAGTTTTTATTACTAAATTTCTTTAATCAGCTTTTTCAAATAATAGTTATATTATTTTAATTTTCTATGTAAAAAAAGTTTTAAGTGACAATACGTAAATATTTAAGTACATAACATAAATAGTTTAGTACACTTGCCCGATGAAATAAGATAGAACGGAAAAATTGCGATATTTTTTTGCCGTTGCCAAGCAATTTTATAATAAACTGAAACTAGAAGCACGACAATAATTGTCGATCAGGAAATTCTTTTATCCGCGCTGACCCTAATGACATTGATAACTCGACTTGCGATTGCGATTTTATAGTTTTTACTGCGTCGTCCACCCTTCGTGGTCAAACTTTTCCTATTATATCAGGATTCATGGTAATTTCATAAATTGAGGGAGAGAAATGATTGCGCTATTTATTACTGAGGTTAACTTTTTGTTTTGGTAAAAGTGCTTTCAGAAATATAAAAGTACTAGCTGCCCGCGCCTTCGCCCGTGTTTTATCAGGATAAAATATTTTTTATCCATCTAGGCCTGTTGCCTAGATGTTATTCCAGGTCGCAAACTATACCCATACCAAAGTTCAGCCCAATCAGTTCAGTGGTCTTTGCGTGAAAGAGGAATAAACGTCCATATTAGTATGTTAAGGGCTTTTCAAACGCCGGCGCTAGTGCCATTGAGAGATAAAACGCCCAATAATTTTGACAGAAAATAGATTTTTAATTTCAAAATGGTTGAGCGTTTGGCCACCATCGCACTAAGTGCCCAAATATGAATTTGATCTAAGATGGATCCCACTTTTCAGAGGGGTATACTCGGAATTGGAAGAATTTATGGAGATATTCTCCAAATTGCAATAACTCCAAGAGATGTGCTTTCTATAAAAAAAAAACCGACTGCATTCAATAAATTACAAACAAATAAACGTGAAATTTTCCGACACCCGTAACGGACGTTGCATCGACAGCCTGCCTCTATCAGGTGAAAGCACCGCATGAATCGTAAAGGCAAATGTCAAAGGCAAACCAAATTAATGATAATATAGTTAAATTGTATCGATTTGTTAGCAGTTCGTCCAAAACGCGATTCGTCCGTTAAGCAGTTCGACATACACCATGATTTTTGATGTACATCAAGTAGTAAGTAATTTGGTGGATCTCGGCCATGTGGTCATCGTTTCTATCACCAACAATGGTAAATGTGACGTTCACCATCACCTGACAATTACTACTTGATTTCACCCAGGGTGAGTCTACCAGGTATCTGACCAATAGTCGCGGACCTGTAGTCCGCGACCTGTAGTCGCGAATAGTCGCGGACCTGTAGTCCGCGACTCCGACCTATTCTACCGGATAATGCCATATTCCGGTTATTCCTGTGCCAGTAGTATCCTTAAATCCTTCTGTTTTTCTTTCCCATTTTTTTCCATTTTTCCTCTAACTCTTCCTCTGGTTTCGTGCCCAATTTAAGCGTCAGAGCGGCGTAGGTATTATGGCAATACCCCCTAGTAAAAGGTAGAAGTAAAGAAGAAAGAAACACAGAAAGAAATAAATATTAAATAAATCTCTATTCATAGTGTACTATGTTAAAACCATTTAGGCGCTTATAAGGGGAAGCCTAGGTCCGAAAACGGATGGCTAATGTTGCAATACCAGAGTATTCTTGTTGTTGTTACCCTGCGTTAGTCTTCTAGTACGATGCTTGCGGAAAGCACGTTAAGCCTTTTGTCCTGCGCCTGATCTCTCACGGTCTGCCGTCCCATTAGATTATAAGAGTGAGGGTTAAAGAGTTCACCTGTGTTTGTTTAGACACTTGTGCACTATAATATGTATGACCTGCGTACATGGCTAGTCTCCGTTGAGACTGCATACCGTGACTAAAAATAGACCAAGAAGACATTCCATCAACATCACGACGCTTGCGACAGCATCCGCCCATCTCACGGCTAACGTGACGCTACGAAATTTCATTAGTACTGAGGCCCCTGATTGTGTACCAAACCGAGCATGGGCCAGACAGCCCGCTCTGTAATCTGTCCCAAAACCGTACGCTGCATAAATTAGCTGTAGTTAAAAGCTCCGTTTTAATGGAAAGGCAAAATGAATGGACAATGTCCGACGCTGCCGAATTTCCGTGTAATAGTAGATCGGACACAACGGTCGCCGCAAGAATTTAAAGCCAGCCAAGTAGTCAGGCGTAAGTGTGAAATGTTTAAACGTAGCGAACCCATTAATTTTGATTCAGAATATTATTGTCCCATTTGTCCTACTGGTAGGAAGCTGGTGGGACGAACGGTATACCACGTTGGCAATATTGAAAGTAGGTATTATGAATAAAAAGGTATTTTATTATTATTGGTTTATTATTTACTGTCCCAACGTTGGACCTCCTTGTTTCCGTTCACTTAATGTTTTTTTTAGTACACAGAACTCAATATGTGGTCAATAAATTGAAATATTCCATCTGACGTCATCACAAATATTTATTTAATTCGTTTGCTTGTATAGTAATGTCATACATTTTCCTCAGAACAAAGTAAATAAAATCACTCTAATAAGTCGACATTAGTAGACGAATTTACTTCAAAGAGTGAAACCAAAGAGACCCTTAAAAATTTACTATTACCGTAAAGCAAATGTTGAACATAGAAAGCTTTCAAGAAATTTACATAATTTTCATACAAATATGATGGCTGCCGTTTTCTTGGCTCTTACGGTTTATTCACCTCAAGCCCTCGCAGCAGGTACAGGCTGAAAGAAAACGGTTAAGTAACGTATGCCAATTTTTTACAAAAAAAAAATAACTTGGGCTGTGCTACGCGTAGCACTTCCTACGAACTGTGGCATGTCGTAAGCAGTAGTATGCCTAGCACTTGCACGAAGCGCCGCAGGCAATGCTACGCGTAGCACATGCTACGAAGTGTCGTAGGTAGCACTTCCTACGAAGTGTCGTAGGCAATGCTACGCGTAGCACTTGCTACGAACTATTAGTGCTGATTGCTTAATTTTTTTTTCGTTAGTATGTTGTTATTATCATTTCACTGACTTCAGATTAACTGCAGCTGCGTACGCTCTTTTCCGGGATAAAAATATGTACGTCCCTAAAATTTAGGATGTTTAGGAGTGAAAAGGAGACACAAAATTACTTTTACTTTTACAATATTAGTTAAGTAAGTATGTATAATTTCAGCAGTGGATGTACAAACATGTGCTGGTGAATACACAAAAGTTGTAATTTCTTTGTTAATTCTAGAACCTAATATAAGTAGATAGGGTCAAGGATTTATCGTACATAAAATAATTAATAATTACTGTAGCGCCTTTCTACCAAATAATATAATAGACAAGTAATTAATAAGGATGATGAGAATTATTAAAATCATCAAAATTATGTTTTTTTAAGATTATGATAATATTTTGATAAATAAAAGTATTCGTGGCGTCGTTTGGGGGAGGCCTACGTTCAGCAGTGGACGTGTACGGGCTGATGATGATGATGAAATAAAACTACAAATCACAGCACTCCGATATGACACGTTGAACACCAGTCAGAGATTATACAACAAAATTTATTTTGTATTCAGTGGATGGATGGAGGCGGCTCAGGACCGCTATTTGTGGGGTCGTACGGGGGAGGCCTATGTCCAGCAGTGAACGTGTATGGGCTGATGATGATGATGATGATGATGAATGTCTAAAAACATTTCGGAGTATTTTCTCAAAATCTGTCATCATGCCCATTGCAATAGATTTTAGTTAACGAATGTATCGCGATTCCACGAAGTGAGTTGTGTTTTAATGCTTTTGCTGGTTTTTTGTACACAGCTTACGTGAGATTACCTTTTATTTTGCTATTAATTGACTGTGAAATTTAATTAGAGATAAGCTGATGGAATTAGGTTTAAGTTGATTATATTTGCAGGTTTAATTAACTATTCACATTTTACTAACAGTCTTTACCAGTCCACGGATGGACATGCGATTCCCATGATATTCCCCACATCCACCTTATTGGATCGTATAGTGGGGTAATGGCATATTCCCCTTGCTGGTCATTCAGCCTGGAGCTCGCAGTTCGACGGTAAATCCTATTATGCATCGGGCACTGCTGCCATTCATTTGTTGCCTGTTACAACTCCTTCGGGAAGAGTTGGGGTTGTAGAAATTCTTAGCTGGCACCACAAAGCTATATAAATATGAA
This sequence comes from Eupithecia insigniata, assembly GCA_947859395.1. NCBI lineage: Eukaryota > Metazoa > Arthropoda > Insecta > Lepidoptera > Geometridae > Eupithecia > Eupithecia insigniata. The sequence continues at coordinate 10,011,034 of OX401999.1, read as the reverse complement.
TAGTAAGTAGATTAGACGAGCTTTTGATCTGAAAATTGCAGATTCTATGGTCTCAGGTAGGCTTGCCGAAGTTATTTCTTACGCGTATGATGAACACAAAATTATATTCATGAATATGTACATTATAACAGAGTCGAAAAGGTAATAATGACACATGTGAATGTTATGTAACACAAATAAGTTATGTAGCTATGTATTTAAGTGCAAGTATTTTAATGATTTGATGATTTCAAACAATCTATGATCACTTTATTTTCTAGTTTTTTAATTTGTATCTTGTGACGTATCCAAGAATCCTGTAATGTCTAAAGAAAATAAAGCACTTTGATATTTTGATGCCTTCTCAAACAAAATATATGTAAGTTAAAACTAGAAGGACCAAGTACCTACAAAATATCATTTCCACCAATATCGGTGGGACGAACGGTTTTTAATTTTAATTCAGACTATTATTTTTCTACTCATCCCACTAGTGGTACGAAGCTGGTGCGACGAACGGGATATCACGAATATATTAGGGGAAGTATTATTTTATTCTTATCCATTTTGGAAGATCGGTCAGAGACGTTACTGCCCTATATGAAAGACATCATACATTGCAATTGTCCATTGGGATAACCTCAGCGATCATTTCACAACCCGGGTGTTTGGAGGAGGAAGTTTTTCTTGAACCTTACGGTCCGCGAACATAACGCTACAAGGAATGGGCGTGAAATCTCTGCCGATGGCGATCAGTGCGATGGAAGAAGGGAGCTGCGGGCACCTTGTCAAAAAGCTCGTCAGAACACCACTCATTGTTATGTGTTTTATCTGTGGATAAGTAGCTCCGAAATTATTGAACTGATTTTAATTATAATTTTTTTTTGTGGAAAGTAACTGAAATCAATTTTTACTTAAAATATTGGAACTTGTTAACCGTTTTTCACTAAACATAACTACCATGTAGTTCAACGTAAAGCGTGTTCGGAGGTTTCGGGTTTTGTAAAATTAACCTCTTTATCAAATTGAAACTGAAATAATATTCACTAAATTTGCCTCATAGAAGTTCATTAAAAGCAGTAATTATTTTGAAATTTTAGACACATTGGCGCTATTTAGCTTCAGGGTTTTATAGTTTTTTAAACAAGTTTATTAAGAAATTGAACATTAATTAGTTCAAGTATTCCAATAAAACAGTGTAATTTCTTTCAGGCTATGGTTATTTTTACAAAAAATTACCCAGTTTATTTCCACGAATTGTTGTTTCCAACAACTTAACGCGTTTATCTCTAAGATTATCAGATTAACAATCAAGAGGTCCAATTCCATTTAGGTAAGTAGCGTAGCCGACTACTTTATTCATTAAAATAACGAGGATCAGCTGAATGTTTTTGCGTCTTAACATTTTAGTTGAAGTTTCGGATGTTTTTTGAATAAAACTGTATTTTTTCAGAAGATTATCAAATCTAAATTTAAACTTGTAAAATTCGAAGGTTTAACGCCGTATACTGACCAGCGTTACGGGGTCTAATGTAGTATATCACAGCGATCGTTCGTGCAGTCAATACGGGGGAAATAAAATTGGGCATTATGAGAACTATAAATAAATTGACGGTAAATATTAGACTACATTGGTATCTGCCAGGAAAAACCTCGCAATCGACATAGATTAATCCACCACTTGCTTTCTATTGAAGCTGCATTGCGGAACAAGCGATCCATCTGTGTACGTTTCGGTTTTAATCCGAGTGCTTTATTTGCTGCAGCTCACCAGATAATCAACTATCACGTGTCGAGAGTCAAATGTTTATAGGTAGACTCATTTTAGTAGCCACTAAAACTCTACTGGAATATTTAAATGGGTAAGGTAAAAGTTTAGATTTGTGGGAATCAGTCCCCGTTCGTTTGTGGACGGAGATGACTGGTATAAAGCCAATTAAGCTTTAACCTGGATCCACATATTTGCACACGTCTTTTAATTATGCGGTTAAATTTTATATAACATTTGTTTCAGTGGCTATGAGTAGCGCTTATAAAACAAAATGGCTGGACTCTTTTGACCTTGCGGTGCTCCTAAATATTATTAATTCTTATAAAGTGTGTGCCCCGCCACACAGCTTAATGCTCGCGCTGTTTGAGGACGCATAATAAATTGAGTCTTATAAGCAGTAAATCTCAACTTTATTATACAGTTTTTAACGCTACGCACTTAATTTATACTCACTGAATTTATTAATGTAGATCAGGGCGAGCGCCACCGCCGCCGCAGAAAGAGTTATTTCAGATATAAATAATGCTAAAACTTCTCTTTGTCGTGTGTGAACATTTTGTTAGGATTAATTTATGATTCTGAGGAAAAAAGCTTTATGTTATGACCGTGTTGGGATGACATCTTTTTAGGGGATCAAAATGTTTATACAGATTATTTTAATTTATGGTAATTTTTCGGTACCTACCCGAAAGGAGCCTGAATGTCCTTCTTCTCCACCCTAGTCATATCCTAGTTAAGGGATGAAACATTGGTGTTCCGCCATCACAAGCCAGGTTAACCTCGCCCCTGCTCGCATTCTTTTTGGAGGCAGAAGTAGCTAGAAACTTGAAAGTATCCAGATCAGTCCAAGTAAGAAGAAACCACAATAATACTAAACTATCGTTCACGTATCATTGTAGAAGATAACAGGTGGGAATTCATTCAACTTGTTTGAAAATATACGCACACATCTAATTTTGTAGCATTATCTTTGTCAGGCTTTCACAAAACATGACAGGGTCCGGACAACGTTACCCGGCAAGCCAATTTGTGCCTGTTAGTTTTGCGTGACATAGTTTTTGCGGGCGAAAATTCTGTTATTTTTTTTATTTTTACATGGTTTTCTCAATTTAATTTGAAAGCTACTGAAATTATTCTGTAGGTAAATGTGTCCATCTTTGGAGACAAAAAGCAATATATCTGCGACATTTTATACTAACTATAAGAGGAAAAACAAACCGGTCAGGAAATAAACTCCGGGGTCCTAAGACACCACTTCCTCGCTTATTGTCTTCTCGGTCAAAGTCAAGTCAACCCCCCGAGCAACAAAATGCAAGTTTGTACACTTGTAGTCCCCACTGTGATAAAGAACTTTGCTACGGGATCCATTTGCAGCGCAAATTGCGTTTCAGAACGATATTTGTTCTGATTCTAATTCTAGATTTAAAAGGAAAAACGTGTGTTGCATTTTAAACGTTTGAAAACTGTTAGCGTAAAAAATTTCGTGAGTAGTTTTTAAAATAGTTTGTCTCTGCGAAATACAAATTGTCAGAAATATAGTTTTATAGTTTGCATTCGTTCAAAAACGTGTTTGATTAATCATTGGAAACTGTCCTCGGTGGTTAAGTAATTACGCTGTTAAAATCATTGCAATTAAAAAGCAAAAAAAGCACGTATATAATTTTATTATTTTGTTATAAAATTTGTGATGATGCTTATACGAAATTAAGTTAAATTTTTCGTTTAATTGAAAAGCCAATGCGGTTCCCCTCATCAACCACCAATTATTTTGTATTGGGCAGAATTTTGAATGAGCCGTTTAATTTACTTGCAGAGCAATACATTTGTATTGAACACAAATTAATTACCTTCCTTCAATCAAAATTCTCAGTAATCTTAAAATATTGTGTAGACGATTTTCATTTTTACCAGGAATTCTAACGGCAGGGGTTCATTTTGCGATCAACAACATAATAATAAAGTTTTAATCAACGAATAAATTTTTGTATCAAAGTGAGAGAGACTTGCTTTGCTGTTCTTACTCCTTATATATGTATCTGATGAGTAGCTGACCAAAGTAGTTAGCCTAAACCAAAGTAACAGCCCTGAGTCCTGTTGACGACAATATTGTGACGAGTTTGTGACGTCTAATTTTGTATGAGCTTTGCGTAGTTCCCTATCCGCATGATAAAGGCGTTGCTGTACCAAATCCTAGAGAAAAAGAAGACGTCCAGATGACATCTCGATAATATTGTCAATCGGACTCGGTGCTCAGGTTTGTTAAGACATATCAGTGATAGTCTTATAGCCCGGCTACACACTCAAACATTAACAAAATACAATGTAAAGATAACAGGTGGCTATTAATACCTTCCCACTTATAGATATATTGTGTCTTGAGTCGTGCTAAATAAACTTTTTCATTTAATTTTATTTCATATATCGAGACCTTCACATTTAGATGTGAAGAGTCTATTGTGATATTCACTTCTAGAAGTCACACCAAAGCCGCCGGATTGTGTTTCTGGCGTTGACAAGTTCGGTGAGTAAAGTCGAATCATAGAATTATTTATATAGAATCATTAGACTTATTTATTCACTGAAAACCTTCGATAAATTATTTTATCGAAATTGAAAAAATGCTATAAAAATGCCTACTGGTATTTTATTATTTAAATAATTAGGTCTCTTTGACATTAACTAAACGGTTATTATCAATAATACTAAGCTTTCCAAGATATCGACTGTTGAGACATTAGTATGTCGATATCCAGTACCTAAGTCGCAAATGGTAAATTTCAATGCCTTCAGATGCACGTTCAAAGCGAGCGAAAATATGCACCGAGAAGTTACGAGTAATCCTATAAAGGAGCAAGTAGCAAGGACTCTTGCTTTCAGGAACTTTATAATACTGTTACTTGCTTTGAATGAGTAAGTACAGTTGGGAGAAAAATGTACTGCCTTTACGGTCAAAGATTTAATCCGCTGATGGTATACTTCTAGCCGAATTTCGTATACCATCAATATACCATCAGAGTCTCGGAGACTAGTCATCTACGCAGGACGTTTTATTTTAGTGTACAAAGTATGAGGCTGGGGTAATAGATAGTGCACATCTGTTTACGCAAAGACAGGTGCACTCTCTATTACCTCAGCCTCATAATCCGATGAGACGGCGGAGCAAATCGATACGACCAGGAAAAGGTCAGGGGCAGGACCAATAGCTTAACGTACTTTCCGAGGCACGGGGGTGTAACACCGCCAACTTCCTGATTCCGGGCTGTGATAACTTGAGAACGAAGAAACGTTTGCAGATAATGCAAACATAGTGTCTCGTCCTAGGTACCATACCGATTCCTTTAATCTAATACTTCAACAGACTTCAGCAGGCTGAAGTGGCGATGAGCAGGCTCGTAGAATCGATAACCGTTGGGAGTAAAGGTTATCGAGTGGCGACCACGATACAATGCGAAAAGGAGTGTGGGAAGTCCTCCCACTTGATGGACCGGCCACATAGTAGCGGTCGCAAGGAGTTGTTTGGATGGAGGTAGCTTAGGACCACTATTCGTGTTGTCGTTTGGGGGAGGCCTATGTTCAGCAGTGGACGTTTACAGGCTCATGATAATAATAATGAATACTTAAACTATAATAAAACTTTAGGGCCAGGCCGTGGGGCCGCGGCTTACGAATATCGACCCCTCCAACTTAACCCGTGGATGTCGTAAGAGCCGACAAAGGGAACCTACCAGAGGAAGGGCAGCAGCTTCTTTCTGCGTATTTTTCAACACCAACACTGCGATCACCAATCCGCCTGTTAAGCATGGTGATTATGGCAAATCCCCCCCTACATGGGAGACCATCCACTCGATGGACCGACGATATTTTAGCGGTCGCAGGGAGTCGATGGATGGAGGCGGTTCAGGACCGCTATTTGTGGCGTCGTATGGGGGAGGCCATGTCCAGCAGTGGACCTGTATGGGCTGATATGATGAATAAAACTTTAATCAAACCCAACTGCACCTCAAACGGACTAATTCCTAATCATTCCTCTTACGGCCCATAAATCATGAAAATTTCAACTAGATTTTCAGCTCTCTTGTCCTTCTGTACGACATCTACATCGAACCTATCGGTGGAAGTAAGGAAACAATTTTCCTTTTAGCAGGTACTAGAAATATTCACGCACGTGAAAATAGACAAACAATATGGTTATAAACGAAAACCAATGGGTGGAAACTTGCGCTATGATGACTCAGTTCATTGAGACGATCAAATTGAAGGTTCACTGAGTATGGAGCAGTCGCGTCGTGTCCTTAAATAAGAGAGTTGGTTTTGTTATAGAGATCTGGGTTTTTGTCGTGGGGCAATAATCTGTAATATTTTTTTTTTCAACCATTACAACTGCGGATCAAAAGCGTCTTTTTTCTCTTTTCTCCCTTCACTCTTCGCAATCCAATGCATTCATAGGCTGATTGGTAATGTGCGTCAATAATTATAAGATTATTGACGCACCACTATGATTATTATAATGTACATATACAAAAGTTAAAGTAAAGTAAAAGGTATTTATTCTGTGTCACAAAAGTACAAGCAAAGATAATATAAATATAAGTTAAAACCGTGACATCAAAAAAGGTAATACACTTATCTTTAGTATAATCCGTATAGATTTTAGATTTATATGTAACCTTGGAATTAAGATGACAAACTTGTAGAAGCTTTGATCAAAAATTCAACTTTCTCCAATATTTAAAAGCAATATTCAAATTAAAAACAGAGGAGGTTAATTTTTCACGGATCCGAAGTTGGATCAAGGTCATTAAAAACCAATACATTTCGCTCAACTTAAAAGAAAAGACTTTCGTAAATGGCCATTTAATTTCAAGGCTCTATAGGATGGACCGGATCTCGAGTGGAAAATCCTTAACGAGATAAAAAGGAACTTTTAAAAAGTTTAGCGTTGGTACCTATTAAATAAATTTTAGTGAATGGACTTCTCAAGTAATTGGATTTTGGATTTATTTATTACCTTCTCTACTGCGGCTGCGAAGTGGTCGATGAATTTTTTCTAAGTAATAGTAGTAGTAATTCTGTAGTATAGTAACATATAGTAATATTGTAGTAATACATAGTAATGGTATAGTAATACACAATGGACAATTCACACAGCATTATTTAGCCCCAAGCTAAGCAGAGCTTGTGTTATGTGTACTAGGTAACTGATGTACAAAATAGAGTATATTACATAAATAGATTTTTTACATACATAGATAACGACCAGAACACCCTGAACAAATATTTGCTGACCGTGTAAACATTTGTCCCGAGACGGGAATCGAACCCGCAACCTCCTGCGTCGCAGGCAGACCTTCGCCCACCGCGTCACAGAGGACATCAATTTTTCTATTTTCGATTGAGTTAAGCTTTTAAAGTACTCCAATACTTACAGTGATAATAAAAATAAAACCGACCAAGTGCCAGTCGACTTGCACACGGAGGGTTCCGTACCGTCGTATATAACTATTATATTTAGTAATATATATATAATAGTTATATACGACGTATATAACTATTATATTTAGTAATATATATATAATAGTTATATACGACGATATAATCCTAGAAGATGGTTTTTTTTTATCGATTATAGCGAAAACCTGACGTGGTCACCAAGTACCGATCGCGCCAGACGTTGCTTAACTTCGGTGATCGGTACGCAACTTTGTATGGACTTTAGACACTTTAACTGTTTTAATTTTATTTTAATATTTTATGTTACAGTAGCAATAAGTTACACAATGTCAAAAATGTTACTGTATATCTATTGTGTTTCAAGAGACCGCCCGCGCCTTAGCAAAGTAGAACAAATATAACCAAAAAATTACGTTTTTTATATGGAAGACCTTTTTAACTTTTTTCTTTAATTTATTTTATTTGTTGTTATAACGGTAAGAGAAATAAATAATTCATGAAAATTTCAATAATCTACCTTTTACGGTTCATGAGACCGTAAACGCCGCCCGCTAACGGTCGGTCTAAAGGACGGACGGACGGACGGACTGACAGCGGAGGCTGTCTTATAAGGTCCCGTTTTTATCCTTCTGGTATGGAACCTTATAATGAAATAAGTTACCCACACTACCTACTACGTTACTGACGTTACGGCAGTTTATATTAAAAACTTCTACATGCCAAATTATATTTCTACTAAATGATAATAACATTTAAACTATGACTAGTGCTGGAAACATAATTCAAAACATATTGCCGAAACAAATCACCGCCAAGCTTTAAAGCCCGAATTAACAACATAAGATAAATGGCGAAACAAAAACCTCCGAGCTATCTCTTCAATATAAATCAAGTGGTAAGCGACACAGCGCGCTAAGCTCACAATGCACCGGTATTTTTACTCATGTTATTGTGTGCCCGACAAAAAGAATTGTCTGTCTACCCTGGGGAGACTTTTATAGTGCGGGCCACGAGAATCGAAATTCTGGCTTCGTCTTCAGGCTCTTAAGGCCGTAAATTATAAATTCCTTCTATGCATACTGATCATGCTGATTTCAACAAAGAGAAATGGTTTTACGTAACTATATAATTATTTCGAAAATGGTATAAAATATAAAAGAATTTCCATGAAAGTGAAAATTTAATGGTCGTTCTTGTTAAAGTCAGTGATTTCATTGTATTAGCAAAGAAAAGAACAATCAAATAATACAAACAAATTAAACTAGTATTTACAATTTAAACAATTGAGCTAACTGCAGACTGTTGCAAACAATCTACAGGTAGCTGGTGCATATCAATACCAGTCGGAAGCGTCCCCAAGACGCTGGCTGCATTGCCTCGCTTTATGGCAATGAGCTGCGCCAGATACTCGCCAGCTTTTTTTTAATATTTGATATTAAACTGTATCGAATCAGATAATATAAAATGAGTAAAATAGTTTTACATAAATTTAGAGTTATATCATAACAGTCACGGAAACCTTCTGTAAAAACATAATTTTTTGGTTGGCAGGTACAGAATGCCTCGGCATTAAGCCCACCCTTTGTACCTTATTGTTAGTGCAACAAAGTTTTAAAATAAAATATATAAATAACAGTTGTGATCTAGTTCGGCGAAGTTTCGGTTTCGGCAAAGTGGTGTTGCCAACGCTAGCCTATGAATCTACCGGGCCGCTACAATCTATCGCGCCCGGGGGCAATCTCGCTACTAATCCCCCGTATATGTCCCGCGGGGAGATTCCACATGATAATTATTATTCCCAAGCCTTCTCGCTTACAGCGTTAACAGAGGCATTCGATTATGGGGTAGAATTAGATCCTGGAGGCATTACAGTCTATTGTGCCAGTTTATTCGCATCTTATGTACTGTTCTGTATATTTACACTTCATTGTTTTCTTGACAAGTTTAAGAAAATGCTACGAACATTATAAATGTCAAACTTTGTAAGGAAGGATGTGTGGATGTATGGATATTTGTTCCTCTTTCACGCAAAAATTGCTGAACCGATTGGGCTGAAATTTGGTATGGCTATAGTTTAGGACCTGATATAATATAAAGGCTATTTTCTATCCCGATTAAACGCGGCCGAGGGCACGGGCAGCAGATAGTATAATAATAAACTTTACCTTCCTTGTTTTCTCTTGGTAAGTTCATTTTAGACTGTAATCGGTCTAGACAAGATTTCCTTTTTTATGTAAACTCTTTTTTTTTTAAAGAAAATAAATAAATTAATAATTCTGGACAATTCACACAGCATTTTCTAGCACCAAGCTCAGCAGAGCTTGTGTTATGGGTACAAGATAACTGATATATATAAAAGAATAATTATATATATAGATATTTTTTATCATACATAGATCGTACAAATATTTCTCCTGAGGCGGGAATCGAACCCGCAACCTCCTGCGTCGCAGGCGAACCTTCGCCCACCGCGTCACAGAAGTCGTCATCATAAGTGAAAAGCCGAAAACCCGTTACAACCATATTCTACCTAAGAACTTTTTTATTGTGTGTTTTCGTAACCCGTTTCATGACCGGCTACTAACTTCCGATTTCTTGTTTACGATTACTTCCTACAAATCGTCGACAATTATCATTCTTCCTTTTCACATCGTCCCTTCAGAGCGCGGGATTACCGTCATTACGTTATATCTACGTGAACACAGATAGGTATTGTAATACATAAGTAAGGCACGAAACATTTCTTCGCCCTGATTGGTTTGTTTTTGCAGCTCTGCTATTACAACTCATGCCCGGTATTGCTGTCGTCATTTTGTTTTTGTACTTTCGGAGGTTACACGTGTGGAGTGGAATTAATTAAGTTAAATCAGTAAATCATTTATTTGTCACGTAAAACACACACATAAAATTGTTATACATCTTAAAAATGGCAAAATTATGACTTAACGTATATATATAAAAATTTAATATTATAACAAAAACTAGAGAATCAAATAAAATTTCACGGGAAAGTTATTTTTATTTTTAATAAATAGTGATAATAAATTATTTATTCGGAGCTAAACGGTTTATTTGTGCCATATAACAGGGTGTTGAATTAAATGTAGGTATATAGAAAATTAAACCTTCTATCTGGTTGATGAAATTCGAATTTACGTGTTGTTATAAATTTCATAACAATATTCAGATCACTTATCACACTACCTATTCTAAATGCTGGATGCGGGGACAGGTCGTGAGACGATCTTTAGGGGAAGCCTATGTCTAGCAGTGAACCTCATCGGCTGCCCTTATTCCACTAAATTAATCGCTTCACTATTACAATGATAGACATAGTCTCAGAATGACACATTTACCATTGACAAAAGAAACTATAGATGGAGGGACGCATGTCAAAATTGACAAGGTTGAAACCATTTTGATTTTGCTCCAACTCGAAAAATAATACCTAACAGGATAAAGGTATCTTCATCGCTTCTTTACTTTAGTCTAAATACCGAAGCGATCGAAATAAAAAATATCACTTTATTTCCGTGTCAGTGTTCAACGTTAAGAATTTGACCTTTTCTAACTGTACAATTATTGTATTTACGGAAATAAAGAACTTTGAGTTTGACTTTTATCAATCTTTCCGTGCAAATAGCACCGCATACTTTATCTAGAGTTTTTTTTATCTATGGACGATTCTTCGACTATACCATTGTCATAGTAAAGCGATTAATCATCAGAATTTGATCAGATGATGATGATATTCTATTGTAGCCACGTGGTCTTCAAAACGAGCGTAATCCTGAAGGTGACGACCATAGTTTCTGAAACGACCTGCACAAAGAGCGTCACTATCGGTACAATTTTATAGTATACAAAGCAGGAAAGCTTATTTCCGACTGCGCGGTTGCAATAACATTGTATTGCTCTTAGACAGACGTTGAATCTTGTACCTATTAAACTACACAATTCCAAGAAGCAGAAGAAAATTAGTAAAATGCAGAATGAAAACTTAGATGTGGAATTCCCAAGATACGCGATACAAATCTCACTGGCAACAATTCCAAGAACAATTTCCCATCTGAACTCACTTCACTACACTATTCAACTTCTTATTATTCAGGGAGCAACATTTTTCCCCGTCTCTATGAATTCTGAACAATCTAACCGCGGACGTTAAACGTGAAACGAAACAGATGTAAGGGTCATGGTACACTGTGTGTTATGGTAGCGTGGTATGGGTTACGTAAGATTATGAGAATAAAATAGTTATTTGTTATTGTTTTAAATTGGTGTAACCTCTGCCATGGTGGTGACTCATCAATCGCATACAATAGCGAGCCTGCGTGGGCCGTACGCGAGTTATCTTTTATTTTCATATTATTTTATAAATTTTTAGTCGTTGAACCCACTGTCAGATAAAGACCTCTCTTTTTTTGGTTTAATACACGCGAGTATGACGCACATATTGTGCAACTTGGAGAAGGTAGCAGAGGCGTGTATTGTTAGGTCACACGCATCTCTAATGCGGGGCAGTGAATGCATTAAGTTGATTTCCATTACGTATAATATAATTGTTGGTCTATCTTCAGCAGTGGACGTATATGGGCTGATGCTGATAATGATTGTTATTTAAACCAAACTAGAACAACTGTTGTAGGTGGCGCTGCTCACCATAGGCTTAATACACTTCGTCATGTACACCCATGATTGCGAAATATAGAGAGAGAAACGCAGAGCGTATGTTATGGGTACTGAGATGACTGATATACATAATATACATAGATATTTATTATTATACAATACAAATACCCAGAACATCCGATAAAAATGGAAACTTGCCATATATTTTCAACGTGCCGTACTTTTGTCAGTTTCCCGCCATTTTCCCGCGCAATTATTTTGCACCTGACTATTTTCGAAACAAAACTTGACAGTAATTGAAATCGCTTGGGGCTAAAACACACCAGCAATAATTTAATAATTTCGTATAAAGTGAGGAAAGCCGGAAAGGCTAACGCTCAAAGAAGGGTGTCAAATAATGATCAGATTACAAACATTTTTGAGTATGAATCACAGTGCTGAAATAGCTTCAAATAATAAAGTCACATGAAAATAACCATCAGATTGCAGGAAAACATTTCAGTCAAAAAATTGTAAAGATAAACAGCAGTTTAAGACCACGGTAAGTGTCGGTTAACTTCGGCCTTAAACTGCTACATTAACTTGAACAAAAAATGGTAGGTAACTGAATGTTATTGTTTAAATTTTATTTTTGGCTTGTTTATGAAGGCTGCGTTTATTATAACTTTGCCCGTCGCTCGGGCGTAAGCCCTCCTTTTGTTTTACGGTAAATGGAAGTTAAGCCGAGTGTTATTGTTCTTAGGAAAGTTCCATCTCAAATATAATTGAACCGTTTTTTTGCATTGCCAAATCTTCTTCAAATAAAATCTGGTTATGAAAGGATTGTTTTATTATTACGAATGTACTTCGGAGAGAAAAGGTTGGTTTTATTTTTCGTGGTTTTTTGTATAATGAAACACTTAAACAATGGTGAAATTGTTTCTCTGCAGTGGAACGAAATATGCCGATGATAAAAAACCGTTAAACGCCTCAATCGTCAACTAAAACGTAAACTTTTCATTATTTGGTTTAATACCAAATATATTAATATCTGTTACTCATACAACACAAGGTCTCTGTTAGAATTATCTAGCATTTTTTATTTAATAAACAAATTCGGTCTTATAATTAGTTGATTGTGTGTTCATTTTCAATCATAGACAGGCATTTCCTATGTCCTATCGTCAAGAGATTTAAACTCAGTTAATTTCGACCGAACTCGCACACGTGAGTGACGTAGGCAAGTGGGGCTTTGCTACAAATTGCCCACCAGGTCAAACGTGAACAGCTACTCTGGATAAAGTCCAGAGATACTAGATAGGTATTGTATGTTGGCATATAGGTATCTCAAAACGCGCTACGCCATGCAATATTCACTTAGCACATAATTCTACAGTTATCTTGGCCGAGTCAGTTCTAACGACGTTTGAGACCCTTTTGATCGAGTTACCTTAAACGCCAGATGCCAATGAGGGCTTTATACATTAACATGAAATTTGCCTAAAAAGCTGTTACCCTTACCCTTAACAAAAGCTGCCAATAAAGCATAATGCCTAAATTGTAAAATTAGATGACTAACATGACAATAGCCTGTACAAGCCTAAGCCTTAGTATTTTTCACTGTTCTGAGAGCTTATGCGAGCGAAAATTAGCAACATCGTTGGATGAAAGAAAACTCACCCAGCCAGATGAGTTTTTGTCTCTTGCTGCATGTAATCGAACTTTTTCGTTTTGGCTACGAAGTGCCAAACCTAAAAGTAAGGCAAAAGTTACGGTTACGCGTAACCACAGATCAGTAACACAAACCACGCGTTATCATCGAAAGCTGCGATTTAATGATAATAATAATCCTACTAATATTATAAATGTCTACACACATACTACATACATTATAATAATATTATAATGTATGTAATGTGTGTGTGTGTGTGTGTGTTTGTGAGTATGGATGTTTGTTCCTATTTCACGTAAAAACGACTGATCTGGCTGAAATTTGGTATGGGTATAGTTTGAGACCTGGAATAACATATAGGCTATTTTTTATCCCGATAAAACGTGGGCGGAGGCGCGGGCAGCAGCTGGTAATTTATGTTTTAAAGTGATCCAGCTATCCTAAAAATCAGTATTCGAGCTTTGTACAGTAGGTAATTGTCTTTGCAAGTGATCCACTGACGGATTACCCGTTGATCCTGAATGTTAATCACAGTGAATAATGCATTGCGTTGGAGAGTCGACCTAAACGCACTGCAGATCAGTCGGCAGTGGCAAAAACTAGGTTTACGTACATATTTCCCTCCACTTTGTTGGTGTTGTTGAGAATAATTAGTCATTTAGCTGCTTAAGAGATTTAATAATAAAATCCTACTAATATTATAAATGTCAAAGTTTGTATGAATCTATGGAGGTTTGAACCTCTTTCACGCAAAAACTTCTGAACTTAAAATAAAATGACGCAGAAACTTTTAGAAAAGTTAACAACTACCTTTTTAATGTAACCTTAGGCCCAGCGTTTTATACAAAGCACGTTTGAAATTACTGTCAGTTTTTGACTTAAACGACAGGACAACGTCTTTCGGGTCAGCTAAATCATAAAAAAATTATCATTCAAGACACTGCAATAGCTTCAGTTCGATTTACTAAATGTACCTATTACCTACCTTCAATGAAGGTCAGGATAGTGAGGAATTAATAATGCCTTTTGGGTCTCTTCAATAGATCCGAGAAAGCTTCTCGGAGAATACTGCAAAGCTTTACTTATCTCTTTGCGCTCGCAGTCGAAGTACTGAAGTTGATAATTGAATGGCGATTAAGATTCAACTGATTGGCTCATTTAGACATTTATGCTGGGATTTCTAGGTTTGCAAAAGTAAGGTAGATTTTATAGTTTTAGTTTCTGTCTAAGGATTTTTACGTGTTCTATATTCCGGATGTGCTAAACCAACTGTAATAAGAACTTATTTTTAATTTTCGCCTAGCTTCCGGAGTTTTTCCCCTTCAAACAATTAAAATTCTCATGGTTCATCAATCTCTAAAGCAAGCTGTTAGATAGTTAACAAACTCGAGCCTTGAATTTCGATATGACCCAATTATTTTTAATTTAACTCGTCGATATTTCCGTAAAATGGGCAATTTCAACAAAGTGCTCATGAAATGCTGTAAAATTCTTTATTTTACTCGTTCCTCAAGCTCGTGCCTCGGCATAATTTTGTGATAATATTGTGGCGCAGTAACCTACATTATTTATGAAAGACGTTTTAAAACTAACCGATCCCTTTTAAATCACTAGTAATATATAGTGAATTCCTGTTTTTTATCATACACGAATAGTGAATTCCTGTCTTCGACCTGAAAGGCTTTCGCCTATTTTATAAACAGTGCCTATCATCATCATATCATCCCATACACGTCCACATCATAAATCATTTATTTGCAGGAATGTCGGTACAATAGTTCTTAATAATAAAATAATAGCTCCAATACATTCTGCCTCGTCAGGGCGTGCAAAATTATTATAATGTTACGCTTATTAAAATTTATCAGAAATGTAAGAATAAACAATAAAAGACAGATAACAAAACAGAAAAAAAAACTAAAAGGATAAAAAACTTGTTACTTATGTTTAAATACCTATTTTATAGTTTTGTTATTAAAATATTCCTTCATGTCATAAAAACATCTATCCATCACCCACCTTTTCAGTTTAATTTTAAATAAATTATATGTCATAGTTTTAAATTCACTGGGTAACTTATTATAAATGCGTATTGCCTGATGATATACATTGCGATTAACAAGTTCTACTCTGTATTTTGGAACATAGAGCCTGTCTTTATGTCTCATGTGTCTCTCCATCACATCTGCATGAGTCTTAAAGTAGTGAGGATATTGTTTCACAAACAAGCAAATATCTCTTATGTACATGCAGGGCAACGGAAGTATATTATATTTCTTAAATAGGGGTTTGCAGCTATCCGTATTCCAAGCGCCACAGATAGCTCGGACGCACTTTTTTTGGACAATGAATGCATTTTGTATATCGGTTGAATTTCCCCACAAGATCAGTCCGTACGCCAGGGTTGACGAAACATACCCGTGGTACGCTTTGATCGCGGCATCTATAGAGACACGTAGTCTCAGACTTTTTATGGCAAAAACAAATCTGTCCAGTCTGGACATAGGCCTCCACCATACGACGCAAAGCCACAAATAGCGGTCCTGAGCCGCCTCCATCCATCAACTCCCTGCGACCGGTACGATGTCGTCGGTACATCGAGTGGATGGTCTCCCATGAAGGGAGGGTTTTGCCATTATCACCACGTATGGCAGGCGGATTGGCCTACCTATTATAGGTAGGCCAATCCGCAACTATAATAGTTAAGTATAATTCCTGTTATCTTAGAATGAGTGTACCTACCTAACCAAAAAAGTACAATCAAACTCATTCCGAATTCTGCAAGCAAAGTAGCAAAGCATATTCTTATACAATATTTGAATAAGTACTTGTAGATTATATTATAAGTTGATAAATGTTCATAAATAATTATAAGAACAATTTAACGGGTATCACGTTCATTCACCTATTTTTACCGAAGTTTCATCAGGTTTATACACTGTCTTGATAATTATGTGTTCAGATCGCGAAGTTTAAAAATGTTCATATATAGGTAGGACCGGACTGTTGGATACGTCACCGACAGCTTCTATAAAATAAGCTGTAGCCGCGAATACACACAAAAGATTTATCAAGAGATACCTTTAATAACAAAGAAATGAAATAATAGAAGAAGAAATAAGAGAAAATAGTAGAAACAAATCAGAACTAGTCAAATCAGCAACATTCTGCAGTTAGCTCAATTTTTTCAATCGTAAATACGGGTTAGAAGCTTTATGACGACATCTCGATATGACTAGGTTTACTACTTCTAATTTGTCTTTGTCAAGGGATTCAATAAAATATTCAGGCTTATATCCCAGTTAGCCATTGCTAATTATAGAGGCGTGTACGCTAACGACCTGCTTGTTGCCAAACATCTATTCATGCTGACTAATTGGTCTTGTGGTGTCTCGTACCTGGCATGACTTGACTAAACAATGGAACTGTCTATTGTTGCGTTGTATGTTGCACATGTCAAGATCTTCAGGAATAGCTCATAGCTTCGTGTGCCACTGAAATTATTTTTGTCTAAGTTACATAGGTGATGGCCGATGTGGCGCGGCGGGCGAAGCTCCGTCTGCGACGTAGGAGGTTGCAGGTACAATTCTCTCCTTGGGATAAATGTTTGTATGATTTGAAAATCTATGCGGGTGTACTGTGTATTTTCTATGTTAGTATAATAAAAAATAACATTCTATGATTCTAAGTATGTATTGAATTATGTATTTCAGTCATCTAGTACCGGTAACACAAGCTCTGCTTAGGTTGGGGCTAGATGATGCTGTGTGGATTGTCCAGTATTATTTATTTATTAATTAGTATGGTTTTGTTACGCGATTTTTTTTTATTGAAATGTGTAATAATTGTCGGCGTCGTCATTTCACTAAATGAAAGCTCGGCAAACTATTAGGGTAAGATCCAATTAACAATTGCCAACATTGCTCCCTCAAACACGTCTATGGAACCTCCCTAAGCACAGGCGGTCCCAACAAATTATCCACGTAAAAGTACCTACATACTACCTTCATATTATCGGGCGTTACAACAGTATTTCACTTTTATCGCTCACTGAATCACGCCAATATGTCGGTACGTCTCTCGCCCCGCACTTAGTAGATCACATTAATCTGTGGTACATTTTATAGATTAATGGTTCTGCCGCACGGTGTATGAATTAACTATCGAGAGGATAGGTAGATTTATAGGGTAGGAACGTTGTTCAACTGTTCGAGCCAGTTTAGCGATTTACTCACGAATTAAGTGAACAGTGGAAGATATTGGAAGCGCGAATGTTAGCAGGTAGGTTATAAGTTCGCGGCCTCAGCATCGGTATAGAAGCAATAATACCTATTTCTCTCCCCTGTCCTCATAAAACGAAGGCAATAAATACTATGACGATTGATTATATTATTGTCTTTTGCTTATTCCCATCTGTGTGCGAATTATGAGGGAGAGAGAGATAATTTATGAACTCATGCTGAACAAAAGACAAGGCTGATTGAAATCAATTGATTTCAATATCTTAGGATAGCAGATAAATGCGCCTACAAAATAAAAAGCCAAACAGAAACTTGCGCTTTACATACCTACATCAGTTAGCCTAAAATGCTTTGAATGAAAAAATTATTGATTGAATTCGTTTCGGACGAAATTCAATTTTCCGTCGTGTATCTAAAAATTGTTGGATCTGACATGCCTTTCGAATAACCGATTCAAAATTTGTTTTTGCAAAAGCAAACACTAAAAGCCAGGGTGCAAAAGATGCGAAAAGAGGCTTAACTTTAGACCAGGATATAACATTATACACAACAACATAACCTATTTAACAACATACAAGATATTTATAACATATTCAAATTAGTTTCTAATGACTTCTACAATCACGTCCTGAAAAGATCGGGTCTCCTTATATGTAACCCTTTATAGTATACCTACTGATGTAGGTACCTACGGAAAGTATGTTACCTACTAAATAGGATCTTTGGCATTTATGTTAGTTTAACTACCAATTAAAATATTTTGGTATGAACTTCAATTAGGTTTTAAGCAGTCTTTTATTTCTTTGTTTTATTGTGTTTTATGTTATGTCTAATAACTAAATTTCTTTCTTCATTTATTTTATTATACAAACACATTGCCCAACTATATCTGAATGCATACATACATATACCAGAGTGATTGCGTTAAAAGTCGAATACATTTTTCATAGAAAATAACACATAATTCAGAATGAAATTCTTGTCGATCGAGCAGCCGCTTTGTCTTGCTCCTTTTCCCTCATTTTTCCCGGTTGATTTGTGTTCTATAAGTGTTCCAAGGTTCGTTCCGCTGCACTCCGCCGAGGGGAATATTGGATATCTGTCGTAAGTCATAAGATTTCGAATGCCGACTTTATAATGTACATGCATATCCTTTATGTCGCTCTCTCGCAGAATGTGGACAATTTATTATATGGAACGGATAAAATTGAGTCGATATCGATACAGATGTCCCTATAGGAAATTCTCCACGTTAATATCTCATATTTACTGATTCCCCCGCGCGGATCAGCACACGTTTCGGTACAAAAACAGGAGATATTCTCGCAATATACTTTCTTTTTGGGAATATTTGGGGTGAAGAGGGCTTTACAAATGTAATAACACTCTTGATAGCTTTGCAAACATTCGCCTCACGGCTATGATGCGTCATGAATTATGAAATACTAATAAATTAGGTACATCGCCCGGTATCTTTGGAGGGCGCGAATTGTATACGAGTCCTCGGAACGATAGTCGCTTTCAATTAAGAAAAGCACCACAAATTATGTTGAAATATAATATTAGGCTCTGACGGCGTAAAATTTATTAACATTGCTGGGAAATGCGACTCTAGTTGCTCAATTTCGGTGAGCCATTATGTGGAAGGAACATAATGAAGTGGGTTTACCGGTATACCTCGCTATAAAGTATCTAAGGTAGTAGCTTTGCTTTTAGGTGCCTGTTGCAGTAGGAATAATAAAGTAGCCTCGTTTTCGCCAACCTCATAATGTTGGACTTGAAATGCTAGGTTCATAATGATTTTAACGGATTAATAATTGATAGCTTTGAAAAACACTAAGAACCAACTTAAAATTCCTTAGTATTTATTGACGCTGTTTTTTTATATTTTTGGGACCAATATTAATAACTCGGGAATACAATTTTATAAACCACCTCGAGATCATTCTCCACAGAATAGTGAAATAATTTTCAAAATCGGTCCATTATTGACGGAGAAATCGACGATAATACATAAAAACACACATATCGTCTTTTTCCATCAGGTAAGACTGTGGTCAAGCGAAGGCCTAAACACTATTTAAAAAAACAGCCGAATATAGAACCTACTCTAGAAGACGGTTAAAAAATAGGCTCCTCAATATGTTTCTTTTGCAAAATGCACTTACTTTTGCTCAGCGATCCTAAGTGTAGATTGGCTTCAGACGCAAGACCAGCGGATGAAACATCAGGCATCTCGATTATGAAAAGTAAACCTACGAAAGTGTCTAATATTTTTTTATATTTAACGTATACCAAGGTTAATCCAATTCGGGCTGTCACACTTGGGTATCAACTTATGAGCTGACTCTCACCAGCTAGTAGCGTTAAGTACTCGGAGATCGACATCCCCTCATATGATGCTGCATACCTCAAGTAGCCTACTGGTCTACGCCCTGATGGTTTTCCCTCTTACGCCTTCTTAAGAGCCAGATCCCTTCCAATCTCGCATCGTACCCGAGCCAGCAGAGACGAGATCTCTTGAACTCACAGGACTGACAGAACTTTTCGGACTCGCCAGGATCCATCCCCTCGTATGGTTGGTCCAAAGATCTTGCGCAGCCGTTTACGCTCAGCATCGAGGAGTTCATTTTCTTCACACTAAAATAGTGTTTTACCTATCTACAAAACAGTAAAACCTACTTACTGCGAATTAAAGTTTAATTCGCCACTCAGCCAGCACACATTTGAAATTACCTACCTTTTTCTTACCTATTGACAGAACGTAGCCGTTACAAATACCTCAAACAATTCAATTAAGGTGGGATCTTACCTTCGCTCTGCTAATTGGGCTACTGGCTTACAGTAAACTAGGTTCTTAAGCTCAGCTATTCGGATGTGTTAGAATGTAATCCGCTGAATGTATGAGTTTATCTTGAAACTATACATTTGTTCTTATCAGCTAGAGGTTTCTTGTTAACTTTTATTGGGATAAAAAATAGCCTATATGTTATTCCAGGTCCCAAACTATACCTACCCATACCAAATTTCAGCCTAATCGGTTCAGTAATTTTTGCGTGAAAGAGTAACAAATATCCATACATCCATCCATACAAACTTTGATATTTATAATATTAGTAGGATGATTCTTTATCATTGAGAAGGGCAGTTATATGTACATGCCTCCAGCTTGAATATTTATCCCATTAAAATTAGGTACGTACACATAAACACTACCCTGTCATATTAAATTTTTAGGGTTCCACAACCAAAACCTAAAGATAGGATAATAATATCATGTATATGTCAATATCGAAACATGATATTTTATAAGAAACAACGTTTATTATTTATACGAAACCGTCGACGTTTTATTGCCTAGCAAAACCTGTTCGGTATTACGAGATTCCAATAAAACTTGTCAATAATGTAAAAACAAACTTGAATGACAATGAAAGCCCCTCACGCGTGCGAACCCGCCAACAATAGCTATTGTATAACTATCTCTGCCTGGCTGACTTCATTTTACTAGAACTGTTTGGATCAGATAAAAGTTCGAATACTTCCTGAAAAGAGAGATATAATAAAAGAACTCGTAAGTAAGGTAAGTACCGAAACTGTGAAGTGGTATGGGATCTTTACGATAACACACCCTGGCAACAACTGAACACTCCATTTTATGCTATTATTGTCATCCTACTAATATTATAAATGTCAAAGTTTGTATGGATGGATGTATGGATATTTGTTACTCTTTCACGCAAAAACTACTGAACCGATTACGCTGGGTATGGGTATAGTTTGGGACCTGGAATTACATATAAGCTATTTTTTTATCCCGATTAAACGCGGCCGAAGGCGCGGGCAGCGTGTTGCCAACTCGCATTTTGAAAAAGGCGTAGACCACATTAGAAAACAACTTAGATTTAGTAAACATTTCGGATGAAAAGTTCGTAGACCTACGTACTTTTTTTCTGAGTAAAATGAAGAGAGTATGATAGCATTTCAAGTCACATTTACATGAATTGCAATAAAAATAGTAATCCCCTTTGCTGCTTCTATTGACCCAACCTGAATACTTTTTGTCCTTTTCCCACTTTTAGTACTTTGAGTATTTTTGTTCGTAATGCAGCTTTGTTTTTTTTAGAGGTAGTTGCAACATTCCGCTCTTAATCACTGTCACTACTTGTTTCCATAGCTAGAAAATTAGAGGATTTATTTACAGTTAGAAATCAACATGAACCATGAAAAAGATATCAAACAAAACCACATAAACAGCTAACATAGCATACCATAACAGTACTCTGTGAAAACAACTTTGAATTCGTTTTTGAAATTAATTTGAATCGAAATATCACTTCAATTACTTGTATAATGGCTTATAGGTTATGTTTCTGACAGTGACACTAGTGACAGTTTTTGCAAAGCGAACATTCCGTTTTACGAAGTCACACCTTTATTGCTGTGACTGTGTAAAATTAAACTTTCTTTTTTAATACCTTGTTTCACGAATGAAATGGAAATTGAAATTATGCCCATTCAGCCCCAAAAGTAATATTCGTTTACAAAATTGTACAATTTGATAAAAAAAATACGTAGATTCTGGGACTGAAGTTCGTAGGTTTTCAGGAAAGGCCTAAAGTTAGTAGATCTGCGTAAAAAAAGAAGAGAGAAGAGTAGATGTGGGAACGCTGGGCAGCAAAGTTATTTATAATTGTAGTAGGTACGAGTATTTTTGACGTAATATTAAGTTCAATATAACGGGTATTTATCTTAAATAGGTGGCGGCGTGAGTTTAGGTCAGTTAGGTCAGGGAACCGCCTTAACGTCTAGCCGCGACCTTGAGCCGGTCCGGGCGGAAGTTTCCCCTCTACGTATGTTCTCGTCTACTCGTATATCACAAGGGACGAATTCAAAACCCATCGGATCATGTGTGTTTAAATACCCATGTTAACTACATGTCGTGTAGTTTAGGTATGGAAGGTTCTTAACAGTGTCAACACACCCCGTGATTCATCATAAGGTAAACAGACACGTTGCCCGAAACAGGAGATCCTGATCCGAGAACAGGTTAAAAACTAAAACCCGACTACATAAAAGTCTTAAACAAGCGTTCACCTATTGTCCTTATCATTTTCTTTTGATACTTAGGTAGTCGGAGACCTTTGTTACTAATTGTACCGTAGGTATATGGGGTGGGTGCCTCCAACTACCTAAGTATCAAAAGAAAATGATAAGGACAAGGTGAACGCTTGTTTAATACTTTTATGTAGTCGGGTTTTAGTTTTTAACTATATATTTTTTTATACCTTTTTGCTAATAGCTTGAGAATCGTTAATCTTACAAAAGTTTGAAAAACGGTTTTGGAAAGACCTTTGCAACGATACCACACACGAGCATATTTAGTAACATTGAAATTTTCGACTCTTTCTTCGACCCCCGCTATCTCGTTAGGCCCCAATTTTAATCTAACGTCACATAGCCTATAACCATTGGGCTATTAAGACGAATCATATGACACCTCATTTGTTGAAATCAGACCAGTAGTTTCAGCGCTACGAGGGAACATAAAAATCGGCTACATACATACATACAACAATACATAGGGTGTCAAAATCATAACCCTCTCGTAGTCGGGTAAAAAGTAAAATGAACGGGATTCGTTACTACTGGTTAACTAGCTGGGAAAATCCACATTTCAGTATTCATAGCGTATTATTTACTACTGAAGACTTTAATACGCTGCAGTTTTGAATAATTCGACTATTAAGGCTGGACCCCGTTGTCATAACGATACTTTTTATGTTTATGCTTATTTTATGAGTGTCGTGCCTTTTGATGGCACTGGCTAGCTGAAATGTCGTTATTAAAATTCAAATGGCAAGGTCGGATGAAGATTATCAGTTTTTATTGAAGTTTTAACAATCTGAAACCGTTATATTTGGCTGGTAAGCAAGTCTTTACTTAGTTACATTGCAACTTTAATGGAAAACAACAAATTATTGAAATAATTATTAAAAATTCAACGATAAGGCTATCTTTGATGTTATTTGAATAAAATCTGCGCATCCTTTGGGGATGCCCAAAGAATGAGATTGTTAGCTCGGTAAATGGATGAATGCTCAGAGAACTCTGACCTTCCCTTTGATGTGGAATGGCAGATGTAGCAATTCTGGCTACCTTTGTTAATACCCACCACATGCTCTAATGAACCGGGAATCAAACCTGGCTACATACATATGTGAAGGTAGATAAATGTATCACTCAAGGGAACAGATTAAAGGAACACTGATTTTCAGGTCATATTCGAAAGTTACACAAATTGCTGGTTATTTTAACAAGCACCTTAACCAATTCGCATAAACCTCAGTTTCCCGTGCCAGGCAATTCGAAGTGGCTGGTGTATGGGCAAGGTGTATGAAGGTAGCTTCTTTGATCTCAGCATGCAGACTTTTCTTTGAGAGCTGATTGAGCGCAGCACTCTGTGTGCATACGAAAACGGCTGTACGCGATTCTGGAATCACTAAAATACTGCCAAAGAAACTGTTTGCCTGGCAGTCTTTCAATGCTCGTAATTTGCCTGAATTTATTTAGTAGGTTGCTAGTGAAGTCGATAAATTTTTCATTTGTATCTCAACTCTACTTGTTTCTTTTTATCTATCTCAACTTTGTGATGAACTTTATATGTTTAAGTCTGTTAATAGGTAAATTAGGGATGCCAAGTTGTCTCGTGTCTCGTTAGACTTATTAGTCTGAGATCAGGTGAAATTATCATTGTTAGTTGTTATTTTTTTATCTAAAAAAGCTAAACTCGTTTTCAGGTTTTTTAAGTCAAATTACAAAATTGTCCGTTCTACATTCACATTCTTTAGGAACATCACTTTCCATCAGGAGAGATTGTGGTCAAATGAAGGTAGAATACATACTAAAAAAAAACTCCAACTTAAATGTTCACGTGATTTAGGAAAATATGTATAATTTTGTAATAAAAGATCCAATGGATGTAAAGGAGCCCATCGTACCAACCACTAATCTAACACACCGTTCATTCGCTTCCATAATATACAGGGAGGAACGTATGGAATGTCTATGGAATTTCCTTATCAGCTGTGAAGCGTTAGCACTCCAGAAAATCGCTGTTTGACCGCAAATGTAACCACTGAAATGTAATCAATTTTGACCTGTATTTTAATGACCACTATTATCTAGACACTTTCACGACTGAAGTGGCGCGGCGGGCGAAGTTCCGCCTGTGACGCGGGAGGTTTCGATACGCGGGTTCGATTCCCGCCATGAGACAAATGTTTGTACGATCTGCAAATATTTGTTCCGTGTGTTCTGGGTATTTTTCAATATACATAAAAACATCTACATATCTGTGTATGTATTGCATTATGTATATCAGTGATCTAGTACCCATAACACAAGCTCTGCTTAGCTTCGGGCTAGATGATGCTGTGTGGATTGTTTATATTTTTTATTTATATTAATTTTTTCAGAGATAAAAATTTGTAGAATCTGAAAACTTATTCAGACAAAATTCACCTTGAGAGCGAAAACACATTATACATATATGTAGATATCTATTACAAGTATTCCATAATACTTAAAACAAGTTTTGAACTATCTTATTAATGTTAATTCAAATATCAAATCAAGTCAAGGTCTAAAGGAAATAAAGCACTTTGTAAGTGCTTTATTTCCTTTAGACCTTACAGGACTCTTGGAGACGTCACAAAATTAAAATTACATAAGTAAAACAGGGAAATAAAGTGATCACTTTGATTTTTTGTTCACTTCAATCTTTTTAAGGTAAAGTAAACAAGCGAACAAGAAACCTTTACCTTGTTAGGTTGTTATTTTTCGAGTTGGAGCAAAAGTCGTCCCATGCTTTTTTATCCTCTAGATAATCTAATATTTTGTAATAAGCCTTTTTACAAAGGATATGTTTGTTTGAATGTATTTATTGATAATTTTTGCAACTCACTCGGAGTTTTGTTGTAGAAGCGAAGCGTTTTGTTGTAGAATACATTGCCCTTTAAAAGATACACTAATCTTATGGAGCCTAGTTTTGGGCACATCGATAATTGTTTGCAACAGTCTGCAGTTAGCTCAATTGTTTCAATTGAAAATACTTAATTTGTTTATATTATTTGATTTTATTTTCTTGGTCAATAAAGTTTCCTATCTAACACGTTTCCTACAACGTTTCCTACTCTAAAGCCGAATGTTTATGAAATTGAATTTTTGTTTGTTACTTATTTTCTCCAAAACTACTGAATAAATCAAGATGAAATTTGGCGTACACAGATCAACGTGTTCAATCCAACGATCCCATCAATCCAAGGTTATCTGGTAGAGATTCTCCGCTCCTGAGCGATAAGACCGCCAGTTGTCAATTTTTTGTATGCAATTGTATGTAATTTTTTTTCTAAAGTGGGCAATAAACAATTTTCTATCTTTATCTATAGAATATAGCCTAACTTAATATACCGAAAATACGCGTGCGATGTTTGGGGCAGAAGCTAGTAGTTAAATAAAAATATTAGTGTTCTTTAGTGTAGGTATTTGTATTGTAAGTATCTGCTACATCCTATTTGATTTCGTATCAGTCTCTGTGATCAATACTCGCTACTTACTTTGCAATAGATAGAAAGGAGCCTCTTATGTTATTTCAGGCGCTGAAGTCGCATGTAAAGTTCCACCCCGATTAGTTTAGTAGTTTTTGTGTTGTCAGATTACAAACACACACCGTCATATTTCACAACCGGGTAAAATGGGGTGAATACAGACTTCAGGGTGAATAGAAATGAAAGAAATATTGGAGCAACACATTACCTGGCTGGTAGCAGTGGAAGTATCTTTAGTTCGTTACTGTTCACCTTCTGTGTCAGTGCATCTGACCTCTGTAAAAGGATGGTTTACTCCATCCAGTACGCATTTTCAACAAAATACCTTAAGAAATTAAAGAATTACTTTGCAAATAACCTTCAATAAAAAGTGCTTACTGACAAATCATTTCATACTGTATTTGAACCTCTTAATTATAGAGATTGATATTATATAAATTCACTGACATTCTTAGAACAATTCATTTTATATAATTATTGTTTTATTTAATTGAATTTTAATATACATTTCGCTCAGTTTAAATTTATTTAGTAAAGTATTGGTGTCTAATTTTGCATGCCGAATCAATCAGCGAATTATGTGGAACAAATTTTAAGCTTAAGACCTATAAAGAACCATTTTTTATACAATAAATGATAATGATTATGAGTATTTCGTCGATTTCTATTCACCATGGAGTCTCTATTCACCCCGTTTTACGGTACTTTCGCATTTACATATGTCTCTATCTTGTTTTGAGGTCAATACCTACTTACTCTACGACTTTATTAGTCCAGATCGGTTAATGAGTTTTGTAAGTTGATCTATACCTACGGACCTCATCAAGTATCTACCGTCTATCTATAACCATCCACTTATTGGAAATTAGGTCTCTCCCAAGGCGCGCCACTGACCCCAATATCCCTCTTCCATTCCGCAGCTTTCACGAATCGACTTTCTAATAAGAGGGAAATATTCTATTTATATCGGGTAACAAGTCAGATTCTACCATAATAGTTAGATAGCAGAAGTTCCTCTACTTATATTTTTAAAAACACTGTGTGATTTCAGAAAATTATTGAATTTTAGGCCTAATTTAAAGTAAATCTAAAAAATCCTTTAACAAAAATTACCATCATTGTTCTTTACAATCCTTTTATAAACGAATATCTTAAACAAAATCACCTATTGTTATAAAAACTTAAGCATAAAATTATCATTTATATTCCCTAAAATTTCTCAATAAAGAAACCACAATATTTCCTTCTAAAGAAGCCTCTACGACGCCACAAAATGTGTCAATTACTCGCTTAATATTTATAGAACAACCCATACAATGGCAAAATAACACTAGAACGGGTCATTCCCACTGTACTTACTTCGTATGGGACTGTTAACTGCTGTTACGGAAGCCAAACAAGGAGACAGAAAATAAGAGTCTCGGAGGAAGGATGAACATGTGAAGTTTTAGTTTCATGACTAGATTATTTCTTTTAAAATCAAGGTGAAAATAATTAGTCAAGAAACCATTTTAAATGACCTTAACAAAAAAAAAACTACTCGTAAACATTTACATTTGGTAATATAACGTTTTTCTTAATGAACTTTTCATAAGTAGGGACGTCTCTTCCGAAGCAACTCAGCGATATAAATGCTGGATGACTGAATAATTATCATGATTGCTATTATGGGATAAAATATTACTATACTGTACAAATAGAAACAAAAAAACTAAGTAGTTTTTACGATATAATCAATTGAACTAACTGCCGACTGTTGCAAACAATCTATAAGTAGCTCAATTGTAAATACTAGTTCTAATTTGTTTCTATTATTTGATTGTAATTTTCTAAATAGTCGTATTACACGTGAATTTTACAGGAGGGCTGTAGAAGCTACACCACCTCAGGGTAAATAGGGTAATTAGTGCAAAGTTACCATCGAAGTAGTTGGTCTTTGTAGTGTGCTGCCGGGTAATTTTGTTCGTTTGTTTTCCACTTATGATGTTGGAAGTGTTTTTAGAACTATTTCCTAAAGTGTTTGTGTTTTAATTGCGAGCTTTTTGTGGGTTACTGTTTAAGATATATGCTACGAGTCACCTTTGAACTCAGGTTTGTTTAAAATAGGTAAACTTCGCACATTAATCTGAGCCGGACTTATCATTATCATTAAAAAACAGTATGATTAGAAATACCTGAACACAGAGAAGTGGGTGATACATAATAAAACGAATGATTCAAACGTTTTATGTTATTAGCGGCCGAAGGCGATCAAAGAGATAACGGGAACAATTCCAATCATTTGAATAGAGCTTGGAATCGCTATTTTGTCGATATTGATTCACAAAACATCATATCGTATGGTATATAGCCCCACTATACCATGGCAATTACCTAGACATAACTGCAGATTTCATTTTAGGGTTGCCCTCAATACTCTACCAAAAATCTACTCTATAACAAAAAACTTTAAATACAGCTAATAATTAATTCTCGATGTTTATGCCTCCTCTCTTATCTCTAAATATTTATTATTAAAGCTAATGGAAATTTTAATAATAAATACTTTCGTTTTTAAAAACATTTTAATTTGGATTTTATAACTACACACTGAAGCCGCCAACGCCGCCGAATGTGTGCGTTCATCATCATGGCTTTATCAATACAAGAAGCTATTTATAGGTAGGTACCTACCTATATAAAACTTTAAACCAGTTTTAGATAAAATCTATTACGGTGAAATTCAATTTCAATTCAATCTATTTATTTAATTAGAACGGTGTCATGCAACCACTTTCACTAATTAATTAAAATTATGTAATACAATAAAAAATACAAATATTGCATAGAAGTCACAATAAAATCTGTGATTTTGTCAATAAAAATTCTAATAAAATAAATTCAATTTAAATTGAAATATTTTCCAGATACTTTTACTAAGTGCTTTATTAACCCAATTCAGTACAAGTAATTTCAACTGTCTAGAACTTAAAGCGAACTATGTCATCGAAATTTTGAAATTATCACTAAAGCTATACAAAACACTAGTAAAACCCCCAGTGTGCACTATAATAGCAAAAATCTTAAAAGACTAGTAATTTAAATTCCGTTAGATGCATAATTTAACATTTTACTGATGGCAACCCTACAGTGCACCAAGTAATATTTGTGTGGGAGGTAGCTACAATGTAATTAGTCGAGGATGTCCGCCCTCTGCAGTTTGCATTCTCTAATTGTCCCCTTCTCTACACAGGGCGAGATGATTCGACTTATCGATTTTGCAGGTTTGCAAACGTTTTTAATCGTGTTCTAGAATAGGTTCCTCTTTACAAGGTTACGTATTTTGGGCACTTCTTTGTCGTATTCTATTTTGTTGAAGGTCATACCCATTCTGAAAAGCTGATATTCTACTTCAACACCACACACCATAAATTAGACAACAAACTTGTAATGTTATTTGCTTAAATTAACCTGATCTGCTATTTACTACACCTATGTATTTTTTTGGCCGTGGGGCCGCGGCGGCGTACGAATATCGACCCCTCCAACTCAACCCGTGGATGTCGTAAGAGCCGACTAAGGGAACCTACCAGAGGAAGGGCAGCAGCTTCCTTCTGAGTATTTTTAAACACCAACACTGCGATCACCAATCCGCCTGCCAAGCGTGGTGATTATGGCAAATCCCCCCCTACATGGGAGACCATCCACTCGATGGACCGACGACATCGTAGCGGTCGCAGGGAGTCGATGGATGGAGGTGGCTCAGGACCGCTATTTGTGGCGTCGTACGGGGGAGGCCTATGTCCAGCAGTGGACGTGTTGGGCTGATGATGATGATGATGATGTATTTTTTTAACTTATGTGTTACCTTTCGTGTGTTCAAAGATACATTTTTAAAATACATTATTGCCCTTATTTCCATTATATCTTTTACTAGGTCACTTGAAGTACACGATGTTGTTTCTTCACCTTTGTTTTGCTTCAAATAACATAATGAAATTCCAAGTCGTTTCTCTAATATCTTTAAACGAGCAATTATTGTATGTATCTAATGGAAACGGCTCCAACGATTTTCATGAAATTTAGTATATTATTATATACATATATATATAATATTCGTATATTAAGGGGGCGATAAATTGATCCAGCTAGGATTCATTTTCAGAAAATGTCGTTATATTCGTGTTTTCAATAATCAACTTTATCGATAGGGCTCTCCGATAGACAAGATTTCGACGCTACAAAGCCTTCATGTATAACAGCTTTTTTTTAATTTACTGCATATATTTAAATGGGAGCAACTAACTGCTCGAAAGACACAGCAACCAAGAAAATCAATTGTTTATTTCTTTTATTAGTGTATTTTTAACTCACGTGTTAAATATAATTTTAATATAAAAAAATATAAGTTAAATATAAACAAATATAATACCGAGCAAAGCTCGGTCATCTAGGTACTTTAGTCAAAAACACGTTTCGTTTACCCAAAAGTAGACTTTCAAGAGCGTACTGTAAGCAAGTAAGGATGGACTTCAGAAGGGATCTTTGGAACGCATTTGCATTCTAAACTTGTTGTATAATTGGACTACGAAAGAAAACTCTCAGCTTTTCCTTTTCGTATTTGTAATTATAAATATTATCAACTCTACATTACACAAGACTACTCGTATATTTAGTACATAAGATTATATTTTGCCGTTAGTGTGTGTGTGCCTGTATGTGTTTATTCGGCTTGTTCCACTATTGCCCCTTCATAAATCCCACTTAGGGGGGAAAATTGTCAGAGAAAATTTTCTGGGCTTGATTTTTTTTTGTATTGGATCTTTGATACCCGATAAAGTAAATTTACCTATAAAACTCAGCTATCGTGATTTTAATCACACCAGGGTATTTATAGATGAGACTGTTAATCAGCTAAGCTGGTACGAGTAGGTATCACATAATTAAAAGCTTCATTTTGTTTTAAATCTTCCTATTTTCTTAGAACGAAGCAACTTGAGCTATTCTGTTCTCAAGTCAACGAACCAAAATAAATAAATAAATAATGGTGCACAAAATAAGAGAGCAAAGTGGACATTCAAGACACAAATGAAGCTAAGATCTAATAAAATATTAAATTATCTGCTTTCTACATGTATACTGCAACTGATAAGTTACTGCAACAAATTAGGGTAGGTAAAAAATGATTATGATTAATTAGATTTTTTTATCCAATTATTTGTTAATAATGTGTTTAAAAATAGCAAGTTTTAGGAAACATGTTGGATAGTTAACGCATTCAGCACAAATATCTGTCTTTTTCTTTATCCCGTCATCCGGACGACCTCTGTGGCACGGCGGGCGAAGGTCCACCTGCAACGCAAGAGGTTGCAAGTTCGATTCCCGCCTCGGGACAAATGTTTGTTCAGGGTGTTCTGGATGTTTTCTATGTATAATGAAAAATATCTATCTATTTAGATAGTCTATTATAGTACCTATGTATATCAGTTATCAAGTACCCATAACACAAGCTAAAATAAAATAAATATATATAAGCTCTACTTAGCTTGGAGCTAGATAATGTAGTGTGAATTGTCCAGCATTATTTTTTTATTTTATTGATCCATCCACCGCTGAATAAGGTATTAGATATTCCGGTAAAGACTTCTTACCTCGGCATACGTTATTTTTAAACCTAGGGACTATACCCGTCTGAGCCAAAAAGTAAATAACCCAAGCTATTTTTTATTTGTGTTGCAAAACAAAGATAGCCCCTTGGCACGCTGGTCTCATTGAGGTTATATTATGTAGCGGTGATGCCGCCACAAACTGACCGGTTTGATTTTCTGCCAAATATACGAGTTGGTGCATTTGGCGCAGAAATAGGTACAATCAACGAGTTTTGTGTGCAAATTATTAAAAGGAAACCGAATTGGTTTTTCTCTGGTTACTAGATTCTATGCATAATAACGAGGTGAATAAAAATTCTCGCTGTACAAAACAAGATTTGGACTGAATTCACCAGAAACTCAGTTTAATTAAACATGGTTGGTATTTTCAGCTATAAAATGGAACTGACAGCTAAGTTTAATTTTAAAATATGCTAGTATATTTTGTAAAATCTAAAGTTATTTTACTTGTAGGTACAGAAGTTTTTGTAGCGGTCGTAGGAAGTCGATGGATGGAAACGGCTCAGGACCGCTATTTGTGGCGTAGTATGGGGGATGCCTATATCCAGCTGTGGACATGTATACAGGGCTGATATGATGATGATGATGACAGAAGTTTCGTAAGGTATAAATAATCTGCGAAACGATTTAAAATTATTTCACAGTGAGCTACATTCCAATAATCGCTGTGGAGTTAAAGTTCATGAGCGATCACGATTTAACTAGAAGATTAAAGAAATAACGACCAAACGGAGTTTTGGATATTTGGACCATTTTTTTTTCGGACCATTTTGATTTTGGACCATTCGATAACCAGCGACATTACTCCCATGTTTATTATATTTTAACCAGACACCATGTGAACGAGTAAAAATGTTTAAACATTTAAGTTTTATTTTAGAATGAACATATCAATTTTTTTATAGCAACTTAAAAACTAATTTAAAAAGTTAAAATTTTCGCTGAAAATACTATTATTTTCGATATAGCTATTTTACAACTTTTCGTCAAATAAAAAGTCTGTGTAAAATAAATTAAAGGTCAATACAACACATTTATACCTAGTATTATAGCTTATTTATATAGCTTTCAGATAAAGTAAGCCGAATTACCCTAATCAAAAACATTCTATCGCTAGAAGTAAAATAACACTCAAAAAGCGACACCGCGCGCGAAAAACGCGCCGATCTTAGCGGTACCTAACGCAGAGCGTCATCCGGAGCAAAAGGTTAATGTGCACATGGTTTGACTCAGTTGAGACTGGCCGATGCGGCTGAAAATTTTCTAGGAGGACGTTATGTGAACGAAGTCACAGGCAACAGTTAATGTAAAATAATGCGCGTTCGTTACACAATCCTGTCGTTCAATCCAGCCCAATCTGTATCGTTTTCCGTCGCGGAAGTGATTGATTTACGACTGGATGGGAGCACGGGTGGCACACATATCATAATACATCCTACGGATGCTTTATGAAAAGGAATTGAATATGCCACTATTTCGGGAGCGTTTTGCGGGACTTATCGGAAATATTGCTGGGAAAAGAATGAAAACAACTCTAACAGGAATATTTTTTGCTAGAGATGGTTTACCCATGTACTCGTACTAAGAATTGTCATTATCATAGGATAATGAAATTCCTAGAATGTCATGAAAAAAGACGTGTGTAGAATTTTAGCAATATATTTTTGTATACTGATAATTTCATCATACATCATACATTCATTATCCTATAATAATGATAATTCTTAGCGTAAATAACTTATAAACATATTATGATTATATAGCTTTAATTTACGCCTTCTCTAAGTAGATCGATTGTTTAGTCTGATGATCGGACCGATAAGACTTTCTCGTCTCAGTAGTTCAATGATTCAAAAAATCTAATATCTTCATATCTGTATGTTTTTGCCATATAACGTGGTACTTTATTGTTACTATGGACCTTAAATCAAGGCCTTGGCAGTTTGAAAAATAAAATGTCTACAATGATGATCAAATTAGATAGATTAGATCTGATGGAGAGCTCTAGGTTTTACTAAGGCTTTTTCTGAGACTTTAATTATCATTTTGATGAGTTTTACTTACATAGGTAGTTCTCCTATTTGATAATAATAACTATGTTTATAGTATACAATTTGACTTGTCTAAGTGCTTATTTTGTAAGCCTAAAGAAATAAAGTTAATGATTCTGATTCTCAGTAAGTTCTAGTAAGATACTTGCTAGATACTTTATAAGTTAGGTGTAGGTTCATGTAGGTTTCAGTAAGTAAATAAAATAAATAACAAATAATGCTGGACATGGACAATCCATACAGCATCATCTAGCCCTTAGCTAAGCAGAGCTTGTGTTATGGGTACTGGATCACTGATATACTTAATACAATATATTACATAGATATTTTTTTTACTATACATAGTAAATATCCAGAAGACTCGAGAGAAATATTTGAAGATCGTACAAACATTTATCCCAAGGCGGGAATCAAACCCGCAACCTCCTGCGTTGCAGGCGGACCTTCGCCCGCCGCGCGTAATCGGTCGTCATTCAGTATAGCTATATAGTATGGGTTTGCACAATACCAAAACGGAAAAGTTTTCGTTTACTGCCGCTGACATATCAAAGTTGTCAAATCTGTCATAGTAGTAATGCTAAACCAAGGAATTTATATACTAGTTACGTTAGTATACAAATTCCTTGTGCTAAACACCCACACTCAAAACTAAAAGTCATTCGAAAACTACTAGCTTCACACTAAGTACCTATAATCTAATTATAATTATAATTCTAAGGAACTGAGATCTGCACTGATATCTCGCATGGGAGTATATTTATTGTGCATTATCCCCCTGCCTAAACAGGCCCTAACCAGCCCAACACCTTGAAGTATCGGAGCAGGACTTTTGGTGTTTGACAGCTTCGCTTCAGCTTCTCTGTGGGTGTCGATGTGGTTAGTGTCTTAATGAGACTCTTCAGTCCAGTCTTGTGTCTGGCCTCCTCTATGGCTGTACAGAAGTACCTATACCTAGAGCTTTTGTCAAAGGAACCTGGTGAATTATTTACTGCTAACTGTTTATAAGTGCGATTCAGGGCAAATAATACGAGAAATACCCGTGTACTTTTTACACAGGTTTTTATCGTGCTCTCTTGGTAGTGTGGTCGTGGTTATGATGGGTGTCCTGATGAACGTGCATGCAATGCGCCGCCATCGTTCCCTATTGGTTACGTTATAGGAGCAGTCAATCGGTTCCTAGAATACGAGATATCAAATTGTATCTGCTAGCTGAAATACGAATGTACGATACCAAAAAACAAAAACCTTTTTTTTTTTATGAGTTGGCAATAAAAAATACGCATAACCCTCAATTGTAACCTTTCTAATACCAACCCCCATTTTTTAAACCCTCAGTGGTCGATAGCAAAACAACGTTTCCCGGGTCAGCTAGTTTAATTATAGTAAAAACTGAATACCAACTTTACGACACTTGAATTATCCTAGTGTAAAGATTGTAGCCTCAATTGTGAACTTACATAAGTACATAATATTTCATTTAGTAACTTAAATTATGTAAGTACGTCTCATAAACTGTTGAGTTGAATACCGTTCTCCTAATATAGACAAAGCGACTTATTGTTAGTTTACTCTAATTAATTATGCTACCTACTCTTATCCTTTTATGTACATACATATGTCTAAAATTTCTGTGACTTAAATAAATGGATTGTTATTGTTATATACATATCTGTTTCTCATTTCCATGATCACGGGCCATTATTGTTATTATGTTTCTCATTTCCATGATCACGGGCCAAAGTAACGGTACTATGGCCCGTGATCATGGAAATGAAAAACATAATAACAATAATGGTCACTACGGAGTGACCCGGTCCTTTGGGAGGCATGCGTGGAGCCGAAGCCAACAGTACAGAGGAATTATTTACCTAAAGGCAAGAGCTATAGGTACATAGCGGGTATCATCCTTGGTCGCACAATACGATACACCCGAAGATGATATCCGTCAGGTGTAGAGACGATTGCAAAGGAAAATGAAAGTTATAAAAAAAAACAATGTTATTAATGGACTGGGTAATCGGGCTATGGAGGAGACTATGGACTACTATTGTTATTGTATGTATGAAATGATTATTTGCTCCAAAGCTCCAACTTATTATAAAAATAGGCATTCACCGAAAACTTAGAGGTAAAAAATTCTGTAATTCCAATAGGTAACTTAGAAAAGCGTCGCGAGTGATTACCCGATTTGTTTGAAATCAGTTATGAAGAAAACGTCTTCGTAGAGCAGAATCCTTTCAAAGGGAGCCCGAAACTTGATGTCACGGTTCGAATTTCTACTTAATTAACTGTTTCTGAGGTTGTTGTGCTTGTGTTAATTTCATAAAACATGAAGGTTGAACATCTCTACCCACACAGAGTACAAATAGCGACAGAGTACATCTTACTACGTCAGTACACACATTATACTGTAAATTTCATTCTAAACCAAGTAGTTTATGATAAGGGTTGATTAAAGTTTATGTAATAAGGAAATGAGCTTTTGTGTTTGTTGAGGCGAAGGAAATTCATTTGAATTAACATTATTATCATGTTTTATCGCTAATGAGATAGGTTTTTTGGGATTTATTAACGTTAATACATACATATTTACAACTAGCAGCCGCCCTGGCTTTGTAGAGCATTATATCTCAAAGGGATTAGGCAGCGTTTTCGATGAACGCTCCCAGCTAGGCGGCTTGACTTTTTCGGACAGTTCCAATAATAATCGTTATATTAAAACCAATTTACACAAAACCTTGACAAATTATATACTTAAACCGGCAAGTCCATTATTATATCAATTCAGTCGTTTTTGCGTGAAAGAGGAACAAACATCCATCCATTCTCACAAACTTTGACATATATGTATATTAATAGGATATTTTTGTTCTGTAATGAATCGTTAAATAGGTACTAACAAAGTCTGACTGTTTGTAATCGAAACTAAGCTAAGATCGATGAAACAGTTTCGATACTGTAGTCAAATTAGAATCTAATCCACGCAGTTAATTTTGTCTGCGTATCCTAGTCACTTTCAATTCAGGACTAATTGTCAAGAGCTTACTCCAAAAGCTGAGTTTATCCCATCTGATAATTTTTCACTGCACTTAGACGAATCGACCGCAAGATCCTTTGTTTATTTATCAACTTCAAAATGTTTCTACAAGAAACAATAAGTCAACGTCGGAAACTTGAGTCTTGGACAACTTTTGGTTTATTAATTTTGTGTAAAGCTTGTTGAACTTTTTGATTCAAGTTCGTGATGCTACTTTTTGAGAGCTTAGCGTGAAATTTCATTAGTAAGTTTAATCTTTTAATATAGATAACAAGGACAAGAAAACAGTTTGTTTTCTTCTCGTTATTTAACATTGTGTCTGAATTGAGTCACCAGGCTGTTTTGCAGTTTTCCCATGTACCAATCTGATATTATTTGCATATCTGTTTGTGTCAGCAACAACGCTTTTTAGGTAGAAAAAAAACGTCATGTAAAGTGATCAAACTAATACTAATAAAAAAGTTTAAGAAAGCGACATACATTTTACGCTTCGAGATATTATCGCCAAGGACTGCAGTGTAGATAGGATAGGGTACATTACGTTCTGTCCACAGGCTCCAATTGACGTAAAACATCAAACGCAACGGCGGCGATGCAAGAGCGCCCGTGCTGGCGGCGCGCCAGACGCCCATTCTTAGAACCATACCCTGCCATACACCACTATCCCATTATCCTAATACGTCGGGATGAAAATTAACACGGACTAGTGTCCGTCATATAGTTATGACAAACATTTTAGGAGAAAGAAAAAAATATTTCAAGAAATGTCAGAACAGTCTTAACATTCAGTAGCAACGACAGACGCAGAATTAGTAGTTTGCTGAAATCCGAGCCAATGCGAGGTTCGTCAAGATCACCCCCAGGCTTCTAACTCAAGCTTTTTTATTTAGATTCTCCGCCAATAAACGTGGGTGTCTAGGTCTTTTATTAAAACGGAGACGTCTTTTGTAAATCTAGGTACCCTCCGAAATGCTACACTGCTACGTTCGTAGCACAAAGGCTGCGTAGACTCAAGGAGCGTCGCTCACTGGACCAAGAGCCGAGGCGACGACGACGCGGCGGCGGGGCGCGGGGCGGCGTCGGCAGTATCAAGACTATGGGTTTTAATCATAAATAATAAGTTGAAGGCGCGGTGAAGACGATGCGAATGTGTGGCGGGCGCCACACGGTATAGAGATCACACTTAGAACACGGCGCGTCGCCGCCGCCGCCACGATACCGCCTCAACCACGCCTTGACTTATCTGTAAGCGATGAGCCTTAGACTAACGTAGAGCCAGTATGGAGTATAGAGCCTTAATTTGTAGCATATAAATGAATATAAAAAACAAAGATTAAAAAATACTAATAACACTAATTCAGGGTTTTTGATAGCTGATATACTAAAAAGCTAAAACCTCAGTATGTTACGATGATTTTGTACAATAACCTATTTTCCAGTACTGAAATTGTAGAATTTTTAATTTGTTGACGTTATTTTACTATAATGGTTTGAAAAAATATTTTACGACATTATTTTCAAGAGCTTTTTTTTATGTAAATTTATGAAAAAAATCCCTAAAATGGCAACATGAAAGTAATGGGGCTTAGCCAAAAATATGTAAATGAAAAAGGGATGGCAAGAAGTCCCACAATAAAATATATATTAAGTTCCTACTAAATGGACCAAAGCGACAATGATGTTTGTTTATTTCTTAACAGGCTAACCGAGTGAGTATCAGGTTTTTTAACATTTCTTATTACTAGGGTGTCTAAGTTACAAGTTTTGTCCGCGTTAACAATACATTTTTGGGCTGATAAAGTTTTCACTCAATCAGAATTATTGATTTAAGTACCATGTTATAAATTATAAAATATTATAAATGTCAAAGTTTGTATGGATGGATGTATGGATATTTGTTACTCTTTCACGCAAAAACTACTTAACCGATTAGGCTGAAATTTGGTATGGGTACAGTATGGGTATACCTGGAATAACGTATAGGCTATTTTTTATCCTGATAAAAAGCGGGCTAAGGCGCGGGCAGCAGCAAGTAAATTATAAATATATAAATAAATAATGCTGGACAATCCGCACAGCATCATCTAGCCCCACCAAGCTAAGCAGAGCTTGTGTTATGGTAACTAGAGGACTGATATACCTAATACAATGACATAATAAGTACAATAGATAGATATTTTTTATTATTCATAGAAAATACACAGAAAGAATCCCAGTAACAAATATTTGCACACCGTACAAACAGTTGTCCTGAGGCGGGAATCGAAACCCGCAACCCCCTGCGTCGAAGGCGGACCTTCGCTCGTAGCTTCACATAGGTCTCGTCGGGCTAATTAAATCTGTATTCGTGTTTTTTATTCATGCTTTTAGGCTCATATGTGGGGTGGGTAATTAAGTTACTGGGATATTATTTGGTAATTACTGGCCGTAATATTTTTGATGTTAATTACAAAATTGGTCATAATTAAGTAATTATAAAACAACAAAGCGGGTAAACTCGACCGGAAATAAACACGTAAATATTATTTCATCCAACGTACACCGGTAACTATTGAAGTAATAATCTAATTCTAATAATCTAATATAATTAATGTCACTTTACTCTGCTCCAACCCCTAAAAAAGTAAAGAAAGGATTTTTGTTTACATTTATTTTGACACCAAAGTAAAAAAAAAAAGAGTATTTTTTTATTTAAAAATTAGAGTAATTAGAGTAGATTTGCTTTACTCGTAACAACATAAGTCACTATATTTATTTACAATCTTTGTTTTAGGTTCGGTTTGCCCAAAATATCAGCTTATCGTTCAGAATAATTATACAGGTGGATGTTTTGGACAGTAAGGCAAGGTTTTCGAAGTTGCGATGATTTCCGACAAAACTTTTTTTTGGGATTTCTGACTTTTTTAGTACTCCAACCTTAGTTGGTCGGATAGAAGTTTTTGATCAGTATAAGAAACAGGATTGATTGGCATCAAAAAAATATTGTCTAAAATACCCATTGTTTGCTAACTTGGAAATCTGCAGGTAAATGGGGATGAAAATTTTGAAAAACTAAGCCGTTTTTCATTAGCTACATCGGTTAAGGTACCGGTGTAGACCGGGCAATAAGATAAGTATCTTATAGTTAGTCTTAGAATTTGTAGGTACAAACTCTTATTGCCCGGTCCACAAAATCCACAATGTTTATATGGTTACTAACTGATTATATTTCATGCACTACTAATCTGATTCATTGTTTCTATGAACTAAGTTTTAATATTAAACTTAGGTATTTAAATTAAATTGAAAACATTTAAATATTGACAAGAATTAAATATTGACAAGAATTACTACACTACGAGTATGCTGGAGCTTTTGAGCAGCCTACTCCTTTAATAACAAATTTTAAATTTCCGTTTAATCACCAACAAGCACCTTTAATCTCACAGTTCTGAGGAATACGAAAATCCTAAGAAGTAAAATTAAAACCTCATCTAAAGAGAAAATTAAACCGCGAATAGTTAATGGATCTTAACTCGATTCGAAAACGTTAACTTTGTCGGGAGTCGTTGCCTCGAATAAGATTGAGACAAGTTTCGGAAAATTTGCTTCCTTTAAACTCGTCCACCGTTTAACCATTTTAGGAAGCTTTCAAAACAAAAATTGGGAGCTTTTATTCTTCAAAGGGATTTCTGTTCGGACCTTAATGTTGGGATAAAATAATTGTGTTGGTATAGGAGTAATTTGGAACAAGAACCTTCAAAGGCACTGCTGTTTTTTGTTCTTTACTTTATAGAGGTTTTGTACAACTTACGTTGTCTTTATTACGTAGTCGCACGGAAGGGTTATTTTTAACTTACATTTAAACAAAAAAATAACTATTATAATTAACAGTTTTTTTGTATTATTAACAAAAAATCAAGACTACTGCGCTAGAAGTATGTGGTCGACAGTACCTTGGGTACTTTTCTGTTAGAAATCTCAAGATGGGACGAAAGCGGACTGAAATCAAAATTGAATTTGACTTTCCGTGTTCGGACCACTTTACGCTGAAACCAGTGGGACAAACACGGAATATCTCATAAGAACCTTGTATACATTAAAAACGAGAGATAAAGGCAAAATTATATCTTCCAAAATGCAGCACAGTTGCTCCAAGAATTCGTAGCGATATCCCTTGATTTGAATATCCTCAATTATGTTAGAGTTATCTCGAGAAATCCGGCATCTCACTAACTACCCAGACATTCACGTTTATCGGGATGAGGACTTCCTTCCGTTCAATGACTAAACTGGTTCATCTAAATACGGTGCACCCTTCTCACACCTTGTGATTGTAATGTCGCAGCGTGATGTGTAGGCTATAAAACTGTGATAGGAATTCGAAACAATTAACACTTTGATTGCCTAGGGTTTTAGAGATGACTTTCAGCCAGTGCTATCAGGTGCATAAGACCTGATGCTTGTTGGGCCTACCGTGCTTCATCGGGTCTAAAAGATCTGTTCTATATACACGTATGTATATATTTAAAATGTTTTTTATGACATAGCAACATTTCTTCGGTTGGGCGCAATGTATTGCGCGCCTCATCAATGCCAGTGCGGTACTGTTGTCGAACAGCTTGGTCATCATGGATTATCGTGTACTAGGGCTGCCGTTCGGATATCTTGCCATGTCAGCTTTAACGACATCGTTCGGCGAGCCTTTGTCACTGCTAACGTACCAGCTATTCTCAAATCGAATGGTCTGTTGCGTGACTATGGTAACCACGGCGGAGGCCCAACGCCATGACATTTGTCCCTTGGGAGCTGGGGAGGCCTATTGTGTGGGACGCTACATGTGTCGACACACTTACGCCTTCCCATCTTTCGAGAACACCCGGCGGCAGATTTGGCCGAGGATCTCAAGAGGCGCAAATATGCAGGTCTCGACAGAGCCTACGCATTTGCTCTCCTTGGAGTCAAGACCCTTAGCCCGTGGGGATCCGAGGCTCTCCGGGTTTTCAAAAAAATATCTGATCGCCTGGTCGAAGCGACGCGTGACCCGAGAGCCGGTGAGTATCTGGCGCAGCGCATTAGCATTGCCATACAGAGGGGCGATGCAGCCAGCGTCTTGGGGACCCTTCCAACTGGTATTGATTGGACCAGTTCTGATACCGTGAGAGTTATCGAAATCGAGCATGTAACTCCTAACCTGACTTTTGGATAACTCTCACAGTTTCAGACTTCCCCATAGTAGCTCAAAAAGAAAACAGCCTATATTTGTCGGTACTTCACGTAAAAAGTACCCTCGTATCTATAAGTGCTCGTATCTACACATGTAAAATGTTTGTGTTATAGGTAGTCAATATTCGACGTACACAAACATTTGACTATGAAATAAAAGTACTCAGCGATAGTCAATAGGGATTTAATTGCAATTCAGGCAATACGTTCTAAAAGCCCGTGTAGCCAGATAAATCGTAAAAGCTTTAATGTTTAAAAAGGGCGTTGAAAGCTTCCAGGGTCATCGTAGTCGATTGCTATTGAATGTTATTCAGTCGAAGAGTGATAAGACGGAAGGTATAGAACACTGTTTTATTTATACCACCAGGGTAGCAAACTGGCGTGCAGCCCAGCCCGCTTGGTGGAAAGCTGTTACCGCAGCCTATGGAAGCTTGCAACATCAGAGACAGACAGGCGCGTTGCCGACCCATTAAATGTCGTAGTAGACCCTTTGTGAAGAATCCCATGCTGTAGTCTGCTGTAAAATGCTGTAAAACCTCGGCACGGAGATCAATCCGGTGATCCGGGTTCAGTCTGGGGATGACATCTCACCTCTCGCTATGGTAGAAGAGTGCCGCAAGCAAAGAAATAAATAATGAAAGCTTTCTGGTCGTAAAGTGAAAAACTATCCTAGTT
Organism: Eupithecia insigniata; assembly: GCA_947859395.1. Lineage (NCBI taxonomy): Eukaryota > Metazoa > Arthropoda > Insecta > Lepidoptera > Geometridae > Eupithecia > Eupithecia insigniata. The sequence goes on along the minus strand of OX401999.1, from coordinate 9,968,084 downwards.
CAAACTAGTATTTATATACATATGTACATGGTTATTAGGATAGATTTTACACTATAAAATATATTGTGAATGAATGTAATTATTATACTTATATTTTCCGTATTTTTTATTAAAATAAGTAACGGTTAATTTAATTGTAATTTTGTTTTAGACACAAATAAACGTCTTTAATTTGATTTTGATTCGATATAATTGGTCAACCAATTGGTTGGAACACCAAATCATTATGATTTGGTATTCTTCCAACCAAACCCAAACTACGAAAGTTAACCAGCTTATCTACATTTGTAATGAATTTTTTAATATAATGTGAGTTTTATAATGAGAATATAACGGTCTACTTACATGTTGGCTGCCGTACAGCATAAGTGCATGCCAAACCTAGCCAGTTCAACTTGCGAAAGGAAAATAAGATCGTAGCCCCTACTTGCCCAACATGTGGCCAGGCCATTAGATCCTATTTGACTAGCGTAAAATGACCAGTTAATGATGGATATGGTGAAATCACTATAGAATCACTAGCGATAACCACGTGACAACCAAACAGCCTATTCAATTTGAAGGTACCCTAGGATCTAGGCCCAACGTTATCGTTATAACTCTGAAGATTTCTCACGCTAAAAGGGTTTGTTGGCCTTCAGTTTTCAAGTTTTAATTATAATTATCGACCAAATTTTACGTGTTCGATCCCTTTCAACTTGGGCATTTCTTGTGAAGGAATCAGATTCTAAGTAGGTATTTATGTTAAATTATTTCTGGATGGATTAAGCTTTGTCATTGTGATTGATTGTGTTTGCTTGTTTATGTACTTGATTATGTGTACTTAGTGCATGCACGATTTTACTTTTGTACGTACCCACTTATACGATTTTTTAATGTACCTACTTATAACTATTTTGTTTAACCCTTGTCAAATTTGTTTGTTGCTCTTTATGGCCAAATGTATGTATCTTTATCTTTATCATTGTTTCATCATCATCATCAGCCCATACACGTCCACTGCTGAACATAGGCCTCCCCCAAACGACGCCACGAATAGCGGTCCTGAGCCGCCTCCATCCAACGACTCCCTGCAACCGCTACGATGTCGTCGGTCACACTCCGTTTCGCATTGCATCGCGGTCGCCACTCGAGAACCTTTACTCCCCAACGGTTATCGGTTCTACGAGCTATATGGCCTGCCCATCGCCACTTCAGCCTGCTGATTCTGAGAGCTATGTCGGTAACTTTAGTTCTTCTACGAATTTCCGTATTTCGGACCCTATCGCGTAGAGGAACTTCGAGCATAGCTCTCTCCATAGCTCGCTGGGTGACTTTGAGCTTATGCACAAGGCCTATAATGAGCGACCACGTCTCGGATCCGTAAGTCATCACTGGTAACACACATTGGTTAAAGACTGTCGTCTTGAGTCGCTGCGGTATCGGTGACGAGAAGATATTGCGAAGTTTCCCGAACGCTGCCCATCCGAGTTGGATTCGTCGGCTGACCTCTTTATCGAAATTGGATTTACCTAGTTGGACCATTTGGCCTAGGTAGACATAATGATCAACAACTTCGAAAACATCGTTCCCCACATAGACCGGTAAGGGTGCGACATGGGCATTAGACATGATATTTGTCTTACCCATGTTCATTTTAAGTTTCTGAGCATCCTGCTAAGGTCTTCCAGTGATTCTGCCATAATAACTATATCGTCGGCAGTGATGTAATCGCCGTTGATATTGATGCCATATCCGTCCCAGTCCACAAGCTTAAAAATATTCTCCAATGCAGAGGTGAACAGATTCAGTGAAATGATGTCCCCACCCCTTTTTGCAGTGGGATCGGATTTGTGCTTTGGTCCTGGACACGAATTGACATAGTGGCCTTGCTGTACAAACACTTCAACACTTGGATATAACGGTAGCCTCTGGAGAGACTGCAGGACTGCCCAAGTTTCGACTGAATCAAAGGCTTTCTCGTAGTCCACAAACGCTAGACATAACGGCCGGTTATACTCTTCTGTTTTCTGTATAATCTGCCGGAGCGTATGTATGTGGTCTACGGTACTAATGCTTTTTTGGAACCCGGCTTGTTCGGGCGGCTGGAAGTCGTCAAACCTTCGAGCGAGACGGTTGGTGATTACTCTCGAAAGCAGCTTATAGACGTGGCTCAGCAGTGAGATGGGCCTATAGTTCTTTAGAAGGGTTTTGTCACCCTTATTAAGGAACAGTACCACCACACTTCTGTTCCACGCCTCTGGCATTTGTCCCTCGAGAATGACGGAGTTGAATAGCCTCTGAAGGACTTTAAGTACTGGTGATCCATCAGCTTTCAGAAGCTTTGTCGTTATTCCGTCATCCCCGGGTGCCTTGTTGTTTTCAAGCTGTTTGAGAACCGTCCTTGTCTCGTAAAGGCTGACATCCGGGATATCTTCAGTATATCATTGTTTATTGGTCAGAAATAATGAACTTTAAATCATTTGGCCACGGCGGTCATGCTCCAGGATCGTATTGGATTGGATGGTTGCTTTGCCTAGGCGATGGCCAAGGCTTTGAGTTCATAATCCGAACAAATAATTATAATAATATCTCTTTAATAAGACCATCCATAAAAATTTGAATTAAATGTTAATAAACACACCAATTCAAATATTATAAAAAGCTACTACAAGATAAATTAAAAAGTAAGGTACATACTGGTACATGATAATAAAATACAGAACTAATACTAATAATATTTAAGATGCGATTAGCGCCCATCATTCAAACATATTCGTCAAAAATGATATTTTTTGTCAAAAAAAATATTTCTGCCAAAACAGAGTTTTTTCACCAGTCAATATACAAAAATCCATAAATCAAAAAAATTAACCTATTACTTTCAATGGCGTTAAAGGAATCTCTCCGCGTTTCGAAAGCTGTATAGCTCAAGTCCCAAAAGTTGTCTATAAATAGCTATAATTGATTTTTTTATATCGATATTGATATAGTTAGATGTTTACAACGTAGTCCCGTACAATTTCATACGTTGCGTTTCTCATCAGCCAACCACCATCTAAGCTACCATCTTCATGCAGTCGTAGCGTTAGGGTAAGTTCATTCTTCCAATTATTTTTATATTAACTCGTCAAAAACTTACTGAAATAGAAGGTCACCCCAGCAATCAATCAGGCGCCATACATATCAATCAATCACATACACATAATAGCTACCTACGTATAAACGTGATCAATCGGAGAAACTCCTTAAAAAGGTGTTCCTTCTTTCGCGTCGGTGACATGACTTTGATAAATTATTACCTTCTCGCTTCTTCGAAGTAACGAAAGGTAGCGTTTTTTTATAAGTTGCTGATGTGTTGGGGTTTCACTTATCTGTTACTTTGGTAGTTACTTTTTGAGCCTTTTTCAGATGGCTACTCAGCTGGTAGATTAAGATGTATTCGAGTGTATGATTTATATACTACTAGCTGTTCCCTGCGGTTTCACCCGTGCTTAATTAGAATTTCATATTTGTTGGGGGATAAATTGTAGGGTTTATTCCCGTAAGTCTCCCATAGAAATTTGATGTTTCACCAGGACAAAAAGTAGCCTATGTTAGTCTCCATCCTTTCAATGAACTCTATGTCAAAAATCAAGTCGATTGGTTGCTTAGTTAGGTCGTGAAGGAAGGACAAACAACAAAAAATTCAAAAATATAATATTACTTCGCCGTACAAACTTAATTTAATAACTAATATTTCTATAGTGTTCTGGCTACAAAATTTAATAACAAACTCGGATTGTTTGTACATTTATCTGGTCTTCGCAGAATACGGCACCCTTCCCAGAACCTAATGCAATCAAGCTTCTGAACCCTTGCCCTTGGGCGGAAGCCTTAAATACGCCCATGCTAAACCGCTACGAGACGGTATGTAAATTAGATACATAGGTACCTATTCTGTTACTTGTACCTACAGCATGAAATAACCATCCAGAAGGCTCACTCAACTCGAGCTTAGAAGTAACGCTACTGGCACACTCCGACTTTTAATAGATCTCACCCTACTGGTATGATTTTTTGTTCAATTTAAGCTTGATTAATACTAACAAGATCCAAGACGCACATTTCCATCTGCAGCACCACGTGGCAACGACAACGGTGGCGAGGCGCGCCCCGGCTGGGGTTCGCGCCGCGCCGCCGAGGCAGGGCAGTGAGAAATTCATAAAATTGATTGCGGCAGCTACAATTTGTTTAAATCTAAGACGAAGACGAAGAACTTAGAGTATCTACCTAAATACAGCTTAGCACAGGAAGTTATGCTGGAAATACACATGCCTTAAGAAGGCATACTTGCTTGATAGATTTATTAACCTGCCAGCTAGTAATGTGTGGCTAAATGGCATGCCTGTATCTGGCAAGCAAGTAGATGGCAAGCAATTTGATTTACGGGCATGCAATAGGAAGGAGGGGACGCGGGGTCTGTAAAACCGGCAGGTGTGAATGGACGCGACAGATACAGGCATGCCAGTAGCTGATGGATTGTCGCCATTGTTGCACGTTTTTTTACACGTGCACTGAAATGAAAAGTGCGCCAGCTACCCTCCTTTGTACGTCTTGGAAATACAGACATGCAAGAACGCAATTTGCATGCCAGTTTAACTTGTAAATATATTCACTGTATGCCAGTTACAAGCACATGCCATTAACTAGCATGCTAGCTAGTGTTCCGTTTTACTGACATATATATTTCCGGTTTTAGTTAAAAACTGAGTAATGGAAAGACTGACTAATTCGAAAAGTTCTGCAAGTTGTCTCATTCCTCACTCCAATACTCTGAATTGTCAAGAACTACTATGCAATATATAGGATATTGCACAGTTTCAGTTTGTAGCCGACGTTCCATTTGTACTGACTGAGCGTTCTGGATTTCATAGAGCTATGATAATTTACGCCTACAGCGAACAACGCCGAATATAATTTGGACCACGAATCTCTTATCTATAAAATAAATTAATTTATATTGTTTCATAGAATCTTAATGATTACCTATACAAAGGAGGTATCTCGGTATGAATTCGTGGCATTACTTACAAAACGAGTTGCTCATTCACGTATTCTGTTTTCAAAGTAAAAGGTCCAATTAACCCTTGGACTCTGTAAAACAAAGAGAATAGAAAATTCACAAAAGAACTTCAGTTTTACTCGTGCCGAAGTTATTACGAACCAAAAGGTCAACAGATGGGGCTCGCGAAGATCTTATAGACTGGCATGGTTAATTTAAACGAAAAACTAAACATTCTACTTTATAGCGTGATACGATACGAAAACTTCTACCTAATAGAGTAAAAACTCGCTGCTGTATCAGTTCTACCAACTCGTATATTACGAGTATGTTATATAAGGGTGACTAAGAATTTCCTCGCTAAAAATACAACACCCCGGTTTTTATCGCGGTCGTTAGCACTAATTTCTTTTCCCCATTGAATTTAGGTTTCAGGCAAGGGTTTGAACTGTAGGTGAGTCAAGCCTGTCGAGCCAAGTGCCGCTTTCACAAGAGCCCACGAGCAAACCGCCGCGACTGAGGCTGTATTTTTACTAAAAGCAGGTGATTTTATAATACAGAAGAGTATCATCTACTTTCGTCTTCTCTCCGCTACTAAACATCACCTTCCTGTACTTACCTATCTCATGTGTTTTCCTCTCATCTGTGAGGGTGGCATGATCTAGGTGATAATGTCAGCCTCGGCATAATAAAAATGAAAAAAAAAAATATTTACATAACTCAGCGTTGAGGTCCTTGCTAATAGTTGGTAGTCATCATCAACGGCCCGTATACATCCATTGCTGAACATAGGCCTCCCCCAAACGACGCCACAAATAGTGGTCCTGAGCCGCCTCTATCCAACGACTCCCTGCGACTGCTACGATGTCGTCGGTCCATCGAGTGGGAGGTCTTCCCACACTCCGTTTCGCATTGCATCGCGGTCGCCATTCGAATAGTTGGTAATATGTTAGTTTAATCCTTCAGTTTTCCTTTATTCATACAAAGTCTTTAGGAAGCACTTGATATAATCGTGGGCTATACTTATCTTTTTAAATAGAATCATGGAATGGCCTACCTTACTATGCAACCTAACATTTTGGGAATTAGGAATAATGAAATCAGAACTATATATTTATTATTTAACAAATTACAATATCTTGCTCACTCATTATCTTTTCTAAAACGCACTTATGCCAGAATCCTCCATAATCCTAGAAATTTTTAATTTTTTCAGAACACTCACTCGCTCAGTCGCTGCCTGCTTCCGTTTTTCAAACCAATTACAACCTGATTCTCTTCAAGACTTGGGTGACTAGGTGTCTTCTAAACCTTCGTGGTACGTAGTCGGTCACATCATCACTCACTATGATGTGAGATTATGGTCAAAAGTCTGTTCATGATAAAAAACACTAACAAGCAGAATCCCGCTTCTTGTCTCAAGAATAGTAAATACCAACCAAAAGAAAAAAGGAGCCTGCATTTTCCGTTTTAACTCTCTTATTTTATTTTCTCTAAAAGCTTTTACACAGCACCGTGTTCAATTAAAACTCCTCTTTTTGGAAAAAAGTACTAATAGATGGAGCAGGATTTTAACTGAGACCAACGATATATCGGATATCGTTCGTTTGTTTAGTACTGAACACGGCGATTATAAACATAAATACACAAAAAATAGTAGAGTTTTACATTGAACTATAATAATAAAGTATACTTAGTTAAGGCATAATATGATGTGACACTAGCGCCACTCTTTATTTTTTCTTGTATTATCGTAATGCTAATTCTAAATGAAACATAACTATTACAGAGGTATTGAAAAATAGTTTATACTGGGTATTATCAACTGGCGGCGAGAACTTTTATTAATTATTTTCCATAACGATAATACAAGAAAAAATTAAAAGTGGCGCTAGTGTCACATCACTATGCGCCTTAAGAAAGAACCCTCTCCAAAAAGTCATCCCTGGCGTGAACTTATAACAAATCTTTTGTGTCAGGGACTAAAAATACATTCAACATTATGATTTTTGATACTATCAATATCAAAATTCAGTGCCAAGATATTAATGATTTGATATTATCAATATCAAATTCTGATATTTTGCTGTTTGTTACGTTATGACTTTTCTTCGGGCTCGAGCCCGCTCGTCTCCGCTTTGGTGGAGTCCTGCCCTAACACCGGTCAGTATCCGGCATTATTTTCTAAAACGAATCTTGGAATATTACATAACAGGTAATTCTTCGCGGAGAGAAAGGGCCCCTTGTCGATCTTTGATCATTTGAATACATTGTATGCACTGCACACTATGCAATTACATCGTAAAATGCGCAGTGCTAATGAAAAACATAATAAAAGTTTATTTTATGCATAAGATAAGTAGTAAACACCAAGCACGTAGACTAAAGCTCTGTTGCATATCAATTTCATAATCTCAACGTGTTGCTATAACATATCTCTTTCACCGCAAGATTTTTCCCATGGCACTTCCTACACGTAATTATAATTTCATCTTTTTAATTTCTAATAAAATTTGCAGACGATTATAGGTTCATCAAGAAATTTACCAAATTTGTTATATTTTTAATTTACCCGGTTGTACAAAGCACTTGAACTAACAATAAGTTGAGCTGAAACGCTTATAAAGATCGGATGGGCTTATACGATAGGGGGAAGTCCCCTAGTGGCGGACACCTAAGGTTTTTTGACAATTAAAAAAAGGAGATTCGAATAAAATATATTTATTTATTAATTAAGTACATACGTCAATTAAATTTAAAATCAAAATAAATATACAAAAATGCAACGTTTACATAATCATTAATTGAAACTTAAATCAAACTTTGGTCAGAAAAAATGGTATTATTGCAAGTGGCACCTAGTACCGGACGGAATTAACTTCGAACATAAATCATACATCGTAGGCCTCTTAACATTCATAGATATCTCAACAGATTCGTGAGTCCACTCAGCTGCTAGAGCTGCTACAACTCGGCAGCTGGAGCATTGTATCCGATTTTCGTAAGCACACTACGCAAGTAGTTCTTATGTTATACATTTTAGTATGTGGGTCCATTTTATTTGCTTTCCATGGTTCAGTAAGATAAAATTATCATGCAGGGTGCTTTTCCGTAAGTTATAGCACTCATTGTTCAGCAAAGCTTCTCTCAAAGTGATTTTTTAGTTTAGTAAACAAAACCTTGTCTGGCTTCCGGTGAACTATTGTCCTAGTTTCCTTTATTTTTTCTTTTTCATTACGGTTTCTCTCGGTTCTTCTAGTCTCTAAAACAAAGTTAAACATATATAATCAAAAGCATAAATACTTATGAGAAAAAGCAACTTAGTTTTTGTCCGGCGTTAAGGGACGACTTAGTGTCCGGTGCCAAGGGACAGAAAATCCCCAAAATTACGTGTGTTAGGTCAAAACGTCTTCGTTACTCAACAAAAACTATTATAAATATCAAATATCTATGGATCACTTGTAGTATAATAACAATAACTATAAACACAAATACTAAAACATCGCAATAAAACTTACTTATATCTTATGTGACGCAGCGTATTCCCGCCAAAAGTAGTAAATAACTTCTCCCACCATGGCCTCGGGCGTTAGTAGCACACCGCATCTCGGGGCCTGGTATCAAAATGCGCTCCCGCGTCCCTTTCAATCGTTTTTGAATCGAACGTGTTGTGACTTTCCGAGATAGTACGCTTGTCCGAAGCTGGGTGCCGTCCGGCGTTACGGGACTTCCCCCTATATATAATTGGTGTATGAACCCCAGGTGTACATACAGAATTTTGTGCAGATTAGTGCTTTCCTATTAAGAGTTGATACTATCTGAAATCAGTTATTTGCAACGATCATATCTTCCACAATTCTGAAGCATTTACTTTGAGATTTTAATATGTTATAGTTCAGGATTGATGCTAGACCACTAGTGTTTCGAAAACAGGATTACATGAAATTTTCTCGATAGAAAAAAAATCCAAATTTCACTCTAAACTGTACTTCAAACCGTCGCTATTCAATAGATACGTTAAAATAAGCCTTGATACTTTGTACAGTAAACAGTCAGAGTGAGAGAGAGAGAGCAGACGGTGTGTGTTTTAGATTTTCAAAATTACTATTATTTTTACCGTAAAAAAAACAAAAACATTATTTTTGCGGTTATGACGTTCTACTCTGTCCCGCTCATATGAACGCGAAATCCCAAGCCTATCCTTTTCACACAATGGTGAGGTATTGTAGGCCCTTAATGTTGCCTGCAAGATACTTTTATTGTACGTATTTACACACGAATTTATTTTTGCTCCTGCTCTGTCTAGACTGGACAATATACTTGTCTTGATATAGGTATTTTAAGTATGCCTTTACCTAGCTGTCTCCTTTTTCATTATCCTACTCAGTGATGTACAGAATTTTTGTTAACCTGATAAATCCTTACATTTTTGGTAGAAAAGTCTAAAACGTTTCTGTACTATCTTGACTTTAAAGGTCTCACACACGTCAAAAATCCTAAAGACGAATTAGGAACCCCTACTTTTTTGAAGTTTGTTAAAAAATTGCACAACTGCTATGCACTTATTAGAGTTCCGTACTTAAAAGGTGAAAACGGGACCCTCTTTCTAATCCTCCGCTGTTTGTCTGTCCGCCCGTCCGTCCGTCCTTCAGCGGGCTCTGAATCGTAAAAGGTAGACAGTTGAAATTTTCACAGAATATATGTACTTATTTTGCCTCTATAACACCAAATAATAAAAATATTTAAATAAAGGGGGGCTTACAGAAAACCATATAGAAAACTTGTTTTATTTTGGCTAATTTGCACTATTTTTATCGAGGCTGTATTTCTTGAACCGCAATAGGTTAACAATTGAAATTTTGAGATGATGGTTAAACTATTGCTGCTTTAACAAAAAAATTATAAAAATAAAATAAATTTAATAATTAAGATGTCAAACATCCATACGACGTGGAGAACCGATCACAAAACTTAGGCAATTTCGAGCGCGGTCAGTTTTTGGATAGGAGACCCTGTCATGTTGGCTTTTTGATTTATCTCGTTTATTTAAATACGTTTTAGGTTTCTTTTAACGAAACAGTTATTCCGATAGTACAGAACCCTCCATGGGCAAGTCGAATCGCACTTTTGAGTCACAGAGGGAGGCAATACCAGAATTAAAATCATTTAGCTAAAGCGTAAAGCCTTTCAAACAACCAGTGCAAAACTCTACAGACTGTAGAATATTCAGTTCTACAAAGAACTCACAAGCACACGTCACGCCACCCATGTGCTCTATGAAAAGGTATGGCTTCACGTAACTATAGGTACATTGTAGCAATGATGTTACCAAGGATCCTCTTGTCTCGCAACGTCAATAATACATTCTATTCTGCGGCATTCTGAATAATGTATACGGTATACGAGTCACGTCTATTTTTAATGATACCTACTACCCAATGCAATCAAGAATTCAAGCCAGACAAGACAATCGGCGAAGACCTTTCTTCATTTTTATCTAGAAATCTATGAATGTAGGTTTTTGTTGAGATGTGACCTCAAAAGTATGACCTCAAAACATAAAACCAAAGAAGGTAGTTTTGATCTTTAGGCACAGCTAGTATTATGCCTGTGGTTTTGATAAACAAATAAACGATGTATGTATGTATGTCATGTCTTCTAAGAATAACAGATATTGGATAGGAGAGCAGGGAGAGCTTTACTAACATAATATATTATGTAATTAACAAAGATTTATCGCTCACCAATCTACGAGAATTCTTCTATGAATGGTTTCATTTTAAACGTATGGCAAACCTTAACTGTATTTATGTTTAAGTTTTATTAAAGCTACTCATTGTTTGTCTTAATGTAATCACAGGGCCGCCGTGCCCTTGTAAATCTGACGGTGGTTTAACCCAGCCTTGCGATTTAGCTTTAGCACGAACAGTGCCTAATTCTGGGGTTGCTACTCTAAATTGACAATTGTGGTGGCTGTTTTCAGCACCTCGTTTTAAGTACGGTTTTTATTGTGTAATAAAAGCATTTTTGTTAGTTTAATTTTAAGCGTGGAAATTGCCATTTCGGTAAAAAGCTCCAAATCGCGCTGTTTTATAGCGCCCTAAAACTAATCTGTTTGTTATGGCCGCCCACAAAATATACACTTTTACACCCTGCCTACTCAAATTTAGATACCTTATTTTACTGCCATTGAATTAATAGGTAGATCATCTCATCAGCACATACGCTTCACAACTGGAAATGCATCTCCAAAACAAAGGTCTAGCCATAATCGCTTGGCAGGCATTGGTGATCAGATACTCGTAGATTGATAGATAATGCTTTATTCAGAAAAACTTAGAACTAAACAGTTTAGTAAAAAGGTAAAAGAATTGGCGGCCTTATCGCTTAAAGTGATTTCTTCTTCTTTTCAAAGGTGTTGAGGAATACACAGTAGGAAGCTACTCCCTGCCTCTGGAAGGCTTATGTTTCGTCTGGGAAAGCGTGCTCCATAAAACATCTTCAGTTCCATAAGTGAGATGCTGATCAAACGCTTTACCATCCTAACTCATATTATAAATACGAAAGTGTGTTTGTTTGTTTATCCTTCTTTCACGCCCTAGCCACAGATTTTATAATAGATACTTTACTAAGCAACCAATCGACTTGATTTTTGGCATGGAGTTAGTTGAAAGGATGGAGAGTAACATAGAATACTTTTTGTCCTGGTAAAACATCAAATTCCCGTGACGGATTTTCGAGAAAAAATACCATTTTATCCCTTAGAAGTGTGAAATTCGAATTAAGCGCGGGTGAAACCGCGGGGAACAGCTAGTTTTCAATAAAAAGATTTCCTTAGTTAACTATTACGACACTGCACGAACTGAGTAAGAGGATTTGATTCTCACCCCGCGAGTGGACGCGGAGCGTTAGGATCGACCCGTCCAACGCCAACACGGTATGGAAATATTAGGAAAGTAATCCAAAAGACTGACATCAAAACCTACACTGGAATTATAGAAGGTTTTTCTTAAGGGGGTTCCCCAACCTAAATCAGCGCCGCCACCTATTTTATCATTATTATTACGTTAAACAAAGAATCTTTGAAAATCCTTCAGCCAGTTGGTGATACCTATCATAAGCATTTTTTAATACTTCTGTTATAGTTTTATTTTGTATAGCTTAGGATCAGAAGCGAAGTTAGACTTTTTGGTCATTAATCTCGATTTTCGCATCTGTTACTAAACTAGTATTCAAAATTAAACTATTACAAAGGCATTAAAAAAAGCTTGTGATAGTTATCACAAACAGGCCAAGAGATTTTTGTAAATCTCTTTGTTTAACGTAATAATACGATATATATACATAGGTGGCGCATGGTGGCGCTAGTTGGGTCAGGTAACCATCTTAATGCCGGGAAGCTACAAATCTGCGTCATGTTTCGAACCCATGAGGTTTATCGGCTTTAAGCGCAGTTGAGAATGCAAATTGATAGCCTCTCAAAATAAATCATTTTGGGTTTAATAGGAAAGGATAATACGATACATTTTCAGAGAGTCGATTATAGGTAGGTTAAGAAGTTGAAGGTAAACCAATCTTTTAATAGAAGTTTAGGCCATGTAAGAAGCTCCTAAACCAGCTTATAAGTATTGTCTTGTGCCTATGTACAAAAATACTATTAGAAGGGCACCTGATGATAAGAACATGCGTGTAGTTTAAATTTGTCGTTCTCGGTTTTCCCTGGAACATTTCCTGGAAAAAAAACGAGTATCGTGAACCAGTAACTTGGTTACTTAACGGACGCCATGCGAGGCGATGTATTAAATTCCAATTTTAAGCTCGGTGCTCCTGCCTGATAAGGGGATTCTGATTCCCTGCCGTTTTTGCGATATCCAGGGATGCCAATATGCACACTGCACATTTTTTTAAGCTCCTCTAGCGATACTTTTTTTATATACTTTGGTCGGTAGTCATCTATTTTTTATATTTTGATTGTGTGTGACAAAAGCATTAAAACACGTTGCTTCATTTAGACTTTGAAAAGAGCTGATTCGATTTCATCAAGAATGTTAAACAATTTTTTTTTTGTTAAGATTTTCTTGGTTTTTGTTTAAAGTCTCCAGAATAAGGTTTAAGTGGATAGTCTACATCGGTACCATCTTATTACGTATTCATCTAGGTATACTCCACTCTCTCAGCACTTAAGTATCGAAACCAAGCTGTAAGTTCTATTTTTATTTTTATTCCGGTAAATTGATGCACCCACTGGCAATAACATTACGGTAAAAAGCTCGTCTCTACATGCCACGTAATTTTATTATGCGTAAACGTATGAATATTTCAATGAAATATTCCCAAGCGAGATGTTTTACCATTTGTAAAATGTTCCACGCCGTTTTTGACGTTCTTTCTTTCCTGGACGTATACCTACTTAGCAGGCAATTTTATGGTTATATGGGGGTATATTACGGAGTTTTGTTAGGTACTTAGAATAAATAAATAATGCTGGGGATTTTGACTTGACGGAATCGATCCCTTAAGTAAACAAAGCCAGTGTTGTTAATACCCGAAACTGATAATTCCAAATTTCTAAAAAGATTTTAACATTTACCTTTCTATAGATTTTCCTGTTATTAAATTTTTCTAACTTGTTCTAAAACACTTTTAGGCCTGTTTTATGAAAACTCACTCAGTCATCGATATATGCTTGATTAAAATTCATGCCAAAAAAGCGATACTCAAGTAAAGATGGATTACAGAGCAAGCTTTCATAATACAGGACTCAGCCTTCGTTGTTTCTCCAAATTTTTTAGCGCAACTCCATCCCTGTTCTCCTTTCTTCAAGATGTTTATTTGCTACTAAGCTCTTCCTCCAAAACAAGCCTTTGAGCTTGCCCGGCTACTTTGTTCGTTTTTGTATAAAGAAAAAAGGAAAAAGAAGGCAGCCCTGACTTGCATCTGTTCGGTGCAGCGTAAAAACACGTCCCGTGCCTGCCCGGCGTGAATTACGTTGTCAATGTAAACAAGATCCGCAGAATTTTTTTCCGTGCCTGCCAACTTCACACCCTGAACACTTCAAACAAACGTGTCATATTTTGATGTCCTTTATTCATGTAAATATTTCGATTTATTCTTCGTTTATGTCGACTGCAGTTTACATTTTGGTGGACAGCGGGAGATTTTCACAGTTTAAAGGTAAATATAGCGGCGGGAAAAGCGTTCATGGAAACAGTAAAAATACTACTACCTACCGAAATAGCATATAGATAAATCGGTTATTGGATTTTTATGCAGCTCGTAAACAAAAAATCTGTCATGAGATCACGACAGCTTACTTGTGTAATAAAATACTACATTTAATCTGGGGCTCAGAATAAGCTCTATCGATGAAAGACCTACAAAACTCTACCAACTCTACATTCGAAAATCTACACCCAGCGCATAAGACAATTTGCTTTTCAATACTTTTGAGCGACTTTTCATAAAATAATATATGAAAATCCTTTATTGCTTTTTATTTTCATCATAAGCATTTTAAAGTATGTATGTCTATAATTTTAAATACTTGGTACCTATTTTTGTCTGGTGGTCATCGACAAAATTTCTGTTCTGTGCGTAAAAAGTACTTACCTAATATTAGGTAATGTTTTCTGTGTCCAAATGGCAGGCGTTCCATCATCTCTCCCATCTTCGTTTCTCATGCTAACATTTATTACAATTCATTGTTTTGATGTTTCACTTTGCGCGATATTCGTACAACGTCGTCGCCTTGTTCTGAGTAATATATCCAAGGTTTTATTTCGTTGTTCTTCGGAGATGCGAGTAGGTTAGGTATGCCTATATTCTGTAAAAGCAATATTCTCTTATCTTCAGTAAACTAAGTTACTATATGAAATCCCTCTAGCTATGACAAGACGAACAAATCCTGCATCATTAACACTTTCATGGCCCAAGACTCATAGCTAGTTAGAATTTTTCGGTTTGCAAGCAAACCTTGCAAACCTTTTTTTGATTGAAATGATTGGAAATAACAAAAACTCTTGTTTAATAATTAAAAATATTTTATCTTTATAACAAATAAATATAATCGAACCGAAATACTGGAATGAGTAGTTATTTTTTCAAGCCGAGTACTGACCGGTGTTACGGAGCGTAACATCAAAAAACCATCTACTGAAATCATTTATTCACAGGAATGTAGGTACAAAACCTCTTAATATAATGGTAACTCCAATACATTCTGCCTCGTTGAGGTGTGTAGACTTGAACTGAAGTTATCAAAGAGTAAGACTATTCAAATACCAAAAGCGAATATTAAAATTTATGTCAAAAAATTGGGCCGATTTATGCAAAAATGATCCAACAACCTCGTCAATTTCATTTTTTTTTTTGTAACCTTTGTATGTTATATAATGGTAGTGGTATAATGGTGGTGGTATAATAAGGTGTATTTTTACCCGACTACCGGAGGGTTATGATTTTAGCACCCTATGTATGTATGTATGTAGGCGATTTCTTTGTTCCTACGTAGCGCTGAAACTACTACTTCGATTTCAACAAGTGAGATATCGATTGATTCGTCTCATTCCTTGATGGTTATAGGCTATATGGTGTCCGACAAAACTGAGGGTCTTAAGAGATAGCTGGGTCTAAATTACACCTGGAACACTTCGATAGCGCGATAAAATTTTGCAAAAGTCGACATCTAGTTACAGTTCGAGTCTAATTTAGTTTGATGTGATGAGTGAAGGATGACACACCGTTGCCATGGAGACCTCTTGTTTATTTGTTACCATGGCAACGGGTCATCTAGGGATGGGCAAATGAAAAAATGTATCGATACATGTATAGTAAAAAAAAAATTGTTAAATACTAAAACCTGACTACATAAAAGTCTTAAACAAGCGTTCACCTTTTGTCCATAGCATTTTCTTTTGATACTTAGGTAGTCGGAGGTCTTTGTTACTAATTGTACCCTAGGTATATGGGGTGGGTGCCTCCGACTACCTAAGTATCAAAAGAAAATGCTATCGACAATAGGTGGACGCTTGTTTAAGACTTTTATGTAGTCGGGTTTTAGTTTTTAACTATATTTTTTAACATATCAAAGACTTATAATATAAATATATTGTCAATATTATCATCCTACCCACAACTGTCATGTCGATGACCATTTTGATTGATGACTCAAATAATAAAAATATAGTCTGAAGTATCATAGCGAGCATTCACAGCATAAGCATACGCCTCGTGTACCGTGTGCTAAAATCCGTTTCGTTACTCGTTGCGAGCGCCTTCTTTCTCCGTAATAACTTCATGAATGCTCGCTGTGTAACACGTTACGATACGCCCCGTAACGCCCCGGTCAGTATAGGTCTCCTAGCGCTCGGCGAAAGTGGCGGGGGTTCTGCGCAGGTGTAAAACGGTGTAAAAATCTAAAAATCGACTTCTGCGCATCAAAGTCAGAGCTATTAAATCGTGACGCGACCTGTTCCCACATTGAAGGTGAGAATGCAAATATGATTTTTTTAAATCAGTTAATTTGTTCGTTTTATTTAGTTGAAAAATTCACAAGGACCACTCAATCACACACAAAAAAGAAATTTTGCCCCAGTGACTCCATTACCACTACCCTATATTCCCTGCGTAAGCGGACAACGTTGATTATCGGGTTTATTCTTTGAGGTTATGGCGAAATCCTGACTTGTTGGGATCAATCTGACCTTGGATTTTGATTCAATGACCCCAAAAACATTAAAGTAAACGTAGTCAAATTCCTGGGCAATTTATATAAACTATGATATTGATTTAATTTCTTAAAGTGACATGCAATTCCGATAGTATCGAAGCCTTAAAATATAGGAATTTCATAACAACATCGCATAATATTGGGCACGGCAGATTTGCACAGAATTGGAAGCGGATTATTCAACCAGAAAATTGTTAATGGAGGTCAAAGCCTACAATCGCTATGCCTACTTGCTTACTATTTGAGTTTAAATCGTCCGCGATAATGGCGCTCTTGTTGGCTAATGAATTAACTGTTATGACGTAATGACTAAATAATGGTACTTGTAGGCAAAATAGGTAATTAATAAATAAATAATAAAATTCGTTTATTTCAGGCAAAAAACCCATATGACAAAATAGAAATCACGCAGTATAAAAACAAACAAATATAAAATAATATAGTCTAAAATTAATACGGCACAAGCTACCGCACGTCACTTTCTGTTTCCCTTCATGTAAAGGGAAGTCCAGTACATATAAATAGGATTCATGTAAACCTGGTCAGAGACAGCCTTCAAAATGCTATTTTTGGAGCGGACCAACCTACCCCAGAACGATGACGAACTCCCGCTTCAGAGAACATACTTGACGCACTGCAGCATCTCGATAACTTCATGAGTGCCCGGTACGCGTTATTGTACTGGACTCTGATGGTGTTTATGGCCTTCCTGGTGAAATTCGACCACAGCTGGCATGTATACATGCCCAGACAATACGCACGGAAAAGGGTGTTCTTGACGTCCGTGCTGCAGTTCGTGAACCCGCGTGCGAGTATGTTACTCCTCACCGCGAGCGCCCTTTGTTCCCGCTCAATATCCTCATCGTCCCTCAGCGTCCCCGTCAGCAAGTGCCCTAGGTACCTGAACCGCTCTACCACCTTAATGGTAGAGCCGCTCATGCGAACCTCTGACACCCTATCTGGACCTCGACCTGACCTAAATACCATCATTTCAGTTTTCACTACAATGTATTTTAACCCGTGGCCAATAGCATATTGCTCACAAGTTAATAGCAGCTTCCTTAACCCTTTAACCGACGGGCTGAGGAGCACCATGTCATCGGCATAACTCAGGTTATTTACGCAGACGTTGCCTAAATAACAGCCGGTTCTGGAGCTCCTCAGCTCCTCGATCAAGGTATTAACATAGAGGTTAAAAAGGTCAGGTGAGGTCAATCCACCTTGGCGAGCTCCGCATTCTAGTATGTACTCACTAGAAGTCGTGTCACCCCATCTTACACAGTTTGTTTGGTTTCCGTACCAGTACCTCAACAGATTGACCACGTGTACAAGCACATTAGCAGCTGTTAATTTGGCCCATAAGATGTCATAGTTCACGAGGTCAAAAGCACGGCTGAGATCAAGGAAACAACCGTAGACGGAGGTGTTCTGTGAGGTGTAGTAATTCACCGTGCTTTTAAGGCTCATTATGGCCGAATCCGTCGAAAGACCTGCACGGCTATTCTAACTCTATCGAAAAGTTTCGTCGTCTCGGAATCTGACATATATCCGCGCGAAATTCAAATATTTTAGCGGTTTTTATTATTTTCTGCGTTCTAAAAGGAATAAAACTACCAAAAAAGTAGTTTTTCATAAATCGTTGACTATTTTCTATGAACTTATGTTCCAATGAAGTACGAATTATGGGGCTTTTGGTAATAATGTTGATTTTAGTAATAAATTATTAATTTCACCAGAAGTCGAGTCAAATCCAAATTAGTTAAAACATGGATTCATAAAAAATGTTTTACACTTTACGTTAAGCTACTTTTCTGCTATTGATATTGCTTGTAGAACGCAGAAAATATTAAAAACCGATAAAATATTTGAATTTCGCACGGATTATTTGAATTTCGCGCAGATTTGTGTCACATTTCGAGTCAGGGAAACTTTTCAATCGAGTTAGAATAGCTGTGCTGGACGGAAACCAAACTGTGCGTTTTCTATGTTTAAGTTCTCCTTTAGCATAGGGTAGATTAGTCGCTCCAACACCTTCCCGATAACAGTTCCCAATGATATAGGGCGGTAGTTAGTTGAAGAGCTAAGATCACCCGTTTTGTTTTTCACCACGGGAACTACAGTACTTTTCATCAAACCAGGCGGTAGGTAGCTATATTTATAACACATATTGTAAAAATAACATAAATGTTCAATAAGTTTATCGCTACCGTAGAGAATGTGCTCGATGCTGAGACCATCGTGGCCAGGTGACTTGCCACGTTTCATATTTCTTACGGCCTTCCTGACGTCCTCTTGTGAAAACATGCAAGAGTTATCATTATCACACAGTACCGTCTCAGCTGCGAGCAGACTCAGCACTGGTTGTGGGCTTATTTTAAACTTTTGTGCGAAAACCTCTGCTATTAGCCTTGGTTCCTGCAAGCCGTCAATAGATACCGGTAAATTCTGCTTATATTTTAGTTTTCTAGCAGCATTCCAAAACTTACCAAAATTTCTATCCTTGCGATGAGTAGCTAAAATATTCATTTTTATCTTGTCCTCATTCTTTTGGCACCATTTTAATTTATTTTTAAATTCAGAACGGGATTTACACATTTTACTAAATAAATCACCTCGGCTTGCCGGCCAGTACCCAGCAGTTAAAATGTAACCTTGCGTTTTGGTGGCTATCCCTGACGTGGCAGTTCCATCCTATGACTTTCTTCCTATTATGACGACTACTTAAAACACGCGCATTCCTAATAGAAGCAGTTTGTAAAACATTCACAATACAATCATAATATTCATCTACATAATAATTTAAAATAGTCATTAAAATGTAAACATACTAAAATTGTATCACAGTCACAAATAGAGTTATAATTATTATTATAATTAAAGTTAAGATTTTCGTAGCAATATTTGATAAAACCTTTCTTTTACGCTTCATTTCGATCCCCCCATCTAACATTTTTTAATGCGTCACAGCTGCCGAAGGTGGCTGGACCTACTGCTACACTTTCTATGTCGCACACCATACGTAATGGGTAATGGTCCGACCAAGTGACGTCATAGGTGACACTCACCGATACAATAGTATCCCATGCAGCTTTCGTGGTCAGACAGTGGGTCCAACCATCTTCGGCATCCGTGTGCTTCACTTTGAAAGGTATAAGTATCCGAAAAAGCTCCGAGGAGTTTAATGTAAAGCTCTGATGGTCGCCGTCGGAAAACATGAAACACTTATCCCAACTATGACAAAAAACGTAATACTTCTTTTATGTTACGCTCTATTTTTATTTCAGAGTTGCCACATGCACCTAAAAGAAATGCAAAATATTATACTGCACTTTTATTGAGACACCCTTTAAATGACCATTTTTTTTTTGACCTCTTTTTTGATTGTGTTCTCAATATTCACGTATGTATTATGTTCTCAATATTTTCGTTCACACACGTATTTTCAATATTCATAAAGTTAAAGTTCCTTTCGATTCTTATTTGTATAAATGCCTGCAACTTATTCCGAATATTTCTGGAGACAATAAATTACAAAACTCGAATAAAATACTTTTAACCTAGCTCTTGTGTTCATTTTATTACAAAGTATTCAAATTATTACAAGATATTCAAATTATTACAAAGTATTCAAATAGAACAACAACACACAGTTTCAATAATTAATAGATAATGCTGGACAATCCACACATCATCATCTAGCCCCAAGCCTACAATAGGTAATACCTACATAGATAGATTCTTTACGAAATAAATACCCAGAATACACGGAACAAATATTTGCAGATCTTACAAACATTTGTCCCAAGGCGGGAGTCGAACCCGCAACCTCCTGCGTCGCAGGTGGACCTTCGCCCGTTGCACCACATCACATCAGAAAAGAAGAGCTAAGGAATAGTGTCTTTTAAGATGCCGATTCTTGTTCAAGTCAATTCTTTGTAACGGAATAACAAAGTTTATATTTTTAGGTTGGTTAAGTTGAATCCAATTACTCACCATGTCATCTCCATGGCTGGTTTGATTGGCTGGCTAATGATCTACTATGCTCACGCTCAGATTCAGGGGAATTAATTAACCCTTGCGGTTTCAACAGATTCCTGTTAGGCTGGTGTTGGTATGTACTCATAACTAGGTTACGTTACGTTTGTTATTGTTATTGATTGATCATGGTAAACAAGATATATCTAACTCTATCTCTCACGTGAGTACAGTTAAGCCGTTTTAAGGGCAGCGGTATCCGCACACATAATATGTATTAGATACCTAGCTGTTCCCTGCGATTTGACTCGCGTTAAATTCGAATTTCGTATTTCTATGGGGACAAAAAGGTAAATTTTTCCGTAAATCTCTCGTGAGAAGGTGATGTTTTACCAGGACAAAATGTAGCCTATGTTATACTCTCAATCCTTCGAGCTACCTCTATGCCAAAACTCAATTCGATTGTTTGCTTAGTTAGAGCGTGAAGGAAGGACAAACAAACAAAGAAACACACTTTCACATTTATAATATTATAGTTAGGATAGTACTAAGTGAGTACTCCTCAGCACATATTATTAAGTCCACAGCTGAGAGGGCCTCCCCCAAACAAGGGGAGTTTTTATTTCGTTTTTTCGCCAAACAGTCTTAATCTGTTGTGATGGCTTTATGAAAATCTTATTTATAAAAATCTCGTGACACAGTGTTTCTACCCAAACTCCTCCGAAACGGCTTGACCGATTTTTATGTTTTTTATGTATATTTGGAAGGTATGAGAATAGGTTGTTATCTATTTTTTATACCCCTAAGTGATAAGGGTGGCTCACTCAAAATTTTTTTTTATTTAAATTGTTGGACAATTCTTTATATTTTTAATTAATAATAATTTGGCATTAAAAATACGGCGATATCCCCAAAACAACGTTTACCAGCTTGTTTTTTTTTATAAACAATTTCAATTTATTATAAATCAAGGAATTTCAAGGTCAAGTTGGTGACGACTGATGAGGCGTGGCAGACGAAGGTCCGCCTGCGACGTGGGAGGTGCGAGTCCGATTCCCACGTTGGGACAAATGTTTGTACGATCTGCAAATACTTGTCTCGGGTGTTCTGGGTATTTCTATATATTATAAATAATATCTATGTTTGCAATATATTGTATTAAGTAAATCATCTAGTACCCATAACCATAGACCTACAATTTTTTCCCCATTACACAAGCTCTGCTTAGCTTTGGGCTAGAATTTATGCTGAACAATTCAATCATCTAGCCGCTAGATGATTGAACGGTTCAGCATTATTTATTTATTTAGTTCACTGATCATAAATTTAGTTTGCTATAATAGCTACAAGATATGTGAAAGCCACAAATTAAAAAAGATTAAAAAAGACACCACAAATTAAAAAAGATCAAATACAACAAAGCCATATAATTTTAAATCATTTTTATAAAAAAAAAATGCAATTTCATACAAGGAAATACGTAGTCCAAGAAGTAAACAACACACGTGACATAATCAGAAAGACGGGTTGATTAGCAACATCAACCGTAGACCCTACAAAACCGCGTAGTAAACCACATTCTTGCATCCCCGGGCTCAATCCCCCGGGACAAAAGGCACGATCGTCACTATCAACCCACTTTCCCCTTTTTATTGACTGCCAATCGTAACCTATTCCACTATGTAAACCGGTAACGTAGCTACTGACGGATTTACGATTTAAAATAATCAGTATATAGGGCGAAGGTCGGCCTTTGATGCAGCAGGTTGTGGTTTTGATTCCCGCCTCAGGACAAATATTTGTACGATCTGCTGATATTTGTTTCGGGTGTTCTGGATGTTTTCTATGTATGATAAAAAAAATCTATCTATGTAGTATATTGTATTATGTATATCAGTTATCTATAGGTAGTACCCATAACACAAGCTCTGCTTAGCTTGGGACTAGATAATGCTTTGTGAATTATCAGCATTATTTATTTATTTATTATTTATACATATGTATATATTTTCCATTTAGACAAATTTTAAAGACAGTTTTTTTGGTAGAAAGTGGCTTTGGATGGCTTTCCATAAGTTTCTTTGCATTTACAAAATCCTCTACTGCTCAAAATTTGTATACTACGTAACTTAATGCTTGGCCAGATGTCGCTCCGTTCCGCACAGTAGTATGTAAGAAATCCTATGTTCTGTTTAGCTTTAAATAAATATTGACATGTATCTAAATCGCATTAAATTTAGATTAAGATAGGCGAAATAAACATGACATGTTTATTTCGTTGTTGAACAGTTGAAGTGACAGCTCTGAAGTTGTCATCGCCCCTGATATAGCAGTCGAAACGGGAAGGATGGAAACATTTTTAGTGGTATCAAATTAGTACAGTTTACTTTTGGCGATATCTGAATATGTCACCATTATGAGACTATTTTAGTAGGTTCTATTCTAAGTGAGATTCAATAAGTTACAAAGACTATTAAGAGACTGTTTTAGTTTTAATTATGATTTTGAAGATGTTGTGATCACTGTTTTGTGCCTTTTAAGCAGTAATATTGAATTGTGATATTATTCTATGAGTGCTTTTCTAAAATTTTGAATACTTTAATAAATGATTAGTAACAAAAACAAGTTTTTTTTTGTCACAAAATCACCCATTTTGTACGAATAGTTTTATTCTCCATGACTGTATTCTGGTGGAACAATGACTTAACTACAGGTACCTCAGTGGTTATTTTTATATTACGGAAATACTATACATATTTTTAATAATGTTAAAATGATAATTGTAATTCCTTGAATACAACTCTGATATACATCTAGTATAATCGTAATCCTACCACCAGTTGCTTACAAATTCATTAGAGAACTCTAAAAAAACACAATAATCGCTCTCCTGTAAAATTGGAATACTGTAAATTACGTCGATGTTCTACCAAATGAGCGATGTATTAGACACATAAGTGATATTATAATGTGCTAGTGGTTTCTTTTTCACTTCTTCCACTAGTGGACAAAAAAATAAAGTGAAGAGAATATCAATAACACCTTATTTCTTATTTGATAATAATAACTATGTTTATAGTATAAAATTTGACTTGTCTAAGTGCTTATTTTGTAAGCCTAAAGAAATAAAATTATTGATTCTGATTCTTTTCACACGTCACTGATTCCGTAACATTCCTTATACTTAAAACTTATAATTTTCTAAATGATTAATATTTTTTAATGTTTCTGATAAAGCAATAATCCTACTTTTTCAGGCAAAACAATAACTAAATTCGCATCCGATCCCAATAAACAATTTGTTTAAGTCCCGAACCAATCGACGGGAAAAACTCGACGACCGTTTGATAATAATCATTTTACCGAAATTCAATTTCAGCCGCTAACCCTCACCATTCAATTCGTTCATTGCTTTATTTATTTTTATAATAAGCGAGTTTATCCAATGCTTTTCGGAGCCTGCCAATATTATCTAACGATTAGCGAAGCGTAAGCCTCAAGTCAGGTAAAAAACACCAATAATTATCGATAAAATCTAGCTTAATTTTCACGGCTTAAATTTTGTTAGAGGAATTGTTTTTTGAGACGGGATGCGTCTCGTTTTTGGTAAATAGTTTTTTTAAAGTTGTTGTACTGTATAATATAACGTCACAAATCTAAATTAAGAGATAAAAATTAAATAAGAACCTTATACTACATCTATCTCAGCTAGGGAGAGACCTATGTTCAGCAGTGGACGTAATTGGGCTGATGATGATGACCTTATCATCTAGTGTCTGGCTGGATCTATAATGGGATCGTATTAAATTTAATAATTTATGTGTAACTTATATTTGGAAAACAATAACAAACACTACAAATACATAAGAAGGTACAAGTACCAGTAGAGGGCAATCTAAGTTTATAAGCTATGCATTGTTTACATTCCCATGGGAGTTGATTGGTATCATGGAATTGTTGTTACAAACTTGCAATTTCAACGGAACAATCTCCGAACCTCCTGAAACTCCAATTAAGTACCTAAATTAAATAGGACGGGAAAAGATTATAGTCAAAATAAACAAAATACGGGAACGGCTAATAATAAATTCAATTCTGAATAGAACTTGCTGTATCACAGCGTCCAAGAAGACCGCTTCCATTTAAATTTCAAATTGTGTCCTTTAAATGTGTTTATCCAGAGACGGAGTTCCCGAAACTTACACGTGGTTGCACATCAACCTTTTAGAATACTCCATTACCATTTTTATTAGGAAATATAAGAAGGGACACCGCGAATAAATTGTGCGGCATTCACGCCAGCATTTGTCAACCTTATACCCCCTGGCACTTGTGAAATTGTGCTCATATTGTAAGGGCTAATCCTCCGCGCGAATTCATCAGGTCCGACGTGGGCCCTTATCGCGGGGCCCTCTGCAACATACATTCGCATTATTTTTTGTCACACTATTATGGCCGCTATTATTTTATAACAAAGCCTGCCCTCATGACTCTTTGTGAACTACGCAATAAAAAGGGAAAGGTTATAACTTTCATATGCCTCTCACTTTGAGGCGGATTGTTTTGTTTAAATTAATTACTTGGCTTTAATTATTTAGTTTTAATTAGTTACGTTTAAGTTTACTTTTAAGTTTATTCTAATTTACCGTCTCGACAAAACAAAAACAAATTTGGTTTAAATTAGATGCGGTAACAAGCATACGCAAAGTCTATTGTGTTAGAACTTAGAACATAAAGAATATTTATTCCATCAATTACAAGATAACCTTAAGTTATTTTATTTGATAGTAATTTTTACCACCATAACAACCCATAACCAACAGGTTAAACAACAATACAATTTTAACAGGTAATAAAACAGGTTTAATATAACCTTCAACAACAGAATCAGCAACACGATGGGCCGCCGACAAGTAGACGAAAAACTGTCGACTGAACATACACTGAATCGTCGCACTGGCCCGCGGGGCTGTGTTTTTGACCGCATGTTACAAACTTCGATTCGTGCTAAAGTTAGATTAGTACTGGCAATACATAACTGTGTTACCTATTGTTCTACGAATTCCAAAATAGATTTCAAAAGTGTAAATTTCCACAATTTGCAGAGTTCTAAATGTGGACTATGTGTAATTGTGTACCTAAATTAACTCTGAGCAGAAAAATAAAAGACGATGTAAGACTGGGCCTGTGCGATTATCTTTCTTATCTCGACTTCATACAAATGTTATTAGCTCTGCCAACTTCCGCGTCGACTATAAGCAGACCAGTCGTAGGTACTAACAGCACTGCTACTGCTAGTAGCACGAAAATGTGCATTTAAATATGGATTTAGACTGGTAATTATTAGAAAAAATTTAAAGACAGCACAATGTGCAGATAACGCCCGGTAAGCGAGCTTGCCGCAACCTAGCCACGCGTTAGTTCATGTCGCGCCGCGCCTGGCTCACCGCAAGCCTCAAGCAAGTAGTTGCACTCCATCAAGTTGCACGATCATGCTGTTTTTTGCTGACCGTACGTGGACAGGTCTGCTAGCTATTCAGCGCGTGGCCAGCGTGCACGTTCCACCACGATTTGAAGCTGAGGCTTGTTAGAGTGGTTCTTATTGTCTGCTATGGCCTTTACTCAATTAAAATCCACCATCAATATTTCTACTCTTGTTATTATAGACTATCCCTGGTTTAATCTTTTGCTAGTCTAGCTTTACGGACACATATAAAAAGATATCAAAAGCTGACCGTAACGACTGAAAGTTAATGAGGCGCGTCGGCGATAATGCAGGTTTATGTTACTTTATTTCCATATTCACTGTGAAATGAGTCTATTTGTAGAAATCTCAACGCTTGACTTTTATGTGTCTATAACGAAGATGATAACAAAGCGAAGTAAAAAGCTAAGTAGTCTTTGTAGTCATAAATTTTCTACGAAGGAATGTCTTTAATTTTTGCTAGCAGGTAAAATTTGGTTTGGTTTTGCATTAGCCGCCCGGCCTGTTTTTCTCTGCTTCTAACATCTTACCTTCTGCGAGGCTCAGCTCAATGGATTCGAAAAAGACCTAAAGGCAATTGGACTGACTGGCTGGAAGGAAAAAGTCATAAATACAAATGAGTGATTGACCGAAAGGGTCGAACGGTGAGTACAGCCTAAAGAAGCAAGCACTGCTACATACCTACCTACTGTTGCAAAGGAAGCCAACAACTCTCAGTGTAGGGTCATGTAATTACTCAAGAAGTATCTTTAGTTTTTGTTTCGCAAATACATAAATTTAGAAAAATACTACTCTTTTAAGCAATTCCCGTCTAATTCGAGCCTTTGTAATCAATAAACTCTAATATTTGCATACTACATTAAATTTAGTGATTTTATTCGCTAAAAGTCTTGTAACTTACCGTTTCCGCTGAATAAAATTATACAAACATTGCTTATCCTTTATCTTTACTCAGCTTTTGAATTCTTATGCTTTATTAGGTAAACTTGAAGGTTCATAACAAGTTTGAGTGAATCGATTTCGTTGTACTCTTTACCTCTGGTAATATTTTTCACAGAGCAAAATATTGTCTGGTGCACAGTCTTGTACTTCGCGTAATATCGTCGCTCGCATCGTCACTAACCATCAGGAGAAAAAAATATCAATAAAATGAAAAATATTCAAAGGTCAAACAAAGGTAACCTACACGATTGACCGGGCCATCGCAACGCAAGCCTAGGCTTGAATGGGCTATCAAATCTGTCTTCAGAACATGTGATCGACGCAAACGAATGATGCCAACATGTGAACGAACCGAAAAATTATCAGGATTTTTAGTTTTTAGTTTATCCTAATCTCTCTTTCTTTACTAAGTATTCGACATTTTCATTTGATTGCGCTAGTATTGAGTCGGTATTAGCCTATTCGAAAAGAACTCCTGGCTTTCTACAAAATGAAATTTAAATCTATGTATATAGGTTGCTTCATATTTAAATTGGAAGAGCCTAAACATAAAGTAGGCAAGTAGGTACTACATCTACTTGACAAGGGTTTCTAAATAATGACCAAAGTTTAAAGGATCTTGTAAATGTTCATTCTTTGAGGACATAATCCTCGATCCAAGGTCTATTTGCATAAGTAGCTACCGTTAAAATTGGTGATCGTTTCCAATTTTGAAAAAAATGAATCTTGAAAAAGGGCATATAATATTATGTACGTACCTACATACTGATCCTGCACATAAAAACTTGCGCTACGTAAAACCAAAAGGAATATTCTGCAAAATTTACTGCCTAAAATACTCTTAAGCATAACTGGCATATAATTCTAATTAAAACTAATGCCCTCATAAACTTAGTCCTAAATCCTGAAAACATCAGCTCTAAAATGTTTTCGAGCAAGGTAACGAACATAAATACATCTGAGCCGCATTTAATTTGCTCATCTATCTCTCCTTAGATCAAACTGAGTGCAATGCCCTCTGAAAACATTTAAGACATTCTAAGATGTCCAGGTACAAGAAAAAGGACGGACGAATCCATTAGATGGTCACTTCTCACGGTGACCACCAAAAACTGCAGTTGGAAAGCTGTGTCAGCAACTTCAATAAATGTCTGGTTTCCTTTGTATTTTCGAGTTCAATGTGCATTTGATGGCGTATTTCTACTTTATCTCTGTGACTTGTAAGCTCGGTAATTTGCGAGGATCGAAGACTGCGGCTTAAATGGCTGGTAATTCTGTATGAAATAAAGCAAAATATATTTTGAATTTGGCTATTTACGCCGGTTCATTTTATTGTTCTTATGTATCTCGTCATCTTCTATAAATTTGATTCTACGTGGATGCGTTTATAGCTCTTCCTGTCATAAAATTTCCTATCCATATAATTTATAATCCGCTCTCGATCAGAACGAGTTCAAACTATTTGAACTGACCTGAACCACCATGAACCAAAGGCAGTCGAATAAGACAAGCAGGCATTCCATCTTGACAACGAGTGAGTACTACCAGAAATGTGACGTAAGATTCCGTCCCATTCAGACAACGCGCGGACTCGCGAATGACATATTTTCCGTATTACCACAAAGCTGACTCTGAGAAGGTTTGCATGCACCATACTCTCGAATCTCGATGCTACATTTATATCCATTTATTTGTTGAATACAGTAGGGTACTGTGAGTGAGCGTCGACTGCGACGATCGAAGCGTATGGATACATTTCTATTGCCTTTGAGATATTTCTTTGGCTCTTACAAATGCGAATGCCTCTCTGTCATTCGATTCGGATGCTCTTACTGAATTGTTACCCATATCCGAGGATTCCTTTTGTAGAGGCAAAATAAATTAATTTAGTGCTTCTTTGATAAACAGATATGTAGGTAGATATTTTATTTATAACTAGCAATCCACCATAGCTTTGCACGGGTAGTAGAGCAAGTTATTCCTGCATGTTTTATAACCTAAGATAGAATGGGTATAGTAAGCTATACTTATTTTTCCGACACTTCCAACAATTTTATCCTTATATTTCAACCAATTTACATAAAACTTTAACAAATTATAGAATTAAACCTTCCTAATGAATCATTCTATCTAATGATAAAATCGAATGAAAATCCGTTCAATAGTTTTTCAGTTCATCGCGAAGACAGACGCGGCGGAGGCCTTTGTTTTCCTTTTTGTGGGTAATTAGCCTTCAGCAACTATTTGTTTACTTAGTCTATAAGATAGCTATTAATTTCCTGAATATTATTCAAATAAAATAATATGTATGTAGTATTTGTGATAATGATCAAATTATTCAGATCACATTTTATTTTATTTCTTTGCATCACTGATTCATCCTTATCTCCTTTCCACTTTATGTATCTGAGAAGATAATTCATAGCAAGGTTAGTCCTTTCCGAACATACGAAAAGATTTATAATGGTAGGTATTACAGTAACTGTAGGATTCGAAAGGAGTCTCGTATCATAGGGTCTTGTGGGCGGACTTGGTTCGGCCGCGTACATAGAAAAGGTCGTTCGAACGAACCTTTTGACTAGGTACTAGGTAGGTACGCGGGTTATAATGCCCCAAAAGAAACTTTACATTCAGCAGTTTTTATCGCTATCGTCTTTGACCCATGCATGGTTCGCTAACTACGTAGGTAGATACTTATCTGTTAACGAATCGTTAAATTACTTTCGTGATTAAAATTACATGCGTAAATTCCGAAGGTAATATAATTTTACGAGGATATCCAATCAATTAAATTTGGTTGACGGTATTGCCGCTATTCGACCGGTGGTTTTCCAAGCGATGGGGAAATATTCCTTGATTGTTCTGATCGCAATTAATTTTACAAATCTATTGGCCCTTAATGAACCGAGGAAACCCCATATTTATGATGTGAATAAGGCGGAGGAATTCTACAAGGAGTTTATAAAAAAGCATAACAAAACGTTTCAGTATGATTGGGAGTATACAAACAGACTAAACAACTTTCGATCAACATTGACGAGAATAAATGAATATAACGTGCGCAATGGTCCTCATGGATCTGTTGTCGGACCAGACAGGTTCGCTGACTATTCTGCTGAATCGTATACTAAAATGAAAGAGGTAAACAAGCCAAAGATGGATCCTGATCTAGAATTGATGGACAAAATTAAAAACACTTATCAGACCCCTGTAGTGAAATCATTATTCAAAGTGCTATATTAAAAACTGGCTTCGCCCGAGTAGATTTTTTTGCTTGAAACCCAATTTTTTTGTTTTACGGAACAGACACTAATACAACAAAATATCAAATATCATTAAAATCGGTCCAGCTGTTCTTGAGTTATAAATGGTGTAGGTAAGTAAGTAATATCCTGATTTTTTTTACAAACATATAAATTTACTAATAATTTCAGCGCGTGTGTTTTTAGCTTTGTAAAATTAGAAACGAAAACTTATCACAGTTAGCTTAGTTTAGGAATATCCCTGTTAGCCAGAACACAAACTATGTCCTAAGTGCGGCTCTTTAACCAGTAAGTCACTTTAGCGCTAAGAGAACTGCTCAATTCGTACCAAATTGTTCGGATTTCCGTTTGGATGAGAGCCTCTCCGAAGGGTTAAGCTAGTTTGAACTTTATGTTTATATTCAAGGCGGGCAAGTTGTCATAAATATTGGAACTCTGCTTGTTTAACTGAACTCGAATGAACTACGTCGAACTGCTTTGTTGACGCGAAAGTTTAGCCCGCTCAATATCCTGTTCTCTTGCAATTATGAACTCAAGTGATTTTACGATAGAGGGGCTTCATTTGTTAAACTAATCTGAGTTTCGATAACTTGGATGAGAAACGAGATTATTTTGAATTAGTTGTAGGTTGCTATTTGTCCGTGTTTTCATTTTCAGGGGGCTTTTAGAAAATCGATGTTTTTGATTAATTTTCGTGCAAAACCAATTCTTGTGTTGCTTGAGTAAGATTAGGGTTTGCACAAAAATGATTCCGAAACTTCGATTCGTTTTTACCAGTACGAACCCTGAACTATCGAGCTGGGACTAGATGAACCGAGGAAAAATTTCACCATAATTTTACCATTCATTAAAATGTCAGTGGTATAACATCAAGTTATTTGGGATTAAATCCTCGACTAAGAAAAAAATCATTTCTATAACTCAAGAATAAAAAGCAAGGGTCGACGACACTCGAACAATAAAGTCAGTTTCATACAATTCAAATAGAGCTAGCTCATGTTGATTCCTCACGTAAGCTTTTGTACTATTGGAAACGGAGGAACATAATCCTTATCCGATTGCTGTGGTCGCTTTGTGATTCTCCAGTGACGAGATTTATCAAATATTGCAAGAGAAAGACAGGTACCTAAAGGTGCCCACATCGGTAGGTTATTCTGAGACTGTGTAAAGTCAGAGGCTTCGGTTTTGTTCCAGTCATTAACGTTACCTACTTCCGTCTCATTCTTTCTCCAGTCTCTTGCTAGTTACTTAAGTACCTACCTAAGGTAGGTACTTAACCTACCTAAGGTAGGTATTTAACCGGTATCATTCGGTATCATTGTAATCTCATAGTCCTGGCATGGATAAATCATTGCTGTGTAGCTCTCAATCATATGCCTGGCATACTGCTGTGCTTCATCCCTCTGTTCTAAGTTACATTTATTATGCTAAGTGCGAAGGATTGGTGCTTTGGATACTCCCAGATCACTTCCACTTTACCGTTTTCAACAAGTTTGCAAAGAGAATACTGTAACTTTGGATTTTGCTTGTCAATCCTAAAATCGGCGAGATTTGAGACCCGAAAATCCTATGCTTGTATCTAGTCTAGCATTTAAATCTACTTGAATTCTTTAACTAAAATGCATTTTAAGCGTAAGTTTAAAAGCAGTATTTTCTTTTCTGAATGAAATTAATTCCAAGGGCTGTTTCTCTGCTTCATTTAATTCTGAACATGTTAAAAATATGCCCTAAGGTAACAGAAAACAGCTCTACTTCAAATTCAAATTCTATAACGTAATTAAAACAAAAGAATGCTGAAATGTTATTCTATTTTCCAGTGAACGAGGTATTTTTATTTTGTTTCGCAGATTGTATATCGCGTTAGTCGATAATGTTCGGTAAGCATCCTCGCCCGGCCACAGAACGTGACTTCCAGTGGGTAATGGTTGTGGGTGGTTCGATGCATTTTTCACCGGAATAGATTTTCCGTTGGAAAAATTGCTCTATGCAGCCGTTGCAGGGTTGTCACAGGATATTTGGTTCCTGATTGCTTCTCATATATTTAAACAGTTTTATGTCCAGCCGGGATACAAACCACGCGATTTGAATTCGCGTGATTCCCGCGTATCTAAACAGGCCCTAAGATCGTAGACTGTGCATAGTAGTAAGCATAAATCCTCCATCCACGCCTAAGATCAAGCAAGCTACTTATACATACTATACTACCTCTTTGGCAGAACCGATGATACTATTTTGAAGTTTATGACACTTCATACTGACACTGGCAGAGTCCTAGCGAAAGAAAAGCAAGCGGCATCATTAAAAAAGAAGTTATTGCCAATAACAAAGAAGTCAAGTCAAGTCAAAAAGAAGTTGAATTGTTTACTATTTGGAGTGGAATAACTTGGCGGTAAATTGGAATGGAAATAATCACAAACAGCTGATTGATTTCGGCCATTTTTTCACACTCTAGAACACGTAAAGTAGGGTTCTGGGTTTGCTAAACTTAGCGAGCTGATAACTAGCCGCAAACGTTAGAAAACTATTATGAATAATGTTTTTTGTTAACAAAGCACTAGTGAGCCTTTAGTGGTTCGCGATGTAAGCAATCATTGGCTTATCTTAGCGAACAGTTTAAGTAAGTCAATACTAAACCTACGATAGCGATTTATTATGCATAAGGCCGATAGGTATCTACTATTTGCTAAGCACGTTTGAAAAAACTGTTAGTTGTTTGACAGTAAGTTTGAATTAAAATGACAGGACAACGTCTGTCAGGTCAGCTAGTACTAAAAAAACACTTAGGTACTAAAAACCTAATATAACAGATTGATATTTTTACCACGTATATGGTAAACACATAATTAGGCTACTTTATTCTGCGAAACACATTCGAAGCACGCAGAAGCCAGTGATGTCATAAACTTTATCAACAGTGTTATTCAAATAATAAGTTGATTTTAGATTTCAATAAAATTAATTCTTTAGTTAACTCATCCCGTGGGATGAGTTTAGAGCGGGATCAGTTGATTAAAGAGCTTTCTTTAGGCTTACAAATAATACTATAAACAGCTTTATATAGGTATAGTAACTAGCAACCCGCCCGGCTCCATATTTTGTAGATCTATGAAACAGGAATATCCCACCTTGAATTGTTTTGTTATATCTCAAAGGGATTACAAGCTACGTTTTTGATGAAAGCTCCCAGGCGGATTGACTTTTCCGACACTTCCAACAATTATCATTAGTATATTTCAACCAATTTACACAAAACTTTGACTAATTACTATATGTATACTTAAACCTTCACACCGCATGAAAATCCGTTCTGTAGTTTTTGCGTTTATCGCAAACAGACAGACACACACGGCGCAGGACTTTGTTTTATAATATGTAGTGATTATTATCAAATAAGAAAATAAGTGTTATTGATTTTCTCATCACTTAAATATTAAGTCCACAAATGGAAGAATAAGAATAATAGTCCATTGTATTGGTTCTACCATAGGCTTAAACATAGTGAAAAAATCCTAAGTCTATGGGTTCTACACAGTTTCCATTATCTGTCGTATAGGTAGGTAAGGTGCTGAAAGGTTCAGTGAATATTTAATAATGGTGTTTTATCCTGCGTCAACATCAGATTGTATCAAAGCGTTTACTGACAATAGTATTCAATCAAAAACATATCGTTTACGTAGTAATTGAAAACGCATCGAATTAATTAATTAACAAACAGCATTTTATCGGAAATCCCGCGTCGGACTGTAAAATTATTCCAGCAGTATTCCTACTCAATTCATTTGCCACCTTCAGTGATGGTCAACACTGTATGAATGCGTCGACGCGACTGAGTGTAGTGTATGAAGAGGCACCGCCCAGGAATTCCTTCCTCCGTTCCACATTAGCAGCGGTTTCCTGCAGCGTCGAATAAATGTGGGCAATTTGCGAGGACGTTTATCACCTAAAGAAAAGTTCTAGCGACGTCTGAAACTGCCGTAATTTCGCGTCGAAATTCGAGGGTTAATCACGTTCGCCATACATCAACGCTTAATTTAATACTGGCAACTTTGGGATTTGACCCGTTTTGTAGACGCTAGATAGTGCGTCATCATTTTAGAGTGGCAAATTTTCTGGTGACGCTTTTCCTTTTTGAGTATGTACATATGTATGCTTTATCTCATACCCATAGGTAAATCAAGCTCTGCTTACAATAGACTTGGGGCTAGATGATGTGTGTGTGAAACAGAGGTATTTATTTCTAACTAGCGGCGCGCCCCGACTTCGTACGAATACTTAACAAAAATTTCAAAATCCTTAATTTTTTTGAAAATATAATGGATGCTAAAAGAGGAAAGATTTGATTGTTTCTTTGTTTGCATTGAATAGGGTCCGAAATTACTGAACCGATGCACAAAATATTTCACTGTTGGGAAGCTACACTATCCCCACCCGGCGGTTTCGGAACCTATTCAATGCAAACAAACAAACAATCAAATCTTTCCTCATTATAATATTATTAGTATAGATGAACAGATGCTTGACAGTATACCTATACAATGTTATTGGTAATTCACTGATACTGCGTAAACTGTAGGTTCTGCCCATCATCACGAACACGTTCGTGTTTCGCCAGGTTAAAGTATAAAAGTTAAGATACGGGCACAGAAAGTCCTCATAATATGAAGGAACATGGAAAAGTGCTTAGAGACAATATGATGCATTACATTGTACGTTAGATAGGCAAGCTGATATACTAGAGAGTGTCTTTTATTTGGCCTTGATTTCTTGACATAGAGCCGTTCTTTATTATTCTTTATTCACCTACGTAGTCCATACCTATTATGGTAACACTCCTCCGTTGGTAGTCGGGTAAAAATTCATGAAATATTTTACCCTTTTCAATAATTATGCATTAGATAGACTCTCAAATAAATATTTGATCTGATTACCCTGGCAAACCTTCAATCTAAGCTCTTACTTGAAGTTTGCCCATTTTATTTATTGCCTTACCCTGTAAGAAGCTCAGTCAGCTGGCGTTTAGCTGACACCGTTTAAGCTTCAGGAAAAATTTGCAATATTTTCAGAAGAAAATCTATTTTCGATAAAGCGTCAAGCGTCGGTTGGGTGTACCTGCAAAGTCACGTAATACATAATAGACTAGGGTAAACGAAAAGCGATGTAATATGATCATGATTCGAAAAACCGGCGTGTTATGAAATTACGGACCCTAATTTATGAGTATTACATGGAAAATGCTTTTCCACCTGTTGATGCCTTGTTTTTATAAAATGCTAATTTCTTTTTTTTATAATTTTCGCAGTAAAGAGGATAATAGACATAACTTCTTCTCCTTTGCCCTGGCCTTATGTCCCATTTCCCTTGGGGTCGACCCTCCTAGTCTTCATGCGCTACTCCGGGTACTTTTATGTTAGCTCAGGACTTGCACTCATCGTCTCCATATGCTTTTGGACGATTTCAATCCAAATGGTCAGGAGTCTACTGCTTTTGGCGATTTTGGTTCCGAGATTTTCATGATCATAATGGTTAACATCTCTGCAATAAGAACTAAGTCATCGGCATATAATAGTGTCTGGTTAGTTTTCGTTGTAGTTTGGTGATGTAGTTAATTACCAGGTTACATACAAGCGGACTCAGGGTAGATCCCTGGTATACCCCACTTTGATCTCCAATTCTGCGCTAGGCAAGCGACAAATATTCGGTGCTGTGCGGTTAGTAGTTCTCCAGGTATCACTTTAGTCCATCAGAATGGTTGATCTGCCGCTCTTATAAGTGATTAGGTGCTCGTTATTCTTTTGATAGGTGTTTATGATCGGCATGTCAAAGATATTGTCAAACTGCAGATGGCTTAAGGGAACGTTGTCGATATGTGGCACTGGGCACACCGTATCAATGATACCGGAGAAGTTACAGTTCATGGTATTCTGCTTTCTAACGCTCAGCCTTTTTGCCCTAACGCGTGGCACCATTCAATATCTTCTCCTTGGTCGTTTAGGTTCCCATAGCCATGGTTTCCGTGATTGAGGGATTTATGGGGGCGTTTTTGCAATCAATCAATCCATTGGTTTAAAATGTTTGGAGATCTAACTTAAAAGATAGGAGGTGCGTGAATAGTACCTACCACAGGTATATCTAATGATAATGAAATTCAAATCCATAGCTGAAACATAAAATAGATTATAGATTGGCCAAATTCTTGAAGCTAAGGCCCGAATATTATATTAGATCAGAAGGCGAAAATTTAATTTGTGTGGTAGTGATAGCGGAGGCCTTTGTTAACATATGAATATTAAATTTAATTACTTACCCGAAGTTTGATACCAAAGTTAGCGGAACTTTGGTCGGTTAAAATTTGTGCAAAATGTTGGCTCAGATATTTTTTCATGGAAGCATGATTGGAATTTATGAGATCTGATATAAAAGCAAATACACATTAGGCGTTTTTAAGCGTGGTATGAAAGCGTGGGTTTTAAAATCTATCAGGTCACCTAAAAACTAGTGAAGGCGCGTTACCAAAGTGCGCTCTTCAAAACGCCTAATATTTGCCTACTATACATGAGTGTAAGACAAACTTTACTCACATCCTTGAGCCTAAATCAAAATGAAGTAGGATGACGGAAGATGCAGCGAAATAGCTGTTCACGGCAGAGCGGTGAGACTTTTCAAGTGATGGCTAGTTATTGTAAATTATATGTTAATGTTCCTATATTATTTTTATTCTTTTTTATCTATTTGGTTGTGTTCTCTATGTAGGCGCGTAAAGTAATAACGAAAACTAATTTTTTTAAGCATATTAATGTAAAAGCTTTTATAATTCAATCAATTTGGTCCTACTGTGTGAACAAGAAAAAAAAACGAACAAACCACTAACTTATCAAATTGTATATATTGTATATTTATTTAATTAAAGATTTTTACAGTAAATATGCTTAAAAAAAGTATTGTACCTTTTGGCACCTACATAAAGAACACAACCGAATAGGAAATATTAGCTGAAACCGTCTGAAGTATCGAAAAACGTTGTAACAAATGATCTTTGTTGGTAAACAAACTTATGAAGAAGATGATACGCTATCATTATTATCCAATTCAACGTTGGACAATTTCACGCATCCTAAATTAATTTTACACTTTAATCTGATAACTATGTTTCCAGTTTCATTGAATCTTTTTCATGTATTATATTTATACCATTCCGAAAAGCAAATGCGTTTTATCCCGATTTTTGTAATATTTACTGGTGCCTATTGCCAGTTTTTGACTACAGAAAATGCTACGGATATGTTCAAATTTTATAGCACGAAATACAATTGGAGTTATCCTAATGCTGCGGAGGAGAGACGTGGTTTAAAAAACTTCATTAATAATGCCAACAAAGTTTCTGCCATGAACAAACAGTCAGGTGGTAAAGACATATTCTATGTCATTACTAAGTATGCCGATATGGACCCAGAGGATATCAGTGAGCGTTACGCTATTGACATAAAGACACGTAAGTTTTGTGATGTACTTCGTAGCGCTCTAGGTTTCGTAGGTATATTATATTTATACACTGAATATAAATATATAGGTAATATTATATTTATATTCAGTGTAGTAATAAGTAATCCTTAAGTTGTGGTCATAATTTTAAGAATGAGAAGAACTCAATACAAGCCAAATACTTATAAACAACAATAGGACGGTGACTGTGTCGTGGGTATCATAAATACTTAATAAATGAAATGAAAAACTAAGTAGGTACCTACATATGTATCAACTATTTTAGACCTATTCTATGAACTTAAAACACTTATTACACTTATTTACAAAATTGTCCAAACAGATGTAAACTCAAAGGATCCAAACGAATTAAATTATCTAACTAACAATGAAAGGTTAAACTTACATAACATAATACTATACGACTTGACCGATACCAGACAATTGTACACGGATTTTAAGAATAAGTACCAAAAAGTAAAAGAAAAACATGGTCGAAGGATAAAGTACCTAAGGTTTTTGAAGACTTTAGTTGAGATCAACAGGAATAATTTTGCTGGCAAGCCAAAAATGGAAGTGAATGAAAATGCAGACATTGTAAAATCACCAAAAGATTTCCAATAATTTGTGACGTTTACATTGAAGTTCTTGAGAACATACTAACAACGGTTAATAAAATGTGTTAATGTTTTGTTCCCTCCAACTCAATGACGCTTATCTATCCACAATGACGTCCAACGTACAATAGTGTAACAATTGCAATACAGTGAATTATGAAATTTGGTTGTTCATACATAAAAAAGAGGCACAGATTATGTAACGAATGAGCGAGGGCGATCTATTGTTAAAAGTACGTCTTCGTTCTCAGCTGTAGAAAATGAACAAGAAAGGAGTTGTTGTTGTAATTTTGTGACACAGATTAAATACCTTTTACTTTACTTTGTTTGATTCTCTTACAAACTTGCAACCTTACAGAGTAGAAGATTTCTCGAAAACAGGACGGGGTACACAACGAGATCTTTACAATGATGGACACAGAGCATACACATATTAAATCAATACTTCTTTCTACCTTATTCTGCCATCGCTGTCTCACTGCAGGACAAAAGCAACTATTCCCTTCTTCCACTCTTCGGGATCCAAAACGGCAACAGGCTATACTAAAACGAAACAAGACCTACAATATGCAAAATATTTTTTTTAAATTTAACAATAATTAATTCTTTAATACCTAGAGAGTTTATTATTTTCACTAGCAAGTCGTGCTTTACATACAATGGCACTCATAACTAGAAAAGTTTAACAAGCAATTTTAGTTTGCCGTTGAGTAAATGTTGAAATTCACCATTCTAAAGCTAGCAGCTGAATGAATGTTCTATACTAAATATCTAAAACTCATTATAAACACATATATACTTGCTAGATATAACACAAGCTCTGCTTAGCTTGGGGCTAGATAATGTTGTGTGAATTGTCCAGCATTATTTTATAGATAAAACTCTCCCTAACTACACGTATATTATTATACACCTATTTACAGCTGATCTATTTATTAATTTACCATTTAAAAAACCTAAGTTCTTGATTGTTTCCGTGTACTGTCTGTTTTATGGCTTTGAATTATTTGTAAACGACATATATTTTTAAATTGACGTATTTAAGTGTGAAAATTTAAATTCATACTAATAATGTAACAACCCTAAGAAAATTACAGTGTAAATGAAATGTAGACCGAGATATTATTAATTCTACTTTAAATTATGATTGTCACAGTAGTTTTTACCGGACCTACCCTATAAGTGACCCTTTGGTATCTAGAAAGAACGTATAGATGAATTTGAACTTCTTCAGTACATATTGAATCATCTCCAGCAGAGATCGTCGATCTATCTAAGCTCATATTTTCTAATCCTATTTGATCTTTTTGACGGGTAAAATCCTCCCGCAATTCATCCATCTACTTTGCTATAAAAACAGGATATACTAATACAAAAGTTTATTTAAAGCATTTCAGCACATAATAGGTGCGGTGGTCAGTCTACCATGACATCATACTGGGACTTCTCAACTAATGAAGAAAGGGGAGTTACGTGACGTCATAAAAGTAAATTAAAACCGCGGTGCTCTTAGTAAGTGTGTTTCTTTAGTCTTAATAAGTATTTGTTTACATAGTAGAAGCGTTTAATTATCTATAGCAGTATGTAGTAGAGGTAGGTAGTATCAAGCGCATTGCGATACCCACAGAAATCTAAATAAATTATTTAGATTTCTGTTTATACACCGGAGCAATGCAGCCAGCGTTTTGAGGACGTTTCCGATTGGTATTGATATAAATCAGTTGAGCTATCTCTAGATTGTTTACAACAGTTAGCTCATCTGTTTCAATATAGTAAATACTAGTACTGATTTGTTTCTATACCTACTTCAATTGTAATTTTCGTTTTATTAAACGTTAAACAGAAATCGAAGCCATCATACTCGTACTTCCCAAGTTTTAAGGCAAACATTTTAAACTGAAAACTTACGCCTAACTAGTATGCATGGAATGAGTTTTTTGTTTGACAAAAAAACCCTAACACCTCAAACGTGGCTTAGTTATGCTCCACAAATCAAGATCACACCAAACCCTTGAGTTAAAGTTTCCCTTGGTATGTCTAACCGTATTGAGGATGCTTGTTTGGAATTGAGAACGGTAAAACGAAAAGCGAAATACGAGCGGGCAAAGCTCAAAATCCCACGCTAAACCAGGGTTCAACTGAATGTAACTAGATGTATCGAACGTATCCCTTTGCTGTTTTTATCGACCGTC
This sequence comes from Eupithecia insigniata, assembly GCA_947859395.1. Classification (NCBI taxonomy): domain Eukaryota; kingdom Metazoa; phylum Arthropoda; class Insecta; order Lepidoptera; family Geometridae; genus Eupithecia; species Eupithecia insigniata. Next base: position 9,927,380 of record OX401999.1, on the reverse strand, counting down.
AAAGTGCCCGAGGTGAAATCGAATTATTCTACGTTCTCTTCTGTGACCGTTGTTGAAATCGCTCGTGACAGAATGCCATTCACATTTTCGGCGACATTTTAACACATTTTAGTCTCGGGCAATGTCCTTTCTGTAACTATTATTGATCTTTGGCAATTTGAACGCCCCCAAAGGACTTTAATGTAAATGGGTTCATTATTTTTGATGGACGAATTTGCATAGAACTTTACAAAATTATCTAGTTTTGGGATTAAATTTGTCTGAGTCGTTATTCAAGCTATTATTTGAGCAAACTCTTTATTTAATCATCGTAATTGTACATAATCATCTCCTTTAGCGCCCATCACAGATGTAGCTATAATATGTATATAGTAATATAGCTTGCTATAAAGCAAGCAATACAAGCAATGACAGTATAGCTTGGTGACGTCATAGAAAATGTGTAAACGTGTGCGGTCACTCAAAAATTTGTATAGAAAATATATCGCTATGCCTTGCTATGATTAATATTACTATATATTATTATAGACAGATAGATTATTATAGGCTTAAGAATTTATTCTAAAACTTTGGATACCTAATTTTAAAAGGAAGTAGGTCCGTTCAAAGCACTGAGTCACAATTTGAAATGTCAACGATCACATTGGCAATGCCATTTTATTTTGGGACGTTAGCCAGCGAGGAAATCGACTGCGGTCAATAGAATAGCGCAACATAAAAAAGAATTGAAAGCACGGAGAGGACAGTCTATATTCACAATTTCCCCCAAACACACATTTATTTTGTATCACAGCTTTGGAAAAACAGCAGCAACAGTAAATATTGTCACGATCACTCTTTGTGAACCGGTCTGAAAGCAAATAAATAATGGAATTGTGCTTAATTATGGCATCAGGGTCTGTATTCAACATCAAATAATTATCAAACATTGATAACACCCCTCGCTTTTCTCAAGATTCTATGTATATCGCTAAGCTAAGCGTCTGGATATTCTTATGAACGTCGTATGATGAAACTCCGGACTCAAAGCCACAGTCTAAATTAATAAGTAATTGTAAAATCATTGACAAATTAAATTCAACTTCAATTGCCATCTGACATTGCCATACTGCGGGGCAATGCAGCCAGCGCCTTGGGGACGCTTCTGACTGGTATTGATATGGACCAGTTGAGCTACCTGTAGATTGTTTGCAACAGTCTGCAGTTAGCTCAATTATTTCTACTGTAGATACTAGTTGTAATTTGTTTCTATTATTTGATTGTAATTTTCTTTGATAATAAAGACTTCAATTTAATTATTTTAATTGTTTTCAAAAAAGATGCAATGCAGCAGCTTCCATCTGTGCATTTTTAACACCTCTTCTGCGATTATGAATCCATGTTTGGAGGAGGAACGTTAAGCAGTGGACGTATGCTGAGAGGCAGCTATTCTAACGCGGCTGTAATCGTAAAGAGTAGAATCACGAGCGTAAGATATTTCGTCGGTTCGCAGTGGGCTCCGAAATGACGTTTGAACACTGTTCAAGCTATCTCTCGGTAAGGATTCATCCCAGGAGAAATTTCCAGCGGGATAACTTTGTGTAAAGCTTTCAATACAGCGTTTACGCAATTATATGTAACTTGGTAGGCTGAGATATAAGTTGCATTTGTTATAAATGTCGCTGATACATTAAATGAAATAAAATACAAAAATAGATTATCGTAACCCGAAAATACTAAATGTTACAAAAAACTATTCAGATATCATAACATTTTGGAAAAGTACAATCTATGTTCCTAAAAGGGATGATGACTATAACATATTTATGTATTTTGATCGAGATTAATAATTATTTTGAAGAAATAAAAATATAAAATACAGCAAAATACTTGCTTGCGCAAACTGTACTTGATTGCACAAATGCAGTTTGCGCAAGCAAAATGAGCCGGCTACACGCTCCATCTTGCTTGCGCAAACTGGTTTGACCCCGGCCACACGCTCCTTCTTACTTGCGCAAACTGTGTTCATGCATGCATGCATGCACAAATCTTTGAGCGTATAGCCGAGCTATTAGCCGGCTCTTATGATATCCCCGGGCTGAGTAAGAATCAAAAGTATCGACTCTCCGGGTCGGTACTTATGTACACCCGCGATCATCGCGGCCATATTACGAGGTAGATATTTAATTTTAAAATTGGAACTCTCATGCCACCCAATATCAACAAATAAATTCCAAAAACAGCAGTCTTATTTACGGCAGGTACCTACAGAGAAAATACCTACATGATTTTTTTTTAAAGAATTTTACACGAGTTTAAAAGAACTTAAATCATCGTTGTGATTTTAATAATTTTGCTTTAATTAAATAATTTTCATCGAAAATTGTTTCTGTCATAAATATGTGACAAAAATGTTGCTATTTGGTGAAACAATTTTTACTCGGACTTTGGATGCCTATCTACATTACATAATATTTTTGCAGTAAAACACAATAGTAAAAGCGACTTTTCGCAATTAAAAATTCTTCCTATTTTAGAGCAAATTACGAGGTTAACATTTTGGAGTCCAGACTCTATCTGTACTTACATCTAAACACCAACTGGAGCGCAGCCAGTGTACGTTACTTATTAAGAAAGCTAATGCGCTTTTGACCTAAATAGAGACGGCAAGTAAAAAGAAGAATGCAAGGATAAACTAGTATTTTCAACTTCATCATCATCATCAGCCTATACACGTCCACTGCTGGACATAGGCCTCCCCCGTACGACGCCAGAAATAGCGGTCCTGAGTTCTTAGTGATATTGTAATAAGTATAATTTTTATTTGAATATAATCTTGCCTTATGGAAAGTGACGATGTTGTGGCCGACGCGACGGTGTATCGGAAAGGTTAGAAGACACGTATGCACCTGTCTAGCAGAATTATTCTACTTATTATATTCAACATTCTCTTACATTGGCCTTTTTTAATTTCTCAAAAATATCATCATCATCATATCAGCGCATACGTCCATAGCAGGACATAGGATACGACGCCACAAATTGCGGTCCTGAGCCGCCTCCATCCATCAACTCCCTGCGACCGCTACGATGTCGTCAGTTCATCAAGTGGATGGCCTCCCATGCCAAGCGTGGTGATTATGGCAAATCCCCCCTGGATTTGCCATAATCACCACGCTTGGCAGGCGGATTGGTGATCGCGGTGTTGGTGTTGAAAACTACTCAGAAAAAAACTGCTGGCCTTCCTCTGGTAGATTCCCTTAGTTGGCTCTTACGACATCCACGGGTTGACTTGGAAAAATATACCTACTGCAAATTATCTAAAGATTGTTTAATATCGTACAATCACCAAGCCCAAAGAATAGTTGGAAACTAGGCGCCAGCAATAATCTCCGTTTACGTGCCTGCTCTCCACGTTCTTAAAACTCCGCTGAAATGCCGTATGCCTCTAAATCCAGAGAGGAAATGGTGGTAGACATATTGTATGTTTGTTTCTTGTTTCCATTTAAGTCTGTTCTAAAGAGGTGCCCTATAATTCTTGGCGAAGCAGCTTAGAATTATTTCAACGTACTTAGCATTTTGTAGTAAAATCCTCTGTCTTGGCTTAAGTATCATCGTGTGTTAAACGGTTTTCAACCTTCCAGGCTATGTTGATTAGTTTTTTAAATAGATAATTTGATGTGTTGTAAAAAACTTAAAAGTAATTGCAAATTCCTAAACCTACCTCTTGTTTACGCCCTTTGCCATGGAAACTGTTATCATTATCAGTCATTATGATTTTTATAAATCTAATAATCGACTTCGAATCCCTTACTTTTACACTGTTTTTAAGTTTTGCGGGATAAATAATAATCTACTGGGGATAAAAATGTTATGCTTCGGGATCATTATCTATAAAATAATGAAATAATTTTCAAAATTGCTCCATAATTGGCGGAATGATTGCGTAACACACATACAAAAAAACATACGAAGTAGAATTGAGATCCTCCTTCTTAAAGTCGGTTGAAAACTAGATTTAACACAATGACCTTTCACAATATTCAATCCAATTGTGGTCTGTGATATTGTTAGTTAAATTTCAACATTACTGTCTAAAAATATTTCAAAACTAGCTGCTGCTGATTAAAAATAGTTTATATGTTATTCCAGGTCCCAAACTATACCCATACCAAATTTCAAACCAATCAGTTAAGTAGTTTTTGCGTGAAAGAGGAACAAACATCCATACTCACAAACTTTGATATTTATAATATTAGTAGGATTCCACTATTGTAACCAGTTATAACTAGAGAATTGAAAATAATTGGAAACCCATCCTACTATCCTATCCTATCCTACTTCCTATCCTACTAATATTATAAATGTATGGATATATGATCCTCTTTCACGTAAAAACTACTGAACCGATTAGGCTGAAATTTGGTATGAGTATATGTAGTTTGGGACGTGGAATAACATATAGGCTATTTTTATGCCGATAAAAAGCGGTCGAAAGCGCGGGCAGCAGCTAGTTATTCATAAAAGCTGATACCTATATGATATATCTATAGAGATGTCCAATAATCAACAGTGCATCCTATGCCCTCAAAACCTATAGTTAGCTTGGTTAAATTGGAACACTAACACCGTGCTCTTTCACTCTGTATGAACTTTAATAAAAAAAAATGAGGAGAAACTCCCATTTTCCTCAAAACCTAGGTCACGAAAACAGCCCCTAGGCGACAAAAGATGAGTTACGAAGAATAAATTACATACCACTTCTCGGGTGTTTGTTTCTCTCGAAAGTTGAAGATAGCAATTTTTTACCAGCCCATTGTTTTCTCGCCGGGAAATATTGTTGTTTGATAGTTTCGCAAGCACTCACAAGTATTGGTTACCTTCAGAAGTCGTGGTGATAATATTTTAGGGTTCCGCGTCTCATTTTCCTGTAAGAAAACTTTGAGGATTAGTGATCAGTGAATAATCTTACCTGATTAAAATCAAAAGAATTATTCTGAACAGGGAGGAAAAAACAACGTGGAATTTTACTAGCTATTCCACCTTGTTAAACTTACTTGATAATTTTTGATCTTATGTCACTTGAGATTGCATTTTATCGAGTACGATTTTTTAGTCGAGTACGTTCAGGTAGGTATCACATATTAATAGCTCCGAAAGGAAACAAAATTTCACACCAATTTCAAGCAAACTGCGATACTGTGCATGTTAGGCAAGTAGAGCTATAATATTTTTTTCATAGAAAGAGATGCAAAATTGACGAGGGTACGACAGTCTAATTTCGATGGCATAATAAAGTAATAACATGACATTCACAGAAAACTTACGATCAACCCGACTGCTATTTTGGTACGCAACAGATAAATCCAGTTTTCCTTCCCGTATTTTTTCCCACCTACTCAGCAATGGTAATTACCACAATCCTACTAATATCTTATAGGCGAATGTTTCACAAATAATTTGAACAGTTTTGAGATCAAAAGTACGGATAATTTATCAAATAAGAATTTCTCTTTTCTCTATTTAAATTTTATTTTCGAATGTGTATAATATTATGGAATTTTTATTGATTGATTTATTATTTTTTATCTATTTATATATCTACTATTTTCTATCTTGAGAAAAAACTCTCTATTTTTACCCGACTACGAGAGGGTTATGATTTTGATACCTTATGTATGTATGTAGCCGATTTTTATGTTCCCACGTAGCGCTGAAACTACTGGTCCGATTTCAACAAATGACGTGGTATATGATTCGTCTTAATAGCCCGATGGTTATAGGCTATGTGACGTCAGATAAAAATGGGGTCTAACGAGATAGCGGGGATCGAAGAAGGGGTCGCAAATTTCAATGTTAGTAAATATGCTCGTGTGTGGTATCGTTGCAAAGGTCTTTTGTACTTTCCAAAACCGTTTTTCAAACTTTTGTGAGATTAACGATTCTCAAGCTATTAGAAAAAAGGTATAAAAACATATATAGTTAAAAACTAAAACCCGACTACATAAAAGTCTTAAACAAGCGTTCACCTATTGTCCTTATCATTTTCTTTTGATACTTAGGTAGTCGGAGGCACCCACCCCATATACCTACGGTACAATTAGTAACAAAGGCCTCCGACTACCTAAGTATCAAAAGAAAATGATAAGGACAATAGGTGAACGCTTGTTTAAGACTTTTATATAGTCGGGTTTTAGTTTTGAACTAAATATTTTTTTAACCCAACTACATACGGAGGATTGTTATTTGTTTAACACGTGGATAATTCTTTTTTGTCTAGGTTTGCCTAGTGAAATGTTCTTTATAAGCTGTCAAGGACTAATAGAGGACGCTACCTTCGATGAGAAAATTGACCTTCCCTGGTGCAGGCCGCGTAGTTTTTTTTTCTTCAGCGTCTATCACAGAGTATCAATAACTATAACGCCATCGAAATTGAGGACAGCATTCCGCATCAAATTTATTTTTAAAAAAGTTGAATATTATCCTATAAGCCACTGGTCAGCAAAAACCGATTTTGCTCGTGTGCAATTTCAACTGTCTACCTTTTACAGATCTTGAGATACCTACAGCCCGACGACGACGGACGGACGGACAGACAGCGAAGGCTTAGTAATAGGATCCCGTTTTCACCCTTTGGGTATAGAACCGTAAAAAACAACCATGATAGCTTTTAAAAAAATAGTTTAAAAAAAATTAATGAGGCAACTACAAAATAGTTTTTTACAAACCATGCTTAACAATCTCAGTCTCATTTTATCAATTGTCAAAGTTTAAAAACTTAATCCACTTATGGACCCTTTAAGTCAGTGTTCCAGTGCGCATGACGAATTCTCCCTAGCGGGAAAACCAAGGACAGAGATCGGGCGACCTTTGTAAAGTGAGCACGCGAATTCGTTCTCCCCGTCCCATTCGAATATGGAATACGAACGTATTTGGATGCTTGACACTGACAACTAAAAACATTGCAAAAAAATCGCGTTCTCCTGTTCTAAATATTTGAACGTTTGGAATGTTCGATTGTGTTGTTCGGTTCTAAAATGGAAAAGTTTTTGTGATGTGACTGAAATTGTGGTGAATGGAAAAACGAGAATTAGATGAAGGAAACTATGAAAACAGTGAAAATGAAGCTATTATCAGTGATTGCGCTGTGCGGTAAGTTGAGCACTAATAAAACTTAGTTTTTAGATTGATCTTACCCCCTATTCTATGATTAATGCCATAATATATTTTCAGAAAATTCATCTCTGATACTTACCCTTATCCTAATTACAAATGAAAAAAGTGCCAGCCAAGTTCATAATTACGTACCTATCATAATTTCACAAAAAAATAATACAAAATTCCAACACAACGACAATATCTGCCGTCTATCTGCCTTCTTAAAATTATTCCTCACCAACAATTTGTATCAAAAATATTAATAAACCCACGTAAAAACGGAATAAAACAAAACATCATCTCGTTAATAACGCTCCGAAGCACATATCATATTTTACAACGAGTTCTTAGGGTCGGTAGTTCCCCCATCATAATTATTCTACATCCCTCACCCTTCAATAATACGGCGTTGGATTTATGATCATACGGCCTATAAACCGAGTATGGGCCCGATGACCGGCTGCTAAGCTGACGTCATATTTTCCTCATATAAATAGAACCCTGAACGGTCCCATAGCCAACTTACCACATAAAGATAAACTATGGTACGGCTTTGGGCTAATATTCGTACGTCTGGGCTATGGTTTCTCGTATGTAAGAGATACACCCACCTTTAAGATTGCTATTGCTTTTATAGACTCGAAGGGAATTTTATGTAAAAATAAGCCTACCACCAACCAACCAACCAACGGGCATTTATGTACACGAGTTTTTTCTAAAATAAACCGTTTAGTTATTTATTACGACACTTGCGACTTATGTGAGTCTCAGATATCTTATCAATTACAGTAACCTCGCGGTAAAAAAAGAGACAGTGAGATAACAATTGTTATGTTCCTAACAGCACATAACATTTTTTGGTTAAGAAACCATTTTAAAGTGGTAGAAGACGTTTCATTTTAAACGCAAGGTTTTTACCCGTCGGCGTCGCGTCGTCGTCACTTCGACTTATAGCTAACGATGCCTCAAGTGTCTTGAGGAGAGTGCATTGAGCCATTATAGTGCCGTTTACACAAGCTCCATTTTCAGAATGCCGGACGATTTTCAGATGTATGTATAGTCACGTAGCGTAGGTCACTTCGTCCGTCGTTCGCGTCAGGACAATTTATGATAATCGACTTATATAATTATACACCGGGTTCTGCCCATATAACCTTTCGCCGTATAGCAAGCTTAGCACAAAATTTGTAAATAACCTACGGATCCGAGACGTGGTCGCTAACGGCTAACGCTATAGGCTCAGAGTTCATAAACTCAGAGTTGCTCAGCGGGCTATGGAGACAGATATGCTTGGAGCATTTCTACGTGATAAAATCCGGAATAGGAAAATCCGTAGAAGAACCAAAGTCACTGACATACCTCTCAGAATTAGAAAACTGAAATAAGTAAGTAAATCATTTCAAGCATTCTTGTTTAGTTTGAGTTCCACTGCCATTGTACTTATACTATTATGCATGTGTTTTGTTAAATATTTTAATTTTATTATTTATTTATCAGATACAAGTACCAGTACGCAGGTCATATAGCTCGCCGAACTGATAACCGCTGGGGAGTAAAGGGTCTCGAGTGGCGGCCACGATGCAACACGAAACGAAAGTGTTGGGAGACCATCCTCGATGAACCGACGACATCGTATCGGTCGCAGGGAGTCCATGGATAGCTCGCCGAAATGATAACCGCTGTGGAGTAAAGGGTCTGGAGTGGCGGCCACGATGCAACACGAAACGAAAGTGTTGGGAGACTATCCTCGACGGTCCGAAGACATCGTATCGGTCGTAGGGAGTCCACGGATGAAGGCGGCTCAGTACCGCTATTTCTGGCGTCGTCGTATGCAGTGGACGTGTGTGGGCTGATAAGATTTTGATGATGACGAGCCAGTTTAGTTTTAAATGATTTTAAAATTGTACTAGTGTGTGTACTCATGTGCCACTACCTACACCTTTCAAACCGTAACTGTGGCGGAATACTGCAATGCTGTTTCGCGGCAGAAAAAAACGTATGGTATGTTGAACTTATACTACATACTTAACGGTTTGTTAAAGTACTTTCGCTGACGAACTCTTTCATAAGAAGCTCTATGGTTTGACTTGATTTCGTGGTGCAGTGGTTAGCAGTGGTTAGCGCAGTCCTGTATTGAGGGGAAGGTCGCGTGTTCAAGTCCTCCAGAAATCGTACAATTTTGAGATATCATTTACTTTCTTTGAGATTACCCCAAGTGCGAGGTCTTACGCACTATCATAACAAAAAATGTTGTCGCAGATCAAGGCCGCACCGCGACACCATACAACAAATAAATTTGCATTTAAATACTATGCGCAAGTAAAGTAACATTTTATATTGATGGCATCAAATTATAGACTCCTCGCGGGCCACTCGTTTAAGCTTGTGGAAAATAATTTTATCACTGTAAAATTTATTTAAAGATAGCGAGTTTAAGTCGATATTTGAATGCACATTTTTGTGCTGTGCGGTAACGGTGTTGGACTAATGCGTGCAGAACTCTACTCTCGAAAGTTTCTCGTCACTTCAACTTGGAAAGGCATTTAACCACGTACATTTAAAACTGTTTTATATTTATTTGCCAGCGACTTTTTCTACACAGTTGTTAATGAATAACGGAAATACCGCATTGCTCGTAAAACAAGGATGTCCAAATTGGTCTGCTCTACTTGTGTGCCAACACAGGCCCACTAGTGTCAACTGCTCTGATTAAACCGAGCGCAGTTCACAGTCCACATCTTTGCTGATTGTGCTTTGTCACTGAAACGAGCAGTTCTTCATTCATAATCTCCACAAAAGGCCGCAGATGCAAGGACTCTTTATACCCTCTTTAAAGAGTAAGAATAAGTTTTGTTTGACCAGACTTGCTTATCTTTGAAATCGAGATAAAACCTTCAGAAGTATAAGGTTGACAAAGTAAAAACCTTTTGGATAAAAAAACGATAATCAGGTTGATATTCGTTTTCAAATACATTATCTTGTGTAAGCTCCATTGAGTTGTTTACGAGCACAAAATGTTTGCGCTAAAAATAATCAGAGGCGGGGAAATAAAGCTGGGATAAATTCACCTAACGTGTTTACATAAACATACCTTCCTTGCTTGCGTAAAACAAAAGACCTGAATTTTCTTGGAAAAACCTTTACCTACAAAAAATTTCGTGCTAATTTCCATCCCATTTTTTATAGATTGGGGTAGAACCTTTTAGGACTACATCTTGATTTGACAAGATAGCAGTTATGACTAAATTGCTTTCTGAATAAATCTCGATATGACCACATCGAGTTAGGACTACATAGCGTTTGGACTAGATCGCCATAAGACCAGATAGCGTAACCACTGTATTGTCGTTTGTTTTATAAAATACAGTTATGTTAATTCATGTTTTCCACTACAACTAATTGTAAGTACCTATTCTACAAAGGAATTTCTCAGAAATCTCCAGGTACATAAAACTCACGCACGTTATCCTTTGTCCAACAAATGAATGCATCATGGTTTTTTTATTTTTTTAACAATTTTACTGGGAAAATCCTAACAAGTGTCCAGTGAGTTTAAACATTTGATGGCCATGAATATTTAAATTTGCATATTGGGTGCTTTGTCAAACACTATCATAGAAAATTTAAACATAATATAGGTATGCTCGTCGTGGCCGTGGGACCACGGCGCACGAACATCGACCCCTCCAACTCAACCCGTGGATGTCGTAAGAGCCGACTTAGGGAACCTACCAGAGGAAGGGCAGCAGCTTTCTTTTGGGTATTTTTCAACACCAACACTGCAATCACCAATACGTCTGATGATTATGGCAAAACCTAGGGGGGTTTTGCCATGGGAGACCATCCACTTGATGGACCGACGACATCGTAGCAGTCGTAAGGAGTCAATGGATGAAGGCGGCTCAGGACAACTATTTATGGCGTCGTATGGCTTATGTCCAGCAGTGGACGTTTATGAGCTGACATGAAACTAGTTAAATTTTTAAAAATATTAAATTAAAACTTGATCATCCATTCAGGACTATAATGAGACAAAAAAAACTATTTATTTTACGAGAAAAATCTTATCTAAATGTGACATTTTCATTAGATTTTTCCTAGGAAAGTGAGCGCAATACCAATACCGGGCAGTAAGTCAATCCTGCGGCCGCTTCTGTCGTTAGAGCAAAGGGCTTACAAATAGGTAGGCATCTACGAAAATGAAGGCATCAAACAACGGACCATCCTCCAGATTTCAATAACTTTATTTCTTTAGGCTTAGAAAATAAGCACAAGTCAAATAAGATCACAAACAGCTGTTTTAAATAGTAATTATTATCAGATAGGTATTATTAATTTTTATTTATATATTTTTATTTTTTTATATTTATTGCTATTGATTTTCTCTTCACTTACATTTTTTGTCCATTTGTGTTTTGAAGTGAAAAAGAAACCACTAGTATATTTATATGTACAATACATATGTATGTATATCAATTATGTGTCTAATGTACGTTTATTTTGTCTACCTTAATCTAAATATAACGCGATTTAGATACATGCCAATATTTATTTACTAATCACAACTTTGAATTTCTATATTAGGCATTTTACTTCTTCATCATCATCATCATCATCATCATCAGCCCATACACGTCCACTGCTGGACATAGGCCTCCCCCGTACGACACCACAAATAGCGGTCGTGAGCCGTTTTTACTTCTTAGTCAACTTAAAAATTGGGCTTTCTGATCAGGAAGCCTATTGTCGATGTGGAACTGAGTGACATCTAGCCAAGCATTAAAATCATTGATGTAATTTCTATGGAGTAAATTATGGCCTTCTTCATAAGATTTTATTTTATGTTAAGTTTAGATTCTGGATGTAGGTAGAATCCATTGATGATGACGATGTGTTATTTCAACGAATTGATAACGAGGCCAAATTCCTTGAAAATATTTATGAATCGTTTATTCTGTCTTTTGCCAGACGAAAATAAGGAAATTCCGAGTTATGTTTAGGAGTTTTTCCACACAAAAGGATTCGCAAGTAAAATGTAGCTTATTGAAATTACTGGGAATACATTCTCTGTCGGTTTTTGTGTACTTTTCACATTCACCCTATTGGAATACCACGAATAACACATCTATCTATGTACCGCATGTTATGTTGTGTTTATGTTACCGGGAATTCTGTAGGTATTATAATACTGATATATGATGAGAATGAGAATCAGAAATGTACTATTTATTGTTCACTATTTTATAAGATCTCTTGTACTAAATACACTATGTAGTTTTTCATTTTCAACAGTTTATTTTTCCAGATATAAAATAAATATTTCAATATATACGTTCAGGGTGTTCGGCACAGCGTTATAGGCACAGCGTTTTAAACCCTTAAAAGCCTCTCGGCTATCTAAGATTTTTGTTCGTTTTCTCGATTTTTTTCAGAAATTTGAGCTATTATGTAACTATTGTTATTTATACGAAATATTATAATTTTTTTTTAAATTACCTCTGGCAATTTGGTCCTTACTAAGAAAATTAATGTTTAGGAGAGACCAGGTAACATTAATACAGCAGGCATATTATTAGAATGAAAACAGCAGGCATATCTAAAAAAGTAAGCACGTCGAAGCATTCGTATTTGTATGAGTGAAGCCTATACATACATATGTAGGCTAATTGTGAGATGGCGGGCCAATGCAATAGGTTCGTGGATAACCCACTTACATCCGTTATGAATTCGTGAAACTACGATAGTTTTATATAATAAAACTAGCTGACCCGTGCCCACTTCGTTGGGCGGTAAACATTTTTAGTAGTCCAGAAAACTCGCAAATAACGTGGTTTAAACGATGCGTGTTTAAACAAATTCAATAGGTAAAAGAATTTTCAAAATTGGCTCAGTAGTTTCAGTGATTACCCCCTGCAACCACACAAACCTTACTTATTTTTATTAGTGTAGTATAGTGTAGATTTAAATATACCTAGATTGACTGGACGTCACACAGCTCCACATTTACCCATGCGCTTCAAAAGCTTTTGATAGTACCTACTGGAGAATAGGGCACTACACATCTACTGTCCAGTTCTAAAACTGGAAGGAAGAATCACCATTCGTCCTAAATCTTCACAATTTCTATCTTGATTCATGGCGTCTCGCAGATCTACATAATTCTCAGCGCGCAGTCTTCTATCATTAGTTCTGTTCTAATGTATACCAAACGCTTCGTTTTAATTTTGGCGTAAGTTTCCACCAGCCATTTTATTTTTGGCGTAAGTGTCCACCAGAAAACGGTTAAACACACCTCGAAACCTTTGCAGGTGAGCAATGCAACCTTCTCTTATTGGTAAAATGTATCTAGGCGTAGAATTGCATTGCAGAAACTTTTTAGTGTCCAGTCTCGTCAGTTTTCGGATTTATATGTCAAAGATCAAAGTTGTATCCGTCTTCGCCACGACAGTAGGTATATAAGCGAGTAGAGACTGAATAGCATCAATTGCCTGGTGCGTTTCGCCAATGCATGGCAAGCGGTCATCCCGGGTACGCAGCACAATGTCCGGCCTGTCACAGTGCTGATCTACCAGGACCACGGCAACATCATTGGTAGTGAGAGCTTTGTACCAACCAGCTTTTGGGGTATGGACTCGTACTTTATGTCCTTCCTCGTAGTATGAACTCAAATCATGCTAAGTATCATTCGAATCCATTCAGTAGTTTTTGCGCTATTTTAGGCCGAGAAATGTCACTTCCATCCCCACTCCTAAGGGAACCTTAACGAATTCTAGGATAAAAATTATTACATAACCTTCCTCGTAGTATGACCTTAAATCATGCCAAGTTTCACTTGAATACATTCAGTAGTTTCAGCGCTATGCGCAGCCAATAAATTTTACCCTACTTCGGGGGCCCACTGCGGGGGCAAACTGCCGGGGGCCCCCATTGCCGGTGCCCTCCACTGTGGGGGCCTACTGAGTGGGTCCCACTGCGGGGGGTACTGCAGGGGGCTACTGAGGGTCCCACTGCGAGGAAATGTGGTGGCCCACTGCCGAGAGCCCCACTGCCGGCGCCCCACTGGCAGTGCTCCCACTGTGGGGGGCTAATGAAGGGTTACCACTGCGGGGCAATGTGGGGGCCCACTTCGGGGGGCCATCTGCCGGCGGCTCCCACTACCGGGACCCCACTGCCGGTGCCCCCCACTGTGGGGGGCTACTGGGAGGGTCCGGTTGCGTGCCTCACTTCTGGGGCAACCCTGCCTGGGGCCCCCACAATGGGGGGCTATCGCTCTCTACCGCCCTTGCCCCGCGCGCCATCCTGCAACGCGCAAAATTTCGCTTCTTCTCTCATAAGGGAATCCTTCTGAATTCCGGTATAAAAAGTATTTTATGCCCTTTCTTGTAATATGAACTCAACGTACGAGAGGAAGGGCAGCAGCTTCCTTCTGGGTATTTTTAAACACCAACACTGCGATCACCAATCCGCCTGCTAAGCGTGGTGATTATGGCAAATCCCCCCTACATGGGAGACCATCCCCTCGATAGACCGACGACATCGTAGCGGTCGCAGGCAGTCGATGGATGGAGGCGGCTCAGGACCGCTATTTGTGGCGTCGTACGGGGGAGGTCTATGTCCAGCAGTGAACGTGTATGGGCTGATGATGATGAGGTACATATTAATACACTTGATGTCATTATAATATAATAAGAGTTAAAAAAATCTCCCAAATGCTTTTGCACTTGGTTCCACATACATAGGTATGCCCAGTTTCCATATGACAAACGTTGTGCAGAACATCCTGTATACCTCAGTATAAACATATTTATTGGGTATGTTTAAAAGTCCCTATTTAAGTTTTACGAGGGTTTTCAGAACCTTCTTAATACTTACTTAATCCATTGTATTTTATAAGGCCTATATAACATTTAATGAAAAGCCCCCTTAACAACCAAAACATAATGATAACAAAAAAAGTGGTGTGGGTTTAACTTTATTTTGTAATATTATTATTATAAACCAGGGGTATTATAAATCTACGTTGGTTAAAACTGAGGGTCCATCGGTTTTCTTAGAAGTGAAGGTCTGAATTGAATACCTTTGTGTAAGTCACACGATACGAAATGTAATTTATGTTATAACCGACGTATCAAATTGTGTGGATAGATTCACATCGTCTGGGCCTACCCGAGCGAGTAACGAGATAAACTACTGATGGTTGATTGGGAGTGAGCATATTGGGAGTATACGACTTGCTTTTATGATGTACGACGCGAAGGAACAAGATTGTTTTCCCCAACGTGTAATGCCTAGAGTTTTTACGAGTGCATAGATAATTTGGCAACGGACATGGTAACTCTGTTTATGTATGATATCGATAACAAACTATGGTTTCGTTTGAATAAAGTTTGATATGGAATTTCATCTTTCTATATTTTGAGAGACCCGTTCATTACACTTGAATGAAATGGGAAATATTAAAACTGACAGACGCAAATTGACCCAAAGAAATTCGTTTTCTGAGTTCCATCTTTTTGCTGCATTAGCGGAATTAGGGATTACTTCTCCGAGACGCGAGACCGCTATCTGTGGATCCGAAGGGCATTGTGAGGGCATTAAGCCCTCTTTCTACTGGAGCGCTGCTAAATCCTGAATGCCAAAGAGTTTGAAAGTTATATGCTTTTCACAATAGGAATTGGATGGGTCGCTATTTTCCAAGCAATAAGAAACATCTTTGATGTTATGTATGAACCGTTAAATCGGGAAAACTTAAAGAAATGTCTTATGTAGAATTATTCAGTTTACTGATTTGTTTATGGAAATAGTATTCGACGTAAGTACAGTTAACAAATGTGATAAAAGGAAACAAAATTTAATGTATCAACCTACTTCTTTATTTCTTCTTCTTGTTAATCAATATTTTAACATTGACTAGGTAACCATCCCCAAAGCGTAATGGGTTAGTTTTAAAGTCCAACTGCGGAAAATAGAGTACGTATCTATCACCGAAACAAAATGACTAAATAAAACGAGTTTTCAACGAGTCAAAAACAGCAATCTGTTCGGCGATAACAGTGGTAAAATTGATAGCAGCAATTTAATGTTCTCTAATAGTAAACTCAAAAGTGACTACAAATGCTGTGTTGATTGATATCTGGTTGTATAATTAAGTTTTATATGTGATCGATCGCATTGAAAGTGAAAACGTTTGCGCATTCGCAACAGTTTATCTTTGATTTCTACGAATAGCGGTAAAGGTATTTGAGGCTTCGCCGGCTTAAAAAAGTTTTCTATATCATAGGAAAGTAGATCAACTAGCGAAGATATCGATTCGCCAGTTGATGACGATTTTCTTTCTACTCTATTCCAACAGTGATGAAAAAAAATCATAGTGAAAAAATCCTAAGTCTATTTATTGAAGATGAACGATGCTTCGAAGATATTCCAATTGTAACAAACATTATAATAGGAATATCATCAAAGTAAAGTTATCTATGATCAAAAGTAGTCTAAAATTTGTTATGTAAACTATTTGTCAAAATTATGTTGACATTGTAATGTGCTAACTAGTGAGTTTTCAGTGGACACAGTGCCTAAACGTATTACTGTAGACGTAATTACAAGGCCGTGGCATTTCAATCCCGTCAAAGTCTTGAAACTTGAAAGTCTCGACAACAGCCGCCTTCGTTATGCTCTTAAATTAATTTTCATTTAAAAATTTGTCAATTGTAACGAAATTAAACGAAGTTAGTCATTTCTTGACAACGTGAGGTTGGCTTGCTTCCAAGACTTTATCTGAACCAAGGAGATAGCATACATCTTAGTAGTTTGTGATCTCAAATCTTTCTCATTTTGTCACGGGTATTTGTCGGCCATTGTGATGAAAAACTCAGATAAAACCAACTCTGTCGCACCAAATTGTAAAAACTACTTTGTACACGGTCTGTGTTGTTGAGTCCCTTTAGGTTGTAAAGCCCCGTTTTCACGAAAGATATTTGTCTTTGCCAACTCTTATTTCATGATGGTGTAATTTGTACATATCGCTGTTTACACAAACCGTTATAAAAGACAGATCATTCTTGAGAATAAGCTCATTATGTCGGTAAATTATAACATAATCTGCGCCCGTTGTTTACAACAACCGAAGGGAAAGAGGCCTTTTATGATCCCTGAAAATTAATTAAGAGAAATTATCAAGAACTCTCATTTTCAATGCTAATATTCATTTACTAGCCAAACCATTTCTTGGGTTTCTATTCCTTAAATTAATTAAAGTACCTACTCTTCTGGTTTGGTATTAATATTCAGAGTTCCCTGTGTAATGATAATTAAAATTCTTACTTTCTTTAATGGTAATTGGTGAAATTTTATGAAGTCTCTTCGAGATAGGTCCACAAGATTGTTGAGTGGCTGTACAACTTTCCTTTACCTTTGAATTATTTGGTTTGTGACGGAAGAAGATTAATCTAATCTATTACGTAAGTACCTCCCTTTCGACGGCCAATACCATAAACGGAAAATGCCAACTAAACACCTCAACCGTTCTCTGTTTAAAGCTAACGCCAGTATATAAACAACTTCGTGGCTTGGTGCTAGTCCAAGAAATTTTATAACCAACCACATAACTTATTTATTTACATTCACATTTACATCATTTACAAGTTTTCTGTAGACAGCAGGAGTAGATATGACAGCTTTCACAACGTTTTCTAGCCGCAAATACTTATACTTTCTAATGATCGTTTACAGGTTGGCCGAGTCGGGCCCTTTTCACATGCATACGGTCACGTAGTCGGTCAGGAAAAGGCGTATGCATATGAAAAAGCACTGATACTGACAAATATGTCATCACAAAGGTCCCTTACTATGACTAATGTGGATGCTATTTGGACAGACCAAAGGATGTTCACTGTTTTACTTTAGTAAACATAATACTTCTTTGTCCCCTGTCTACTGAAACTGAAACCCACTTAAATCATAAATAAAATAATTGCAGAAAACCAACAAAGTATTCGGAAACTCACTGAAAGCAACCCGCAGAAACAGTTAGAGATTGCATAGGAAATTGTTAATTCTATTGGAGCGAAACACATAGGAAGCTTCGTCCGCCAGCTTGGCAATCTTCCAGTCAACGACGGTGCTTTACAATATAGCCCATAAAAAGGAATCGGGATAGATATTGCTTTTTGTATTTTGCGTGTCAAATATAGGGCAAATATTTGCACAGTGAAGTGGGAAAGGTCACTTTGATCTAAGTAAAATTCGGGAGATATGGTACGTTCTCCCAGCGCTAAGAATGACCTGTGTTGTGTAACAACTAAACGCAAAGATAATATATAATATAATCACAGAAATAATATAGTTCTTGAATATCCTGTTGAACAACAAAGATGGAAAGACGTACCTAGACCGAAGTGCGATCGAGATAAACCCTTGCACGGCGACTCGTTTCAGGACGTGTATTGCTATCCCTTTTTATTTACAAATGTATCGTATGTATATTTCTATCCCTGTCTGCTTATGGCTAAATAAGTAGAATATTTAGAAAATAGAGTACGTACCTACTTACGAGTGAAAAGTGATGCGTTGGGCTTTGTTTTTTGTTCTGGAGCTAATTGTACACATTTTTTTATTTTTTTATTAGCCTGAGGTAAATGCTCTCGCATATCGTACTGCCACGGGGAAACAGTACGATTATGTGGGACTCAAATCCACTAAAACCCTCAGGGTGTTCCGCTTCTGCCGCTTCTGGTGGGAACACGGGAACGTTAAACTCTTACGCGAACCCACTGCGGCTGCCCGATACCGGGCCCCTCTCTGGGGGGTGTGAAGCACCCCCCTTCGCGACGCACCAGAAACACATGCTGCGCCGCGACCACCTCGGACCTTACCCTGCCAAATGGGCGCCAGACGACCCCGTATCCAAAAGCCCCTAGGTCCCCTTACGACGGGTCAGTCGAGTGACCCCGCCGCCTGCCACACCTCGGCAAATCGGGAACCTTTTGGGGGGAGCTAATTGTACACCTAGTGAACAAACACGAGGGCTCTGCTGTATGTATGTAGTCTCTTATTCAATGACACAAAAGTACGTTTTAGCAATCGAGATACAAACGCCGGCGACGCGGTCCGACTATGACTTAGGTAGGTGACCTAATTACACCTAATACCAACCTTCCACTTTCGAGAAGCTAATACCTAATCTCCCCTTTTTAAGTTACTTTCATCTAAGGAAGGACCATCATTATAAGTACACAAGGATAGGTTTTATAGGGTGTGACAGTCCATAAAATATCTGAAGATATTCAAAAATATTAAAGTTAAATAACTGTAAAGCTCGAGAATAATATCTATAATGCTTTGAGTTATTCGTTTTTTGGAAGCTTTACTATAATCGCATCGAAGCGTCTCAGCTTTTGGAAGTACTCAGAACACAGAAGAGGTTCATGTTATCACATTGCATAAAACTCAATAATGCTAAAACAGCTAAAAATGCTATAAATATAACTCAGGGGAAAGATTGTGAAAATTGATATAATAAAATTTTCAGAACACGCCATTACGCAATCATACGTGGCGGTACGTTTTCATTAATGTGTTTCAGTTAAAGGGTACAAACGCCGTAAAATTTACAGGTGTATAAAGTTCCCGTCGGCGTATAATTGTGACGAGCATTACGAAACGGGACGATTTGAAATATTACGTATTACGATGGATTAAGGTATTAAATTGCAACAACCTATACCTTATTCAATTATAGGTACATGTAGGTACATAATTTGAGCGAAGACTTTGTTCACGAGTGTTCTTGTTGAGTGAAACAGATGGTTCCAATGCTAAAGAAATTGTTTGCTTCGAAGAGCAATCAATCAAAACGTGCGTAGCATCCTTTGACAGTGCAAGATCGATAGGGATGAAGGAACATGAAAACTACGAAAAATAAAAATTCGTGTCCAACCACGACTCAAACTTCGGGAGGTCAAACTCAGTCGGTATATCATCATCAGCCCGTACATGTTCACATCTGAACATAGGCATCCCCCAAACGACGAAGCTACAAATAGCGGTTCTGAGCCACCTCCATCCAACGACTCCCTGTGGGTCGGTGAGTACATCCGGCTTAAAATGATGATGAGTGCCTGTCAAATATTTACGCTTATTCATAATATTTTGTTTTCAAATCATCGTCATTCCCCGCTTTCATAAGGGACGTAAGCAAACAACCAAAAAACCTTCGAATCAGCTTTCCTTCCGTAGGCGGTACGTCAAACCATTTTTTCGTAAAACCGAGCTTTAATTATCTTTTTCTTTGCGAAACTATTTAAATTTTCCGTATTATGTTGTTTCGAAGTTTGGTATTTTTATCTGTAAAAAGTTCACAGCTGGGCGTAAAAATTAAAAACACATTAGTTACAGTTGACAACAAAAGTTTCGTTCAGTTCCCCAACTTTATATCCCAGTTGGTTAGTGGGAGAGTGCTAATTTGTTTTACTTTTGATCTTGACCATGCATGTTCGTATAATTTCTTATTTTCAGCTATAATAACTCTATCGTATACTTGCCGTCTGAAATCTCGTTTGCCAATTATAGTATTCCAATTTAGATTAGTTCAAACCTTGTAATACAAATTAGGTAGGTAAGTACCTACTTCTAATCGCTCGGATAAAGTTTAGAACTTACCTAATAATTATATTCTCGCTTACTCGCGTTACAGGTTTAATTTAGGCTGTTTATTCACCGGGGAAGTATGATCGAGAGTAGGTGTTGAAAATCTAATTTCAAGATTGTTCAACGATTTCCTAAATGAAAAACGTGTTTTAGTCACTAGATACTTCCTTTTACACCGTTTTTCTATTTATTTATCTCTTTTTAGGGTTAAATATGAAAGCATTAAAATTCCTCGTCGCAAGTAGATTTTATCATAATATCGCGCAATCACAATGGAATGTAACCTAAACAAAGTGAGTTAACTATAATATGTACTTCATGGAAGTACGGCTCAAACAACAAAAATATTAACTGTTCAGAAAACTCTGATATCGCATAGATGGTAAAGGTTGTGTTGTGGGATACATCCCACAACGCTACCACACAACCTAAAAATAAGCATTCAGATATGACCTTTAACTCGTTTTCTTTAGGTTTACATTTTACAGTGACAAATAGTTTTATCTGATACCATCATTATAAAATGCATCTAATGATCTGCGACAACCTTTAAACGTCTCTAGTAGAACAGTGGCTTAGCTCGGTTACTCATGATGATTATCAGGCATGTTGCTTACATTTAATCATTTCAAGTACCGCGTGGGTCGTTTCTTCATAATAACGGTGTAGCGTGTGGTACACAAAAACCAACGTTGATGGATAACTGAAAGACGATAACAGAAAATTGCTGTACGATCCTTTATTGTGATGTATGTATGTGTACATTTTCTAAGTATTTCTTATATAAATATTGATCTGGTTTTTGCGCGTGGTTTCGCAATAGTGAGTAGAGTTTTTTGTATATAAAAGTCTTCATAGGATGGCTCTTAATTAGAGGATTCGATCCCGGTCCTTATTTCCTTTACTGGGATTTCGGGATTGACTTCAGGCAATCCCAGGATCCCGAGATTTGAGATAAGCAATGAAAAGTTAGCTTTTTTATTAAATCCGCATTTTTGTTATCTTTTTATCAACTACATAATCAAATATTCTTAAAATAATCAGCGATAAAGTAAGATGTCAACAAAATCAAGTAAAGGTCCAGAAAAAATAGAAACGATTCCTATCACAACACTACCAAATTAAAAATCAGCTCATTATGGTTATATTACATGAGCCGTACCGCCACCGTACAGTACAAAAATAAGCATTCAAATATGGTCCAAGACTCGTACGTAATCCACCAGCAAAGAGTGTTGATTTCCACTGCAACTGAACTGAGCAAATATATTTCAACACTTACTTACTGCCCGCTCAGTCCTTTCCGCTCAACTATTTGCTGGGTAAACGGAGTCCTTAATGGTCCGGGTCGAAAACGGGCTTTATGTTCACGGTGCGATGCGACTGATCCATTTAGGCGATGTTATTTTTTATTGTATGTGAATAATAACTAGATAAAATAGCCTTAAAGAAAATCTACATTGTTCACACATTTGCACAAAATTCTAAGACAATAACAAGTTTGCTTTAAAATGCAGCCAAACCAAATATTGTGAAACTCCTGCGAAAGACGTGAATTTTATGTGACTAGATTTCTTCCCACATTGTTTTGTATTAGAACAAAGTTTCAAAGTTATTAACTTGCAGCGGTGATATACGAACCACGCGCATCTGGAAAGCTAAGTTGTGGAACGGTTACTTCACAGAATGTTTTGACATAATTTATAGGCGGACTTCAAGATACATACGTACCTAGGTTATTTTTGTATAGTACTAAATATTATTCCACACTATGGCCAACAAACGCCAACGTCAAACGGAAAGTCTCAAAGAGTATTTACTGGTCAGGTCTCAGTTGTAAAATTGGCAATACTTTCCCGGTCAGCACTCAGTGGTAAAATTGGTAACACTTTCCCGTATAGAATGGAAAGAATTTGGTTTGGGAAGTCCCGACGGCGGCGTTAAATTCAAAGATATAAAAATTCTTACTCTTTTGAAAATTATCTATGCTTGAGTGACGTTTATTCCATAGAACAGCGTTATATAACCATAGATAACTGAATAAGCTTCTTTAATACGGGCTGTAAATTATTATAATAGTTAAAGATTATAGAATAGAAACAAATTAGAACTAGAATTTAAATAATCTATACTTATAATAAAACTGTAACAGGTCCAATTCTGTACATTGAAAATATTTTGAAAATTTTTTTTGGGGGGCGCTCTATTATCGATACTGATGCCAAAAATGATATTTTTTTCCATCATGTCTGTCTGTCTGTCTGTATCTTGGCCGCGCAAAGCTCCGAAACTACTGAACGTATTGAAATGAAACTTGGCAGGATATGAGTTCATACTACGAGGAAGGACATAAGATACTTTTTATTCCGGATTTCAAAAGGGTTCTTTTAGGAGAGAGGATGAAAGTAAAATTTCTTGGCTGCGCATAGCAGCGAAACTACTGAATGTATTCAAATTAAACTTGGCAGGATTTGAGTTTTTGAGTTCATACTATGAAGAAGGACATGGAATACATTTTATCCCGGATTTCTATAGTGTTTCTTTGGGAGAGGGTGTGAAAGTAAATTTCTTGGCTGTGCATAGCGCCGAAACTACTGAAGGTATTCAAATAAAACATAGAATGATTTAAGTTCATATTACGAGAAAGGGCATAGAATACTTTTCATCCCCTTATGAGAAAGGATGGAATTGAAATTTTGCGCGTTGCAGGATGGCGCGCGGGGCAAGGGCGGTAGAGAGCGATAGCCCCCCACTGTGTGGGCTATCACTCTCTACCGCCCTTGCCCCGAAGTGGGCCCCCCACATTGCCCCGCAGTGGTACCCCCTCATTAGCCCCCCACAGTGAGGGCACCGGCAGTGGGGCACCGGCAGTGGGGCGCCGGCAGTGGGGCTCTCGGCAGTGGGCCCCCCCCACATTTCTTTGCAGTGGTACCTCCAGTAGCCCCCCGCAGCACCCCCCGCAGTGGACCCCAGTAGCCCCACAGTAGGGTAACATTTTTTGGTTGCATATAGCGCTGAAACTACCGAATGTATTCAAATAAAACTTGGCATGATTTAAGTTCATACTACGAGGAAGGTCATGTAATACTTTTTATCCTAGAATTCGTTAAGGATCCCTTGGGAGTGGGGATGGAAGTGACATTTCTCAGCCTAAAATAGCGCAAAAACTACTGAATGGATTCGAATGATACTTAGCATGATTTGAGTTCATACTACGAGGAAGGACATAAAATACGAGTCCATACCCCAAAGCCAACAAAATGATTACAAAATTGTTATTTGTGCGGATAAACGACCTACTGGACAGCATCCGGTTGGTACAAAGCTCTCGCTACCAATGATGTGGTCGTCGTCCTGGTATATCAGCACTGTGACAGGCTGGACATTGTGCTGCGTACCCGGGATGACCGCGTGCAATGTATTGGCGAAACGTACCAGGCATTTGATGCTCTTCAGTCTCTACTCGCTTATAAACCTACTGTCGTGGCGAAGACGGATACTACTTTGATCTTCGACATGTGAATCCGAAAACTGACGAGACTGGACACTAAAAAAGTTTCTGCAATGCAATTCTACGCCTAGATACATTTTACCAATAAGAGAAGGTCGCATTGCTCACCTGCAAAGGTTTGTTTAACCGTTTTCTGGTAAACACTTACGCCAAAATTAAAACGCCTGGTGGGCACTTGCGCCAAAATTAAAAAGAAGCGTTTGGTATACATCAGAACAGAACTAATGAGAGAAGACTGCGCGCTGAGAATTATGTAGATCTGCGAGACGCCATGAATCAAGATAGAAATTGTGAAGATTTAGGACGAATGGTGATTCTTCCTTCCAGTTTTAGAACTGGACAATATATGTATGTGTAGTGCCCTATTCTCCAGTAGGTACTATCAAAAGCTTTTGAAGCGCATAATATACCTAGGTAAATGTGGAGCTGTGTGACGTCCAGTCAATAAAATCTAGGTATATGTAAATCTATACTATACTACACTAATAAAAATAAGTAAGGTTTGTGTGGTTGTAGGGGGTAATCTCTGAATCTACTGAGCCAATTTTGAAAATCCTTTTACCTATTGAATTTGTTTAAACACGCGTCGTTTAAACCACGTTATTTGCGAGTTTTATAGACTACTAAAAATGTTACTAAAAACGCCCAACGAAGTGGGCACAGGTCAGCAGTCCTTAAATATATTTCTTACTACTATTGTATTGAAATCACATTTTCTTAGTTAAACCTTTTGTGTTAGATCCGCAGAGCGAAAGCGCTGGTGACCTGTAATACAGGTTTTTATACCCTTTTCAGGCACCAGTCTCTCACAAAGCATATTAGAGTATACATATCGTCACGTAAACCAAACTTTCTGTATAACCTTTGTAAGAGAAAAATAAATTATTATTTTATTTATTAAATATATCGTATCTGTTCTTCATTATTCAGGTCTTAGTAACACAGCACCCAAGATGGTTCAAAGGCCAGTTAACAAAATACACATAACCACACCGACCCTCTTTGCAAAAAGAAAAAGAACGGGCTATAGATGAGATTAATCCTACTTTGTGGCGCGCTCGCTTATTTATCCTGGATTGGTTATCGTTGTGATTGATAATTTTCTTTGTTGTTTACTGAACCATCAGACACTTATATTTAAAATGCGATAATTTGTATGTTTACGTGTTCCGCTTTTCACGGCTAAACTACTCAACAAACAAGGGCCAAACTTTGTATGTATGTAGTTGTAGACCGGGAATAACTAACTTTTAGGCTACATTTGTTCCGGAAAAAACGTGTTAGAAGCGGCAGGTAGATGTTAAGGCTTACTAGCCTCTGCTAGCGCATGGCGCCTCACACGACATGCAAACTTTCACATTTATACTATTAGTGTGATTATAAAATGCTAAAAACGTCGCCAAACCGCACCATGGATGAAACTAAATTCTCCGTAGCGCTTTCGTAGACGTTTCGTAGCAAACGGCGTAGCAGCGAATACCCAACCTTTGTGCTCTCATTTTGTATTTGTTATCGGACATAAATTAAAATAAGTACTTTAATGACAAAGAAAATAACAATCAAATAATATAAAGAAATTAAACTAGTATTTACAATTGAAACAATTGAGCTAACTGCAGACTGTTGCAAACAATCTACAGATAGCTCAACTGGTCCATATCAATACCAGTCGGAAGCGTCCCCAAGACGCTGGCTGCATTGCCCCGCTGTATGGCAATGCTAATGCGCTGCGCCAGATACTCACCAGCTCTCGGGTCACGCGTCGCTTCGACCAGGCGCTCAGATAATTTTTTGAAAACCCGGAGAGCCTCGGTACCCCACGGACCTAGGGTCTCGACTCCAAGGGGACATAAATCTCATTTTAAAAGCAATATTGCGAATAACATTTCACTTTTAATCTGCTTTTGGAATCTTACAGCGTGTGCGATGGATGATGCATGGCTGCATGGTGAAATTGCGGATAAGAATGTTCAATTTTCAGATATCGCCTGAAATTTTTATTAATTTTATTAATTTTACTAATATTATAAATGTCAAAGTTTGTGAGAATGGATGTATGGATATTTGTTACTCTTTCACGCAAAAACTACTGAACCGATTAGACTGAAATTTGGTATGGGTATAGTTTGGGACCTTGAATAACATATAGGCTATTTTTTATCCCGATTAAACGCAGGCAAAGGCGCGGGCAGCAGGTAGTTATTTATAAATACGAGTTATAGGATTTGGGAGTGGCCTTAGCCCGGGGCGTGAGGCGATTGAGATGATGAAAAATATAGCTAGACTTGACTTCTTTGTTATTGGCAAAATGTCATTTGATGATTTGGAGGTGAACTTTGATTTTGGTGAGTCGTCGCATTTAAGCAGTATAATTTTGACAGGAAGTACACGAAAACCTTTTTCACTTGGTTATTGTACCAACTCATGGTTACTAGCCACTTAGATCACTTCCTATTGCGGAAGTGACTTTTACTCTACGCTAAATTTAGGTGCAGCCTAAAATAAAAGCCCAACAAAAATCTCTAGAGTTAGATACCATTAGATCTTGATTTGAAATAAAAAAATATTATTTATTTTAAGTAAGCAAGTTGAATCAAAAGTTTTATAATCCAAAAATTTGCAATGTGCTATGAATATTCGTGCTTATAATTTAAATTCACACGGTTTTTGCGGTAGCGGAAACTGTAAAATTGAGCTGCAGTTTTTTGTGTCATTTTTAGCGTTTTTCCTTACCACTCATACTGTTAATTAAACGAAGCACTACAGTAAATTAAAGTGTGTCGAGTGTGTTTATGAAGTGATTTTCAAGAAGCGTCTCTGTTATTAAATAACGAGATATTGAGCTCAAATTATTACAACCGGTGTCGGCTTAATGAAGGTAGGTAAGTATCGATGGCGACGAGTCACACTTCAATCTGAACCCAAATTAAAGGATATTTAGGTTGAAAGCACCTTTTTAATCAACATTCTGTTACATTTTGTTAGATAATCGAAGGCCCATTTAAATTATTAGGATCCACCCATAGTTGTTGATAATTTGGTTCTAGATTGACGTTCATTTTGTCATCGTACTGATTCTGTTCAATGTTCCTGACAATTAAAGAGTAACTGGGGCTTTATTTACAAATATTCAAAGTACTAGCTATATATCATGTGATAACCCTGGATGGAAACCAATCTGATATCCCATCGTCCGAGATCGCACTACGCATCGTAAATTTAGATGTGAAGACAGCTCTATAATCGCATTTAACCGAAAATTCCAGCAACATAAGAAAGGCTCTCAAAGCCATTAATGCCCACATGAACTTATCACCCAATATACTTCGTTATTTATCTAAGGGCGCCCACAGAATTCCAATAAAAGGGCCTTTCTACCGGATAGGAACATTAAACAAACCGCTACATTCTTAGAGATCCAGGCGTCTTCACGTCAATCCTTTGAAGGTTCATCACGATCGCCTACACCATTATAGCGCGTATTCACGTCAATGGAAGTTCTTATACCTAACCAGAACGATGCTTCAATAGGATCATTTTCTATTTTATTTACATTTTCAAGAACATATCAAAGATAAATATTGAATCACTAATGCATTTCTAAGAACCCCGTTACTCTAAATATTTTCTTATTTCTTCTAACAATTCATTCGCGCAATCATTAATTATAACTCATGAAAACTTTAGAATCCAGCCTCATTATGTTTTCCGTGATGTTTAACTGTGAACATTCACAAACTTTTGAAACTTATTACTTATGTTGCAATTTGACTAAAATCTAAGTTGAGAACACACTTGAGACTTTGAAGTGGAAAGTTTGAAGTACGAGTATGCCTACTCATTCCTTCTAATGAGACATTTTCTATGCTATGCTGCCGTTTCAAGTTGAAACATCGTAAAATCAACAACGTCTAAACTGTTTACATTTATAATTAGATAGTATGACTGAAACACCGGCTAGCGTGCTGAAAAGCGTTGTAGCTGATATGTACTTTGTTTGTATATTATTTATATTGTTTGTAACATATTATTGGGAACAATGGAGCGATTATAAGGGTTGAAGCCAGGTAGGCTAATGTACTAGTATCTGCTTCGGTGTATGTGACGCTTCAACGATCAAATGTGTTGTGTCACTTAGCGGCTGCTAGATAAGACGTTAGAAGTGGACAGATAAGTTGAGCAAATAAGTAGTTAGTGAGCAACTGGTTTTAGATATAGAGGTAGCTTTGTCTCTTGTGTAAGTCACCTATCAGTTTCATAATAAAATATAAACAAAGAAGTATTTTATTCTATACCATTATAACAATAATTTATTTATTTAATAAAAGGTTCACCAAAAATCATGCATCGTAAATAAGTAATAATTGAATGAAAATGATTTGAAATTTGTGTGAAATCGACTATCAAATGGTTAAAATAAGATAAGTCTATCAGTTACATTTATTTTTGTTATATATAGGTAAAAGAAACCTAGCCGTATTTGCACCTACAAACGGCAAGCTAGAACGTCAGTGCAAAAGAACAAGTCTCTATATTCACGGTTTCATAAAAGCGAAGCAGAAAACTAAAGAAAAGTAGGACAAAATGCGAGCTCTAATGTAAAAACACGTAATAAACCTGTCGACAAGCTCACCAATGTTCTAATTCTCTTCGCTCACAGCCGATGAAAATACAAATTGAGGGTACCTCACATTTAGTTCGATGTTAACCAGCCATTGGCGATAATGGCTGCATAAATACCTAGTCGGGATGACTCCATGCGCATTGTAATAAATGGGTGTGCGCTTAGAACATGCGCACCGCGCTGTAAATTCAGAAGTGTCGATAAAATTCGTGGTTTATCTGAGTCAAACCGTTGTAGAGTTTATAGGTTATTATTAATGTGTTTTATAAATACTTCCTATAAGTTACTGGTACACACGATAGCTATTACAAGAGCTCCGAAAAACTAACACAGATTTAGCCAACTCTCATTCTCCTTTTAACCGCCCTGAAATCACGACCTAGTAGCTCAATCTTAGCTTGACCTAGTTCAAAATTAGATTTAATTTTGTACGGGTCTGTGCTTGCCCGTGAATCTCGGATGAGCATAATAATTACTAAAGAAAAAGAGCAGAGAGCAAGTCAGTTTTATTGGCGTAAACAAGTAGCTACAATAAAAATAATTCATGAAAACAAATAATATCAGATTGCGACAATCACCAAAGGAATTGTCCTTGAGACTGGGATAAACACAGAAAGTATAAAGTATACCTAATCCAAAGTATGTCAACACCTTTCGACTTTATGTCCACGGATTAAGGCGCAAAAGCGGTAATGTTCCCCCCATTGTTCTTTACGACATATAGGCAGAAAGCTGGCTGATAGCCAGCGTTGGCGACAATTCCTTCAATCTTTCCGCTGTCGATATCGTTTCAAAAAGCTATAAAATTTTTCACCAACGCACGTTCGATAAAAAACGAGGGATCTAGGTTTCTCGATTTCCGATATTCGAAAATATGAGACGATATTTTTTGATCTAACACAAAGCCGCGCTTTGTCATATTCCGTCATGAAAAAGCACAAAAATGCACACAAATGTTTTAAACTTTCAATGTCGATGGAAAATAATATTCATTCATGGTACTCGTGGGAATTTATCTGCTAGATCAGGTCGAGAATTGATGTTACATGGCTAGAAGGGATGTCTGGAGCTGCATGAATTTTGAAAACGAGAGGTAGAATAGCAGAAAGCAGAACCACCAAGATGCAGATGATGATAAGTCTGTTGACACATTAACCTAAGTTTGTTAAACACTGGAACCGATTTGCAAGGTTCCGAAGCGAATGAACTGTTAAGTGAAAGCACGAAAACAAGGCAGAAAGGAACCCAATAGTGGTTGAAAATGGCTTGAAATGGAGATGATTATCATTGTTGGCTTTTAATCATTTTGATAAAAACAAGAAAACAGGTAGGGCATTGAGCTACAAACTTGCGATTAATTAAAAACACTAAACTAATTAAATGAATGGGACCTAATGGGAATACATTAACATGAACCTAATTGGGTTAATACTGTGGCAAATTGTATGGATGGTAGGTTGCCGCTAAATTTGAAGGTATATAATATTAATTCCCAGAGGATCAGTCATGAGCATGTCATGCTACACGCGACTTTGAGCTATATTAAGAAGGACTAACGCCTAATTTAGGGTATGGAGAATATTTTAAATTCATATTAATAATTTTCTTTGTGAGACCATCCACTCGATGGACCGACGACATCGTAACGGCCGCAGGGAGTCGATGGATGGAGGCGGCTCAGGGCCGCTATTTGTGGCGTCGTATGGGGAAGGCCTATATCCAGCAGTGGACGTGTATGGGCTGATGATGATGATGTTCTTTGTAGGTACTTACTGTTAGTAAAACACGTAAAGTTCGAATCTATTTTTCCAGTTATAGAAAGGAAAACCTATTAATTTTATTTTCTTTTAAATCCTTTATTATTTAGGTATAGTATGACTTACGCGAATTTGTTATTGCCAGAGGCCACAAACCTTGGCCTTCTGCGTTTTTACGGCGTGATAAGGTTTTGCTCATCTGCGCTTTTGGTCATGGTTGGTTAGTTCGATATGCATGGAACTGTAACAGATTGATAAATAAATGTTTTTAGTTAATTTAATAACCTTACAAAATCAATTTCCCTTATTATTTCGCATAATTTTAGAAATAATCCACGGAAAAAAGAGTCCATGCAATGGCTTCTGGCGGGAACTGGCAATACATTGTTTTTATTGTATCGCAATTTGATACAATCGGCCCGCCGAATGCATTGATTGTTAGATATTTTTATTTTGTATTATTTAAAGGACTTTGAGTCTTTGGTTTCACTATGTCAGTCCCGTATTTCAACAAAATTTACTACTTCCCTGTAACTAAACTAAATCTAAAACTAAATTTTATGGGTGAACGTTGAACATTGATGACGCTCACTGTACTAACATCTCCGACAGATCCGTTCTCTCAATTCAGTTTAGGATCAACGGGATATACTGGTCAGCCTTCGTGGAAAACCGAATGAAACCCAGGGTTATTCTACCGTAGTAGTAGTTTACGAACTTTAGCTGTGTTAGATTCTGAGGATTGCATTTGGAACAATCGAGCTACCTCTAGATTTTTGGCAGTCTGCTGATAGCCTTGCGTAGCCTTCCGTAAATATAAGTTATTACTCTTTTGTTAACCTTTTCTCTTAAGACACTTTTGGATAAAATTATTTTATTTATTTATTTAACTATTTCATGCGTATTTCGTAAATATTTTTAGTATTACTATCAAAATTTCATACATCATTAGATTAGTGTCAAATTATAGTGATTGTTAGCCATCTAACAACCGTTCGTCACGAGGAATCCAATTTTTTTAATTATCGTTTTTACTCCTGGAAAGATAATAAACTATTTTATTGCCAAATGTATGAGATATGTTTAGCCGTGGAAAGTTAGTTAAAATTCGGTATAAATTATCGGGTTTACATTTTTGCGATAAACACATTTCTCGGTTACAATTTATTCTGTAGAAAAATATGACAATACTGCAGCCGCTGACGAGACTGCCAGTTGTGTTGCGTGCGGAGTAAAAATTTTCCATGTATTATAAGCTAAAATTTCTGTTTTTATGTTAGAAAGAGAAGAGAAAACGATATTCGGAGGATTTGGTTGTTCCATTTGATTTGTTACCCCGTTTTCGATTCCCTACGTGGTGACTTCCCTCGGTATCGACCAACCTCGGTTTTGACATGTCATAGAGTAGGTATAGTTAGTGATACAAGAGTTTTAGTTTTACAATAATTTAACGCAGGTTTAATCAGTCTTCATTCCTTTTGGTACTGCAAGAGTAGTTAAATTCGACTACAAAGTTAGTATTATACTTACTTCGTATTGAGCTCGAAATTTGTAAGAAATAAATTGTTTGTAGCTTTAAGCAACCTAACTTAATTACTACTGTTGATGTTGCAATAACCTTAATTCATTACGCTTTGTTTAAATGGCTAAACTAATAGAATTAATGAAACGGGTGCAAGTCTGAATATTCATGTTGTTGAATTGGCTTAAAACTTCTGTACAGCAAAGGGCTTGATTAGATCTACTCATAGCGAGAACTCAGTCTAATTGCAATAGACGGAAACAGAACAGCTGGTTCATCTTCTGTGGAAACCAATACCTATAGGCTTCTAGAAATTAGGAACTAGGAAGTCAAAGATCCCGATAGGAAGCATGGTTTCACAAACTTGTGATTCCTGGATATGAAATTTAGGCTACCACAACTCACTTGAAAATGCAGCTGAAATGGTACCTCTACCTTTCTTAAAACGTTCTAGGGACGTAAACTTTATCAAAATGAAAATTATCTGGCACCCATAATACACGTTTGGGGCTAGATGACGTTGTGTGGACATTCCAAATTTTTTTTTAAATATAGCTGTTCTTTTGTATTCCATTTTATCGTCACATGATGAAGCTTTTATGGTAATAAAGCTGTGTAAAACGTTCAACCATCATAAACAGAATTCGAAAGGAAACTGTTCTTCCGAATTTAAAATAAAATCATTTTTCTTTCTCGCAAAGATAAGTGATTTTTTCCAACGAATGACCAAAGTGGGAAGAGCAAATGAAGTAGAAATATCGAGTTCTCAATAAATTGTAACATTTCTTGTGAAACAAAAATGTTTCCAGTTTCTACTGTCATATCGACACATAAATCATCTGAAAAAACCCCTTACCGAATGTAAGACCAAGAATTTGTACAGTGCGTAAATGTGTTGCAAAGTAAACGCAATGGGAAAATATTTGCCCTTCTGGTAGTCCTCGACAAACATGCAGTACATAACAATTTTATCGTGTTCAAATAACCTAGCCATTCCCTCCGGCAATGTAGGTAACATTGAGCGTTTACGTAGAACGACATATCTCAAAGTATTTTGATATTATGTCTGGGATTTACTTTTGATATACATATGTATAAAGAGAAATTACTTACCTAAATACCTTCCTAACAAAATGTAGTTATTTTTCATTTTATACAGGGTGGCTGGTGAAATGAGAGTGGATGGCTAACTCCGAAGCCATAAGAGTTAGAGGAAAGTCGTTAAAGGAGTCATGACCTCGACTTATGCACACACTGCATAACAAAAACTGCATAATTCGAAATCTTTTAACTTTTACTTTTGTACGACATTGACTTTAAATAATGAGTAAAACAGTCATTAATTCAAAGCATATATTTCTTTAACAATATTTTGTCTTGGCCAGAACACAGAAAATAACGACTCAATACTATGTAAATTATGTATATCAGTCGTCTAGTCGGTACACATAACACAAGCTCTGCTTAGCTTGGGGCTAGATAATGCTGTGTGAATTGTCCAGCGTTATTTATTTATAAATATTGTCGAAGAAACTAATTTAAAATATTTCACGCATTCGATATAATTTTAACCTGCTCCCTTAGATATTCAAAATAATTTACTTCTCACAATTTATGATCTCATTTTGGTTACAGCAATAACATCAGCACACAACATAACGCAACTAAAAGTGCCATTGTACGCCGACCCGAGGCGCGCCGCAGAGCTCAGCTGTCACTTCCAGATGGAGGATCAGAGCCTCCATTCTGTCAAGTGGTACCGGGATACGAACGAGATATTCCGCTATAACCCGTCTCTGATGGTGAGTTTTGCTTTAACCTTTAAAGGATATTATAATGTCCCATCAGGCGCACGGTCTACCGACCGAGATTATGAGAGTGAGGGAATAGAGAACGCACCCGCGTCTGCGCACACCCTTATGCACTCTAAGATGTCTTGCGAACCTGGTTAGTCTCTGTAGAGATTGGCTGCCGTGGTCGAAATTCACCTAGAAGGGCATCATCATTATCAATGTCCCGTAGAAGACTAGTTTTCGTTTTTCTTTTCTTTTTCTTGCTTTTGAGAATCATATGTCTCGCACGGCCTATTGTCACAGGTGATTTTACTTTATTAACGAAGTGTTGTGGTTCACATTTGTCTTCATTGATTTTTTATTTGATTCATAGTGAAACCTACAGCTAATATAACGTACCTATATTAACAAGAGTTGAAGACGTATTCAATAATTATCCTCTTTAGATCTTTCGTCACCCTCAGATGGGATTGTAGTCAAACGAAGGTCTTTCGTTTCACTGAAATATTACGGTCGACTCTGAAGCGTATAAAATGGCATGATTGTTAAAACAACTCGAATGTTTTTGTTGAATATCTAGACCGAAAATTCCCCTTTGATGTAGAAATTCTCCACATGTCTAGTTATCCACTAATGTTTGCAGCCTGGTTTTTGAACATCGACCGATATCCCGGAAAAATAGAGCTTGTTTTGACAAGCGTTTTTCATTGCATATTTTTGCGGAATTTACAATGAATTGCGGTGGTATAAGATTTTTCAGGTTTTATTAAAAAATTCAAACGTTATGTTTTATTGCCGGAGGTTTAATTTTGTTAGATTTGTTTAAATGAAATGGAATCCATTTGTAGATAAAGTATGATTTTAACAATGTTGTTTAAACTGGTATAATCAGAGAATATATAAAAACATTACTACTAACACGTTTCGAGTAAATTACCTAGGTAAAGTATAGTATAGTAAAAATAAATGATATAGAATAAAGAGTATTATTTGTATTACTTTGTTTTGTCGTGGGCGTCAATCGACGCGGCCAACATAGAACTGTGGCAGACGGCATAAACTTAAGATCTTTACGTAATAGTGATACGAATCAGCACTAAACTATGAATGTATAAATACCTATATATTACTACTATAAATTACACAGCAACACAATTTTTTTTAGGTTATGGCAAAATCCTTGATTTATTCCTTGACTTGATGAGGATCAATTTAAACTTTGGATTCTGATTCAGTGACCCCAAAAACATACAGTAAACGTAGTCATGCCAGTAGGTATCAGGCAGTCAAATTATTTAATGTCCTTCCTACTGAAATTAAAGCAATTGACAATCCAAATATTTTCAAGGTTAAGTTAAGAAAACTTTTGCTGAAGGGGTGTTTTTATACAATTGACGAGTTTATCAGACGAAAGTAATATTATGTTAGAAATAAATATGAATTGGATTATCTTTATTACAATTGCATGCTATTAATTATTATTTTGTTTGTTTTGTATTCTTTAGTCAATGTTAAAATTATATAATTGTACCTAAATTCATACACAATGTACATTGTTTTTGAATAAATGAACTGAACTGAACTGTCACACCCCTGAGCCATTTTTTTTGTGTAGCCGTGTTAATAATTAGTTTATCCGATTACCTACCTACTATTTAGTGTATGTCCTAAAATAGCTCGCTTTTACAGCCATCAATCCGTTTCTTCAACGTGACGGACATCAAGGTACAAGGCGGAGAATGCACGACCGACTCCTGCGTACTGAGAGTCATGCCGCCTCCGATCACCACTCGTGCGGGGTACACATGCGAGGTGTCAACAGAAGGACCCAAGTTCCAGATAGTGAGGAAGACGAAGCATATGACTGTTGTTGGTAAGTAACAGTGAGTAATGAATGTAGTAAAAATCTTCAGCCTAACCAGAAATTTCAGATACTTTTTGGATGTAGAAATTTTTGAATGGATTTTGATAGTATCATAATCATTGACCTAACATCCACGAAGGATGATTTATGTAGTGTTCGTTTCTTCGTATAAAATGCAGCTAAACTCTTTAGTAAAAATGTAACCGTGGCTATAACAACGAATCTGGTGAATATTTTAAGCGCTACGGATGATGTAAGTTCTGCCGTCTACCATACGTAATGAATGAATGAACACTTTATTGTAACAAAAAATAAAAAACTCTTGTATCTTAAATAAAAATAAACACAGTACAAAAGGCGGCCTTATCGCTGAGAGTGCTTTCTCCGAGGCAACCTCTAATATAAATCTACTTATATTAGAGGTTGGACTAAATCTACTTCTACTATATTATGATGGATATAGGAATTTACCATAGGAGGAAAATAGATGCACCAGATATGTGGTGCTGAAGACCTCTCCTGAGGATTCCGTGAACCGCGTATCGGACTAATGTCTCCATCCTCGAAGAATTTCGTTTAAAGGACAGACTATCATCGACTGTGCAAATACGAATACTAAAGTTATTTGGGCATGGGGCACGAAATGAAGACTCGAGGAGTGTCTCGGGGTACAAGGCAGAATGGAGGGAAAGACGTCACGTGGTCGGTCTCCAAATAGATGTACGGACCTCATCACTTCCTTAACATAATCCACAACGACCTACTGCTCCCACCACGCAGCCGATAGGATGTCGCATTGCTCGGGCAGCCTTTCATCAGGACCCCTACCATAACCATGAATGACCACACTACTAAGAGTGCACGACTAAGAAGAGAAAGGTATCGTATCAAGGTATAAGGCGGTGAATGCACGGCCAACTCCTGCATGATGTAAGTCATGTCACCAGATAGAAAGGAAGACGTAGAATGTGGACGTTGTTGGTAAGAATATCTACAATGCTCATTTTTCTGTATACCTTAATAATACTCCGTTGTAGAATCTAAGGTCTTCTTTGTAAGCAAATTGGACAGCTTTCGCGATTTTTTGTTTAAATTTTCATTCGTCACTCATCAGTCTTTGAATTCGAATGTGTATATGTTATTATGTACTATGTATACGTAATATTTTAAGTAATATGCGTTAACGAAGTTTTGTTTTTTTACATTGCTTTTGCATATAGATTACTACATATAAAGCAGCTATTGCATTTCTATTGTCTGCTAAGCAATTTTTGTTTAAGTTTCCATTATTTACTGTTGTTATAAAGTCATTTTTGTGTACAAAACTTATCTTGGATTCTAGAATCAAGTAGTGAATGTAATTGAATTTTTTGTGGAGGGCAGATATGACAGATTTGGTTCAAGTTGGGCTCAATGCGTCACGTCGCGCTTTAACCCCTTACCTAATCGAGTTTTATTACTGAGACAGACAGAGAGTCGGCGACGTAAGCTTAGTAGCTTAAGCCACTGTCCATTACTAAATGCTAAACGACTCTGCGTTGGCATCCTTTGGGTACCGAACCCTATAAAGCATTAAAATAGGTATTTTCCTTCAGGGACATCAAATAATCGTGAAACATGCATCTCTGGCCGTAAAAACATATGCTTGTCCCATGTTAATTTTACGCTGACTGTAAAAATTACTGACTGTTAAAAATATGGGCCTACTTTTCACCTTTTTAATTAAAGGTTTTATAAGCCCTTCCGTGCAACCCAACTCAGAGAAAAAGTCTATTTTATTTTACGATTGTGATTGCTCCATTTTTATTATCACAGCATTTTTCATGTTCCATTACCGTGGACATAAATAATCTGATCCCATTTTAAGGCTGGGAGCACACTGAAGGTTAAAAGCTGATGTAGTGCGCGTTCGCGCTTCCAGTGAATGACGCTCGGGCAGACTCGGTTCTGACTTCGCAACCGCAAGTTTTATCGGTCCAATTATCGCCGAACAGTCTAACTCGCCGCCGGCGCCTATGTGGCCTAAGCCTAACAATAGCTATCGTAACTCAGCAACTCGAATTTAAAGCTTTTAATTAAGTTTAGTGTTCCCTGTCCAGGATTGTATGGAGTTTGTGTTGGAGTTTGTGTCTATTCCCTTGATGGCTTATCTTTGACATGGACTATGGACGTCAGATAACTCGATTATAAACTATGCAATTTCCATGGAACTTTCGCGAGAGATTGCTTTCAAAGGCAGCGGAAATGTCACTGTAAATCGGTTTTCTAGACGAAAGGCTAATCCTCCTTATATTATAAATGTCAATGTTTGTAAGAATGGATGTATGGATGTTTGTTCCTCTTTCACGCAAAAAACTACTGAACTGATGTGTCTAGTTTGGGACCTGGAATGGCGAAAGCGCGGGCAGCAGCTATTCATAACATAATCCTGCACCTTCCCTTGGAGACAAGCTTAAGCAGGATACAGAACATAGTACTATATACATATACACGTTATATACATAACTAGAAAAGGCAGAAGTTATATAAAATTTATTTCCAACATTGATTCAGTATTAAATTTTCCCCACAGCCATGCCAGACGCAGATCCTGTCATAGCCGCACCGCAGAAAGTATTGAAGCCCGGAGACTCGATGTTCCTTAACTGTACATCCGACTACTCCTTGCCGCCGGCAGAAATTAATTGGTACATAGACGACGAACTTCAAAAGGTACATCATCTTGTGTAGGTGGAAGATTATTTCGCTAGTCTTAGAATAGAAATAAGTATAAGGTTGGTAACTGACTAAAGACGTAAGCCTTTATTAACAAAGAAAATTACGATCAAATAATAGAAACAAATTAGAACTAGTATTTACAATTTAAACAATTGAGCTAACTGCAGACTGTTACAAACAATCTACAGGTAGCTCAGCTGGTCCATATCAATACCAGTTGCAAGCGTCCCCAAAGTGCGTTTTAGGGGTTAACTAAGGTAATTAAAAGTCAATTTTATAATTATTACACTAATATTATAAATGCGAAGCCTTGGATGTTTAGATGGATGAATATTTGTATGGATGGATTTTTGTTTGACTTCTTCACACGAAAACTACTGAACGAATCGCTCTGAAATTTTTCATAGATGTAGTTGTAGGCCATATAACATAAGCTACATTTTATCTCATAAATCAGTTCTCATTTAAATAACTTTTAAACGTTTCCGTGGAAACATAAGAACTACATTCATAATGAACAAACAGGGGGTTTATGTTTTGTTCTAAAGCTTGCATTTCTTATAAAAATCTTATCATAACTTTTAGAAGTACCTAAGTCGGTACAAAAACGTATACTTCTACGATTTGAAACCCAGTTACCTTTTCCATATAGAATCACTGAGTATTTTTCCTCTACGTCATTCATTTGCTTTGTACGTGCACTAACATTCAGCTTGAAATTTGATCACTGTACTATGGCGCGGTTGCAATTTCAGATTCATTACAAAGAACGTTCCTGCAGATTGCTCT
Source organism: Eupithecia insigniata (assembly GCA_947859395.1). Taxonomy (NCBI): domain Eukaryota; kingdom Metazoa; phylum Arthropoda; class Insecta; order Lepidoptera; family Geometridae; genus Eupithecia; species Eupithecia insigniata. The sequence continues at coordinate 9,888,021 of OX401999.1, read as the reverse complement.
AAAGCGGCTTAGTTACGCTTAGCTGGCTTACCTATTATGACGGCATACGTTCTTCTACTACGGAAATTTGTTCAAGCTAACGATCTAAAAGTACACTAAACAACGTAAGTTCGTAAAGGATTGTCATATTACGCATAGGTACGTATTTTATAACTTGGTAGAGCTGAAATAGTCAATATTGTTCCTTACTTTGACAGATCCCCAATAAATTATCGTCAAATCAAAGCATCGACTGGTAGAAGTGAATCCACAATCCAACAAAACTTATTTTCTACCTTAGTCCACTTGAAGCGCCATTTTGAAGAATTCTAAGCACACTTGATGTATATATCTACTACATACAGCACGCAATCTCGACTTTTGCAGGGTTATCGAGAAGTTCTACTTTCCGTAAATCGAAGAGATGAAACATGAGGCAAAGTCCAAACTTAGGTCAATGGTATAGCAGATATAGATCAAAAGAAGTTGAGCAAGGCAAGTTAATCTGACGTAGACAATAGCCTAAATACTACAATATATGATTATTATTTGCAAAAGGTTCTGTGATTAGATTGTCGGAACACAAAACTTAAGTTGTTTGTGTATGAAGATACAAGACTAAGATATTATCGTCATATACGGCCATCATTCAAGTTAATTTCTGAGTTAACTCCGAACCAATCCAGGCGGATTGGTGATCGTAGTTACTTCAGCGTTCTAAGTGATGTGATTTTGACAAAACTCCCTCAATATGATATTAATTGTGATACCAAAAAAAAATCGGCTTTGACGGGACTTGAACCCGCAGCCCTCCCTTGTTAAAGAATACGCTAACCAATTCCACCAGGACGTCAAGTGACATAGGAGTCAAAAAACTCCGGGACTCCCTTCGGACTCAAGCACAGCCAAATTTCTTATGAAATTACCTCCAGTGTGTCTTACGCACTATAATTGTTAAAACCTTAAAACTCCCTTTGTTTGGGCAAGCATGTTCTGCAGTGGACGTATACTGATAAGGAATGAAGAGTCATATGATCTCAGAAGTGAAAATGCGTAAGGATTATATAAATTAAAATGGTGGATGCTTTTTACAGATGTGGGAAGGCAAAGGTGAAGCTTAAAACAACACGAGATAAAATAACACGAAATTTTTGGAGCGACGAAAACGCTTATGATCTCTCAAGTAATCGAATATCCGTAGACTTAATTCAGAGAGCTCTGAATTCATCATTTCAAATCACATAGGTATTCTTACCACATCCACAATAACATAATGATGTACTTAATACCGTATTATAATTTGCATTTGTACTAAAAGACAATTTTGAAAAGCTTCTAGGTCACGAAACTGGCGCTATCACGAAAAATTGTACGTATAAACATTCAAAAGTTCAGCAAATTCTGTTGTCTTTTGTGTTAGTAATTTTGCAAGAGCGCAAGCTCATCTATCTTTGTCGTTTTATCTTTATCTATTTGTGAAAGTTTGTAGTCAGTACTTGTTCATCGCTTTTAGGTCTCTTGATCCGTGATAAAACAGAATCGTTCAGGCTATCTCTTGAGTGCTTTGAGTAAATATGCTGGAAAATCTGATCAAGAAAATAGATCAGTTGTCGAGTAATCGAACTTTCTTCTACAAATTATAGGTCAAAAGATGAAAAGATTTTATATTGTGTTTGTTACAATCATGTTACAATAGTAAAATTCGTTTCGTATAACGGGCACACCGTTTGCACAATATTAAACAATAATTAGTACCAGAAATTGCTTACCTAATACGGTTATTTTTGAATCCTCGTTAATTAAACGTACCCGGAAACGTTGCGTTTTGTTTCGGGTTGTTAATGGAACATGATTATTACAATCATATGTTTATACATGCCTTTTGTATGGCTACGTTTCTTTTGTCGTAATAAAAGAAGGATAAAACCTATTATGAAATAAAAATGGATACCTCCTCATACAAAGAAAGGCACTTTCAGTAATACCATCATTAGTGGTATATTTCATAGTAAATGATTTTCAGACATCAATAGTTATTCGTCGAATAATGGTCTTACGTATAGCCGTGAAAGATAGCTAACTCATTTTCTCTTTTCTCGAAATTCTTCATGTCAATATTATGTGAGTCGAACAAAAATCTTGAATGTTGTCATTGAAAATGTATTTTGTATAATATAATCATGTTATATCAATTCACGAATTTATGCTTTTCGGATCCTAAGTGCGTGTTTCTTTTTGATGACAAATTTGCACAGAACACTTATTCGTTACTATTTTTGTAATAATATCTTACCATCCGTTACTTATATCACATAATTATATCACACTAATATTTCAAAATGTGAAAGTTTCGATGTTTGTTACCTCTTCACGTCAAAACTACTGATTCTTTTTAGGTCTGGTGCGTGCGTCCGAGTATACCTTTCTCTATGAATTATGTTGTAAGTCTCATATGTAATTGTATTTTTTAAAACAAATATTTGATCTTTCGACCTTAACTAAACATCTAACACATTTTCTGGAATAATGTAGATTATGTCAAGGTGAAACCAGTTTTCTGTTTGCCTAATTTATATGCACTTCATTAGTCTTCAGGAAGGCGGCTTCCGTGGTTATTCATTAATCATTCCGAGACCAAGCCGTTGCATCCGCAAACTAGTCTCATGTTAGAACCTCGTGGTTTACTAAGTAGTGAGGCTTAAAGTTAGCTAATTTACAAGTTCAAGTCTTCTAATAATGCAAGTTTCATTTACCAAATATTTGCGCGCGAATAGAATGGGATGGAACTGAACAGAGACAAGAGTGAGGTGTCTTTTAGACCTTCAGGTACACCTTCGGCCACATCACCACTTTCCATCAAGTGAGATTGTGGTCAAACGAAGGTCTATCGACTATAAAAAAAACTTTCAGTTTGTGGTCGTGCGCGGACATTGTTCACATTCCAGATACAGATTCAGCTTTTCGTATGATAAAATATGTATGTACAAAATATATACGTAAACAAAACCACTAAACAGAAAAAGACACTGAAAAAACATGTAAAAATTTGCATGTTTTTTTCAGTATCTTTGTTTTACATATGTGCACATTTAAAAGACTACTTTTGTCATGGAAAAATGAAGTAAGTATAGTTAAAAAAAACAAACTACACATAGAATAGAATTGAATAGGTCAGCGAAACAGCTTTTTCGACCGAGCTATAGCTTAAGCCATCAAATTGAACTTGAACATGGATTAATTAATCACGTTTTTACCTCACTTGAGAGATGTTCGGTACATTAAGAACGCTCTTTAATGTGATTGATTAGGTATAAGAACTTCACGAAAATAGGGACTGGAAAGTCTCCCGTAATTCCCCTGATACTTACTTCCGAAATAAATCAGAAAAGTTTCCGAAAAACATTATTTTTGAATTTTGGAGGTATAGTAAAAATGTAAAGCTTAGCGTGTAGCTAAGTTCTTATGGTCCGAAATAAGTGTTTCTTTCATTCAAAAATAATGGTTTAAAGTTTTTTGATACAAAATCTTTCGTTTCAACTTTTCATTAATTGACTTGAATACAATATAAACAGTTATGACCGTAGCCCTCGCAGCGTAAGAATCAACCCCTCTACGTCAGCCCGTGGATGTCGTAGAAGCTGACTAAGGGAACCTACCAGCGTATTTTTAAAATACTCGTCGTTGAATGACCAATCCATCTGCCGAAAGTGGTGGTGCAATGTATGCTATTTATGGTAAAACACCTCTGGGGGAAGCATGACTAGCAGTGGACGTGTATGAGCCGAAGAGCCGATGACAGATTTTTCAGGACGTTAAATATTTGACTCGCGCTTAAGAATAGGATACCATGTTTTCTGACCTTTTACATAGATATGTACGTATTTTTATAATAGAAAAGTTAAGGACCTGGCGTATTCACGAACGTGTTGGTGATAATGGGCAGAACCTGCAGTTCACGCAGTGGCGGTGAATTACCAATAACCCTGTATACTATATATTATATATATATATAGTATACAACAAAGTTGCAAAAGTGAATTGTCACAAAGCAGTATAACAACTAAACTACCTTACCAAGGTAATAAAATGCAAAACTCGTTATATGCAATATAAATAATGCACTTTCCACTTTGCAACAACTTTTGTGGGAGGATTCTTTATCTGCCATTATAGTAGCGCATTGAAAGCAAGTAAGCAGAGCCTTAAATCTTCTCTAATGGCCTTTTAAAACGACCAGTATATCCTCAAACTCTCCCTCAGCTGAGAAGCTTAAAATTTTGATAATTAGAAGTTTGTAAACAGTGGAATTCGTGATTGTATAAATACATCTAAAAGAACAATGAAACCGTCTTGACGCCGGTAACCGTGCGGTCTTGTGATATACAGTCTACGTTTCTTGCTTCATTGAATTTAATGAAATTCTTCTCTTTATAAACTTCATTAGCGTACAGCCCGTATAGGGCTAGCTAATATTTGCAATTGATAAGCCAACCTGCCTTTCGGTGTGAATGTGATATAGTAAAACTATATGTTTTTTTTTTTTAATATAGCCTTGTGACATCAAAGGTATAAAAAGCCGACAATCTTATAGACAGTGTAACGTAACTAGTTTCATACTTGTGTAATTATAATAATTTATAACTTAAATAAACTTCTATTCGATTCGATTGTTCGATTAAGCTATTTAGTCGAGAATGGCAACAATAAACTCGTCAACACGCTGCAACTTCACGTCGCGTCCGGGTCGCTTTGTTTATGGTCTCACAAGGCTGACGTGTCCCGCACTGCGCAGGAGACAGGCCGACGCCATTTTTGCTGTTATTGGCCTGCTTTATTTTTTCGAGCTCATATCGCCATCTTATTATTTGTACATTACAAATAACATTTTAGTATTAAAATAAAACGTCTCTGATTATAAACCCCTGTTGGGGTTCAAAGTCCACCCTAAGGCAGTTTCGTCTCCGGCCGGACTTCTCACGAACCTTGTTTGAACCTGGACCATCGGCTTCCGGATTCCTTCGCCGTCGGGTCACTGCTTCACCCGCGGCGCGCTAAAGGGACAGTACCGAGGAAGGAGAAACACAAAACGAAGACTTTCATACCCACCAGTAGAATCAGCTATCTGTAGGATCTACCGAACCACCCTTATGCCCCTCTGGCTGTTTTTTTAACTAAATTAACATTATAGCCCTTCTGGCTCACTATTTGTCTTTTTTGAATAAATTTGAATGTATCTATAGTTGTGTCTTTAATTTTCCATAGTCCGGAATTTTTTTTAAAAATTCCGGACTTTTCAATACCTAACCGGGACAACAGATGTTTCGCTATCTTCAAATACTATTAATTTCCCTTTAATTCTGAGTAAAAAAAAATGCCATACATCTGGTCAAATAAATCATCCTTAATTTTAACTTTCTTTTGAAATCCTAATCATTATAATGGAGTTTTGTCACACAGTGATTATTATGTACGAGATCAATTATTTCTACTATTAATATGGCAAAACACACAAACACAACAAAAAAGAAATAATAAGCTGAAGTTTTTTTGAATAGTGGATGAATTTAATGTAACCAATGAATAATTCTTAGAATTCTGTAGCGTTTCAATGAAAATGAAAAGTTTTGGCCTATTTTAAAATGAATCACCAATTAGTGCGAAAGCTTTTGCCCGAGGCTTTAATCGCATTGAACGCACTCGAATGAAAACTACCTATATTTGTTGGAATTTATAAGTCTGGATTGCAATTATTTATTTATTGCCACTTTATTTTCAAAAATTTACTGTGACTCTGCTTTGTTTATGGGCTTAAACAGACACGATCCTTACGTTTCTATACTTGTTATCTAGATTGGATACAATGATTCGTATTAATTCTACTAATTCCTAGTATTATTGTAATTTACGTAGATCCGTTGTAGATGTAAAAAAAGTCTCGATTAGACACAGTTTCCACCTTGCACAGAGGCCCTTTTATTATTATGAGTTAGCCGTCGCTGTCCCAATGCAGGGCGTTTTACCCTTCACAAACATCGAAAACAGCCGTGCTCAGATGAAAATTTTAATAGAATTAGAGTATATCTGCAGGCAAAGAAACAGTATTATAAAAATCTCTTTAGATAAAACGACTCATGTCATTAACACTGCAGTACATGCGCCCCTATTTGGTACATGAGTGCTCGCGCGGGGTCATGTGTATCCCAACTTTGATGTCATTTTAAAATGTTTTTTTAAAGTTTATATAAAACAATACAGGTATTAACAAAATAATACCACAAAACAAAACTTTATTCACCGGTTTCACTATTTGTTACTACAGTATGGACGTACCATGAACTGAAGATCAGTACAAATCCACTTAGAACACAGTTCTCAGGACTTACGAGTGTACTACCATGATCGTACGCGCGGTCGCAAAATCGGTTTATGCTGTCACTGCACAAGCAACAAGCCCGTTCAAACGCTTGTATGCTACTAATTGCACTCATTGATTATCAAGCGAGGTTTACATAGACGCTCAAGTATAAAGAACTGTAAGTTCCAAAGTTATCGGGCGAAATACAATCACTGGGGTACAATATACCCCATGCGTGCACTCCAGTGTTAAGGTCAAACTTCACTTATGGTAAGTTAGTTTAACTTTCAATTTATTTCCTCAGCCTGAAACGTGGGAACGCACAGAACTAACCCCAGCGCAGCCCGGAGGCCTCCGACGCTCCTGGCGAGGCATCCGCGTCAAGGTGCCCTCCAACTCGAGTGGCGCCATCAGAGTGCGATGCGAGGCCATCCTACCCGTAGAGCCGCCTGTAGTGAGGGACACTAATACAGTCATCACTATACACTCGCGGACGCAGCTGTCGAAATACGTAGCCAATAGTGGTGAGTTTTTTATCACAATTAAAAGAAACTGACTTAAACTTGCTAAATAAAATTGACAAATAAAGACCTGGGTGGCAGAAGCCATTAACAGAAATCAATGGGGATAAACCAGGTTGAGATCTTCAACCTCACATTCTTGCATGTAGTAAATTTTTAATACGATAATGTGATAGATGAGTCGAACAAATTCAAAAGAATGACTTCAACATTATTATTTACATAATGTATATGTATATTAATATTATACTTATATTAATTAAATAGTCTACCTAGGTCTGTCGGTGAAATTCCTAAAAATGATGCAATTTCTCCACTTTTCTATTTCCAAGGTGATCTCTTACTTCTTTACATATACGACATGACAGCGACTTTCTCCTTGATCTGACTTATATAGTTAATCCTTGATTAACTTAGTTAAACTACAATAAAACGTTATTTATTAGCAATGAAATATTACGACATTATATTTAATTGATTTTGATATATTCTTAGTTGTTTGCTTGTTTGACAAAATAGTGGATAGCAACTTGCCCATGGGTTGCCCTGTTAAAAGACTGTCGGTATTGGATTTACAGGGATAATGTGTATTTAGTAGCAAGTATTCAAAATACATGTGGGAAACATCAAAAGGTTTCCCAAGTTTCTAAGTAACCTTCAAGAATCGATAGTTTTGTACATGTTGGGGTTACTTAACTTACAACTTATGTAGTGAGTAACTTCCCTAAACTTATAGAAATCAACGTTTAGCCAAGCGTAGGCAAATTTTATCATGTAGTGAACTTATTCTTAAGGAACTTTCTCAATAAGCGACCAGATGGTAGTGTGCACGTAGAATCGTGCGTTTATCACAATTGACTTGATCTGAGTAAGAAAATCCTACGAAAATTATAAAGACAAAAGTTAATTACGGATGTAGGTACGAATCCTATGTATTAGTTGCTCGTGCGCAACGAGCTCCTGCGTCGTGCTCAGAGATGCGAAACGCGCGTGTCCAGAACCGCACTCACCCTGAAGAATTCTCTCGAAGGGATGAAACGTTGGTCTTCTTCCAACATAAACAAGGTTCGTAGTTAACCCTCTTACCTCCATAATAAATTCGTCAAACTACGATAGTTTATATAGTAAAAAAAGGCATACGTTTTTGCTGTTGTATGATATTTGGGCAACAACAACAATAAAGTTACTACTCGGACTCGCCTGAAATATTACATGCATACCAAGACCAAACAACAAATAGTTGAATAACAAATAGGTTACATTTTAAGCAAATTTATATTTTTTTCAAAACGATTTCAACCTAGTTGGTTATATTTTGATATGACATTTATCATATTTTGTAATTTGTTTCATTAATTAGAATCGTTTCTGATTACATTGATTTATTTTTAATTATATTGATTTGTTTTAAATGTACATATATTTTAACCGGAGCGGACATAATTTGGTAGTTTGTCACAGATCCCCCTTTATGACTTAAATAATTATTTTTCACAAAACGTTATTTTTGTTTCAGGTACAAATAAAGACTTCGTTCGTCGCATAGTGCTATTAGTTATCACATTAACTGTTAATGAAATATCGAGATATATGAGCTTATGAGGATGTGTGAAAACAAGTGATATTAGGAATAAGTTGTAGATAAACTGGACGGCCTGCTTCAGAATGTTTTAGAACTATACATAATGTGTTTTTGTTTGATGTGACTTGGGAACTAGAGTAAATATTGAAGTTACTTTGAAAAGTTTTTTTTAGCTGCTATAGTTTATGGCTAGACAATCCAAATGGGATCTTTTTTAGCCATAGTCATTGTAGCAAATAGTAAAATTTATTGAGTTAGCGTTCCGGTTACTCGAAAAAAAATAGATAAGATTATTAGTTAGTGACCTGTCTGTTAAATCATAGAAACTCAGCCCCGCTTGGACAAGGATCTTTAACTGGCTTACACATGATTAGTATCTAGTCAAACTATAATACAAAGTCAAATTTAAATAAAACTAGACATTTAAACTCTTCAAGCGGGGCTCAATAAGTAATCAATGATTTGACAGACGTGACAAATAGTCGATTCAATAGCTAAATAAGATGTTTTCGAACTCTAAATACGTTTTTTTTGCATAAAGTGCTACGAGCATTCTGTAGCATCAGACAGAATGCTACGAGGCTACAGGCGTAGCAACCGTAGCGCTTCGTAGCTCGGTCGTAGCATGCTGGCAATTGCTGAAAATTCACATGATATTATTTGAATCCATTGATATTAATACTGGCCAACTACACTGAAGGTAAAACTTGTTTTGTTAGTTTAAATACATGTATTTTGTACAATTGTAAGGTTTGTAATGTAAGGTTTATGCAAAATAAATGTATTTTGTACATTTGTTTAAGCAAGGTTTAAGCCAACGAAGCTTGTTTTACCTTCAGTGGAGTTTGCCACTATTAATATCAATCGATTCAAATACTAGTTCTAATTTATTTCTATTATTTCATTGTAATTTTCTTTGTTAATAAAATCGACTCAAATGTTTACATTTATCTCAAATGTAATTTTGAAATTTATAATAATGGTATCATAATTTACTTTTAGAGATATATGTCTGTATAAGTGTTTGTTACTTGTTGTTGCTTGATGAACTTTGTGTATTTAACGAATTTTAATCAATTTTTCTTTTAATATTAGCAAAACGTCTGACGATTTATAAAATATTTCTAAAAATTATAAAAACAACGATAAATACAAATTTTCTTGATGAGCTTTTACAATTTGAGTTACAATAAAAAATATTTCACACGTTTTAATACTTTAGGTTTCCAAGTCTCGAAATCTTTGTAACATTAGAGCCCCCAGGTATTATCAAGGTATGATTTAATGTACAAATGTATAATACAAAAAGATAACATGTCCTATGAATCCTACATACCAACGAAATCATTATACGTATAATAATTTGTACTCACATTGTATTGTTTATTTTACGTGAAGAAAACAGCCTCAACGTCTTTCTTACAAACATATATAACTTTATATCTAAGCAATTTTTAATTGATATTTTTTTTGAATCGAAGGTCAAACACCTTAAGAAAAGTGATAGGTCCACCATCGTTTACAACAAAGCATCGGAAACGCTTTTAAATAATTCCTCAACTTTTTTCTGATGGTCACTATTAAATGTTATTTTAATTTTTTCTGTAGCTAGGCTATTCAAAATTGAGAGTATATAATGTAAATTAGTGGGTATTTTGATTGCTTTATAATTAGACAGTTCCAGTGAGCTCTAAAATTGCCACTCATCATTTTGAATCGTCTGTCATTTGTTTTTAATACGAATTTGAACGAAGAAGTTGAAGTTGAACGCTCTATGCTGGCAATCTGCCTATCTGGTTTATATATACTAATATCTGTGTTAATCCTGGCCATCCAAATAGTCTACACACGATAATTTATATTAAGAAATAAATTACTCATTGGCGTTAGTCATGCATCTTTGTATTAGTCTGTCTAGCTCAAACTACGTAAGCATGAGTCAAATTTAATGATACACCTTATCATTCTGAGTGAAGTGTGTATACCCAGCTCAATGAGTTATGATAATACTTTAGAAGTGCGTAAAATTTTAACCCCGTGTGATAGCGCTCTTATTTCTATCGAATACTGTGAAAATGTTTGTCAGTAAGACGATTCCTTATAATTATAATGTTATGCTCATTCAAGTCGGTAATAACTCATATTAAGGCTTACATGTCCTTCATAATTTCGCAACGCCTGTTAAATTCGTTATGATGTCTTATGATCATTGTATACATCCTAATTTGGTGTTACGATATCACTGTCGTAACACAAAATTAGGACACGTTATTATTCAAATAATGTGTCAGTATAATGATGAACTATGGTTGGTAGGCGGCTAGTTGGCTTAGCCGGTTGCTTCAACTGTGGCAAAGTGCGTGGCTAAGGCTACGTCTGCACTGACAGATGAATTGCTTTGCCCCTAGAGCGCAAAGACTTAACTTATGGTTAGTGCATTTGAACTTCATTGTACGCCGCAGTCGGCCGGTTGCGAACATTCCAGAAAGTTACTCGCTAGATGACTCTCAGGCGCTAAGCACGCAACTTGTCAGTGCGAATGTTACCTAAAGCCGTGTACAGAACTGGTGTTACGTAAGCACCATTCGCAGTGAACATGTTACTTCAAAAATCCGTTTTCTTGCTTGTTGCAAGCGCTATCTTTCCCCAGACTGACTGCACGAACGCTCGCTTTGTGAGACGTTACTTTACGCCCCGTAACACCGGTCAGTACCCAGCTTACGGTTTAGTGCGAGTAGCTTATTAAAATGAACGTTCTTGAATGTTCACAACTGGCTGCACTGCGCGTTTGACGGCTTCGCTAGTCGCCAAACGGTAATAACCAGTTGTAAGTCACTAGGCTCTAGGCGCTAAGCAAGCCACTTGACAGTACCCACGTAACTAAAGCCGGGTACAGACCTATGTAACGGGGCATAATGTAACATGTCACACAGTGAGCGTTCGTACATTCAGTGCGGCGAAAAATGGTGCTTGCAATGAGCAACGAGATGGATTTTTCAAGTTTCATGCTCGCTATGAATGGTACATTACGCCCCGTAACGCCGGTCAGTATCCACCCTTAGAGTTTAAAATCCGAAAAGAGACATCGTCTCGTTGCGTCCCGGTGACTAGCTAAGCTAAGCGCTTGCAGTTTGACCGGTCACGTACATTTCCATACGTTTGTTTTCTGTACCATCCTAGTTGCCTGGATTACGGCCAAGCCTAATTGTCTCTTCACATGTTGACCGAGTCGTGGCGAGCCTAGGCCTGTTAAAGTGATTTCTAGCATTACAAAACACGTTGCTATTAAGTATCTAGGCGATTGTGAATCAAACATTGTGAATTTATTTCAAACATTTATTTATTTATTTGACCATTCTTATTGTATTCGCGAGTTTAATAAATTCATTCAATAAATATAAACTCATGAAATGTTCATTTGATTGTACTCTTGTGAGTGTTGTAGCCTGATTGTAAAATTAGACAAATCAAGATGGGTCTAGTTTTAGAGAAAATGTTTTCGACTGCCATATAAATAACCTAACAGGGCTCCTAATACCTAGCTCCGAAGTGAAATATTTAAGACCTCTCACACTGTTATTATTGGGATAGCAAAATAAATATTTGAATACTAAATAATCGTCTAATAACCAAATGCCCTCGGTCTAACAATGTTAAGAACGTTCGAGAAAAATAATACGCTTGACCAACATGACAGTCTCGGTTTTTTGTTTTGTGTTTGGTATGCGCTGTGAAAACACTTGGGCAAATCACGTTTTGCCTAATCTCTCTCGGGCTATAACATAGATATCTCGTTAGTAAAACTGATAAGTGTATTTAGAATAAGTGTATGTTAAGCATTAATCTATGGCTGTGTTTCACTTAAGGTAAAGTCAATTCTTTGCACGATCATCTTTATAAATAAATTGTACAGTACACGTTGTTGATTTTGTTTCATTTATTGTGAATTTTAATTGGATGGAATACGTAAATAAAGTTATAATAAAATAAGCTTTGTTTTTTTTAAACCCTATTAAGTATGATCAATACTGCTGTCGTAGGAAGAAATGACGTCACTACAGTTTTTGTCTGAAATTAGTTAGATACAGATCTGAATCAGAAAAAAATATAATGACAGTACCATGTCAATATATTTATGAAAACTTATTGTACACTCATAGAAATATCGATCGATTCCCTAAAAATTGCGACATACATAATGTAAATACTAGAAATAAGAACAAACTCGCTTTGACCAAAACTCGGCTGCACAAGATTAGTGTATCTTTTAAAGGGCAATGTATACGCTTCTACAACAAAACTCCGAGTGAGTTGCAAAAATATCGGTAAATAAATTCAAACAAACTATCAAACATATCCTTTGTAAACAGGCTTATTACAAAATATCAGATTATCTAGAGGATAAAAAAGCATACGACTTTTGCTCCAACTCGAAAACTAACAACCTAACAAGGTAAAGGTTTCTTGTTGGCTTCTTTACTTTACCTTAAAAAGATTGAAGTGAACAAATAATCAAAGTGATCATTTTATTTCCCTGTTTTACTTATGTAATTTTAATTTTGTGACGTGTCCAAGAGTCCTGTAAGGTCTAAAGGAAATAAAGCACTTTGATATTTGATATATTATCGTATCACTTACTCTCCATGTCCCATGGCCGTGGGACACTGTATACTCATTTTTAACATTATTATCATCAGAATAATAATGCCAAAGGTCCTTCGGCAAAGGTCCTTCGGCATTGTTATGTTTTTTTTTTATTATTTATAGTTATTATGTTGATCATTTAAATTATTTCTTGAATATTTAAAAATACTAAAGATTATTTATGGCATACATTTTGTTTTATTTTCCCCTATATTTCCATCGCGTTGCAGTGATTGTGGTCTTAAGGCGACTGTAGATACGTACAAAACGATGCAAACTTTGGGGAAAATAAAACAAAAGATACGCGATAAACACCTGATAAATAATCATTTTTAAGTTAAAAAATCGGGAAGTACAAAATGTTGAAAAAAATTCTGCCATTTAATTTTTCTGCTATTTGCATGGATGACGTACTTATGATCAATCCTCAGTTTAAAATATATTCTACTTTAGATACCAGACGTTATATTTTAAACTAAGAATGTACCTTTGTAGATACTACTAGATACCTATGTATGTATCCAGCCATTTGCAAAAAGGAATAAAATTAAATAAACCGGTTTTAAATCACTTTAAAATATTAAGAGCACTCAGCTTGTGCCTTCAAATTAGTCCCAAAGGAATTTTGTGTTTTAATTTATTCCATTTTCTAACAAAAAGCCTCCTCCATCACACCTGGTGACTAAAGGAGCATACACATTATGCGGTTTCAAATTGGCTTAGCGTGAAATATATGTATACGTCCAATAAGTAGTATATCGCATTTCAAGTTTTAAATTCTACAGACTAAATCCAATTTTCATTTATTTGCAAGAATGCATATAATTATTTATTTAATATAGGTAACTACATGTCCTTGAAACTATTTTAGTTATTGTATTCAGCCTGCACGCAGGCGCTTTGTCCATCATCATCATCAGCCTGTACACGTCCACTGCTGAACATAGGCCTACCCCAAACGACGTCACGAATAGCGGTCCTGAGCCGCCTCCATCCAACGACTCCCTGCGACCGCTACGATGTCGTCAGTCCATCGAGAGGGAGGTCTTCCCACACTCCATTTTGCATTGCATCGCGGTCACCACTCGAGAACCTTGCTTTGCTTTGTCCATGAATGGACAAAAGATTAAGTGCTACGTACGTCCCTATTTTGAGTACTTTTCGTATTATAATTTATTGTTTATAATTTTCCTTGTATATGTGAGGGTGTAATTATTATTTTGTTATCTGAACGAAATAAACATATTTGCTTTCTAAATTCTTACTCGCCGCCCCGCCCCGCTGACAGCCTATCAAGTTGGTGCTGACGCAGGCGGTTGGTACGAATATTCTAGAAGATCATGTGTAGACTCCCTTAGAAGAATGCTGGCCCACGTAGCACTACGTCGTTAGGCTGTATGTATACTCCTTAACTGATTACCTAGGTCTACACCTACGCGATTACATCTTGTATTTGCGTCAGGTCAGAACATCCCTTACTTTAAATTAATCCGTATTTTAACAAGCACTCGGTAGGTGGTGGTAGGTTGGACACATGTAGTCAAAGGGGTTATCCACATACTAGCTGTGCCCCGCGGTGTCACCCGCGTTAAATCCGAATTTAAAATTTCTAGGGGGATAGAAAGATTTTTTCCCGTAAATCTCCCATGGGAATTTGTTTTACCATGACAAAAAGTAGCCAATGTTACTCTCCATCCTTTCAACTAACTCTATATCAAAAATCGTTTGGTGCTTCGTTTGGGCGTGAAGGAACGACAACAAACAAACACACTTTCATGCATTTATGATATTAATTAGGATTAACGTCACACGTTTTTAATATGGAATCACGGGCCAGTTGTAGCTGAAATATCTATTATTGGAAGGATCGACCTTTCTCCAGACTAGATCCTCTATTTCTTGACTTTCGTTTTACCTACCTCTACATTGTCGGCCACATCGTTTCTTTCCATATAGGTATAATATATAATTTTAAATCAACATCTTTTACCAAACCTTAAAAACGAGAGTAGGCGTACAGATAAAGCTTTCCAGACTCGTAGCACCAGAACTACTTTTGAACAAAAACATTTTTATTTTCTAGCTCCATACAACAACAAAATAAACATAAACATTTCTATAAAAGACCTGTCGTATAATGATTGTAAATCAAAGCTTAACGATTACCTTAAATCCTTAACCTATGATCAGACAGAGGACTTACACGTAATACTAACCTAGTAACTTAAGTGTTTTAACAAACCTTTTTCCTATTTATACGAATCAGTGCTTTTATTTTTGTATAAATTAAGTTAGATATATTTGTTTAAGTTATTTAAGTGAACGCAGTACATTTTGTATACCAGTACGGAAAAAATACCTAAGATAGCCAGAGCAGGAGCCCTCGCTTCTTAATACAAGTTTCGACATAGTAAGAGCGAGGAACTCATTAGCGATGCCTCAAAATGGGCCTTTTTGACACACCATCTCTAAATAAACTTAAGACCAATTTTGTTAAATGTATTATTGTAATTGATGTGTTACTTTACGAAATAAACATGTTTATCTTTTTTTATCTTTATCATAGCTGAGATTGCGGTCTAAGTTATTTTGACTCAAAAAAAAAACCTGCTGAAAAAAGAAACTCACATTCCAAAATGGAAGCGTTTTAAATTGGCATGATATCCCGTTCGACAGTAATATTCTGAATTATAATATGGCGTGTTTTAAAAAACGATAAACCGACATTAAATTCCCTTACTTTACATTTAATTTAAGTTTTGCGGGAGAAATACTAATCCCCTGGGGATAACCATTTTATGGGACCCCTTCGGGATCGTTTTCTATACAATAGTGAAAGAATTTTTATAATTGGCGGAGATATCGCGTAGCATACATAAAAAGAAAAAAAATACATACAGACGAATTGATAACCTCCTTCTTTTGAAGTCGGCTAAAAATTATGTCCCGTTCGTCGCACCAATATAGGCAATGGGATGAAGGGGACATCAAATACTTTAAAATATTATTTTCCTATTCGTCCCACCAGTTTTTATAAAATACTAGCTACTGCCCGCTTTGCCCTCGCTTTATCAGGATAAAAAGTAGCCTATATGTTATTCCAGGTCCCTAACTATACACATACCAAATTTCACCCCAATCAGTTCAGTAGTTTGTGCCTGAAAGAGTAACCAATATCCATACATCCATCCTTACAAACTTTGACATTTATAATATTAGTAGGATTTTAAGAATGTACTTTCCGAAACATAAAAGCGAAGCAGCAAGGCCGTACCTCGGGAGAACTGAACAAAGACCTTTTACTCTAAAAGATTCCGACACTCGAGTATCTTGTAAAGTATTCGAATGGAAGACAGAAGAATTCAGCCGAATTTAATACAGAAAGGGTCTCGGAGGAGTATAACAGGGCTCTCGTGTCGTCGACTGATATTGTGAAACTTTTCTCCGACACAATCTACATAAAAAATGAGCTGAGGGCTGCGGTGACCTGTCGGTAAATGAGAGCTTTTGAACTGTTAATTTTTTTTTTTGCATACAGAATGAAATCTGACATGAAAGTTATTTGTGCCTTGATCTTAACCTCAACTTTAGTATAAGCTTGTCTCATTGTACATTTTTAAAGAGAAGTCTTTGTGCACATTTTTTTTTCATTATTTCTAGGTAAAATTTATGCCTTGTAAAAGTTGTAAGGACGTTTTTTTTATCTTGTTTTTGTAGCTTTAGAAAACGTATAATTAATGTTAAGCTCAGTCAACTTTAAGTATATTTTAACATCATAGTCATAAAGTTTACACCGCAGGGTTAAGTAAGCAAGTTTGGTAGAGTAACTACATCGTGGTCTCTGGTAATGTTCTTGTAACTTTCGATGGACTGACAAAAATACAAAATAATTTATTTGCCATTTCAATTGACAAACACGTGACATATAATAAATAAATAAATAATGTTGGACAATCCACACATCATCTTGCCCCAAGCTAAGCAGAGCTTGTGTTATGGGTATGTAGATGACTGATATACATGATACGGATATGGAACATAGATGTATATTTTTTATTATACGTAGAATATACCCAGAACACCCGAGACAAATATTTGCAGATCGTACACACATTTGTCCCAGGGCGGGAATCAAACCCGCAACCTCCTGCGCCGCAGGCGGACTTTCGCCCGCCGCGCCACATCGGTCGTATAGTAGTTACAGTTGTGTGATTTTACATAAGAATTAATGAACACTTTATTGTACTAGAAAATAAATACATTAATTAAAGATACTTATATCTAAACAAAAATGAACAGTACAAAAGGCGGCCTTATCGCTGAGAGCGATTTCTTCCAGGCAACCCTGAAGAAGATAAGATACATAGGTAATAATTACAGATTATGTGGTTTTGAGTATGAACATTTTGTTACCCATGGTGTTAGCACTAGGCTAGGCCTGTTTCGCGGGAGACCGAGTGTACAGATGGATTCCCATGAATAGTGAGACAGACTGAAATAGGCAACTAAGTTAGTTGGGTTATTCCCAACGTCTCGCGTGAGACGTTCCTATTCCCAACGTCTGACGAAAAGTATTCCCAACGTCTCACGTGAAACGTTGCCTATTATCAGCGTCTCAAAAGTCAGAGAGCTTCTTATTACAATCTACAACATCTATTGATAATATTTTTCAAGAATGGCCATTAGCAAGCAATCTGTTGAGCTACCTTAGATTATTTACAACAGTCTGCAGTTCGCTCAACTGTTTTAATTGTAATTTTGTTAGGTACCTATTTCAAGTTGCATTAACATGACAACTGTCCAAACTTGACACAAAGCAGACAAGCGACTAGTATACAATGTGCCAATGTCATTTAGATTAAAAATATGAGTTCAAATTATTAAAAAAATCCACTTTACTTATTTTACACTATTCAAGACATCAAAACATTTTATATTTTAATTTGCTTAATTAGAGTTAAACATATGTATGTCTTCTTACTAACTTCAAGATATATAATGTTTTTTCTTCGCCTTAACTGTAAGTAATACTGGTTATTCTGTGACTGTAGTTAGATAAAACTTATAAGCTAACGTAATTATTTCAGTAAATAGAAGTGAAACTCCTCCGGTAGGAATAAAATGCCTAAGTATATTTTATTGACAAAGAAAGTAACAATCAAATAATATAAACAAATTAAACTAGTATTTACAATTGAAAGTGAAACTTGAAATTGAGCTAACTGCTGACTGTTGAAAACAATCTACAGATAGGTCAACTGGTCCATATCAATTCGCTTCGACCAAGGGGAGCAAATGCGTAGGCTCTATACTCTCTCGTAAAATATTTACTCTTGGAGAGAAATTTCTCTCCATCATCCTTCATATCAAAGCTACAAACAAATACTTGTTGTAGGCAGATACTTATTAGTAAATAAGTAGGTACTCACTGTTTCATTTGTATATACTTATTTGTAGCTTTGCGATATGATATGAATATTTTTATAATTAATTATTTAATGATTTGTCAATAAAGAGAAATAAATTGTAAATGTAATTTTCTTTCGTGAAAAATCATAAACTAATTCATCATAAAAATATTCATTAACTCATAATCATAAAACTAATATTATATATACTTTTTTTGTATATATAAATTATATACTTACTTCCCTACTTATTTATAAATTCAATAAGAGGTGTAGAAGCTGACACTATTGTGCAGAATTTCTCTCGGACTCCATTCACTTCTAAGCCCTAGCATCATTTTCAGTAAGACCGAAGGAGTCCAGTTATTTCTTGCTAATTAACAAATTCAAGAAGACATTGTTCCACCAGAAGATTTTCCGGAACGTTCATTCAATTTGGTAACGGTTGGAAGTTCTGCTCGCTATCCACTTCAATTCACCTCTACTATTACGCCATCAAAGACATAAAAAAGAGCTTCGTTTTTAAAAAGATTTTCAAATCTACTCTGCTTCATTTGCGAAACTTGTAAAATTTCACCTTTCCATGCCATTGAGACAAGAACATAGCAAAACTGCTAGGTGACAAATAGGCGAACGCCTTTTTTGTCAAAACAAGCTCTTTCACAAAAATCTCACACCTCTCTTATGTATTAGTATTTCAGCTAAATAATCGAAACAAATTATTACTTCATCATCATCATCAGCCGGTATACGTCCAACGACTCCCTGCGACCGCTACAATGTCGTCAATCCATCGAGTGGAAGGTCTTCCCACACTCCATTTCAACGTTTCCGTTTTCGTTAAAGTACAACGTGTATGTAAAATTGACATAATTTGAGCTAACTGCAGACTATTGCAAACAATCTCAATGTAGCTAAATTTTGTATTACTAGCTTGAATAATTTGCCTATATTTGGTAAAAATATTGCATAAAATGTGGCGTTGCTTCGTCATAATCATCATAATCATCATCATATCAGCCCATACACGTCCACTGCTGAACATCGGCCTCCCCCTATAAATAAATGTTTTAATCAATCTCCGTGAACTAAAATTATTTTGAATGAATTTTATTTGTTTACCTATATTTGTATATCTATGTAATTACTGATTAATCACACTGATACCAAAATTAAAAAGGATTAAATTAGATTTTTTTTAGTATCGTGAAACCCGCTGAAATAAAACAATAGGTAGGTACAGAAGTTGATAAGTACCTGAATCATAATAAAATTACCGAATATTTGTATACTACCTACTTTTTTCCATTTCAAGATCAAAAAAGTTAGTTGAGTTATTTTATAGTTTTTATTTAATATAAAATAAAATTATCACAATTTTGTACTTCCCACCTATACAGTTAATAATAATTGCATACCTAAAAAATAGGAATTCTCATACTGAGTGCCGTTAGGTCAGCTTAATAAATTAAGAGATAAAGATAACCAAACCATGGCGTGCAAAGGGCTAACCAAAGTGCTGTGAAATCACGTTGAAATCTGTTTTTTTTTTTCACTGTTTTGACAATAATTGTGTCAGCAGTCTTTCCTGAATAAGCATACGGGCGCCCACCAGGGCGCGGGCGGTGACAGCGACGTGTCACATATTCGCAAAATTTACGCCACGATGAACCACACCGGGCAGTCTTTATTCTATTTTCAACTACCCTTATCCAACATGGTTTAGCCAAGGTCTCCTCCATATGTTAATAATGCTTTGCTAATCAAACTGGCACTCTTCCGACCATCAGTTTGACGGTCAAAGGTCCACCGGAGAATTTAAGACCAGCGTTCTTGGCGTACTCTCCGAGGTCAAGTTCCCTCACTGTTTTCGCTCCGAGCTTTGTTGCTATTTTCTGAGAACCAATCGCTGTTGCCATTCCGATGTATAAAGTGATTTGATGTTCCTTAAGCATGTAGCCTCTGCAAAAATAAGTATTTTTATAATTTAAGCGACATAAATAGCAGAGATCTGCCATAAATATGGTGTATTCGTTTTTAGAACATCAAATCTGCATCGAATGTGGATTTTCAGTGAAAGTTAATTTTTTAGAATTGTGTCTCAATATTTTTTATTATTTCAAAATACAAACCTTGCAATCATAAGTTCCTCAGCGATTCTCAAATTCCGGTAGTTGGGATCAACCACGAGGCCTCGGTCAGCGAAATACGCCCTTTCTGTGTCATGTTCTTGCAGCACATTGTAGGTGTTGTATAGTGAGTTGCGAAGCTCGAAGAATTTCTGTAGTTCCGTTGTTTTAACCTGAAATAATATAAAAAATTTATTGAAAAAGAACATAACAAATTGACAAGTATTTACAATGAAATAACTGCAGACTGTTGCAAACAATCTACAGATAGCTCAACTGGTCCATATCAATACAAGTCGGAAGTGTCTATAATATAAAATATATAAAATATCATATAAAATTAGATATCGTACAATGACACTTCAAACAAATCGATATAAAATGTTGATGTTTGGATGTCAGTTGCATCTCCATGCCAAAACTACTGAATGGATCTTCCTGAAATTGCGTAGATCATTCTAGACTTTAACTAACATACAGGCTGCTTTTTAGAACAAAAAAGCGCGTGTGAAACCGCGAGCAGAAGCTAGTTTAATACTAGCTGCTAGTAATAACTGGTTTATGTAATAATTAACTGTACAATAAACGAAAGCACAAAAGTTAAACAATACAATACAATACAAATGTTCTTTATTGGACACCAAATAATAAAAATAATAAGAGAACACAAGAACAAAATTCATATAATGTATAATGGGCGGCCTAATCGCTAAGACTGATCTGTTCCAGGCAACCTTAGGATGGATAAGAAGTGATTGAAAAAGCATAGACGGTGGCGTGGCTGTAGAACGTCTCAAGGTTTTTTCAAAGATTGGAAAGACACAAAGTTATCCTCGTAAGTGAAGTTACAAGCGGAAACTTGTCTTATCTTTGTTTCTATCAAAGATCCGGGTGACGGATTATGTATGTTATTAACAAAAGTACGTACCTAATGTTATCTATTTGTATTGTACATTAGGTCCGTCGATAATATAATATTTCCTCTACAATCACCTAGCTAAATCACTTATCAACACACATGATTGTAATTTAGGTTACATCAGGTGACATTATCATAAAAAATCAAGCCGATAACTAAATTCAATTAGGTTATTATCTTTGTTGATTGATTGCCCACTAAGTTATTATTTTGTGTTTTTCTACTGATCCTCTTTGGAACCGAATAGAAGACATTTGACAGTTGTCAATAGGCAAATGATCCACAGAGAACTTGTAGAACCATCTCCCGTTTTAACAGCCCAACAAAACACTATGAAACATAGATAATTATGAATGAGAAGAAAGAAACCCACAAAGAAACCTACTTATTTTTTATTGGTACAGATAATGGATAACGCATTGTATCATACAATATTATACGGGATGGCATTCTGAGACACTATGGTCACGTGGGTGACACTTGCCCCGTCATGGTCCCCATCAGCGAACGAGAAGATAAATCTGTTTTCTGGTGTTACCAGTAGCGTAAAATTGTAACTCCCCGAGCTTTGTATAGGAATCTGAAAATCCTCTAGAAATCTGATAAAACTATTTAGTTCTGTATAACCAATTATTTAACACATTGACTCGTTCATTATGACTGTAAGCGGGTTAACTACGAACCTAGTTTGTGTTGGACGAACCTCATCGAAATCCCTCGTTAAGGGATGAAACGTTGGTGTTCTTCCAACACAAACTAGGTCCATCGTTAACCCGCTCACATACATAATGAATTCGTCTAGAAACTACGAAACTAACTACGAAAGTTTTTATACATTGACTCGTGTTTAACTAACGTGGTTTTGACACAAACATAATTGACGATTGACTTTTTCTCATTGATTTTTCAATTTACGCTTAACTCATTTGTTTCTGAAATTCTAGGTTTTGGTGAAATAAGTGGCAACTGGACAGTGACATCGTAAAGGTCACTCTTGGAGTGCCAGACCTTGTTTTCTTGGATCATGGTATAAAGCACTGCGGTTTGCCGGAACGCGGTCAGCCCTCCGGTTGGCCGCAATGAAAAATAATGTACAAGAAAATAGTTTTGTTAGGACTGCGATGCAGCTGCCGACCAACTGCCAATAGTCGGACGGCTGCCCGTGACGCGGCTAGAACTGTTTTTTTTTATATATAGAAATGATTACACTATCACCCATAAATCTGTAGGCGGAAAACTACGAAAAACTAAAGACCATCTTTAGTGCTAACTCAGGTTGCTCGCTACTTATATTTTTATTTTTGAAAATGTAAGGTACTTACATTAAATTTATGTGTAAACTTGGGAGCATCTCTCGCAACAAGCGTCATTTTGGAGGCCCCAACTATCTTCAGCTCATCAGAATCATCGTCGATACAGCAAACCAATACTTCTTGCTTTTCATCTATCATTATTTCTAGCATGATGTCTCGGAATTCCTTTAACGCCACCGGATTATCTGATACACCTGAACCAAAATTTTAACGTTAGTATTTTATACCATCACAAATAGAATAGTCAGAATAATAAATCTATTTAATAAATTAACTACACGTCTGTCTGTTTTAGACAGTGCACTATCGATACTGATTTTGGGGAGAAATGATTTGCTGATGGTAGCCCATGACATGCATCAGACTGCATGTTTGGTAAACACGGAGTGCAGGTTTTACAGAAATTTCAAATAATTTTCCTTTTTCTGACCTTTTTATTTATTGAATGGAAGCTTCCATCGCTTCCTCTCTACGACTACTGAAAACGCGGATAGAAATACATATGATTAAGACGAAGCTACTTTACCTGCTATAGTACGTAAAGGCTCCTCTGGGGTGTGAAATTTCATGAAAAGTTCCATAACATCGTCAAATTTGTCTTCTGACAACTCCTGGATCCTCAATTTAACCTGGGTCCCGTTTACGTTCCTACTGAACTTTGACCAAACTCGGTTACCCGTGATTTTCATTTTGATTGACTAATTAAAATTCTTACTGAAAAATCAGTTATGGAAATTTTAAAAAGAGATTATAATGATTGATTTGATATTTAAATTACAGTAGGTACTGTGTACCTACCTACTACCGCTTTAGCGGAGTACCGAATGTCAATGGAATTGTAGTGGAATTCAGTTGCTTATAAGAAGCAATGATTATCGATCTACATAATCGATAGATGATGATAATATATGTAAGTACCCTTGCTTATCAAAATGACTATCAGTAATTAATTGTGGGTAATAGCTACACACCTTCTCAGCTAGATTCTAGAAAATAATGACAAATGTAACTCGAGTGCTCTTGAATTTTCAGGATTTTTTACATACAGATAGAATTTTCAGGAATTTTACATAGAATCAACGGCAAAAATTTACAGATTAGCTCAGTGGATCAGAGTGGATTGGAGCAAAATGCTGTGACATTATCGAATTTCGAAACGGGAATTCAGCTCGCATACAATATTTAAATAGCATGAGTATGTGTA
Organism: Eupithecia insigniata; assembly: GCA_947859395.1. Taxonomy (NCBI): domain Eukaryota; kingdom Metazoa; phylum Arthropoda; class Insecta; order Lepidoptera; family Geometridae; genus Eupithecia; species Eupithecia insigniata. Next base: position 9,863,967 of record OX401999.1, on the reverse strand, counting down.
TAAGGCTTTTCATATAAAATCACTGGGAAATTAACATGTTTAGCTATTTTTGTCGTTGTACCTACAAGTTTGGTTAAATACAATAAAATCAAAGGTCATCTGCAAATATGTATATGTTGATTGTCGTTGTGATACCTCTTATTTTTAAACTCGAGAAGTTCTATGTTCCTACTGCTTTTGTTTTCCGTTTGTTTTATACTTATAGTATCGAAATAAATATTTATTCTATTATATTCTATACGTGTAAACCTTTCAATAGAAAGAGTTTCACTAAGTTGACAATGTCTTGCGGAGGTAAATTGATCAACATTTTATTGAAAAGTTAGTAGCCGTAAATTGTAAAATAAAGGTTAAAAGTACCTACTGTTTATCAAGTTTCCATTTCGTACAAACATGAGTTAGTCATCGATTACAATAAGTTTCATTAGATAGTAAATCAGTGCGCAGCTTATTATGTTTATCAATTCTAGTGATACAAATCTCTATTCATAACGAGGATTTTATGATAACCATAACAAGGATTTTTTGATAATATGCTTTAAAAAATGCGTAAAAGATGGCTTAAGAGAAAAGATTTGTATTACCAGTTTAATTTAATAAAAACAAAATTGTACTTTATTCAATTTTGTTAATCACTGTAAAAAAGGCGATCAAACCCGCCGACTAAATCTGAAATTTCTTGCAGTTGATTTTTATATACAATTTACAGTTTTCGTCGATTTGCTATCTTATCTTCTAAATCTAAACATAATAAGGTAACAATTAGGTACTATGTTTACATATCTTAATCTGGAATTGCGCGTGAATTTTTGTTTTCGTTGTTCGCTCGAGTATAGAGAATAGAAATCGTTGTGTGCACGTCATTCTATTTTGTGGTAACGGAAAATCACCTAATTGTAAGTGTTCCGTTGAAAATGTTTAGTTCACTTATGCACGATCGGAATATTTTTGCACATAGAGGATTTGATTACGTAATTTTGTTTTAGGTATAAATAGTGACAACAATCAGTTTTCCTCTGAGGTCTAGCAGTTTCTGATTACGGACGTTTATCGTGGAGCTCGACGATAAATTGTCCGTGAATACTTCCCTAAAACAAAAGACTGGTACCACAACGCAACCTCAAATCTCCAAAGCGGATTAACCACCCAAAACTGTTCGTCGTCAACTCGTTTTTTATGCAGATTGACTCGAAAAAGTTTTCAGAGCAGTCCCGCTAGTATTAACTGACTTAACAGCTACCGCCATCGCTTCTCAATTAAGAGTCAGGCTGATTGACCTTCCCCTTAAGAACTTTGAGTATTGTTGACCTAGTTCAGCAGTATTGGAGTTTGCCAGCTGGATTCGTAAATCTGGATTTAATTTCGTGATTTCATGGATTCCAGTGACGGTTTTCGCCGTGGCTTAAATATGAAGATTGACAATATTAACGCGAGCAAATTGTAATCATGCCGAGTCTCCGCTTTTTAAATACCAACCAATAAGCGTGTCATTCATGTTGTTCGTTTTGCTTTATCTTTGTAAATAAACATTCGGTTATATAGGTATCTGTAACCTAAAATTAACAGAAAATTTTCTATTGCAAGTATAATCTATTTATGCTCAGTTGAGCTAGATCTACATTCTTTGCAATAATCTGAAGCTCAACTGTTTCATTTGTAAATGTGAGTTTTTTTTAATTATTTAATTGTAATTATCTTTATTAGCAAACTTCCGCAGCGAGTTTTTACTCTATGGACCTTCTTTGGATTTTAGGGTACTGTACCCGAATGGTGAAAACGGGACCCTATTAGTAATTTTCCGCTGTCCGTCAATCCATCTTTCCGTCCGTCCTTCATCGGGCTAGCTGTATCTCATGAACTGTAAACGGAAAAAGTATACGTCTGGCCGCTACAACAACAAAAAAATAAAAATAAAATAAATATAAAAATAAAAGGCCATACATAAAACATGATCTTTTTTCATTTATGCTCTACTTTTCAAGACTGTACGTATCTCTTGAACCGTAATATGTAGACAGTTGAAATTTTGACAATATATTTTCACTATACCAAGAAATAATAAAAATAAAATAAACTTAATTATTAAGGGTTTCAACGGTCATACCAAGTTGAGTTACGAATGCTGAAATTAAGCAAAGTTGAGCGCGGTCATTACTTGGATGGATGTGTGACCGCGTCATGATAGCTTGTTGCTTATTTTCTATTTTCGAAAAACTCCGTATTTAGGGTTTTGCGAAATAGTAATGAAAGATAGTACGGAGACCTCCGTATGCGAGTCAACTCGCACTTGGCCGGTTTTATTTGAGTTCACTACAATTATTTATACAATCAACGCCTCACGTCTGTTATGTCTGCTGCTTCCTTTACCCATATAGAAAGTTGTTTCTTTTTATTGATTCACAAAGTACAGCTTGCAACTATTATATCTATCATAGAGACAATTAAAAAATTAAAATTACTTAGTTCTAAAATAGCAGCAAGTGACTTTACGCAGCGAACCAATAGGTCGTCTCAGCATAATGTTGCTCCACAAATAGTAGAGCATGGATTTCTAACAGGACCTTTGGCGTGTGTCAACACCACCTATACCTGTAGAATATATATGGATAGGATAGGATACAGATATTCTGCCGATATTTCTAGCAATAAAACCTGCAACATAACTGCCCCGGAACATTTTGAATTCACAAAGGTATGGTGATCGATACAGACCTCATGTTAAACATCCGACATCCTCGTGAATTGTAAATGTACCATGTTACCCGACAACGAGGTTCATACGTTATTCAGCAACTATTTAGCTACCGTGGGATACCGATATTTCGTCTAAAATCGTGTTAGAAGTCAATCACTGGTGATACAATAAAAGTGATGTCTTCTACGTGATACATCGTTGGCTATATCGTCACTTTATGTGTTATGTTTCTTGGTTTAATGGCTCTGCGTCTGATCGACACAATTTTGCCAGTGTCCGTACTGTTATAAACCTTACTGATATTTAAAAAATCTTTATCATCAGGTAAGATTATTAGTCAAACTTGAGGGTTAGATTGTCTAAGTCATAGACTTAAGGATAAAAAATTCTTGGTCTAAGTAGTCAAACGAAGGTCTATTCTCGATAAAAATAAAAACAGTCAAATATCCCCTTCTGCTTCTGCACCCACTGTAAACATAAAAACATTAAGTGTTTGATAAGATAAGATACATTAATTTGGCCATAAAGAGCACTATACAATAACAAGTTTGACACGTAACATAACTTAGGTACAAATTTAACAAGAGAGGCGAAGTGCGAGATCGACTCGAGTACACCTGGTCACGCAAACAAACCCAAATAATATTTTATTTCTGGGTAAAAAAACTAAGTGCAACGCTCAATGCGTTGCATTTAGTTTTTTTTTTGCTACGTTTTTTTGATAAATAATGTAATGATAAATACTGACGTTATTAAGTATGATATAATCTTAATTACTTACGTTTTTACACCTACAATGAATAATTAAAATATAAATACAAGCCCATCAATATCTGGATCTCATTAGACCAAAGAATTTTACCGTAAGTACTTATTAAATCCATGTATTAAATAAACTTTGGATGAACGTTGTCAAGGCATAATCTGATATTAAGCGGATAAAATAAAGAAGTCGCTGCAAACAATAGTTATGTGTTCAACACGTTGGCAAACTGTTTTTTCTTTTAATGTGCAGATATTGAATCCCTAGCTAGCGAAGCAGTCTAGAGTAGAGTCACGAGCGTAACGAGTAGCTTTAAAGTAAGCTGCTGAACTAGAGAAGGATTTAAAGGGCAGGAAACAAAAAACATTTGCTCTCGAGTTAAACATACTACAACTTTTTTGGTCTAGTTTTAATGTCAGAATTACAATTTGGTCAACAACCATGGACTGTTAAAATGCTATAAACCTTTTTAGAACCGCGAACAAACGAAGTTATTCTTTGTTATGAAGGTTGAACGCTGTCTAACCTCCTTCCTATTCATCACATATCATATTAGCGCTTATAGAAAGCTGAAATGACAGCAGCTCAGAGACCTTTCTTTTCTGAGGTACTACCGCTTGGCACTACTAGTAGAGTGAAGGGAAATTTTACTTTCTCGTGACACTACTATTAGCTTATTGGCTGATTTAATGCATCAGAGAGGTTCAACTCCTATTAATAACTGAACCTATTGTTTGGCAGATCTTTTAAAAATGGCGTTCTCCGCCTAGAAGAATGGTCTTTACAACCCAAGTTCTTGAGGTACACATAAAAATGGCACTGTCTTCAGTGAGAAAGTTGACCTGACCAGGGAGGTGCAGATCGCATAGTTCTTATTTATTCGGCACCGACCAGTATGAATAACTTATTACACTATTGGAATTAAGTACAGCATTCTGAATTTAAATTACTTTTTTCAATAAGTGAAATAATATCCTTTATTCATATACATGTGAGTAAACCCCATCTTCGATCTTGTTCACAGTATTTGAGCAGCAAAGTCGCCGTTTTCGAGCACGACTGGCTAAAATAATATTTTTAGATTTTTCTGATTAACAACTGCACAGCAAGAATTTGAAGAGCCATTACATCGAACATTGAAGAAAAGTTTTAGAATACATAAGAGATCTACGTATGAGAGAATTACCTGGCCGTACGTGGCTAAGCTGGCTGTTATCCCCGATCGCGAAGAAAACTGCTCATAAAATGATAATTTAGCATAGAACTCCTGCAAAACTGTATTTTAACAACCTGGAATTGGTCGTTTTCCAATACCTCCGCAAGATTTAAAAATCCAATTGCTTTTGAATCGAAGAAAGGTAGACAAGAGTTTATTTGGTATGAGACTGGAAACGTTGTAGGATTTATTCTTCACAAACGACGAAACAAATTTTTTATGTTGGTCTCCTTGTTGGGGGGCTGTCTGTCAACTAAGTTTCGGACCAGCCTACGAATAAATACAGCGAAGTGTTTTTTCTACGGTTTTGCGGAGATACGTTGAGTACGTATATAATCCTTTTTCCTGACACTACTCTCTCAAGTTCCGTTCCACTACTCGCTAACAAAGAGAAAGAGAAGGCAGTTTCATCATTCTGAACCACCGCACTGTGACAATGTAGCTATCGCATAAAGTACAACATCTGCTACAAAGCAAAACTTTACGTGATAGCAACTTTGAAGTTTTCACACGTTTTGCTTTGAACGGAAATTATTGCTGCTACAAAGGTCCCTTAAAAACAATACTTATGATATCTATGATTGATTTTGAAAAGTGCCGATAAATGATGCTATCAAAAATCGTTATTTACTCAGATTGTAGGTAAAACATTATCACATATTACACAGTTTCATGTGGTTTCACAGTAACGTATGCTACTAAGATCTTAGGTTTGACAGTCATTTTCGAATGGGGGTCTTTACCAAAAAGGAATAAACCCCTTTTTACCTTAAAATACAATGCGGAGCTTTCGCGGAGAGGAAAAGATATCGTGGTAAACTATGCTCGGTCTATGCAGCGTATTAGCCATTTTAGTTTAGAAAAATTCATACCGAAGCGCTATTGCGTGATTGAACTATTTAAATTGAAAGAAAACGCCATATTGCGAATAGTTTTACTTCAACAAGGTTTCATTTCGTTCTGAAAGCGCGTGGGTTAAACATAGCATAGAAACGCAAACGGAAAGGAAACGCTATACAAAAATTGTCACGAACACCCCTCTCTGATTGAATTAAACCATCACAAACTGCAACGGTGTGCTTTTCACTAAAATAAATTATCCCTGACACCTATTTATCAAAGTTACGCTACTAACTTACAACATCCTTTACTTTCTTTATGGTAGCTTAAGTCAGTTTCAGTTTAGATACAAATGTCTTTTAGAAATAATCAGTTGGGCTCTATGAGCCTCTACCACGCTCGGATGTTGTTTGTTTTCATAGTTTTCCGTGTACCTATAACATATAGGGTTGGCCGTGGGGCAGCGGCGTACGAATATCGACCCCTCCAACTCAACCCGTGGATGTCGTAAGAGCCGACTGAGTATTTTTTTTAAACACCAACACGGCGATTACCACCGCCTGCCAAGCGTGGTGATTATGGCAAATCTCCCCCCCCCCCCCCCTACATGGGAGACCATCCACTTGATAGACCGACGACATACGGTCGCGATGCGATGGATGGAGGCGGCTCAAGGACCGCTATTTGTGGCGTCGTACGGGGGAGGCCCGTATCCAGCAGTGGACGTGTATAGGCTGATGATGATGATGATAACATAGGTACCATTTTTATCAAATGTTTAGCAAAAAGACAAACGTGTAGCGCAGTGTAGGTACATCAAAAGATCTGTAGAATACCTTTCTACAAATTTAATTCTGGACAGTTCGTATAAAATTTAAATAGGTGTATTAAAAAACTTATTTTAATTTTAAAGCTCTACCAGCTCTAGAGAATAGTTGGCAAGTAGGTAAATTTATTTAAGTAAAGTTACATTTCGATTCACGGAATTAATTTATCTCTTCGTAATTAGTATCTGTCAGACGTTGGCCTCGGGGGAAGAAACTAAATTGTCTTTCTGTTTATTCTTTATCTTATACCGTTGAGGAACAAATAAAGAATTCAAATAACATATAAGATACTTTTATTGAAAATATAGCTTTTAAAAAGTAAGTAATGTAAGTCGGGGTCAGAGTTAGCTGCAAAATACAAGCGTTTATTTCCTTTGAACAATCAAGTGTCTCATTAAATCTTGCAATTTGATTCACTTTCATGGAGCCGGAAGGAAGGTGGTAATGGGAACTCACTAATAAAACAACGCAAGCCTGTCGAGTTGGGCTCGTTTGATTTGTCTTGACATTTTCTCTCGTCCTAAATACACTAGATGGAAATTCTGTAATTAAACGATACAAACCTTAACGCAAAGCGAGATCGCGTTTGGGCTCGTAGTTCTTTATTATAAGCTAGCGGGCCGCCCCGAATTCGCACGGGTATTTAACAAAAATTTCAAGATCCCTATTTGTTTTTTGAAAATATAATATATCCTATGTCAAGCGAGGATGGCGTAGCTTCCAAGTGAAAGAAATTTTCAAATCGGTTCTGTAGTTTCGGAGCCTATTCAATGCAAACAAACAATCAAATCTTTCCTCATTACAATATTAGTATAGAGTCTATACGATATAGACAACCAATACTCATCAATTTTCTTGCATATAAAAATTTGAAAATTATATTTTAATGTATAACGACGCATTGATACGATGCATAATAATATTTATATCACTTTAATTTTATCCACAAACTTTCACACGCCACAGTTGATGGGTATCTAGGTATTATTATGAAGAAGGAACTTCAGGTACTTCGTTAAGCGAAACGTAAGTTGAACGTAACAATGCAGATACCCGTTAATTAGCAAGGCAATGCCGGTCTCGTGCTAACTTTACCAGCTTCAAAGTGAAAACTTTGCTATAAGGAATGGAATAGCGATGGTTAAGTGTTGCTGTGCATGCATAGTTTATTGAAGCTTCACCGGTTGATAATACAATATGTAAAGGAACCGTTCGAATTTTTGATAAGAAAGGCAATAGCTATTATGTTCTGTGTTTATTATGTGTGTATATATGGTTAGGCTACCGAGTACAAGGGAAAGATCCGCAGATAATTATTCAGTTCTTCTCAGTTCCGAGAACTATGAGAATAAAATAACACCATTATATGGTGTTATTACCTATATTTACATACATGTATGGTGTTATTTTTCCCATAAAATTATTTTATTTTAGTAGTTTGACTTTCAATCCAATCTTCATATCCTAATGCTCTAACGAATCGATTTTGTTCATGAAGAATTTGTAATCGTAAAATTAGATTTTGTTAATGTTGCTCAACGGCGTCCAAATTTAATAAGACATCCATCTATGCTTGAGTAGGTTAGGTACCTAATGCTTTTCTATAGCATAAACGTCACTCAAGCATAGAGATTTGACTGACCAAACTTTCATAAAACGGGCTAAAATTACTTTTTTTGGAATCAGAATTTCAATCCTACTAATATTATAAATTTGAAGTAACTCTGTCTCTCTGTCTGATACTTTTTCACGGCTAAAAAGCTGATCTTAATTAAATTTGGCAGGGAGGTAGATTGTATCCCGGAGACGGACATAGGGTACATGAAAAGTGTGTACGAAGCCGCAGGCAGCAGCTAGTTTGATTGTTTTGAAAAAACTGAAAACCGACTTCGTACAAATTTTACACTGTTTTTAAGTTTTGCAAGATAAAATACAATCATCATCATCATCATCAGCCCATACATGTCCACTGCTGGACCTAGGCCTCCCCCGTACGACGCCACAAATAGCGGTCCTGAGCCGCCTCCATCCATCGACTCCCTGCGACCGCAACGATGTCGTCGGTCCATCGAGTGGATGGTCTCCCATGTAGGGGGGGATTTGCCATAATCACCACGCTTGGCAGGCGGATTGGTGATCGCAGTGTTGGTGTTTAAAAATACTCAGAAGGAAGCTGCTGCCCTTCCTCTGGTAGGTTCCCTTAGTCGGCTTTTACGACATCCACGGCCCCGCCCCCCACGGCCCCGCCGACGGATAAAATACAAATCCGTCTGGAATACAATTCTAATAGGACCACCTCACAACTATTCTCTATAGAATAGCAAGAATTTTCAAAATCTGTCCATAATTGACAGAGATATCGACGAACATACATATATAAAAAAATTCTACATACAGACGAACGTGGAAGGTCGTTTTTATGAAGTCGGTTGAAAACACGACATATCAAATAAAATGTCGACGGCCTACAAAATTTTGCTAAGAAATCTATAGGAAGTACTTTTTGGTTGTCACGATTGTAACTTATATTTGTTTGAAGTAACTTTCCCTTATTAAACAATGAAATCGTGCTGGAAAAAACTGTGGCCTTTTCAGGTCGAAAATGATAAAGAATCTATGGAAATTCAAACATAACTGCAGTGTTGAAGCTGCGAATAGATTTAACTGAAACCAACTTATAGCCCGGCTAAACGCTCAAACATTTGTGCAATCTGCATGCACAAATGTTTGAGCGTGTAGCCGGGCTATTACAGAGGAAATGTTAAACCCGCATTCTATTGAAGAAGAGCCTTCCACAAGCACTGAAAAGACCTTCTTAAACCTGAAAACCCTTAATGAAGATTTACGCATGGCAAATGAACTGTGTTTTTTTCATGAAAATTTATACATGGCGATGTCTTATTTTCAAAAGGAAAATTGCTAATCCCACTGCCCAATTTCAATTTGATTTGAAGAACCTTTTAAAAGCGGCAAAACATGAGAAAATTATTAAGTTTTTAAACGTTTTTCTAAGCCAGATAATAATTTGTAGGTATTGTTAAAAAACGAGTTTACGTTATGTGACTAAATATATTTATAGTATGATTTTTTCTTTTATTTTGAGTTCTTGGAACGTATCCCCTACAATCCTATACAAATTACCGTTCCGTATCCACGGTTTCTGTATTCGCGGCATATTTACGGAACGTACTCGTATACCCCGCGAATAAGAAGCTTTTACTGTATATCAGTCATCGTCGTATATTTTTTTGTGTTTAAAATAGTTTTTTTATGTTTTTGTTTATATGTAAGTACCTACTACACTTAAGTACTCTGTAAATTTTCCTTATTTTCTCTCTTGTTTCCTGTCTTGTATATACATATATCTTGTACCTATGTTTATGTATTCTGTAACTTTGTGCCACACTAGGACCTGTCTGAAAACAAGCGCCGCTACTAGGTTAGGCTTGTAGCGGCACAATGCTGAGACAGGGACCTTTTTGGCCCCTATGTAAAACTATTCCTATCTATTTTCTTCATGTATAAATATGTATGTTTCTTGTACTTTCTCACTGTCTGTAATGTGTCGTGTTGTATGTGTGTTATGTAGGCATGGCCAAATAAATATATTTTCTTTCTTTCTTTCTTTCTCGTACCCAAAATACAAGATCGGATTAGCTTGGGGATAGATTTATTAATTTATGGCGCTATTTTAACAAATAAGTATACCTAGCTAAAATTGAATAACAACTAAATCAAAACTGATTAGATTAAATGATTAGTAATCTAATTAGTTCGGAACTGTAAAAAAACAGTTTTAAAAAAGCTACTACATACGTAATTATTATATATAGAAATCACAGGTAAACTTCAATTTAGTATGATTTTAAACTAGCCGTTTAGGTAAATTTTCCCGTGAAATTATTATTCTATTCCAGGAAGCCAAAATTCAGCCGCAAATGAATATGAAATGCTCAATTCTATCGGGCTAATAAATAAATATCTAAACAGTTATTTGGAGCGCGTATAATAAATTTCACTCGGGTTTCCGATCTACTAAACTGTTTACTGCTTTGTCAGGGTATAATTAAAATTTATTAAATGAAATTTGAATAACGATCTCTATTTTATGCATAGCCAACCACAAAGCTAATTTTTCACTGAAAAAATATACAGTGTGATAATATAGTATTTAATCCACACAAATACTTAAGCATGCATTGGTTTAAAATCTATTACCCGGGATTGCATGGTACCGGGTTCTTATCTCGGGATGGTCCAAAAAAATTCATTGGAGAATTCCCAGTACCTGTCCGGAGTCAGGCTGTCAGGGTAGAGGTACACAACAAAAAGAAATTCGGAAGACAACATCATCATTATTATTTTCAAACCCAACATAAACCAGTATGCTTTAAACATGCGTTTAATTTTATAGACTGAATGATTTTTTTGTATATCAATATAACTAAAAAAAGGTGTGTAATTTTTTTCCCCAAAGATTTTTGTTTTCGTTTGTTCATATATGTCAAATAGTACATTACTTTTTATATTTTATTTAAAACGGAATCAGTTGACAAATTAAAATTATTAAAATTAATTCTTTAGTCAACTCATCCCGTGGGATGAGTTTAGAGCGGGATCAGTTGACTAGCCGAGCCAAGCCGAAAGAATGCAGTATCTCATAGACTCTGATCTTTTTAAGAATAGTGATGCGAATCCATCGGGACTAACGAAAGCTTCAATATTTATCGAACTGATAGATTACATGTGTATGAAAAATTGTATTACTCATATTACATGAAGTCAAAGAAAATAAATGCTTGGACGGAATTGAAACATTAATTTTAATGGTTAAAAATAATTATCACATACGAGTATGTAAGTATTTTATGTGGTGTGGTGGATACCTTAACAATCAAATAAATAAAAAGAACAGATAATGAATCGTTATTGCTGCATTATAATCTAATCGTGATTACAGTGCAACAAAATATATTGATAATAATGATAATCAGCTTATCTTTATATATGTATACGCTTGACACATGAGATTTAAACAATAAAGTATGTTGCAATGTGCAAAGTAGCAAGCGCTATTTAAAAAAAAACATAAACACCTATATTATGTTTATTTTTAAATAAATGCTTGCTTCTTTGCTTCCTACATAATGCAAATAAAAAGGCAAATTTTATATTAGGTAGGCACTAGAGCCAGTTAGCATTATGTAGTCCTAGCAGCCCTAGCTATTATCATCAGCCCAAGGGGGTTACTTGTTTCTGGACTGGTTTCCGCAACTAGGCCACAGGTGGGCCCTTTTTGCGCAGCACAGAGGGGTATACAGAGTGCTTATTTTTTGGACGAGACATTATAGAGGTACCTTAATCGTTTTAGCTATAGGAAAATGGTAAATCGCCAAAACTATTTACAGATTTAAAAAACAAAATACAGTTAGCAAGAAAATGGTTTTTTTTTGTGCCAATCGATCCTGTTTCTTATCTTCCTATACATTTTGCAGGTTATCATCGCAGCTTTTTGTGCCAATCGATCCTGTTTCTTATCTTCCTATACATTTTGCAGGTTATCATCGCAGCAACAGCGTGTTACACAGCGAGCGTTCGTGCAGACAGTACGGGGAAAGAAGGTGGTCGCAACGTGCAACATGACGGATTTTAGCACAGGGCGTATCGAATCAAGCTCGCTGCGAATTCCTATGAATATTGCTCCGTACATTCCAATACCTATTCGTTTGCAAACATGGCGTAAAGGTGGGGTTAGACCAAACGAACAATGTGCTGGAGCTAGAACAAGAACGTACATTCTATCTTCTTCGAACGAAGGATTACACGAAAAGAGTAAGGCGGAGCGAGGATAGCTTTGACCTAAATCTGCCTATAGATTAGCGTTCCCTGACGGACAAGCATTCGTGTAAACAAGATTTGATTTTGACCATTCTGCTGTTTCTGTCGATTCTACTGTAATGCTCGTTTCTCCTCCTTCGCTAGATATACTCGTATTGCTGACGACAGGCGACTGCTCGCCCCGCGAGGGAGCGCCATACAGAACGTTATAAAGGAAACAAAAAACTTAGATTTTATATTTTATTTTCTGTTAAAATTACCATTTTAGTCTGATTGTAATTGTTTTTAAGGCTATACCTACATGTTTTTTATTTTATTTTATTCAAAACTATAGTATAATTATACGTTCTGTGACAAGACATGCACAGTGAAAATATTATCGTATTTTAATTTCACATTCCTTTCCAACAGCCTTTACAACAATGAATTCACGTACCTTTAACTTATAATTGGATATGCCTCGAACGTTCTCTTCAAAGGAATCCTACTTAGCCCAGCACTAATTAAGTTCACGTGTGACTTGACATACCTGCCTAGCTTTGTATAACAAACCGAATTGGGTGAGATGTCAGAACGTCAATATGCCATAATGAAGGTAAAGGTCAAAGCTTAAATTAGGTGTGACAGGAGTTAGACAAAATATAGTAGTCGCAGAAGGAAAAGTAAGAGAGCAGATAACAAGACGTCAGAAATGTTTTTCACTGTAATTTCCACTTAGCTCTACAGCTATGAATGGAAATGGAATAAAAAAACTCCAACAAATACAGACAACTGAGGTATAAGACGATTGAAATGCATAATACAATATATAAATAGACGACCATCAACTAATGCGAACCATATAACTACTTGTACGGTTCGCATTAGTTGTACATATGTAGATGACGGTCTATTAAACTATCCTATTATGTATATCAGTCATCTACCAACAAAACTTGCTCTGCTTAGCTTGGGGCTAGATGATGCTGTGAGGATTGTCCAACATTTTTTATTTATTTATGGTTGGAGCTAGTTGATTTGTTACGTAGGCTGAGTAGTGAATTCACCCAAATCCTGGCTTCCTGCTGCATTTTTTTTAAATCTTAATTAAGGGCTTTGTCGCACATGCGATTATGGCGCCCTGGTGAGTTAAACCGAACAAAACGAAATCAAAACCTAACACCTAAAACAAAATCAACCTAATTACCTAACATTACAAGTTTATACAGCATTCTAGCTGCGTCCGAAGTAGTACAAACTTTTTTTATATATATATTTTTATTTGTCATCTCGTTGTCAAAATCGAATGGAACCGTGCCAAAAAAAGCCCGACCGCTTTTTTTATTTCAAAATGGTTCTATCCCATTCTGATTCGGGTTATATGGATAATTATACTATCCATCTACCAGAGATAATATAATAATACTGACGTACTACCTACAATAATAGTGTTGAATAGTGCTGACGATGGTTTATTTTGCCTAAATTGAAGCCATTATCTACGAAGACTAGTGAGGGGTAGATTCTGCCCCCACTATGGGTAGATAGTGTTTTGGCTAACAGTAAAGGATAACTTAGTTTGCAGTTTAGTAAGCACTTCTTGCTCCTAGCGCCAGATGGTGTGGTACAGAGGCACTGAAATTTAATAACGTTCTTGTTAGTATCTGTTTTCAGCTACTATAATAAATAAAATAGGTAGGTACGTCTACTTTACTGTATATATATAAAGGAATTCGAAGGCAGTTTTTAGTAGTTAGCTAGCAAACCGTATTGTCAATCATTTTACGTGATTTTACCCTAGTACTTGTACTTGCAGGGTGTGGCCTGCTTGGCGTCTAATGCTTTCAATATAATAAGTCTCACACTTAACATTATTGGTTATTGTTTTTTATTTAATAGTATAGTGCCGGGTAGGTAGATAGAAAGGTTGCCTGGAAGAGATCGCTTCTAAGCGATAAGGCCGCCCATTGTACTTGTCCGTCCATGTAATATCTCTTTGTAATGTTGTTTTTCTGGTGTACAATAAATAATTTTTGTATTGTATTGTATGGCCTTAACATAAACATGTTTCACCAATTTCAGACGGGCTTACATACAACCCGAGTTTTTCTACTGTTTAGGTTAGCTTTAATATTATATAACAAGTGATTAATGTGTAACATAAATAAATGAAAAAAAAAGGCTTTTGAAAATTATTATTTTGTTTATAATTTATAGACTTTTGTGAGAAGGTATTACAACCGATAACTTCCCTTCACATGCAGATTTGTAACGCCTGGGTGCCCTTTATTGCCTGAATAGGATATGCGATTCTTGATAATAATATAAATAGCATAATAAAAAAAGATACTCACAAAGTCCTTATTGATGCAATATATTTTTGTAACCTAGAAAAAGATTCAAATAAAAAAATCACTTACCGAATTTCGATTGTGACCATGAAAAACCTGAGCCTCTACATTTTTGACAGGATGTTGAGAGACTTTCTAGTCAGGGCACTTGTTGCGGAAGCAACTGCCGGCTAAAGCAAGACATTTAAAAAGTATTCTTTTGTGTCGTTTTGGACGTATATGACATTTTAGATAAAATGTCATATACGTTTGGCCTCCCCCACAAGAACCTTAAAGGTGCTTGGGGGGGAGGCCAAACAGAAACAAAGATGAACCTTCAAGGTTATCCACTCATTATGGGACACCTGTATATAGTATTCAGACGTGAACGTTGCCAAGCGTATTTCAATATTCATGGTACAGTCGTATCCTTGGATCTTGCAAGGAAGATCTTACACAACGGATCCTAATGACAATTGGTTCAGGCAATGTACATACGGGTAGTGTAAAGCCAGAGTTTCTCGCGACGCGACGTAACCTGCATTTAAATTGTAAAACAAACAGGTCTGAATTGAACAGACTAACAAAAGGTGCTTTGTGTTTAGAGTTGGGATGGCGATCTAGATGGTATAGGTACCTACTACGACTGATAGATAGTCCAACCAAAGAACTCTACCTAGTTTTAATGGAACTTAAGTTTAAAGTAGGTAGGTACTCCTTATATCATACTACCTTCTTCCTAGATTTAGAACTTAACAACTACAGCTAACTAATAACCAGTGGCGTAGCGTAGTAGGCAGGGGCGGCCTACCCCGGGCGGCACTTTTGAGGGGGTGGCATAATTTCACAATAAATAATAAAAATATATGTACCATTTCATATTTTTATCGCAACTACAAATTCTTGTAGTTTTAATTATTATTTTGTAGCGATTGCTGGCAACACCGTCTATACTGACTTGCGGGGATTACCCGTATTTTATTTTGTACTTGGATTGTTTATGACAAATAACCAGCAAGAACAGGGTTGGATTTCGTAGTATACCATTATTTCAGCATGTGTAGTATGTAGTATTGCAAGGCCTCTATACTACGCGAAAATACAATAATTTTTATCTGCAGGCTACCGACTTGTATTATTAGTAAGTCCTTTTTGCAAATTATGAAAAAGGAGATTTTAACAATGAGGCTCTCATGAAAATTACCTTACTTAAGCCTAAATATGCTTTAAGTCTGTGTGCGAGCAAAATCGTACCATTCCGTCTGTCGTCTTAAACTTTCTGAGCGTGTTTGATGTACGAGAAAAAATCTAACCTGTATAATGCAAAATAACGATGCATGTTCTTGCTGAAAAGTTCTCTAGAATGAATTTATGTAATGTAAAGTATACATTAAATTGAAATACCTATATAAGAGGGCGGCAAAATTGTATTCCTCCCCGGGCGATCGACACCCACGCTACGCCACTGCTAATAACTTTATTACAGTCATTATTGAAAGAAATGAAGGCGTTTTTTTTTTAAATCAATCCTGTTATCTGTATCACTTGTGGTGCCATGTGCGAGTCAGCTAGGAGTGTTCCGTACCATCGTATATAACTATTTAACAAAAAGAACCATAAAAAGATTTTTTAAAAGTAGTGCAAAATAACCAAACAAATGTAGCAGCAAGATAAATATTCAGAGAAAATTTCAAGTGACATTTTTTCTGTTTTTGAGTTACAGCCTGCTGAAGGACGATCGGACAGATGGACTGACAGCGGAGGCTAACAAGGTCAAGTTTTCGCCCTTCGAATACGGAACCCTAAAAAACTAAGAAAAGACCATATAGATAGCTAAATTTAAAAAACATAAATAAATATTGCTTAGGAACACATAAGCAGTTATTTTTGTATTCCTCCAGGTTTATACATAAAACTTCATAACTAAAACATAGTGGCTCATGTTTCAAAGAAGAACAGGTAGGGTTATTAAAAGTGATATTTGGGATACTTACAGATTGTCATGGTATTTAAGTAGGAGGTACTTACCCAATTTTATGATTATAGTGATGAAATCATAACTATACTGGGCACTGCAGAACTTTCATCTTATGCGTAGATACGTAGGTAAAAAGGCTTTACATTAGGTTTGATTATATAATAGACGATAATAGTATTAGATAGTAATGTGCAAAAGCCGAGTTTATTTCTATCAAACTGATGGCTTCGGTGCCATCATTCGCAAAAAATTTACATCCCTGATCCGCAGAATGCGTGACAGTCACAACAGCATCCTGAAAACCATAGCAGATTGACACTCATCGTCGCTGTTGGCAAGCCTGATTCGCAGAGTGATCCCGGGAAAAGTCCTGCTACTCTGGTGAGATTACTCTGGGTAGTCCTGCGTTTATTATTTTTATATCTTGATCCCGTCTCGATTTACTGACCATTTACTGTATTTTATTGTGTTTCTAACCCTCTATGGATCTATGTTGTCCGAAATAAAAGGATTTTATTTTTATTTATTAAGTGGCTTTTCAATAAGCTCAGAAAAACTAATATGTCTTTTGGCAAGCCTAGGAACCGCTGCTGTAAGAGCCAAATCAAATAAGGTTGCTACTTTAATCTAAGACTAACGGACAATTATCCAAACACGGGAAAATAAGCGCTTGTTTAAAATATACCTAGTTAAAAACTAAAACCCCGCGACTATGTAAAAAGTCCCGCTTGTACTCGTATTTATTATTTTATTTTGATACTTAGGTAGTTGGAGGCCTTTGTTCCTGATGTAGCTCTGGTACCTAATGGCCTCCGACTACCTAAGTATCAAAAGAAAATAATCGGTGAACGCTTTAAGACTTTTTTACGTAGTCGGGTTTTGTTTAACTAACTATATACTATATAACTATTTTGTGTTCCGACTTTTTTTCTGATAGCTTGATAAAAGTAAACGCTATTTAAATACATATAATCTTCAATATTACTTAATAAAGAAGTTAGTAGTCGCCTTTTTTGCGTAGGCCTACCTCAGTTTCTTCCACACGGTTTTAACACCTATCTAGGTTAAATAGACAAGCTCTGTAGCGCAACGGGTGAAGGTTCGTAGCTTTGTAAACAGTTTACGAAATACAAGCAAAGACCTGCTTGATGATACCTCACAAGAGCATATTTACTAACATTCGAATTTTCACCCCTTACTTAGACCCCGCTAACTCGTTAGACCCCCAATATCGTCTGACGTCATATAGCTTAGGTGGGAACATAGCATTGGTAGTCGGGTAAAAATAACACTACCTACACAATATTTGCTACGTGCAGTTCGTTACGGATATTATACCAAGTAGACTGGAATGCTTGTATCGATAAAAGAAAGTTTACGATTGTTAATTCTAATAACACTTTGATTGAAAGGCCTATGGTTTATGTCAAATTATTTTAACAGTTTATTCTAATTGATTTCTTTTTTATTTTCACTAATTTCATAAAAGCTCGACGTTCAAGGTTATTTTCCATGTTTTGTAATACTTTGTAATAACGAGACTATCAAGGCTTCAGATCGGAATATTAATCAGATCCAGGAATTTAAGACGTAAAATGGAATTTTCTCATAATAAACGTTGAAATTTTATATCAAGGATTTCCCTACGAAATTCCCACTAGGAAAACTCTGATTCAGCTCATGCCCTAGAATTTCAAGGTTGCCTGGGAGAAATCGCTCTCAGCGATAAGTCCGCCTTTTGTAATGTATTTATTTTAATTTTAGATATAATAGTTTTTATAATAGTTTATGTAATTTTAATAGGTACAATAAAGTGTTCATTCATTCAAGGCCACATTTTCAATAAGGAAAGGATACGTCATAGATACTTCTCTTTTCCTAGTTCTACAAAACATGCAGCAATCGTAAGTATAAATCGTCGAGCGTCAAGAATATCCCAAAATGTATTCACAATGGTCCCGTTATCGGCAAATATATCATTTTTTCGACGTTAAACCTGATTTATGTCTGCTACGAAATAACAATCCAATTCACACTAACGTTATAAAAAGATGGGGACCATCTCGGGAAAAATGCAAACATTTTCCTATTCTAATTCTATTGAATTTCGTTCTGAGTAAATTACTATGCTTTTGCGACGGAAACTTATAGTATCGTGGGTGGATGCTACCTATAGATGATATATTTTTACGACTAGATTCACAACAGGCTACTTTTATTCTGAACAAAATTATCGAGTTATAATCTACTACACTAGAATTTAGACTAGACTTTTAAACATATGTACATTAAAAAACATACGTAAGCAATAAGAAAGTAGAGTAGTTAGTAATCTCCATCTCTACAAGAACATGTACAACAGCAAAGTTGGCAGTCATTAACTTCCCCAAGTTCGTTACTGGTCGGTCCAAGGTTCGCTGATGCAAGCGAGAGGCGAACAAGACGGGCACAGCTGCGGAGGGAAATAGGATAATGAGCCACGATACGGGGTGTATTCTGGTAGCGATCTCTTTGTATCGTTGTTGATCGAATTATGCTTATTTTCGTTGGTAGGTATTGTATTATACGCAACCATGTATAACCACTTCGTACCAAACGTATTATTTTCGTAACACTAGCTGCGAGCGACTTCACCCGCGTTTTATCAGCTTAAAACATAGGCTATATGTTATTCCAGGTCAAACTATACCCATGCTAAATTTCAGCCTTATCAGTTCAGAAGTTTTTGCATGAAAGAGGAACAAACATCCATACATCCATTCACACAAACTTTGACATTTATAATAATAGTAGGATTTCAAATCAGTAAAAGTCAAAGATTTACGCAATTTTCAGTCACATCTTTACATGCCTAACATCTACATAGATACGAGTACTATCAAACCAGTAGTACATCTAACTAAATTATAATCGTTTTAGAATATTTTACGCGTCCCTGGTAGTAAATATGAGGATTTAATGGGAAGCGTAGCGTGTAATAATATAGGGAGAGGATCTTATTTTTGGTGACAAAGTGATTTTTTATACTCTATCTACAGCAGAAATTATTACTGTACCTATATACCTATCGACCTATTCCTGACAAACAAATTTTTCGAATCTTCGTCTGAATCCTTAAGCCAGTTTTGGACTTGAATATTATGCATATTTAATACCAATATTAAACACAGTATACCAAACCTTACGAAACCTTACCTTATCTACCAAGAAGAACCCTTTGAATATCAATACTAAACACAGAAATATTAGATTAGTGAGTAGGTCCCTAGTTACATAAACATCTTTATGGTTTGCAAGAAATAAACGAGAAAGGATTTGTATCTACGCCAATTAAAATTGAATCTTTTCTTTATTCCCCCTGTTGAATTTATAGGTACATACTTTGTGAGGCTCTTTCTTCTTTGATAAGAATGTTTATCTTGGGCCTGGGCTACTTTAGGTTATCGTGTTTTTTCAGGTAATCCTAGTTTAGGACAAAATCTGCTCAGGGATTACCTATGAAAGACGTTAAAGGTTAGAACAATAAACAAACCTTTAGGAAGGTTGGTAATTTTTGCGGAAAATCGTCATCTTGAGAGAGCCAAATGTGTTTGCTTGGAAATAAAAGTAACTCCAAAGAGCATTTCAATTTAACCTCAAAACCAACTCCTTGAAAGAAACGTAGTGCCTATTTTTGCACGCCTCATCTCCTCTGCTCAAATAAAACTTCATAATTGGGTTTGTTTCAGTCAAATGGCCTTAGTCTGGACAATAGCTGCTACAAAAAACAGTTGGTACAGATACTAGTGTCGTTACTCACATACATACACACCCTCCACATAGACACACATACACAGACACAAACCAGAAATAAATATCTTGAATTATGTTAATTAGTATTAGCCAGTAATAAAATCCTTTAGTATGTAGTACATACACAGGTGCAGCGTCTCTTTCACTACTGGTACGCCAATCAAACAAACCATGTACGATGGGCTGGTAGTCTATCTGATGCGTACAAGCTGGAATGCGGTGTACGGCAGGGGGAGTTGAGTTCACCGAAACTTTTCAACCTCTACATTAACGACCTGGTAGTTGGGCTCAGCAGTGAGAATTTCGGATGCTCGATTGATAATGTTTTTATAAACAACATCAGCTACGCAGACGACATGGTGCTGCTGTGCCCATCGATCAAAGCTCTCAGAATACTGCTGGGAATATGTGAGGAGTACGCTCATAAACATGGCTTGCTCTTTAATTGTAAAAAAAAGTGAGTACATGGTCTGCAAGGCCTCCGGTAAAGTACCTGATTCTGTGTCAGTTATTAGGCTTGAAGGAGCGGAACTTAAACGCGTATACAAGTTTAAATACTTAGGGCATTACATTACCGATGACCTTGATGACCATGAGGACATAGAGAGGGAGCGCAGAGCGTTGGCGGTCAGATGTAATATGCTGGCACGCAGGTTTGCTCGTTGCAGTAGGCAAGTGAAAATAATTCTCTTCAAAGCCTACTGCCAATCTTTTTACACGAGCAGCCTGTGGTTTAGCTGTACTCAGAAATCGCTTAATGCTCTGCGTGTCCAATATAATAATGGTTTTAGGATGATGATGGGACTGCCGCGCTTCTGCAGTGCATCCAGTATGTTTGCGGAGGCTCGGGTCGATGGTTTTCACGCCATCCGTAAAAAAACTGCCTCATTTCTCAGCAGAGTGCGGGGCAGTTCCAACAGCATCCTGCAGGTCATTCCAGATCGCTACGACCTACCTGTAATGAGGGCCTTTATTCGGGTCCTGATCAAATAGAAAGTCTCACTTCAGACAGCTTGATCGGGACTCTAGTAAGGGTCGTAAACCTTCCTTTAAATTTTATGTACCTATTGTGCTTTCCGTGTATTTTAAAATATATTTTAGGACAGCTCACTAACAAAAAATGGACCTAATATGTTGTCTGATTTAATAAATGAATTTAATTTAATTTAGTATAGTAACATTTATGTAGCTTTAAAGTTTGTTATTAAATTTAATTCACATCAGAAGATTTATCAGAAATCTAGGAGTTGGGTGTTGACACTACCACACAGTTTGTTAAGCTTCGTTAGTGTCATCGTTTCTATATGTACCTATGAATGTCATGTAAGAATGTTCTGAATAAATGATTTTTATTTATTTCATTTATTTACTCGTTGGCACTAAACAGGGGCTCAATTCTTGGTAAACAATTCTTTCATTGTGGCAATTGTATCGACACAAAATCGCTCGAGCTAGTACGTGCGGTGCTATTTTAACGAAGAGATTGATAGATTCTAGATTGGTTTCCAATTTCTAAACTTTTAGACACTTTTTTTTCATGTAAGTTTATTCTACCAAAACGTGTCTATTGTGGATTCTGCGAAATTAACCACTTGTAATAGAAACGCGATTAATTTCGTAGATATTATAATAGCTTTTTTATAATTAATAGAAGTTTCTCCATAATCCCCCGATGCAAAGCGACGATGTGGCTGACGACGATCCGTCATGATGTATCAAGGTCTCGACGACACCTATTCTCTCATGTTTTGAAGTGAACCAGGTTGTAATTGGCGGGAAACAACAGCAGCAGGCAGCATGTTTCAAACCTAAGAGATGTGGATGGTGAAGGTAGAACAAAACCTCTCAGTGCGAGTGGAAGTGAAGAATATCCATAGGTAACAGTGGTATTACGCTGTGCATCTGCTGGCCCTAGAGCGGGAGGTAGTGGGATCAGATCATGAAGTTTTTGTAAGCCTTATCCGACACGTATTCTATAAAAGATCGAGAGACAAACAACCTTGCAGCGGTGTTCAAGATTTTAGAATTCAGCCTTCATAAACTTATTCATCAACAAGTCAGGCAGGGCTAATCTGATGTTATCGCGAAATGAAATCAGTTCGTACCTTTTCTTCCATTAATAAACACCTGCATCTACGTATCACTTAAAACCTTTATCAATCAAATCACGGAATCACGTAGGTAGCTATAATAATAATCGTGATATCATAAATTATCATATTATCATAATTTATGTAGGTATTTTTTAGTAGGATTATATTTCAATTGAGTACATATCATCATCATCATCAGCTCATACACGTCCATTGCTGGACATAGGCCTCCCCCGTACGACGCCACAAATAGCGGTCCTGAGCCGCCTCCATCCATCGACTCCCTGCGACCGCTACGATGTCGTCGGTCCATCGAGTGGATGGTCTCCCATATATATTTATCTATTATTATTATTAGGTATTTATAATGTTATAGTAATATTTATCTTAAATCATCTATGGTACACCCCCTTCCTTTCTTAAATTCACAATTTTTTTCCATCCAAAGGTTGCCTGGAAGAGATCGCTTCTAAGCGACAAAGCGACCCATTGTACTTTTCCTATGTGACATCTCTCTGTAATGTTGTTTTTCTGGTGTACAATAAATATTTTTTGTATTGTATAAATTGCTATCTTTTATACCTGTTTATACCTAATTAAGCTCATATTCTTATTGGTGTGCGTGTTAATTAAATAAATATTTTTGCAAATCATAGTATTTCAGCTGATTTTAAATGATTTTCTATTCTATTCTAGCTTTTTTTTTAGAAATACTAGTAACTTAGCTGATAAAAGTTTGCTCAATGCCCAGACATGATATGTGGCTCGATATCAATAGCATAATATGTACCTAAGCTACACATTTAAATAGTAATAAATAAGATAATAGGGTTATTCCAGGTTTCCCCCTTGATAACGCGAGATGCAGCTCAATTCACTTTTACTGCTGCCAACATCCATTTTTTCTACTGACCAAAACCTCTTTCATTTGCTGACCGTTTCATTGAAACCTTTTAGTATATCGCTTGATGTACCAGCTGTATTTTCAAAAGCTATCGTCATTAGACCTCACAGTAACATTTTATTGAACGTCGAGCCTTAATTTTGTTAGCGTCGCACAAATAGGACTGTTGTTTATATAAAATGTTTTCTTAACGTGCTTGGGCCGTTTTCGCGTTTTTTTAACTCATATTTAATTTTAGGATAGAATTTAAATTAGTTTACGCTATATGCAGGGTAGATAACAAATTGAGCCCTGTTAAAAATTGTTTTTGTCGAAAACCCCAAATCTCAAAATAAAGGATGGTCCAACTTTGACTTAAAAAATTACAATTGAGATGAGAGGTTATTAAAATTTTCAAAAGGTTACATCACAACGCAGTGATTTTTTTTTTGCGATTTTATTACAATTATCATGTTTTGTTAAGTTTTAGGATTTTACTTTCTGGATCAAAACTGAAATTTCAATATTTGAGAGACAATATAGATTTTTTCACTTGCTTACTGGTTCAGAACAGACAGTTCAATTTAATTATACTTATTATTAATAGGTACTCACGTGATTCATTTGCTTATTTCAATTACAAACAAAATAAAACTACAAGGAACGTATCTAACTGTTATAAAGCCGAACGTTTGTGAAAAGTGAATTTTATTTTGTTACCTATGATCTCCAATAGTACTGAACAGTTCAAGATAAAATTTGGCGTAGAGTAAAAACATATCCTAACTTAAATAATAGGCTACTTACTTACTATATCAAAATACGCGTGCGAAGCCGCGGGCTGAAACTAGTCCTACTAATATTATAAATGTCAAATTTTTTATCCTGATAAAACGCGAGCGAAGGCGCGGGCAGCAGCTAGTATTAAATAGAAAAACATAAAAAAATGCTTTGTTTATTGACAGCATAGACACAGAAGGTGCATACATGATAGTGCTACTTTTTATCTGACTACCCTCGAAAGCTCTAACACTAAAAGTGATATATTGAAAAATAGCACTTTATACGTTCCGTTTCATCCATATGGGTGGTGCCCTAAAATAAGTGCACTGACGTCAGTGCACTTGTGCCTCGTGGCGCCATCCATTTCCAGTCTCGTACATTTTTAACACTATATAAACACGACAAAGTAGGGAACAGTAAGGCAACTTAGAACTTTCTAAGTGCAGTTTGAAGTGCTTATTTTTTAAGCATCACACTAGGCTTGTTCTTGCTCGGTCAGTAAAGAGATCGCTCTGTCCTAGTACTATCTCACTAATGTACTAGTTCGGACTTCTAGTTCTATTAGTACCCCACTCGGCACAACTTTCGGGTCGTTTTAATCACAAAAGGGGTCCTATTTTAATTCTTCAAAATATGCAATCGATTGTTTTGTGTCAGAAACTAGATTGGATACTATTTACATTTACTGAATATTAATTATAATATTATTTCACCAAAACATACACGAAAACGGACGAAATATCCATTTACCGACAAAATATCGAAATGCAATGCTCCTTCCTTGCTTGTAACAAAAATAATACAAGTAGGTACATACATATTTCACTTACAAAAGTTGCAAACATAAAATACTAACAGGGCAATTTGATCTCTATCTTCAAACAAATAAAGTTTCTCATACATTACCCCTCCGTCTCTTTTACTACCGGGGATTATGCGCTGTCTATCTCTGTTCTACCTTATTCGTTCCTTTGAGACAAGTTACTACTGAACTAGAGAACTAGATGCATATCTCCGTCTCTCTTACTACCGCGGAATATGCGCTCTCTCTATCTCGAACATAAAATACTAACAGGGCAATTTGATCTCTATCTTCAAACAAATAAAGTTTCTCATCCATTACCCCTCCGTCTCTTTTACTACCGGGGATTATGCGATGTCTATGTCAAGTTACTACTGAACTAGAGAACTAGATGCATATCTCCGTCTCTCTTACTACCGCGGAATATGCGCTCTCTCTATCTCTGTTCTCCCTTAATTATTCCCTTGTCTTCTAGTTCCGTCTGACACGGAATCACGGAATGTATCAATGAACTAAAAGAAAAATTGTACTAGGGAACGAGTAATCGAAATGCATTCTCAAACAGTTCTTTTTATTCTTGTTATTGGATTTTAAACTTTATGCCATAGAAAATAGTGATTCAAACGCCAAGTTTTTAGTGGTTTCGCGATTTCGTGACTGAAGAACAAGTGTACTACAAGGAACAAGTAGAGCTGAATCGTTCTTACTAGTTCACTGGTCGGACCTAATTCATTTTAGTTCATTATTCCTGAACTACACAAGACTACATCACACTAATTTCGATAGAATCATTGCATAGGGAAGTTTCTTGTACTGAATTCGAAGGATTAACACCCAAGGTCACCCCATGAACCTACCTGTGACTTTCGGAATACCCCAAGGATCTATAATGGAACCGACTCTATTGCTCTACATAAATCAAATTTGTAATATCCAGATTAATAATTGTAAAGTTATATCGTTTGCTGATGACACAGTGCTCTTTTTCAGAGATGATACTTGGCAAAGGCTTTTTAAACGAGGTCAGGATGGATTTAATCAAGTATCAAAACAGCTCTACAGTAACATCCTGACTCTAAATGCGACTAAAACTAAACTCGTTACCTTCTCTCTCCGCAAACCTGGGCAACCACACGTGGAACTTAACCTAAAAGCTCATTCTAATCAATGCCTCTACTCTTTAAGTCACAACTACAAATGTAAAACATTAGAAAGAGTCTCTACTATTAAATACCTTGGAGTTACTATCGACCAACAGATGACGTATGTAAATCACATAAGAGCCGTCACCTCTAGAGTACGTAAGTTAATCGCTGTTTTCAAGCTTTTTAGACACGCGGCAAATAAAAGCCAACTTAAATCCACTTTCCTTGCGCTATGTCAATCGCTGATACTCTACTGTATCTACTCTACTGTACTATACTGGTCATGGGGCGGTGCTGCAAAAACCCACCTTTTGCCTCTTGAAAGAGCGTGACGGATTTCAATGAATAAATCGAAGAATTTACCAATCGAAACATTTAAATCCACTGCCACCTAGTGAAATCGGGTTGAACTGTTTGTTTACGGATTAAGGATAGGTGGTGATGCGATGCAAACACTGTATCAAAATAGTATTTGAACAAGGTAACAGGTGTCGCTTTAAATACGTATGTATGTAAAGGATACCCTATTTTGTGTATGGTTTAGCAACTAATTAAATCTGTATCAATATTATATAGTAGACAATGTTCATAAATCATTATTTGAATTTAAGAGATGCTTTGTAAAGTTATAATTTCTTTAGATATAAGTTTGGTGTACGATTACATCAGTTGAATTGTAAATATGATGATAATTGACTGATTTTGTGATAGTTTAGCAACTAACTAATTAATTATGTAACAATATATGAAGCAAATAATATTCATAAACCATTAGTGGAATTTAAGAAAATATTTGTTAAGATATCATTTCTTTATATATCAGTTTGGCATATTAAAAATTATGTTGCTTCATCAACTGGCTCCTAAATATGACTTTATTAACCTCAGGGATATAATATAGCAATTTTGATGAATCACAAGAGTCTTAGAATAAGTTTCAACATAGGTTTACCATGTTATTTGTTTCTAAAAGAGTTAGATTATAAATATAAATACGGTTTGATTCGGATTGGCTCTGGTGATTCAACAAACAAGACCTTATTTGGAGAGGAAGGATTTTGTATGGGCTCTGAGGAGCAATATAAAAGAAAAAGATTGTCTAAAAGGGGGTCAGTTTGTGTTGTGCAGCTTGGGTGACAAAGTTAAGTAAACCATTGTTATTATACTCCTTTACATGTGTCTTTCCGTGTATTTACCTACAAATACATAGGCAATATTGCTTGTAATTTAGCTTCCGAGTGGAAACTAAATAATATCTGTACTTATTGTTAAACTGAGCTATGTAATTTGGTACCTTGTAATTTGTTCATATTTATATTTTGTCCTTATTTGTTATTATGTGATTATTTGGCTTCGAAGCTTCAAAGTAATTTTACAGGTACCTTCATTTGTATTTCTTTTTATATAATGTAAATAAATAAAGGTAATTATTACTACTAGGACTATGTTCTATGTTTTTGAGTGATGCTGTGCTTTTGTATACAATATAGCCAAGGTACTTAAATGTTTTATAATGTTTCATTATTTCATACATAGGTTACCCCCTTGTAGGAGAACAGTAAGTTGGTACCCTCCGTACCTACTCTTAAATTCTAGGACGGAAGATGTTTGTTCTGTTTAGTTTTCAGAAGCTTCTTGTCATATCCAGCCAGCAAATTAGTGATCAATGATTGACTGATAACTACAGTAGTATTTTCTTCAATGTATTTACGTAGGAATCTTAAGAATTATCTCTGATACTTCGCAGTTGTGTAGTATATAGCAATAGGGAACTCTCCAAATTCTAACAAGCGCATAGAGCGGTATTGAAGGTGGCTTTTAACAAGCCTTACAAGTACCCCACTACTGAACTCTATAAAGAACTGCAAGTACTCTCAGTTAGGAAAGTATTCGTACAGCAACTCATCATTAAGCAACATAAAGTTTCACCTCAATTGAACGTCTCCCATAAACGCCGTAAATTTAAAGTGTTCCATTCAAAATCATGTAAAACATCGTTTGCACATCGCCACACACAGTTCTTAGGGCCTTACATCTATAATAAACCTACAACAAAAATCGAGTCCTGACTGTAAATTTCTCGTCACACGGTACTTGCAAGACCTTGAATATGCGCAGGTGCAGAGCACTTGATGGAGGTACAATCTTAGTTTTGGGCTGCACCTGGTGTGTGGTTGTTTTTCAGCTTCTTATTCTTTTTATTATTATTTTTAGTTTTTAATGCATTTCTTAGTAATTTTAGTTTCCTTGTATCTAGTTTTATTATATAAAGTATTTACACGGATTCATAACTCAATAAGATCTCTCGAGAATAATAATCATAGTCGCACCGGGTGCTGGTTGAGCTTATTTGTAGCCGGAGAGAAGAGCCCTCGTGTCTCAATACAAGTTATTTTAACTTAGTTAGAGCGAGGAGTCATTTACTTTGACCCTAATAGGTTTATTTAAGCAAGTTTGTGCTAGATAGTGATAATTTAATATGTGTATTACTATTAATAATTAGAGTAGTACGAATATTGTACCTAAATCTTTCTGTAAATAAACATTTTTATTTAGTATTATTATTTTATTATGAAGCCTGCGAAGATCTCAAGAAGATTCTACGCTTCTGGACGCAGTAAGGGTGGTTACACTTGCAAACGCACAACGAACTGCAATAACCATTGACGCCTTTGCTATAAGCTGGAATCCACGAAGTACCGGACATTGGTGCTTCTTCTACGCATTTCCTTCGTTCTCAATATTTTATTTTTTTATGGACAATAGAATTTCGTTTGACCACAATCTCACCGGTATGCTGAGTGGGAACTGCCATACTGTTTACTACAAAGTTTGCGTAACTTTATTTTCTATGCAATTCCTGAACTGCGCTCCAAGCGGGAAGTTTTAAAAATAGGAATTCCATAGAAAATTTGTAGTAAACAGTATGGCAGTTCACACTCAGCATACTGATCGAAAGTGACTATGTGGCCGACGGTGTATCATGAAGGTCTAGAAGATACCTATTGACTCTTGTCTTGAAGAGACCCAGATTGTAATTGCTCATCTTGAAAACTCTGAGAAAAATAATAATAGACAAAGCTAGAGGAATAATAGTCGTTCCGCTAAGCCTACTTAGCCCTAGGGACTATTCTCTGGAAGCTTCTCACATTAACTCGTGTCTCACTCAGTGTGGATGGACAAATGAATTCGCACAAACCTTAACCTAACAAGAAAACCCGACTGCGCTCGGTAGAATCGTGTTGATACGTGCCAAAGGTCTTGTCAGAAAACCAGCGTTGCTTTACTTCTTGTGGAACAAAATTATGCTGAGATGGGACCTAATTGGTTCGCTGCGTAGGTAACTTGTAAAACTATAATTATTTTAACTGTGTGATTTTGTTATATTATAATTGTTGCAAGCTGTACTTCATAGCGGATCAATAAACACATTTTCTTTCTTGCTTCTTTAAATGGGTTCCCTCCATGGAAGTAAGTTAGCATACTGTTTAGTTGCACACAGCGCTAATCTGGATTTCCGAGAGTACGCTGTCGGTTCCGACGGCTACTGATTAATTGCTGGTGACGTCTTCGTCCCTGCCCTTGATTGATCACATTGTAATTTTGTTTTCGACTTGACTGATGTGAATTTTGGAGATTCGAAAAAAATACCTCGAACTTAGAGCTAAGGTCATTTTAATTGAACTGTCTGGTCTGAACCAGTAAGCAAGTGAAAAAATTACATTAATGACACAAAAAATTTGGCAGTAATGGGATTTTAAGGATAAACAAAGATAATATTTTGACCCTTTTCCCTTCGGTGAATCACAAAAGATATAAATATTCGATATCTATCCAATTTCTTACAAAGTACTAATCCGTGTATGAGTATTTTACGTTAAAATAAAGCTCAAAAGATAATCTTCAAGTATAGAGCGTCCCAAAGGACTAAAACAGTATTAAAAAGAAGTAAAATTTCGAAGATAAAGATAAAGCTTAGAAGTTCTGGACCGATATGGCTTTTACGCTGTTGGGAATATTCGAGCTAAGGATATTTCTTTGAAAAATGTACCAAATTGACTAAAACGACTTGCTTCTTTTATGACGATAACGTGTCATATTATATCTTACTATGATAATGTTTTTTAATATTTGGCTCACACTTGCTGTTTATGATTTTATCAACATTCAACAAGGAAATAGATTGAATTCATTAAATTAATAGATATAGATTTAATACTTTCGATTAAATATCTTTTCAAAATGTCGATAGTTTCTTTTAAAGACTGCGAATTATCTGTCTAGTCGAATGATGAACAACTACTAATTTCCTCATTCGACTTGAATAATAATAATATATTAATCTTCAAAGTCGAATGAAACTACATACTAATTAGTAATTACTAATGTTTCTACGAATAGATCATTCATGGCTCCGATTCGACTTTGTTAGTCGACTGATAGTTTTGAGTGATGAATGTAAATATGGTTTTAGTGTAAATGTTATAGTGTGGTGGACAGCTGGCGAGTCTAATGTTGAATCCGGTAATATAACTATTACAGATAACCAGCTATCTACCACTGTGAGTTCACAATAACAAGTTTGATATGTTAACTTTGTTCAACTATTTTATGTTAAGGTAGTTCCCTGACCCAAATTAGCGCCGCCACCTATTTTATCGTATAATTATGTTAAATAAACAAATTTAAAAAAATCCCTTTTCCAGATTTTGATACATATCGTAAGCTTTTTTTTTAATGCCTCTGTAATAGTTATATTTGGTATAGTTTAGGAAAATATGTGAAGTTGCACTTGCCCATCAAACTCGGTTTTCGCATCTCCTCCTTCCTCGTAAACTTTTACATGTTAAGCGTTGGGTGGTGGCAGCGAACGAACCCGGAGTCGAATGAAATATAGGAATACTATATCTCTCTAACTTGGAGCGGGGGCGACTATCCACGTCGAATAGCGAATCGAAACCGACTCAGGCTGTCGAACGAACGACTCGTGATTAGTAACTAAATTAGTTACTAATTTGCTCTAGTCATTCGAATCGTTCGAATGACTTGTCAAGGCGAATAATTCGAATGAAATCATTCATAGTCGCGCATCTTTAGTTTCTTTCATCAGTTCTTTAGATCTTTATAATAATTCTTTCTTGAAACTAAAAGCTACTAACACTGGATCAATACATAGACTTTTTCTTGTACCAAACACACACAAAATACATACAGAAGGAAAAACTTACAACAATGAAGTACAAAGGGCGGCCTTATCGCTTTGAGCGATCTCTTTCAGGCAGCCTTAGAAAATAATACAATAGGTATCCACCTCATAGTATAAAACAAAGTCGCTTCCCGCTGTCTGTCTGTCCCTTTATATGCTTTAAAAAACCGCAACAAAATCCGTTGCGTAGTTTATCTTTAAAACTACGCAACGGTTTTGATGCGGTTTTTTAAATAGATAGAGTGATTCAAGAGACAGGTTTATAATTTGCACCCGTGCGAAGCCGGGGCGGTCGCTAGTAATTATTATATTAATCTTTTGACAATAACACCTCATTTAACTAGATCTCTATGGCATTACCTTGCTAATTAGCTTAGGCACATCCAATTCGGCTCTAAAAGACGACTTATTATAGGTACTTACCGAAACTTATCCAAGAGAAACAAAGGGAACTCTGCAACTGCAGACTTGGCGTAAATTACAGAGATGTTATATAACTCATCTGCAATTGAAATATGGCTGCCAGATCGAGAATGGATATGCAGCTTCAAAATGTCGGGTACTTTATGCCTATCGTATTATACGAGCACACGCCATTGGTTTTTCGAAGCGAAAGCCTAAATCGGTTATTGGTATATGGAAAAGCAAAATGGAAATTATACTGGCATTGAATGCACGCATTAAATAGTAATATCTACTCGTAACTATGATTACTTACTGAGATCGAATAGTCGTCATAATGATCATCATTACAGCCCTATATGTCGACCGATGTGGCGCGGCGGGCGAAGGTCCGCTTGCGACGCAGGAAGTTGCGGGTTCGATTCCCGCCTTGGGACAAATGTTTGTGCGATCTGCAAATATTTGTTTCGGGTGTTCTGGATATTTTCTATACATGATAAAAAATATATACATATCTATTAAATATATTGTATTATGTATATCAGTCATCTAGTACTCATTCATAGCACAAGCTCTGCTTAGCTTGGGGCTAGATGATATTGTGTGTACTGTCCAACATTATTTATTTATTTATGTCACCCACTGTTGGGTATGTGCACAGGATACCTATATGTATAGGCCATTTTTTTATCGAGTCCTTTTTCAAAGTTCACAGATGTAATTTAGAGAATCAGTGACTTCCTATGTGAATGTATAATGAGTTTTTAAATTAGAATATCAATGCTTACATTAAATCGCAGACTTGTGTGAATTCCTCAATACTTATCAAATAAATCCAAATGCAGTTAAAGCTAAATAAATCTATTATTATATAGATCTACGATAGAAATAAGGATCGAACAATATGCACTTAAAAAAATCCTGTCCTGCTCTTATAAACGCGAAATCCTATTCCCTATCCTTTTCGCAGAATGGGCTTAAGGTGCCCAATGTCAAAAATTTAATAGGTAGTCCCTAAGTTATTACTTTTTGTTTATCTATCACGATCACATTTCCACATTTTTTGTATATATAGGTAGCAGGTATATACCTAGCAGCTACAACTATGTTTCTTCATCCCGGATCCGTAAGACAACAAAATTGATGATCCGAGGGACAATTGAAATAAAAACATAAATAAAACAGTGCCATCCGTTCCGTAACAGATTGATAGCTAGATTTGCGGCGACTGAGAGACGTTGCTGACAGATTACTGTGGGCGAAATAAATCAAAACGTCTACTATATAGTTCTTTTATAGCCCGGCCACACGCTCCAACTTTTGTGCATGCATGATTGCACAAACACAGTTTGCACAAGTGAGATGGAGCTAGTGGCCGGGCTCAAACCAATTTGCGCAAGCAAGATAGAGCGTGTGGCCGGGCTTATCTTGCTTGCGCAAACTGGTTTGTGCAATCATGCATGCACAAAAGTTGAAACGTGTGGCCGGGTTATTATAATAAAAAAATACCTTTATTGGAACTATAAACAAAGGTACATGAAATTGGGTGAAAACGAAAATACGCGCAATAGTTATGCAACTGTGTCGCGAGTATTTACGCCCTCCTCCGAATGATTTCATTTCAAATTTTAATCAAACATGCCGAAAAATTAAGAGTATGTGTAAAAGTTATACAATGGAAACAAATTAGTTTATAAGAGATGGTTGACGACAAAGAACTTTATTAATGTATGTATAAGTAACTAATGTATGAATATGTAATAACATAACATTTGAAAAAAAGGATAAACTTCCGAAAAGGGAAAACCGAATTTTTTCTTCAATTTTGGCACAGACATTCCTTTAGGGTTCCTAAGAGTCCCCTTAAAAGGATTTTTGGCGACACGCAATATTTTTCAAAATATTAAATTTTTTGAGTCTGCTATTTTAGCACGCTCCGATATACCTATGTATATGACCCGCTACGCGCTGCGACTCCCCATGGCACTCTCCAGTGATCCCCACTTTGTCCTCAAAGCCGTCCCCACCACTCCGCATATCTCCCACCTCCATATTGCTATATCCCGGAAAATAAAAAATAGTCGGGCGGGTGTGGGCTAACGTACCGGCTAACGATACGTTAGCCCACACCCGGCGTTAGCCAGTACTTAAAGGAAAAAAAACCCCGGGTTTGAATTGTAGAGGGTTTGAATCGAAGAAGAGTTTAAACATGCCGGCCGGAGCCCGGACGCACACACATGTATATAAAAAGTGTGTATTTGGAAAAATAAAACAATAGTTGGGCGGGTTTGGGCTAACGGCGCTTCGCACCGTTAGCCGTTGCTTCAAAAAAACCCTGGGTCTGAATTGTAGAGGGTTTGAATCGCCGAACGATTTGAACTTTGCATGGACGCGAAAACCCGGGCTTAAATCGTAGAGAGGACATAATCGTAGATATATATATGTATATGTATATCTTGTCTATATATACAGTCTTGTACAAAGGAATATACATATGTATACGCATTACTATATATATGCGTGTGCATATGCATACATAATCACCTATAGCGTGGCGACAAATATTGTATATATAGATATACCAGAGCGTGCTAAACAGCATACTCAAAAAATTCAATAATTTGAAAAATATCTCGATTCGCCGAAAATTATTAGGAGCCCTAAAGGAACGTGTGTGCCAAATTTGGTGATGAAATTCGATTTTCCCTTTTCGGAAATGCACCCGAAAAAAATATATGGGCAGTAGATAATCAACCCTTGAGGTCTATTATCTACATAGTTAATTTGCAAAGATACTCCATGAGTCAGGTGTAGGAAAATGAATGAAAATAGGGCAACTAGGATATGTATGTGGATCAAGGAACTGACTAAGGGGGATACGGATGGTTAGGAATTGCGGCACATGAGAGATTCGGTAGCTTTGTATGTAAGAGATAATAGCCATTGACGGCATTATACGAGTTGTATAAGCATAGAGTCATAGTATAATTGTATAACTCAACATAGAGGCGGAAAATATTATGTATATCTGGAAATCATTATATTTAAATACTATGTAAGAACATCTCTGTTGGATAGCCGGTTGTTCAGACGCGCTGCTGATTAAAACTCTAATGCTGTTGTCTAAACCTTTTGTCAAACATGTAGGTAGTTCTTTCTCTATTCAATACAATTTGGCATTACGATATTGTACGGATTTTCATTTCTCTGTAAGTATCTTAATCGGTATGAGAACGAACATCAACGTCAACATTGACATGAGATTTGATCATTATATTTTGAGAGAAAATCTTACGCCTTCATTACATTTTATGCTGGCACACTCATCGCACAACCACGAGATAGGCCGAGCACGAGGATCGCGCGTAGACTCTCGTTCATGTCTCGGTCTCTCGTTGGCATATTATCCCGAGTTAAAGGGCTTCGCCATGCAAATGGGTCCACATGAGTATTTAAATAATATACCATAAAAATTTATAAATAATGCTGGACAATTCATACAGCATCATCTACCCCCAAGCTAGCTAAGCTGATCGAGGCACGAGTGTGGAATCCCGGAATTATAGATAATCGTAGGCGATGCATAAGTAGAATAGAGAAAAGTTAGCCGCAGCGTCATCGAATGTCTAAAATATTTGTACGTTCCTTATCCTTCAATAATTTACGCAATATCTGATAAAGCGATGACATTTCTGTCTATTCTACAGTAGACAAAAATCGCTGTGCTTATAAGCGGCACCTTATGTTTGATTTCGTCAATAGGTAGGTACTGTAGGTAAACGCTAGATTGATTGGCACGTTACTGGACTACGACTCCTGCCCAAGGAGGTGGTAAGGCCCGTTACAATAAAATTTAAATAGATAAAACAATTTCACAGTGCAATTGTAACCAAGATTTCCAACGAAACCACAATTTTTAGTGAAGGCGACCAGACGAGATAGGGTCGGATAAGTACCTACTCATTTCTTGATACGGGTCTGGCAGCTCCGAAACTTTTTTCTTCCGGCATCCGATATCACTTCTCAAGAACACTAATCACGGCGGAAAATTCAAGCTTTAAATAAAGTTGCCGATTCAAATTGCTGGAAAAAGTACACATCTAATTGCCCCATCGCACCCGTTCAGTTCACATTTACCCCGAACGCTTTGAGGGCTAATTATCAGAGTCCCTTTTCCTTATCTTCAATACTTTTAGACTCGACTCAAACACAAAGCAAATTGCTAATACCCGATAGCTCTGGGAAAAGGCGGTGAATGGCCCATTTCCTGAGAAGCTTTATATCTTTCTTTTCTCGTTGAAAACGGTGGAACCTAGTCGAAATCCACCCCTAATACAAGTTTAAGTTTTACGAGTGCAAGTGGCTATATTGCTACGAGCTGGAGAGTCTACAAGTGGTGCTATGACGCCACGATTCGCATAGTCTGTTATTGTCGTGTTGGCGACACCAGCTGCTTCATAGCAGTTATTATTTTTCACATAACAATATGCTTACTTCAGTTGTCGCGCAAACATTATCATGTACTCGTACATCCAATGAGGAACATAGAATGTAATACATGCGAATCGTCTCAACAATGGGCTCATGTTTACAGAACGGCAAACCATTTTATTTTAAGACCTTCGCAGTGTTACCCGAGAAATAAAATAGTACGAGAACGTTTCGACGCGACCCTTGTACTAAAATAATTGTGTACAACTTGCGTAAGAACCTATATCCAAAAGCGGTCAAATAATATCTAAAGCTTCTTCGCATTTTACATGTTCGGTAATGTTTAAATCGTGGTCTGAATAACTGATTGTGGACTGTTTGAGTTCCTGAAGTAAGAACGTCGATACAACTACAAAACTAGTGAAGAATATTGAAAATGCATGACTCAGTGCTCCCATTGGACGGGCTATAACTCTGTCGTCTATTGTGTATTTATATTTTGAGCAGTGACCGGCTAAGCTCGAGGGAGATGATATTTCTTTTTCATTTATTTCAGATAATAAAATAATCCATATCATGCATACACATTGCACAAAACACATTACAAATTAAATAAAATCACACGGTTAATTAAATAAAGATTTGGTAACAAATTTAAGTTATTAGAATAAGTTAGACTAGATTAAATTATGTATTACTAGCTGCTGCCCGCGCTTTCACCCGCGTTTTATCGGGATACAAAATAGCCAATATGTTATTTCAAGTCCCAAACTATACCGATACTAAATTTCGGCCTAATCGGTTCAATAGTTTTTGCGTGAAAGAGTAATAAATATTCATACATCCATCCATCCTTACAAACTTTGAAATTTATAATATAAGTAGGATTAAATGGATATACGAATTATTTAATTAAAATGGCATCTCTTCACCTTCGCCATAGTTTTATTTAGAATCTCGTTTTATCTAGAAGAAAACATTGATGGAAACAGACCTACAATTTTTTTTTACCGACTTCAAAAGAAGGAGGTTCTCAATTCGTCTGTATGTTTTTTTATTATTAAATCATGTATGTTTTTTTTATTCCAAATCTTAGTATTTTACGCGATATCTCCGCCAATTATTGACCGATTTTGAAAATTCTTTCACTATTGTATAGAAAATGATCCCGATGGGATTAGTATTTATCCCGCAAAACTTAAATTAAGTGTTAAAGTAAGGAAATTTGAAGTCGGTTTATCGTTTTTTAAAACACGCCATATTATTCTGATGAAAATATGTGTATCTTCCAAGATCTTCCGTAAATAATGGTAGCGCCCTTGATGAGGGTCCGACAACAATTTCTTCTTTGTCTACACGTACCTACGCGTAATCTGTTTCTTCCTGATGATAACAATTTGATTATATAAGAAAGAAATGTTCGTTCTGTTTCCGCATAACAAGGTTATCGTTTCGTATCAGAATAAAATATATTTCTAACGTTCTATTGGTTAAAAGTGTTAAGATAATATGATTTTTTCTTATCACTGAACGCTTAGAAATTAATAAGTATGTAGATTGTAGCATTAGCACGTGAATATCCACACACACTTATAAGTTTTACACACAGCTGTTTTACAGTCTATAATATAAGTCAAATTTATATTTAGGCAAATAAACATGTATAAGACACATAAGTGATATCTAATGTACTAGTGGTTTCTTTTTCACTTCTTCCACAAGTGGTCAAAATATTTAAGTGAAGAGAAAATCACTAACACCTTATTTCTTATTTGATAATAATTACTATATTTATTGTTTAAAATTTTACTTGTCCAAGTGCTTATTTTGTAAGTCTATAGAAATAAAATTATTGAAATCTAAAATCAGCTCACGATTACGTACAA
The DNA here is from genome assembly GCA_947859395.1 of Eupithecia insigniata. NCBI lineage: Eukaryota > Metazoa > Arthropoda > Insecta > Lepidoptera > Geometridae > Eupithecia > Eupithecia insigniata. Next base: position 9,826,078 of record OX401999.1, on the reverse strand, counting down.
ATATAACAAAGCAATAAAATAAAAAACCACTTAAAGATCAAAGAAACGAGACAATCCTATGCGTCTCCATCCGATTATCTGCTGAAACATACCTCAAAGCCTGATGAAAGTAAACAAGCGTATTGTTATCATAACTCCCTTCTTGAGACCTGCACCCTAAAAAGAGCTTGGTACACACAATTCTATCCAAACACCTTTTGTCATCATTTCCTCCCTTCTTCAAACCGTACGTGTCTTGTGAGGCTTCAACATTGTCTTTTGAAAACAACGCTATAAGCAGAAGCACATCTTTTTAGACGTGGAGGTAATTACCAAGAGCGCTCTTGTGTATGATCCGTAAGCATTATCTAGCTTTTGCCTACACTCCGCTGAGATGTAAACACAGGTACTCAACTGGTTTTGGTGTGTCTATTGCTTCCTTGATTTACTGATTTATACATAACAAGCTTCTGCGATGCAACGCGAAAAGGAGTATTGGGAAGACCGACGACATCGTAGCGGAGTCGATGGATGGAGGCGGCTCAGGACCGCTATTTGTGGCTTCGTATGAGGGAAGCCTATGTCCAGCTGTGGACGTGTGTGGACTGACATGATGACCCCATGGGTACTAATTTATGGCATAAAAAGTAGCCTATGATTAATTCCAGGCCTAAAACTACATGTATGCAAAATTTCAGCCCAAACAGCTTAGTAATTTTGGCGTGAAAAGGTAACAAACATCCATCAAAACATCCATCCATCTAAGCAACTATGCAACTATCGCATTTATAATATTACTGTGATTAGTAAGGATTAAATCTTTTCAGTTTAATTTAATCTTTAACTCTGGTTGTCCACCTTTTATAATATCCAAAGGACACAATACTTTTGATCGGATCGGACATATTTACTGGGTGTGTGTATATACATACATATGTACGTGTGTTGTGTTGGTACGATTTAATTTAATTCATTTTCTTCAATGTAAGTTACAAGTAGGATCAAGAACTAGAAAGATCGTTAATTAACGATCTACTTAGTTCTTGTTGATCTTTAATTAACGATCTACCTAGTTCTTGTTTCTCATTATAAGTAAGGGCTGTTTAAATGTAAGAAACTAGTTGTAAACATATAATATTATAACTGTTGGTCTTTAAATTAAATAAATAAATTATTGATTTTCGTGTTTGTTCTCTTCCTAGATAGTATTATAAATTTGAAAGCAACTCTGTCGATCTGTCTGTTACATTTTCACGCGTAAACGGCTGAACGGACCTTAATGAAATTTGGCAGGGAGGTAGATGGTATCTCGGGAACGGACATAGGTTAGATGAAAAGCGCGTGCGAAGTCGCGAGCAGCAGCTAGTTCATAACTTCTGTTTTTCTAAACACTAAAGTTTTAGATAATTTCCGTGATCATGGCGCATGAAACTGTGTCGAAATATTGGAGTGGACTCAAACTCAAATCATGGTAAATATCCCGTCTAAAAAACTTAAGTGTTGTGAATAACAATGATAGTTTCTAAAGTTTTTTGTCTATTTTGGGTCTTTAGTCGTTTCGCACCACAAGCGATTCGAACCGCGGTGCAAATCGGCCAAGTATTCCTTTTGAATGGGTTCTTTCGCACCGCGGTGTGAATAGACCAAACCTTTTTCTGAATTAGTCAATTCATATCGCAGAGTAACAAATCAGTTTTCTTTTTGAATGGGTGAATTCTGACAAAAACTAACCCTTTGTACAAAAGTAGACTTACCGGTCATATAAACAACAGAATAACCTGAAAGTAACAAAAACATCTACCAATCAGCAAGCCCGTGCAAGGGGCACATGCTTGCTTGGTTGGTAGTTGCTTTTGCTTGCACTGGGGATACTGATAAGGTCACAGTTTCTTATCTACTTTGAGAGTGGTGACGTGACAGGATAAATTGTTATTCAAATGTGTGATGAATCAGAATCAGAATCAATAACTTTATTTATCTAGGCTTACAAAATAAGCACTTAGACAAGTCAGATGTTTTGTGAAGTTTATATGGTAAGTACAACTTATGATATTTATTTGAAGTCCTAGAGAGTTATAGAAAGAGCTATGTCCGGAGTTTTTCGGAAGGATAGGATTCGTAACGAATACATACGACAGAGAACCAAAGTTATCGACATAGTTCAAAGAATCAGCAAACTGAAGTGGCTGTGGGCCGGCCATATCTCGCGAAGAAAACCATCAACCGCTGGGGTAAAAATGTTCTCGAGTGAAGATCGCGACTTCGCAAACGTAGTGTAGGACGCCCTTCGGCCAGGTGGGATGACGATCTGCGAAAGACTTCAGGCAGACGCTGGATGCGGTGAGCTGAAGACAGGGCGCTATGGCGCTCATTAGGGGAGGTATGTCCAGCTGTGGACTAAGATTGGTTGATAATGATGATAAATAAATTATTTTAGATAGGCATCTTTTTATTGATAAAAATTCCTAAGACACCAGATTTTAAAAATGTTACGCCTGTGATTCTTAATGATTACCTAGTCTTATGTAAATAATAGTATACGTCTTACCCTTGATTAACAATAGTAAATTTTTTGTAAAATGTATAATGTTGATGAAGCTGGGATTTAAAACCTACCTTATTACTTTAAAAACACCTTTTGAGCAAATATAATTATTACATATATATATATATATTGCAATGTTTTTTATCACTATCCATTTTCCTCTTGTCTGTACCTACAAATAAAAAATTATGTGTGTCTGAATTGAACTTACAAAATGAGCATCGAGTCGTTTTTCCCGTGGTTCGATACGACCCATTTCAAAAGAATCTTGGGCGATTCGCACCGCCGTAACCACTGCGGTGCGAATGGCCCTATTCAGAAACAGTGCTTGGGGTTTTCACACCGCGGTTCGAACCGCTCGCGGTGCGAAACGACTAAAGACCCTCTATTTTTCTGTTACTAGATACGCAACTACTCTCTACTTTGTTTTTCAGTTTCAGTTGATTTATTGTACCATAGGATCATACAGAACACTTGGAATTGTCTTTAGGTACTGAAGTAATTATAATAAACAGGCTATTTAAATAAAATTATAAATAATAAAACATAATATCAAAATTATCGGCTGTAAAGAGGCCTTCTCAAAAATAAGAGTTTACGGGTTGTTGAACATTTGCCACAAAGTAAATTCGTCACGAAAAAAACTATGTGTAAATTCGCCATAATTCTATTCTATTAAATTTGACTATTGTAAATTCGTCACTTAGCTTTTTAGCGTAGAGACAGCAGAAAAATCAAATAATAAGTAAAATAAAACAAAATAAAAAATTTCACACTCATAGCTAGGATTAAATAAATTTCTATCTACTTACTAGTTTCCATGATCACGGGCCATATAGTGACCCGGTCCTTTGGGAGGCATGCGTGGAGCCGAAGCCAACAGCACAGAGGCCCTTTATGAGAATTAATCTAAAGGCGAGAGCTACACATAGCGGGTATCATCCTTGGTTGCACAATATGATACACCCGAAGATGATATCCGCCAGGTATAGAAACTATTGCAAAGAAAAATGAAAATAACAAAAAAGCCATGTTATTGTGGTGAATGGATGGACTAGGTAATTGGGCTAAGGGGGAAACTATGGACGCCTGCCATAAACATACTCTCAATACTTCAACAACTTACTACTTGTACTTACTACTTTTATTAGTTTTGCTTTACAAACCTGCATGTATAAATATTAAGGATGGACCAAAATATCCAATAACTCCCGGATATTTTGGTTATTAGTTGGGTATTTTGTTTCAATATCGCTAGTACCAACTGGTACCCAATAACGTTACAATACTCTATACCTGTCCTGATTTCTACCCAATATATTTCTTATAGATTTGGTTAGAAATACCAAATACTTACTACGAACCCCCTGCCCCGCCGTTACCATGGCCGCTACCGTGACCAGGAATAGCGGAGCTGCCGGGGACGGGGGGCCGTTTTCTATTTGTTGCCATCATATTGGGGGGTGGTTTGCCACGCTTGGCAGGCGGATTGGTGATCGCAGTAAGATGTTAGTAATACACAGTAGGAAGCTGCTGCCCTTCCTCTGGTAGGTTCCCTTAGTCGGCTCTTACGACATCCACGGGTTGAGTTGGAGGGGTCGATATTCTATGCCGCGGCCCCAAGGCCGGAATACGGAAATTCGTAGAAGAACCAAAGTTACCGACATAGCTCTCAGAATCAGGAGGCTGAAATGGCGATGGGCAGGCCATATAGCTCGTAGAACTGATAACCGCTGGGGAGTAAAGGTTCTCGAGTGGCGACCGCGATGCAATGCGAAACGGAGTGTGGGAAGACCACCCACACGATGGACCTACGACATCGTAGCGGTCGCAGGGAGTCGTTGGATGGAGGTGGCTCAGGACCGCTATTCGTGGCGTCGTTTGGGGGAGGCCTATGTTCAGCAGTGGACTTGTACGGGCTGATGATGACCAAATACTTGTTCAACTACATAACTTTACGGGTGAACGGCCCGCTAGTACCTATGCGTAGATGATAGTTAGGTAAATATAGGTATTGAAGCGTTGGGTAGTTATTGCTCACGGTCGGTTAGGCGCGATGCTCGCTTTGCACAGTTATTCCCTAGCGGTATGCGGATTTTACAATACCGTTAGATATTTTAGGACCATGCTAACAGGTACTGAGTTAGTTATTGAATACCGGACTCATCTCTAATGAATATTATAATATTATTTATGTATGTGCCTTCTTGGTCAAATAAATGTATCTTTATTTACATTGACCTAGCAGCAATCTAGTTTTGGTGCTTTCATCATGGGCATAATATTAATACTTTAATACAAATACTCCATTGTGTATACATTATCAGGTTTATCCTTCATCGTTGATTATACCTCTGTTTTCATATCTATGGAGAGCATCTGGTCTCAGCGTAAATACGCATCAAAAGAGGCTCGCTGCTAAGAAAATTAATCTAGAGTGTGGAGAGAAACGTTTACTCACGTAGATGAAAGTGCATTTTTTTTTTACCCCGGAACTCTTTAGGTGTAGCTTTACACTAATGAGTAGCACACATCTGTGGCACACAGAATGTTGGGGCCGGAGCCATAATTCTTCTGACAAATTTAATGGTTTGTATATAATTGTATTTTTGTATTTGTATTTATTTATTTCCACCGTAGATGGTACGTGTTGCACTTGATGTCGTTAATTCTAACTATCTTATATTATTTTATTTATTATTTTGTATGAGCTACTTTACAGACATACTCAGGCGGCAAAATTAATTTATTTTTACGAGTAGAATCCACATATTCAATACAGTAAAATGTGGTATTTTTTTTTGTTTTATTTGCTACATTCTTCCCGCATCATCGCATGCGTTTTTCTAAGATAGGTAAAATGTATGATTTTAATATTATTTTCAATACTTTTCAGGGCAAAATCATCTATAATAAACTTTGTTATCTACTTTGTCGGATCGATAAAAAATTAAACTTTCGTAAGTTCCGATATTTTCGAGTCAACAGATTCGCCACTCTATTTGTCAAAAGTCACTGTGTATGGAATATTATTTCTGTCATTTCAATTTCAAATCATATATTTACCATAAATTCACAGGGAACACTTGGTCAAATGAATTGCTACAAAATATAATAAAGGTACAATAAGGTATTAATTCAGTCTTCATGCAATCACCGAGCGGTTTTCGATTTGCATTTTTATAAAGAAAAAAATTAGTTCCAAATCTCTCAATAGGTGGCAGGGGGCGTCAACTGGAAATTAGGGTATGTCAATGTCAAATAAAAACTTGAAAAAGTTTGTTTTCCTTTCACTTGGCATTGGCATTACCCTAATTTCCAGTTGACGACCTGCCATCTATCGAGATATTTAGAACTAATTTTTATTTTTTTATTGTAAATCGAAAACCCCTCAATTGTACCAAAAAGATAATAAGACCGCGGATAGAGTACACCTACTATAGAAACCGAATCCAGCCTTTGCAATGTTTTCTTCCCTTAAGTAGGGTATGTACCAACCTAGGTGATAAATGCGGACAATAAGTCATAGACACGCCCATTGCCCAAGGGCTTTTACTCTGCGTACATGGCCGCAATCGGTCCAAATTCTACGAGTCAAAGTTTCACAAAAAGCACGAAGTCACGAGGTCAAATCCCTAAAGACGTACCCGGAAATAATATTTAACTCCACGAAAGCAAGATAATGAGGTGCAAAACATTTCAAAAGAGCATGAATAACATAGTGGAAATGTTTTACGTCAATTTTCCATTATACCTTTTTCCTGTTTGGAAAACGTTCGTCGGGAAATTTTGCTCGCAATTTTATTAGATGGGAGAGTCGTTAATTAGAATTCATAGCATCATACTTGAAGGTTGAAGCAAAAGCTACTTATCTATATTTGCGCTTCGATGAATCTAAAAGTTGAGGTTCCTAATTGCAGCAGTGATTGGATAATGGATGCGCTATGTAATTGCATTTTAGATACCTACTGAAGTTCATAAGTAATTTCGAAACTGGTAACCAAAATGCTTACGGTCATCAGGGTTCAGCCATTGTCACTGTTGTAAGCAACTTTGGACTCAAGTTGTTTAGTTTTATTTATTACGACTTGATTAATAATTATTTATTTATAAACGCGATAAATATCCGATAGATAATCATTAAAAATTGCGAAAGTCTAAAAAGTTATAGTACAATTTGACCGATACTGCAATATTACCAATTTCTCTAAAAACAATCTTCGAAATGTGAGAACACCGTTTATAACAACCAAATAAAAAATATTAAATATATTTGGAACGGAAGTTTAACATAAGCCAAAAACATAAAAGATTCGAAAACTTAATCTCTCTTAATTGCTCTCCGGGTTTTCAAAAAATTATCTGAGCGCCTGGTCGAAGCGACGCGTGACCCGCGAGAGCTGGTGAGTATCTGGCGCAGCGCATTAGCATTGCCATACAGCGGTGCAATGCAGCCAGCATCTTGGGGACGCTTCTGACTGGTATTGATATGGACCAGTTAAGCTATCTATAGATTGTTTGCAACAGTCTGCAGTTAGCTCAATTGTTTCAATTGTAAATACTAGTTTAATTTGTTTCTATTATTTAATTTTAATTATCTTTATTAATAGAGTAAAATCAAATAATATAAACAAATTAAAAACTAGAATTTACTATTGGAACAGTTGAGCTAACTGCAGACTGTTACAAACAATCTATAGGTAGCTCAACTGGTGCACATCAAATATTCGAATGTTTTCACAAGAATAACAAAGAAAACGTCGAATACCGTTGGGCAGTTTTCTTTCCCGTAATTCTATATCTTGGAGCAGGGATTGGCGAACTGTATGAGGTATACATATATGCAGTTAGCGAGTTTTGTACATTGGAAACGGAAACCACTTAGAAGTTGGGACCATTCTTGTTTGTGAGAAATCACAGGAGTGGAAAATGTACAATACATAGGATTTAAATGCCATTGTAGAGAACATTTTAATTTAAAAACGAATAATTAAACTGAACTCCTAATTAGAAACGAATATTATAGAAATTAGAAAGAAAGAAAGAAAATAATTTATTAGACATAACACACAGTTAAACAAAGAAATAAAAGACTACTTAGAACCTACTAGATAACACATAGACAATACACAGATGAACAATAAGTAGGTAGGTACTAAGACTTAAGCATTGGGTTGGTACTAAGTAGCCGGCTCAGCCAGTAGTAGTGTGAAGGTCTAACAGGTCCTGACTCAGCTTGGTGCTCTAACACAAAAACCTTGGGAATTCGTGAAAGAGCGCTGATTTTCAGTCATTACTTTAATAGCTTTTTGATACCTACATGGAACTAGATATTAAAATATTTCGGTTATTGATGAGATTTTTTCAATCAATTTAGGAGAAGACTAGACCAATAACGAAGACAATGCCATAGTGGAAGACTATAATAATGTAATAAGTATTAAACGTTATACATATGTACGTATAATTATTACTTAGGTAAACCTTTTACCTTTTTTATAGTCCGCGGGGCCGCGGCGTACGAATATCGACCCCTCCAACTCAACCCGTGGATGTCGTAAGAGCCAAGGGAACCTACCTACCAGAGGAAGAGCAGCAGCTTCCTTCTGAGTATTTTTCAACACCAACACTGCGATCATTAATCCGCCTGCGAAGCGTGGTGATTATGGCAAAACCCCCTCTACTTGGGAGACCATCTACTCGATGGACCGATGACATCGTAGCGGTCACAGGGAGTCGATGGATGGAGGCGGCTCAGAACCGCTATTTGTGGCGTCGTATGGGGAGGCCTAAGTCCAACAGTGGACGTGTATGGGCTGATATGATGATGATGATACCTTTTACTCCATTATTTGATTTATTTGCTGTTGGATTTGAATATCCCCACTTACGTAGTTTGTTTAAAAGTTTTTCAGAGATTACCAACGTTAAAAAGTCATCTAAAATACCTTAGAAGTTCTCAATACATCTACGGTACTATGACTCAAACAAAGAATACAAGACAAGGTTTGCGTTTCGCCTCAACGTGTTGAAAAAGCTTTCACAGAACATTTCATTCATTCAAACGAGCTTCTTACTTCTTTATACGCAGAACTATAGTGGTACGTATGGTAACCAAGCGTGGGCACTCTCATTGCGCCTGAGGCAGGGCATTGTGTTCAAAAAGCCTCGTTCCTACCTCGAGGGAGCTTTATAACATAGACATAGGGATTTCATAACTAGAGTGGCTGAGAAAGCGGATTTATCTATCCACTGTTTCAGTTTTAGTGTACAGAATAAAAGGCCTTACCCGAAATTAGAAATCTCTTTTTTAACTTTTTTGGTATGCAAGGTGAGTGTTACATTAATTGTAGGGGAAGAACAACTTATTTCAAACGGGTTTCCAAATCTCAAAAAAGAATTCAACCGCAGAACTTTAAAGCTCATCCAAACATTAATAAAATAGAAGTTCAGAACTAAAGCCGTTGCGATACAAGCGCGTGACAGGCGCCATGTACAAACACTTTTGCAAAGGTACTCGACTTTCCCTCCATATTTACATTAAACCCCACTATTTTCTCAAACGGCTTTGAACACTTACTCGGCAATTACTTTTCTATTTTCATATCTCATGCTTTGTATCATCCTTACCAACTGCGTAAATAGAGGGTTGTATTCCTTTTATTTGCCTACAATTTCGTAGACATTAAGGGTAAATATGATAACTAGGATAAAATTATGTTATAAATGTTATGTGGTTCGAATGCTGTAATAATTTTGTGCTCTTGTAAGCACTTTGGACTTTGAGGTCTTATTGGGATTAGGAATGTAAGCCGATTATGAAGTATTCTTTTGTGTTAATACTTTTGTATAGAAAGAAGCATTTAGTTCATTAGTAGTTAGTTCATCTGGTTTAATTTTATTAAGTTAAACTGTTAACCATCTTAACTTTATCGTTATTAGACCTTATTAGAATAAACTTTCTGTTACCATGTTAAGGCTAAGCAACACTAGCGCCACAAGCTATTTAATTTTTTTGGCTGTTTGTAATATCTTTCATAAGCTTTTTTGGTTCTTTGCTTTTTTGTTTGGTAGCCAAACTCGGATTTCGCATCTCTTCCTAAACTATACAAAATAAAACTATTACAGAGGCATTAAATAAAGCTTATGATTTAACTATTTTTATTGTATAGCTATTTGTGGGAACCTTGAAAAGTGTTGTGGTGTCTACCACAACCCCCAAACCACATGTTGTTTGCACATGCTAGCTGTTTCGGGATAAACCATTAACAGATGTTAATGGTTGATGCCCTTTAATACTTGTATTTGGTGTAGTGTTTGATTTGTGGTCAAGAAAAGTCAGTGGTATGGTATGTTACGAACTATATTGACAAGAGACCCGATATTAATGGTTTATTAAGCTACTGCCGCCAAGTTATGGTAAAAACGGTTGAATGGCACTAAATGATTGAGATGAATAATAATATTGGTTGGAACCCGCGACGACGGCGGAACCGTAAAAACCTATTAATGGTCACCTTAGTGCTAAACACTGTTTATTTAGACAACATTGAAACGATATTTCCTTTACAATTAATAAATAAATATACGTTTATTAAAACGAAAATAAACTAAGGTTTTTGTTAATTAGTGCGTAAGCCCTCGGCACTAGGGGTAATCTCAAAGAAATTAAATAATAACCCAAAAATTTACGATTTCGGCAGGACTCGAACCCACGATCGTCCCCTGAATACCGGACTGCGCTAACCGCCACGAAATCAAGTACCAAATAAACTACTCACCACTACCAGAAAATAAAAACTACTCACAAATACAGCAAAATATCAATTTTATATCGGTATAGGAAAAGCGTTTGCTCTATTTCCCCTCCATTCAATGTAAGCAAGGAGTTTATAATATTTTTGTTTGCCAAGACTACTCCACTATTTTCACATATCGTACCCAAGTGTAAAACCCCGTGCATGACAAGCAACGAGACTGCGGTTTACGAAGAAAAATATACACTTTACACGATAAAACGTTTTGGACGTTGATGGCCTGTTGGCAAATGTTGGAAAATAAACACACTCATTTTAATATTATAAAAGCAAAAGTAACTCTGTCTGTCTGTTACCTTTCACCCCTGAACGCTGACCGGATCAATTAATCGCGTTTAGTATAAGATAAACTCAGTTTAGAGTTCGAGTTCAGTGCATTTTACCCACTCAAAGTAAATCGTTTTCAAGCACTTAATCGAGTTTAAGATCTGTCATTTCATCACACAATATTACGAATTTGAACTCAATCTAGCTGAACTTAGATTTAGCACCAAAGGGTAAAATTGGACCTCAGAAGATAGATACTCAAAACGCAGCTGTCTTAAATATGTTATCTGGTAAAATAAAACTCGGAGGCATTCAAATCACGTGAACGATAAGGGCGACCGCTTTCCTGGCTTACAGTGACTTTAAAGTATAGTAGTCACGAAAGTAGTCACTCCAGTTATCTAGAGTCACAGAATAGATAGTGGACCATTTCGTTTTCATACAGCTAACGTTGGTATTTTTCTATGTTATAACAGTCGCATGAAAGTTTCCTTTGACAGTCTAGAAGAGAGCTAATATAAAACGATTTTCAAGAAAACTTTATTAAGAACTCAATAGAAAATTTAGCTTGGGTGGGTAGGTAAGTATTAACTTTGTCAGAAACAGGTTTTCTTTGGTTTTCATAACAATATACCTCGAAATTTCTTCGGAGCACGTACCTACTGTAAAGTTTTTACTGTGCCCGATGCAGGGTACCGCGACTTTAGTATTCAGACCGTGCTTAGAAACTTCTCGAAGCACGTCTTTGCAGGATATTTGCATCTCACCTTTACGTCTCGTTGCCATTAGGTTTCATATTGTTATATTACCTACTCACTCAGTCGCCTTCCCTCGACGCGTGTGATAAATCTACCTTACAATGTAAGAAAGGAAGCTATATAAAGAAAAGTCTTACAACTTTCGCAGATAAAAGTAAATTTATTTTATCTGGCAACCAAAATGAGCCAAATAAAAGGTTGGTGAGATCTGAAAATATGGCCAACTGCGGAAAATTTGTTAGAAACTAGTGGCGCACTGAAACCGAAATATCCGTAATGAATGTTTAAGTAGGCACGTCTCACCGAAATTTATATCGAGCTCGGGTATTAAAGCCAGTAAAGATTGGAAGATTTCGAAGTATCACAAAAATGTACGGTCTATCGGCCCAGTTATTCCGGAGGGGACAAAAAGTTACATAATTCATAAAGCTCATCTTGACGACGGAATAAAAATCCCGAAATAATTCGTGGGTCTGCAATAAAAGCAGCGGTCTCGTAGTCGCGAAGCTGCGGAGGTGGCCATTCGAAAACTAATAAATTTTCTTTGGACTGTGAATTTATTTGATAAACGGCCGAGATAAAGATACGGGATCTCGACGCGGTCAGCAAGTGTGAAAGTCAGCGACTGAACTATTCACAGTTCAAAGATTTGCAGAACTAAATTCTCAGTCGGTAATCCTAACTTCCTATGAGGGACAAAACCAGGGTGTGAAGTGAAACGCATCAGGGTGAAATAGGCATAAAAGTCTTCAACTGCAATCAAATAACCAGAAGGTCTGTCAATCTACTTCAAAAGGTTTAAATAGTGCTTTTAGATTCTCGATAACATATTAAGTATTTATGCTACTCCCAATGTTGGGCAAAAGTTGAACCTTCACGTGCTTCGTGCACGGGTTTTTTGTAAATAGTAATCTCTCAGTAAGAATTTTGGCCAACCCGAGATTAGAACCCAGGACCTCAAGTTACTTACACACACTACTATTCAAGTTACGACACACAGTAAATAATTTCAAGAAATAAACGTGAGAAAAGGTATTTATTCCAACACGCATAATCTTATGATTATTTTTACAACCTTCTTTGAGCAAAGTCGGCCTTCCCGGCTTACTCGAAAAGGCGTAACTACAGCAATTTCCATTACTGTCGTGTATAAAAAAAAGTGAAAAAAATTACGAGTTTTGTTCAGGTGCAAATTCCTAGCATAATTTAAGAACTAAGCTGGTTCGTATAATCGATTATTTCGCTGTAGTGTAGGTATTTGGACATATGGAATATGGGTCGAACAAGTGGGGCGAACTTGGAATAAATAGGTAATTTTTTTATTTATGTTGCTCGTATTATTTGGTAAAGCACAATACAAGTTAGTCCGCAATGACAGCCCTGCTGGGGCCAAATTCCACTAAATTAATCGCTTCACCATAACAATGGTATCGTCTCAAAATTACAAATTTCTAGCAGAATTCGCCCCCTGGTCAAGCTATGATATCCTCAAGCTTAGCTTACTACGGTCTCGGTCTTCAAGCTTGCTCATCAATTACATTTTTTGCATGTATTGCATCATCATCATTGCAGCCCTTCCTTTCCCCACTATAAAAGCCTCAACCTTCGATCTCGGCCTTCATTTCAGCTTGTCCATCAAGGACTGTAATGCTGACCGCGCTCTGATAGTCTGGATCTGCGCTTTCAGCCATCATCGCAACCAGCAACACAACTATTACTGACCTCGACATTAATGTATATACCATAATTATGTATACCATAATAATCATAAATCACCGAATCACTTTCCGACAAATCCTTTTCCATCCAGGCCATAAGGTTGTGGAATGCACTACCGGAGTCGACGAGAAAAGTAGATACTATCCTTGCCAGTTATTAAAAGTCGTGTCAAGGAGTTTTCATTTCAGACAAGTGAATATTGGTAATTACTTATGTTAGACTATTTATTTATGTAAGTATCTATATTTTAATAGGTTTATATTTCAATTGATTATATGTATCTATTTATCTATTATTATTAGGTATTTATAGTGTTATGTTAATATTTATCTTAAATCATCTTTGGTACACTCCCTGCCATTCTTAAATTCACAATTCTTTCCATCCAAGGTTACCTGGAAGAGATCGCTTCTAAGCGATAAGGCCGCCCATTTTACTTGTCCTATGTAACATCTCTTTGTAATGTTGTGTTTTCTGGTGTACCCTAAAGAATTTTTGTAAAGTATTGTAAATAAAACAACCAAGCATCTACTTTTCATCATTAATCAGTCTCGCAAAAACTAATATAACCTAATATATTAACCTAATATATGTTCCTGGAATTTCCCAAATCTTCCACATGGCCTTGTCGGCTTCTTATGAATTCCACCCCTTTCACATTAACGATTTCACTCAGCTAGTTCCTAATCACTTAGATAATACCTACTCCGGAGATTAATACAATAATCTTTAGCGGTTACCAATAAAATAAATAAGGCTGGATTAAACGAGTTAATAAAATTTTACGTAGGTTGCACTTACTTGACACTTAGGTACATTCATTATGGTTACAACTGGTATGGTTTAATTATTGTGTGAAAAATAATTAGTCTTTAAATTAGTCTTTATAGACTAACATTTTATCAGGTTTATTTATAACATATATACAACACATATACAACTTTATATATACAACTTTATAGACTAACATTTTATCAGGTTTATTTATAACATATATACAACACATATACAACTTTATATATACAACTTTATAGACTAAGATTTTATCAGGTTTATTTATAAGAAGTCTTTGCATACAATCCCTAAACCATAATGAGAAAGGAACTTGTCTGAAGAAAATGGATAACGTTATAACCTACGGGTAACTGAGTAGATGGTAAAAACTATACCTTTTTTAACATTGGCATTGACGACGCAAAGCTTACAACCATTTTATGGGATTAAACATGACCAATTCGTTCTCAACAATCGTTTGACATTCAATAACAAAACAACCGTGTTCGTTCGTCTCTAGTGTTTTCATTTTCTAACCGCGTGATCGAATAAAATTTGCTCGATCAATACTTTATTAGAGCTCTTAGCGAAACACGGGTTTAAACGAAGTTTAAGCGGATATCAATAGAAAATACCACCTACCAAACACGGACTGATCCCAGAACAGACTTGAATTCTATTCATAAGCGGAGCTCAATAGAAAATACATCACAGCAGCACTATTTTGTTTATTTTTACTTGATGCCCGATGCTCCTTTTTCCATCGCATATCTCGCCATCATCAACAGAGTTTTCACGCCCTTCTTGGAGCCGTTATGCTCGCGGACCATGAGGTTAAAAAAAAGCTGTTGAATTATCTCCTGAGGGTTTTCCCACGGACTATATAAGGAGTCTTTCAAACAGGGCATTCTAAATCATTTACGGAGTCGGCAGCGCAGGTACATAGGCTGCGGTAACCGCTAAAAAACATCATATACAAAACAACAACGCTTGATCCGTCGTACACAATGACAATTTAAACTCCGCTCTGAATGCCCTAAGCAATCTATTCTGCGATCTAGCATTTCACGGTAAACTGAAACGGTTTCCAGCGGTACATAAATTCACAAGGCTGATGTTTGTAACAACGCTGCATCTCATATTCAAGACGTCACACAGTAGATAAGCTTGAGCTTTGCAAAACCCAACTACAGTATACATTCTAATATTCAAAATAATGCTGTGTATCGTTGACTGGAGGGACGTAAATAACAGGACAGAGAGAATGTTTATGAAATGCTGCTGGTTGATATTATTATAGAGAAATGAAATGCCAGCGATTATACCAGCGACAGACCGATCTGACTAAAACCTAGATACTAATTATAAAATTTCAGTGTGGACGGTACAAATCGTGTTATTTAAGGCATGATACCTTAACTTTTATTATATTTAAAGATAAACACTAATAGTTAGTATTTATGCTTTATTTAACTTTAGATTTATGTCGATTTCATAAAGCCTAGCACTTTGACGATTAGCCAACTTTTCAATAATGTTCAATTGATATCACAATGCCAACGTTTGCTTTCATATAACATTCCCTTGCTCTCAATTTACGTTGATATGCATAGTGGTTATTTCATTATGGATGGGTTATTATAATATTATTTTGTTTCAGACAATGCAATTAAAGCCCACTCAGCTGTTGCGTGAAGTGTTTATTACATGAGTGCACAACATTGTTAATTAAAGCGTAACAATGTCGACGTTGCGTATTAAAGAGCTTGCTGTTTTTATACATACCTTTAGTTTTTTCAGTTTAATAGTTTTGGGCTTCGCCCGCGTCGTTTCTATCGAAAGTTTTAGAGGTAAATTCTGTCTCAAGGGAAATAAAGGATTAAAACTTATGTAAACTAGCGTTTGTTTGATTACAGATTGAGCTACATCTATGCAAAATTTCAGCACAATCCGTATGGTAGTTGTGAGTGAAGAGGTAACAAATATCCAAACATCCATTCTAACTTTGCATATAAAATTATTACTAGATAATAAATAAAACCGACATGAGCCTGTCAGACCATTCACTGGGAAGACTTTCGTTGATTTGATTTGGGTCGATTTTCAATATTTTGTTTGCCGAGGGTTGCTTATGTTTTGTAAAAGTATTTATTGAGAGACATCTACGACATTTTTTCAAAATGAGAATCAGAAAACAGAGCGTCTAGTATGAGTTTAAACAAAACCGAAACAGAAAAATTTTGGTTAACTACCGCTGACTTTTCAATATTGTACTGCTTACATTCAACAAATCACTCAAAATCACTCGAAATCTATAATCGAGTTCGTATGAAACTATTGGATCGCTGTCTAACTATCAAAAGTAATTCCTCGAGTAATAGCTAGGGGCGCTGCAAATCACTATGTAAGTGAATGGAAGGGAACGAAAACTTTTATAATTTTCGTTAACTATGCAAAAGTCAACCTAAGGTTTCAAGATCCCTTTCAAGATCCCCTTGGATGGAAGATGACAGAAAGACGAAAAGAAGGAAATAAGATGGCTTCGTATTTTGTTACTTATCATTTTAGCGACATAAGATCACGAAATATTTCAATATACGTATATAAATAGTATAGAATAGGGCTCACGCTTCTTCACCAACTTTGACAAAGCTCCCTATTACTACTGGTATGACTTTATAAGCTTGGTGACTAAAGTTAGGACTCTACTTATCGAAATTAGGATAAAGTCCAACTTCATGTGACCCTCTGGCTTCCCCGCCGGACTAGACTTATTAAATTAGTTATAACTCTGATCAGACTGTACATTACATACCTACCCAAACAGTAAAAAAAAGTATATTTTCATTTTAAGTTCATTCTTCTAATTTCTTAGAGACCCAATAGCAGGAGTCTGTCTCGAGTGCTTCGAGAGTTATGACGGTTTGAACTTACGAGACGCAATGGCGCAAAAATTTATAAATAAAATCATAAAAAAATCAAATGGATTTCTATTTGTTATATATTTTTTTGCTATCTCCTTATTCTAGAACGGTCAAAGAGATTAGCTAAGTTTTGTTTTAAAATAATGCAGTAAGTATACGAATGCGTAGTTCAAACCAAACAAATGAGAGCTCAATCAAGCTTACAAGAGCACACATTTTTTACAGATTCTTAGGTAGGATATATAGCTTAAAGGCAATTTTATGATGATTTATCTAAGGACTAAAACTTAAATGACTCATTATGATCCCCAACCACAAACCAGCACAAAATTAAAATATAATCGCATCATACGCCTGCCTGCTTTAATCAGCGAAGGACCCATTCATAGATCGAAAATTGTCTAAAATCCATCAGCGCCAAACGCCGCAGGGAACAAAGCACAGTCTGAGGCAAACCGTTTGATCGTTTCAACTTTCAATAAAACGGGTCGTAAAAGTTACTTACAAAAATATAAAATAACAAGCAACCCGCCCCGGCTTCACACGGGTATTACAGCAAATATCTCAAAGGGCGGCGTTTGCGATGAAAGCTCCCAGGCAGCTTGACTTTTTCCGACACTTCCAACAAATATTATTGTTATATTTCAACCAATTTACACAAAACCTTGACAAATTATATACCTAAACCTTTCTCATGAATCACTCTATAGATTGGTGAAATCTTTTTGGTACTTTTTGAGTTTATCGCGAACAGACAGACAGACCTCCCCCTTCTTCCACCGGACAAGCAGACGCACTAGTAAATACCTACCACCCATACCTAGTCGACATACCATCGTGTCGAACGAAACGTTTTCGCTTTACTTTCATTATAAGTAACGGTAAACAGTGGAACGAACTTCCTGCTTCTGTTTTTCCCGTAGAGTATAATCTAGGAGTCTTCATATCCCGAGTGAATAAGTTCCTTTTGGGAAAGCGTGCTCCATCTTAGGCCACATCTTCACTTTCCCGAGTGAGATGGTGGTCAAACGCTTTATCATTATCAAAAAGTAAATAAAACAGACGCGGTTGGGACTTTATTTTATAATATGCAGTGTGTAATTGGAGACCTAGCCAATGCAAATAAAGTCCTAAGGTGGAAATATGATGAGACCAGAGCATCGAATCAAAGCATGAGTTTTGGCCAGGAGAACTATTCGTCGAAGATTTTACTAAATCACTGTGGTCAGTACTTTATCGATATTAATAATTTCTTACCGGTCTACGGTAGACTCGAACGAAATGCACATCAAATTGAAGAGCGTCAAAAATTTGTCGATCTGAATCGACAACTTATATGCGGAAAATTCGGATTATCGAGTATTTTTAATACAAAAATGCAAATAATTTGCTTTCTAATGGCGTTGCGAAGTAAACATGTCAAATGTCATCAATGTGTCAGTGTCACGTCATCACATGTCACATGTGGCATGGGTTTGTATTCCGTTCTCCATTGTCTTCTGGTTTCTCTATTCTAAGATTGTCTTATAGCCCGGCTACGCCCAAACATTTTGTGCACACGCTCCATCTTGCTTGCGCACACTGGTTTGGACAAGCAAGATGGAGAGTGTGGCCGGCTCATCTTGCTTGCGCAAACGGTATATGTGCAATCTGCATGCACAAATGTTTGAGAGTGTAGCCGGCTATTAGACAGGCATATTTTTTTTACAAACTTCTTGCGTCCGAGGGTCCGCGGGCTATTCAACTTATAGAATAGAATAGAAAGAACATTTATTTCGACACAGAATATAATAAAACTTCAACTTCTTGATTAATGGTTCTGCGTTTGGATTGACGCAATTCTATCAGTGTCCGTCTCATGGCAGCATCGCAAGTTCTAGCACATTATTTACAATCGTAGACTGAGCATAGAGCATAAATTCCTAAATCTCCGTTTACAAAAAAACATTGACGTGAATTTCGCGCAGATGTCACGGAATTTTTTCATTCGAGTTCAAAGAATTTGTAGGCCCACTAAGTACTTACTATGTTAATCGTTGAGAACCGATGACTACACAAGTATCATTTACATTATATAAAAATATTGTGGAATATTATTATAAGGCTACATTTTACCCGAGCGAAGCCGGGTTTTCATCTAGTACATAGTTATTCTGTGTCGCTGTTCAAAAGCCCTTAGAGTCTTATTCTAGAACGGAATTAGAATAGATACACAATAGGCGCTCGTAACTCGCGTTTTGAAAATCATCTGGACCCCTACAAGCCCAAACGCGCTTTTAGGTATTTAAACTCATGTTTTGGTGTGTACGAGAGAATGGGAACCTGATGGCGTTTAAAACGCGCGTTACCAAAGCACGCGCTTCAAAACGCCTATTGAGTTACTTTGCATCGACTGATCTAACCTCTTTTTTTCGTCTACTCACAACTTCAACCACGTGTAACAGAAAAAAAAACATTTTGCGTCGTTAAATGCCTAGCATGAATGAACAAGCTAATATCAAATGCCTGGGAGGCTGACTCGCCGGTGTAGTCGAGCATAGACATTAATTAAACTGTCAATCAACTCCCAATACAATGCTGTGCTCGATACATGCTTCGAGCATTTTGTGAGGAAGCAACTAGAAAGCAACCTAGTGCACTAAAAGTCTGACGACGATACTTGTCTGACGATCCTGCTCACGGAACCCTGGCTAGTAGTAGTAGAACCTCGTTACCTATTCTTAAGAATGTGTAATTAAGAATAGGTAACGAGGTTCTACTCTTCCTACAGTTATTTTTGTTTTTTTAGAGGATTTAAAATGCCTAAACGCCACACAGACATGCCATAGGCTATATGAGATATAAACAAATATAATAATATTTAAACAGCTTTCGACAGAATTTTCTGGAGGGATTTCCTTTCTCAAAGGGATTTTCAGACAAAATGACGCTTGAGAGCGAAGGGTTCAATATGGGTTTAAATTTACAATAAATAATTCACGTGTATTTTTTTTTATACTGCAAACATATGCTACAATAACTTATAAATTATTTAAATGCTATAGGGCGACTAGGTCTTATGAAGAAGTGCTATGTACCTAGATAGAAGCTAGAAACCAATGGATAAAAGCCCTGAATAAGTTCCATCAGAAGAGTCGCATCATGGTCTTCAGTAATCATATCAGCCCATACACGTCCACTGCTGGACATAGACCTCCCCCATATGACGCCTCAAATAGCGGTCCTGAGCCGCCTCCATCCATCGACTCCATGCGACCGCTACGATGTCGTCGGTCCATCGAGTGGATCCGTTTCGCATTGCATCGTCGCCGCCACTCGAGAACCTTTACTCCCCAGCGGTTATCACTTCTGCGAGCCTTATTTCCTGCCCACCGCCACTTCAGCCTACTAATTCTGAGAGCTATGTCTGTGACCGGTGACGGAAAACCGTAGAAGAACCAATCTTCTACGGTTTTCCGTATAGTACATGGTACTCAGTAATATTATGAACTAAAGAAAGAAACCTTCATGAAATGCACGATACCTAACGTAATAGAGAGTTATAAAGCTTGAAGATCAATTTCATATTAGCTATATCTCATTTTCACCAAAACCTACTTTGTCATAAAAAGTAATTGACACTCAAGACGTGGAGCCTTTCAATAATGTGATAAGTCGTAACAATATCTATAAAATGTTACATTCGACCTAGATTTATATAGGGCAGTTTTATTTAGAACTAACGTTAGCCCTCGGCTACGTTTTTATCTAAATGGTATATAACCTAGAGTCTAAATAGAATCTAGATAGAGTCTAGGCAATAAGTTGATATCACGCGTAGCAGAATTTCTTCGGCTGGTATATGTATAGGTAGATACGTATGTATACATGCTCTCTACCATCAATGTAACAAAAACATGTTTTCTCCCAGACCATATTTACTTAAGATGCAAAAAACGTCGTCGGGTCCATCGAACTCAATTGTACTGGGACGGGACGTAACGCTATAAAGTTGATTATCCAAGTATTCAGACATTCTCCCCTTTTCTTTTTCAGAAAGATGTTATTTTTGTGTTAATATTGACTAGCTTTTAACCATAGAAATCTAATATAAATTATTAATTTTTATATGCTTGTAACGCATAAGAACCTGTTATAGTGGGAGGATTCTACATTGGGTAGGTCTTATAAATTAAAGAGCCGGTGTAATGATGCAATTTCCTCCACCTTTCCAATGCGGTCTCTTTTACTTCTTTAATTACTCTGAACTGAGTGGGTAGGTAAACTTATATCAACACATTTGGACTTGGGATTTAAAATTTCGAGCCAATCAAGTTAATCCGAAGCATCGTATCGAAATTCGAAACTCATTTGCAATCACAAGATAAATTAATGCAAAACCCATCTAGTCCTTGATTTCTAATTTTCGTTGTCCATCGCAGTTGGCCAACTAGAGATTATTGAGTTTTATGTCCGTAACACGACAGTGGCCAGATGTGACCTGCGGACGATACCTTCTATTTACTCGGACTTGATAGCAATCTCGCAAATTGAAAGGTTATTGTTTTTAAGCCGGTCTCTGTCATATTGTACCTTGGAGACCCAACATTCTTGGTTCAGAGCGTGTATTTTTTGAACTTATAAATAAATATTATAATTAACTTACATGTTTATTGACAAAGAAAATAACAATCAAATAATATAAACAAATTAAACTAGTATTTACGATTGAAACAATTAATATTAACTTAATTAATGCCAGAACGAAGGAAGTATGTATTTGCGAATTGTTCTAATAACTGCTCAGTTATTTTACGAATTGCTTTGGAAACAAAGATACTAAAACTACTACAGTTAAATACATATAGCTTCCTCAAATGAGTTGCCTATAAAGGGTAATCAATTCGTTCATTGCAAAATGTGTGTTTCATAAGGACCACTATTACGGGTCTGAAATAAATGATTTTTATTTTATTTATTGCACTAAAGTAAAGGCAAAGTAAAGGCGTTGAATAGAACCAATAACACATTCTATATCAATATCCGAGAATAGTATCTGAAATACCAGCGCCTTATGAATTCGAGACGGTAATGCAAATCCTTGGGACCGATGCTTATTGAAAATATTTCCATTCAACCGGAAATAATATTTGGCGTTTAAATGAAATTCTCATAAGATGAGACAAAGGCGATGACACAAAGGCATCCCTTGGTAAATCATGTAAATAATTGGAAAATTCCTTCTACCTTTTTGACGCTTCACTGTGATACGGCAGACATACGAGTAAAAGACGCGATGTTCATCTCGTGTTCAACCTCATGTAATCGTATTTTACTTTTATTTTTCCCGGAAATAACAACTTTTTTGTCAGCTCGAAGTATGAGCTGATTTTGTCAATGATTTTTGACCATTTTGACCAAACATGCTCCATGCTACATGTCACTTCGAGAACATAATATTTTCTATCGTATTCATCCTTTGTGAAGGTACCATATCACCTTTTGGAAATATCCAAACCTAACAAAAACACACAAAAGTGGCCCTTTTCCATGCAAATTAGAACCCTAAAACTTCATGATCGTAAGATTAGAAAACTATGGATAAACAGAACCTCTATGCGTGCCTATACTCAGATGTATGTTCAATATAATACCTATAAGCTTTTAAAGTAAGGAAGTAAGTATTAAGTAGGCAATATCAGTGTAAGGAACTTTTACAGCTATGACAGGCTTTTAAGAAAATATCTATATATGTAATAAACTGTATTATGTATATCAGTCATCTAGTACCCATAACACAAGCTATGCTTAGCTTGGGGCTAGATGATGTTTTGTGCATTGTCCAACATTATTTATTTGAAAAGTGATTTCGATTATCTACCACATTTTTAACGAGTGCTTTCATCAAAGCATATTCCAAAACCAGCAAAAACTTTGGCATTGAATGTTGCTTTGTTGCCTACGATAAATTACTCTGCTCAGCGTTAACCTTTTTAAGCTCAACACTGGCAGAGTTGGGAGTCCAAAATTACCAGTGCTCGAGCAACTTTTCACTCAAAATATCTCGCGGTCTATTTAGTCCCCCGGCAGCCACTAAATAATCCGTACATCCTCCCCAGATGTAAGTCTGACATGCAATCTCCGCTACCATCAATCAGAGCGAGACAACGAGTGGAAGCGAGACCACTATGCTATTATCAGTTGTCCACGACTTCCCTTGAGTGGACTTTGAAATTTGTAGTAAGCGATATTTAGACGTTGACTAATGGATGCAATGGTTGAAGAACTTAATCAGGGAAAGTAGAGTTTATTTGCTCAAAGGATTCTTACCATCAACATCAATTCCATTTAAGACTAGGATAAGAGTTCCATAAACTAATGCAATTGATAAGGAACCTGACTTTACCTCAAGTGAAAGGTACACATCTGCTCAGGCACAAAAATGGAACAAAAATTGTTTACGCAACAAATTTATGCATGGATTGGCTAGGTTTTTAATTTTGCAATTCTACAACACGAATAAGACCTATACAGGTAGTCGTAGAAAATAAAAATACTTATAGATTGTCTTGACGTTAGACTCCAAAATTGTGCATGCGTATTTTGACCGCCTCAATAATCAACATAATATGGCGTGTTTTAAAAAACGATAAACCGCTTCAAATTCCCTTACTTTTACACTTATTTTAAGTTTTGTGGCATAAATACTGATCCCCCCACTTTCAAAATCAGTCCATAATTAGCGGAAGCATTCATACAAAAAACCAGACAGACGAATTGATAACCTCCTCTTTTGAAGTCGGTTAAAAATAAATGTGATTAATTTACCGTAACTCTTGATATCCATTGACATCATGTAAGTAAAACTGGATTACTTTTCATACAATTTAACGGATGGCATTCAACCCGACTCCGACGCGGTTTCTAATAAAGCTAAGCTCCTCATCGCGTGATGTCGCGGATCCTACCAAATAAACAGGGAGCGGCTTATCTGAATACAAGACAAGAGGATTATGGTACGATAACGCACATTTATTTAACAGAATTGCTTTGATAATATTAGGAACTAAGAAAAAGGATAATTTGACGAACTTTTATAATTTAGTTTGAGTGAAATCCCTGTTTTATACAGGGTGGCTTTTTTAGATGGGAGTGGATGGTAAAATGGAACCATGATAGTTAGAGAAAAGCTGTGAAAGGAGTGATGTTCAATTTATCGATTTATAAAAAAGAAAAACTTAATAAACTTAATTCTATTGCCGGAAATACCGTATCGATAGAATTTTCAAAAAAAATTACTTTTTGTATTTTTACTCAAACGGATTCGGTTGCTGATAAGAATCAATCGGATCAGGATAATATGCCTTTATATACAAAGATTATTCTCGATAAGTCGTCTATTCAAATGAAATTTTAATATTACTTCATCAGGGAACAGGATTCGATAACCACATTTAAAAGATTGCTCAAAGTACAAATTAATAAAAGAAAAAGAGAAAGTACTTATGCATTTTTATTTTCTCGTAAATTGAGCCCATAACCATAAATTAGATAATGTTGCTACGACTCCTTGTATACAGGTGGCTTTACCAAAAAGAAAATATGACGGAATATAATATTGCCATTCGAAGCGTCATGCGCATCATTCTGCGTTTTGGGCTTAAGTTTTTACCCCCTTATTCATAATAGTCTGCTAACTTAGAAAATTGCTAATTCTCACTTTGTCTCCTTCTATTGACATAAACAAGAGTGAGAAATAACACTACTTAGCAGCTGTTTTAGTTAGCAGACCATTATGAATAAGGGGTTAGTGGGTATATTCATTTTAAGTCTAGGTACCAGCATAGATATTAGTTAGTTTATTTAATTTTTTTCTGTGATAATAATTAAGAAAACTGTTAAATTAACCTTTACTAACCTTTTCTAACTTTACCTTTACTAACCTTAAAAGCCTAAATCCTAAATATTATTATAATTTAATATAGGTTGTCTGGTAGAGATCGCTCGTGAGCGATAAGACCGCCAATTGTCACATTTCTTTTTTGTTCAAATTGTTTGTAAACTGTTTTGTTAAGTGTGCAATAAAGTATTTTCTATCTTCTATCTATCTATAGGTATTTCTTGTTTGCCTGCCTGTAAACTTTACAGTTTATAATGTAACGATGCATTGTAAAAAGTAACACCTTACTGCCCTTTTATACAAAAGCCTTCCGGTGATTTTGTGATAATGAGAGAAAACCTGAGACCCTCTTAAGACCCAAATAGCCTGTTCAGCGAATGGGAAGCATTAATATCGAATGTTACAGAATATATTCAAAGCGAGAGTTTCGACAATGTGCCAGACTGGTCAAGAGATTAGGCTGCATTATTTTTATAATCAATGAATATTGATTGAAATACTCAAAATAATCAACCAAAATGTAATTTTGATAGATATCTACAAAATTTGATAAGTTACCTAGGTCATAGGAATTCACAAGATTGTAATGGCCAACACATTAGTAAACTCAATAGGCACCTAGGAGTATATAATACATACATATGTTGATTTATAAATAAATTATAATACCTAGTTAACCTGTGAAATTTATGAATAGGTACCTAATATTATATTTGCAGTAAACGAATTTATTAAATTTCGTCACAGGAATAATTAACACAGCACATACATAAATATGTATTGAATATACAAAAAAATTGTCATTACATAACCCACGCCTGACCATTCCCGGTGCAAAGGTGCCCATAATGCTTGCAGTATTACCTCGTTGAATAGCGATGGAAATCCTTTGCACCAAGAACGACCCGGAGCGGGAGTCTCCTGTCACTTCCATATGTTTACGGCTTAATTCTCTCACTAAACACTTCGCACCTACACTCACACACTTCTAGTTTTTCTTCCTAAGAATTCAAGCTTCTAAAAACACCAATATATAATAGTTATAATAGTAATGGCGAAAAAAGTCAAATTCCTCACTTTCTCCGCCACAACTGGCGTTCAAGATAGATAGGTAGGATGTTTTGGCCATACCGCCGCAGCTCGTTACGGGGATTTTGCACGGAATTAATATGGATCGTTCATCAAACACCGGGAGGCCAGAACAATGAGGGCAGATAATATTTTTCTGCAGATTAAGACATACTGGCCTACTAAAGACTTCGTAGGCAGAAATATCCGCTTTTACGATTCATTTTGGGGTTCCGTAAATAATCATAAAGTTCGGGTGTACGTTCTATCGCTGATTTCCGCTCCACTGACAGTTATAGGTCGAATGGACGAGGTCGGTTGGGGAGATGAACCAGAGTGGTTTTGCATAAGGAGTATTTTGCGCGCGATTAGAATGGACCGGACCCTTGTCACATTATAGCCCGGCTACACGCTCAAACATTTGCGCATGCATGATGAGCCCAGCCACACGCTTCATTTTGCTTGCGCAAACTGTGTTTGTGCATGCATGATTGCACAAATGTTTGAGCGTGTAGCCGGGCTATAAAGTACCTACTTGTACAAACGGCACGTTGACCAATTTGGAAGAACTTTTTCAAAAGTACTTAAAATATCCGAGGTCTTTTATATCATTTCGAAATGGTTTATACCAATGTACGCGGCCTATATTGGTTTGTCATATATTTTTAACCGACTTCAAAAGGAGGTTATCAATTCATCTGTATGTTTTTTTGTATGTATGTTACGCGATATCTCCGCCAATTATGGACCGATTTTGAAATTTTTTTCACTATTGTATAGAAAATGATCCCCAGGGGATTAGTATTTATCCCGCAAAACTTAAAATAATTGTAAAAGTAAGGGGATTTGAAGTCGGTTTATCGTTTTCTAAAACACGCCATATTATTGCAGCTATAATATTGGTCATAATAATATCATAACCAAGACAGCATTCGTTTGAGTACCTAAATGTCTAGGCGTATATTTGAGCCCATATTCACTCTGAATTGATATTATGTTGTGTGGGCGCTGTGGTGCCAGAGACATGATAAGATGGATTAAGCTTGCCCAGCATCTCTATCCTCTTAGTTATATCGCCGATCCATATAAATGGGCAATTTAACAATATTTTGCCGATAAATCCTCAAATACACCTTTTGCTCTATCTAGTCGTAGTGCAAGAACACTACTCACACTTCTACGAAGATACTGCCTGATTCCGGCTAGATATAAACAAATATAGTAAAAAAGCTTGTTTGTTGGGTTTGCGTAAGGTACCGGTAGGTAAAGTTATGTCAAAACAATAACCCAAGCAAGTGGCCGGACGCAAATGACGAAATGATACCGCTATCTCGTAAACTCATCCGCACTCCGGCGGATAAGTGAACAAACCTCTATAAAGAGCTCGTTTGCCTTCGCAAAAAAATACTACATTATTTTCACGATTTAAACTTTGAAATAAATGAAACATTTCAAAAAAAGGTACTTTTGCAAGTGAGATGGATTTTCGAATAATAATCCAACTTCCAAAAATCTCAATAAAATTTAAATTGGCTAATTTGTAGTCAAGTGAAATTTTGAGATTTCAGAAGTTAGGATTTTGGGCAGTGACGAACATAGGTATCACTGAGGCTTATCCGGACTTAGCCGTTCTTTTAGGATTAAGAGATTTTACCATTTTATTACACCCGCCTGGAACTAAGGGATATGATGAAACTAAGCTAAAAGCTTCGCACACTCGAGAATTGCAGTTAACGCCTCGTGTAATCACAAACCCTCGAGATTCTGATATCATACGTGACAATGACAGATGGTTCTATTATGTAGC
This sequence comes from Eupithecia insigniata, assembly GCA_947859395.1. Taxonomy (NCBI): domain Eukaryota; kingdom Metazoa; phylum Arthropoda; class Insecta; order Lepidoptera; family Geometridae; genus Eupithecia; species Eupithecia insigniata. Next base: position 9,798,541 of record OX401999.1, on the reverse strand, counting down.
TGTGCGAGACACAAGGACTGGAGCATATCACGAATCTACTACAATATTACGGAATCACGTAGCCTGAGAGACAGCCTCAGCTTATTCAGAAACATTCGGATGATGTCAAAACCTATGGTAGAATAAATAAGGTTAGGTGTATATTGTCCAGGGTCTAAGCAAAGCATACCTAGTAGATATCAATCGTCAAATGCGATACCCATGTGAATATTCGAATATTGGAGTTCAGAGAACTCAACCAAGCTTTACGACCAACTAATACGACTCACATGAAAGCACTTTATAAAAAGTAGGATATCGAACTATTCAATCAATAACGAAGCACTGTTAGGACGCAAAACGGAAATGTGGGGATGCAAAATTGGCACGTCAAATAAATTCTTGTCACTCGTAAATACTTTGCATAAATTGGATGCTGGAGAATTCCCGCAACAAAGACGCCAGACGGCTGTTCCAATAAAATGAAACGATTGAAGCGCTTTTGACGGGAAGGCATCGACGAGAACACCGTTGTTTTTCGTTTAAACTTTCCTCACAAAGGATAGAATTGTAACTACGAAATCGAGTTGCTATTTTCTCATTCTGCATAAATCGAAAAGCTTATGACTTCAATTTTGCTATAGCCTATTTCGGCCCCATCTTCCTTTTAAACGGTCTGCTATATTGCAGTTGTTCTATCATATGATGCTACTTTCGAATAGACGATAAAAACATTTGACCTGCAAGTCTAAACACATCATGCGACAGTAAACTGTGACTTTAAATTTAACCGTCAGTAAGTTTGTGAAAACATTTCATGCATGTGTTTATGACGGAGCCTTAGCAACTAATTTAAAACAAGAATGAAGTCAATTTGGACTTTCTTTCACGATATTTTGTTTCTGAAAGCTCTCCCCTGCAGGTAATTCATGAAGTTTGATAAAGTCATTTGATTAATGTCAGGTTCTCAGGAAAATCATCTAAACTTTCCTATCACGAAGACAGTGGTCGTTACAGACGGTTATTACCAAGTAATTTCTGTTGGCACATCTTTAACTTACTCGTAGCTTCGAAGTTACTTGTATTTTCTATTGTTTGGGGGAGAGATTTGATAAATTATAGGCAAGTAGATATTTGTAATGGCATAATAAAATGTTCAGTTCTTTATTGCGAGAGTTACGAATCTGAAGCTATTATTCAAATACAAAATGTGATGAGACATAGATAATAATTGAAAGATCTTGTAAATATAAAAATTTAAATATTCTGAAAATGATGATCATTCTTCGTAATGCCAGTAAAGCAGGTAAGCCCCATTTATTCGCATGAAACTTCATTTGGTTTATTCTACTATAATTTGTAGAAGGCTAAAATAAAATAAAAATAATAAATTAACGAACACCGCACTTGTGCGTTTTGGAAGTACAAGGTTCGATAGACGCTAATTGGACTGGCAACGCAATCTTGATTGCGTTTTAAAGAGAGCTTTACTTAATGCTCTCACATTTGCTTTGAGGACCTATAACTTCTGCAAATAAAAGTATTGTAATAACAATTGGTTGCAACCGACAATATATTGAAAATATATTGAAATACTTTTCTAGCTAGTTCATGAGGTCCGACCCTAAAGAACTCGCTCAAATCCCTAGCGAGCGCAGCGAAATCATTCCAGACGCTGTGTCTTCTCTTCGCTCACCCTTTTTATAGCTCAGATGAATTATGACATAAAATATTTATCTCCTTCTCGGTATGTGTAACGTGTCTGCTTCTTTTTAGATGATATCACGAAATCCCCGTTTTATAACACAACAAAATAAATTGACAAAACCCACCCGCTACAATATAAAGCAAACAGCAAAATAATAAAAACGTTGTTTCTCTAAAAACGTTCCGAGAAAATGTCTAGTGTGTTTTTGTTGTCAACACCCAAGAAAGCTTATATATAGGATTACCGAGTTTTGGAAATATGATTATAAAAATATAATCTTACCTGACGTCCCATAAAAAAAAACACATTTATAATAAACAAAGAAAATTCCTATACGCGTTTTCCCGTTTAGAAAGGTAGGTATTCAACACTGAGGCTGTTTATATTTGTAAGTCTGTAAATGTTTTATTTTAATGACTGTCATACCGCCCTGTCTTCAACTTGCCGCATCCAGCATCTTTCTGTAGTCTTTGTACCCTCACTCAATTTGTTCTATTCATCATCAGCCCGTATAAGTCCACTGCTGAACATAGACCTCCCCCAAACGAAGACGCCACGAATCGCGGTCTCGAGCCGCCTCCATGCAACGACTCCCTGCGATCGCTACAATGTCGTCAGATTTGATCTATTGTGTTGAGTTAATTTCATCCGTGGTTTAGCTTTGATAGAAAGAAAGAAAATGTGTTTATTGGTTCACTATGAAGTATAGCTTCCAACTATTATATAAATAGTATAACTAAGAAGATAAAAAAATTGCATTTTCAAAAAAATTCCAACTTTTATATAAATAGAATAACTGAGAAGATTACAAAATTGAATCACTATGCCACATAAATTGCTGTTTATGCTGCTTTATAATAGGTTTGTGTTAGGTTACATTCGTTACCGACTGTACCCATGTACTGAATGTATTGCGGGTTCGTTTTCTGATTTATGTTTATAAACACCATAAATGTTTCTTTATTTCCAATCTGAGATTTTTTCTATATTAGTTATGTATTGTAATTGGTAGGCATATATTTCATATAGTGCGCTCATTTATAAATAATGTAATGTAGGATCCTGCATAACTAGCATTTTAACTATCTGTTACCGTTTTTGCCCTACTATGTAATTGATATAATTCGTGGACAACGGGGCTGACAAAAGTAATCTTACTCTAAGTAGAGTAAGATTACTTTTGTTTACAGTAACACTTGAGTGTAATTGTTTGCTGTCGTGAATAAATAAAAACAAAAATATAAATAAAAGAATTAACTAGTTCTAAAATAGTAACAAGTGACTCTACGCAGCGAACCAATAGGTCCTTTCTCAACATAATGTTGCTCCACAAAAAGTACAGCAACGCTGGTTTTCTAACATAACCTACGGCGCGTGTCAACACGACAAAAAAACAAAATTTATGATTTATCATATCACCTTAGATTACATCTTACAACTAAACACAATAAGAGAATACACAATGGGACTATTTGCTATTAATACACAGTTTAAGCTACATGTTCAACACGGGATCTCAACTCAATAAATTTCCGGTAAATATTTGCCTTATTAATCTGAACCCCTTCGCTCGTCTAAAATTGTAGAGCAATATTATTACTTTATTATAAACCTACGCTGTCCCAGTACTTGGCCAAGGCCTCCCTCTTTTCAAACTTCTCTATTTTACGCCAGTGAGTTCCAGTCTTTGAAGTGCACGACTAGTTCGTCCTTGTATCGACGTTTTGGTCTGGCATGTAGAGCAATTAATAGTTTTTTTTTTAATTATTTTACAACCAAAATCGCTAGAAATTACCAATCGGCCAGCGTTATTACGTATACCTAGCCAAGTTTCTCAGGAGTTTACATCAAAAGCAAATGTATTCAAGAAATAGTACCCACCTTCCACCTTTGGCTCAAGGAATCGCAGGTCATCCGTTGAGGCATTAGTCACAGCCACTGAATTGTGGGAAGGCGCACGTTTATCATTCTTCAAGAGATGTAACATTGGAATCCGGCTATCATACTCTTCAATTTGGAAGCTCAGAGTAACAAAATGAAGAGTGAGAAAATTCTGACTTCTTTCTCAAAGGCTCACTTGCAGGCATGTATACAAATCACCAATTAAAGCTAAATCGAGATTTCGTCACAAGTTATATGAAGAAAATGATAATTTTTTTTATCATCCTGAGGGATATGAGCTCATGCATATCGTACTGCCACGGGGAGATAGTACGATTATGTGGGACCCACTAAAACCCTCAGGGCGTTCCGCTTCTGCCACTTGTGGTGGGAACACGGGAACGTTTTCTCTTCCGTGAAACCACCGCGGCTGTCCGATATCGGGCCTCTCACTGGGGGGTGTGGAGCACCCCCCTTCGCGACGTACCAGAAACACATGATGCGCCGCGACCACCTCGGGGACCTTACCCTGCCAAATGGGCGCCAGACGACCCCGTGTCCAAACGCCCCAAGGTCCCCTTGCGACGGGTCAGTCGAGTGGCCCCGCCGCCTGTCACACGGTCACAGAGAAGGCGACAACGTGCTGTGCGGCTTATGTATGCGTATAGTAGTTTATCGGTTTCTATTTGTCATATGTCCAAATGTAACCTTTTAAAATAATTAATAAATCCGTCCTTTTTCTGCCGGTCATTTCCTCAACACCATCTCTACGTACCTTCGTACTTTCGTAGGAGGTAGACAATTCACGTCTGTAATTTGTCAAAATTTCAACGTTTTGCGGTGTCTCTAGATTAGGCTCCGTGTGATTACTTCACACAACCGAGATGGTGCTTTATCTTTAGGATCTTTGTACTTGAGTAGGCGAATAGTTGCTAGTTTTTGTTACCTTTATTCCGTTGCCCACATAGGACCCATGAATATAATATAATATTAAAATGAACCCCTATTTCTCTTGGTCACACTGTAACTTAACAACGGATTTACCGAGATTATTCATAATTTTTTTTAATGATTTGTAAAACTTCATAGAACGTTCTTACATTTAAATTTTTTTTGGAAATTGCGCGGAATTTACCTAATTTAAGAAAACCTTTAATATAAAAACTTTTAATGTATCTTTAGTCCCAGCGTTATTTACTCTTTACTACGCACGCTAGAAATAACTGTCACAATAAGTGGACATTTCGAGAAAAGGACGTTTTGTATATATTCTATATCTTAATTAAGTAAATTGTGTACTCAAACCGCCGAAACCAGTTGATCGCGTCAAAATCTTTAAAATTTTGATGAAACGAGACTAATGCATACCTAAACAGGCAAGTTCAGGAAAGTACGTAGGTTTAATTATTTTTTAAAGCTAAGATATCAAGGTGTTACTCAAGTAGAGCTCGAGATAACTTTTAATAAGAACAAATGTAAAGTTTGTGGTTCATTTTGTTACCACTTCCAAGAGCAAAGTTGAATTCGCGCTATTCAAAGAAGTTTGCTTCCCGTCTGCGATTACGTAATGACCGTTCACGTAATTTGTTCTTATTTAAGGGCGGCTCTACACTTTAGCTGCTAGTGGAAATGGACCCCAAAGTTAGTCAGCCATCTTAAAGAGGTAGGTAATGATTAGGAAAGTATGAAATACTCAAGCGTCATTACCTTAGGTATTTTTTTAAGATTACGCGTTCACACATTATATATAAATACTAGCCGTTCCCCACGGTTTCACCCACGTTAAATTCGAATTTCACATTTCTAGGGGGATAAAAAGATATTTTTTCCCATCAATCTCCCACGGGAATTTGATGTTTTACCTAGACAAAAAGTACCCAGCCAAGTTCAACAAACTCTATGCCAAAAATCAAGTCAATTGGTTGTTTAGTTAGGGCATGAAGGAAGGACAAACAAACAAACACACTTTCGCATTTACACGCTCCATCTTGCTTGCGCAAACTGTGTTTGTGCATGCATGATTGCACAAATGTTTGAGCGTGTAGCCGGGCTATTAAACTCTGTTCTAGAATGCGTAGGTATGTTTATGTAATCTAAAACAATGTTTAACTAATGAAGAAATTAAAGCAAACACATTTAATAGTTAATGTTAGGGAATTACATATTATAAGTGGGTATTAAATATTTATGTTATTAACTTACAAGACTTTCTGGCGAAGCTCAAAGCTTCCTTGGCAATGGCTGAATTTACACTGCGAACCGATTTTTAACTTCGCATTAACTTACGCCTTCTTTTCTCGTTTGCTCCTGAACTTCGAAAAAATCTCTCTTATAAGTTATAACCGACTTCAAGGAGGAGGTGCTAAATTTGAATGTATATTTTTTTGTATGTATGTCACTCGATATTTCCCCCAATTATGGACCGATTTTGAAAATTCTTTCACTATTGTATAGAATGTAATCCCATAAAAAATGTATCCCCATGGGATTAGTATTTATCCCGCATAACTTAAAACAGTGTAAAAGTAAGGGAATCGAAGTCGATTATTAGGTTTTTGAAAACAATTAAATTATCACATTTACTGATAAGTCTGACTGAGTACAGTTTCTATGGTAACGGGCGTAAACAAGAGGTAGAATCAGGAATTTGAAGTCGGTTTATCGTTTTTTAAAACACGATAAATTATATTTTAAACATGATCGCCATCAATGTATGTATGTACATAATGTAGGTATATATGTATTAGTCCTCTGCTGAACATACATAGGCCTCCATAGTAGGAGTGCCAGAGCGCCCTGTCTGCAGTTTGCCACATCTTCTGCCTGCCATTCATCATCCCACCTCTTTTTAAACAGAAACCATGAAAGCGTTCATACACTAACGATTTTCATTTCGTTTATTTCCGACGTAACTATTGCAAACAGATTTGATGTCGTTAGTTTCTAAATTAAAATAGAATACACAAGTTATAATTATTATAAATGATAATAATAAATAATTGTACGCAGAAAAAAAACAGACAGACAATGAAACCATAAGTGCACTAAATTCAAACTTTATAAGTGTTGGCTGTAAAAAGGCTTAGTTTTTATAATGCCAGTATGTTATAATTATTTGACAAATAATTTCAATTCAAGAGTTTATAATAAGGTAGTATTTTTGAATAGCATTCTGTTTAAATGCGATCTAAAGTATCAGAGCTTTCTTGGAAATGTCGCAATGCGCGTTCTTAGTGGCCTTAAGACACAAAATATTACCTGTATTTATTTTTATATTTCATAACTTTATCAAAAATGGAATAAACATGATGCAACTATATTATTATAAATGTCAAAGTTTGTATGTATGGATATTTTTTACTCTTTCACGCAAAAACTTCTGAACCGAATAGGCTTAAATGATAGTTTGGGACCTGGAATAACATATATTCCAGGTGGTGCTATTTTTTAAATACAGGATAAAAAAATAAAACGCGGGAGAAGGCGCGGGCAGCAGCTAGTCAGATATATATTTCAGTCTTGTAGGAAAGAGGTACAAGAAAGTGATCGGTGGGTAGTCCTAGTTAGGTAAAAATTGAAATAATTGTATAATATTCTTTTAAATCTGCTTTGAAAAATTATATCGATAATACTTTTTGATTCATAAACCAGTTATTCTTAAGAAGTTTTCTTGAAAAAACTATATTTTCAGATAAATTCCACTAGACAACAACACGTGAAGAGTTGACGTGAATATATTATAACTAGCTGCTCGCGCATTCATCCGCGTTTTATCGTGATAAAAATAGCCTGTATGTTATTCTAGGTCCCAGACTATACCTATACCAAATTTCAGCCTTATCGGTTCAGTAGTTTTTTGCGTGAAAGAGTAACAAATATCCATCCTTACAAACTTTGACATTTATAATATTAGTAGGATATTATGAAACTTCAGTGTGGCACCCTTGGGTGTTCTAAACTTGGTACGTTGTCATACAGAGCCATACTTAACTCACGGAAACGCAGAGTAAACCCCAATGCGTGGCCAAGTAAGTGGCCGTCGCTCATTTAAAAAATGCTGGACAATCCACACAGCATCCATCATCTGGCCCCAAGCTAAGCAGAGCTTGTGTTATGGGTACTAGATGACTGATATACCTAGTTATATATTTTTTATTAAACCTACGTAGAAAATAACCGTGACAAATATTTGCGGATCGTACAAACATTTGTTCCAAGGTGGGAATCGAACCCGCAACCTCGTAGTCGCAGGCGGACCTTCGCCCGCCGCGCCACTTCAGTGATCATTGATTCGACATTTCATTGAATTAATATGTGTATGTATAACCGTACGTATTGACTGAAAACATGCATACTTAAGGCGGTTCCCTGAGCAACTAGCGCCGCCACCTATTTTTATCGTTCTTAAGTTAAACAAAGGAATTTTCAAAAGCCCTTGGGCAGTGTGTGATACATATCATAAGCTTATTTTTAATGCCTCGGTAATAGTTTTATATTATACATATAGCTTAGGAGGTGATGCGAAAACTGAGTTTGGTAGCCACAAAGTGCAACTTCGAAAATTCCTTTGTTTAACGTAATAATACGATATCCCATTATTTAAGTAAATAGGTAATAAAGGAATGAGGACCGTAATGTGGCCAGGTAGCTGGTGCTCTCAGCTCACGAAGCTGGTCTCATAGTGAGCTATCTCCCTAAGGTACTGCGTACTATAAAACGCAGGAAGGTTTAGGAAGGATATGCCAGTAAATATAAACTGTTTACGAGGAAAAATATTGCTCAGGAATATTTTAAGGCGCTGATACCTGTACATGCCTGTACCCAGGCACTTTAAAAGTTCTGAATTATTCCCTTTTTTCCAATAAGGAAAAAAATTGTTTGTAAAACCTATTCGATCTTTATTAGGTATGCGCATAGCGATTCGAATGTGTTGACGGTTCAAGCCTTGTCTGTATTGTACTGCTTTGTCTTGATATTTTTTTTATAGTCGAGAATCCTTTGTTTGACTACAGTCTCACCTGATAGAAAGTGATCTGGCGTCGGCCAGATCACTGTATAACGAGGGTCTAGAAGACACCTATTCACTCTTGTCTTGAAGAGACCCAGATTGTAATTGGCTGGAAAAACAGAAGCAGGCAGCGAGTTCCATTCCTTAGCGGTGCGAATGATGAAGATGGAGGAAAACCGCTTAGTACGGGTGAATGGTATATCCACCAGATAAGGATGGTATTGTGCCGTCCGTCTGCTGGTCCTGGAGTCTAAAATTAATTTTATTAATTCTTGAAAAAAAGGTATTTTACGTACAGAAAGGCGTGATCGCTGAAATTAGCAATGAAAAACAATTCCACATCACTCATAGTTCATATTTTCTTTCATCAGGCTATGGGTATAGAATAAAACGAAAAGCTTCTTAAACTTATCTCTCAGATTAGAATTACCCCTGCAGGCCTTTGTTTCGTTCCACAGTATTTTTCCGGCACGTCGTTATCACTGTCAAGGGATCCCTTTTGGATGGCTACCGTGATACGGCGACGAAGTTAAATTTACGCGAAAACTCACAGGTATTGGAACGATGTTCAAATGTTTATTTCGTTATATGAATGTTGTTATGTATTTTATAGGAAGTTGGTAGAGCTTGAGGGGTTTATTCGGTTGTGGTATTGATATCGTTTCGGATAAGATTTTATCAGTTGTCGTATGAATATAAATTGCTCAGTTACTTTTGTAGGAGATTCTGAATTTTGAACTTATCCTTTATAAAGGAGCTTTTAGGCATTCGCACACGAGACTTTTTGCTTTTACTATTATAGACATCAAAAGTAAAAGGACTTGTGATATTCTTGACTGAGCCAGTCAAGAATATCATAAGTCCGTTTACTCCCTCACAATTTACCTTTCATTATGTTCTAGAGCAGTGTTTTAAGTCTCAACCGCCAATACCGAACCGACATAACGTAAATTCGCTTTTGATATACGCGACACGTTCTCCATAATAATAAAGATATCCTGATAAAGTTCCTGGTGCGAAGATATTCGGTTTATTAAACTACGTGTTTATATGCCCCAGTAAATCTGGGGTGCCTTGATTATGCACAGAATTTACTCCGACAAAAACGACGCGAAATTGACCGACAAATCCTTTACAAAATCCGGACCCTGGGAAGAATACGTTTGCAGGATCCTTTACCCCTTCCCTTTGTTATGTAAATGTCGTAAAAGTTTGCCAACAAGTCCCCTGCAGCCATTAGAAAATTAAAGAACATTGACTCGGCCGCCTTCGCTCCAGTAAACCAATAGGTAAACCCATAGCCAAGATACACCCGAAGTCATTGTTTATCCTACACAGGTTAATATTAGTTTAGGACTAATGATTCATTTGCCTACGACTCGAATTACTGGAACAACAGTTTGCTAATGCTACACAATTCGCTTTCAGTCTTCGCCTCTTCTAGGTTATTAAACTCATTAGCGTTTCAAAAATAAAAGTAGGTAAGATTTAGGTAGGTTTATCTTTTTGTCGGATTTCAACCCGAACCATTTGATAGTTTTGCCTGAAGCCTGAAGGTACTTACGGTCTGAAAATCTAGATTACTGCATGGTGTAGTAGAACTGTCTATTGAGTAACTTTCGCCAATAAAACTAAACTATCATAAGTACACAGGGGTGTTTCTACCTAGTCTTTTCAGTGTCTACCTTCCTTCCAACCTCAATACCTGACAGCTCAAGACAACGGAATTTTGTATGCATTTATTTATAGGCATCCTCGGCATCCTCGCTCATATTTCCCTCAATAACAAGAACCACTGCATGTTCTAGAGAAGACACCCTTTTGTTTATGACGGTAACATGGTGAAATGAATTCAGCAGTACAACTTAAATTGATCATAGAGAGATTTTTAATAGTTAGTTATTGTTTACTGCCGTTAACCTCTGCTTAGTTTGGGGCTAGATGATGCTGTGTGGATAGTATAGGTCCAGTTACTAAACGTAGCTACTATGTAGTAAATACTTTATAAGTATTTCTGTGCTACTATGGTTGATAATAAATAATAATAATAATCCATAGTTTCCCCCATAGCCCAATTACCCAGTCCATCCATTCACCACAATAACATGGCTTTTTTGTTATTTTCATTTTCCTTTGCAATAGTCTCTACACCTGGCGGATATCATCTTCGGGTGTATCATATTGTGCAACCAAGGATGATATCCGCTATGTGTAGCTCTCGCCTTTAGATTAATTCTCATAAAGGGCCTCTGTGCTGTTGGCTTCGGCTCCACGCATGCCTCCCAAAGGACCGGGTCACTATATGGCCCGTGATCATGGAAATGAGAAACATATTAATAATAATAATAAATAAATAAATAATGTGGGATCTGTTGTCTATCCACTGAAATATCTGCAGAAATAGAGTATTTAATTTCTTCATAGATCTAAGTATCTAAAGATCTTTGTATAACAAATCAAAAAATTCTTAAATTTTTACATATAGCTGATACCCCGCGGCTGTTCTCTTCAGCTGTCCCCAGCTGAAGAACTGCTAAAGAATAGTGCGTTATTTCCCATGACGCACATTATATCCGTCTTCATATTCTCAGTACTTAGAGGTGCAGAATCAGACAGTGAATAATATGAAGATGCACCACGTTTACCTCCGTGTACTACGTTACCCGTGACGGAAGCATGGTAGACGAGCGTCACAGCACAGCTCAATCCTCTATCTATGCAAACAAACGTGTATACAGTGCGCTTTAGGGCTTCCAGTTCATGTGTTATTTTACCGCAATATGCCTGTTGTATTTTTTCAGTTTACGATCTTCGTGTGTTTATAGACTTTATAGTGCTGGATTTTAGGGCCTGTGTAAAAACACTAGGCGTCGATTATGAAAGAATGATTTATGAATGTGGAGGCAATAATGAAGATAGCAGTCACTGTAGGCAGAGCGAACGCCCGATCTTACACAAAAACATATTATGTATTACGTATACATATTATAGGTACATATTCCCCACAACCATTACCTCCACTCGGCACACATAGTGTACGACGCCTTCCAGCCATGGGGATGACGACCTGCGAAAGACTAGGTACTGGCAGATGCTGAATGCAGAAAGACAGGGTGCTTTGGCACTCATTGGGTGAGGCCTATTTCCATCATCATATTAGCCGATCGACGTCTACTGCTGGACATAGGCGTCCCCTAAGGATCTTCCTGTCATGTTTAGGGGGGTTTGCCATATCGCCACGCTTGATAGGTTCTATGGGGGCGCTGCTACCCGCGGTGTATACCTATATACACCGGGGACGACTAAGGAATATATCACTTAGTCGCATCTTACAACACCCGCGGAAAGAGTTGGGGTGGTGGATATTCTTAGCCGTCACCACACGGTTATTAGGCCTATTTCAAGCTGTGTATTATTATGGGTTGATGATGATGAAAAACATTAACCTCCTTCGCATTCGGTCAGAAAGTGATAGGATCAACCATACCAACTCTTACAATTAGCTAAAATAAATGCTTATCTTCATGGTTTCTAGAAAGGAATCACTTCGCCGTTTGCCGATTTATGTTCGGAAATTAGAATATTTTAGAGCTTTTTCGCTTGCTAGTAAAGTAAGACTACGCACTAAAGCTAGATAAGGTACCCTAGGTTCTCTTGAATTAGCATATGTGACGTGTTAAAAGGTAAATGGGTACTTTATGCTTAGAATGCCAAGACCCCTTTCGTAACCAGACTGCAAAAAACTTGCTTGAACAGGTTTTTAGCTCAAAATAGTTGTCGACTTGTTTGAATAAAACTCAACCAAAAAATTCAAATACACATTAAGTTTGAACAACATTGTTACTATCCTAAATTATGCAAAGCAGGTATTATGAAGGCGGGTATTATATAAACCTGTGTTATCCAAAATTAGAAACTCGCAATTCTGGCCACTCGAAATAAGTAATTTATTCTGTGCTAATTATCACGTGAGCAATGGCTGACTGAACCTCCACGAACGCTCAACATTTCCATCTACGAACATTCATAATATGTTAATTTCGAAATCCTGGATAATAAACGTGGCTGCCTTCGGGAACTCAAGATTACGACGTTTGTAAACTTATCTCGCATTCTCGTTAGCTGTGGTGTCAGCCACTGAATACGTAAGCATGTCATTCATGATTAAAGCTGGAAAATGTATCGGGAAATTTGCTGGGACGCGACTTTTAGGCGCGGCTTTTCTGGTCTTGTAACATAGATATGGCGCTAACACAAGGCCAAGCTTTTGTTAAACTTATAGCGAGCAGGTAAGTATTTAATTTTCTTAAGTAAAGTCGTTTCATACTTTAGTCAAGTGCTTTGTCTTTAACCATCTCTTTTATATTCACTTTTTTTTCAATTGTATTTAAACATTTACTGACATAGTTTTAATTTGTCGACATCGCTAATAGGAACTCTACCTCTGAGGGCATAAATACTCGCGACACAGTTGCATAACTATTGCGCGTATTTTCTGTTTCACCCAATTTCATGTACTATCGGCGTAAGATCTGCCTTACCACCACAAGGGTGATTTTTCTGTGAAGTGACCGGTTGCCACCCCCGGCTTGCTCGATTTCTTTTGTTTTTAAATAACAATAGGACCGTTGTATTTCATGGGCCTGGTCAGGTACTTAGTCAGTGCTATTGTAAATAGGTAATTATTATTTTACTACAAACTATTTAAGATTCAGATTATGACATCATGAAAATTTGAATAGTTATTTTGTTTTTATTTTATTGTCGTTTGATGACTACACTATTTTATTGCGCACATTACAATTTGGGAGCGTTCATGTTGCGATAAATTGCGAAAGGAACTCATAGTACTAGGGATAATTAAATTGACTTTATTGGAACTATAAACACAGGTTATAGTTCTAATAAAGTTAATTTTTAAGTTATCAAAATATTTTCAAACATGTTCTAATTGATTTATTGAGACATGGACAATCAAAACTTGGTAACTAAATGATAGTAGTGTTTATTGGGCATTGTACTCCAGGGGGAGTACAACGCCCAATTTGTTATTGGGGCGTTTTGAAGATAATCATCATCCTGATGCTCTAGGAGCACGTGGAGTTACAATTTCTAATAACACATTTTTATAAGAACATCCCCTCACTGGGGCACGTGCTCTCCCAACTCCAGGACTACATTCTGAAGTTTCATCGTTCAAGAACACGTGTTTAAACCCAGTATATTCCTAGCATGTTCTTGCAGCATCCATCACATAGACTAGACGATGAACGGGCTGATGAATAGGATATAGAAACATAACGCACATATTAACGTAAACCAACGCGTTCACATAGCAGTGAACGGGATATATGAAAACATACATTATCTCCAACGCATGTGTTCGAATACACCAACGCATTCCTATCACGTGCTCCTGCAACTAGCATCATAGTGAACGGAATATACAAACATTTGTTTACAACACACACGTTCAGGTACTCCCAACGCACTCCTACAACTCACACCACTGTTTACATAAGCTTTTGCTCACTAAATTCAAATTTTTAAGCATATAGGCGAACTATTTGTTACCAAGCAAGACATTGAAAAGAAACTTCCACAAACAGAAGAAAAAACAGGTGATAAAAAATAATGATCAAACAACAAATTGTTAATGAAATTCATACAGCCGCTAGAAAACATTTTAATAGACGGAGTGTTGTTTTAAAATGAATTGATGACTTATGGCAAGCAGATTTAATTGATCTAAAAAAAATTCAAAAAATTAATCATGGTTATACCTTTATACTTATTGTCATGTTTATCAAAATTTGCATGGACATTACCTGTTAAAACTAAAACAATGTCATAAATTGCAAACGCTTTTAACAGTATTATATCCACATCCCACAGACACCCAATCAATCTACAAACTGATCATGGTAATGAGTTTTACAATAAGTTGTTTCAAAATGTTGTTAAAAAATACAGTATAAATCATTATTCATCTTACTCTATAGTGAAAGCATCGCTTGTTGAGAGGTTAATTAGAACTATAAAAAGTAAATTATTTAAACTTTTTAGTCTAAATGGTAATTATGAATGGGTGGGGAAACCTTTAAAATCTGTAACTGATTCATATAATAATACTAAACATCGAAATAAGAAATTCAAACCCAGTGATATTAATATTTCCAATGAGAAGCAAATATTAAAAAATATTAACAAAGCTTATAATATTAAAACATTAAAACATGAAAAAAACAAACTTTGTGTAGGTTATTCTGCCAAAGAAATTGCAGGAGCATCAAGACCCCGAAGAGCAGCGGCCAAAAAGTGATTTCCCGTGCATAACATCATTCTAATCATGAATTCTAATGTGCTCATTGATCCGATCGGCTGGTTAGTTGCTTTGCATAGGTAAGCATTGCTTTTTTTTTCTCTCGTAGTACGCCATGTGGGTAGACAGCAAAGTTGTTTTTATTTCATTCTTAGAAAATTTGGCATCTTATCTCAAAAACATTTCAGTTCACCCCAAATTTTGCAGAAAATATTGTTTGTTTACATTCTATTTATTTTACACTAATGTCTTCTTTTTCTTTTAATTTTGGCTCTGCATTAAAATCAATCACTCAAATATATCATGTTTTGATCTGTCAACTTCATTCTGGTACCTACTTTAGCGTTTCAATCCACGCACAAAGCGACTTACCCAGAGCCTGTGTTTCAAATTAAGAGTGCTGCTCTAATTATTATAGCCGGTCGGATCGCTTGTACAATTTTGCAAATGTTGTTCTTGCGTTTAACTTTACTCATATCGGTTTGTTAAGTTTGTTGAGTGTTGTTTGGTTTGTAATTATTTTGTTTATACTTTTCAGCTAACCGGCAGATGGGCACAAATAGAACCAACCAGATTTACAGTTTAGATAATTATCATATTTATTTTACATTATTTAAGTATTTTTTATTTTTATTTTAGTATTATTTATTTATTTTATTATTTTATAAAACAGTATACATTGACCATAATCATGAGTATTAGCGGCGATGACGACTTCTTGTCCTGTTCATCTTCTACATAGTCAAAGTGGCGGTGACGATAGTTTTAAGAGCATTCCAACACTTTTTGACACTTTAGAATCTACCTTTTCTAATATCCCTAAAAATTTTAACATAGTGCATATCAATGCGCAAAGCGTTCCGGCTCACTTTATGGATATGCTGGCGTCATTTAATCTGGGAAGCATCCATGCCATCCTTATTTCCGAGTCTTGGTTAAAACCTTGTTTACCTTCAACTCTTTATTCCCTTCCCGGTTTCGAACTCATCCGTAACGACCGCATTGGCGCGGTTGGTGGGGGTGTAGCGATATACATTCGGTCTCATATCCCCTACAATGTTATTGAGATGTCTGCGCAACCACCACCGACCAGTGCTGGTGAACATCTTTTTATCGAGGTTCTTCTTTCGCATCGTAAAATGTTGCTTGGCGTCTATTATTCCCTTTCTCTCCGAATTAACTTCTTCCCTTCCTTTGAGAATGTCCTTGATAAATTGTCTCCTTTGTATGACCATACTATCATTATGGGTGACTTCAACACTTGCTTGTTAAAGGGTGATTCTCGAGCACGCTCGTTAGAAAGCCTTGTCCAATCCAGTAACATGTCAATTCTTCCTTTAAGTCCAACCCATAAATTTCCCAACTGCAATCCTTCTCTTCTTGACCTTATTCTAGTTTCCTCACTTTCCCATGTCGCTAAGCACGGTCAGTGTCCAGCGGATGCTTTTTCATACCACGACTTGATTTATCTCTCCTACAAAATCCGTCCACCAAAAGTCAAGCCTAAAATCATTCTTCAGCGCAATTTTGGTGGGATGAATGTTGAGATCTTGCGGAAGGATGCACGAGATGCAGACTGGTCCAAGGTGTGAGATGCCACAGATATCGACCACAAACTCATCCATTTCAATCGTATCCTAACAAACTTGTATGACAAGCATGCTCCCGTTAGGCCAGTTAAAATGAAACATCTCCCTGCTCCATGGCTTACAAACGAAATAAAAATTGAGCTTCGTAATAAAGTTGCAGCCAAAGCTAGGTATAAGCGAAAACCCACTGCTGAAAACAAAGAACTCTTTATTGGGTCACGTAATCATTGCAATAAGGTGTGTAGGGATGCACAACGCCGATACATTCACAAATCTGTTGAAAATAATGACCCTGCCAAGGTCTGGAAATTTCTCAGGTCTTTGGGAGTTGATAAATCACGGCTCAGCATCCCATCCAAAGACAAATCGATTTTATTTTGCATGAATGTGATTTCTACATTCAACAAGGAAAAACTTAATCTTTATTCTAAAACCATATTTCAGGTTGGATAGTGAAATGGACTTCGATTGTATCCAACTCAAAAGGGGGAAAAAAAACTCAAGAAGTTCACCTGATGAGCGGAAAATTGTATGCAGTACTTCACCATCACCAGCTAAAACATCGAAGTAAGTTTTATTAGTAATATATATTTCAGATTCCAATCTACCTCCATACATACCATTAAGACAAGTTTGAAGCATGTGTATTTACTTTATAAATATTTTTTGTTGCAGAAAAAGAAAATCTCAAGCATCTACCTCATCCACCTCAAAGTTGACACGTGACAATTTGACAATTTATGCGGGCTAAATCGTACGGGTGCCTATAAGGATGAGCTGAACGAGTCAAGAGGAATAACTTCCTCCTTCATGCTTAGAATTGCTAATGGCAATGAACGTCGAGTGGCGGACTTGCAGGGTGAATATGCGGTGGATCTTAAGGTCTATCGCACATCAGACGTCAAGGAGCTGGACTCACTCGAAGCTTGGAAAAAGGCGCTTGTTCGCATAAAACTTCAAACATCCGAAAATAGTGGTCAATGGAAGTCGCTCCAACGACTAATCTCTCATGTTGACGAAGCTTTTGAAGACGAGCCTAGGATTTATAAGGATAAGAAACAGTATAAGATAAGTAATGGTTTAATAAAAACAGATAAAAACTAAAAAAAAATCTTTTCACATCCTCTCAGGTATTATTCTCAGATGCAAACATGAAGTAGGTATCTAGGTAAGTAAAGTTAAGCATTCATATGTTGTTAGTTCTCCGAATATCTAAAGATAGATTGAGTAGGCTGAGTGAGTCAATTCTTACGTATTGCTATAACTTCGTAGGTTAGATTAGGTTGATAAATTCAGATCACATTACCTTATCATATTTAGTGAGCAAAAGCTTATGTAAACAGTGGTGTGAGTTGTAGGAGTGCGTTGGGTGTACCTGAACGTGTGTGTTGTAAACAAATGTTTGTATATTCCGTTCACTATGATGCTAGTTGCAGGAGCACGTGATGGGAATGCGTTGGTGTATTCGAACACATGCGTTGGAGATAATGTATGTTTTCATATATCCCGTTCACTGCTATGTGAACGCGTTGGTTTACGTTAATATGTGCGTTGTGTTTCTATATCCTATTCATCGGCCCGTTCATCGCTCCCGTTCATCGTCTAGTCTATGTGATGGATGCTGCAAGAACATGCTAGGAATATACTGTGTTTAAACAAGTGTTCTTGAACGATGAAACTTCAGTATGTAGTCCTGGAGTTGGAAGAGCGAGTGCCTCAGCGAGGGGATTTTCTTAAAAAAATGTGTTATCAGAAATTGTAAGTCCACGTGCTCCTAGAGCATCAGGATGATGATTATCTTCAAAGGGCGGGCGTTGTACTCCCCCTGGAGTACAATGCCCAATAAACACCTACTATGATAGATTGATGACTAGATGTCACCCACCCCGTGACCACGATTTTTAGCCTCAACGTTGTGACCTGCTGCAGTGCGCCACCGTACCGCTGCTGCTCTACATTCTCTTTGGAGCATGATAGAACATACATATTGCACATTATATGGGCATACAATGTTTCAATGTAATTATTTTTATTAAAAGTCGCGTCTGAAACTAACCTTGCAGATTAAGCAACCGTATCGTACGTGACTGTTGACAAAAACACGCCCGGAGACAATTCTGGGCGATCGGTGGCGAAAGCTCAAGTGTGAACCGACACCGAGACGCCCGCCCCAACCGTGGAATTACGTCGGGTCGCTAATTAGATACAACAAACTTTAGATTAGAATTGCAGAGGATTACTAAATAGTGTTTCACTGTAAATTACTTTGGCAGATTGATACCTGCTATGGGGCCTTACCCTTATCAAGATATTCATAGCTATAAGGGCAAAATGATTGTTTATTGGTGTATCGGAAATACATATTTATAGTTGCGTTTTATATTATGGAACAGTTGTTCTAACTGTACTTAGGATTAGGTTAGAACAACTTACCTAACTACGGTACACTGTTGTTCTAACAACTGTTTCATGTGTATTTTGTAAATATAAACTAACCTTTGCTATTATAGTGCGTAAGCCTCACTGGGGGTAATCAATTAGGGCGAAAAATGTTGGGATCTTATCTAAAAATTTCTTTGTATCTATTAATTGTGATTTTCTACTACAGTTAATTTTTAGAAATCAAACCGACAATATTCTACTAGATTAGATTAAACAGTTTTGATCATGGGATCAAAGAAGAAATTGAACCGTTTCCGCCATAAAAGACCCTTCCTTCTAGAATTTCATCAACCCCAATATTTTATTCATACCGTAATAATAGCAGGCCTGTGATAAAAGTCGTTTAAACCCAATTTGCACCCAATCAAATCGTCAACGCGTAAATATTCAGAGAATTAACAGCGCGACACAGTATCAATCAAGAACATCGCGTAAATAAGTTTCTGCCAAACAAAATGCTGGCTGATATCTCGATAACACAATTTGTAGTTCCACTGAAAGTGCAGGTATGGATCTAGGGATGAAGAAACTGGGAAATTGGCACATACATTTCCTTAACACGGGAGATGTAGATATTAAATTACTTGGTAAGCTAAAATTTGAGTGAAATTTTAATCACTGCTGATAACGGTTTATGGATTTAGGAAAACAAATCTTAACTATTACAAAAAAATTCTGCCTTCTATACGATCACAATTCTTCTGCCAAGCATGACAAGCAATCTTTATCACTACCATAAAACTTTTAAAACTATCGTGGTTATTAACTCTAAGTCATTTACAATGGGATATTTATCATGATTTGAGTTTTGAACTTTCCAATATTTCGACATAGTTTCATACACCACCATGATCACGGAATAACTGACGACACCGAGACTAAGTTTTTATTGGCAGTCATACCAATGTACACTCATATTTCTTTATGTCGCTACTGGTTTTAGAGTAGCTTTATGTCCAGTCAAAGGTCTTTGTATTGTAATTTGTAATTTACGAGATGTTAGCCGTGAAATCCAAACTGCTGAAATATCCAAGAGCATAGAGTAAAAACTCGCTGCTATCTCAGCAGAGGGATAGTGTCATTCAACAATTTGACAATTTGTGTAGCCAAAAACCGATCTATGTGTGTTTTGACAGCACGTACCTAAATACAGTGCTTTTACTCACATATTCGTATGATTGAAGTGAAGCAAGTGAATGACATTTTCCCTAAAAAGTTGGGTAATTTTTATAATTTAACTAACAGCTGTCTGATTATTCTAATGTAATTAATGTCATTAAACAAAATTAAAAAAGAATCAATGATAGAAAAGCGGTCTTGCGGCCACAGATTATGTCATAGTATTTATTGATACCAATTTTCAATTTGAGTTTACAATTTGAACATTCTCAGAATATCGTTGAGTGATTTTGAAGATTCTTAAACGACGATTCTCCTTTGATGTAAATAAAGCACTAGCATCATTTGGACGAAAGTTCGCCCCAACACGTATGTTCATTCATATCTAGTGTGAATTCATTTCTCTTCTAATTTCATAAACTATGTAAGTAACAAAATCGTGGTATTTTTTTCCGAGAGCATAGCAATATTTTCACGAAAATGGTAGACGATTTATGAGTTTTGATGACTGTTTTATGCATATAGTAATATTTTTATGTGAAAGCTGCTTTCCGCGCCATTTGATGTATTGTACTAACGGTTCGAATTTTAAAACTGGGCCGGTACCTCGTTTGTTTCAACTGATATTCTGAGCCTTATAATTCTACGTCCACGAGTATTTTTCCTAATTTCTTAATTTTTTATTGCACTAATAAAACAAATACATGTAAAACTTAAAAGCTATAGAGGTTATGGCAAATGCGATTTTAACCCTTAAAAGATACTTAGAGAAATTATTTTGAAATTGGAGAAATTATTTTACTTTTCAATGTTCAGTCAGCAGAAGCTTAGAAGAAGAAATTATTTTAAATGTTTTCTTGTTTTCCAAATAAAGATTTACCCACAGAATAGGGAATAAATAGAATAGAAACGAATAGAAACGTTTATTCGTAACTCAGACACATACAATTATAAAGAAATGAACATAAAAAAGAAAACAGTTTGCTAGAGTCACAAAACGGTCCCTGTCTCAGCATGGGTTAGTTGTATACGTATGTGTGTACAACCAACGCTGGTCTTCCGACAGAGCCGTTTCGTGACGTCACGGAATATAGAAGACAGGTATAAATAAAGATAAACAGTTAAAGGAAATACATTGACAACGGTGTTGATATAAAATATAAACAAAACAATGAAATAAAAAGAGTAGGAATTGCAACAGCTTTGTGCACAAATTTGAAAATAAAAACTGGGACCACAAAGACTATTCCTATTTCTAGTGTTCTATTTACCCTTCGGTTAACTAGGGAAATCAACAAAATGATTTACATTTGAGTGGATGAAAACAGTATAAATAATTTACATATAGATGATAATAATTCTGCTAACAAATGTGAGAGACGACTTTATAATAAGGTATAGGTATTCGTATATTAAATGATACTTGTATCGTTTCTAAGATTCTCTTGTATTTTCTGACCTTCAAAAATAAAATTGCGTAGTTTAAGCTTAAAACCATAAAAACTTTGCAGGTTCCTTATTGGAGGGGGGATATTATTCCAACACCGCGATGCAGCGTAGCGGAAACTGCCTCGAAAAGAGGCCGAGCTATGACGCTGCATCGAGAGTTGCTTCGCACTCTGTCGAGGTCCGCACGATCTGGAGCTGCTCATCCATGATAGTTTTTCATATAGATATGAGGGCATGTTATGTTTGATTACACCAAAAAGCAAACAGGCTAAGTGAAGTTTTCTGCGGTGCTTCATTTTCATAATGCCATGTTTATTTAAAAATGGAGTAATATGATCTCTAAACGGAATGTCAAAACAAAATCTAGCACAAGCGTTCTGGACTCGTTGAATTAGTTTCTGCGTTCTCGCAAGCAGCCTAGGACTAATAACTATGTCGGAGTAATTCAGCTTGGATAATATAAGTGTCTCTACTAGACGTATCCGTAGCTCCTCCTGAATATGAGACCTCATTCTATACAAGACCTTCAATCTGTAAAAACAATTTGCAACTGTATCAGCTACATGTTTTTCGTACCGAAGATTGCAATCCAAAATCAGACCTAGGTTACGCGCTTCGTACACACGTTCAACAGACTTATCCATAAGCCTTACATGAACACTAGGACTCAAATGATCTAATTTAAGCTTGCTACCGAAGATCATGTATTTGGTTTTTGTTGGGTTAAGTAAAAGACTATTGATTTTAGACCACTGAGCTATGCTATATAAATCATTATTTAGTTTTACAATTGCCTCATCAACATCTGAAGGTCTACATGATATATATATCTGCGTATCGTCCGCGTACATATGAAATTGACAATGCTTAATATGCCTCTGGACATCTGCTGAATACAATATAAATAATAGGGGACCCAAGATGGACCCTTGAGGAACCCCTGTTTTGACGGGTGATATATCTGATAGCAGTATCGAACCATCATTGCGAGTTAGCTTTGTGTATTGAAGGCGATCACTGAGGTAACTGTGGAACCAGAGTATCGATTTGTTGTCGAAACCATAATAACGCAACTTTGACAGTAGCAGGTTAATATTTATTGAGTCAAATGCTCTGGAAAAATCCAAAAGCACCAACAAGGTACACATGCCCTTATCTTGCGCACAGAGAATATTGTCCGTTACATCCAATAGTGCAGTAACTGTGCTATGTCCCCTTCTAAATCCGGATTGCAATATAGGCAAAATACAGTGACACTCAAGGAATTCACTTACTTGACTATAGACAACCTTCTCCAGTACTTTCGACAAGCAGGGCAAAATACTGATTGGGCTCAAATCTTTTGGTTCAGTAGGATTTGATATTTTAGGTAGTGGTTGAACACTTGCTAACTTCCATATATCCGGAAAAGTCGATGATTCTAGTGAGTTGTTAACGATGGATGCTATTGTATCAAGTGTTTCAGGTAGTGTTAACATGAGCATGTTCAGGGTAACAAAGTCACTACCCTCAGCGTTTGACTTTAAGCCACTAATAATTTTAGCTATTTTGTCTATACTAACTGGTACTAATTGAAAAACAGCTTCCCCAAAAGAAAAGTACTCAAAGTATGTTAGGTGTGAGATACTTATGTCAGAATTACCGGAAATGTCCAAAAAATGCTTATTAATTACGTTAGGGTCATTGAAATGCAGAGGAAGTTCAGGTGTATGTTTAGGAAAAATTAATTTTTTAATATTTTTCCAAAGCAGTTTTGGGTCGTGTATTTTATTATTTATGTTTTTATCTAGATATGCCGTTTTTTCGTGGTATAGGGCCTGATTTACAATAGATTTTAGACTTTTGTAATATTCTTTTTTAGATTCGAGCTTAGTCTTGTGATACTCTGCCAGGGTCTCATCGCGTAACCTCATCATTAGCTTAACGGTGTCAGTAATCCATGGGTAAGAACGAGGCTTAACCACGATAGGGGTCACTGGAGAGTGCACGTCAAAAAGAGCCAAGACACTTTGAGTAAATGCGTTTACCATTTCGTTAACGTTATCAAGCGTCGATATTAGGTCCCATCTTATAGTACGTAGGCAAACATTAAAGTTATCAATATTAATATTTTTAATTGGCCTATAAAAAACAGTGTAGGATTTGATTTTAGAGCGTTTTAGGTTAAACTCACAAATAACAAGCGAGTGTCCATAATGAGAACCTACTGGCTCTACATTAATACTTTTAGCTTTTAAATCGGCGCAGACTACATCAATTAAAGACTGAGAGGTTTGTGTAAAATGCGTCGGCGATGTCACTAACTGTGACAGATTTAAACAGGAAAGAAACGTTACAAGCTTTGCTTGTTTTATGTCATTTAAATTCAGATAGTTAATATTAAAATCACCCAGTAAAATAATGTTATCACAGCATGGAAGCGCATTCACTGAGTCCGTCACTGCATCAAAAAACAGATCAACGTCCAACCAAGGAGGCCTGTAAGCCGTGCCGATTGCAAGCTTCTTGCCGTTGAGGGTAATAGTTAGCCACATTTGTTCCACCGACGAATGTTGTGGGTCTACCGGGTGACGCCATGTGCGCATTGACATACCACGCTTTATGTAGAAACCCACCCCACCACCACGCGAGCGCACGCCTCGTGGGCGCGGGATGTGACGCAGCCGGTATCCCGCCACAACTGGGGCACGACTCTCCTCTCCCGCCCTGAGCCAGGTCTCGTTTATAGCTAAAACATCTAAGTCGTGCCTTAAAATTGAAGCTATAATATTGTCGTGGTTAGTGCCAAGGGAACCTGCATTGAACAAACCAATTTTTAGTCGACCAAAAACGAGTTTTTGAGAATCATAGAAACGAGACCAGCAATAATAGAAAGAATAACATCGTATAACATAATTACACAAACACAGAAGTAACATATATTTACTCTTATAAACAAAGTTATAAAATGTAAAAGTATGTAGAGACAGAGTAGACTATAAGTAGAATAAATTGAACTGTAAAATATATTATTGTGAACAGTATATAAGTAAAATCTATTTATGTTGTAGATTCTGAAATTTTTAAAATATAGGGTGGTAGTTTTTTCTTTTTGACAAATAATAGTTATTAATGTAATTTGTCTTTCTTTAAGTTTGTGACTGAAACTCATCCGAAAGGGCCCCATCTGAACAAAGCAAGATAAAAAGAAGTTAAACCAAATAAAATAAAATAACATAAAATCATGTGAAAAACAGTACACAAAAAACCTATTTAAGTAAAATTCAAACTGAGTCGATCTTAAAAACCCTAATTACATCTGCGTCCGATCGAATAGGATACGCCGGTTTCCCGTCCGCCTCTCGAACGTATATGCGTCCCCTCTTCGTCCAGGAGTACCGCCACTGCTGCTTGCGGCATTCTTCACGGACTCGGTGAAAAAGGAGCCGATTGTAGCGAGTCAGACGCTCGTTCAGGTAGATTCGCTGCGGGGGCGTCACTAGGCCAAGCTGCGTGGTGTTGAGTGTGCGGCGCACTCGGGCTGCACTCAGAAGATCGTCCCGCAATTGGCGGCGCGCCAAACGCAAGACGACTCGGCGCGCGCGCTTTTCCTCGCCTCCTCGATCAATACTGCCAACTCGCTCGGCAAAGACGATGTCGCGGTCTTCGAGAGTAACTCCCAGTTTTGCCGCCACATGGACCACAGTGTGCAAAATATTTTCCCCCTTAAATTCTGGAAGATGACCGATATCGAGGTCTGAAGAAAGCGCCTCTTGATCTCTGTCATTCAACTCATTCTTCAGCTGTGCCACCGTTTTTTCAAGTTCAGCCACCTCGAATGCCGCGGACGTTGGCTTACTTTGCTCGATCGACCCAAGACGCCGATCAAGACCATCAAGCCTCTCGTTTATAGCGGCGACTGCGCTGCGGAAATCCGCCATCTCCTTACGATAAATGTTTTACTCGTGAATTGTTAAGGCAGTTGTATGCTTCAAACTAGCGCCGCTGCCTTTTCTTACTTATAATTACGTAAATCAAAGTAATTTTACAATATCCAATGTCCAGTTTATGATGCATATCATCTTTTTTTTAATGCCCAAGAGTTTTCTTTTATTTCCTTTATGCAGAATAGCGAAGTTGCTCTAGCTGGCCACCGAACTCTGTTTTCGCTTCTCTGTCTAAATTATACGAAACTAAACTATTTCGGATGGATTACAAAAAAGGTTACGATAGGTTTTAGAAACTGTACATTGGAAATTTGAAAATTCTTGTGATTAACGTAATTATAGTAAAAAAAGGTGGTGGCGCTAGTGTGTGGTAAGTATACAACCGCCTTAAATGTAGTGTTCAGACGGAGTAAGTTAAAAAAAATTCAATTTCATTTCGATTCATTTCCCCACCATCGGTCCTAGAACCGTCCCTGCGAATACAGATATACGAATGTGCCGAACGAGTTTGAGGAGCGTATCATTGGCATCCCGGCGCGTGGTAAACGAACCCGAAAATTGCTCGCAATTTATATACGGTTCAAGGGTGACCCGTAAAAACGAATGAGACGTTTGTCACTCAGTGTATTATTTATCCCGGACATAGTAGCACAAACTTAACTGACCTCAGTCCCAGTGGACACAAAAGAAAGAGAAGATCAACAAAACTTTCAACTCGCTCGTATCTCGAGCTCTTAGGTCGTCGGTCGTGTTGGTAAGTCTCATTGAAGCTCAATGGAATAACTATATAAGTTTGCAGCACTGTAAGTTGTATAGTTCCTTGCAAAAAATTGGTGTCGGTTGGATAAGTTAGCTAACCCAGATGTTCCCCGTTATTTCCCTAAAGCCCTATCATATAATACGGCGCGGTTCTTGGACGGTTCAGATTAATTTAAACTGGATATTTTACGTATTTAGTATACGTAGTAACTTTATTTACAGGGCTGTAAATTATGTTTGTGAAACTTCGGTACATTTTAAATTTCTTATTATTTTCGTTTTACCACAGAACTACTATATAGTACTACGTTTTATTTCCAAAGAAACAAAAGCCTTTTGCACAAAATAAATAAAGAAAAGTAAACAATTTTGAACCCGTTCGGTTTTGCAAAGTATACAGCTACATATGTATGTAGATATAGGTACGTGGCCACATTAATCGGCTGGCCATATTTAACCCAGGTACCTCAATATTTTAACTATTAATTAAGTACTAGCTTCTGCCCGCGTCTACGCACGTAAATAAGTAGCCAATATATGTTATTCCATATCGACATCGTAGCGGTCGCAGTTTTCAGCTACATTGAGTTTTACTCATAAGGTGTCTTACGATAGTTTTTTGCGGTTTTTGAAATGTTTCTATAAATTTCACAAATAAATTATATGTAAATTGCCTAAATAAAATGTGGAAGATACTCGTAAGTTCCCTCGCAATTTTCATTACGCAGTATGAGTAAATTCCTTCTCTACATGATGCATCTTTACGAACGTTCCGTTACTACTGAGACATCCAGCATATTCTGTAACGAAATAAGAAAACGTTGTTGATTAAAGTTTTCATTTTCTTTTTTTTCTGGGGTGAATAGAGCCTATATAAAATGTGAAAGATATTCGTAAGTTCCCTAGCAAATTACGCAGTATGAGTAAATTCCTTCTCTACATTATGATGTATCTATACGAACGTTCCGTTACTACTGAAACATCCAGCATATTCTGTAACGAAATAAGAAAACGTCGTTGATTAAAGGTTTCATTTTATTTTTATAGTAGAGTGAAATCTGCACTATTTCGATATATTTTCAAACCCATTACCAAGGAATTTATATACTAACTTAGTATATAAATTCCCTGCCCATTACGGATTCATACATTTTTTCGCTGATGGCAAATTTTAATACACCCTTTTTTTCGCTATCTTTACAAACCCTGCTGCGAGGCTCGCTCACGAAGAAAAATCTAACTTCAACTGTTTCTTGGTCAACTTTTGCATCAAAATTTAATAATCACACATGCTACTTTAGTAATCACGTAGTATGCTAGGTTAGTGGCGTCGTACGGGAGAGGCCTATGTCCAGCAGTGGACGTGTATGGGCTGATGATGATGATGCTATGTTAGGTAATACCTACTTCATTCAGCTAGGTGAGCCAGTGTCGATGAACTAAAAAACGGTGGTTGTTTTTAGGAATAGCCCTCAGGTTTTAGCGAGTTGTCTCTCGAGGATAATTCAACATTATACTCAGCATGACCCCCAGTAATAAAGGTAAAAGTTTTATGTAAATGCCTCTCTAGGCCCGTCCGTCCATATTGCATAAGTTTCCTAATAAATTAGTGAGTTGTTTTGAGCACAGACAAAGGATTAGATGAGCTTTGGGGAAAGTAAAATCATGAAATCTAAATAAGTTACTTTCCTTTTACGAGAAGATGTACCTACCTAGGTTCAAATTACCTGCTATAGAATTTATACACTTTCGAGATGACTGGCAAAACCTACGAGAAGCTGAATTATATTTGTAGGTAGATAAGATACAAATTACTACACAGAAAAAGCGTAAAGCACCTTTATAACTTGTTCACATACGCTTAGTGTATGTATGTAAGTACCTACTTTAATAGTTTTTTGTAGTACTTATACCGAGCCATGATAAAGCCCGGCTACACGCTCAAGCATTTGTGCATACAGATTGCACCTCCAACACAGTTTGCGCAAGCAAAATGAGCCGGCCACATCTGTGCCGGCCACACGCTCCATCTTGCTTGCGCAAACTGTGTTTGTGCAATCATGCATGCACAAATGTTTGAGCGTGTAGCCGGGCTATTACATTTTGGTCCAATTTTGTGACCGTGTGGTTTTTTTCTTTGTGTAGTAACGTACAAATAAGTTCAAAGCTTTCTATTGTCAGAGACTGAATGTTCTATGAAATACATATATTCTTCTTATAAATTAGTCTTCGACAAGATTCAAGATCAACTTCGGGTTATTGCGCCACGCCAGTAAGTCGCGGTTAAACCTACATGTGAACTCGCAGGCATACCCTAGTAACGAAATAAACTGTGAAATGCCTGAAACGAGGCGCAGTCACGTCAGCCCCACTGTACTTAGCCGAATGGGATGAGTAAAGTAAAAGTTTGTATTGCCCCTTAGCGGGATGGACGGCAACAACGAATGAAAAAAATAATTTAGCGGTTCTAAAACGTTTACGTTCAAGTGACTCAAGTTTGTTTATATGGCTTGGGAAGTACTTTTCCGGTTTTGTGCGTTGAATGTTTATTGGTCAGCTTACCCTACTATTTTTAAGTAAGAAGTTAGGTACCTATTCATTGCTTCATCATGGAGGGGCGGTGAAAACCTGGATCGATGGTAGAGAATATACATAGAGAATATGTATAATAATACTAACGTCATGTGCTCAAATTGGCTCCCATGATTATAAAGATTTTAATTTTCCTTAGAACCTACGGTGCCCATGGACATAATAAATACTTAAAGCCTTACATACAGTAATATACCGTATTACGGTATTACTATATATTATAGCTACGTCTGTGATGGACTTTAAGTATTTATTATAAAGCAAGCAATACAAGCAATGACAGTATAGCTTGGTGACGTCAGTCATAGAAAATAAATTATAGCTGAGTGTGTGGTCCCCGAAAATTTGTATAGAAAATATATAACGCTATGCCTTGCTATGATTTATATTACTATAGCTACGTCTGTGATGGGCCTAAACTTACGTACGGAGGTCGTACCTACAAGTTCTTTGTTTGAACCATAGATTCATTTGTCGGCTCTTTAGTCCGATTAGTTTGCGTCTTTTGCGTGCGCGGTTTGACATTAACTTGTCATCAAAAGTCAAACCTAGTCACGTCAAGAAGTTTGGAAAAGTCATAGATTTCAATAGATTTTACATATTGCCAATAACAAAGAAGTCAAGTCATTGGAAAATAAACATAGCTCGAACAATATTTCCATCAAACAATTTAAATTATTAGCAACACAATGGGCATGGGCGATTACCCACCCGAGTACAACGCATCAACCCATGGGCCGTATGATCCAGCCCGGTATTACGGAAAACCAGACACCCCCTTCGGCGATGTGAAGATCCAGGACCTCAAAGCTTGGTTCCTCCGTCGTAATAGACATCCTTTTGCTGCGATGGGAGTGGTGTCAAGAGCTTTTTGGAGATGGCAGCATAAATACGCACAGCCCAGGAGGGCTGGTATGGCCGCCACCTTCCAAGTATTAGTCAGTAGCATGATCTTTTTCTACTGCATCAATTATGGGAAGATGACTGCGCATAGGAACTACAAATACCACTAAGATGTTTCGAAGTTCTAGGATTTCCAGATAATTTGAAATAAAATTGAGTAATAAAATTGAATAATTTTAATATACTTCATCATCATCATATCAGCCCATACACGTCCACTGCTGGACATAGGCTTCCCCATATGGCGCCATAAATAGCGGTCCTGAGCCGCCTCCGTCCATCGACTCCCTGCGACTGCTACGATATCGGTTCATCCAGTGGATGGTCTCCCAACACTCCGTTTCGCGCTGCATCGTAGCCGCTAATCTAGAACCTTCTTATACCTACTTACAATCAGAATAATTTTTATAGTTACTTTTATAATGGATCCTTCCATTGTAGAGTCCTATCACATAGACTTTTCATACACGCCGCGGAACTTGGGCCCCAAGCAGATAAAAATGATAAAGCTGTAAAAGCCAGGTAAAAGCTTGGTTTTACTGAAACGAAGCTGTTCTTCACAACACAATGTTGCAGTTGAGTAAGCTCAGATATAGAGTTCAGCATCATAACCCACACAAAAGGTCAAGTTGCCAGGAAACCTAACCAAAAGCTTAAAGTTACTTGCACATTTTTAATTTACTAAGGCTGGCCGTGGCTAGGTAAGATAATCAGCCAACAAAGGTTTATCAACGTAGGCACGTAGTGCAAAGTCTCTGAATTAGGTAGATATGGTGCGGCAGCTGGCAGACTTGGCGAGCGCTTATCTGTCAACAAAACACCTACCCAGGTATCTGTGGAAGGGTAACTAAAAAGGTTAAGGAGTAGTACAGATGGGCATCAAGTGATTGTATTATTTGCAAACTCTTTTGAATATACTTGAATATTGAATATTGTGACTCATATTATTAAATACCTGTATCCGCAGCTCGCCCCATTGCATTAAAATTATTGCGCGAAACCCAATTTTTTTTAGTTATTCTCCAATTTTGGACGCAGACAAATCCAACAAATAAAAAATCATTGAAACCGGTTCAGCCGTTCTCGAGTTATAAGTAGTGTATAACAAACGCGACTTTGTTCTTTATATAGATAGATTAACCATTTCATCATTTATGTACCTATTTGCTGCTTATGTAAAACGCAACCATAAGATTTCAGATTTCAATAACTTTATTTCTTAATTAACGCTTCCAAATAAGCACTTAAACAAGTCAAATTTTATATTATAAAGAGCTTTATATATACATACGAGTACATATAGTAATTAAAATAAGGTGTTATTGATTTTCTCTTTACTTAAATTTTCTGTCCACTAGTGGAAGAAGTGAACAAGACGTAATTACGTTGTTCACCAGTTTGTATATTTATAAAAGTCTTTTTCAACTAAGTCACAACTGCTGTAAATAGGAAACGCTAATGCACACCTACCCTTAGATTTTTAGCCAGGGACTGGGACATCCTCCGAAGTGAAAGCAAGATAACGGCTGCTAACGAAGATTTCTCAGAGCTTATTACAACGTAGTATTTCGTACCAAAAGGTCGTATGAAGGTTGAATAGAGGATGTTTCTCCTTTGATGTAGCCTTTCTCACTAAGTCTGAGGCTCGCTAGACAAACTCTGGCTCTAATATTTGGCTTTGTCTCTATAATTAAGTTGGAACACTAATTTGTTCTAAGAATTGTATTAGAGACGCAATTTAGGTTTTGATTGTAATAGTAAGTATTGTACTTACCTAGTAATTGTTATAGGTCAAGGTAACAATGCCTTAAAGCGTTTCATTCAACAAAGACGCTCATCTAGAACAACTAAGGATGGGAGTTATTGGATATTTTGGCTACCGGTTATTATTTGGGTATTTTGTTTTAATATTCCTAGTACCAACTGGTACCCAATAACATTACAATACTTTATACCTGTCCTGATTTCTACCCAATATATTTCTAACCGATTTGGTTAAATACCAAATACTTGTTGCAGCTACATAACTTTACGGGTGAACGGTCCGCTAGTACCTATGCGTAGATGATAGTTAGGTAAGTATAGGTATTGAAGCGTTAGGTAGTTATGGCTCACGGTCGGTTAGGCGCGATGCTCGCTTTGCACAGTTATTCCCTAGCGGTATGCGGATTTTACAATAGCGTTAGATATTTTAGGACCATGCTAACAGGTATTGAGTTAGTTATTGAATACCGGACTCATGTCTAAACAGCCGTTACTGAAAACATCTTATGTTATTCAGTACAGAAAGCGATTTAATAACGCATGGGCATGGGAATACATCCCATGCTCAATTACCTCAATACCACATGAAAAAATTTCTAATAATTTTTGCTTCATAATCTTGTCAAACCTTTTTTTGTTGGTTATCAAATCGCTTTCTGTACTGAAATAACTTAAGATGCTTTCAATAACACTACACGGAACACGGGGAACACTACATCCCATGCTCAATTACCTCAATACCCATGAAAATTTTTGTATTGATAACACAACTAATTTTGGGTGCCATTCTGCGAAAGTAATCACTCCATTATGTATGACAATAAAACCGTCACAAAATGTAAAATTTTGGTATTTTACCTTAGATTACTAGTGCAATATTATATTTCTGCTTAGATAAAAGAAACTACAGATCCATCTGTAGTTTCTCACATGCGTCAACCATTATATCAATCTCTCCATGAAAATAGCACAGCATGAACTATCTAGTATCTAGATAGTTCGTGCTGTGCTATTTTAGACTGTAATTCTAACAATAAATGTCAAATCTACGGCGCTACCATTGTCATAGAAAAACAAAACCATTGTCATAGTCAAGCGATTGGTTACCAAAATTGGGCCCATCATGTTAGAAAGTTACGTACCTAGGAACATATTATAAAGTTACGTACCTAGGAACATATTATAATAAACATTAGTATGTTTATATTTTTATTGTTCAATAACTTCATGCCAAATGTGTGGCAACTCGCTGTTACCGCAGACACTAAACAAACCTTCTCTAGTTTGGAGTGTCTTATAAATAAAAATAGTTTAATTTTTAACAATAAAGAAAAACAATACAATGTGTGAAGTACCCCGATAAGATAGAGTTATCGATAAAGTGTATATAAAAATAATTATGTATCTTATATCTTTAAACGAGCAATTCTTGTATATAGTATATGTATATAATCTGAATCTCGAAAACGGCTCCAACGATTTTCATGAAACTTATATACTAAGTTCAGGGGGGCGATAAATCGATCTAGTTTGGATTCATTTTTAGAAAATGTAGTTTTATTCGTGATTTCAATAATCAGCTTTATCGATAGGACACTCCCATAGACAAGATTTCGACGCTACAAAGCCTTCATCTATCATGTACGACAGTCTTTTTTTTAATTTACTGTATATACTCGGATATGTCGTCACAATGGGGGGAGGAAAGTTGTCAGCTAAGATAAATGAACCCTTAACTGAAAAATATGACTCTTCCTGACATCCATTGGCGAATAATAATACTATTTTTCTTTAATTGCGAGCAACTAACTGGTCCTAACACACAAGAACACTAAAGCTACTCCAGCAGGTGGCGTTGTTAAGCAACACTAAGCCAATGAGTGTTTGGTTTGAGGTAAGACCAAGCAAATCAATTGTTAATTTATATGCGTCTTTTCAACTCACGTGTTAAATGTAATTTCTATAAAATACAATATACCAAAAAAAAAATACCGAGCAAAGCTCGATCATCCAGGTACTAAATAATTATACTAATACTTATCAATAGTAAGATTTTGGGTGTCTTCTAATATTCAAGATTAAAAGTCTTGACACTTTAATTAATACATGGGTGAATGGGTAAGATAAAGATATTAATCCTTAGTCAGCCTATTATAGCAGGTCACGGGCGTCAGGCCACTATCAACCTGCCTATTGAAACAGTCAGGATTTCCATCCAATTATAGTTATTGACCGGATACAGAGACTTTAAAGGTTATTGAAGCAACCTCTTTGAGAAAGGAACCTATATTATTACTTAAACTAACAACAATAAATCATTTATTTCATTTATGAAAAATGTATGATGAAAAATGAAATGAGGTATGTAATGGTTAAGTTATTATTTACTTACACTGTGAAGATCAGAAGGTTTAGATTTCCTTTAACCAATAAGAGTGAATGAATAATCAACAGGTCCTACACAAAGTTAGGTTTATGTAAATATCTTTCACAAGTGGTCAAAAAAAATTGTGAAAATAAAATTAATAACACCTTTATTCTTTGATAATAATAACTACATATATTTAAAGTGTTAATAACATAAAGACATGTCGAAGTGCTTATTTTGTAAGCCTAAAGAAATAAAGTTATTCAAATAATTTTGAGGACCTCTGTGGCGCGGCGGGCGAAAGTCCGTCTGCGACGCAGGATTTGATTCCTGCCTTGGGATAAATGTTTGTACGATCTACAAATATTTGTTCCGGATGTTCTGGGTATTTTACAATACAATACAATACAAAAATCTTTATTGTACACTAATAAGAATACATTACAAAAAACATGTAAAATGGGCGGCCTTATCGCTTAGAAACGATCTCTTCCACTCAAACTTTGGATGGAAAGAATTATATAAATTTAAGAAATTTCCTGTGTATACTAAAATATCTAACTATATAATGTATGTATTGTATTATGTATATCAGTCATCTAGTCCCCATCACACAAACTCTAATTAGCTTGGGGCTAGATGATGCAGTGTGGATTGTCCAGCATTATTTATTGATTTATTATGTAGAGACCAGCAAACCTATTTACCTACTACCTGCACTGTTATGCTAGATATATTCGTGATATCGTATAACGTAGGAAGAGGAAGTACAAGTCATGGATTCATCATCAATCACTATCATTGTCGGGTACTGAAGTAGGCAGCCATTTGCAGGTTCATCCTTTTTAATTACACACGAAAAAAACTGACTCGCTTGTGAATAATTATGATTATTCATTGATAGTAATCAGTTTTTATCTTCGAAAACTTAAGAATAAAAATAACTTAACACTTATCATGCAGCCAACCACCAACGTGCAAACAAAAATTGTGGTATTGCAATACTTTAAGTATAAAAATGATAATGATAAAACATTAACTTTAATTTTTATGCCACCCTTTATTTAAAAAAACACACTTGATAATGACTTTTCCGTGGGTCATGCACGTACGGTGAGAACCTTAAAATGCACCAACGGTGGGTCATGCACAGTGCTAAAAATCTGTTGGACACACACTTTAAAGGTTATCTAAATATCCATTTATTTTAAGTATATATTCATATACGCCACTGATTTAGCGGATAATATGTAATTTTAAAAGACTAGGTTTGCCTTCGGCTTCGGTCGCGTAGAATTCACCTTGTAATAGGTTTCTAAAAACTTCAAATCACGAGAGAATAAGTTCCTTCTGGGAAAGCGTGCTCTATCTTACACTACATTTCAACTGCTCGCTTTACAATTTACAAAAAATAAAAAATAAATCTTTATATAAAAATCAATTGATGTTCGTTATTGTTAAAAACTAGGATTTGTGTGATCTATCTTAAAATAACTGGAAGGTTGAAACTTATCTTTCAGTATTTTATTTCGGTGGCTGTACACATCTTGGTGTATTTAGATTTAGTATTATACCTTATTTAGATACCATTTAATAATCTCATGTCATGCTGAGCTAGGGCACCTTGGAAATATTTGGGATGCCAATCCAAACACATTTTAATTTCCATATTAACTTAGCAAAAAACCACAATCGATACATCGAAAACGAGTTTCCGAGGTCATGCAAGGTAATAAACGTAAACAAAAATAATTCCAGACAGACGTCTTCCACGCGTAGACTGCTAGGAACGTGAACGCGCATCATGAATTTTATAATAGTGCTTGTTCTTCTAGTATCAGTTGTAAACTGTGTTGAATTTATAGACGATGACGTAGAATACACAGAGATAGACGCGGATGCTGATGATGGTGATTACCAAAAACCAAAATATAGCTTAAAAGACGCGCCCATCCTCTTCCAAAAGTTTATCCACGAATACAAAAAGACGTATAAAACTGACGAAGATTACAACAAGCGTTATGACGCGTTTGTGAAGAACTTGAAGGAAATAATCGAGAATAATGACAAATTAGGATCAGTGTCGGATATCAACGCGTTTGCTGATTATTTTGATGATGAATTGGCTAAATTGACTGGATAGACTGGAAGTAAGTAACTACAGCTTATTAAATTCTCTAAATTCTCTTAAACTCGCTGATTACTTTGATGATAAATTAGCTAAATTGACTAGATAGACTGCAAGTAAGTACCCACAGCTTATTAAATTCTATTATAAGAAAGGCGAAAGTTGGTTAAACTATTTAATTGATCTGCCTGAAATTTTTGCATCAATATAAGCCTAGATTATCCCAAAAAAAACGAGTTTGAAGCCAGTTAGGCATTAATAAAACCTACTGACACCGTAATTATCGATATAATAGCGTACATACGAGAAATATATAAATTTTGTTTATATTTCTCGTATCAATCACTCACGTTGCATCAACGTTCTTATCGCGTTGCAGCGATCGTGGTCACGCAATCTCGGAGTCACCTACCAATAAATTGATAGCAATTTTCACAGATTGATAATTATTAATCATCAAAAACTTAAAATAATCTTCCATCCTAAGTATAAAACAAATAACGTAATTTATAAAGCTTTAATTTATTTATTTAACAACTTACAAGGTAAAGCACTTATATCTAGACAGTCTTTACATTTATGGATAAGGTTCTGTTAAATAAAATCTAAAATGAAATATAAATACCTCTTCTGTCCTAGCAAGTATTACTTAGTAAATACTTTAATTTAGTAATAAACAGTGTCGCCATACGTAGTATAAACGTAGAGCATCATGTCATGGACGTACCTGTTTCTATTAGATACGCAAAGTCGCTCCCTGTATTTAAGAATATGGTCTATGAAAATTCTTCAATCATAAATTGATAATTTTGAATGCACATATTTTTATTTATAAAGTTGGTATGTATATTATATTTTATTTTATGTATTGTATTGTATGTATGTAATGTATATTTAAGAAATTCGTTATCGTCTATACGTCTACAACTGCTTCGTGTCCATCCCAAGGTTGTCTGGAAGAGATCGCTCTTAGCGATAAGGCCGCCCATTGTGCAACTATGTTATCTATATTTTTCTGTATATTTATGTTTTCTTGGTGTGCAATAAAGTGTAATGTTATGTTATGTTACCACTTCATAGCACCAACGTAGCACCGTCGTCGTAGCAACTTCGTAGCACCGTCGTAGCATCAACGTAGCACTGTCGTCGTAGCAACTTCGTAGCATCAACATTACACCGTCGTCGCGTCGCGTCGTCGTAGCAACTTCGTAGCACTGTCGTAGCGTCAACGTAGCACGAGTCGTACGGTGCATTCCGAATTACGCTAAAATCAATATCATCGCGCTCACACGCGTTCCGTATTATCGTGAGCGCGAATACGTTGTCCCGTGTGACGTCATAGATGACATCATTACATGCGCCATTTTGCGATATCAACGACCATGCTACAAACTGAAATCTCTGTGAGCGTGCTGTCAAATCTGACAATTGGGTTTGTTTACTAACGGTTTTTTCTTTGGGTTTTTTCAACAAAACGTTCGTTTGCAAATTTTTACAAAGAAATGGAAATAAATATAGAAGACCAAATCAACGGAGAATAACTTTGATGATCTCTTTTTGTATTGCAATGAGATATTGACATTGACACCACGACACGACACGTGACCGTGAGCGCGCTCATAAGTGTTCCGAATTAATGTTAGCACTCAACTGTCAATATCGTGATATCTAATTTGGAACGCAAAATATTTTTGTGATCGCTATCAGCGCTGTAATCGTAATTCGGAATGCACCGTTAGTAGCATTGGCGTAGCACCGTAGTAACATTACCTAATCTGTGGTAGCATTAATTATAGTAGGAGCGAGTGAGCAAATTAGCGTCTAATTAATAACGTTGTATCTAAAACAGAAAACCAAAGTTCAGAAAAGTATACGCAGAAATAAAAGTACGTACTTACAATAAAAACGTGTAAAACTCAAGGATAAACCTAAATGGATAAAAAGAGCTTTAAGTTCGAAAAGGTTCGGCGAAAATTAAAACGGATCGCATTATTAGTCCCGGCTATCCTATTTCCGATGCTGAAAGAATTTTGCATATGGACGTTAGCGAGGGTCTACGAGGCATGGCCCGGCATGGGCCATAATGAATTAAATTAGGCCCAACTGATAACCTCTCGGTCCAATCTCCGGGACTAGCTGGAAAGGGTGGAGCTAGAGAACTAGATACGACAATTGGATTTTGTAGGTAACATGGTTACCTACGATTGAAGCAAGTTTTTCTAGATATTTGCAATTGTTTTTTTTTTCTTTATCGAAATCGATTAGTAAATTGTTTAAAAAAAATACTAGCCAGGGTCTTATTAACATAATTTAATTCATTTTATAAATGTTAGCTACGCATAAGATTAAAACTTGCCCCTTCTTTGAACATAGGTACATTTGCAAAGAGTTTATCTAGATATATACAGTTGTTTCTTCTTCGTCGAAATCCATATAATAGCAGAATTATATTTTTATTTGTTTTAAGACTAAGAGGAAACAGATTTGAAAGTCCAGTAACAGAATGCCTCTGCCTCAGCATGTGTTGCTTGAACTTGCTAACTAGCAACCAACGCTGGTCTTCCGTAGTATAATTGAAAATAAAATAATAGAGTCAAGCATGGTGTTATTGACGTTGTTCAATTTAGTATAGAAATGCATGCTAGACATAATTTAAGTGAGGTAAGTGAAAGAACTACGGCACGGAGGCACGTCATACAGTGGACGAATATTTGCTGAGGAGGATCATATAGGTAAATAGGTTTCTATTTAGTTAGAGTTTTGACGACCGTTGTGGCGCGGCGGGCGTAGGTCCACCTGCGAAACAGGAGGTGGCGGGTTCGATTCCCACCTTGAGACAAATGTTTGTACGATCAGCAAGTATTTGTTCCGAGTGTTCTGGGTATTTATTTTCTATGTATAGTAAAATTTATCAATCTATGTATGTATTGCATATATTATGTATATTAGTCATCTAGTACCCATAACACAAGCTCTGCTTAGCTTGGGGCAAGATGATACTAGATTGTCCAGCATTATTTATTTATTTAAAGCATCCTTCAAAAGTTGTTAAAAGTATAAGTTTGTTTAGAATTATACCTAAGTCCTCTTGACGTGTAATTATAATATTTGTTGTGTGCACATAGGTTACGTTTCAAGCCAGATCATATTTAATTTATTTTTCATGTATCCTCTTATTGCTTGTTATGTGTTTTGTGTACCTAATAAACTAAAATAAAAAAATATTTATGATTACATTCTACCGTTATTCGTCGATTTTTTTTCTTGTATAATACTAAAGTACTACTACGTAAATACCACATCTAGAATTAGAAATGTAGTCAACTTCGAGAGACGTTGCTTAATGTCGAGTAACCCAGCCAAGAGTTATGTGCATACCGCGATTTATCTTCATTCAGACCACATACATTATGTATGGTGATGGTATACAACTTGCAGAGGTTTATTATAACAACCTCTTTTGGCACAGTCGGGTAAAATATAGTTGCACTTTTGCTGTTGCTGGCAAGAATCTTCAGGGTACTGATAGCTATGTATTTTATAGTCAACTTTTGCCAGCGTTTGGGCACAGATTAGGTACGTAATGGTTTGGGGACGCTTCCGATTGGTATTTATTTGGATTTGATTGTTTTCAACAGTTGTGCAGTTAGTGCAACTTTTTTAATTGTAAATACTAGTTGTAATTTTCTTGTAGGTAATTGTAACGTCAAACTCAGTTTTGATAAAATCAGTGGGCTCAAGCGGAAAAACTAAGCACAGGTTTATTTTATGTATGAGAAACCAAGTTTCCTATAACATCAATCATCCGAACATAGTTTATCTTAGACTAGCTGCTGCCCGCGCCTTCGCCCACGTTTTATCGGGATAAAAAATAGCCTAAATATTTTTTCATTCTAATATTATTCCAGGTCCCAAACTATACCCATACTAAATTTCAGCCTAATCGGTTGAGTAGTTTTTGCGTGAAAGAGTATGAAATATCCATACATCCATCCTTACAAACTTTGACGTTTATAATATTAGTGGGAAGGACTAGTTCGATACATACATATTTACCATAGGAACATTTTCCCGCGGTAAGAAATAGTCACATATTTAGATACCTATTTCATATTAGCTTGGCTACGAAAAAAAATTAACCTGGGTACAATGTGCACTAACTTTTTTGCACATTGTACCTACCCCGAGCCGGTTCTTTCTACGCTCTATCACAACACCACCTAGGTACTGTCCATTATAATGGGACCCATTGAAAAGAGTACCTATGCTGAAGTTAATTGTACATCCAACATTTTGAGAATTTATTGTGACTTTTTGTTTGTTCACAGAATAGAGGCGGGGGCGGAAGGATCTACTGCGTTCGCATTAATTAATGAATTCATTAAAAATGGCGTTTCCCTCACGTATTGTTTTTTTTTTTACTGAATAGGACTTAAGCATTGTCGTGTGGTGACTCATTGTTTATGGTTGTAGGTACACTAGGTACTCATTTAGGCACATGCGAAGGTAAGTACATTCTTACTTACCTATATAGGTCTAGGTAAGCTTACATAGGTAGGTAGGTGCCTAACTACTGAACCTAGACACATAAACTGTGGCTGTGTTTTATTCTTAAGCATTGTGGTCATTTATAGTCATTTTATTAATACTGATATAAAATGTTGCCTATACCGTAATGCTTGCAAACGAAAGGTTTCAATCAATGCATCCTACCTATCCATCATTATGACCTACGGATGGAGCTAAGACGTGGATACTCACAGTAGGGCTGGTCGGAAGAAATTTTAGGCAATAATTGTTTTTTCTTCGAATCCTACTGTCTAATGGAGATAATCATAGCTCTTTCCAAAGCTCGCTGAGCAACTATGAACTTACTTTTATATATGATAATAGGTGCCATAATAATGTAATTAAATTAGTTATGATAGAAAATCAAGCCATGCGTGTTGTTGGAGGCTACATACGTAGTACACCTATACATGTCATGGAGAGAGACTTGAGCCTACCTCCTCTATTTGTACGTAGAAGATATTTAGCCGATAAATTTTGGCTTATTAAATAACTAGTAATTCAACGTCTTAAATCCCAACTTAAT
The DNA here is from genome assembly GCA_947859395.1 of Eupithecia insigniata. Lineage (NCBI taxonomy): Eukaryota > Metazoa > Arthropoda > Insecta > Lepidoptera > Geometridae > Eupithecia > Eupithecia insigniata. Next base: position 9,757,509 of record OX401999.1, on the reverse strand, counting down.
GTTTGGTATTTAGATGACGGAACGCCCTATCGTTCCGTTCACGGAGACGTGGACACAGTTTTTAATGATCTAAAAATCATCACAGATGAATTTCGGCAAATAGGTTTAGACCTAAATTATTCAAAGTGCGAGCTTTTTATTTCGGGCTCTTGTGTAGACAAAAACAATATCATAATAAAATTCAATAGTTTGGCTCCCAACATTACAGTTGTAGATAATGATATGTTCACTTTGCCTCCTTGGTTCACCAATTTTTGATGAGTCTTTTCAGTCATTTGTAGATGAGAAAATTCAAAATTTCAGCAAAACCTCGGACTGACTTCTCAAAATTAATAGCCATATGGCTTTTACAATTATTCGGTTTTGCTTGTTTGTACCTAAATTTACGTATTCTTTGAGATGTGATGTCAACTGTGGAAACACAGCGAGCTCTTAGAAGGCTTAGACAACATAATAAAGAATACTTTATCATCGGTTTTGAAACAGATATTCAAAACTTTTGAATATCTGTTTCGATGACAAGGCATGGTCGCAGGCCTCCCTGCCTGTCAAATTGGGAGGCTTAGGTATCCGCAAAATTTCAAGTGTCGCCCTGCCAGCGTTATTGTCTTCTGTCTACAGCACTAGTTCTTTAGTGGAAAAATTTTTAAAGCCGTCTTTGGTCTCACCTGGAAATTCATTCAAAATTTCGTTTTTAGACGAGGCTCGAATGGCTTGGCATAGTGCTTGCCCCGATGCTGCTCCCCCAAAATCTCTTTTGTCCCAACGGCAATGGGACGGGCCTCTGTGTGAGTTGACACGGAATTGTTTATAACAAACGTGCTCCAGCTCTGCAGATCGTGCCCGTCTCCTGGCCTTTCTAAATGGGAGTCAGGACATTGGTTGCAAGCACTTCCTTCATATAATACTGGCACTCTATTGGATTCCGTAACTTTCCGTATAGCAACATGTCTTCGGTTGGGTGCAAGGTGTTGCGCGCCTCATCAATGCCAGTGCGGTACTGTTGTCGAACAGCTTGGTCATCACGGATTATCGTGTACTAGGGCTGCCGGTCGGATTTCTCGCCATGCCAGCCTTAACGACATCATCCGACGGGCCTTTGTCACGGCTAACGTACCAGCTATTCTCGAACCGAATGGTCTGTTGCGTGACGATGGTAAGAGGCCCGACGGCATGACTTTAGTACCTTGGGAGCTGCGGAGGCCTATTGTGTGGGACGCTACATGTGTCGACACACTTGCGCCTTCCCATCTTTCAAGGACATCCGTGAGGGCTGGTTCGGCGGCAAATTTGGCCGAGGATCTCAAGAGGCGCAAATATGCAGGTCTCGACAGAGCCTACGCATTTGCTCCCCTTGGAGTCGAGACCCTAGGTCCGTGGGATACCGAGGCTCTCCGGGTTTTCAAAAAATTATCTGAGCGCCTGGTCGAAGCGACGCGTGACCCGAGAGCTGGTGAGTATCTGGCGCAGCGCATTAGCATTGCCATACAGCGGGGCAATGCAGCCAGCGTCCTGGGGACGCTTCCGACTGGTATTGATATGGACCAGTTGAGCTATCTGTAGATTGTTTGCAACAGTCTGCAGTTAGCTCAATTGTTTCAATTGTAAATACTAGTTTAATTTCTTGATATTATTTGATTGTTATTTTCTTTGTCAATAAAGACTTTATGTCCCCTTATTAAATATATCGATGAGCTTGCGTCACAATCACAAAGATCTCAGTACTGGGCTCAACGAAAGCTACCAATATTAGCTACCGTTCATCCAATTTTAAACTCTTTATCAATTCACTCGTGTGACAAACTTGAAATGTTTTCGTTGCATGCATGGGTTAGCAATATAAAGTTAACGAATGTAATTATAGATAACATTCCTGCCATTGTACATTCGAAGCGCTCTTATACTTGTAGTGATTTAAAAACTAAGTGTATAACTTACATTGATATTAATTATTCAGATCACTATAAAATATTTACACGGACGGATCCAAGGATGGAGATAAAGGTGGAGCTGCATTTTATGATCCCTCAACAGACATTAACATTAAATTACAAATTGACTCCAATATTTCGATCATGCATCTTGAGTTAATAGCTCTTTATCTGAAGCTATCTCATATTTAGATTATATTGAATGCAACGTTGTTGTGTTCTGCGATTCAAAAAGTGCGTTGCAACATATAGCTCGGTGCATCTCGCACGTGCGAGGCAGCCCGATTGCTTATACTATTCTAGAATCTATATTAGTGCTACAATCTAAAAACAAAACAATAGTCTTGCAGTGGATTCCGTCACACATTAATCTAGAAAAAATGACATAGTTGACCTATTTGCTAAACAAGCTTGTAGATTAAAATCCCATTGTACTCGGATTATGTCAGATTAGTTAAGACACCTTTGGCAGGAATACTTCGATAAAAGATCTGTAGAAAAAGGCATTTGGTACTGGACAATACAGCCTCAAATTATGTCTTATCCTTGGATGATGACTGTACCTATGATAGGAACGTACTTGTGATTGCTCTCAGGCTCCGTTCCGGACACATTCCAACCAATAAGTTCGCATTTCTTATGAAAAAAGTTGATTCGCCCAATTGTGGTGTATGTGGTTCCATAGAAGATGTACAGCACGTGTTAATGGAATGTTGTCGGAAAAAGTGAAAGAATAAAATTGTTTGGCTGTTCCAAGGTGCTCAATGTCGGACAGTGCAACGCTATTCTGGCGTCACCTCTGTCGGATAAAGCAGCACAGCTGTATGACCTAGTTGAATGTTTTTTTTAAGTTAAGAAGTTAATTTTTGTTCATTTAGATACTTATTACAAAAAAAAACCATCTTGTAAATTGTTGTTTAGGTAATAGGTAGGTAATACATAAGTTTGTTATCGCAACAGGGCGATGTGGTCGCTGAGCGACAAAGTCCCTTTATATTTTATAAAATTAAAAAAAAAAAAAAACTTCAACTTTGAACTGGTGGACCGGCCTAGCTCTGCCGCTAGGCTGGTCCACCAGTTCATAGGTAGTCTAAAAATTACTCAACGCAATTCAGCCTTGTGAGTGTTGCTTGCAAAGAGCATGCGGCACTGCCGATTTTTAATCTACTCGGGTAGGTGAGCACTAAGGGGTTTATGGGATAGCGGGGGCTGGCGCGAGTTTCAAATTATTTTGTGATTTTTAATTTTTTCTGCGTTTTACAAAGGATAACAATAACGGAAAAGTAATTTGGCGCAAATCGTGAATTATTTTCTAAGAACCCATCATAAAACCAACTTCGATAAAATGTTATTTTCACTTCTCTTGCTCAAAAAGTGTATCATAATAGTGTAGCTTAGCGGGCCTAAAACTCGAGTTTAATACCTCGGGCTAAAAAGTATTTTTTCTTTTTAATTTTTGTCTAAAATCATCAGCCCTTACGAAGCATTCGTTCTCTTACATAAAAACTCGACTTCTTGGTGCTCCGTCAATCTTTTTTTTTTTAAATTGAACCGTCTTGGTGATGTTTTATGAAGGTTGATTCTTCCCTTCACGGTAGAATGCGAACTGTTTCGTTGCGGGTTAAATAGAGATTTAAAAAAAAAGATGGTATTGGCGCTAAATCTTTAGAATTTTCTTCATTCCAAATCACAAACTTTTACGTTTAACTTCCTGACTTTTACTTCCAAATTGTGAACGTGAAAAATGTCATCAAGTAATAGTGAAGATGCTAATATACAAATGGAAGAAAAGGGCAAAGAAATAATTATGAATCTGTTGCTGACAAAATCACGTGGAATATATTTAAAGAGTTACGAAAATTTTATGAAATGGAGAGATGAGAAACGTGTGGATTCTTTTACAGAAGGGGTTTTTCTCACTTATTTTGATGAATTATCGAAAAAATTCAAATCGTCGACTCTTTGGAGCACATATTCAATGTTAAGAATGACCTTACAAACGAAACAAGACGTCGATATTAAAAAATATGTAAATTTAACGGCTTTACTGAAGAAATTGTCCACTGGATACGAGGCAAAAAAATCTAAAGTCTTGACGACACAAGAAATCGAAACATTTTTAAATAACGCTCCAAATAAACAATACTTGGCAACAAAGGTAACCTACTTATGTACTCTACTCAAACTAAATAAATAGATACCTACCTACATACCTAAATTATGTACCTAGGTTATTACGATTATTAACACACTTATTTTTTTGTGCAACAGGTTGCTTTAATTTATGGAATCAGCGGTGCATGCAGAGGAATAGAGCTTGCCAATATAACGCTAGAAGACGTAGAAACGGATACAAACCCACAAGATGTGAGTCTGCCGAACACGAAAACAAACAAAGAGCGTAAATTCAGTGTACAATACCTTAATATAGTTAAAGCCTATCAGGAGTTACGTCCCACTAATGTTTCAAGGAGAAGATTTTTTCTAAATTACCAAAATGGTAAATGCACAAGGCAAGTCATAGGCAAAAATAAATTTGGTAACATGCCTAAAGATATTGCCACTTATCTAAATTTACCAAATCCGGAACTCTGCACGAGCCATTGTTTCCGCAGAATATCCGCGACTCTGTTGGCGGACTCTGGTGCGAATATAACGACATTAAAACGGCACGGTGGATGGAGGTCCGATCAAGTGGCTGAAGGTTATATAGAGGACTCTATACAAAACAAGTATCACGTCACGCAGCGGATTACGGAAGGAATCAATATTCTACCAAACATTACAGAACCCCAAGCATCTACATCGCGGGATTGGATGAATATGTCAACTCAGCTGAAGCCGCACTCAGATCTTAATAATGCAGGAAACTCAAGCATGAGTCGATTCTCTCCAACTTTTACTCCACAACAATCAACTCAAAATATTATCACATCTCAATCACAGAGAACCGAAATAAAATTGCCCGGGAAAAACATATCACTAAACAATCAAAATTGCTCTAACTGCACATTAATTTTTAATAAAATTTCTGAAAATTGTCTAATTTTGAATTGTTTTATTTTCTCGCAATCGAAGTGAAAAGTAGAGTGTTTTACTCGGGCCAAAACCACCCATTATAACTCGGTCTTCTCATCCTCCCTCGCTGTTGCCGAAATTCCTTTTTTCATAAGTAGGTAAATAGAAAATGGTTTACAATTTGCGTGAACTTACTTTTCCACTAGATTTATTCCTTGAAGAAAGCTTATTAAATTAAAAACAAGATACTAAAAATTGGAATCTTGCGCCAACCCATGATGAACCACATTAATGTAGATTCCTAAACGCGACAGACGAACGGACCTATATGTATGTAGCTCAAATAATTATCGTAAAGCTGACGTGGCTGTGAGCCGACCAAATCTCCCGAAGAACATCAAGCTTCTTTGTCTTTGTTGCTAACCCCCACCTCAACAATCTCCAAAATTACGGCTTGCCGTTATTTATATTAATCAAAGCTTTTTATCTACCACCGCAGTCTTTCAAATTATTTTCACCATAAATGTTATTTCGCGGTTGGGGGGGTGGTTGATGTGCTTGGTAAAAGACCACCCCGGGTACTAGGTAGTACCTACTAACCCATGGTACCTACGGCCATAACATTACCTAATCTATGCTACGGCGGCGCCGCCGCGCCGTACCGACACTGTCGTGGAAAACTGCTTTTCTGCTAATTTTATTCCTTGCAGAACGCAGAAATTTTAAAAAACTACTTTGTAGGTATAAATGATAGTTAGTACCTACAAGGTAGATTCCAACACCAAACCTTTTCCCAATTCCGATTCCTGCTGATTTTGATCGTTATAGAAGAAGCCCTGCCTACTCATGAAGCGGAGCCTGCACTTTATAACCAGGAGGGCAATTCTGCGCAGCTAGTATCATGTCCGTGTGTAATTCTGCCAATATAACTAGGTACTCGATAATTATGACAAGAACTGTCACGTGATACTCAGAATTGGCCCCGTGGCCACGAGCAGCAATAGCATTGTCTTACCTGCGAGCTGCCAGCATGTCTGCACCAACCAGAGTACAATAACTAGGTACGTGGCCTGCACAAAGCAGTTTGCGCAGGTAAGAACCCGCGTTTGAACGGGACAGCAAGACGCTAGCTGAAGCGTGAAGATTGGACTGCGTAGGCAAGACCGAGCGTGTGGCCGGAGTGTTAGCTATCGTCCACTCTCCGGTCGTAGACGCAGGATTTATGCTTACCCCAAGGCTTACCCTTCCTCAGTCTACGAGTCCGGTCCACTCACGTCTACCTACAAACCTCAGATGTACGGATATGCTACAAACATTCCACAAATTGTTTTTTCTTATTATATATTCTTCTTCCACTTGTGGACAAAAAATTTAAGTGAAGAGAATATCAATAACACCTTATTTCTTATTTGATAATAATAACTATGTTTATGGTATACAATTTGACTTGTCTAAGTGCTTATTTTGTAAGCCTAAAGAAATAAAGTTATTGATTCTGATTCTGATTCTGATACCGTATAGTATCTAGATACCAACCATGACGATTGTTGTTTATCCTTTCTTTTATGTCACTGCCAGACGATGTCAAACCTTACTGTCAACTGTTACACAAATGTCACTGTCTGTCTTTTCACAGGTTTGGGTTCACTGTCAATGTCATAAAATGTCATTCAACATCCAACTGATATCAACACAAGCTCAGCGGAGGTCGATTGTGTTGTGTGAATATTTTTAGAGAAAAATCTCAATTTCCTGAAATAAATAATAGTGAATGACTTCAGCAGAATGTTTCTATAATACCGTGGTATCTGATTTTCGTCTATAGATTCAGCGGCAATCGGTAAGTTTATGATTTTACAGAATGTTTCTAAAATGTAACACGTCAATATGTTTACCTTAATTTTCTCTCGTAAACCGCTTTTTGCGGCACTTGGTTTCCCGAAATGGTTGTTATACAACATTATACACAAGTTAGTCGAGTTTATATTCGATCGCCATTCATTAATTCACCTGCAACTTGCTGAACCCAGTTTACCTACCATAGAAAGCGGTGGGGATATACCTACTGTAGCTAGGCTAGGTTATGAAACTATATAGGTACATACTTTAGAAAGCAAATTGATGATGCAGATTATAAATCGCCAAAATGTAGTGTTAGTGCCCCATTTTATTAGGGAAATATCAACTGATAACACTCACTTTAAATATTGGAGCTGGTGCTGCACAATGTTTACTTACCATAAATGTTGTATATTTGCCTATCTAAAAAGAATGCAAATGAAAATTATTTACTTCTCATAAACCACCAAAAAGACATAAATTGTAAATTTTAATTAAACTACTTAGAACTAAAGAATAAATCAAAGAGCAAAGGAAACAAAATTTGAATCAGTAGCTTAAATACACAAGAATAAAAAATACATTATTGTGACAGAGAAATGGCGTGTAGCTCAGTTAGATGCTACAGCATGTCGCCATACTGTAGCGATAGGTGCATTATACAATTAACTATATTACACGCTGTAAATAAAGGTTTAATTTTTAACCTGCAATTTAGAGGAGTGTGTCCGCTTTCAGCGAGAAAGACAGACAACTGAATCAGCTATACAGCTGTTTAAGGCCATTAGCCATTACAAGTAGGTAAAATATACATATATTATAGGTACACCTTCAGAGTATAGATAAGTAAGCTTGAGATTAGTTTTGTTTGTTACGATGTATTTCAAATACCTATTTGTTGTATATTTTCATTTGTTAAGCTTATATTTAAAATTTATTTTATTGTGTATCCAATAGGACTGACATGTTTGTAAAACAAAGGTCCTTAAAAATAAATAAAAATAAAAAAACCTGCTATGCCAGCAGTTTCTATCCATTAGTTGTTTAACATTTTTTCACCTTCCCTCAGTCAAACAAAGACACTAATCCTATACCATGTACCATAGTGTTTGTGCTCATGACAAAGGTTTTTTGACAGCTTTTATCATTGAGCTGGAAACAAATGTCTGGTTCAAAAAGTGATTTCATGTACTGGTAAGAACTTCTCAATACATTACTGCAGCTACCTTGTGTTTAGGCTTATTCATTCATATTTAGAACTACTGCAGACTTAGTTATTTTACAATTTATTAATGTAGAATCGAGGTTTGTGTAATTAATTATACAAAAACTGGATTCTAAATATATAAATTAGCTAGGAAGGTCACTTTGTGGGATTCAGGATCAATGATACATGGGATCAGGGAAACCTTTCTGTAAATACAATAAATGTACACTTAGCAAAGGTCAAATTCTATAAAGAAGGAAAAAAGAAAAAAATTAAAGTGATTTTGAGTTTGTATATCCAACCTTTTTATGTTGATAGCTATAAAGTCACAAAAAGTCAAGAAAAAAAAATTGTGACCTTTTAAAATTATCTCAAAACTTAAGAACTGGATTTGCATAAACAATTTAAAAAATCATGTATATGGTTGTTCTGCTATTTTTAGCAATGAGTGTAGTTTTAGGTCCAATATTTGTGTGTGAGTGGTAAAAAATAAAGATAGTAGGTAATAAATTATGTAACTTTTTAACTTTCCATTACTGCTTTCATAATATAAAGCAATTGTAAGTTCAGTCAATGGCCATGAGAACTGGGTTGTGAAAGAGTTTTATTTTCCTACAAAGTTGTTCGAAGGCTTTTTTTAACTACTTACTTGCCTGCTTAATATACACAAAATAGCATTTTTTTTTTGTTAAATATTAATATTTTTTTTTAAATAAAAGACAACATTACTTTAGTATCTATTATCTCAGTCAGGCAAACCAAACGCCACTTAAAGAATTTATATAATCAAAGAATTAATTTTAACCACAGTATTTGAAGGCCTATGTTCAGCAGTGGACGTGTACGGGCTGATGATGATGGTTTGAAGGCCAAATGTTGTAATAACCTAACAAACCTGATTAACATTAATCATCTTCAATTGCTGTTTGGTGATTGTGATGCAATGCAAATGCTGAACGAACAGTCATGAACCTGGATTTTTTTACTAGAATTTCCGTCCCTGAAACTATTGAGTTCAGGCATATCCCGTTATTGAAACCATCCTGAGGAAGTCCTCATACCTACTTGTCGTATTTAAAGAAGTACACTGTCTAACTTTCATTCACACTTCGCTAGTGCCATCCGTTTTCTAAAAGATAATGGATGCTGAATGAGAGATCGAAAAGAATCAAAGAAAATGAGAAAAATGTACACTGTCATAAAACACCATGTTATCACTGGTATCCTTAGGGCTTCAAGAATAGACCTTCCAATTTTATCTGTAAGCAAAACTTCTTCGAATTCCGGGCCTTCAATCTTGACATATTAGACATTTTAAAAGGTCTGAACTCAGACTTTAAAAACGTCGTAATACCCGTTATAATAATATAGCTATTTATATTATACATTCAAATTGCCTTATTACTCGCTCTACGAAGCACTCTACCCATCTATCTAGTTGGCGGCTTAAGGCGTAAGTCGACAGTTGCCTTCGATCGTGTGCGATAGGTGCTAGTTTATTGTGCCTATAGACGCGTGCGCAAGTTTTTTGTTCAATTTACAGATATTTGTTTATAATTGATTGAATTAGGACGCATTCAAATAATTGGTTTGCATAAAACTGAAATCCGGTAAGTAGGGTTTTTTTTTTATATTTTAGTCTGCCTAATAAAGGTAAATAAGTATACTTAATATTTTCAGGTTTAAGTAATGTAGGTTTGTTATGTTTTTTAACTTTTGAATGCCTGTACAGATGTTTTTTAAATATGTGCTTTCGTAAGAAGCCAATAAAAAAAATGCGTGGTAAGTTTACATGATACATCACACCGGGTTGCTTCATAAAAGTTAAGTTGTCTCTGGCCGGCCCGCCGACTTTGTTGTGTAGAGTCCAATTAAGTATTATAGTTACTGTAGTAGAATCCATTTGTATACTAATATCCTACCTCTACTTTTGACTCCAGATTTTTAACCAACTTTGACAAAAGGAGGAGGTTCTATGTTCGGCTGCATGTATAATTTTGCGTATGATCGTCGATTTCTCCGTTATTTATTGACCGATTTGCAGTTGTATAAAGGATGATCCCGAGGAGGAAATATTTTTTTTATTCCCGACGGCTTTGTATTTATCCTGCAAAACTTAAAAAACAGTTTAAAACTACTTTTAATTTTGAACAAAAATTCTAAGTTGGTTTTTACCTTTGTTTTCAAAACGATAAAAATATTTACATGACTAAAAGAAGACCATTTTAGCAATAGACTTAGATTTTTTTCTAGCAGGGCAATAATTTATTTAATACATTGGCTCAGTTTTCTTTAAGTCACCTTGTAACATATTAATATGTAGTTGCAAACTTGCAAATTAAAAAATAGGACTATCAAATATGTATGTTGTTAAATTCTACTTCACAAAGTCACCTCGGTACAGCACCAGTTTATGAAGGTGTATCCAATGGCAATCTTCCCCTATTTACACCAAATTTATTTGAACCCTTCCCTAATGAAGATAAACCTTTTTTCCGTGTTTCCCGGGACACGGGTGTTAGGGCTCGTGAGTAGTGAATTTCAATTTTATTCACATTATACTGAGACATTATACATACCTACTTAGCATTATAGTATTCTTAGCGGCCCAACACACGATATCTACTCGATTTCTAGTCCGGTCATTGTATACAAGGCCTTGATCTCATAAATATAAGGAACATTGAATTTATGTTCTACAGTTTAAAATATTTTTTTACACTAAAATCATAATTATATCAGCTCATACACGTCCACTGCTGGACATAGACATTACAGTAAAACGTCAAGTTAAAAAAGGTGAGAACAAGGTACTTCTATATACTATCCTACATATGTATTGTTGTCCACACCAGCAAATTTCAGTATGTGTGGCATACACTTGACCAAGATCTTCATTAATGCTCCCACCGCGAACATTGATTACTTTTTACATATTGTTTGTAAATAGTGAACATGGATCTATGAACTTAACTGACTATAGTTATTCGACTCTCTTATTTGTTGTTCAGTAGTTCTACTGCATTCAAATACTAGTCATATCCTAATGCTTTGCCGATATTTTTTTAATACAATTTTTTTTTTTATAAGGAAGTTTCATCGTTTTGTTATTTTTGAACAAGATTTTTTATTATTTTGCAGACCTTACTCAAGCGTCTAAATGACTTTATTTTTGGAACCAGAATATTCAATATAATGAAATATTATTGTTTATGTTGTTTTATTTCCTACTTGTTTCTGCCCGCGGCATTACACGCGTGATAAAAAGTAAGACCGATCTAATTACTGTGGTAACCTATAATTTTTATACTATTTTCATTATACTATGCTATTTCATGCAAAAATCATCTAGTATTCTTCGTTACATACTCTGTAGGCTCTATAAAAATCAAAACTTTCGTAAGTCCACATATTTTTCGAGTCGACAGATGCGCATCTCTGTCTGTCAAAAATAACTGTGTCTATGAAATACTGGGTTACCCGGATTTAGGGATTTTTAACTGTCCGTACCTCAATAACTAGAAGGCCTATAGTTTTGAAATTCAAACATATTATAGTTGAGGATATTTTCTAATGCATCACTAGACAAAAACAAGATTGGTGACATTTCATCCGATCAAAAAAAAATGTCAAAGTTACCTCTAAATGAAACTTTAAATGATCACTGTGAATAGAAAAATGAATAAAATGACACAAATTGTATACCAAAACATTGCAAACGTTATTACGCAGTACATCACTAGAAAATATTTTTATATGTCATACAAATATTTTTCAAAGCACCCTACAAAATCGTGCTCGGCAGTGTGCGCGCCGTCTTGCTTCTTGCTTGCGTCTTGCAAGTGCTGGGCTCACCTCGCCTTAATTCCATCTTTCAGTCTTCATTCACTCACCTGTCAACAATTAGAAAACGTATGTTATGTATAACGACTATGAAGTAAATACGTTTGTTACATACCAAACAGCAAATAAGAGAGTGGATGGGGTGTAATAAGACCTGTATTCCCTACTGCCATGCATAGACTCTAACACAGATTTCATCCACCTCTGAAATATCAAAAACGTAATTCAAAGCGCTTTGCCAACACGATCATAGAGCTGACAGATGTGATATCAAAGAGAATAATAACAATCAGTAACAAAGCAGCACAGAAAACAGAAATGGAGAGTTACACTCTAACAGCAAAGGAGTGGTTGTGATTTTTTTTATCAAGTTTTTTACGCATCAATCTCCCCGTAACAAAAGCTTATGAACATTATTTTTTCTCAAATTGTTGCTTATAAACTGTTTGGTAGCACCTATAAATAAGATAGGTACCTAAACCTTGAATATGATTTCCGTCTGAGCAAAGTTTCAGACGTCTTAACTAGAAGTCGGCTCTGTCTAGCTTTTGTACTTACAAACGTTCTTGAAACTATTAATTAGGTTGGTTTGTGAAGCTCTTGTTATATCTTCAGATATTATTAGATAAGGTTACGTAAGTACTTAGAATATGGCAAGGGAACTAACTAGTTCTGAACTTTCTAATCTCCTATCATTCAGTGTTGGTATGTTAGTAAGAAACATATCCAAAAGCTCATTGCCCTAATAATATTTTTTTATCTTATATCTTTTTCCGGACCTAAGTACTTGATCGTGTTTAGGAATCCTGTTCTAGCACCTAATGGTTCAGGAAATATGCGCGTGATATTTTTATTGGAACATTGACTATACTAGACCTCGGTGGTTCCTTAGCAGGTTTGGAGATCTTATACAAGTACGGGCACGTAAGTCTAGCGCTGAGCGATATGCGGAGGGGATAGCTGCGCATGGGTAATGTACCGCTATTTACTGGCCCAGGTACCTTATTTTTTACTTCTGCGCAATAACGGTCAGCGCTAAAGTTACGTGCCGCTATTTATATCGATTGACTAACGACACTTACGTATTACATCGTTTGCTTCGTTAGGTAGGAAATTCTGTGGTATATACGATCTTACCGACAAGTACGATCGTGGGCAAACGAAGGCTTACAACAAAAGTGATAAACGAAAAAACAGAAAGAATTGAAAAACTTGATACTAATAATCTGATTTATTTAAAAAAAAACCAAAAACCGACATCAAATTCCTTTGTATTCATACTGTTTTTTAAATTTTTCGGTACAAATACTTATCTTTCGGAAATATTTTTTATGGGACCACTTCGGTATCATTCTCCATTTAAAACATTCCAAATCCGTCCATTTGACGGAGAAATCGACGAACATACACAAAAAAATAGATACAACCGAACATACGTACCATGTATAACAACATCTACCCCTTTTGTTTTTCGTCGGTCAAGCTCCTATGTCTTAGGCGACTGTTATTTTTAATGTAGTACTTGGTCACAAAGTTATCTGTTTCGATAGAAAGACGTTATTTAATTAACTTAGGTATAATATCACAAGTAATAAATAGTACCTTTTTAATCCCTTATCCTAAACTCTAAATTCAATTTAACTTTTAAAATACCGGTATCTTAAAAAAATGGTAAATTTCATGTATTTCTTATTACATATCATCATCATCATCATCAGCCCATACACGCCCACTGCTGGACATAGGCCTCCCCCGTACGACGCCACAAATAGCGGTCCTGAGCCGCCTCCATCCATCGACTCCCTGCGACCGCTACGATGTCGTCGGTCCATCCAGTGGATGGTCTCCCATGTAGGGGGGGATTTGCCATAATCATCACGCTTGGCAGGCGGATTGGTGATCGCAGTGTTGGTGTTTAAAAATACTCAGAAGGAAGCTGCTGCCCTTCCTCTGGTAGGTTCCCTTAGTCGGCTTTTACGACATCCACGGATTGAGTTGGAGGGGTCGATATTCGTACGTATTACATATCGTCGTCTATTTATTCTTATACGATTTTGTACAAAATACCTATCTAATAGTGGAAAGTTGTAATTATATAGGCTTCAGCAGCATGTCTCTTATTGTTATTACGTCTGTCATTTACGTCTCTAATTTAAGTCTCTAATTTTGTGTATGTTTGGAAGAAATAAATTTATATTATATTCATATCATGCATATTTCATGAATGTTAGCTTAAATAAAGACAGTATTGTAAAGCCCGAGCTGTGAGTTTTCTTAAACATTGTAAAGAAGTAAAATACCACATGGCATTTTTTTTTTTTGTGCAGTGGTTGAACGTTGCTCAAGATCATTCGTCTAAATACAGAGGGTGTCTCATAAGTAATGTCGGTTTTCATATGTGAAAATTCCTACGCCTCAATTTAAACATATCGTTACTTGTTCAGACTAGTCTCTAATTCTATGGCGAGTACAATTGCTTTACTTTCTTTTAATCATTCTTTCTTTTGTTTATTTGCGACGCAGTACGTTTTTATAATAAATAGTATGGAGTGCGATAAATATGAAATCCATGTATTGTTAAGACATTATTGGAAACAAAAGTTTGAAGCAGCCGTGGAAGCAAGGAAAATATGTCAAATTAAAGGGGAAGATACAGTTAATGAGCGAACGGCACAGCGTTGGTTTAATCGTTTTAATAGTGGATATTTGACGCTTGAAGATCGTTCGCGCTCAGGTCGTCCACCTGCGTGGGATATAGAGGTTACAAGGGAAACAGTAGAAAACCAACCTAATACCAGCACTCACCAATTATCGGACTCCCTTGGACCTTCCAAAGATACCATACATCGCCATTTAAAACCATTAGGTAAGATCTATAAAAATTGTCGAATAGTGCCACACGAGTTAACCGAGATTCAAGCGAAACGTCGAGTAGAGGTGTGTAAACAGCTCTTTACCCTGCCGAAAGATGATCGTTTTATTAGACGTATTATTACTTGTGATGAAAAATGGATTTATCTAAACAACCCGAACATGGAAACCTACTTTTTTTTACCAAGGTCTCAAAGAGCTTGCTGAACGTTGGGTTAAAACCATAGAATACGATGGGCTATACTTCGAATATTAAGGCTTTCTTTTTGTATGATTATTTAATATACAAAGTGAACATTGGAAACCGACATTATTTATGAGACACCCTCTGTAACTAATCAAACTGAAGCACATAATAACTATATATACATCATAAGTACCGCACAGAAGAAAGTAAGTTATTTGTGGTTGGTATTCTCAGAGTAGGCACTTTGCGTAACTTTTGCGGGTCATTGATCTACGTATTACCTATTCTCTGAATGTAAATGTTGGAATTATTTTAAATCTATGAAATGGTTCAGTCACCTCGTTTAATCTCTGTTTTCGACAACGTGTGTGATTTTTCTTTTACGTGTCTAGAATTTATTGTTGAATCATTTCGGTATTTCTATGAAAATATTTTATCTTTTCTACATGTTTATTGCAGAGCCTAATTGTGATTCAATGTAGGTACACTGTTTCTGAAGTTTTATGAAACGCTTGAAGGTGAACTTTGCAACATGTTTACGTACGTAAACTCTTTTGTAAAAAATATTTGGTTCAGATATATCACATTTAGCCTCTTAAGAGTCATGAGACCTACAAGATGTCTTGGAAAGTATCATTTTCGTCTTCATAGAATATTCCAGAATATTTTTTTTATGCTAGTAGGTTCTTGGAAATATATTTATAAAAATATATCTTTCATGCAAAGCGGGCACAGATTTCATGAGAAGGTGCCCTGTCCATAAAACGAAGAGCGGCAAAAGCTCTTTAAATTCCCAATGGGAAGTCTCCCTAACTCTAGACTTACTTAAGGAGACTTCCCATTGGGACTATGTTACTATAATCCATTAACCAAAACAAACGTCGTCGACCCGGAGTTATCAATAAATTAGAACAATTGCAATTTCTCGGGATAATTAGGTATATCTTGAGACTAGCACTAATAATGTAGTGAATTATATCTACTTGTGAAAACCTTATCGATATTGAAAACCCATTTACCTAGGTAGGTAATTTGTATGTAAAATATCCACCAATTTAAAAGGAAACCTCTTATTTAATTCTTGTGGCATTATTCTGAGAAGCCGACCTCAGCCGACCTGCCTACTTGCAAAATAATCACAAAGAACTTTGTCGTTATTGTTCCCTTCGTAATGCATCCATGTTTCAGACAAATAACCAGTGTAAAAGGAAACTGTAATATTTTCTCAGGAACAAATTACCCGAAACTCGAGTCCGTCGATTACGAGACATCGATTTGTTCTCCTTGTCGCGACGAGGCACGTAGAGATCATTAATACAGCCCTTAAAATGCCCTTAAACAATGTTTTTTCTACGCGATCGCTACTGGGCTTCGTACCAAAAACATTACTCACATAACGTTTGTACAAGGTTATCCATAATATGAAATACTTATGCAATGGTAATATGTTCAGTAACACCTTAGGTAAATAAAGATGCCTTTTATACGAAATAATGTATGAAAAAAAACATAAAGACAAACAAGCAGCTGCCTACAGCCTAAAGCTTTGTACAGGTTTTACCTGTATGAAAATTAGCGTACTGTCATTCCCTCCCTAGGATACAAATTACATAATTATACAACCTATCTTATTCCCGAAAACTTGAATCCGTGCAGCTGGTAAATCGACTAATATAAGATTATAACAGAACAGGTAGACGGGCAGAGTTACTTTCGAATCTACAATATTAGTATGTACAAGTTCTACCTACCGCATACTGTAGAAACTTATCTAGATCGGCACTTGCTAAGAATGTCTATTATCCCCCAGAAAATAATCCAAACACCGTTGTAATTTATAAACTGGTCGCGTTTTCGCTCACAACAGATGATTTTGCACATCTGCAGGGTCCCGCGAACTTTCCCCTTACAAATTACTGGACCCGTGTTAGTCCTACGATTACAAGTCGCCGATTCATCAGCCAGGCTGCTGGGCGACGCGGCACGTACTTCTCTCATCTATCCTACCCCTGAGACGCGATCACTCAGCGCTATCACACCTTGAAATTCACCTCTTAACTAAAAACAGTATGAATTTAGGGAAACGTGACTAAGCTGCAACAATTTATAGTCATTAACACCTTTTAAACGTTATCTAGGTTAATTTAAATGCAAACGTTCTATTTCGCTAAATATTTTTTCGTTAGCCGAGTTGTCAGCCAATAAAGTTTTTCGGCAACCTCTCAAGCTTATCAGAGCGTAGCTAAGACAGAATACAATGCGGTAACAATCGATCTTATTCCTCGAATCTCCGAAGATAAATCTGGCAGTAAAACAAAACAAGCAATCGAAAAGCAATACGATATAGGAGGTTATAAATTCACGATTGCCTACGAATCTCGCGGTATCTGAATTCGAGAATCCATAGATTCAGTCGCATAACTTGGATTGCGGAACTCATAAAACAGCTTGAGTGAGTGGTCGTTGTGACGACGTATTACGCTATCTCAAATAGGATCACGATTGACTGGTATGGTATGTTATATTACATCGATTCTTGAAATCAAAAATAATTTGTAATATCTGAGTTAGTAGTTTTATCGGTATCGAGTCCTGATAGTAGAACTTGTCGTTGCAAAAATATTATGCCGTAATTTGAGTAAACATGTTGGGAAGTGTTTACTACTATAAAACACGTTTTTGCGCCGATAATAAAACTGGGCCAAGTTTAATCCTAAATTGACTAATTTCATTATCGCCACTTAGATAAGAACCTTATCCGTAGATAACATCTAGAGTTATATCCGGTAATTTCGCCAATTTTACACTAAGACCTACAAACGTGACGAAATACATGTATACTTATTTAGTTACTTTGGTATGTTCGTAACAATTATCTAGGCATCAGTTAGTTTTTACTAGAAAACTAGATGGCGCTCTTAAAAGTCCTGCATTATTTTATTTTAAAGCACGCATTCGCCACGTCACGACGGAGAGTGATAGGCGCCGGGCTGTACGATTGATCTTGGAATTACGTGGTTCACATACCCAAAATGATGAATGGCCGACATGGGACTGAGGATATTGCCTTTCCTGATAGGCTCGCAGATAGATTCAGATTGTTGTCGTCCGACGGGCTTTCGAAAGGCGAGTAAACAGCTCAACAAACCCAGCACGAGCCTGCGTATCTACTCCCATGTAAATGATTCCCCGCAGTCGTATACCTAAATGAAATCAAACTACCATCAAAATATTTTCCCATTAAGAGAAATATATTCTCTCTCGGACCATAATTTTATTTTGTGGAATATAAAACAAGGAAGTGTGCTTATCTATATCGGTTTTGGTGTTTTTATATCAGTTTGATATCGTTATCAGTTACGGTCAATGGTAGAGTATCAATGCTTTTATAAAAATACACTGGACACCAAATAAACCGGGCCGTCCACCGCCTTGGGACTTGATTCGATTTTCTCAAAAAGTATAAAACTCTTACAACTGTCTAAGTTACCCCTACAGAAAGTGCAGTTCATGATCATTAAAATGAATGGAAACAAATTGGGATTAATCAACTTATTAAGTGTTTATTAATCATTTTACAAGGAAGAGTAATTTTTAAGTCAATGTTAATCTGTCAAGAAAATACGTGTCGCGGCAAACGATATACAAAAACTAAAATAATGATAAAAATAACCGACTACTATTATTGTAAAAAAAAAAAACACTAAAACTCTAGTCAAGGCCGAAGAAATCGTTAGTATTGCGTTTATTGCTTCATTACAATGTTTAGTTGACGGTACTTTAGAATAAATGTATAGTAATTTTAATCAGCATGGCCCGGTTTTTTTGCTGTCGAGTGTAGTTATGCCGAACATATCGATTAAGTTTTGGCATTGACATTGATTATAATCATTTTTTCTATACTATAGCCAGCCAGCCAAGTAAGCGGCATACGCTTACATCATTCGAAAACTCTACTTACATAAGCAAATTAATTACTACTTACCTAGGATTCATCACAGTACCTAATAAATTACACCAATGTATGACATCCGTTTCAAACAGTTTTAAACCAATTATTAGCTTTAGTACCGTAAATCTTTTGTACTCAACTCTCGCTAATCAATAGGTAGGTTATAGAAATCATCATCATGGAACGAAATTATAGAGACAGCCTTGTAAATCCCATGAGTAATAAATAGGAAATTCTTACTCTACCTGAATTTACTCTAGTTTACTTTTATATTGGGTGCCAAATGCAAATTGGACAGATTATGATGTGCCTGGGAAGTTCGTCATTATGTTCTTTTTTTTTTGAGAGAAAATATTATTTAAATTTAAAGACCAGCTGAGCTATCTGTAGATTGTTCGCAACAGTCTGCAGTTAACTCAATGGTTTCAATACTAGTTTATACTATTTGATTGTTATTTTCTTTGTCAATAAATATTTTAAACCATAAAGGCAAAGTTTTAGGATGTGGCTCCAAACTTTATATTATTGACTGTTTTAATCATTAAGTAGAGTACGCGCAAATCTTTATGAGCTCTGTGAAGTTGGCTTCAACGGCTGCGCATTGAACCATAAATAAGGCGTTGAGGGGAAAGAACGGGGTGAGAGGGGATCAGTCTGTCAAACCAAGGTTGCCAGCAAGAATTCTGGCGTATTTTTATGTTGTCTAGCGCATTTCGTTCTTCAAATTTTATTTTCCAATTCAATATTAAAAGAATATATAAAAACATCTTACACTCAATGACGGAATATTTTAAACCTAAAAGGTTAGAATAAATTAAAAATTTTATCTAACGCAATTAACCCAAGTTTGAAAATAAAATAATTACTATGTAGCAATTTTATTTATAACCTAGTTGGCAATACTGTCGAATTTTGAGTACAATGACGCAGCAAAGTCTTTGACGGTTGTGCGGTGTTCGTTTCTTTGACTTGATAGTTTATTCTTGCGATTTTGTGGAGTAATCCCTGCTATTAGCTGTTTCTCTTAACCGTTGAATATGCTTCGCGGGCGGTATAACGTACTGCGTCGTCAAACATGGAAAATGGTGTTCGATGTCATGAGTTTCGTGAGAAAAGAAGCCGATGAATTCAACCTCAAAATGGTACTTCAGCTGACTGCAGCTGCAACAGTTGTGTCTATTAGCACCATAAAAAGGATTTCTGGCCGAAGCCCGGGTGGGTCGCTAGTTAATAAATATCACTTTTCTGTTTAATTGTACTTGCGCAGTTTTGCTTCCGTACCTAAGTTCAAAGAGCTCATTAAGTTTTGCGATCACTCTACCTATATTTTACAAGTAAACTTATTCTACTGCCCTACCCAATCAACTAATTAAGTCACTCGTAATAGCTTAAGGTAAAAATAGCTTGTTAACAACATTATCTTTAATTCTAATACTTACCTACTTTTCTTCTCTTGCCTTGACATCAGCATGAGAACCGTCACGGCTGTCCTCTTTAATACAAAAATTTCCATTCCATGCCAATCTGCAAAATAATTGGGAGTCGCACCTGGCACGGGTAACAAACCGTCCCAAAGATATTGTTCGGAGGTTTATTAGGCACGTTACATACCATCGCAAATTAACGTGGAACCTCAATATTGCCCGGGAACATGGCCAATACTTGTGTTCCGTACCTAATAGTTAATTCTCCTCTGATTCCCGACCACTTTAGAGGTGAACTGACAGTTATTGATCGTGCCTTCGTGCCTTCACTGAGTTGGTCTTAAACTGATATTTTTTTCGGGGTTTCTCTTACGCTTAAATGAAGCTAAGGTTCTCTGATATCGCTTAGGTACACTTGTAAATTTCAGAGTGGAAAGTTTTCTTTTAATTCTAGTTTCCGTATTTCATTTTATTAAAGTTAGTGGTTTATATACGGAAGTAAATCATTTATTCAATAAACAAACATAAAAAACATTATCACCCACTTATACCTTGACGGTACTTCCGACCCTTTTCATTATCTCGAGCACAAAGCTCAATATTGGCCAAAGCGATCTCGTGCAATGAACTGAAATATTTCCTATTTCAAACAATAATAAACAGAGCATCGATTTATGTAGACCCTTTTATAATATGTAAGAGCCTTTTGGCCCTTTTGTTTTTCATAGGCTGTGCTTAGTGGTGGACCTTTATTTGGAAATTGGAAGTGTGCGACACAAAGGGTCTTAAATTAAATCAACTACCCTAATATTCCCTGTAGGAGTGCTTTGTAGGCCGTATCAGGCTGTACTCTAGATATGTATGTACTATAAAAAGAGCTATGTGATTGTGTGCATCACATTAGATTGTCAAATCACTTTTTACATTTGCTATCTATGCCAGTTTGTGATGTGGATATGGACGTCATCTTCCGAATTGAGAGTCTCCACACATCCGCAAACTCTAAAATCTTCGCAGAAGTTAACAAGATTGGAAACAATCTCATTCTCGTAGAAACGTGGAGAAGTTTGCTTAACGAAAACAACTATTGAATGGGGCAATTTAATAAACTCTATCTTGATGAAAGTACTTATACTTATTGTAAGTATCACGGCGGTTTCTATCAGGTCGCCTTTTTAAGTTGTTTGTTGGTTGGCTATTGTTTTTGTTTATCAGCCTCGCTGCAAATGTTTACCTGGGAATTGTTTTTCCATTTCTTCTCTGCGCAAATACTTGTTACTTTTAAACGCCTATTGTGCTTAGCAATTATAAATATGGGTTCATAATTGTTATTTAATATCGTGATGGTTGTGTAGTTTTTCCTTCAGGAATAGTTTCAGATGCATAATATGAATTGCAGAAGGTCGTGCGTTGACCGTAACCTATGAACAATTATTCAATTTTATCTTGCAAACGTGCTTCCGTTTTGATTCATATTCAATATCAATTTAACGTTACTCAATAGTAGAAATACACATATTATATTGTATAGCTCTTATCAAGGTCATTGTTTGGTTTGCTCAAAACAAACCTTAATTCAATTGCACGTGTCTGATTCAGAATAATATTTCTTTCATATTCTATAGGAAGCTAGAGTTATTTACAGCAAATTGCATTATTAACAACTCTAAGTATTTTTTATTTGTCAACAGATATATAAAATGTCCTCACCATCAAAAGCACGGTCAAAAAAACAGACGCGATTAAAAAGGCTACTCCACAATCGGATTCCAGTGACCAAATGGCTGCCAGAGTACAATTCCGAGAAAGCTATCGCTGATGTTATAGCTGGCATCACCGTGGGCTTGACTGTTATACCACAGGCATTAGCTTATGCTACTTTGGCTGGACTAAATCCTCAGGTACCTTTTTTTCAAAGCTACTTCTAAATGTTTCCCTCATTTGTTGTATTATTTATGTATATCAAATTACCCATAACACAAGCTCTGCTTGACTTGGGGCTAGATGATGTTATGTGAATTGTCCAGCGTTATTCATTATTATATTTTGACCCACGACTCTAGGGATATCGTCTTTCACCCATTCCAATCTTTCTCTGCTCAAGCATGACTGCTAGGCTACTAACTAAAACCAGCATCTTGTGGTATTGGTATGGATCAGCTGAGCTATCTTTAGATTGTTCGCAATCTGCAGCGAGCATAACTTTTTTAATTGTATAACCTTATTCTAATTTGTGTCTGTATTTAGCTGTAATTTTCTATGTAAGTTTCACTAGAACGTACACATAAAATAATTTTGCACCTATGTACCTTTCCCTGTATACAATGAAAACAACTAAGTACAAAACTCTAATGTCCTTGTTGTGTCTGGCAATGTTGTTATTGTTTTACAATAATAACATTGCCAGACACAACAAGGCTCCCTTCAATAATTCGAAGTATCCATTATGGAATTCCGATAATATACTGATACCTAATATCGGGTCTCGTGTGCACTTACATTACCATTTACTATGACACTTTTGACGTCTTTTCTTCTTGTAAAGGGCTTGTTTATTATTCAGAGAAAATATTGAATCACACAAGCTACCGACCGACTCTATCCTTACTAATATTATAAATGCGAAAGTGACTCGGTCTGTCTGTCTGTTTGTCACATTTTCACGCCAAAACTACAGTATTGATTTAAATTAAATTTGGTACACAGTTACTTTAGAACCTGAGAAAGGACATATGCTACTTTTTTAATAAGAAAAAAGGGTAAGGGGTTGAAAGGTTGTATAGAAGTATCTTCATTTTTAAAGCTAAAAGCTTGGTATTTATGTTTAGGCTGTTAATTAGATATAAATAAAAATGACTTACAATTAAAGGTTCTACAAATTTTACCCTCAAGGGCGTAAAATATCAAAGGTAATAGGGGCTGAAAGCTTGTATGAAAATCACACTGTCACTATTCCACGCGGACGAAGTCGCGGGCACAGCTAGTTATCTATTATTTTTATATCCATTGTCTTTGTCTCGCTTGCATGAGTATTGGTTCCTATTATCCTACTTACAATTAACATCACAACTCACACCTAAATACACAAACAAC
The DNA here is from genome assembly GCA_947859395.1 of Eupithecia insigniata. Lineage (NCBI taxonomy): Eukaryota > Metazoa > Arthropoda > Insecta > Lepidoptera > Geometridae > Eupithecia > Eupithecia insigniata. The sequence goes on along the minus strand of OX401999.1, from coordinate 9,734,144 downwards.
GCAAACATTATTGATTCAGCCACTCAGTGTACCAGCCCCATTATTTGACATCCAAATCAAGTGCCTCGTAAATACTCCCATAAAGTAACATCTAAGTAATCACGCACTTAACACGTTTTAGGACGGCCTCTACTCCTCGTTCGTTGGCTGCTTCGTGTACGTAGTATTCGGGTCATGTAAGGACATAACTCTGGGCCCGACCGCGCTGCTTGCTCTCATGACGTACCAGCAGATTCAGGGGCGGAACGCTGACTACGCGGTGCTCCTGTGTTTTATGTCCGGGGTCGTGCAATTGGTTATGGGGATACTACATTTAGGTGAGTTTATCTATACCTAATTGTTACCTTTAAAAGTTACTTACCATAAAATTAACCTTGTAGAAATCTGGGTCTTACGATTGCTTCGGTCGACGATGTATCATCAAAGTCGCAGGATGCGAGAAGCACAGGATATAGGATGTTGACAGAAGTGAAAGGAGGCATATATCAAGCGATGGGTGGTTCCAGGCTGATATGATAATTAATATGAAAATGGATGTAATTCAAGGCCTGCTATGTGAATACGCAAAAACTACGCATCCTATAATTGACGTTTGAAAGCCATTTCCTGGCCTTAGCGCGTCCTCATCCATACGATGATCCTTTGTTATTTGCACAAAGGTCATGCAATGGCTTTCAAATGTCAATTATAATCACATAGTTCGAAGGTATAAAGGTGCGTTTCCACTGACGCGGAGCTGGGTGGAGTGGAGAGGAGCGAACCGTTAATTAGACAATCACACACGCACGAAATCTCAATTACGCATTCAAAGTGAAAAATGTCCCGTGTTTACCCCCGAATACTCAAACCCAACTCAGATTTAAGTACGTCTCAAGTGACGAGTTTTTGACAGATTTTCATTAAAAACTGTCAAAAAATGGAGACCTGAGACGCGCTTAAATCTGAGTTGCGTTTGAGTATTTGGGCGTAAGAATGATATTTTATATGGTCTCGAATCCACAACCTATATTTTCTTCTTGTACCGAAATAATATGCGACAATCAGTTTTACTTCCTCTGTTTCCGAATCTTCATCTTCTAGTAGAGAAAGATGTAAAAGCGCTGCTCCTTTCTTTACCGACAACATGACGTATCTCTCCAAGAAATTGAATTTGACTGATCACCGCACAATCTTGCTCAGCTCCACTCCGCTTCAATGGGACTTGCCACTTTTCACTACTCTTCTTGCTTTACTCCGCCCAGCTCTGTGTCTGTGGAAACGCACCCTAAACCTGTGAGGAGAATCACCAACCAGTGAGTCGGTAATAAGTAATAACTGAATTTGATCCCCCTCTGCAACGAGGGTAGGTACTTGTAATCGTATCAATTTACTACCTGAGTTGTTAACTATGGTCACTATTGTCTATTCAGTGTCTGCGTCACGGCAAGTACCTACCATAAAACGTGTAGAAGTGCCATGAAAATTAAACACACTTTACGACCATAAACTAGTAGAATAGAATAGACATAAAATTAAATTAAAAATAAGGCAAGGGGGAGTAAATTCAGCTTTTGTTACATGCAATAAATTAATATGCATGTAGCGCTTTTTTTCAATTTACTCCTCTCGGGTCACCGAGAGGTTGAGGTAAAAGTACCAACAAAGTTTAACAGTCTCAAAGAATGTCTCTACATTTTCCGTTTTCTTCCTCTAGGTGTTCTAATAGACTTCATATCGGTGCCTGTAACAGTAGGCTTCACGTCTGCGACATCAGTCATCATAGCTGTGTCGCAGTTGAAAGGACTTCTTGGTCTGCAGTTTAAGTCTGGAGGGTTCATTGACACTATTAGGAAGGTGAGTACTGAAACTTTTGTTAGTATGAAATAGAATGTGACCAATCACATACTTCGTTGATATTACTGTGGCCAATCATACTTTTTATACATACTGTTTATATGTATATGTGAAAATATATTCTAAAAAAAACAAATGCAAAGATATTATAAAAATATTTTATTCGTTTTGGAGAAGGTGTGTGGCGGTGTTTTATGCTAATTGCTAGTATTAAAACATGCTGGACAAAATGTCAAATTCAATTCATAATTGATATAATTTATTGTGATTTTATTCATACAGGTATTGTTCTTTGGTAGGTATTGGTTAAGTGACTACAAAACAAATAAGAAAATATTAACGTAATTACCTAACCAAGCATATTTTATAAATTTTTATGGTAATTTCCCTTGATATTTCAACTCTATTTTGCAGATTCCATTATACTTATATTTATTGGTAATTTATTTTCACAGGTCATATTAAATTTACCAAGCGCGAAATTTGCAGACAGCTGCTTGGGTATATGTTGTATTGCTGTACTTCTATTAATGCGAGTGAGTATTTGTGGAACTAGAGTATTGTTATAGTTTTTATTATTATATAAGAATATGTTGGTAACACCAATACATATACACTTAAATGCATTAGAAACATTTATTCTTGTGATTATTAATATCCTTATGTGCGCATATTATTGTAGGTGCTTATCACGGATAAAAGTAGGAAATTTACTTGGCTAATTTACTAAACTAGCTGCTGCACACGCATTCGCCTGCTTTGTATCGGTATATAAAATAGCCTATAATGTTAATCCAGGTCCCTAACTATACTCATACCAAGTTTCAGCCCAATCAGTTCAGCAGTTTTTTTGCGTGAAAGAGGAACAAACATCCATACATACAAACTTTGACATTTATGATATTAGTAGGATATTAGAATGAAAATTATTAAGTAACAATTCCAATTTATTTACTAATAAATGTTCTGTTGTGCATAATATTTTAAAATATTCATATTATAATCACGCTAGCGACCCGCCCCGGCTTCTCACGGGTGCAATGCTGATACTAAATTATACATTATTAACACAACTCTTGAATCACTATCTATTAAAAAAACCGCGTCAAAATCCGTTGCGTAGTTTTAAAGATCTAAGCATACATAGGGACAGACAGCAGATAGCGGGAAGCGACTTTATTTTAAACTGTATAAACTATTTAAACAGTTGTTTTAAATATAGTGATTTACTAATTCATCCAGTAAAATATTTTTTCTTCTACAGAAAATGAAAGACCTAAATCTACCTCCAAGTCAAAAAGGCGTAAAGAAAACTCTTTGGCTGCTATCTACCTCAAGAAATGCTATCGTTGTGATCTTCTGTTCTCTACTGGCGTTCTTTTTCGAGTCTACTTACGGGCCCGGAGAATCGCCCTTTAGACTTACTGGTACAGTGAAGTAAGTATCCTATACGCTGCTTATTGGTAATCCTTAGTGGTCCTTATTTATTTATTAGGTAATCCAACAGCGGTTTATATAACAGAATAAAACAAAAAACTTATACTAGAAAAAGGCCAAATAAAGGATTACATAATATCACCATAATATGCTCCTTATTGGTATTCCTTATTGGTTGATATGGGACAGGATGAGCTACCTCTAGATTTTTGGCAACAGTCTGTTGTTCTGATATGTCTATTTTTAATTGTTTGATACTTTTTATTCCTAATGCAGTAGTATATTCAGTGTAAATCTCATCTTATGTGAGAAAGTAACATAACATTACACTTTATTGCACACCAAAAAATATAGATATATACAGAAAAATATAAATAGTTGCACAATGGGCGGCCTTATCGCTAAGAGCGATCTCTTCCAGACAACCTTGTAAAGTAAAACCAACGTTCACTATGTTGAGTTTGAAAAACCTTTACCACTTTCAGGCATAGGACCTGAATTTTCATTTTCATTGCTACGCTTTAATGAAATAGAATATATTTTAATTAAAATTTCTTTCATCGAAGAATCAGTGAAAATAGGCCTAGTAGTTCCGGAGTTTATTTACCCATCATCCACTGCTGGACATAGGCCTCCCCCATACGACGACGCCACAAATATTATTATTTATTAATATCTACCCGTAACCAATTAGTTATTTTAACAATATTAACAACTAGCTTACTCCTGCACACTTATTTGGGCGGTAAACATTAATATATGGCCTATGACACAATTAACGTAGCTTTCTATTGATAAAAGAATTATAAAATCGGTTCAGTAGGTCCAGAGATTACCCCTACAACCTCACAAACTTAATTACCTCTTTTTAATATTAGTATAGATAATAGCATAGATAATGCAGTCAGTGTCTTAGGGACGCTTCCGATTGGTATTAATATGGACCAGTTGAGCTATCTGTAGATTGTTTTCAACAGTCTACTGTTAGCTCAATTGTAAATACAAGTTTAATTTGTTTATATTATTTGATTGTTATTTTCTTTGTCAATAAAGATTTGTATAGATAATTCTAAAGACTTCGTTGCCCTTTAAATAACATTGTTGGTTTGTCAGTAAATTATTCCAATATTTTATGAAATTTTTTGTTTCAGGGATGGTCTGCCATCGGTAAAAGTGCCGCCATTCAGCACAGAGGTTGATGGACGAGAGGTTTCCTTCATAGAAATGTGTTCGGACCTCGGCTCGTCGATTGTTCTAGTGCCTGTTATTGCCGTTTTAGGCAATGTTGCCATAGCGAAGGCGTTCGGTAAGATAATAAGGATACCTATAGAAACTAAACTAATATGACAAAACATTTCAATTAAGAATTTTCTGAAGGGAATCCTTTTTGGAAATTATATGAATGTTCTAGTAAGCTAGACATAATATTTTTATGTTTAGTTTGCCAGATCATTCATATATTTATAGAAGACATAATATTATTCTGTCTAGGTAGCTAGATTATTCATATAATTTCCAACAACAATTACCTTATTAAAATTCTTGATTGAAATGTTTTGTCATATTAATCTAGTTTCTAGGAATCCTTTTGTACTTCATAAGATAAATAGGAACCCTTATGTCGCTTCTTAGTTTGGCTATCGGTCGTGAACTCGTGATGTTGTAAGCGGAAATTGTGGAAATATTATTTGGATTTAACATTTAATTCTTCTATGTTCCTTTGTATCTTAAACGGAACACGTTTCAAATAGTTTTTATCGAACGATCCATGGTCGATCAATGGCATCGTTCAATGGTAGAATGAATTAGTCGACATCAATCGATAGTTTCTACCACACCAATTCAACGATCGGGGATCGATGGTAGAATGGATTAGCTGAACGATAGTTTCTACAACATCTCTGGCATTGATCGACGTCGATGCTTTTTTTATACTCAATAGACCTTCGTTTGACCACAATCTCACCTGGTGAAAATTGACGATGCTTGATTCCATAACTTCTGAATGGATCGTGCTCAAATTTTTCATAGAGATAGGTCTAAGCGTGGAATAATACATCGCAAAAGTAACCTAGTTCCCGTGAAATATAAATAAACTTTTTCATAGAAACAATGCGTGCGAAGCCGCGGGCAGGAACTAGGCGTAAGTAAGAACCATATTAATTTCAATAATTTCATAGAAGACCCTAGAATCATGAAATTTTGGCATGAAGCAAAGTGACACAGCTAAATAAAAGGAAAATTTCAAAATTCTATGTCGAAATAGAGTAGTTATGTATATTCGTGTCAAGTGTAATCTAATTAACAAAGTTGCTAGAAAAATTCTAATGACATTAATGTAAATAATAGGTAGGTATCGACATTGAAATTAAAGTATTGTTTATTGTATGTTATTTTGGAACGTAGAATTAGCAACCTCGCTAAATATCTACGTAGAGCCTACTTTTCATACAACTCTTACACGAAGCACCTATTAACTGTAATGCCTATGATTTCAAAATGCGTTTTACTTGAAAGTCAATGGACTTCTCTTTATATACGTATTATATGTCCAGTTAGGTACTATCCTAGTATGCCAAAATTACCTGCATTGTATACCTACGAACTAGGCTTTTCTCGTCGCTTTTACGTGCAGAATACATGTAAAATTAAAGGATCGTCCAATCACTTGAGGGCCCTTACGGAAAAAATCACGAAATATCACTATAAACTAGTAGTAGAGTGTAGTGAGATCTCGTGTATGAATTTTGTTCAATAAACGCGCGATTTCTTAACCACACATTTTTGTAACGATGATTATTAAGATTATCTTTTCCTGTTATATTTAGAGACAACTAGCTGCTGCCCGCGCCTTCGCCCGTGTTTAATCGGAATGAAAAATAGCGTATATGTTATTCCAGGTCACAAACTATACTCATACTACAGCCCAATCAGTAATTTTTGCGTGAAAGAGGAACAAACATTCATACTCACAAACTTTGACATTTATAATATTAGTAGGATATTTCCAGTTTTTATTTTTTGATGTTTTGTTGTTGTATCTAAATAAAAATACACGTAGTTTTGGGTAGCAGGGGGTAGTCTAAAACCTCATCACGTGTCATCAGGAGGGGGAGGGGGCTAAAACGTTGCCAAAAATATGACGTAATTAATGGACGAACCCTAATAACGAGTGAGTTATTCCAACCCAAAATAAGTATTAGGATCTTTCGCGATATATATTCGCCTTACGCAAAATCACGTGTGCGAAAGGAAAATAAGCTGAACAATTCACACAGCACCATCTAGCCCTAGCTAAGCAAAGCTTGTGTTATGCGTACTAAATAACTCATAAATAAAATCTTTTCGTGCAAAAATCCTTCGCGCATAGTGTATCTCGTGCAAATGTCTTCGCGCAACATGAACTATATAAGACATATTAAGAATTTACAACACTGCATACGTAAGGCCAATGAAGTTTTAAAGTAACTCGTTAGGCACGTAAGATAAAATTTTAGGCACGTAACATAAAATTGTATGTTTTTTATTTCATAAATAAAGAGGTTATCAATAACTGAATTAATTGTCTAAAGGCACTTTCAACATTAACCGAGTGATTTCAACAGCCACGTGTTCGATCAGCCATGTTTTGTTTTGGTTCCGTAGGTAAATTTATTTACACACTAGCTTAGCGTGAAAAGATAACAGACAGATAGATTGAATTACTTCAAATTAAAATAAATAAATAATGTTGGACAATACACACAGCATCTTCTAGCCCCAAGCTAAGCCGAGCTTGTGTTATGGGTACTAGATGACTGATATATAATACATACATACATAGATAGATATTTTCTATTATACATAGAAAACACCCGGAACAAATATTTGTCCCCCGCCGAGATCGAATCCGCAACCTCCTGCGTCGCAGGCGGACCTTCGCCGGCGCGCCACATCGGTCGTCATTTCACGGCACGTCGCTCAATAGTAGCATGCATCATATAAACTTTATATGATGCATGCTACTATTGACCGACGCCCGTGGAGATTTTGGGTTGATATGATGATTATGACTTTATAATATAACCCAAAACCTCCACTGCTGGACAAAGGCTCCATTAATAACCGTTATAGACTCGGACTATGTAGAGAGAGCTGATCTGCCTTCCTAGCACGGGGATTGTTGTCTAGGGTAGAATAGAGAAAAATTACGTCACTTATTCGAAACTAGCTGCTGTCCTTGCCTTCGCCCGCGTTTTATCAGGATAAAAAATAACCTATATGTTATTCCAGGTGCCAAACTATACCCATACCAAATTTCAGCCTAATCAGTTCAGTAGCGTGAAAGAGTAATATCCTCCATACATGCATCCATACAAACTGACATTTATAACATTAGTAGGATTAATTCCTTCAACTTCAATAATATACGCAATGTATGACGATGCGATGTCATTATTGTCTATTCTACTCTACAGAACAACCATGTGCCCTGTTTCTACACAGGCTGTGAGAATAGATGTACATTATGTTTGTTTTCAATAAAGATTAAAGACATTATTCCGTTCCGTCATTATTTCGTTAATGGTGTTTTATCTTATTAATTACTTTACACAGTGTTCAAAATTACCAAAAAAATTCCCTGTGCGGTTGATAGAATTAATCGATCAACGAATGCATTTTTTATAACAACAAAGAACGTTTTGGTGGGATTTTGGACGTAAACATCGGATAGCCCTCTGAACTTTCAATGATTTATAATTTTTTGTAAGAATCAACAATAGTAATTAAATTTTATAGTTAGGGAGCTGTAACCACGCAAAGAAGGAATCCGTTTACAGTTTTTTTGTGTGTGAATTTTTAAAAGCTCTCAATTATAGCCCTCAATATAAATATTATTGGAAAATTGCGGGTTTCAAGTGGCTTCTAGGTCGTAAAGTCTTGTTCTTTTATTTAAATTCTTATCGTCTCGGAAATGCGTCACAACGAGGCGCGAGTTCCTCTGAGAACGACTCCCAACGGGTATAATGAATATTTTATTCCTACAACAATATGCAGAGGCCTTCCCGTCGTAGTGGTCTTTCGCGGCCTTCCACCATTCCCTTCTCTTAGTTCCCTTTGATCACTGTATGTTTATCAATATTTAACTGTACCTTTCTTTACAGCAAGTGGAGACTCCATCGACGCAACACAAGAGCTTCTAACCATTTCTCTGACAAATATCCTGGGATCTTTCGTGGGTGCCATGCCTATAACCGGGTCGTTTTCGCGCAGTGCTGTGAACCACGCAAGCGGTGTTGCCACTCAGTTCGGTGGACTTTATACTGGTAAGAATCCATAGTACGTAATCTTATTGGAAAATAAACCGTCTGAAACTCTGGTAGAAGTCAATATTAAATGGTTTGTTAAAAAGAAGACTTATACTATACCAGAGAATATACCCAACAGTCGTCGGTGCAAATGGACTGAAATGATGAAAATACATTTTGTTGGACTGGACATAGTCATAAAAAAGGTCCTGTGTCATTAACGAATATACTAGAGTTTTCCGCAGTTCAGTGTTGCCGATTAGATAAAGATAACGTTTATTGCCAACAAAACATCACATGTTAATTTCGGTACATTTACACCGGTCAGTAAAGTATTCGTATAGATACATAAAGATTATTATATAAAAGCTGCTGCCAGCGCCTTCGCCTGCGTTTTATCGGGATAAAAAGTAACGTACCTATTATGTTATTTCAGGTCCCAAACTATACCCGTACCCAGTCCGATCAGTTCAGTACCTTTTGCGTGAAAGAGGAACAAACATCCATACCTACATCCATTCTCACAAACTTGTACGTTTATATTATTAGCAGGAAGGAAGTTTCATGAACTTGGCGTATACATAACATTCAAGGAATGCTTAAAGAGGCGACAGTCTGTGTTATGTTATTTGCTGTTACTTATTAGCATAATCTTTACACATTTTATAAGACTGAAGGCCTTTTACTACGCATTTTATTTCACACTGATATTTACAGTTGCTTTGTTTATGAGTCACACATGCTCGTAACTCGGAAAACTCATTAATATTAATAAAGTCAATACATATCAGTATCACGAGTTACGTTTGCTGATAAAATAAAATTAAATTGTATTTAAGTACCTTTTATCTGTCTACCTGTCATGTACATGTGTGTCCTAAAAATAGTTGTATTTTTATATAATTATTTACGAGTAGCATCTTCTCAGGCTATAGATTTTATTGCGAAATTAATTTCTTGGCAGCAGCATCATTAAAAATAATCTTAAGGTGAATTGAGTCCCAAAACGCACATTTTGATTGCACGAAAAATCAATTTTAAGAGAGCAAGAAATCATTGATTTTTTTTTTATGAGAATCTAAAGTTTAGGATTTCAGTTAAAAACTTATGGGTGCCAAAATACGATTGACTTAATTTGACGCGATACAAAAAAAAATCGCGAAGTTGCCTCTAAATCTTAATTTTTTCAGAGATTCTACGGAAAAACCAGTTTCATTTGATAATTATTTAACATATTTCAATGACATTCCGTCTACGTGTTCCCTAATAAATACTTTACAGAATTATAGTTTTATTTTATTGCAAAAGAGAGTTATTTGCGCGCAAAACCAAATTTAAAAATAAATACATAAGGTGCTAAAATCATAACCCTCGCCTTTCGGTAGTCGGGTAAAAATCGGTAAATTTGCGCGCGGGCTGGTTGTTCCGCGGCTTTTGCCTTCCTTTCTCGCCTTACCCGCGCGGTGTTTGCTCGTCCTTGTCTCGCAAAACCGAGCTCACTTCGTCTTAACTGCTTCAAAGATATCAAATATGTTTTTATCAGCTTCGAAGCAATATCGAAGACATCTCTTATGAATTTCACGCAATAGGGACTAATAAATAATAAGAGATTGTACATAGACAAATCATTGACCGTGGCGATTGCGGCTTAAGATACGACCCGTCCAACTCAGCCCGTGGATCTCGTAACCGCTGTCCACAAAGGCAACCTACCAGAAGAATACCATGCTTCTGTGTATTTTTAACACCTCCACTGCGATCACCAATCAACCAGCCAAGATCGATCGAAGATTATGGCAAAACTCCCCGTTGTTTGGGACCAATCCGCCTGCCAAGTTGGATGTTTTGGCGAAACCCCCTTGTTTGGGTGAGGCACGTTTCACGTTCTGGGTGCTGATATGGAGACAAATGATTGAAATGTTTTTTTATTTCAGGCATTCTGGTCCTTCTCGCACTAAGCCTGCTGACTCCGTATTTCTACTTCATTCCGAAGGCGTCTTTGGCCGCCGTAGTGATATGTGCTGTGATATTTATGATAGAATATGAGGTAATCATCAAAAAAACTTTAATACTGTATATCTACAAAAATGGCCGAACCTTGTTAAAGCGGAGCCCTTAGGCGCTATGCTGACATCAACTATGATCTACGTATTGCCACAACAGGCAACTCGCATCTAGGTGTTTACATATAAACTTCTTCTTAAACTTTTTGTTTGCTGGAACTGGCAACCTCCAACGAAAAATAGTAAAAAGTGAATACCTACCTAGTTTCTTCAACTAAAGTTGCTCTGTCTGCATAGCACCATGGAGTATAAAGCACTCAGCAAGCAGTTTTAAAGAATTTTTTATATTTTTAACTCACGAGTTGCATTTCTTTTTTTAATTACTAGTATACACATTTTCATATTAATGTTAAATACACTAGAGTATAATTACAATCTAGCCATAGAATTGGCTAATGGGTAATTTAGTTTTAACTTATTTTTATAAGAATTAATTACTAAGAACGTGTCCTTTGGCACTTTTCTTATTGTCTCTATATACTTAAGGAGAAGACACTTGGTTCATGTGTTCTTTAGGATAGCACTTATGCACATACGCTATAATTATCACTACACTAACTCGAAAGGTTGACGAGTTGCATTGCTCGTGTAAAATGGGTTAGTAGAAAATTTACAAAGAATTTTTTTGTACAACTACAACAATACATTGATTTACTTATTTATAAAATTCATCATAAATTGGTAACCACAACACAAAAGTGTGTATGATCAGGTGGCCCCTACGTTTTATTTAATTTGTTGCGTCAACACTATTCAATGTACAGACATTAATACATTAAATAGTTGTTTCTAGAAATTATTCATAGAAAAACGCGGAAGGTATTTTGCATTACTGAAAAGTCACCTTCGAATGGATGACGAAAGTTGTTGTTACAACGTGAGTTTAAAAAATAAATATTATAGCTTAAGTTTAAATCAATAGACCATTCGCAATAATTATGATATTTTCTATGTATGATTGTATTACCTATGTATATCAGTCATCTAGTACCCATAACACAAGCTCTGCTTAGCTTGGGGCTAGTTGATGCTGTGTGGATTGTACAGTATTATTTATTGATTGCTTATTTATTTACAATTTATTTGTTACATTATTTGTCAAATTCAAAACTAAAGTATCTTAATTTCCTTACCAATTATTTGTAACACGCTACTCCTAAATCTTACTTTAAATATGATTTGTATACCATTAAACTTAAGCAAATAAATTAATATCTACTGAGAATATTGTAGCAATGCAATCTAGCATTTATTGTTATTATAATTATATATTTTTGATTACAGGTAGTGAAACCAATGTGGCGGTCCCGGCGAGCTGACCTTGTGCCGGCGTTCGCTACATTCGCGCTGTGTCTTTGTGTGGGCGTCGAACTGGGCATCCTGGCTGGAGTGTGCGTCAATGTCATACTGCTACTGTACCCCAGTGCAAGGCCACAGCTCGATGCAGAGATTGTTACGGTAAGCTTAGTTTGAACTCTAAAGGTTGTCGTAGATCTAGACCGCACCAGTGCCGCTCAGCAAATAAATATGCATTCAAATATGCTTAAATCTTTTGTTACGGGATATTTACCATAATTTGAGGTTGAGCCCACCAATATTTCGGCACAGTTTCATTTTCATGCGCCATGATCATGGAACAATATATTGGAGCACTCAAAACTCAAACATGGTAAAAATCCCGTTATAAATGTTCTGAATAATCATAATAGTTTCAAAAGTTTTATCATTCAAATATGGGTTTTATTTCGTAATATTTATATTGAATTTTATTGATAGCACCAGATAACAAACAGCTCGTGTTGAGAATAACTCACAATGTTTTTATATTTATGTAGAGGTCGAGGAGATGTGCTGCTGCGAATATTCTCCTTTTTTTTTTATTGATTGTATTCGTGGATCTTGATCTTGTCCATCTTGATTTTTTGTGTAGAATTGAATGAAATGAATGAGTGAGTGAAGGCAAGAGTGAATGGCGATCCATCCAGCAAATATTCGGATATTACTTGTGTTGTTTGCCTAAACAATCTCCGCCTCCTTGAAAAGTGAAATGTTGGTTGATTAGTTGGAAAGATCCATCAGCGGGCAAATTCTGTCAATGGCCCGCCTGATTATTCCCTTATAGCTGGTTTTGATGTCTGCTACACGGCATGCCCCATCGGATCCATTGAATACTGTTAGGATTCTACCCAATGGCCACTTCATGGGTGGGCTGCTTTCATCTCTTATAAGAACCAGTTGGTTTGGCTTGATGTTAGGCTGCCTGTTCTGCCACTTAGTTCGTTGTTGAAGTTCACAAATGTACTCGCGGCTCCATCGGCTCCACAAATGCTGCCTTGCTTGTTCTATGAGAGCGTATCTATGGAGACGGCTGGGGTTTACTTCTTGTAGATCTGGGGCAGGCAGTGAGGTAAGAGGTCTTCCGATTAGGAAATGCCCGGGGGTTAGAGGATCATCTGATTGGGAAGATAAAGGAACGAGCGGCCTGGAATTTAAAATAGCTTCGACTTGGCAAAATAGAGTAGTGAGCTCTTCAAAAGTAAAATGAGCGTTCCCTGCTACCCTTTTCAAATGAAATTTGGCTGACTTCACAGCTGCTTCGTAGAGACCACCAAAATGTGGTGAATATACTGGAGAAAATTTGAATTTAATGCCTTCATCGCTTAGGTTTGTGACCGCCTCAGAACAATTTTGAACTAGAGCAGCAATTTCTCGGCTGGCGCCGACAAAATTGGTGCCGTTATCGCAGAAAATCTCGCGAGGCTTTCCTCGTCGAGATATAAAACGTCGCAAAGCCAATATAAATGCTTCTGTGGTCAAATCGCTGACTACTTCTAAATGTACGGCCTTAACCTTGAAACAAATGAACACACAGAGATAACATTTTATTAGCTGAGCGCCACGCCCCTTTTTGTTTAAAATTAGAAATGGCCCTGCAAAATCGGTACCTGTGATTTCAAATACAGACCCTGGCGAAGTTCTTACTGTTGGCAAATTTCCTAAAATTTGTTTCGCAACTTCGCCTTTCATTCTCCTACATCTTAGACAGTTTTTACAAACTCGTCTAGCTAAGCATCGCCCTCCAATTGGCCAGTACCGTTCTCGTACGGTTGAAAGTAACAATTGCGGCCCTGCATGCATTAATTTGAAATGAAAGTATCTCATTATAAGTTCTGTATACCAATGCTTGCTGCATAGTATAATGGGATGTTTTTTATCAAAGTTGTAAATAGAATTCTCTAATCTTCCGCCAACGCGGATCAATCCTGTCTCCTCCTTAAGCATAGGCGTTAGGTTATGCAATGCAGGTACTGATTTAAAGTTACCTTTGTATACAGAGAAAGTTTCCAATTGCGAAAACTGAGCCAGCTTCAGCTCAGCTAGCTCTAATTCTTCCACTGTCAAAGGTCCTATAATTTTCGCCTTGTTTTTTAGTGCAGTAATGAATCTATAAACATATGCCATAGTGCGACGCAATTTAATGAAACTTGAAAGTCGCTTGAACTCAATGATTGATTTCGGATTATTATCAATATTTGAAATGTGAACCCTTATTTCCGGAAGCTGTTCCTGCTTATGAACACTTTGCTGGTTAGGCCATTGATCTTGTGAACCGTGTAAGTACGTAGGACCCTCCCACCACAAGGAAAGGTTCGGTACCTCTTCGGGGTACACACCTCGTGAAGCGAGGTCCGCAGGATTAGATTCCGAGGGTACATACATCCATGTACATTGAGACGCACACAAATCATTCACCTCCGCTACGCGATGTGAAACAAATGCACTCAACTTGTGTGGAGGAGTACTCAACCAGCCTAGTACGACCTTTGAGTCGCACCAGAAATATTTGTGTTGTATTGAACAACGAAGTGACTCTATTGCCTTATTGGACAAGCGGGCGGCCAATACCGCCCCACACAACTCAAGTCTCGGGATCGTAGACGTTTTGAGGGGTGCTACCTTAGATTTCGCACATAAAAGACGAACGGATGAGTGCCCCAACGCGTCAGTAGAACTAACATAAATACATGCTGCGTAAGCGCACATGGATGCATCTGAAAATGTGTGTATTTCTATTTTGTTTGGGTTTGGACAGACCGCTTGGCGTGGGATGGAGAGGTGCTCGATATGCTTTAAATTTTGAATCACCTTGTTCCACATGTCTGAAATATCTTGGGGCACTTCTTCATCCCACCCAATTTGCTGTAACCACAGTTTTTGCAAAATAATTTTACAAGTTATAACGCATAAGCACAATAGCCCCAGTGGATCATAGATGGATGAAGACACTGATAAGACCAGACGCTTGGTTATTTTTGTATTTTTAAGTTGTTCATGTCTTTGTGAAGATTTGCCTACAGCGATAATGATTGAATCACTGTTAGGATCCCATTCAATACCTAATGTGTTTGTTACATTTGATAATTTTAAATTTTTTTGTTTGTTTTCATCGCCGCTATTCGATACAAGACCTAATAAGGCTTGTGAATTGCTTTTAATTTTTCTTAAATTAAACCCAGCTGATGCAAGTTGCTTTGATATGGATTTATAAATATAATTAAGTTCTGTTTCGCTTGAAGAACCTGTTATGACATCATCTATGTATACATCATGATTCATGATGTCACTTATTATCGGGTCGTTGCATTCATTTGCTAGTTGAATGATACATCTAGTACTAAGATACGGAGCTGCTGATGTTCCAAATGTCAATGTATTTAATACTAAATAACAAAGTGGTTCATATTCATTTTTCCGCCATAATATTGATTGCAAGTGTCTTTGTGATTGTTCTACCATCACTTGCCTATACATTTTTTCTATATCTCCTGTCAATATGTATGTATGTTGCCTAAGCCTGATCAATATTGAGAAAATATCATCTTGAAGAGTAGGTCCTACCATCATAATATCATTAAGTGAGAAGCCTGAACTTGTTTTGCATGATGCATCAAATACAACCCGACATTTAGTGCTTTCACTTTGTTCCTTTAGCACAGGGTGATGCGGTAAAAACAATGCGCTTTCAGGTTTCTCAGTCCTTGACAAATGACCAAGAGCTTCATACTCATTGATGAAATCAACATACTGCGCCTTTACATCAGGTTGCCTTCGAAAACGTCGTTCTAATGACTCGAATCTTTTTCGTGCAATATAATGCGAATCACCTAATACACTTGGATCCGCTTTCAAAGGCAACGTGACGCAAAACCTGCCGTCCTCAAACCGCCGGGTGTGCTGCTCGAAATGTTTTTCACACTCTATCTCTTCGTGAGACATAACGGGCTTTTGAGGCACTTCTTCTAGTTGCCAAAATTTGTCTAACTGATTCCTAATTTCCTGACTGAAATTACATACATATGACATTTGATTGTTATTGTTGTTTTGTTTGCTAGTGATTGGCCCTGAAATTAACCAACCAAACATTGAATTTTGTAAAACAGGCAACTTGTTACCTAATTTGATTTGTTCTGTGCATAATATATCCCAGAATAAGTCTGCTCCTAACAATAAATCAATCTTCGCGGGAATGTTATAGTTGAAATCCGCTAGCGTCAGATTTTTAGGAAGCTTGATTTTTGAAACATCAACTGCCTGACTTGGGAGCGAACCTGTGATGTTTTTGATGACAAACGCATTGACCGAAGTGCTAAATGTGTTTGTGCGCGACTGTACTTTGATGCTACAGCGCTGTAAAGCGTCAAATGAAATGCTATTGATTCCTGTGACACATACTGATTCAATGTTTTCAGTTTGAATGTTTAGTTTGTTTTTTAGTTCTTCACTGATAAAGCATGACTGACTTGCACAATCGAGAAGGCAACGTGCCTCAACACACTCTTTAGAAGTTGTGCTGAAAACTTTGACAATTGCAGTTGAAAGTAAAACCTGTTCTGTAGTGTTACTTGTTGATAGTGAAATTGGACTTGAAAGCAACTGGCTCTCATTAGTCGATGTTGGCTTGTCAAAATGTAAAAGTGTATTGTGTTTGCTGTTGCACACCTTGCAAGATCTACCTTTACACTGTGGAGCTACATGTCCGCTACGAAGACAGTTGATACACCATTTTTTCTTAGTAATGAAATTGTACCTATCTTTCGGTGACATGGCCAAAAACTTTTCACAATAATATATTATGTGATCACCCTCACACATAGAACACTTTGTTGTGTTATTTTTATTTGTTTCACTAGCTGCAGCCACAAATGATTTTTGTTGTTTATTCATACGCCTATATTCCTGTGACTGCTGCTTTGCTTGCTGTGGCTCTGAGTGCTGTTCGCTGCTACTCTCGGCTGTTGCCTCGAGGACGTTAGCTCTCATACGCAAAAATGTATAAAAGTTTTCTAATTTTGGAATCTCAATCAAAGACCCTTTATATTCTTCCCATTTTCTACTTGTAATGCTATCTAACTTTGCTGCAAATAAATATATTACTATTGTATCCCAGTTGTTTGTTTTTTCACCCAATGTGCTTAATGCCCTTAGATGTTTTGCAATATGATCTGCAAGTGCGCGCAGATAGCTTTCTGACATGGTGTTGGTTGTATCTATGGATGTATCTAACAAGGTCTTAAGGTGGGTTTGGACCAATTTGCGCTTATCATTATAACGTTCACATAATAGTTTCCATGCAACTTCATAGTTACTACTTGAGAGTTCTAAAGATGCTATAACAGAAGCAGCTGAACCGGTTAGAGCACTTTTCAAATATTGATACTTGTTTATACTTGCAATAGAATCATTACTATGAATCATTGAAGTAAAGGTGTCGTGAAATTCTAACCATTTTGTTCCATCACCATCAAAATTAGGAATTTTAATTTGAGGTAACTTTATGTTTGCTTTTTGGACAGAAGTGGTTGAGCATAAACTCAATGCATCACTTTCTATTTTATGAACCTGTTCTATGACCTCATGAGCGTTTGCAATAGCTTCATAAAACCTTTTTTCAGTAGTTTCCCTTTCAGTTTGATTGTCCTGACTATCTATCTTTATTTCAATGGCAGTTTGAATTAAATCATATTCTCTAAAAATATCTTCCAGTTTTTTTAACCTTGTTTTTGTTTCATGACATTTTAGCTTACTGATAGACTCTGATGAATTTGTTTCCTCTATGTATTTTTCAAAGGTAGTTAGACGTCCTTTTATAGAAGATCTTTTTGACTTAAGTTCTTTCAAATCATCTGAGGTGGACATGTTGCAAAGAAGACAAAAATATCAAATTTATAAATACCTTTTATCTTGCAAACCGAAACAACTGTGAATCCTTCCGAAAAATAGGAACTGCAGGTACTTGTGCCTCAATGAGGTCACTTCCTTGCTTGTATGCACTGATTAGCTTAGATTGCCACTTTTCATTTGTTGTTGAAAATGGTCTGGAATTGATAAAAACTTGTTATAATATTGGTGTTTTCTTGCTGATTTTACTGCATCTAATGGGGGAAACACTGTTTAGAAGCTGCTTGTGAAGTCTATTTCATTTGCTTTTAGCAAAATGCAAAGAAATTAAATAATTTTGAAGTTGAAAAATGTTAGTACGGGGAAGAAAGTTTGTTGGGTTTTGATAGGCAAAATGTTACCCAAATTGTAGCTCACGCTGTAATTGACGCACGTATATTGCTAGTGCTGTGGATACAAAGACAAATTAGCATAGAAAATGCAAGATTGAAGTTTTGACAGGCGGCAATGTGGCACTAACCTCAAAGCTGGGACTTGGGAAAATTTTGGGAAAACTTGTTGGAAGGACCGGGCAAGCCCTATAAAACACACTTTTGCACGTTCTCCCTTTGTTCTTCGCTATAAACCCACTTTGCAGTTGCCGACGATGATATTTATCTTTGGTTGCCGATTGCCGATGCAAATACCACGCTGTGAAAATGGCCGCGCCGCCGCGCCGCCGCCGCCGCCGTGTAGGAAATTGCAGATTCTTGATTGATTGTCACGGTCGCCAACTTGTTGAGAATAACTCACAATGTTTTTATATTTATGTAGAGGTCGAGGAGATGTGCTGCTGCGAATATTCTCCTTTTTTTTTATTGATTGTATTCGTGGATCTTGATCTTGTCCATCTTGATTTTTTGTGTAGAATTGAATGAAATGAATGAGTGAGTGAAGGCAAGAGTGAATGGCGATCCATCCAGCAAATATTCGGATATTACTTGTGTTGTTTGCCTAAACAGCTCGCGTGCAGATTGTGGTAAGATATTTTGTCACTGTAAAACGTATCTTAATGTTACGAGTTTAAGCCCTTATTTGAATGATTATTTTGTGCTGTGCAGTAACGGTGCTGAATGTATGTGCTATTTCCTTAATTAGGCTTGAAAACATTGCATCATTCTGTCTAAATCGAACTACATAGTAGTTTCGATGCTACGAGGGAACCGAACTATTTTTGTAATACTTACATGGGGCAACTAAATAATAAAGTAGGTATGTATAATGCTCCTTTGGTGGTCAGGTAAAAACATCATGAATACTCAGTAAGCACAAAACATTTTTATAGGTGGCCCTTTGGTCACATAAACACTAGAAATGATCCAGCTGTTACTGTTATACAATTTGAAATGTAAAATTTCTAAATCATATGATTTAGAATAAAGGAAAAAGGGATGTTTGTCACCACTAAACGCTCAAATTAGGACAAATAGGTACTATTGCAAAACTTACAAATTGTTACAATTACAATAAGACTGGATTATCCCACTGCTGGGCAAAGGCTGGTCCCTTTGCGCATCTAAGTGGGGGAACTGAGATCCGCACTGAAATCTCGCATGGGAGTGTATTGTGCATTATCCCCGTTCCCAAACAGTCCAACTCTTTGAAGTACCGGAGCAGGATTTTGGTGATTGAGAGCTTCGTTTTGGCTTTACTTTGTGGTTGTGCATGGAGTTGATGCCTCAATAAGACTCTTCTTGTGTCTGTGGAACCATAAGGCAAGCCGTAATCGGAAACTTATTTAGTCTTCTTTTAATTTCAGGCCTCATCGGGGTCCAACTACGTCCTAGTGACAGTGGGAAATAGCCTCTATTTCCCCGGAGTAGAGTACATTAGACAATACGTCGAGAGAGCCGCGAAGAAGCAAGGTGGATGCAGCTTGCCTGTTGTCATTGATTGCAGATATGTGCTGGGTATTTACAGATATCAAATCTATCAAATAATCCTACTATATAATATTATAAATATCAAAGTTTGTGAGAATGAACGGATGGATGTTTGTTCCTCTTTATAATACATAACTGATTGGTCTGAAATTTGGTATGGGTATAGTTTGGGACCTGGAATAACATATAGGCTATTTTTTATCCCGATATAACGCGGGCAAAGGCGCGGGGAGCAGCTAGTATTATGTTAATTAGTATGGTTTTCTGGAATACTACGCCCCACTTCGTCATTATTTTTGATGTTTTTAACCCCCTATAAAAAAGGGTGTTGTACTTAAGTATGACGTGTATCTGTGTCTGTCTTTGGCGTCATAGCTCTCAAAGGAATGAACGATTTGGGTTTAGTGTTTTTGTTTGAAAGTTAACTTGATCTAAAGTGTTCTTAGCTAAGTCTAAACAACATTGGTTCTGCCGTTCAAATGTAATGATTGAAGTTTTTGAATTTTATAAAATTTATTTGTAATTTTTATTTATTCCGCCATAGTTTAGCATTAGGCGCATTCACGGTCTTCAATAACTTAAGATTTACCTCTCGCATGAAGATGGTTATTTATTACAAAGCGCGAAAACAACATTCTGCTTTTGTGTGGTTGAGACAACGTGAGACGTTCGGAATAACCCAAATATCCTAGTATCTGTTCCAGTTGAGACGATGTTTTTACACGTACCGTAAAATAACCAAACACGCAAAAATCACTCATATGCCAACAAACTTAAGACTAAATTAATTCATACCCCACCAGGTGCAGACTTCACCGCAGCAAAAGGTATGTGTGCGCTATCAAGCTCACTATCATCCCGAGGTCAGCCGTTGGTTCTCCTGTCACCGCGAGCTAGTGTCGCCTCTGTGTTCAGCAACGCTGGGTCTAGTGTTGTTTGCGTGCTTACGCAGAACGAGCTGGATTCTACTTTACAAAGTGAGTTTATGTACCTAATCCATAACGTAAGAAACACAAGCTTCTGACCGCGGCTTCGTACGCATTTTTTATGATATTGAGTATTTTCCAGATCTAAAACTTCATCTGTGTAAAATTTTTATCTGATCTATCCAAATGATTTAGCTTGAAGAATTATCAATCATCCATCAATCTAAACATCGGCTTTCAAAATATTAGTGTGATTTCATACGACCTTCATTGTTGAATCATATTAATTATATCTTTGTCCTTTCAGACCTAACCGGTAACATCCCTCTACCAATAATAAAGATGAACGGCTCTCACTCGCCGCCTCCAAACTACGATTCCCTCCAACAAGACGACATAGAAGTAATCGTTGACGAACAAAACAGAACTCCATTACTCAACGGTAACAGGATCATAGTCAGATCTCTTGAGAGTAATGACACGTGACGTAGACAGTAGTAGTATTTTGTAGTTAATTTAGTGAACAAGATTGATACGATGGAACGGTGGTATGTGCGAATATTCTACGGTATACTGTCTAACAGAATAAAGAACAGAAAAAAATGTAACGAAGAAACAATTTTCCTTGGACAGCTCTGTAAATTAGCCCCGCAAACTATTTCGCCATTTTGTCAAAGTCCACGTCACAAAATGGCGACAGAATGACATACCAAGCAACAAGCATGTGAGATCACTTGCTCTTGTCCACTGACCAATAACAGTTTTATGCTACGAAACAACTAGAAGGGTTTTCACATATCAAAAGGAAATAAATACCACAATTCCACGACGTTCTGTAGTTACCTAAATCAATCTTGTTTCAGTGACTGAATGCACGTTTGTAGTTAGTGTTACAATTTTCTGTAGTTTAGATCTAGTTTATAATTTTGAAAATGCAATACACTTAAATAGATTCCATTCAATTAATAAATGTGTGAGCAAACTACTTTGTGCCTTGTCATCGATACAAATACCAAAGATCTTGTTATGTTTACAATTTTACGTACATCAAACCTAGTATAAAAACATATTCGTTAAAGACAAATGTCAACGTAAAACGATGACGTGAATTTATCTTTGACTTACGTGTGCTTTAGCGTTACGATTACGAATATAACATGTAATAGAGCCTCTCCTTAAGGCTTCGTTCACACGGCATTGTCCTGCACGTTTTTTTGTAGTATACGTCTTAACGTATAACTAGTGACCATACAACGTACCTAAATCCATTCACACGTCGATTGTTCTGCAATAAAACGTGTACCGCTTATACGTTTAAACGCATACCAAACGGACTTGTCAAGCAAATCGAATGAACTTTGACGTATTCGGTTCGCAGTATGGTATAGCTATGTTTTCTTCACACGACACGATGTCATACGTTTTTTATCGAATAAATATAAAAGTAAGCGTAAAATAATAAATTATAAAAGCGTGGAACCATCAGTGACTCTCTGTGACAACTGTGTGGAAACTGCGGCTATTCGTCTTTACACGTATGAAAATTTACCATATGAACACCCGGTTGACTATACGTTAAAAAAAAAGATTACAAAAAAACGTGCAGGACAATGCCGTGTGAACGAAGCCTAAATAAGAATCGAAAATTACGTTACAATCATATAAGTAGTATAGATATTTACTAAAACATTTAGAAATTAGAATTTCCGTCTGTATGTATTAATTTTATTTTGTGTGTAATTTAAATACCAGTGACATGTTTATATATATATATTTAAACTTAATCCTCAACATGCTAGATTTATTTAGTAATATTTTCCAATAACTCGAATATTCCAATTATGTTACGATCGTTATAATATTTTTATAGTTCCAAAATGTACGACTGATTTTTGTACTTATTGTTAGAAACGTAAGCCAGTTACTTACTGTTAGCATTGTAAGCCAGTTTAAATAAATGTCCTGACCACAGCCCTTACATGAAAGACAATGATAAAGTTACCTATTAATTTTAATTATGTGTTGTGTGGTTTTAAGCACCTTAAATATAATTTATGACAACTTCGAGAACAATCTGTAATTTCATTTTAAAAAATATACCATAACCTTAAGGTGAGAAATAAAAAAATAACACTCAATTTAGTTTTTATTAAATAAAATAAATTAAAACTTTCTTAGCACCAAAATATTAAAAGTAATAAATGCATTCTCTGACGTATCAAATAATGAGTATCGTAAATCATCAAAAAATTATTAACATTAAACTCGAATCTTATTGGATTCAGTCTTTAATATATGCAACAATTATTGCTATGGTCTAAATGTACTAAAAGTTGTTCGAAACAAATTTGATCCCATCCCATCCGTACAATAAATTATGTCCTATATCCATAGTAAAGTAGAATTTACACTGAGAAATCGAATTACAAGTACTTAAGCTCTAGATCTGAGCCCCTAAGTGAGAGGAATCGTCATTGGAACACGTTTTACTTTTGTATGGGATTTGCGTAGTTCCATGTCCGCCCTCTAGAGGCGCTGTGTTAAATTTCATACAAAAATTGAGCGTCCTGTCGTTCAGACGATACTATCGTGTAACCGACCTCGGGGTCTGATCAGACTGACTGGTAAATTATGCAATTTCACACTATAAATTCGCTGTGTAAAGCTCATTATTGTTTGACAACAGCCTGATGATGGAACATTGGCTTGGACGCTGATAGAAGTTTCTCAGAAACGACGTGAGCGATCCTTGCGCTGCGCCTCCAAACTAACTCGCGGGTTCTTTCGTGGTTGCTGTCAACGCGGACCTGCGGAAAATGGACCATATAGTAAGTTTATTTATTTATTTTGGGTAGGAGTCAAGCAAATTGCTCTCTATCATCTCGGTCATAGTCTCGGTTCGAAGAAAAGCAATCTTTATGTCCGTATTAGAAAACAAAGCTCATGAAAGTTTGAGACCAGAAATAATTCAACCTTAGACCATTTCTAAATACAACATACCTATGGCGCTCTTTTGTCGAATGACTTAATTAGGTACCTATGTATGAGATATAAGATATAGGTACCTATGTACTGTGTTAGGGTATTATAATATAGTTAAATTTTACAATAATTTTAGGTACCGTAATCTTTGCTCCTGACTGTTGAGTATTGCAAGATTTTTCAATGAATTAAGTGTAATATCTTAACAATTCTTTCGCCAAAGCCAAACAATCGTTTGTTAAATAGAAACATAATACTGTACCTGTTTAGGCTGTAGCACCTTGATGGAATGCAGCGTAGCAACACCGTCGTTGTTAATCCTCAGAGTCAGTTTGCCTGCCATCTCGGCGGTGGTGGCGGTGGCAGATTTCACTTCTTTCTTGCCCCCATTTCCGACCTAAAAATTGTTTTATTTTAATAGTCACCCTATATAGTATCGTTGAGGCTGACCCTACATAAGATATTACAGCATGCGTTTTGTCACATAAGCTACCGAGTATTGCCTTGCAGTTCAAACATCCATTGTGTTGCTTGAGCTACGCGAACATCCTGTTGCGCGGAAACTACAAGAAGCTCAAGCAATAGTAGCCAATTTGCGGTCAGATATACATAGAACTTGATCCCGGGAAATTATTCTCATGTGTTCGGAAAAAAGCACGAGACAAAAGACTCAAAATTATATTTTTTTCGAGACATTAAAAAGCGGTTGCTGGGTATCTTAGCACAAGATTACTGTGCTTATTCAAGCACAGTAATGTTGGAAATGGCCATACAATAAATGGCGGCGATTTTAATGTACACAGGTGCATATTAAAATATATTTGATAGCTCAAGTTCTTTCTTGATCCGTTGCTTGAAACACATAACTAATGTGTTTGTTAATCATCATTTTCCGTTTCTATTTGCAACAATTTACTAAATTATCGAAGGTTTATCCTAGGAATGCGGTTTTGTTGATTACTTCATGCATGAAATTACTTGATTCTCGTATGCGTTTGCATACATTTTACATGACTCGAGATCGTTTTGTAAGGGTAACCTGTTAAAGGACATTATGCAAAACTACTTTCTAAACTAACAAGAGATTGTGCAAAACGCTATGAAAACTTAGTCAGCATCTAACAATGTATGTTACTTACCCCTTATAGTACTAAAAATAACAATTAGATAATTGACTATTAAACTTACCACTTTCTCAACTCGAAGTATAAGCGGTCCAATTGCGAAGTTGCTTTTAACTGTTGTGTGGTTGCTCATGATGTTGACTGCCACATCTCCGGTCCTTTTCAATGTCGAAAGTCCGTATAGAGTTCCTTTGGCGCGCGGCTTGCTTTTCTCGCCAGATTTCGTCTTGTTCTTATTCTTGGTCGGTTTCTTAGTGGTTGTTTTTGTTGGTGGTTTGGGCTTTGGCTTCGATTTGGTTGGTGTTTTTGTTGGTTTCGGGGTTGGCTTAGTTCTGATTGTGGTTGGCTTGGCTTTAGAGCTTCCTGCGTCGATTGCTCTTGATTCGCCGGCATTTTTGATCATTTCTATGGTAGATTCAGGTTTTACTTCATTGATCGCTGGGTTTACTTCTTTGGTTTTTTCGGGGATTTCTGTGGATGATTGTTTGATGTCACCACGGGCTGTGTTCTTCTTCTTGTTCGCTGATTTCCTGGAAATTTTATGAGCATTGCAGTTTCAAAGCTTAGGTACTATAGTTTGTGCAAAAAATAAAACTATTTCAAAGACTGAATACCTATGTACATATATTTAGCTAACTGTTTCGATTATTCAATAATTGCTGGTTTTTATCGCGCCACATAAGCTTGCAAAAAATCCCAAAAACCCCTGTCTATTTATAATACGTATTGAATTCTATATTCTATATATTCCTGATCATTACTACTATTATTAGTCAATATCATTACCTCTTATTATTCTTCTTTTTCGGCTTACTGCTCTTTTTGCTAGCATCAATCGGCTGCAGTTTCACGCTGACAGGGTCGTACGATTGTCTCAATACATCGTTCATTTTGTCCATGATGGTATCCACAAACTTGTTGTATTTGATTATGTAGATCGCTGGCACTGCTTGCTTCTTAGTCGGTTCGGAGAGAGCGCCTGGTAGAAAATGAGGTGATCGAAATTGTGTTCTATTGTCTTTGTAACTAAGTTAATTGTTGTCTTTGCTATGTTTGGCTACCGAAGAAAACTTTTATTAGGTCTATAGAACAATCGCGTTAGCGATGTAAGAGTAAAAACAATGTGTTCAAAACCGGAAGCTTGCAAAATTTTGACTCGTTTAAAAAGCTTCGATTAGTTTCGAAGCTTTTCTATAAGATGATTTAACTCTGCATTCTTTGCTTGTTATTTCAATGCCATTTAAGTAGATTCATACTATGAACATCCTTTCAATTGCTGGAAATCTACTAGTAATTTTATGATACACACTAATTGCTATTACTTACTTGTACTTGTCTAATCAAATAAACAATATATCTATCTATATTGTCAATCAATGGAATGGCTTTTGCTCTTGTTCACCGATTTATTCAAATTCAGATACGATCAATGGATCTTATTAATGTTTTATTTTTTAATTACCTACATCATCCAATAAATATTTGTTGTAATGGAACAGTAGTGGTTCCTTTGCCTCATAGTTTTACTCGTAAAGTTGTACCAACTAATGAGAACCCAATGAAAACATGTAAGCCATTTCCCGACAAAATATACGATTCAGTGCATGTGTACTAACGCCTATTAATTTTATCTCTCAAGCAATAAACACATGTATAACTATTTCGATTTAAACTTCCGAAAGCAATAAATCACTTTCTAAAACGAGATTTCCTAAAAATCTAAATCTGATGTAAGTGTTACGCCAGCACAGTTGCCAAATAAGTCGACAGCATAGGGGAAACTTAATTCGTAAACAATTTCTCTTTCGACGGACTAAGCATTCTCGTATTTGAATATTCGAACAATATCACAATGTTGCATATTATCATGCGAGTATGGCACCCTAGTACACGATGGTCAATCATTATTCACCTGATTCTAGCCACGTTGCTCCGGCACGCGAGCTAACTGTATCGGGCTCTCGGAGACCGCTTGAATTCTAATCGCTGGTTACAATTAATACGTCCAGTCAACGGTGGATTTTCTATTTTCCACACGTAAAAGAAACTGCGTGCCTAGCCACGCACATTCAAAGAAATCTAATTACGGCACAGATACAAATCCAAACTCTACCACACGTTATCGAACAAACTCTTGTCATAGTCAACTTTTATTTCACGATGTTGATCGCCATATCTAGTCGATTTCTCGGGTGTTTTATTTATGGACGCCACGGTAACGCATATCGAGTTCTGGTTTTTGAAAATGGCTCGTATCCGTGAAACGAAGAGTACGTTCTAGCGGCGGCAGGTGTCTAACTGCTACCGGTAGTAAACCAGTTCCATTTAGGTCGAATATGACTCCTCGCGACACTCCCAGCATTTCTCGACGACAAACATTTAAAATTTCTCTTTTCGCATCTCATTACGTCGTTTTCACTCGGTCGGCTGTTCGGCACGCGAATTTCGCGGATATATTTCGTCATTCAGTGAGAGTAATCATTTGGTGCGATTTACTTTCTATGTCGGTTTGGGGGATAGTTTTCGTCAAGGTCGCTCCTGGGAACGGACGCCGC
This sequence comes from Eupithecia insigniata, assembly GCA_947859395.1. Taxonomy (NCBI): domain Eukaryota; kingdom Metazoa; phylum Arthropoda; class Insecta; order Lepidoptera; family Geometridae; genus Eupithecia; species Eupithecia insigniata. The sequence continues at coordinate 9,706,835 of OX401999.1, read as the reverse complement.
AAGGTTAAAGAAAGTGTCAAGGCTGTAGAAGAAATCGGGCGGGTTCATCGTTCGCGCCCGGTTGGGAAAGTAAGCGGGCGGATGGTCACGGCCGACCTCTTAACACACATCTATAGACTAGTTCCTCCCCGACAACCTGCTGCGGCCGAGTGCCGGACCATACGATAACTATCTCCTAATTGTACACATACACGATCTTTTGATGATTTGAATACCATCTCGCTACGCTTTATATTATATTGTTCAGATAGGATCACGGGATATAGGAGGAATGTAATGTGCGTTATAAAAATACATAGATAATCGGTCAAAAAGCTAGTTAATTATAATTACGTTTACTATCTACATACGATACTGTTATGTAACTGTTCTATGGAAATTGGAGATGTATAAAATATGAAATACATGACATAAATACATGAACATACGTAATAGTTATGGGTAAGGATGAGGAGTATAAATACTTAAGTTTGACTAGTATACATTTATTTTTACAATCAAATTAAATTAATATCACTAGAAAATGTCACTCATCTATCCGACAGAGCTTTTTCGGGCAACTAGTTTTCTGACCGATATTCATGAGAATACAAAATCTAAATAACGCACAAAACATCTCAAAGGTATTGTAAGAAATTTTACACAAATTCATTAGAACATCAGATTTATTTCAATAAATTGCCACGAGACCAGTGTGACATGATCTAGACATTAATTTAACTTTATCGTTCTCTGTTTCATACCGACACTTTCACACATCATACACACGCACTTAATAAATAATAATAAATTAATAGAATAAATAAATAGTCAATAAATAGCTAAGCTAAAGGACGAGGTGGAAGAGGCACGGAGCCCGGTCGCGCTCTCACTATCTGAACTTTTTGTGTTCTGGGGCCGCTGCGGCGTTTGTGGCTTTGGTTTTCTTTACTTTACGAATGTAGTTCGCTTTTTTCCCTGACTTTTTCGCGTACGTGACATCAGCCTTCAGCTTTTTGGACTCACGTGCGTGCTTTGCAGAGATATTCCTGCCGAGTGCGTCTGTGAGGTCGTCCTCATCGTCTTCGTCATCGTCCTCTTCGTCATCGTCCTCTTCGTCGTCATCAGCGGGGTCTAACGCTTCGGTGAAATCGTCCTCTTCTTCCTCGTCATCGTCGGCGGCATCGGCAGCGACCTCAGCACTGGGGGCCTCGGGCTCCGCGGGCTCTTTCTGACCGGCTTCAGGCTCTACATCTGATGATTCGCCCTCAACGGCTTCCGCCTCTTCACCAGCGGCGGCGGCAACTTCCTCAGGACTTGCGGCGGCGGCGACGGCGGCGACGGGCTCAACGGCGGCTGCGACGGGCTGGGCGACGGCGGCGACGGTTTCCTCTTCCTCATCATCATCGTCATCTGCAAGATTTCACCTTTTAGCCCCTGCTTGAATTTTGTAAAACAATCTTTTCTTCCAACCCCTATTTTTGATTAATATTATCCTTACCTGAGTCTCCCAGGAGGTCTGAGATGAACGAAGATATGTAGTCATCGTCTTCTTCTTCGTCCGCTTCTCCCTCATCATCATCTTCTTCTTCGTCGTCATCTTCATCGTCACCTGTAAAAGCAGTCTCATAAATGTTGTCCAAATTCCTGCGCAAGTGTGCGGTTTACCGGATATTGCAGCGCCCTTTTACGGTTACTTGTACTGGTCGAAATTTGTCGAGCGTGTGTTACTGAATGTTATTTGCACATCGGGAGTGCCTCCAACTTATTAGCAGAGCGCTAAACAAATGAACTGTTAACTGGACAGTTAATCGCACGCTTGCGTCTCTCTGTGCGTGACGTCCAGAGGCGATGCTTTCGTCGTAGAAAGCAGGGGAGCGTCAATTTCTCTGATTGAGTGTTTCTGTTTGAATTAATTAGCTATTGAGAGCGCGTGTCACGCTGCTCGCCTCACATTCCGTGGCCCCATCGCGTCCTGCTTCTTAGGAATTTTTATCGATGAATTGTAATACTTTCGCGGCCTCACAGTTTCTTACTATCTCTTTAAATGCGCGCACCAGTTCTTACTTCTTTACGCTTGCAGTAACATATCTGGTTAAGATATACATAGGTCCATTCATTTGAAATCTATATTTCCCTTACATCATATTGAGAAGGTGAGAAAATCTAAGTAGATTGTAGTCTCATCTATCAAGCCGTCATCATAAAATATGTTGAGTGTGTAATAAAATAATCTAGCTAGAGATCTTAAACGTTGCAATATAAATCTCAATTGCTTTTTAAAAGTAATTTAGCCTAACGTTATTGCGTATTGAAAATGTAAGAGCATGTGCGTGGTTTTTGTAAGCGTAAAGAAATAAAGTTATTGAAATCTGAATCGAATGATCAGCTATTGAAAGGACTAGAAATAAAAAAATGTAAAGAAATAAAATATGGCTTGATGATGGGTTCATTGAGAAGAAAACATCTGACCGTTACTCTTAAACGGTAAAAACCAATAAGAACCTCATTTGAAATTGTAAATTTAACATAAAATTTGCATTTAAATGCCCTTGAAAGGTTTTTTTTATATCATATATAAAGGCGAAGTTCAACATACTACAATTATGTCAGGTCAATTAAAGCTGCTTTTATGGGTAAGGAATAACTTTAACAGTAATATTTAATTGGTGCTCTTAGTAAACAGAGCTTTTAGATTAGTTTCAGCGGTTACAAAATGACTCAAAAAAAAATTATTCAAATCAATTCAGATCATTTTAAGTAGGAAACTTTGTTAACCACCAAAAACAAAAAATAAAGAATATTAGAATAATTACCTAGACCACCAGCAATATCGACGTCATCGTCGTCATCATCGTCTTCGTCGTCATCTTCATCATCACTGGCGGCCGCCGGCGCTGCCGCAGCTGATTGCCTCGCCACCGCCACCTGCTTCTCATCATCCTCCGACCGCGAAATCGGACTACCCACCGCAGACAACACTAGGCAGCAAACAGCCACCAAAAATAACAAAGATCTCATCTCGTATCTGAAACAAACGCACACATTAGCACCTGCACTCCTACACTGTCACAATCACAATCACAACACGTGCACTGATGTCCTTGACACTTCACCTTTTGACTGTCACTTAGTATTAGTGGCGGAAGTGGTTCCGCTAGCGCCCTTCAGGTTCGGGACGCTATGGCCGACGACGTGCGGAAACGGTATAGCGGCGGCGTCTTCGAAGCGCACTCTTTTATAGAGTTACGTCATACACGCCGGGAAGGAAAGTAGTGATGGTAGCTGGACGGCCACAGAGCACCGAGCAACGCAGACGCAGCAACCTCCTTGAAGAAACAAACGAAATTAACAATGCTGGATAAAGTACATATATTGAGCATCTCATCATTAATATGTTAAGAAATCGCAAAAGTAAAAAAAAATATAATATAAAGCAACTTATACTTATGTATAATAAGGATTGACGTGTAATAATTATTTTACCAATAAATGAACATGAACATAAACAGAACTATGGGATAAGATAACTTATATACCTGCTAGTCATCATAATCATCATCGGCCTATGTCCAATGCTGGACATTAGGTCTCTTCTAAAGAGTGACATAGTGCCCTGTCTTCTACCTACTTTGTACTAACATACATGGTTATCAATTTCAGAAAAGAGGTCTTTTATTAAATCAATACCAATCCAATATCATTTGTTTGCCAAATCACTTCTTACCTAGGTATTTGTATTTTACCGCTTTTATATATTTGTTTCATAATATTGATACTAAGGCGTTCTTACTATAAAACAAATCTAGGGTAGGTAGTCTGAACCTAGGCTAGTATCAGAAAGCTCGTCATAGTTTGTAAATCAACACAGTCTTTGTTCTTTAGGAACTTGTCTGGGAGTAATACAGTGAAATAACTTGATAGATTTTTTTAAGATTTTACTTTCTCAAAAAAGTCGTGACTCCGAAATATTTTTATCTCAATCACGACTTCGAAGCTGCTGTAAGAGCTCTACGAGTATGTTCTGAAATACTTTCTACAAAAGTCAAGTGCCAGCCATCAAAAACTTTGTATTTACATTATTATACGGTGTAGGTACATAATGAAGGAGGGAAATCCGAGTATAAGGGAAGTCCGGTGCTATTCGGTAAACCGGTGGTGACAGAGAGCCGGTCCAAATCGCTTCGTCTACGTTCGATAACTTTCAAAATGAATATTATATGTAGAACATGAAATCTGAATCATAAACTGAAGAGATGTGCTGCAATGTGTGATGAAAATCGGTGAAATCTTATTCAGTGTGTCCTATCTTTAAACTTCCATATCTCTGACCTCTAAAGAGGGGTTGGTCGACTTCAATTGATTAATATATTCAGCTTATTTACTGACTCGACGAGTCTCGACGGAGAAAAGTGCCACCTTCGTATGTGGTATCGGAATCTTAAAACATTTTGAGCATTAGTATGAGGGGACTGGCCCCATACTTTCACTTAAGGTTATGTATGTAAACTCACCTTAAGTGTTGATAATGTGACGTAAACCGACCGATACGGTGATATCGATAGTTTTTCAATCATATTTGATGGGATTTTTATTTATGGCTAACATTTGCAATATAACGTACCTATTTGGCATAAAATTGCATGCTGTGTTTTTGTATTCCTAAGGTTGATTTATTTACACAATTCGAAATAGTAAAATATTGTTTTTAACTTTTTAGGGTTCCGTATCCGAAGGGTGAAAATGGGACCCAATTACTAAGCCTCCGCAGCTTAGCTGTCTATCTGCCCGTCTGTCCTTCAGCGGGATGTATGTATCTCATGCACCGTAAAAGGTACCCAGACAGTTGTAATTTTCACATAATCTGTGTCTTGCCGCTACAACAATAAATAATAAAAATAAAATTTATATATAAATTATAGGACGAATGCCATACAAAAAACTTGATTATTTTGGCTATTCCCAACGTCTATTCCAAAAACCTCAGTGATCAGTACTCAGATCACTGAGGTTAAGCAACGTCGGGCGTGGTCTGTACTTAGATGGGTGTCCGTGTCATGTTGCATTTCTGCATTTTTTAAATTATTAAAATCCGTTTTTAGTATGCCATACATTTCCTATAGTTACATATGTACGATGGTACGGAACGCTCCGTGAGCGAATCGGCTCGCACTAGGCTAGTTTTATTTATGAGAACTACGTTACACACTAAAAGTTTTGAAACTATCATGGTTTATTTACAATACTAAAGTTGTTAATTATTATTAACTTTAGTGTATTTATTTATTTACTAGCTGACCCGTGCCCACTTCGTTGGGCGGTAAACATTTTTAGTTGTTAATATATACATATATAGCCTATAATACTCACAAATAACGTGGTTATTATATTAATAATAGGGAAAAGAATTTTCAAAATCGGCTAAGTAGATTCATAGATTACCCCGTACAACCTCACAAACCTTACTTATTTTTATTAACGTAGTATAGTATAGATTTACATATACGTAGATTTTATTGACTGGACGTCACACAGCTCCACATTAACCTAGGTATATGATGCGCTTCAAAAGCTTTTGATAGAATAAGGCACTACACATCTATTGTCCAGTTCTAAAACTGGAAGGAAGAATCACCAGTCGTCGTAAATCTTCACAATTTCTATCTTGATTCATGGCGTCTCGCACGTCTACATAATTCTCAGCGCGCAGTCTTCTCTCATGTGTTCTATTCTGATGTATACCAAACGCTCCGTTTTTATTTTGGCGTCAGCGTACACCAGAAAACGGTTGAACAAACCTCGAAACCTTTGCAGGTGAACAAGCGAACTTCTCTCATTGGTAAAATGTATCTAGGCGTAGAATTGCATTTGCGGAAACTTTTTTAGTGTCGACAGTCTCGTCAGTTGTCGGATTCCCATGTCGAAGATCAAAGTCTTCGCCACGACAGTAGGTATATAAGCGAGTACTGAAGAGCATCAAATGCCTGGTGCGTTTCGTTAATGCGTTGCAAGCGGTCATCCCGGGTACGCAGCACAATGTCCCGCCTGTCACAGTGCTGATTTACCAGGATAACGGCAGCATCATTGGCAGCAAGAGCTTTGTACTGACCGGAAGCGGGAAGTTTTAAAAATAGGAATTCCATAGAAAATAAAGTTACGCAAACTTTGTAGTAAACAGTATGGCAGTTCACACTCAGCATACAGTAGGTCGTTTATCGGCGCTAATAACAATTTTGTAATCATTTTGTTGGCTTCGGGGTATGGACTCGTATTTTATGTCCTTCCTCGTAGTATGAACTCAATTCATGCTAAGTTTCATTCGAATCCATTCGGTAATTTAAGCGCTATGCGTCTTTAATTTTCTGGGTTGGTTCCTCTCCGGCCAGAATAGCAGAATAACCATGAAACAATGAGGGTTCCGCGGAACAAACAATTCTACGCGGGCGAATCCGCGAGCATAACTAGTTACCTCAATAATCTTTCCCCTGAACCAGTAGTACTGACTATCTGTATTACCATATCGCGAGACCATCCGTCGAAGATGATTTTCAAACTCGTTTCCGAGTTGTCGACGAATACAAATATTTGTATTCGTCTTGTGAATGGACCCTGAGGACTTTCTCTCGCTTCATCTGTCTCTAAAACCAACATTGAACAGTATTATTAACAATGGTACAGGAACTCCTAAAGTTTATACATTTTTGTAATACTGTAAAAAACAATATATTTTGTAACCTCAAATTATCCGAAACAAAACACATTAAGGCGAGGTGAGCCTAGCACTTGCAAGACGCAAGCAAGAAGCAAGACGGTGCGCAGACAGCCGAGCACGATTTTGTAGTTATTTAGGTGCTTTGAAAAATATTTGTATGACATATAAAAATATTTTCTGGTGATGTACTGCGTAATAACGTTTGCAATGTTTTCGTATACAATTTGTGTCATTTTATTCATTTTTATATTCACAGTGATCATTTAAAGTTTCATTTAGAGGTAATAATAATAAAAATTTATTCATCAAAAATACATGCATACATAATATAAAATCACATTGACTTAGAATTAGGTATTCTTAACATAGCTAAATATATTAAGACTAATATTGTGATCTCACTTTGATCTCTACACTAGGATACCCTGTGCTGTAGAGACCAAAAAGTAGTAATGTTCTAGTTTATAGTGCTACTAAAGTAATGTTCGGAACATAGATAGGTGACTTTGAGATCTTGCTTGTTTCTTTAGTACTGTTCAGCTCTGAGTGCAATAAATAACTTCCTACATACTCTTATTACATACCTACTTATTTACCTACAGTATGAGAAGACAGACTCCGTCTCATCATAGTCTTTATCTAGGAGCCATGAATGAAGAATCTTTTTGCAACCTCTTCTTGTTTTGGAAAATAAGGTAACTTTGACATTTTTTTTGATCGGGTGAAATGTCACCCATCGTATTTGTGTCTAGTGATGCATTAGAAAATATCCTCAACTATAATATGTTTGAATTTCAAAACTATAAGCCTTCTAGTTATTGAGGTACGGACAGTTAAAAGTCCCTAAATCCGGATAACCCAGCCTTAACACATAAACTTTGTAGAACGAACTCCCTTTATAGAGCCCTTGACTATCATTTTCTACATTTATTTCGAGCTCCAAGAAAATGATGAGAGATAAATATGTAATGTACCGACTAGAATGCCATAGTTGATTCATTAATTGCGACACCATTGAGGCTTTGAGAAATAGGTACATGAATATTCAACATTTCTTAGAAATTGTAGTTTGATTGCACTACTTCGAAATCGTGCTACGAAACTCTCAGCATCTCTAAGATATCTCTAAAATTCATCCATGTAACATATTATTTTCTACCAATGAATAGAACAGTTTCTTCTGTCTTTTTTATTTTGGATGGTAGAACTTTGATTTCCCAATATGCTCGCATTATTAACCTGTAGGTAAGCTTTATACTAAAAATACCTGTAAAACAACAAACAAATTCTTGCTTCAACCTAATCAAAGCCCGAACTTCAACGTTGATTATCGAAAGTGCATCTGTCAAGTTCAGACGTGAGGTCATCAACACAGTTCGGTCTGTACAATTTATTGTAGACTTGCTCTATCACTGATTACCAGTGGGAAAAAGTCCATTGCTTGGTCAAAGACCTCTCTGAATGGAGCAGGAACGTTGCCTCTCTTATTATTGCTTTGGCACTCTTATTGTACACATATATTGTACTTGTATATATGCATTTCTTTAATATCAATCGTAACGAGATACACGTCTCGTCACGGTTTGAAAGTGGAGGGGGGTTCTGCGCAGGTGTAAAACGACTTAAAAATCTAAAAATATACTTCTGCGCATGAAGTTCAGTGCTACTAAACCGTGACACGACCTGGATTTACCATGATTTGTGTTGTTATAATTCAGGAAGATAAAGATTTACATATTGACTGACGCTCTATCGCGCGTCTTGTTTATGTTTGAAAAAGCTTAGCCTCATTTTTCAAATATGATCTAAGCGGGACAGCATGGCATTTTTAATCCCAATCTTTATCGACACGACTTATGAGTGATTATAGTTTTAATCGATAATGTTTCTAAAATGTTCCTTCTGGGAAAGTGTGCCCCAAGTTAGGCCGCATCTTCACTTTCGCAAGTGTGATGGTAGTCAAACGCTTTACTATTCTCAATAAAATAAAAAATGTTTTTTCCTTGTAAGTCTATTCAACTAAGCAACAAATAATTGCTCCAGTTATGTGGTTGCGTAATCTCTTAATAAGGATTGCCAAATTCATGCTGCACGCGATCCAGCAAAATACCTACCTATTCAGTTCCTTCTTCAAATATCAAGAAGCTTGCCATCAATAATTTCTCCTCTGTTTCGACGGTTTGCAATAGAAAATATTTTGTTATTCTTTTTTTTCTAGAAATACCTATCTGTTGGATACTTCTAGAAAAAACAACATGAATCAAAAGCTTTCTTCTGCCATTCAGTTTATTTATACAGATTACGCAATCTAACTAGTGAATTAATTTATTGTTGTAAGCTCTGTATAGGTAACATACCTCTGAATACTCACCCGTAACTCAGTTTTAGCACGTCAAAAGACGAATTTTTGACAGATTTTCATTTTAATCGGTCAAAAAATAGCGACTTGTGAAGTTGTAACCGATGTCATCTGAGTCGCGTCTGAGCATTCGGCCGTTAGTTAAGCACACGGAAACGTGTCCCAAAATGTGCTAACGGAATTATTCAACACATGACAGTTTCGCGAAGTATTAAAACACAAACAATAAAAGTTCGGGTAACGTTGGGTACTTGTATTAAATACAAGTACGAAGGTTTTTGCCACACGAGGTATAATAATGCAAAGCCTTATTTGTTTTTTCGATTGACAAAACCTGATGGACTTTGACGGATTTTGTTAATATCAGAGGTAGACATACATAGTGTAAAGATAGACTACATAGTGTAAAGCCCGGTTTCCACCGCAAGCGGAGCGCACCCATTCAGGACTCCGTTTAACTCGCAAGTGTACTGTATAATAATTGTTTTTCCAGCAAAAATTAGTCGAGCGGAAAGGACTGAGCGAGCAGAAAGTTTTGTTAATGAACTCGCTCAGTTCAGGTGCAGTGGAAATCAACAGATTATTTTTTGGTGGAAATGTAAGCCTATTTCATTTAAAAGGAGTCCCTAACCATTTTCGCGGAGGAAACCCTGCTAACTATGTATGCTGTATAACATCGATAATTGTCTCTAAATTAACAGTATCACCGTTTGATTGGCCTTGTGAATGAATTATCAGATTTTTTCATCAAATCCCTAAAAAAACTACAGTTATCAGCTAAGCCTATCGCGTCAAATTCCTATCATCTTGGCTTTTGTAGTTTGTTGGTGGAAATGTAAACCTATTTCATTTAAAAGGAGTCCGTCTTACCTAATCATTTTCCGCTTATTACCCTTACGCGGAAACCTCTTACTAGGTATGCTGTTTAACATCGATAATCGTCTCAAAATTATCAGTATCACCAATTGATTGGCCTGGTGAATTAATAAGCTAAAACTTTGTAAATATCTATGCAATAAATAAATTAATAATCATTTGTTTTCTCTCGCCCATCAAATCCCTAAAAGCAAACCACAGTTATCTTATCAGCTAAGCCCATCCCGTCAAATTCCTATCATCTTGGCCTCTGTAGGTTGCCAGAGCATAGGTTGAACTCCGATGGCCCAGAAAGGCGACCGGTTAGGTTGCGCGCGAGTACTTTCTTTCGGCTTCTCACTTCCGTATGCGACCGCGCACCTTCACGCAACTAGCACAAGGATCCATCGCCCATATACTTCGAACTGGGTACCTATGAGGTCGGAAATAACATAAATTAACATTAATTACACCTTAGAAGCCTACTAATAACCGAAAATAACAAAACGAATTAATTTCGCTTGCTTTCGAAAAGTGAAACTGCTATCGACTGATTTTTAGTTTTACCATAATTAAATTTCGGTTTTTAAGCATTGATAGAAGTGAAATCTGAATTATTTTAGTTGTGACTCGTTTTCTCCCGCGGCTTCGGTCTATTATTAAACACGATCGTGGCTAAACGAGATACGATCTAGCTGGGAACATTATCTCGTTTTCAAGTTTCTCTCTTTCCTGTTCTTCGTAATTAGTTGATTTATCAAAGCAAGTCATTTTACATGGAGACTCCTACTGAGTGCGCAACAAAGAAGTATCAATCGAAATCTGTATACAAAAGACATCAACGCGCTCGCCCTGTAAAATGTTCATTATTATTTTATCGATCGATGGCCTTCTTTTCTTTCTATAAATCCCGGGTTTTAATGAATAAACAATTTTTGTGCTAAAAATTTACATAAATAAAAAAATCTTATATCTAAAATAAAGACAGTACAAAAGGAGGCCTTATCGCTGAGAATGATTTCTCCTGGGCAACCTTGTTGTTTTCTACATGGTCGTATACGTATGTAGGTTAGGTACTAGGAATCTGTCAATCTAACTCTTTTAGTATGCAAAACATACTAACAACTACATTTACTAGTATTTTGGGTTACTCACGGACGGAAGTCCACACGCGATAGATTACCACTCTATCGACTTACTTTTTCCTCAATTCGACGCACCTTCCATCTGTTGAAACATTCATGAACTAGACAGCATGCAAAGCTATGGATTTACTTTCGCAGTTTCGAAGCTGGTCTCGCCTTTGTTTTCCTTTCACTTCCTTCGCTTCACTTGGATTCTTGTTGATACACTAAGTAGTCGTAAGATGGCAGCTGTAACTATAGATTGTTATATTTATAAAATAAATCTAATTTCATCGGTATTTTATATCCGGTATTGCAAACAATTAAGTAAATTATAAAATTATAGAGATTGATGTAAATTTTATTAATTCCGTGGCAGTTTCCACTATTCTTGCCCAGACAAAATCTTGTCTAGGTTGTTTAACGGGCTGGATGTCAGTCAATAATCAAAATAAGTAGATAAAGAGTGATTTGATAAATAGAACTAGACTAAAGTGAAAAATTGGTGTACAATGTCAAAGAAAGGTTGAAACCTTTCAAATGCCTTCTTACATACAAATGTTACACTTCAATTTATAAAATTGCATCGACGAACCCTAGGAAACCAGAACTCACAAACCTAATTAGGTATTTTACGGTCCATTCATTTAATCAAACAACTTATGACGCAGTATTAGATTTCCCAGTATGTCGAAATAACTTAAATATTTGCAGTCAAGTCTTGTGATCGGATCGTGTGACTAAGGATCACAATGAAAGCCTTGACATTTTCCGATGAGGACGCCTCGCGACGCGACGCCAACCGGTCGAAGCTTTACGTGGTAACTATGCTAAATAAGCTGGGTTTTATTGTAATGAGTATTTATCGTATGAGTTCTTTATTTTTAACCCAATTTTCATACTTTAAGATAAAACAAAGATTGATTTTGTGACCTCAGGGGCGCAGCGACGCCGGAGATTGCTGGTTCAATTCCCGCATCGGGACAAATATTTGCACGATCTGCAGATATGTATTTGATACGGGTATTTTCTATGTAAAGAATTAAGCATAATATCTATAGAATAGTATTGTATATAAAGATCGAGCGCGCATAATATATCAATTTGTAGAGTTTGTACTGTCAGTCTCTCTTCTCAGTTTCTCTTCACTTCAATTTTTTGTCCACTTGTGGACAAAAAATTAAATATCAATAACACCTTATTTCTTATTTGATAATAATAACTATGTTTATAGTATACAGTTTGACTTGTCTAAGTGCTTATTTTGTAAGCCTAAAGCAATAAAGTTATTGATTCTGATTCTGACTCTGAGTATGCTTTTGATCCTCCGTTGGAAACGTATTGGTAGTTTCGTCGAAAATAAAACCTTTGTAACATTGTAAACATTCATCTTAAATCATTTAATTTAATTGTTAAATTGTAATTAAACGGTAAAAATTTTAAATTGCTTAAATCTTTCTTCTCTTACTACTAATTCTCAATAGTGCGTTGAACTATTTATCTAAATTTATCTAAAGGGTTAGGTTAGTTATAAAGGGCAGGTTCCACTCGCGTTGAAATTGAGATGTATTCTGACCTTTCTTTGTAAGTACGAGTACTATACATAGGTACTTATAGTACAACATGAACGCAATTGAAATGATTATAGGAACGCTCATTATCGCTTAAACTCAATTAACAATCTCTCCCTATAAACAAGTAACTTGCGTGTTTCGAATCTTAGGTTCATTTACCAAAATACCTCTGCAAACTATTCCCTTAAAGTCTACATTCTTAACTACTTTCAAAGAGATAAAACACTCAACTCGTTACCTTAAAACGCGCATTCCTCGGTAGCTTCCGTAATAATTGCGTAAACGCAAGTGATTTCTTATTCAAATGCGGATTGTGTCTTATTGAAGGCACGTTTTCCGAGATCCATAAAAATGGGCTATTCTATTTATTGTATCGTAAACCGCATCGTGATGAACATTGCTTCTCGTTAGTACAAATTATTTTGACCTGCTTGACGAGTTTGAATCTTAGTCGCAATAATTGGTTGTGGAATCATCATCATCATAATACGACGACCAATGAGGCTAGGCGGGCGACCTAAATAATGTAGCATGATATTTGGCAAGACACAGGGCCTAATAAATTATACGGAATGCTCCTCGGTGCACGAGTCCGATTCGCACTTATTTATTATTATAAAGAAAATATACTTACCATACATTAAGTTTGGATTTAAGACGTTGAATTACTGGTTGGATAATAAGAACGCTTAACTCCGATTTACAATCCAAGTTTTTTTAATTTTTAGCTATTGTCGAACCGAATGGTCTGTTGCGTGACGATTGTAAGAGGCCCGACGGCATGATTTTAGCCCCATAGGAGGCCATAAACCGAATTCCTCGAATTCTTGCTACCGCCGTATATCGTATCCATTGCCCTTCGCTAGAATGGAAGGGTGTTTGGCGGAAGAAAGTAGATGCTCCTGCCTTTCGCAACAGCGACCGTAGGTCAGTTTTGTCATTTCACAGAAAACAACATAGTGACAGAGGATCATACTAGATACTCGTAATATTATAAATGCGAAATTTGGTTAGATGAATGTATTTTACTTCATGTCAAAGCAACTAAACGGATCGATCTGAAGTTAGATTAAGATCTATAATACATAGGCTATTTATATATCATAAATGAATTTCCATGGGATATAAATAACCATTAAAGGCTATCGCAGATCCTATGCCGCCCTCTCGACACCTTAAACCAGAGAAACAACTTTTTTATAGAATATAACCCTTCGTTTGACCCCAATCTCACCTGATGGAAAGTGACGATGTGGCCGACGTTGTATCGCGGTCTAGGAGACACCTGTACACTATTTTCTTGAAGAGAGAACAAGTGAGAAGTGATGGACAGAAACTAGTATCTTATATTGCCAAAATTTCGATTATTGGTAGGCGAAATAAATCGAAGACTATTCCTCAAATCAGCCGGACCTAAACCGAATTCCGCGAATTCGTCCTACCGCGCCTAGCGCATCATAACAATCCATTGCCCTTCGCTAGGGGAATGGTAGGGGGCTATTATTATAGTTATTCATTGCCAGGGGGTACGGCGGGAGAAAGTACTGCCTTCCGCAACAGCAGCAGCTCATGTGACTAGGCTCACATGACCGCACGGCTCACAATGCGTTGCGAAAACCCACGTAAACTGGGCTGCGTTACGTGCTATCGCGTTTTTATTGACATTATTATGACGGTTTACACAATCCCACATCTTTGCTACGTGTGTTGGGGCTGTGTAGTAAGAAAAAGTGGACTTATGGAATCGTTAAAATGGGACTTCTATGATGGCATTTTCAAATTCCTGCATTTTCCTCCAGTGCCGCTCAAATTCTTGCACTTCGTACTACAGTTTTTTTTTTTGTTTTAATGTTACTTTTTTTACTATTTCTACAGTTACTATTGTATTATATATATTTGTACAAAATCGATGTAGAAATATCCAAGTTATTGAATCGGATCGGAGTACGTATAGACTCCGATTAAAAAAACTGGGTATTATTTGTTACAACAACAAAGGGGTTACAAAACCCAAGGAATATTGGTGGAAAACATTTAACGACATTGGTATCATCGAAGCAAAGCAAAAAACTCGAAACAATTGGTTTATTAAAATATCTTGGATTCTAAACCGGAGTTGAGCGTTCTTTAGAGTTGGTATGTTAAATAGTCATTATGTTAAACCATATCCTTCCCAATACCCATACATTCTTGCATTTGGATAAAACAAATCTGTTTCAAGGAACTCATTATCACGATCCGCGATGATATCACGGCACCATCACGTATTTATACTTTACCATTAAGATGCTCACAGTGTGCATTACACACGTACAGTATACACGTTCATTACCTCCTTTTATTATCATAAAAGGAGGTAAACGCTCTGTAAATTGACATAGATCTCCCAGGGTAAAATAGCTAGTTACTGGTTCGCCTACCAGAAATCAGATCATCATTTACATCATCATCATTTATATTCCGGAAAACCAATGCTGGATAGGTATAATAAATATATATAGTATTTGCGCTTTTGCACGCCGTCTAGTATTTACCGCATCGTCCTGCAACTCTGACGATTTCGTCAAACCATATTGCGAGAATAGAGTTCTCACTAAGATCAGGCTCTCAAGCGATAAGACCGCCACTTGTAACTTAGTTTTGAAGTTTTTTTTTTATTCTTTCTTACCAATAAGTGTGCACTGTGTGCAATAAAGAATTTTCTATCTATCTAAGACCAACGATTAAAAAAATCCGATAAAAAGAGCAGTGGTGTACCTTCTCACTGAAAGAAGAGCGCCGTGTGAATGTACAGTCAGTTATCTGTATTTAGGCAGTTTAAAACAGTAACAAAAACATTATACAAGTATCTATTAAAAACAATTATTTTCAACTGATAGTGGGATCTGTTTTTCCCTTCCTCTCTTTCCGCTTTGATCGCATTGCTTGTCATAAGTCCTTTGGAAGGTTCACTGTCAATTAACATCTATTTTTCAAAATTCTCAATTGGCTTCGAGTCAAATTACATGAACATTAACGTGAACCTATTCGCATAAAATGTGTTTTCAAAAACGATTTGTTTGTGGCTCTAATCAATCAAGTCAAATATCTGAGCATAGGTCGACTGCGTCTATTGAACTCTATGACCACGTGACCCCCGTTAGGCCATCTTTTCTTGAAAATTCATTGGATAAAACCAAATGAGGCAAGCCAAACTTTTCAGAATTATCATTTGTACCATCAGAATTGCAAATATTTTTATTTATATCTGTTAAAAAGGTTTTTCTCCTTGAAATTATTAATTCCCCAACAGGATATTCCTTATCGATCATCAAAAACCAGTTAGCATCCTGTACAAAGAAAAGAAAACACGTCAGTTATGTCTCTAGCAACAAAATCATCCAAAAATAACAGACTAAGGTGAATCACTTTGCCGGATCTGATTTGCATAGTCATGTGACTCTAGGCTTAGAAACTGTTAAATGATCTATGATACTTCAGAGACCCTGGTTACGTAAGTATTATTACTGACGAAGATCTCAACCGGTCTTGTTATCGGTGTAAGATTAGAGTCATCTCTGTTTTAGATGGGGTTGTCCATTTTCTAGCCCTATAGTTTAGTAAGCTGAAACGAACATTGAATAGATTAAATATATTATTTATCTTTCCTGGTAGGTCCTTTCCAGGTATTTCTCTCACTCCCTAGACTAGTCCCTACTAACACACAGAGTGAGCTGGTTGGTCTGAATGTCTGGTAGCGGGGAATCAGATGAACGCTTGTTTAAGACTTTTATGTGGTGAGTTTTAATTTTCAACTATATTTTTTATGTCTTTATTAATCTTCCCCGGATTTTTGCCAGTTCTGTGCGGTTTAGGTTAGATTAGGTTACAATCCCACATTTCCCCCTTTCTACTTAAATATAAAAAATTGTTTTGAAACTACGGCCCCTTTCAAAAACATCTAGGGTCCTCAGTCCCACAACAATCATGTATTTTTGAAATAACAATACATATGCATTTCGAATGATCATACATTTAAATGACTGAATTTTTTTATTACCTGTCCAAAGTTATTTTGAACGATGATTTGTGTCTAAGTCTCGATTTAGCGCCTTGCGTAAGCCTTTCAGTCGAATTACCTAAGTCTGTGAAATGTGATTCTCAAGTAGTGAAGCTACTGCGACAAATTTCTGTAAGGCTAAGAAGGTCTTCCGCAGTGATAATATGTGAGAAGTTTGTTGTAGAGGTATTTACCTATAAATCCTCCTCCTTGCGTCGTTCTCCCAATATTGGGGGTCATGACTTCATCACGGAAGCATCTTCTCCCTTACGATGTTGCGCCATCTGCTCCGGCCCTCGGCGACATGCACTGCTTCAGACATGTTGATGTCACGTGTGGTGCGGATCTGGTCAGACCAGCGCATCGGGCTCTTTCCTCTTGGTCTCTTTCCCTCTACTTAAAATACATGGTTAAATAGATGGTTGCGTTTATTCACTAATCACAGTACATTTACAACATAGCAAATATTTTTTTAATCTGCTATATTTCACCAATGGAATAGTTGAATTTCTCAGGCAACTAGCTTGTTGGTCAGGTTGGTCTTCGGCAAAGGATTCTACTATTTTCTTTCACTCATCTCTGTCACGAGGTACGTCATCTTCCCACATTTTACTATGATCTTTCGTATTTTTCCATTTCTAGGATACCGTCCCATTACATCCAGTGTTGTCCCTATTGCAATGTAAAGATTCAGCCAATAAAAAGGATTCATGAACTTCAGATCCGACAATTTATCATTTTATCCATAAAACCGGCGGGAAACCTTTATGATCCCTCAGTATCGAGTATTTGCAAACAATTTTGAACTTTCCCAGTGAAGAATTAAACTCTAACCAATTGGCGACTATGAGGCAGTATCCATTTTCTATCTGTATACATCGGCAGTGTTGTAAATACAACGTTTAGTCACGTGGTTTCCCAAGCCAGGGTATATTGCGCCAGCTTAAAGATAGGTAATCGCCGTTGAGCAAGTCTAACCGTGAAGTCTGAGCATTTTCCTAGAACTAAATGCTTTAGATTGGATTGCTTAGTCTTCTTAGACTAACCAATCAAAATTTTTACAACCACATTCAAACTATTAATTTTAGTGTAGATATCCGTAATGTTAATAAACAAAAAGACAAAAACTTATTAGGTTTTTACCTGACTGCACAAAGAGGGTTATTTACATAGTTTCAAATCAGAATTTGCTTTTATTTCGTAAATAAGTAACACAAGAGTAAAGTTATGTTCGCAATTTTTGCCATACGTAGGTAATTAAAATTAAGATCACTTTGTACCCTACTAGGTAGACTCAATTTTTATTTTTTTCGTTTACTTTAATAGCTTCAAGATTCCCTGCTAAACCGGTTGTTTTAATTTCAGCATTTATACAAATTTTATGGGCACGTCAATTTTTTTTGCCTTCGGGTACCTACGTGCCTAGCAAGGGGTCAATTCTCTACAAGAGTCCGGGTCGTTAAACTCGATAAAAAATGTCGTTCTTGTAGAAAATACATGTTTATAGTTTTGATGGTGAAGCAAAATAAGTTAGTGAACTACAGGGTGTTTGGCACAGCGTTTTTCATATGGAAACTGGGGGTAGGTGGAACCAAGTGCAATAGCTTGGCGATTTTTTGACCCGGAAAAGTCTCGTCATTTTCAAAGTATTCAAATAGGCAGAGTTTTTGATTAAACGCTTATTTTGTTATCTATTTTATGTAGTTTTGTCACATGTGGCATACCGTTGAAATGGCCATAAACTATAGAAGTTTTCAGTGAATTAAGATGGAATGGAATATCAGAGACACTGTTAAATAAATTACCAAGTTGAACTCTCAGTTTTAAATTATCACTTTTCAACACTTTGCATGCCCATAGCTGCTTTATTAACCTAGATCTCACGTAAATATTGATTTTAATAGCCCATACTAAATGTAATAAAAAAATTGTGTAAGCCATGTTATTTCGTATAAATAAAGCAAATAGTTCAAATTTTGGAAAAAGGTAGAAAAATCTTAAAATAATTCTTAAAAATGGCCGAGATTTTGGGTTAAAAAATGTCGCCAAGCTATTGCAATTGGTTCCATCTACCCCCAGTTTTCATATGACAAACGTTGTGCCGAACACACTGTACATACATTATATTACTTTAGTGACAGAGACCTAAGAACTCTAACAGCGGTCAGCTTCCTGGTATTCAGGTATTTCCTGGTTTTTCTTGTACATTAAAATAATTCTCTTCGTACTTTTTAAAATACAGAATTGCGGAAGTCCACCTTAGCTCTAAAAGAAAAATATACCTTTTAGAGCGCACGCGGGCCGGTGCGGCGGGACATAAATTTAAACTTTTGTCGTGGATTTTCTGACAGTGTTTAGTAGGTGTTTAAGGTATACTTTACATACGTATATTTCTAGCAAAAACACGATAATTTACGTAAGCCACAAAACCTAAATCATGTATAGGATATCAGTAAACGCTAGGGCAACAAAAGCTAAGTGGTCACGAGCTCACGCTCATCCTTGGAGCCCCTTCTCTTGACTACCGACCCTGACAACTCATGATATTGCCAATTTTAATATTTACTATCAAATAATTGATATTTTAATTGGTCATAAATAATTTAGTTACAAAAATACAACAATAGGAAAAATTAAAATGAGATACGAATTGGATTGTGTTATAAATTAGTCAATTAATCGTATTCATTTTGAATAACTCGTTTTCCTAACAAATGTATGAATATATCAACAATTTAATTAAATGCTTTACCTATAACTATGTCTGGTGGAGTTGGTCCAATCAAAATTAGTTTTATGGTTTATTCAAATAATTGCCAATCTTAAAAAAATAAGTATAAAAGATGATAACCTATTATATATATTTATTTGTTACATCCTTATTTGCAAAACAATTAGGAATTACTACCAATAAATAGTAAAGTAAGTTGGTAGACAAAGAAAAAAAAAGTCGTAATAATCAAACTGCAAAAAATTGCAATCCACACAAATCATTAGTTATCCCAAAGCAATTTTTTCAAATAAATAATTTAGGCATTATTTAATTTCGGGTGATTTATTATAATGATCATTAAAAATAATAGCTCGCATAAGATCTGTAAATTGGTACAAGTCACGTCATGTAGGTTTTTGTGTTTTTGAGTTAGGAGGACTCTGATGGTAGGGCAAATTTAATTGTAAACAAAAATTGCACCAACTAAATTTTTTCTGTACCTTAGACGTTCTTTCAGTCCAACAATGCCTTCAATCTGAATATAAATAATAAATAAAATAGCCTTTTATTTCGTTGCCACTCTTAATACATTTTTTTTAAGTTTATGATTAATTAATGTCATACTACGTATATATAATATTCACATTTAGGTAAGCAAATTATAAAATTTTTATAAATTTAATAAATCTGTTTTAACCCATACTAAAACTGCGGAAGTTATGTGGCAATGGTGCCGGCTTAGGGCCGTTTGGTGCCTGCCAAGAAACTGCACCACCCAACTCTTGTCGTGGGTATCGCAAGAGGCGACTAACGGATATCCACCGGGGGGCGGGCAGCAGCGTCTCTACCAAACTGCGATTCCCAACCCGCATGCCTAGCGTGGAGTTATGGTCATAAGTAAAGATACGTAATTTTCGTTTTTACGAAATAGAAGCGATAAATGCGAAATTCACGTGATAAATACGAAATATTATATTTTGTGTATTAAATACTTTTTCAACGATATTTATATTGATGACGATGGATAAATTATCTTCACATCCAACCAAACAAACGATTCCTACCTGCACATTGGTAAATTATTTTGCCCATACTGATGGGCAAAATAATTTACCACTGCTACTGAGCAGCGGCCGTGACCACATCGTGTCTAGACACTAACCCAACACTGGAGAGCTTGTTGAAAATACAGTTTTCAGAGATATACTACAAGATGGACTCTTAAGTAGATATGCTCATTTCTATAGACAACTCGTCAATGTGTTTCAGCAAAAAACTCCTGTTAACGTCATGCAGATTTTACTTACATCAAAATGTTGCTACCTAAGGTTCGTAAATGCAGCTATAAAAAAATTTCATAGCCCAATCAATAGTGTAGATGCTGAAAGATATTTCAGTATATACAATGTCGTCATAAATGACCGAAGGTAAAGGTGTATGCAAGAAAATATAGAGACAACCACGATGTTAGCTTTTAACTAACTTTTCTGTAATAAATATTTTGCTGTTTTAATGATTAGGGTAATAAATACGAGATTTTAGTATATTTTTTTATGCGAATTAATGCGAAATTTTGGATTTTTAATTCATTTTGATGCGAAATTTAGGTTTTTTAGTTGCGAAATATACGTAACCCTAGTCATAAGCCATTAGCCATTATTTTGCTTATCAGAGGGAGCTTAAGAGGGAGGCCTGCGTCCAGCAATGGACCGGTAGGTATAGACTGGAGATGTAATATTAGGGTGCATAATTATACAGTTTTTCTTAATGCGTTTGATCTTCTTACGACTACAATTTCACCTGATGGAAAGTGACGATGTGGCCGACAAAGGTCTAGAACAAAAATATACCGTATACCCTCTTGTCTTGAAGAGACCCAGATTGTAATTATCCCATATTGAGTGGATGAACCTTGAAGGTGCTTATGCCCCGCGCACAAGCACCTTCAAGGTTATCCACTCATTATGGGACACCCCGTATACATTTACTTGTATCTTTTAGGTACCTACCAGACCTAGATTAAATTACAAATTAGTTAACCTTTGAAAGTTAAAGTAATACATACCTAAGAGAAATAACATGTTACCGAAACTGAAAGCAAACTAAAGCCTTTGTCATCAAGAAAGCTTAACGAATCGACTGAATGTGTGTACCAAACACGGATCAGTAAGTAGGTACGTTGAAAGTGAAATTTTCGTCAATATTGTCTTACACCGAACACGAAGACTTGCGAAATAACACGTAATCCACGTAATATGTATTTTTGGATTATAATTTACATTCACTTTTATGCAATTAAATTATCGCTGACACCATGAAATCTTTCCTTTAAATGAAAACTTCGTTAACGTTAATATGTTTTTGATTGCGTGCCACCAACTTTATTTTATTACAAGCTTTTATTTAACTTGCAATGTCATTTTGTTTGTTCGGGTGGAATATTGCAACTCAATTTTAGACTATTCTCAACCGATTGAGCTGAAATTGGCACACTTATGTAAGTTCGGTGACAATGCAATGTCATGATACCATCGAGCTGGTCTGAGTATGGAAACAGAAGGTGGCCATACTTAGTCATAACTCCTAAATCGAGTTTGAGTTCGTTGAATTTGTCTTCCCAAGCACTTTTGTCCTAGATGATATAAAAGCTTGTATTTAACAGTTTTGTAAAATATTACAAATTTATTTGGTTACTAGCTTCGGCCAGCGGATTGGCGCTTCCGGTATAAAAAAAAACCAAGCCTAGAATGACCTCTATGCAAACTTTCAGCTACATTCAGTAGTTTTGGCGTGAAGTGGCAATGCCATCATCTCCACGCTGAGCGCATGCCCCGGTTGGGATCGCAGTTCGGTTGTGGATCTGCTCAACAGGAGGCGTTGCAGTCCACCCCCGGTCTGTATCCCCACTTACAACACCCGCGGGAAGAGTTGAGATGGTGCATATTCTAAGTCACTCAATCATCATCTACCTACTACGTAAATGCTACTTCATTCGTTTAAAAAATTTGCTCTACCAAAACAAACCGTCACTGGTTTATGACTCTACCTCACACTTACTAGATCTCTTTTTCAGCGTTCAGCTATCTTAAGTTTTTCTTATATGTACCTACACTCTGTTGGAACTAGTCGGTAGGTGGGCATTGCGACCTGCGACACAGTATCTTACTTCTGCAGGTCGCATCGCTTCCTAATTTTAGTTTTGCTATTATTCCTAGTTTAAGTTCCTAAATAAAGACTTTTTACTTTACTTTTACTATTATCGTACGTAAGCCCTCGGGTAATGTTTCCCCTGTAGGTAGATGTAGCTAACGTCAGCGCTAGAGATTCCGAAGGAAGTCCCAGAGTTTTTCGCCTCATAGGTCACTTGACCTTGTGGCGCAATTGTTTAGTGCTCCCTGAGAGAGAGTTGCCAGTTCAAGTCCCTTCGGAGTCTAAATTTTTTTAGGATATTATTAACTAGCAATCCGCCCCAGCTTCGCACGGGTAGTAGAGCATATTATGGATTAGGCAGTATTTGCGATGAAAGCTCCCGGCGCGGCGGCTTGACTTTTTCCAACACCAACAATTATCGTTATATTTCTACCAATTTACACAAAACCTTGACAAATTGTATACATAAACCTTTCTCATGAATCACTATCGATTGGTGAACCGCATTTAAATCCGTTCAGAAGTTTTTGAGTCCGCGTATCGCGAACAGACAGACAGACGCAGCAGGGGATTTTGTTTATAATAATTGTAGTGAATTTCTGATATCTTTTGCCTATCTAACAAAGTTTTCACACGAACATAATTGACTTCTGTTGGATAGCATTTCTAAAGGTGACCTTACCTTATAGTAGACCTACTTTACTACTGCAACAAAAAGAGTTAAAACGTCAAAAGTTACTGGTTTCTGTCTCCACCCACGCGATCTCGTTTTGCTGCGTATCTTTTACCTCCTCCTCCACTTATTCCATCATTCACCCATTTGATCACAAATAAAGTTTTCACACAAACGTCATTGACATGCAGCTAAAATGATCTATCAGTGATTCCGCTGTCAGTTCTCATGACTCCGGAAATCCTAGTTATAAGGCCGAAACAATGCCCGTGTGGTTTTCCCTCGTGTTTGGGTGCTCTTGAGAATAATTTATAACTATAATTGCTATGGTTAGCTTAAATTAAAGATTGGAGATAGCTTTGATTTGAATTGCAATAGTTCGATTCAAGCTTCCTGCTAACAAGCTTGTTGCGTAGAGCAATAGTTGTTCAGTTAAAGTTTGGCCTTAATATCTCTAACTGGTACCTATGTACATACTATTTGTATAATTTACAAACGTTCGAATCCCTCGGCGCTCGAGTCACACTCGCACCTTGTTTCATAAAACATGATAATCTCATAAAAGTAGTCATAATCATTATTGTTTTGTCAGATATACAATATTAGATCTTATTGGTAAGTAGGTATTAGCATGCATCACTGCATGCTTCAATATATGTATTATATATTTATGTAATACATATAGTGATACACTTTTAAGTTTTTTTTTTATCAAATATCAAAACTTTAAGTAACTTGTTAAAGGAATAATATTTTTTTTTATTATTATAGCATATAATATATATATTATATGCTATAATAATAAAAAAACACCTTTAACAAGTTAATTAAAGTTTTGATATTCGATTAAAAAAAAACTTAAAAATGTATCACTGCATGTTAGCTTAGGAGGTACTAAGTATTTCTGGAATTTTCGTCTATCTTAATAAACTCCAAAACCTATCCATCATATTTGTAAACTAAACCAGGCATCAATAATTATCTTGTTTCACAACATGACCGCATCATCAATTACTTAAGGCAGGTACGTCGTGATGTCATCTACTCTAAGAGTTCCTGTCGCTTTCTCTCCATCTCAAATATATTGGCATTGTGTAACAAACCTCAGTTATTGTCTCTCAAGGGTCATATCCGTGGTATCATTACACATTACTTTTGAATCGTATATAGTCACACTCAAATTATATGGGCGAAAGTTTATAAGGATGTCCATTTGTGCACACATATGGTTCTGTATTGGGGAGGCCATATTTTGGCGTAGGTTCGTGATTATACTGCATTAACGAAAGATTCTATAACTTATTGCAGCGATCTACGAATGTCTGATTCTGCCACACATATAAAGCTGATCTGAAAGAAATAAATTAATATTCTACCCTACGCCTGGCAGAATACAGCCACTAGCCCGTAACCTAACGTCTCTCTGACAGCCAGCTTCACTTGTCATTATTTATGTTTGTGTTGCCGAAGTCACACATATTTTCTTACAAAATAATGTAAAATCAAGTCTTAGATTAGTTTTTTTGCAGAAATAACATGGGAAAACGAAATAGAAACAAGGATTATGTTAATTACCATGACCAAAAGTTTTTAGAGTGGTATAGACGAATTGGTTACGACCTTTCCTCAACCGTGGAAAAAATACATTTTCGGATGGATACCTACACTTCGGAAAGACAGGTAGGTGGTTCTAACAATCATACATAGCTCCCTATGATAACTTAAATGCATACATAGTGAGTTCTTTCTACAATAACCTATATGGATAGCAAAAACCCTTTCTCCACTTTTATAGTGTAGAGATGAACCATGCACCCTTTATGGGTGGTTATGGTTACCACTGTGTTCCTAAACTTGTAATTGTGTCGAGGTGAACCATGCACCCTATAAGGGTAGCACTTATGGTTGTCACTGTATGTATCCCTCCAATCGTATATAGTGCCGAGATGAGCCAAGCTACCTATATGGGTAGCAATAATGGCTACTATTTTGTGTTATCAAATGCTTATGATTGCTTTTTACTCCACTTGCAGTGTCGAGAAAAACCATCCATGCGCTCTATATGGGTAGCAATAATTACTACTTACGGTAAACCTCCGCTTGTGATGTGTCGAGATTAACCATGCACCCTATATGGGTAGCACTAATGGTTACCACTGTATCCCTCCACTCGTATACTGCCGAGATGATCCAAGCACCCTATACGGGTAGCAATAATGGTTACTAATGTTTACCTCCATTTGTGAGGTGTTTAAGGCTACTAATTAATATATAATAATAAAAATAATACATATTGACTACCAAAGCACTCGGATTCGGCCGAAGATTGCCGAAATGAAAAACACGTTATAAATAACATAGCAAAGTATATAAATAAATTATATCTTGGTCCTACGGCTTGAGTGATGACCCAACAAGTTGAACAGCAAGTGTGTTCGAATCTCCAAGGAAATTTCCAATTATTCTTCAAACAAAATATCAGCCATGTAGGCTGAATGAAACTAAGAAATTAACATGGCGAAGTACTTTGAAAATTGTTATACTAAAACTAAACAGACTTCTTAACATGATACACAACGTTATCGCATTAAAATGATTGTACATACGAGATTTTAAAATTGTAAACAAAAATTTTAACCCTCCGCTTTGGTGTTGTTAAGATGACCATGACAACCCTATAAGGGTGTAACTTTGTTACACCCTTGTGTAGCAAAGTTAAAGTGTCTTTATTGCCACAAAATGCAATAATATTTCAGATTTTTACATCGAGGTAATAACGTCGTGCGTCTGCTTATTACTACATCCTTCTCCGTTTTCATAGCGTTGAGAAAAAGTTGCATCTCTAAATATATATTGTATTATTACCTACCTATACGAACATTAAGTTACTTTAGGCTTATAATGTTTGAAACCGTGCAACATACACTTGTTGGTTTATTGAATTGAGTTCATTTGTTTATTGAGTTGTGGTAACCTAAAACAATCGGTTAAGTATTTATTTTTATAGATATCTGTTCATAGCCTAATGAACTATTAGAAAACGATAAAATATTGTAAGGTACACCACAGAAAAGATAAATAGACGCATTCATGACAAAAAAAACCATTAACTATTATGCTCATACTTATTCGGGAAAACTTCAAATTGATTTTAGAAACTCAATGCTGTGTTGGACAGTAAGATTCCGTCCAACATAATGGTCTACGCTTTCATTGCCACCTGTTATAAATTCCGCAAATATACCTCAGGAAGATACTTTAAACGCCAGGGGATCGTCACGGCCGGCAGCCAGAATCAGGTAACACCGCCATATACCTCCACGGCAATAGCACGACCAGTGCCGATATTGACACCGGGACTCGTAAAATCCTAGGGCAAGCCCCCGACCCAGCTCTTTGGCTACTTTATCGTACGACCAAATCACAATTTTTACCTTCTTTAACCATAAGACGAACATAGGGTTTATTATGTTAATTTATAGTTGAAATTCATCGTTTAAACTGATCATTTTAAGAAGGAGCCATATTCACCTAAGTACGCATATGAAGGCCACGTATGCCTTCCAAGGCTGCGTCGTTATTTTCATGTTGTACGGAACGTATTTTGCTGAGCCATACAATACCGTACAAAGTATATGTGTAACGTAGACAGAAGAAGAAAGAAAATACATAATTAAAGAAAATCGCAATGTCTATTAATTTCAAACTAAAAAGCCTATCTATTTCACTATTGCCAATCTATATATTTTTTTTTAAATTAAACAAATATCAAATTTGTATGGTTACTCTAAAATAATGACAAGTGAAGCTGGCTGTCAGAGAGACGTATTTATTTATTTATTTATTTATTTTTATAAGTTATAGAATCCTTCGTTAACACCTCGTATAATTGTAATCGAACATCACAGGTGAGTTCGCTCAATTTTCAATTATTCTTTACGGGACTCGAAACAGGTGTATTTGTAAAGGCATTAGAGGATTTTTGTTCTATTTCCGCCGATGAACTAAATTTATGTTCGCCCTATCTAAGTATTAGAACTGTAGGTGTGGTTTTACTAAGGTACCTACGGTAGATCTTCTCATTTCTTGAAATCTATCTACCTACTCCCGTAGTTTCTTATAACCTAGCCCCGCTTGCACGAGGATAAAATATGTTAAAATTCGTCGTGCAAACGGGGTTTAGTCACAGAAAGGGATTCTGTATCCGTTTCTTATCGTACTTAATCCGTTTGTTATCATACTTAATCCGTTTGTTATCATACTTAATCTGTTTCTTATCATAATTAATCCGTTTCTTATCATACTTAATCCGTTTGTTATCATACTTAATCCGTTTGTTATCATACTTAATCCGTTTCTTATCATACTTAATCCGTTTCTTATCATACTTAATCTTTTTCTTATCATACTTAATCCGTTTGTTATCATACTTAATCCGCTTCTTATCATACATAATCTGTTTCTTATCATTTCTTATTATACTAAATCCAATTCCCCATACTTAATCCTTGGAATTAATTAGAGTAAAGTCCAAAATTTAAGGTACAATGTGTAGTCTTGACATATGAGTTAATTACCATAGAATAGTACCTACCTACTTATTATACCCATAATCGTATAACCTTTTTGGCCATTCAACCTTGACCTTCCTTAATGCCGGATGAAGAAGATTGAAGCTTAAAAAATGTAATGGATAATTATTTAGTACTTATTGCTTTTTACGGTCATAAAGGTACTGGGTCATCTGCGGAGGTAAAAACAATATAGTTAAAAACTAAAACCCGACTACATAAAAGTCTTAAACAAGCGTTCACCTAATTGTCCATAGCATTTTCTTTTGATACTTAGGTAGTCGGAGGCCTTTGTTACTAATTGTACCCTAGGTATATGGGGTAGGTGCCTCCGACTACCTAAGTATCAAAAGAAAATGCTATGGACAATAGGTGAACGCTTTTTTAAGACTTTTATGTAGTCGGGTTTTAGTTTTTAACTATATTTTTTTACACCTTTTTGTTACCATACTAAATTAGACTCGAACTGTAACTAGATGTCGTCTCTTGCAAAATTTTATCGCGCTATCGAAGTGTTCCAGGTGTAATTTAGACCCAGCTATCTCTTAAGACCCTCAATTTTGTCGGATACCATATAGCCTATAACCATCGTGGTATTGAGACGAATCAATCGATACCTCACTTATTGAAATCAAAGTAGTAGTTTCAGCGCTACGTGGGAACAAAGAAATCGGCTACATACATACATACGTACATATGTAGATAGGGTGCTAAAATCATAACCCTCCGGTAGTCGGGTAATGAAAATGAAATGAAATAGTTTATACAATACAAATTATACACTATAAAGGTAGGTAAGGAACTTCTATTTTTTACCCGACTACGAGGGGGTTAT
Source organism: Eupithecia insigniata (assembly GCA_947859395.1). Classification (NCBI taxonomy): domain Eukaryota; kingdom Metazoa; phylum Arthropoda; class Insecta; order Lepidoptera; family Geometridae; genus Eupithecia; species Eupithecia insigniata. Next base: position 9,678,251 of record OX401999.1, on the reverse strand, counting down.
GATTTTGACACCCTATGTATGTATGTATGTAGCCGATTTTTATGTTCCCTGGTAGCGCTGAAACTGCTGGTCCGATTTCAACAAATGAGGCGTCATATGATTCGTCTTAATAGCCCGATGGTTATAGGCTATGTGACGTCAGATAAAAATGGTGGTCTAATGGGATAGCGGGTGTCGAAGAAAGGGTCGAAAATTTCAATGTTAGTAAATATATTTTATATATTTTTAGTATGTTGGGTCAAGTCCCGATTGACGCCGTGAGTATTGATTAAAAATATCAATCAAGAGCAAGAGCAGTGGGGTACGTTTCACTTTTGCAACTACTAACTACGACTAACCCCCCCCCCCCCCCCCTATCATAGGCATTTACCATAGGTATGTATACGTAGAAGAACTAAAGTTACCGACATAGCTCTCAGAATTAGCAGGCTGAAGTGGCGATGGGCAGGCCAAATAGCTCGTAGAACCGATAACCGTTGGGGAGTATGGGTTCTCGAGTGGCGACCGCGATGCAATGCGAAACGGAGTGTGGGAAGGCCTCCCACTCGATGGACCGACGACATTGTGGCGGTCGCGGGAAGTCGTTGGATGGAAGCGGCTCAGGACTGCTATTCGTGGCGTCTTTTGGGGGAGGCCTATGTTCAGCCGTGGACGCGTACGGGCTGATGATATACATAATTGTCAAAGTTTTTATGAATCATAATGTCTGGCGATTACTTACGTAAATAAATCCTCTTGGGTTTTTGTTATTATAGTGCGCAAGCCCTCGCACTCGGTGTAATCTCAAAGAAATTAAATGATATCCCAAACATTTAATGATATCCCAAGAATTGAGAAACGACGATACCTCTAGTCAAACTATCTAAATGTAATTTTAGACTGAACAGGATTGGATAAACTCCAATGTAGGTGTTCCCTTGTAGGTGGAGCTAACAGCGCTAGAGTCCGTAAGGAAGTCCCAAAGATTTTCGACTCTCGTACTTGATTTCGTAGCGCAGTTGTGTCGGGAATCGAAGCCGGAAACTCTTACATAACAAGAGGACAGCTCGGTTGTATATAAACTGGTACTTAGAATGAAAGAGGTGGGTTTATAACAATACATAAATCAAAATGTTGCACAACTCGGCTACGCGAAGCCAGGTCAAGAAAAATCCAAACGCTTTCAGGGCACCTATCACATGACTTTTCTCAACAATTTGCAAAAGTGAAAGTTGCACCGTCACCATACACAATCGAATAAATATTAACCCATGTATTATGTAATACGATCAATAATACCCGCTTTTACATATGGACAAAAGGTAGGTACGCCAGTTTGTTTGATATTTAAATGAAATTTCTTATCGTAGATCACCCGTACAAACAGTATTGGACATCCACTAGTGAGCAGAAACGTATTTTGATAACTATTTCTCTAATGGTGCTAAAAATGTCCTGAGTGCTTTAACCTGAGTACCTACCACGTGAGGCGAGCCGAGGGCAGAGACTATAGTGTCTAAACAAGCGAAGTGAATTAGTATCGCATTGTTATGGTCGCGAAATCAATAAAATTGTACACTTCAACAACACCTCTGCAATAATTAATTTCGTAATTTTCTGTAGGTCAATTAAGATCGGCTTTATACGTTAGGGTTAAAATTAAGTTTAAGGGTGTAAACTTAATTGCGTATAAATTAACTAAACTTTTAATTACTAAAACTGAAGTCATTATCCCAGTGATATGATATCTGAAGGATGGTTACATTGCTATCGACTCTATTTAACACGTACTAACTCAGAATTTCTTTACTTTATTCATTAATGTATCAAATAAGTAGTAAATTATATACCTACTCCTTCAGTATTGTCTTCTGCTCTAGTTCAAGTGTGTTGAGTTACATTATTGTTTTCAAAATCTATCAATACCTACGTAAACCCTTTGTTTATAAAACAGCCAGTAGACTGAACAGGGCAAACCGTGAAAGGTCCTCACGAAGTATTACGAAACTATTATCGGGCAGCCGATAATGACAAAAGGTAAATAAACATTTTCAGAAAAGTAGGACACCTAAAATGGAACGTTCACCGTGTCAGTAGCACGAAAATTGTCGAGGGTACGCGAAAATAAAATTTTGTCATCGAATACGCAATCGGAGGAAGATAGCGTCATCGCTGAACGTAACCGCCAAGTTTGATAACTTGGCAACTTTCTCTCTCGAGCGGTGCCTGCCACCGAGCGGCTGCTCCGTACAGCCCACAGCCTGACTGAGACTGTAGCCAGCTTCATTCCGCCACCACAGACGAGCCAGCACGTTCGCGGGAACGGCGCGCGCTCGCCCGCGTTCTATATTCAAATTTATCCGAACCTCATTTCGAACGAAAAATACTAATAAGTGAATAAAAACTTCATGCTCGACAAAGTGCATCCTCGTTTAATTTTATGTTTTTGAGTGACATTTAGTTCAATTGTCGATTGTTGGCGGCAACATGGGAACTTTTGTAATGTAAGTTTTGTTAATTACATGTAGTCGTTAGGTAATTTATTATTAGGTATTGCAATAATAAATTAACGACTGCCAACCCTGCCAAGTTTATTCACGAATGCTCAGACCCCACCAAAATGCACGTTTTAAATACCTAATGGGTACCTATGTACATATGAGCCAAATCGTAGATTTGACTTTCCTACTAGATTTTAAATATCAGCTATCAGCAGCATATCAGCTTCAGTTGGATTTTAATTAGGTAGCTACCCACCATGTAAACAATAGTGAATATTTAATTGTTATGGTGTGCTAACATATTTATATGTTGGTGCTAACATATCTTAATTTTCCACATTATGAGACTTTAAAAACTTGGATCTCAATAAGAGACGACACCATTATCATGATATCAGCAGATATACTCGTACGTCCACTGCTGGACATAAGCTTCCCTCATACAACGCCACAAATAGCATAAACACCATTATTATGACGAAAAAATTATCAAAGATTTATTTATCGGGTATGTATCGCGTACCTTTTGTTATATTTAAAAAGGTACGTGATAACATCTGATAAAATATGTTTACCAATAGCGAAAGTTGAATATTATATCGCTAAATAAATTTGATGCCAATGCACTTAGTACTTGTCTTAGTAGAGGTTCTCTACCATTTCGCAACGCCTCGCTTTGTGTCAAATAGACTGCAAAATTCCTCTCAGAAGTAGGACAATGCCAGCCGAGGTGATAAGTTCAAATCTGTTCGATTTAGGCAGGCAGTTACTAGGTAGGTACTTAAACCTCAAAGTTACTATGACTGACCAATGAGGCAAAAGCCTCCTTCCTATCTATGATTATACCGTTCGAACCTTTGCTATTTGAGAAACTCTGGACAACACACTAATAATTATAAATGCAAAATCATCAAAAAACATCCGAAACATCTCAATTTCCAAATTTTTATATGTTTGGATTAGAGATTGCAAACCGGGCCCGGTCACCGGACCCGGTAAGTAAGCCGCGGCGCGAAGCGCGGGAGCGCCAACTCGTAGTAACCTTAGCCTATAAGATTTTGCTATTTGCTCGATTAATAATAGTAATACTCACTAAAAAACATAATACTTAACTTTTGGCAAATAAAAATTTTTTTTTGTTTATACCAAAGCTATCAAAGTTTATTTATCTATCTAATCTAAGCTGTTATGACACGTTTAGTACTTTAAGCTGCGTTATTAGTTTCATATTTTAATACTATGTTTTCAAATAGACATAAGGAGTAAAGACAAAGACCTTCTTGTTTAAACTTATAAAAATGAATAATTACTAATACTAATCTTACTTTTCCGTCCATAAGTAAAAGTAGGTAATCAATTTTGTATTAAGTGTGATTTTGAGACTTGAGTGTGACAGATTATTGTGATAATTGTTCATAAGCTAGTTTGAAATAAGTAAATATTAACCTTGAACCATTGTCTTTTTCCAGTCATTATATAAAAAATAAAAAAAAATTTTAAAGGTTTCATCGCTAGCACACCGGGCCCGGCGGTCCCAGCCGCCGGGTTGGCAACGAACGCAACCGGGCCCGGCCGGGTTGAGAAACATACCGGGTTGCAATCTCTAGTTTGGATATGTGTTACCTCTTCACGCCAAAATTACAAAACGGATTAGGCTGAATTTTTTCAGAGATGTAGTTCTAGACCTGCAATATCATAATTATAGGCTACTTTTAATTCCGGAAAATGTAATTTTAAGCTGCGGGCGGAAGCTAGTTATACTAATAAACCAAAATACTTTAACGATGAATCTTGTTAAAATCATGTACACCATAAGACAGAGCGATTACCCCATAGCGATTCTAAATCTGAAACAAGGAAGAACGTTATAGAGTCCGTTAAAAATGTCGGGTCAACATTCTTCTCGACTACCTTCGCTTTTAAAAGGTAATTCAGTGACCTTGCCGAATCTTTAAATAGCGAATAACATAGCATTGTGCCTAGACTGCTAGGAAGACTGCTAGACGTTTTTCTCAACATTAAGTTCAATGTAGATTTATTTTTTATTGTAACGTTTAAAGTTTTTCATTCAAATGCTTTGTTATGTCTTACTATCCAGACCCAAAGGAAGCTCTACCATGCTCTCCCGAGCAATAACCTGTACTGCTCTTATTAAAGATGAATTATCGAGTATTTATTGTATTGTATTGTATTTATCGCGTACCTTTTCGTTTCCATCGCGTTACAGCGATTTTAGTCACGGGGCGACTGGATATACTCGGAGTTACTGCCATGAATTGATGGCAGTATCCACAACTACCCTCAATTCCTCTTCAGAATCAGGAAGGTCCAAGTGTACGTTAAGATACACACCACTGACCGTGTCCGATTGCAGTACAGTCGGATTACGACGCACACACTTTATAAGCATACCAAAACCATCTTCGCGTAGTCGGGTACTTTTTATGTCAATCGCCTCTCAAACCATCCTTTTGTAGTAGTGGCATTCACAGGATAGAACTTTAGGGTCATGTCATGTAGCTTAATGCAGTGGTTACTTCCTGAGTCCAGCAGGTGTTCCGCTATCGCAGACTTGTTCATTTGCCTATTTCTGACCGTTGCTTTGTGCTCTTTCACCCGTTCGGCAATGGTTCTTTTAGTTTGCCCTATGTAAACCCGATAAATAATGTTTAATATGTTAACCAATCGAGAAAGTTAAAAAAGTCAAAAATTTATTAGGATAGCTTAGAATTTCAATTTTTCCTGAATACCATACCATGTCTAGAGTTACGCCATGGACGTTATTTGACAGTGTAAATAAGGTGTTGAGCAATTGCTTACCAAAAAAAATTACCTGCAAAGTGAACTTTTAACAATTACCTAGGTGTGAAAACCAAACAAATATTTAATTTTATGTCAAGTTCAATGGAGGGTAAATTAAAAATACAAGAACATTTGAGTTTCGGATTACCTACTGCTAGTTTTTTACCCGACTACGAGAGGGTTATGATTTTGACACCCTATGTATGTATGTATGTAGCCGATTTTTATGTTCCCTCGTAGCGCTGAAACTACTTGTCCGATTTCAACAAATGAGGTTTCATATGATTCGTCTTAATAGCCCGATGGTTATAGGCGTTTTATCTGACGTCACATATGACGTCAGATAAAAATGGGGGTCTAACGAGATAGCGGGGGTCGAAGAAAGGGTCGAAAATTTCAATGTTAGTAAATATGCTCGTGTGTGGTATCGTTGCAAAGGTCTTTGTACTTTCCAAAACCGTTTTTCAAACTTTTGTGAGATTAACGATTCTCAAGCTACTAGCAAAAAGGTATAAAAAAATATATAGTTAAAAACTAAAACCCGACTACATAAAAGTCTTAAAAAAGCGTTCACCTATTGTCCTTATCATTTTCTTTTGATACTTAGGTAGTCGGAGGCCTTTGTTACTAATTTTACCGTAGGTATATAAGGTGGGTGCCTTTGTACCTAGTAAATGTACTTACATGAACGTGAGTACAAAGACAAACCACTCAAGTTTTACACGGTACAATAACGTATAAAAACGTTTGTATTATTCTTGTTAGGTGTAAATAAATAAAAAACCATGGACTGGAATCGAAGCTAGAAATATCTATGGGGATGTTGAAGAGGCTTTTTGAAGCATTTTATGAATCTGAGACTCAAACTGAGATACATAAAAATAAGGCCATACAGATGACAAGTGAATTTTTATATATTCTGTGTCCAACAAATGCGGGTCGCAATTTAAACTTATAGCACGCACATACATTGCCGATGTGTGACTGTGTGTTGCATAAGGAGGATTACGCGAGCGTCTGTTCTTAGGGCTTCGGCGAAAGTTTCTCCAAATCATCCATTGTTGACCTTGTGATAGGTATTTGTGAACACGTCTTTAGAATTTTGTTTGGCTTGAAAGTTTAATTGACTTTTACTTACAGTTTGGATAGACTGTGTTATTGTTTGGTTTAGGGATTCTACATAGAGGAGTGAAACACCAAAGTAGGCGACCGGCGACTAGTTGAAAAAACACTTTTGGCTACCTACAGTGTTCATACAGTGAAATGTCGCACCAACCCGGCCGACTTTGGGGTCAGACTCCATAACTCAAACAGAAACAAATACATTTTAAACATTGATCATCTTCAAAAAAGAAGTACAAAGTACCTACCTAAACGTTTCGTGCTATGCCTTCAAACTCTTTTGGAAGGTTGCCCATGCTCAGCGATTATTGCCGTTGACATACTCGTACATAGTTCATTGAAGGTGAGCTGGGTTGACTTTTTGAATGTACTTAATATTATTTGTAGATTTTATTTACATCTTTCGATCGAAGACTTCATATAAGAGGTTTTCATAGTGCTACATCTTGTTTCATATTTCTAGACTATTTAGTTATCTATGTTTCCATGAAATGATGATAGCAGGGACGTACCTATCTTATGAATATCTACTTAACCAAATTCCAGTAATAGTAATTACTTTCTAGAAAAGTTGGCATGTTAGGTTAACGAGTAAAATAAAGCAAGTTGAAAAGTTAGGTCATAAAATAAGTTGTTGGTAATTTGGAACACGACAACTGAGCAAAGGCACACTGAAGACACAAAAGAGTTCATTGAGCAAAAAGTTTTTAATGTAAGATCTTGCATGACTACGGATCTTGCGCAAACACGATGTTTCTTTGGCTTTCATACATTAATCTTTCAACTCCAAATACGTTGCCAGTACAGATTGACAAACTAACATTGTCTTTCTATTTCAAGAGCATAGTTGATTATTTTCCGGGTGAAATTCGGAATCGGATAGCCCCTGACTCTATGTTGTAATGCAGGATAAATTCATATGTTTGCTAGAGGATTGAATTCGAGATTGTCCGGGCCGGTTTTTTTTTGCAGTAAGGATATTCTGGATGCTTATAGACCAAGCTTTAAGGGCCGTTTTCCACGAGTGTTTCGAAGCAAAGACGTGAAAAGTGTACCAACAGAATCTCAAAAATTCAGCATTGGTAATATCCTGTTTTGTCTGCACTGACATCATTTTTCTAAGTATTCGTTAGTTTTCGCTTGCGAGTGTTAAGTTTTTCGAGTGTTTCTATGTAGTTATTAACTTAAAACATCAAAAAGGTTGAAGCTATTTTGATAAATGAGAGATCAAAATACTCATCTGGACTTCTATTTGATTCTTAGCTGCATTTTGTGGGGATTTGTACCCGAAATTTTGCCAAAAAAGTGAAAAACCCGCTTTTTAACTTTTTTGGCAAAATGTCGGGTAGGTTTTTTTATTGTTTTTAGCCGACAACAAAAAAAAAGGAGGAGGTTGTATGTTCGGCATATGTAGGTGTGTGCGTCTTCTTTCCGGCCCTAGTTTTCCTGGAGCCTCGAGGCCTCTTTGCCCCGGGTTCAACTCGAGGTGACGACCCCTCGGTCCTTGGGTTGTAAAGCAGAATGCTCTTTTCAGCTCAGAATTCAATTTTTTTTTTTTGGGCTGCATTTGCGTTTAGTATGTTGTTTTTAGTGTCCGTCAATAACTCGATGATTCTTTTGCAGTTGTAGTATAGAAAATGAGGTGATCCCATTTTATTCCCGAGAGACTAGTATTTATCCCGTCAAACTTAAAAACAGTTTAAAACTTTACTTAGAGGGACAGGTGACTCCCGCTCCGGGTCTTTCCTGGTACAAAGGATAGCCATCGCTATTCAGCGAGGTAATGCTGCAAGCATTAAGGGCACGTTTGCACCGGGAACGGTCCGGGGTGGGTTATTTAATGACTAATTTTTACATTGTATTTTTTATACATAATGTGCTGTGACTTAGTGAATAAATGACTTTAAAGTTTAAAACTAAGATTCGAAGTTGGTTTTAAGTTTTTCAAAACAAATTAATAAGTAGTTAAATACTTGTTACCCATTATGCTCTAAATGTGTGACATAAAACCAAGGAAGACAATGTAAAAGTTATTTTCTGTTGTCTATCAAACGAGGAAAGCTTCGATGATCTCAACTCTACATTTCGATGTCAGTGATGCATAATTTGTAAAAGTCATAAGATTAAAATCGTCTCCAAACGAGATTTAATCTTGCATGGCGATCCCGAATACGGACACTTGCGCAAGAGTTCCCCTTTGACTTTCAAATTGCATAACATGTTTTCGATTCCTTCCTGCCTCGGGCGGATTCGCTTTCGTCTTACTTGTACGTACATACGTACACATACACAGTTTACACTTTGTCATTTTGATAAAATTTATTGCTCATGGTATAATAACATAAGATATAGTCTTCCGTGACACGATGGTCACGTGGGTGACACTTGCCTACGTTATCATCGCCATCGGCGAATGAGAAGACGAATCTGTTTTATAGTTTTACCAGTAGCGTAAAATTGTAACTCCTCGAGCTCCTTGTATTACCTGTATGAATCTGAAAAAACTTTGTCGTTTTGTATATACCAATTATTTATCACATTAACTCGTGTTTAACTAACGCTATTTTGACCTATCAAAAATAATTATGGATTGAATAATTTTTTATTGATTTGTTAATTGATCCTGAATCACATTTGTTTCCCAACTTCTACGTTTTGTTGAAATAAAGTGGCAACTGGACAGTGACGTGTGGAAGTGCCACTCCCGGAGGAGCAGACCTTGTTTTCATGGATCATGGTATGGGTATTGCTAATCCACCCGACTATTACTTATCATCTTATCATTCATAAAACGATATCTAGGCTTTAGCACAGGTAGGTAATCAATTTTTTTCCATAGTGTTTTACAGAGTAGTTGTAAATGATCTAAAGATTCCTTGAGTACATAAATAAGCAGATGTATTGTTTAATAAATCAGATATCTCGTATTCACAAAGACTATGTAGACATTAGTTACTAGACATAAGTTACTATGCATTTGGTTGGTCATACAAAACTAAGACCTCATATACACGAGCGGCAAAGTGCCAACGGCAGAGGTAACTGTAGCCGTTTACTGTCGACAGCAGCGGTCCACGCGGCGATGGCTGCCGTTGGCGCGTGTCGACGGCTACACTTACCTCTGCCGTTGGCACTTTGCCGCTCGTGTATATGAGCCCTAAGATTAAACAGCAAGACTTATAGACGAAATAGTCTTAACAACAAATAAACCTATTCTACTTTGTTCCATTCATACCGCTACGGTCAATATTGTATGCGCGGTTAGGTAAGCTACGCTCATTATACATAACTCTTGTAACCGTGCTTCTTCCTTCCTTGCTTATTGCACAATGTTGCACGCCACTTGCTAGCTGACATAATATTTTTGGTATACAGGAGGAATCTTTTTTGCCTTCATTTTACGGTTTTAGAGTTTTATTTCTCATTAGAATATACATTCGCTAAGAGGACAGTATTTTAAAGTAATATGCGCAGAACGGACTTAGTTGTGTTTTGAGTAACAAAAGTATTTTATTTAAGTAATACAAAGGACACCACAGAGATCACTTTTTGAAAAGATTACTTTACTTCCTATCGAAATATTCAAAATTCTCGATTTTTACTTTTATATCTGGCACAGCATATCAGCATTGCCATACAGCAGCAGCGGGGCAATGCAGCCAGCATCTTGGGGACGTTTCCAACTGGTATTGCTATGGATCAGTTGAGCTATCTGCAGATTGTTTGTAACAGTCTGCAGTTAGCACAACTGTTAATACTAATTCTACCATGTTTATATAATTTGGTTGTAATTTTCTTTGTTAATAAAGACTTATTTTTTAACGTATGCCAAAAATGCCAAAAATTCCCAAAAATTTGCCTTGTAAGTCGGTTATAACCGTCTTTTATGAAGTGTCACTTCATAAAAGACGGTTATAGATCTTTTATGAAGTTTCACTTCATAAAAGATCTATAACCGATATGAATGATGAATGACAACAGAACACAAGAAAAAGAATAATGTAGAATGAAATAGATGAAAGAAAAAAAATTATAGATCTTTTATGAAGTTTCACTTCATAAAAGATCTATAACCGATATGAATGATGAATGACAACAGAACACAAGAAAAAGAATAATGTAGAATGAAATAGATGAAAGAAAAAAAATTGCCATGAAAAAAAACTTATTTCAAGTTCCTGTCAATAGCCTAGGTTTCTTTGTGCTTTCTATCTCGAAACGACTGTTTCCAGTAATATGGAAATGTCAGAATCGATGTTCAAAAATACTTCCCTGCAGCAAAAACCCGGTTAAAAAAGTAAAATACCCACAAAACAAATCATCATTATTACAATCACCGCCCTACTATCAAATCGATTACACAATAAAACGTTATTATAAATCAATACTATGTATTGAACCTCGCTCTGCAATTAAAAACCGTTATTAGATCGTTCCAACTACCGTTATTCTGTTATTGATCTTTAGGACGGAAAAGTTAGAGATGTTACGTTATGCTGTATCGTTTATTTTTAGGTGATTTTTTTAACTGAATTCAATTTTTTTATGTGCTAGATTGGTTATATTGTAACGGTAACGATCTTTATAAATGTTCGAATTGGAAAATTTCAAGGGACAAGTATGTAGTAATTTATTCGGAAAAGCCTTTTGACTTTGTAGCTATGATATCTTGTATAATAAATCCCCGAGACTAGACTTTGAGATTAATACATCATTAGTCAAGTAGTAAAGGCTGGATCGATATTCTTTATAAAACATAGCTAATATTGCTGCTAGCATGATGATCTAGCTAGAGAAAAACAAAAATTTAAAAGCTACGATGCTACTCACGATGCAATGCAAAACGGAGTGTTGGGAGACCATCCACTCGACGGACCGACGACATCGTAGCGGTCGATGGATGGAGGCGCCTCATGACCCCTATTTGTGGCGTCGTAAGGGGGAGGCATATGTCCAGCAGTGGACGTGTATGGGCTGATATGATGATGATGCTAGACAAGATACCCACGTAGACATTTATTGTACAACACAACGCAAACACAAGGGGTGCGTCAGGCGCGGGGTTTAAAAATATCTTTATATTCATGTTTTTACGATCAACGCTCCTGATGAAAATGATGCATGGCTTGAGATCATCAAGTATTGGGTACAGTAATTTACCATAAAGATAAACGCCTAAATGCACACAGTTCCTTTGTGCGTTAACCGTCAATTATCGTTATTCTAACCGTACAACCATTATGGTTAATTTTGATCCCTCTAACCCATAATGCGCCTACCGAAGGCTAACCAGACGATTATTTTAAACCACGTTTATTTTGAACAAACGCTTTTATTATTCACGACTCTAACGTGTGATTGATGCTTCTATAATTTTATACCAAAAACGTTAAACAAAGAAAATTACGACTAAATAGAAACAAATTAGAACTAGTACTTACAATAATTGTAACAGTTGAGGTAATTGTAATTGAACATATTGCTGTAAAAATACAGGTATCATATTTTTTTTAACCCAACCGCACTGATTCTTCGATTTCCTGCAAAAGTAGATTAAAATATGAAGATTCTGTTTTCTTATAAATCGAGGTCATGAATTCTTTCACGACTATTTTGTAACTCTTAGGTTTGTGTATTCGGCCATCCAATCCCATCTCAAAAGCCCACCTTGTATACAAAGTGACTATAGCCCTGCCTGGAAACAATAATTTCCACCATTCACTAATTAGCCATTTTAGCGGTCAACTACCATAACAGACTAAATGACTGCTAAATTATATGAAATCAAATTTTACCCGCGGGTTTGCACGTGCTACATAATTTGCAAGTAAATGGTGTTTAATCACAAAGAAACTTGTAAAGCAATGAAAAATACATAAACATGTTTCAACAAAAACGGGTTGAAATAAAAGGTTCAAAATGACGGAACTTGACAACCGATTAAGTGTAATGTAACCTTATGCTACAAACGAGATAAAAAAAACACTTTATATTCATACATCGTTTTATTTATACGAGGAAGGTATTGGTGGGAATTAGGAAGGTAAGGTAAGGCACATTAATGGTCCATTAAGTATCGATACAAAAAATATTGTTGATGGCATACCTTTGATCTTTATTAATGTTTGAATAAAGATTTGATTCGCTATGAAGATGTCATCTGAAACCTTATAATTTTTTTTCTATCCATCGAATTTATCGTTAGTCACCGCTAGGTACAGGTCGCGTCATGGTTTAATAGCGCTGACTTTCATGCGCAGAAGTCGTATTTTAGATTTTTACACCGTATTACACCTGCGCAGAACCGCCCTACACTATTAAACCGTGACGAGATGTGTATTATAGTAGATTATGCACCTAGTGTTAGTATTAAGTTCTTGTTGTATTTATTGATGGTGCAATAAAGTAATAATCTATGCTCTTAGTGCGTAAAGTAGTGTTACGTGACGGGCTTCATTGAATCCCGAGCGCAACACAGGATTCTAGAATAACTCACGAGTGAAGCGAGGGAGTTACTAGAATCCTGAGAGCGATTTAATCACCCCCAAGACAAAAATGACTTTATGAACGAGGTTAATACTCTACTTTTCACACTTTTTGCCAGTAAACATTTATAGTTTGGTTACTTGTTTCGCAGCATTATTTTTTTATTCTGCCTTCTGAGCAGAGGTTAGGTTGAATTCCGAAGAAGATTTCACTGTACAGTTCTCCTCGTTGAGAAAAATGAACATCACTTCTACGGCAATAATAAGATTGAATTGGGGACATCAAAATACGAATGAAAAATATTATGTTTATTTTTCTCTAGGGAGTAATGTGATGAATGTGATGTGAGGAAAATGATTTTGAATTAAGAATCTCAAAATATTTTGGTGTAAATGTTGACCAAGTAGACTAGAACTACGAGATCGCATTCGATGTGTTTGAATTTAGTGAAACATTCACCTATTTAGTTATCAGGGCTATAATCACTTGCTTTCGTTCGTTCGTAAGTTCGGTTTACGAGCATAGTGTGAAAAGTCCTTTCCACTACAGAATTCAAAAACTATGTGAACATAATACAAAGTTAGGCATCCAACTATATTCACCAACATAGAGATTGATAACGCTTTATGGTACCACACAAACAAAATAAAATACAAAAGGAAATGCTGAGAATCAATTAAGTACAAAGAGCGGACTTAGGTATTGCTTTGAGCCTTTACTTCCAGGAAACCTTGGGATACAACATCAAACTTTATTAGAATCAGTAGAACATCTTGATTTTTACAAGTTGGTAGGTGCACTCAAAATATATAGCATTATATAAATATTCGTGTCCCCGCCCCACTATTGTGTTTCTTAGACCGTGCCAGGCAAAGGTCATGACTGCACAGATGTTAGGAAGTAATCACAGGCCAATCAACTGGTCTTAAACTATTATCTGCAATAATTGCCATGCTTTGTAGTACAAATAACACTTCACTTCATGCCTAGAACAATGCCCCGCACAACGAAACGTGTGATAAAATAGTATTTCAATCGTTTAAGAGCAATTATCGAGGCGAAAAAGTTCTATTGATAAAGTCGTTCCAGGAATCAAAGATTTTCAAATCATCATTGTTAGAATTTTTGCTAAAGCATCACTATACTTAATCAAATCAATTTTACATATAAGTAAACAAAGGTAACTAAAGCCCAATAACCCCAAGCTGAGTGTGTCAAAATAATACACAGAACGTGTTAAAACTTCGCGTGTCTAACACTAAGCCTATCATAAAGTTTTTCAACAAATTCCAATACGATAAGGCACTTATTAAAATTCATGGGACATTGTGCGTGAATGAGCTATTAACTTTTGACCAAGTCCTCGAAATTCCTAAAAGCTATTCATTGTTTGGCACTCAAGAATTGATTGCTGTTGACAGTTCAATAAGGTTTCATTACAAAACTGCCTTTTAGCTAGTTTTTAGCACTGTTTAGATACACACCATTGATTAAAGGGCTGATATCGTAATTGTGAGAAAATAGTAGACAATTGATCAGGAACGGAATACGTCAAAGGTAGCAATTAAAGTAAAAATCTTTGTTGCGTAAGCTGCGCATATCGCTTCGAAGAATCAGATTAGTCTGTAGTCTATAAATTATAATTAATACCACGTCTAATAGTTATATGTTCGATATGCATGTCGGTGAGAATTAAGCAACAAATTTTCTGATTTGTTTAAAACTAGTGTCCGACCGAAGGTTCGGTATCGGCAAGGTTCGACCAAAAAAAAGTTTCGGCCGCAGTTTCGTTTTCCGCTAAAATTTTACCGAACCTTGGGCCGCGCCAAACCTTATTGAATTTCCCTATTTTGATAGTAATTTTGAATCTTTAACCTACTCTATCTCCGTTAAAATCTATAGAAATTGAATTTTCGTCAAAATGATTGCGCTGTTACACGAGTAGATATTTTTATAGACTAGTTAGGGCCTCTTTAGACAGGGGGACAATGCACTTTAAACTCCCTTTCGTGATGTCTGTGCAGAGCCCCGTTTCTCCACCTACCTTGGTCCACAGTGTACAACGGCCTTTAAATGCGTGAAGTGAACCAGCGTAGTGCGTGTGCGTCAAGTCTCTTTTGGAACGAAATGGGAAAATTATTATGATTTGATCAATCCGTCCGGAATGTAAATGTCACCGCGTCTGAGTGCTCGTGGGCTTAAACACGCATACCATGAAAATGTGTTTCCCTGTTAGTATCACATCATCAAAATAATTACTTTCCATGGATGTAGCAAGCGTTTTTCCACGCAGTTTTGCAACAAGCCGCAACAAAAATTGCCAAGATTAGAACCAACGTAGTTCTCAGTGCGGTGTTAACATGGTAGCTAATTCGTTTGGGTTATAAACTGCAATCGGTTGCTTGATTGACCGTAGCTTATCAATAACTGCGGTTACCGCTTTGTAATTATACATTTTTTTGGTTGGTAGCTATCATAGGGTCTGTGTTTATTTCGCCTTCCACTGGTAGATCTTTTTTTATAATTTAAGAAGCTTAGTTCACTGTACCGGAGAGTTTAGTCTATATATGACGTTAGTAACGAGACGTAATCGTGACGTCTCCTTTTTTCATACAGTTTGGTACAGCGCCTCTATCGTCCAGATGTGGAACTATACAAATCCCATAAGAAAGAGACTTCACGATCACGTCTCGTTACTGACGTCAAATAGACTCACCCCCCTGATTAATTAATCGACTCATATTTTCGTCATCATGTCTTTCAATCTTAAAGCATGTTGTATATTAACAAATCTAGGCAACTCTACTATATTCAAAATATACTATTACAAAACAATTGACACACTTTACCCTTATTTATTTATCATACTGGCAGGTACATACATGTAAATTAAAACTATTACACAGTCAAACAAGTACTAGAATCGGGGCTCACATGAATGTTGGCTAACACCCGCATCGAAGAGAAACTACCACAGAATAAATAACAGTGTATATTTCGTCATCGGCGCATACGCACACGGAAATTCGCGCTAAACTGCTTTTTTATGCAAAAACTGGTAACGCTAAGAGAGTAATTAACCATCTATTTGCAGTCACATCACTAGGTGTTTGTAGGTGAAGAATGTAGTTGTAATAGTATGTAGTTGCTTCTTCCAATGCTGCATTGACCCGATATTAAAATATAAAATAAACAGTGATATAAATGGCGTACACCATCTTATTCAGTTGGCACTTTTATTCTTCTTAACATTACTAGTGAATTCCCCAATATTTTCAAACATCATCTGCATAGCCTACTCCAAAGCACGATGCCATAAGCACGAAGTTAGTTATGTCATAAGATTCGCTTCTTTTCATTTGTAGTAATGCTATTCCTATAAATTACTTTGAACTTTCTATTACATATCTAGGTGTATGTACCTATTAATAATAATACCTTCTCAAAACGGCTAACAATCGGCTTCATAAAGATTCTTCGTTCTTGTTTATTGTTATTCCATAAATTCAGTAGTTACCTATGTACATCTACTTTACCCAAAAAGGGAAACTTGATTCTCCTAACCAAACGACGTGCGAACTTCCTGATCTTACCGCATTTATCTAGCCACATCTGGATCCGGATCAGGTCTTAATCAGGATATCTCCAAATGACGGCTGCTCGTGAGGTCATCCACTACGTTTAATAACAAAGGTCTTACGTGAATTCTAGGTATATGTATAATAAAAAATAAATTCTCTGTTTATTTGTGCGTAAGATGTGCAAATTTGCACGTGCTTTTAGAGATAACACTAGCAATGTACTTATTAGAAAATGGAGTACCTACCCTTATAGATAAGTATAAGACACCTCCATTATCATAAATTAGAATAAATGTCAACAGATGCGCAAATATTATTTTGCCGATCACTGATTAAAATTGCGGTCTTATTATTTTTATCGTTGAAGAGGCACATAAAATTGGTCACAGAAATAGATAAAAAATAAATACGTCAAAAAGTAAAACACACCGGGTAGGATCGCGTTGAAATCTTTTGTATGGCGATTGTGAATTCAGATGATTTTTGGAATCATTCGTACACTGCGTTGATTCGTAGTGTACGAATGCAGCGAACAACTGCAAACACGATTTTTCTTGAAATTCATTTGTTTAAAAGTAATATGTTTAGGTCACGTGATTTTTTGCATGACATTTGATTATTTATAATTTTTTTGTTACTTTCTATATAGTTTTGTTTAAACGTGCTACAAAAACTTGAACTTGAATAATTTTATAAAGTTGTTATGGCATATCAAAAGCTATAATTATGTAACCTGTACTTACATGAATTGTTATTGAAATTTGATTTATTGCTCGTACATGACTAAATTTTTTATGCATGTTCGATTAATTAGCAAAAAGTTAAACATATGGCGCAATTAAATGAAATGTTACGCATAGGGTACTTGTTTAGGCCTAATTTTGATAAATTCCTAGAGTGCTTACAATCTTTTTGTTACAAAGTTAACAAAGCTTTCGTAATAATAAAGAAACAATAGCAAAGTGTCAGAATAGGTTTCTATACACATAAGTCATTAACCCAGTTAACTCATGACTAAGTACATATGTATGTTAATTAATAAAACCACAAGAAAACAATGGGGATGTTTCAAGCAAATACTTATTGCATTGGCGGACATGTTTTTCAAACATTGTTTTTTTATTAAACCACGCAGTAGAAAATTGCCAACGACACAAGAGGTTCCTAGTTCGATTGTCGCCTTGGGACAAATGTTTGTACGATCTGTAAGTATTTGTCCCCGGTGTTCTGGATATTTTCTATGTATAATAAAAAAATATCTAATAATATCTCTGTAATGTGTTGTTTTATGTATATCAGTCATTAAGTATCCATAACACAATATGCTCTGCTTAACTTGGGGCTAGATGATGCTTTGTGGACTGTCCAGTATCATTATTTATTTATCTATTTAAAATGTGTATATAAACTAAGATAACAAAGAAAAACGTGAGATATTTTTTGTATTATGAACGAAAATAGGTTTGTATACATAATGCATATTTATTCCGCGATCCGAAATGTGATTCAAACAAAAATTAAATTAAATTTAGAATTCATAACCGGCTTCTTTGCATAAAAATATAATTTAGCTCGAGAAGATTCCACGTGTCCTTAGGTGACATAAGCCATCGAACTTACCTACTGGCTACTAAGCCAAGGCCCCCATAGAATAGATAATTGTCCAAGGTGTCATCTATGTTTTATAAGCTGTTTCGCCACAGTTAACCTTGTCCAACATACTGGACAGGTCCAAAGATATTTGACGTATTCAAACTTTTTAGTCACGTATTGTTGCCAACGCACTTTCGCTTTAGGTTAGTGTCAAAACTATCGAGGCTGCGCGCACGCAGACAATTATTGTGATTGCGTTTTTGACATTGAATTTGCGCGATTGTTTGAGTAATTGTTCGCTTGTGTATGAAGCGCCAATGTTTATTTTGTTTTCATAATGACGATTATGAAAGCTCACAAAGTTTAATCGACTGAGCTTTTAAAACATAATTACGGTTATTCAAGCAACAAAATTATTTAAAAACTGCTTCCTTATTAAAATGTCTTGTGATAAGCTGCCTCATCATTTAAAAAGCACTATTAGTTATTAATCATCGATAGTTGAGCATATTTTATGCTTTAAACATATAGAATAAAATATACTGTATTGTACAAAAGTTGTACATAGGCGAACATAATGCTGAATAGCATTCTCTACCTGCTAACCTTTGGGTAGTGTGGACAACAATATAAGGTAGTGCTAGAAATATAAGAAACATACACAATTAATAATAATTAATACATATCTGCATTTAATTAACCTTTTTAGTTCGAAACCCAATGGTGACATTTTATTTGATAAAAAAAGTAGATACTTGATGTCGTTATTATCACACTGATACATATTATAAATGCATACTAATATTAATATTATAATGATGTTTAGATGTATGTTTAGATGGATGGATGGATGTTTGTTACTTCTTCACGCCAAAACTACTGAACGGAGCGGGCTGAAAACATAGACTACAGTTAATCCAATAAATCAGTTTCCATGGGATGGAAATTACTTTTATACGTTTCCATGGAAACAACGCGTGCGAAGCCGCGGGCAGAAACTACTCTACTATAAATAAATAATATTTAAGTATCTTTAGATCCGGAATACCAAAATAATGTTAGCTTCGTCGTTCTCTTAGTTATTTACATATATCATCAGCTTTTGCAATAACTTATGACATTTTAGCCTAGCGTTCTTTGCTATCGCTTTTTGGTGTTTTCTTTTTAAACTTAAAATCATCTTGGATTTGAGAACTTCCTCCTATTTTTTAACTACTTAGGTTTTATTATAAAAAGCTGTTTTTATACGAATTTATAGTCTATTCGATATCGTTTGGACAGTTTATAGACCAAACGTGTATCTGGGAACGAAAGTGTTATATCTATTGATAAAAGGTGCGGTATGCACGAAGTTCTAACTGTACCGGTTTTTGCTCCTTCAAGGCGGTTCTGCCTGGTTACAAGTACCTTCAGGATTATTAATAACTAGCGACCCGCCCCAGCTTCTCACGGGTGCAAATTATGCATATAAAACTTTCCCTTGAATGACTTCTATCTATTAAAAAAATCGCATAAAAATCCGTTGCGTAGTTTTAAAGATCTAAGCATATATAGGGACAGACAGACAGCGGAAAGCGACTTTGTTTTATACTATGTAGGGATATCTCTATTTGTACGTAAGCTATAATGATAAACTTTTTAAAAAATAACTTTAATTTGCAAAGAGAATCGTCCGTCAGATGATGATGAGTTTGCAAGTTCCGGCTTATAATGATTATTTCCTGATACTTGATATGATACTCATTTCGTTAAGGGCTTTTCTCTTTTGCATGATAATCAAGTTACTAAACGTAAACGTCTGCTTCAGTTTAATTTTATAACTCACAAGCTACTTAGATTTAAATTAGGTACCTCTCTCTACCAAAGCCATGTCTTGTAGCAAAATATGTGAAAGCCCAGATTTCTAAACCGTTAAAAACATGGGATCATTTGTTTTACCACGGTTTGCTATAAAAGTGAACGGTGAACCCATTTCAAGAAATCGTTGTGCAAATTGTTGTGTGATGAAACTCTTTTTTTTTCGTTAAGCTGTAACTCAGTCCAATAACAGTCAACCTAATCCAATATTATAAATGTCAAAGTTTGTGAGAATGGATGGATGGATGTTTGTTCCTCTTTCACGCAAAAAGTACTGAACTGATTGAGCTGAAATTTGGTATGGGTATAGTTTGGGATAAAACGCGGTCGAAGGCGCGGGTAGCAGATAGTTTTCTATTTTTTTTTCTTTATCAGCCCGTACACTTTCACTGCTGAACATAGGCCTACTCCAAACGACGACACGAATAGCGGTCCTGAGCCGCCTCCATCCAACGACTCCCTGCGACCGCTACGATGTCGTCAGACCATCGAGTAGGAGTTTTCTATACAACGAGATATTATATAACTTCTCAGAATAATCTTTAAGTGCTATTTAAGGAATATTCTAAGAAGTATATAATAATATCTCAAAAATTCACGACCTGGACGGGACTTGCACCAGCTTACTTCCACTCAGTACGGGAACTCGCTACCAATTACGCAAGAGCAAGTACCCGACTAGTCCCAAATCTTTGAACTCCAATACAATTAATGTATTTATTTAACAAATTAGAATGCCAGCTAAAATAACCGTACAAAAAATAGTTATAATCTACATTGTAACTTAAACAATGTGTGTTCATTCAGCTAAGTTTAATTTTCATACTAAATGGACTAACAATAAACAGAAAAATTTAGTTTTTAACAAGCACTGGTGATAAAATGAATCAACACAGCTAATTCTACAGCCAGACAACATCTACCTATACGCTAATTCAGAAACCTGGATAATTAATATAAACAAACAAATGTCATAATATGAATGTCACTGTCATAACTTACTTATTACTTCCATTACTAGTAATGGCGCGCGGTTTTTCTTGCGCTATCTACCTTTTACTACTTCAGAACACTGAAAAGTAGGTACTTTTGTTAGCGCTGTACGTTATACATACATATTATCGCACAAGATCTAATAGATACAGTTACATAAGATATGTACAATGTCAATGACATAAGTAGAAAGTGTATAGTAACCGGTAGAGATACATGTCATAAGATCACTGATTAAAATGAAAGCATTTGCGGTCACCTATATTACCTTATGTTTATAAGTTGGTACAAGTATCTCTTGATATATTACTTCCTGTAACCAAGTCTCTTTATACTATAAGAAGTGGTGTTAAACGAAAAGTAAGAAAAAAGTGTTGTGTAACTTTCTTTAAAGTTGTAAATTTGCAACTTACCATTTACTATCATACGCCTCAATTTTGACATCATGTTTAAAAATTTTAACTAATCTCGTTTCAAAAAACATGTATGCCTGTACTAAGACATTTCGTGTATGTGAGTGGATTTTTTATTTAATAAATGGTGCTGATTGTGATTGGGAATCTATTTTGGATGTGATGGGAAGGAGACAAACCATCGATACCTAGATTTATAATGTAGTTTAGTTAAATTTGACCGTCTGTCTATACGAAAATACTAAACTTTTATTGTCTTTTGTTACAGGATAAGGCGGAGTATATTACTTCTAGCCGTAGCATCATCAGTCGCATATGCCCAGAATGGCAAACCAGATGACAGCATACAGGCCGTACCAAGTGACCTCAGACGGATCGTTAGTGAGGCGCTGAATTTGGAGAAGAGATTCTTATTGGGCGCTAGCGATGCGTAAGTTTTTTGATTTTTGTTAGGATAAAAGATTATCGAAATTCTCGACTGTAAAACTGGAGGGCAATTCTGGCAATAAATCTACTCGATAAATATGGCAAGAACTGTCAAAATATCGAGTGATAAACAATCGTATTCTCAAAATGAGAATGCAGTTTTTGGCGGTACTCGATATTTATCAGATGATAGTTTTCTCCCGTGATAATGAGTATCACTCGATAAAGTATCACGTGATACGCAGAATTGGCCTATGCTATGCCAGTAGCATGTGGCAGAACGAGGGCAAAATTCTCAGTATTTCAGTCAGCTGCACTTGTGGGTATAGTTGTAGATGGTAAACAACATGATTAATTTAGTCAATAAATATTAAAGCATTGAGTGCTATGAGAGTCGTAGAGTAGCGGCGGCGGCGGCGTTGAAGCTAGGGAGTGAACTAGTTTTTAAGACAGACCGATGATGACTCAAACCTACTTTGTTCTCTTCATTTTAATTCGCCTTACTGAGCCGATTCTCTTAGCTGCCGATCCTTTCTGGTCGTTGGACTTTTCAAATTAGTGAATGAAAAATACATAACCATGCCTACAGATAACTAAACATCGTAAATTTCTAGGCAAAACTGCTCATCACAAGAAGATGAGCTCAGCAACACACCATGCCCGCCGAGCAAGTACAGAAGTGCAAGCGGCGAGTGCAACAACGTTCGGCACCGACCGTGGGGTCGCCGTGGAGATGTCTTCCTCAGGATGATGCCGGCTAATTATGCCAACAGTAAGTATTATAGCGTATACAAAGATATATGGTGATACTTAGTGTTAAAGCAAGTATAGAAGTGCAAGCGGCGAGTGCAACAACGTGCGGCACCGACCGTGGAGCTGCCGTGGATGTCTTCTACAGAATGATGCCGGATAATTATGCCACCAGTAAGTTCTGACTATAGAGCAATTCAACGATACTTGATAATAGCCACAAAATGTAATAGCAAGTACAGAAGGGCAAGACCAATGCAACAACGCGCGGCACCGACCGTGGGGCATCCCCGCGGAGATTTCTTCCTGAGGATGATGCCGGCTAAACACATATGCCAACAGTAAGTTATTAAAAAAATATTAATATCAAATTCAAAGGTATAGTAGAGTACGGTTAAGCGTTATTTTAATTGATTATGTTTTGACTTGTCCAATTTATGTAAGGGTGGCCCCTTTTATAAATTGGACTATCGAATGCGTTAGTATTCGCTGAACTGCTGACGCAGGTCTGACAAAAAAGTCTTCAAATGTTAATAAATAGATAAAATATATGTACGTAGAATTATTATACAAGTAGGATAATAAATAATCAATAAAGCCGAACATCCACATCCTCAGTCTTCTTAGAATTAATGTGATCATGTGAAGAGTTCTTATCAATGATTCAATAAGAATTCTCATGTAAAATCATGATGGTTAAAAGATGCGTTTAGATTGCTATCATTGCAAACAAATGATCTTGGTTCACGCTATTCTGATGTCAACAATTATCTACGGTGACACAAGGATTTGCAACAGCATTTAGTAACTTAGTTGTGATTAATATCGTATTTTTTGTCTGGACTCAAATTAGACTCGCTTGGCGCCTGCCGGCGTGGCGTTTATGCATACCTTTTACGTATCTTCAGCAATTAAATTTTGTGAAATATCACAACATTTTTTTTAGATTTTTAAGGAAAAGCAGAGTATAATCTGACATGCGCCAAGCGTAGAGAATAAAAACTGAGTCTAATTTAGAGTCCAAACAAAAAATACGGTCTTAATCATGAAGATGGCAAATCTTCCTTTTTTGGAAAAGGCATTATCCGCAGTGGACGTAAATATGTATGTGTGCCCATGAGAGAAGGTATTTTTTTCGGAAAACCCAGAATCTCATTTGATGGAAAGTGTCGATAAAAAAATACTAGCGACTTGGGATGATAAAATAAGTCTTTGGATTACTCTTCCAATGCCACCGCCAATATTTTTATTAGAAAGTATTGAAATTAAATTTAAATAAGCAATGAAGATCTGAGCTTGGAAAATCGATGGTTATTTTCTGAATGCCTTGATTAATTAATCTCCGAGATACGGAAGTTTGTAAAAGACAATCGTATAAAAATAACGGATACAGAATACTTATAGTATGTCTGTCCATAGACAAACTCCAGGAAATAGTTGAAATTTGAATTTAGTAGGTCGATCTGTTTTTGTCCTTTGTAGAAAATATGAGGAATATCATTGAAGGTTTGAATCTTTGTTCATTCAATTTTAAATAACCCTCATACATACCTTTTTGTACTTGACCTATACTAGAATTTTATACAAAAATGTTGATAACTACAATTAAAAACTTCAATATGTAGAAAAGTGAGTAATTATAGACACCTGTGGTCACCATGAGCCCAACAATAATCGTGCCCATAAACAATCATAAAGTAATCGTGTAAAGGAAGCGCATAATTTCATAATTGCATCGCATAAACAATCAGATATAATATGGCCAGATTACATTTATTGGCAGAGATATTGTACCTTTACTCCAAAAACAATCAAGTTTACCTATAAAATGAGGTGACTTCATTTCTCTGGTAGGTGCATAATATAAAATGGGCATTATAATTCATAAAATTAAATAAATTCTTGTCAAGGATGACGCGCAAATAAGAATTATTGCTTTAATAACTGGTAGGTATGTGACCATTTATGGTTAGTTCACATAAAAGAAGATTTATTTACCTTGTAGGTACTATACGAGTAAAGCTGATAATAACTAAACTGCTTGCTTTTAAAATAATAATACCTAAAGCAAAGTAATACAACAAAATAACGAATTGAGAAAAATGTTACATACATTTTTTTTCTCTATTTATGCAAATTATTTGATTAGAGTTTATTACTTAGCACTTTCTAAAGGTTCGTACTAACTGGCGTTTCGGGGCGTAATGTAACGGGTTTGACAGCGAGCGTTCGTGCAGTCAGTGCGGGGAAAGAAGGCGCTCGCAACGAACATGAGACGGATTTTAGCACACTGCGGCGGCGTAACGTATCATGCGCGCTGTAAATAGACAATTTTTTACCGACCGATGAAGTAAGAATTATTAAGTCTATTTTGTTCATAAACTACTTCAGTACGACATAAAGTCTTCGAAGAAATATGGAATCTTCGATTTCAATATGAAATCAAAGATTTTGTATTAATGCGTCGCGCTCTCGATTATAAAATGAAATCTTTGATTTCATATTACTTTCTACGAACTGTTAAGCATCAGGTACTTTTTATAACCGGCAAACCATACCTTGACAGGTATGGTTCTGGAATACAAAATAGCAAGACAAGGAGTTCTGCTATTCCAAAGTGCAAGCACTTAACGACACATTTTTATATTCAAGGAGTATCCCAACCTCTGGAGGAGCCCCATCTGCCATCAGCATCGCTGGCAGTGCAAGCGGCTGCTCAATCCTCGGAGCCAGCTGATCACGACTACGTCACTAGCTTGCTGGCAGCTTGGGGACAAGTGCTGATGTCCGATCTAGTCGCCACTGCTAATGGGAATCAGGTACGTTAGATAGTTGACGTCATCATCTCATGCCTCAAGACACTCTCTGCAAGGTTTAGGCATAGGCTTCCTTTAATACTTGCTCTCTGTAGATATTCAACACTAGGCACAAATATAACGATAACGAACAATGTACAAAAAAGTCCGAAAAATGTACTAGCGGTATTTTTTTACTTTTCCGACTTGTGGACAAAAAATTTAAGTGAAGAGTAATAACACCTTTTTTCTTATTTGATAATATTAACTATATGTATATAAAGCTATTTATATACAGTATTTATTAAGCTATTTATATTTATATATATATATATATATATATATAAAGTATAAAATTTTACTAAGTCTTAGTGCTAATTTTGTAAGCTTAAAAATAAAGTTAGTGAAATCTGAAATCTACGCAATTATATAGAATTTAAACAGGGAAAGCACATAAACAATTCTCTACTAACTTACGTATCCAGGAAGTTTGGCTGTTATCTAAGAAACGGCCTCTGTTTGTATGATATCGTTTTATATGTATGAAACGATAACTTGACTGTACCTTATGGTCGTGAACAAGTTAATGTAACTTAGTCCAAGTTAATAGCTGTTCCTAGTAAAAACGTAAATTTCGCTAGAGGTGTATCTCTAAATACAGTTAAATTCATCAAATCTCAGTATTTTGTATCAGACAACAGCTCATTACAGTTCTTCAATTACCTATGTTACTTATTACTGTATCTCTAAATACAGTTAAATTCATCAAATCTCAGTATTTTGTAACGGACAACAGCTCATTAGAGTTCTTCAATTAACTATCTTACTTATTACTGTATCTCTAATTACAGTTAAATTCATAAAATCTCAGTATTTTGTATCAGACAACAGCTCATTAGAGTTCTTCAATTACCTATCTTACCTATGTAGTCAACAGTGTGAAGGCCAGCGGACGTATGCTTTTTGTTTAAAGGAACGGATGTGTACACCTCAGTGCCTAATCAACCGCCTCTAATGATGATATTTCTTGAACTTGGCCGAGAGTGTACGAGTAGATTATAATGCCTAATGTGGTAGTCATGTGGGCGTCCTTGCTGTGAACTTTAGTTGAACTTTAGAGTAATGCATCAGTCATAACATGGAATTACTGTCAGCTGAGCGAGCCGACATATTTCGTTACTTCCTGCTTTTATAGTCAGTAGGGAGGTACTTGTTCTTTGTGTAAGACCAGATCAGTCTTAGATATGCGTGCAAAAAAGGCACTTAATATAAGGAGATCTGTGTCATTAAATACTTATCTTTTAAAGGGTAATGTATACGTTTCTACTCCAAGTGAGTTGCAAAAATTATCAATAAATTAATTCAAAAAAATTGTCAAACATGCATATCCTTTGTAAAAAGACGTTGTAGTAGGTAAACCACATAATAACAAATTATCTAGAAAATAAAACAACTTAGGACGAGTTTTACTTCAACTCGAAAACTAGGAACCTAACAAGGATTCTTGTTCGCTTCTTTACATTATCTTAAAAATATGATCATTTCTAGTTTTACTAATAATTTTAATTTTGTAATGTCCTCACAATGTGGACACGTCCTTAACGTCTAAAGGATATAAAGGACTTTGATATTTGATATCAATCAAAGCTAACATTTCTGCTATAAATATGGGTATGTTACTCAGATCCAGATCTCTCATGTCTTGGTCATACAGTTTCCTGAACTGCTTATTTTGTCAAATAGGAACTTTGGCTTGTTTAATCCCTTGAATCCTCCTCCATGACCATATAGCATAAAAATTACGCACGCGCAGTTTTTGAAATATACGATTTGCTTATCTATGGTATGGTTTATACAAAGCACCAAGAATATTATAATAGTGGCATCATGGAGAGTATGATCACCATACGTCATGGAGAGTATGGCTGTAATATGTCATGGAGAGTATGATTGCCATACGTCATGCAGAGTATGGTCATCGACGTCTATGGTATGATACAAGTAAAGCACCAAGAAAATTATAATATTCTCCATGATTATACTCTTTAAAAATTACACGAGCACAGCATAAGCAAAGGACCAAGCAAGGATATATATTATTATGGAAGCTTCATGGACAGATTCAGATTAAATAACTTTATTTCTTTAGGCTTACAAAATAAGCACTTGTCTAAGTGTAGTAGAGTATGGTCGCCATACATACGTCATCAGAGAGTATGGTTGTCATACGTCATGGAGAGTATGGTCATGGACATCTATTGTATGATATAAGCAAATCACAAAGAATATTATAGCATTAGAATTAAAATAATGAATAGGAAGGAACACTTTGCTTTTATCTTAAGTTGTATCTGTAGAAGATACTAATTATCGAGTATTCTTTAACAGGAAATAAGATTTGTTTTTCAATGAAGTACACGTTGTTATCACGATTGTGCATAAATGTCTAGTAAATTACGCTAAGAAGATGTATAATGTTAATGATATAATATTTTACGAGTGCAAATTTACACCAACTTGTTTATTGCACATATTCATACGTTCTTAAGGAAATAAACAGTTTATTTTAATTATAAATAAGTTAGGACTTTTATTTATAAATAACTAACTTCTGCCCGCGGTTTCACACGCTCTTTTCAAGCAGCCTATGTTCGTCCCCGTTATACCGTCTACCTACCAGCCAAATTTCATTAAGCTCCCTTCAGCCGTTTAGGCGTGAAAAGGTAACAGACATACAGAATTAGCTTCGTATTAAATAGATTAAGGATGACCTATGTATCTTATTAAAATAAATAAATAAGTAACAAAGTATTATTTAATGATCTAGAAATCACAGCTTTATGTATTTACTAGCTTTTGCCCGCGGCTTCGCACGCGTTTATCCGGGATAAAAAGTAGCCTATGTCCGTCCCCTTATAACGTCTACCTGCCAAATTTCATTGAGATCCGTTCAGCAGTTTGGGCGTGAATAAGTAACAGACATATGTACATACAGACACTTTCGCTTTTATTATCTTCGTATGGATGTTTTCATATTGTTACTTCTGATAGGTTGGCCTCAAGCGCCGACACACAAATTTAATGATTGTTGGTGTGATAGAGACTGGATAGGCCTTCCTTTATTGTATGCATCGTTTAAGCATCCTTTTTAACCCCTGACCCAAACAAAAGTGTGATATAAGTTTGTCATGTGTGCCTTAGGAGTTCATACACACAGCATCCGTTTTACAGGATCTTTTTTCTGGATCCGTTTATTTTCCCGTGATGGCGTATGTCGTTGTAGGAGCGAGTTCACACACCTGGCAATATTCCAGATTCAGTATACGATTGTTACCAGACTGTTTTTATAGGATTTTTAGCTACTGGAAAAAATCGTTTAATGGATCCGGAATACTGTTAGGTGTGTTTACTCGCTCCTACAACTACATATGCCATCACGGGAAAATAAATGGATCCAGTAAAACGGATGCTGTGTGTATGAGCCCTTACTCAGGCATCCGTGTGTCCTGAGGCATCGAATTTATCTGATGTATAAAATTAATATACGAGTATCTATCTAGTATGAAACATCTGCACACTTTGACTATTTTTATCTTCTTTTTCCCGTAAGTCGTAAATACCCTACAATCGACGTAAACATAATCGTAAGCTTCATGTCCTGAAACTGACGTAATTTCGATTAACTTGTCATCGATCGCTGGTGGGTGTCGTAACGTTCGTGATAGTTTGCAGGGTCGATTAAAGGTTACGTGCGGTGAAAGTGGGTCCTAGGTACTTAAAGACGATCAGTTCCTAGGTTTAATGCTGGTACTTTGTACTTGAAAGCAGTACTTGTGATAGAGGAGGCTTAGATTTATGACTTAAGCGTGAATAATTGTACGAAAAATAATATGGCGGGTTTTAAAAAATTATAAACCGACTTCAAATTCCCTTACTTTTACACTTATTTTAAGTTTTGCGAGATAAATATAACCCCTGGGGTTAAAATCATCATTCTATACATCATCACATACAGACGAATTGATAACCTCTTTCTTTTGAAGTCGGTTAAAAAAAGACAATCGTACGAGTTTTTATAAAACCGGTGCATTTAGTACAAGTACAAAAGTCCACTTCTACCAAACAAAGCAATAATTATAATTCTGCCGCATCTAATACACCTGATGAATTCAAATGAAATAAATTAGCCCTATTATTCTTTCCATAGAACATGTGGGCCTTAAACTGTGACTCAATCAACTTTCTACACAATAAAAGAAAATTACCTCTTCAAATTTATAAGATGACATAGCTGAGGAGAGACTATTGGGTATTTTAAATTTTCTATTTGCTTGCTACAGCACTGGTGGAATAGAGCTCTAGGGCTGTACAAAAAAGACAAATGTAGCAATCATATAAAGATTCCAGAACAAATTAAGATACTGAGTGACTCAGGTCAATTGCTAATGCTCGTTGGTACGTAAGAAATGACGATATTCATCGGGACCTGGATATTGAACTTCTCGACATCGTATGTTTGTATAATTACAAAAATACGCAGAGGCTCACGAACACAGGCTTCATCATCATGTGAACGTCGAAGCGATAGAGAGAAGAACAAAACGTTTTGAGTTAGTGTAGTTAAAGGCGTCGTAGAAAATGTTTGCAGCATTAGAAAATATGGCTTAATTCGGTTAAAATTAACCGAATTAATTTTCATACAGTCTTCACTCCGCGCCCGATCATACCCCAACCCCAACGCACTTTACCTCGTTCCTACTTCTAACGCCTCCAACTAAGACTCAGGCCAAATGAGCGTATTTTTTTGAGTTGTAACCCACGTTAAATGCGTAAATCCAACAGGAGTGACAACTCATCGTGTGTAACAAATGGGGCGATCCCATTCTAATGTTTAAAAAAAGTTCTGAGTGGGACTTTTGTATTTTATTTAATATTTTCATGATTGGTACCTAAATCACAGCTTTACATAATAAATATGTTTATGATAATACATTGATCACTTATAATGAAGCCAAAAAGATTTACACTTTACTACTAGGTAAATATTAGGTTTAGGAAAGATAAAGTCCTTTTTTCCTAAGATTTTTAATACTACCTGAGCAGTAAAAAAAAGTGTCTCTACCTGAGTGGTGACGTAATCAGTGGTCAACTTTAAAAGCTCCTAGCCAGCGCATTTTTTATGTTAGAACGTAGGTTTTTTTTTATTTAAAAGCTATTATGATAGAAAATCATAAAAAGTCATAAAAATATCTAGTATTATAGGCTTAATTTTAAGATTTTTGGAGATTATTGGAAAAAAACAGCATAAAAAATGTAATTTTAATACAAAAATTAAACTAAGTCACGATAGCCACTCGTTTGTGAGTTATTTGTTATTTTATCGTCATCGTCACATATCTGACATGATTATGGTTTTTATTTTAACAAAATAGACGCACTTCTTTGGAAGAAATCATTTTTTTATTAAATAGAGTCATTGGAATTCATCAATAAAGTATATACGATTTTTTTTCTATTTTTTTGTCGATAATTTTTGATCTAGTTTCACCCCCTTTCGGGGTTGCACTTTATCCAGGGACACACTGTATACATACCTACGATTAATAATATTTCAACGGAGCTTTACTTCATAGTAGGTCGGTAGGTAGGGTAAAGATACTCATTGCATTTCATGTTTCGACTCATGTTACGCAACTCATATCTCTAAAAATTACGCTCGTTTAGCCCCAGCATTAAGCGACCTACTATTTAACCATAGTTTATTGAACAAAATATTCAAATTAATTGGAGCGTATCATAAATTAAAAGCTGTCTGTTTCTATGCAAATTTAATATCAAATCTGCATTATACAGTCAAAATATGCAAAGCAGACCTAGATAATTTCAATTATCTAACAGTCTATTCAGGATCATAAACTAGCGTTATTTAGCCAAGTGGCTAGATAACACTAGTTTAGCTACATCGAGGCACACTTTACTTGCAAATTGATGCCACGGTTAGGTATAGGTAAATTACTGAGAGCTGGCGCGGTCTTGTTTTGTTTTTCGTGTCCTGGAGACCAATTTCGTTATGAAATATCGTTCGATCGTTACAAAAAAATACTGAAATTTCATACGAAGTTGTACTGCCTTTTTATTTGAGAATGATGAAAGTATATTTCTCATTAACTTATATTTTTTTAATGCATTTCAGATTATAACGTTCCAAATCCATATCAAAGTCTACCACGATTATATGTATTAAGCACCTCCTAAACGTTCAGTATAAAACTTAATCCAATTATTTTATATTGTTGCAGGAGTGTGTACATGGACCTTGTGAATATGTGCGGTCGGCGCCAGCTAGGAACATTGACTCTTGTGGTTTTGGTAAGTACCTTTGGTAAAATCTTTCACCACAACAGCCTTTACACAGTCCATCCAACAGTCCATTGCTGGAGGCCTCCCCTAGATAATCTCCCTATTGGATCTTATTAGGGGCTTATATTTAAACCCCACGCTCGGCATGCGTGTTGGGGATCGCAGTTCATTGTTGGATATGTTTTGCAGTAGTGGTCCCTAAGGACTAAACGATCTTCCCTTAGTCGCTTTTACGATACTGCGGGAAGAGTTAGGTTGGTGCAAATTCGAATGCACATAGCGAAGTATCTTTATAATGGTAATCTCTAACTAACATCGAGCTCTCAAGCTTTAGAGGCACAAGTGAAATCTTCAAATTGTCGATGTTTCCTGAGATTTACCAATAACCCTAGGGAAACCTTAGTTAGGTCACCTTAGGTTCCTTTTCTACATAGTGATAGACTTGCACTGTGTCGGAAGGGAAAGAAAAATATGGGTTCCTGGAGATTCCTATGTAATGTAACTCTACATTTCGTTCCACCACATTAATCTAGAGGTGTAATCAATTTTGTAACCGAATTTACTAACAAAGATTTTACGGTAACTGAGCACGATTTTGTCTAATAATATGCAACTAATGTGTTCCCGCAACATTGCTCGAATGAATTATTTTATATTACTACCTTCGTAACATCTCAGGTTTTGTCTACCGATACCCGTATTAGAATGTGAAATGCGAAATTATGTCCAAATTGAACCGTAAAAAGCTCAAAACTATAGATAGATCGGAGGGACTCCGATTTTCACAATTAGACAATACATACCTACATCACTTGGCGCGCGGAGCTCGGAGAGGCAACATCACTGGCGGGACTCTGTCGGTGTTGCTGTGCTTACCAATCTCAATGTCAAGGTCGAGTATTGTGGTGTCCTGAAGATGTCTCGTGGAGAGACGAAACTAGTAGACAACTTACTTTGATGAATACTATCAGAGAAGGTTATACGCGGAATTGTTTGCACTCTTACGATTACTACTAGACGTGCCTGCCTACCAGAGAGGCGTATAGGTAAATTATTAAAAGCTGGCGCGATTGTCATTTGTTTTTACATACGTATGTATAATTCTCCACGCTGCCGTCACAAATCCAGGGCTCCGGTATACTAAAAACAGAAGATGATCGCGCCAGCTTTCAAAAATCTACCTATATATATATATATATATATAATCAACGCGCTAAGCAGGTGGATCGGTGATCGCAGTAAAGGTGTTAAAATACACAAAAGGACGCTGCTGCCCTTTCTCTCTTACCCAATAGCCCTAGCAAATCTAGCGATCATTAAAATGTAGTGTTTACAATTTCTTTGTATCTATGTATTTCATTACTTATTCTTACTTGAAATTCCACGGCCCAATTAGTGTATTGTAGATTGACAGGCAAACGTTACAGTTTTATTTTGTACACCATCAATAAGTAGGAAGTCTGGTACAATCACCACCAAACTGGTTTCGAATCAATTTGGTTGACATAATCAATTTACCTAGTGCGGTGTGGGTGGTTATTATGATGATGGAGTAGACTGTAGACATTCTTTGATAAATTAAGTTCATAATTTATCAGATACGAACACAGAGTTGATAACGTGGAATTAAAATTGTGTGGTGCAGGTAAGTAGAAAAGTTATGGTACATTAGAAAGTTTCGTAACCAATAAGTGCATTTTATGATTTGCTCTACCTATCACGGTATAGAGAAAGCTTTAGGAATTTTATGAACTGCGCTTTTCCCCGATTAACCTAAGTTTAGTAATCAATAAGTGCATTTTTTGATTTGCTCTACCTATCACGGTATAAGCTTTAGGAATTTTATGATATAAACTGCGCTTTTTCCCGATTAACCTATACTGAGACGATATGTTATTGTATACTGCATATCAAGGCACTTTTGAGGATTATTGTATTGACGGGGTAGATAAGCCAATTTCTAAGTACTTTGTATATACACTACCTAATTTAATCACATACCATGTCATTTGTTAAAGAAAATAAACTTTTTATTTACATATTTCTATGTACATTTGTATATACTCTCTCACCAATAGCTCTTGCATTACCTAGCACCTACCATGTAAGCTACCTTTGTGAGATAATAAATAAACTTTTTCTTTATTTATTGAAACGAAGTTATTTACAACGGGTATAGCGGTGGGTGGTGGACTACCACCGACTAGTACCGAATAGGCCGACCAAACCTACTACTAAGGTTTGGTCGGTTGAAGATATCTGCATAAGGTTCAAATCAAATTCATTTATTTTGCGAAACATGGGCAGAAATGTCAAATGAAAAAAATGAAAAAAAAACAAATCAATCGGTTCAAGATATCTGCTTCAAAATTGAGTTGCAAGATTCCACCCGAATAAACATAGATTGCATTACATACAAGCATTGCAAGTTATTTAAAAGCTTTTACTAAAATGAACACAACCATGATCAGCTTAACAGTATGCAAAGTCACGATATTGTAAATATAAATAAATACAATGACAATACTTAAATTAATAAATATTGAATGAATCGTTTTGAGAATTTATCCATCAATATTCATTAACATCAGATCATTAACAGGTTGCGTTGCGGGTTGGTTTCCCGCCGCGGGACCTATGTATATTCGTATGATCTGCAACTATTTGTGCCGGGTCTGGCTGTCCGAACTTCTACAAAACCCTAGACAATGACGAATGCGCTACGGCGGCGCTCATAAGGAGAGGCCTATGTCCAACTATGGACTAATAGAGGTTGATGACCATGATGATGTTCACCTTGAATTCCGATAAGCAGTAGTGCTAATGTCTTAACATAAGTATAACAATAATAATTGCTTTATTTTGTTCTCAGAGGTCCGTGAGCACATGAACTTAGCTACAGCATTCCTAGATGGCTCCGCTCTATACGGAAGCTCCGAAAAGGAGCTGCGGTCGCTACGGCTTTACGACGCTGGGAAAATAGACGTGCATTCGTGTCGCAAGTAAGTTCAGAACGCCTTAGTGAAATCTACTTTGAGTTTGTGCAGATTGCTCAAACCAAACATACTTCTTTTGACGACCGAAGTGGTGTGGCGGGCGAAGGTCCGCCTCCGACGCAGGAGGTTGCGGGTTCTATTCCCGCCTTGGGACAAATGTTTGTACGATCTGCAAATTATTGTTCCGGGTGATCTGGGTATTTTCTATGTAAAATAAAAAATCTATCAATGTATTGTGTTAAGTATATCAGTCATCTATTACCCATAACACAAGTTATGTTTAGTGTGAGCTAGATGATGCTGTTTGGATTGTCTAGCGTTATTATTATTATATACTAGCTGACCCGACAAACGTCCTGTCGTTCAATTCAATCTTCAAATTTATTTCAAACGTGCTTTTTAAAGAGTACCTATAAGTAGGTATAACGCTGGGGCTAAGGTTATATTAAAAAAAATATAACAAAGGTAGTCGTTAAGTTTTATTAAATTTTCTAAGTTTCTGCGCAATTTTCTTATTTTTTTATGTAAAAACCTTCTACGAAGTATTAGAAAACATAAAAAAAAAGATGAATGAAATCGGTAAAGCCATTCCCAAGTTATAGCCGGACCAAGAGAAATAGGGGTTAATTTATATATATATATATATATAGATTTCTTTCCATTCTCTTTGTCATCTTAAGGGGCTACCCCGACCCAAATGAGCACCGACACTTATTTTATCGTATTATGGCGTTAAACAAAGGAATTTTCAAAAATTCCTTGGCTTGTACCCACCTATCATAAGCTTATTTTAATGCCTCTCCAATATTTTTATATTGTATAGCTTAGGAAGAGATGCGAAAACAGAGTTTGGTGGCCAAAAAGTTCAACATCGCATCTCTTCCTAAACTATACCTTCCTAGGCTTATGAGAGGTACCACAAACTGGCCAAGGGATTATTAAAAATTTCTTTTTTTACGTAATAATACGATAAAATAGATGGCGGCACTAATTTGGGTCAGGTAACCGCCTTAAAATTGGTGTTTATTTACCTACGCGGAATATGTTCTGAGTGAAGTTACATCACAGACGCCGCTAAGCAATGAAACAACCATACAATACCGTTTTAAGATATTATAGAGATATCTTCGTGTGAATTCTAAGGCCTTCATTATCCCCAATGACACTGCGTTTGAATTGATGATAACATTACCTAGAGGCGGATGCTATCATAGTTTCTACAAATTGCTTAATCGAAATTAGAATACCTATTATAAAATTTAGTATGCGTAATTGACATAAAGTCTCTCATACTGATATAATGTCTAGACTTTTTCAACATCACTTGCTTAGTCGGTTTTATTACCTATTTGCAATCTAGAATCCGTTTTACTTAAATTCTATAAACTTAGTTCAAATCGAAACTTTTGAAACTATATGGTTATTCTCAAAACTATAAGACATTTAAAATATAGAACGGAACGGAACGAAATATAGACCATTATTTGAGTTTTGGTGTATTACAACACAGTATCATGCGCCATGATCACGGAACAAATGACGTCACTGCGAGTTAGTTTTTACTGGCAAACATACCGATCTACCCTCATTCTTTGTCTTTTGCTACGAGCGGTACGTTACCACTACCACCGTTTTCACTATCGAACGCAACTCGATAATGACACACAACACTGACGAGATATCTGAACGCGACCCACATGATACATCACTTCTTCGGTTTTGCACATTCTCACCACAGGGTTATTGGAAACTTCTTGGTTAAAAACTCAATTCATGGTAAATATCCGCTTATAAATGCCTTTAGTGTTAGTTCAAAGCGGTTTTTTTGCATCTTTTTCAAACGCATATGTCATAGGATAAGCCGTATTTATTTAAACGCATTTGTTTATCATTTTCTCTCTACAGTGCAAAGTACCAGCTTCCACTGAAAGACATTAGGTGTCATTCATTATTCATGATTTATTCAGGTCTATTCCTATAACTATTCTTTAACAGACCTGACTATTATATAGTCAGATGATAATCGTCATATGAAATGAATGGCTAAGCAAAACATATCGAACATCGGCAACTTCATCCTACAAGTACTATTGTATTAGCATGTTGAGGTATGAGGGTGTACCATTAAAGCCCCTTGGAGATTTAAATTATACCTAACCGTTTTTAGTTTTGGCACATTTTAATTAGCTTTCTTATGTTTTTGTTGATACGAGTATAGTGCGTAGGTAAGCACACTCATGGTAATTTCTAAGAAATTTAATAATACCACAAAAAAGAACAAAAAATTACGAAAACATTTGATATTATTAAGTAAGCTTTCTGTTCAATAGATTTTATGCTTTAAGTTATTGTCATGGTTCGATTCGTCATCTTGTAAATGTGTCTTGTATTATTTAGATCAGTGTTTTTCAACGTGTGGGTCGCGACCCCCTGGGGGGTCGCGAAGCCTCTTTAGGGGGGTCGCGAAGCCATAGGGGAATTGTAAGAGGTCGGGAAAACTAATCCAGTAAAAAAAACAATAAAGTTTAAAAATATTTACTATGGTAAATGTTAACTACATAATCATTGGTATCAAATTAAATCTCTTCGATCTTAAACATTTGTAACAATTTAACAGAAATGAAAAAAAAAAACTTATGAGTCCTCTTAATGCGAAGGTTGCGCTTGTTTTTCATTAACCAATTTCGCCCATCGTGGATCCGTTTTTGCTACATTGAGAATTAAATAGTTTTTCAAATTAATAATTAATAATTTAAGCGATTTCTTTGCTTACTTTTTATTTGGGCCATTGATGAAAATGTCAACACGCACAAGTACGAAGTGGCAAATGGAATCAAACACTTCAAAGCCTCTGTTGTTAATTCTGGGTATTCTGATTTCCTTTTTAACAAAAAGGTATCCAAATTGGCAGACTTAAATTCCAATTGCAGCATCCCATCGGCAGATATATCCAGCAGATATTCTTTAAGCTTGGTTGCCAAATTTGCCTCATTTATAGCTGCATTTAAAAACGGATTTAAGATCCACCTTTGCCCAGTGTTCTTCGATATCTCTTGCACTGAAAAGTAATGACACAGTTCTTCTTTCAAATTTTGTAACACCATTTTCATACCAGGTATAAATGCCTTGATGTTTATCTAACATCCGACTTCTTCAGTAAAAGGCTGTGTCGAAGAAAATGAATCGAAGTTGTTTTGATTTAGAGACGATGACCACAAGTCAATTTTGTTTGTAAAGCCATGGATTTTGTCTTTAGCAGTAATGACATATTC
This sequence comes from Eupithecia insigniata, assembly GCA_947859395.1. NCBI lineage: Eukaryota > Metazoa > Arthropoda > Insecta > Lepidoptera > Geometridae > Eupithecia > Eupithecia insigniata. The sequence continues at coordinate 9,640,325 of OX401999.1, read as the reverse complement.
ATTCCGACCTTGAAGACTTTTATATATTTAAATGCTCAAATAAGTCAGAAAGAAAAGCCAATTTCAAAAGGAATTCCGGGTCACAAATGAATTTGGAGTATTCTGACTTGGCCTGCTGTAAATACATTAAAAGTTCAGCACGAAGTTCCAAAACTCTGGCCAGTACTTTGCCTCTTGACAACCACCTCACCTCTGTATGATAAAGTAAATTTTGGTGGAGTGCTCCCATATCTTCACAAATTTTTCGAAACAATCGTGTCTGCAACGCTTTTCCTTTAATAGAATTTACTATTTTTATAATAATATTTAGAACTTGACTGTATTCCTGTGGCAAGGTTTTGGCCGCAAGAGCTTGGCGATGGAGAAAGCAATGCGTCCAACAAGCGTTTGGCATCTGTTTTTTTCAGTCTAGCAATAAATCCACTGTTTGCACCAGTCATGGCTTTTGCTCCGTCACTACAAATAGCAATGCATTTCTTTTCTCAATCGATATTCATATTTTGCGTAGCTTCAAGGAACATGTTGTGCAGGCACTGTAGTATTCGTAGGAAGCGCTCTACAAAGTAGTATTTCTTCCATTAATTTTTCATTGGATTCATAACGTACAAAAGCTACAAACTGCGCACAATCCGCAATATCCGTAGATTCATCAAATTGCAAGGACACAAAAGTGCTTTCTTTTATTTTTTCTATGACTTATTCACGGACATCAGTCGCCATATTGCTTATCCTGCGTTGAATGGTATTGTCAGAAAGAGGTATACTTTTGAGTTTTTCGACCTCTTGTTTACCAAACATAATCTCTGCCATATCTAAAGCCGCTGGTAAAATCAAATTTTCGGCAATAGTGTGAGGTTTTCCTGCTTTAGCCACACGAAGAGCTACTCGATAACTAGCCAACAACGCTTTCTCATTTACGTTGGACATTTGTACTATAGCAGTTTTTTGATATGGAAGAGCTTTTAATTTTCTCTCACAAAAATCCACAGGTTTATTTTTTTCATTTGGATGCTTTGTATTGAGGTGGCGTTTCAAAGCAAATAACGCACTGTGGTTTATTCTCAATCACAGTAAATCCGCATTTCAAATAATTGTCGTCATAGAGACGTTTTTTCCTTATTTTAGTTTCATCACTCCCACTAGAAGTTGACGGGACTGTTGGTCTTCTTAAAAATTTATCCATTTCAATAATTACAAATCACTTCAGTTGGATACGTGAAAACAATGGCTGGCGCTCGACACACAGTAACCATACGCGATCGCGGCTTCACACATCGCGGGCGGCACCCCCGTAACGCAAAAATGTTGTATGGATTGAATATTTGTCACAAAATAAAATATATAAAAAAGCAAATCGTAGGGGGGGTCGCGAAATATATCTTCGTACTAAAGGGGTCGTGTCATAAAAAAGGTTGAAAAACACTGATTTAGATTATAGGTATGTAATATAGCTATCTGTTAGAAAAGGAATTAGCTAAACAAGTAACTCCGGAGTTTACGTTCTACATCCAAACAAACTTACTAACTTAACCTCTCTAAAATATTAGTATCGATGTATTTAATCGAAGTAGGTACCTACTTACTATTATTTCGCAACAACATTACGTGATAACATACATACAAACATTACTTGCCGACCATTTGCCGACATTAATGTTTTATGCAAATCCATTGTTGTGTGAAAAGTTATGACGTGCTTATGACATATTATTTATTGAATAAGTAGCATCTAAGACAATAACTGTGCACGCAAAATAGCTCAAGCTAAAAAGTCAGTGACAACCTTTTCTACATTTTATCCTAGACAAAAACTTGTCTAGGGTGCTCGCTCATGCTGCCGGGGTTGAAATCTTAGTTCTTTACCTGCTAGCTAAGTCGTCGTAAGAGGAGTAGGTACAAGTTATCTATATAAAATAAACCCTTAAACTTTGACTTCCTATTGATTTTTCTACATAACAAGACAAATGAGATGAAAAAATCTTGTATGTCATTAAGGTAGGATGATTGTATGCAAATAGAACCTTGTATTACTTTGCATATCTATTTGATTTCCATCTTTGTTAGCATTGGCATTTAATGACTTCATTCAGGTATGTTCATTAATTTGAACTTTGCTGCAATATTAAAATACTAGGCGGGACTGTTTTGAGTGACATCATTGGAAGTTTGCAGGAAAATCCTGACCATTGAAACTCAACTCAAACATTGTTGGATAACAAAGTGCTTGTCTTGAAAAAGTCTGTGATCTTGCAGCCGCTTAGCATTAAAGAATCGCTAAGTATACTTCGAATATTTATTACAGAAAAAGTTTGTTAACGGATTGCCCTCGGAAGTAACGATGTTCCGAATGTTCTAATTCAAACAAATATTTCCCGATAGGCGTAGCTTAGTTGCATTGTCAAACCTGTAGGCAAATTATTATTTTGTAGAGGGTTGGCCAAGAGAACAGAAGATCTTCCTGTAAATTGATGGTGGATCATATTATGCTACCTTCAGCCCTACAAAACAGAAATTTAGAAAATTGAAAATTATTTCATGTGTAGACCACAATAGGAAATAGCCAAAAAAAATTACTTAAGAATAACACAGAGGTACAGCTTGAAATGCAAAACAGCATAGATATTACATATTCATTAATAGGTGCATGTGGTAGAGAAATAAATACCTACATACTTCAGCTTAATGCATGTCGCCATGATGTAGTGCTGGTATTCTGTTATGACACCTTGATACACCTACTGATAGGTACAAATAGGAACCATGTGAGCTAAGTTATGGCGGAATCTAGTTAGCTTATAATTATCAAGATACCTTTCACTTAACTACGACTTTCTTTCAGATGTAACGACGGGACTCCCACCGCGCCTGTCTACAAGGCTCTTCTCTCAGAACACAACCGTATCGCCGGCGAGTTGTATTCCATGAACCCATTCTGGGATGACACCACTTTGTTTCTAGAAGCGAGACGGGTTGTGGCGGCTATCATCCAGCATATCACTTATAATGAGTTCTTGCCGGTTCTGCTGGGCGAGGTGAGTCAATCTGAGAACTTTATCTTAAAAACTTCTGTCTTCTGTCTACAAGGCTCTCTCAGACAGAATACAACCGCATTACCGGCTAGTCGTATTCTATGAACCCATTCTGGGATGACACCGTTCTGTTGCTTGAAGCGATACAGGTAGTGGCGGCTATCATCCAGCATATCACTAATGATGAGTTCCTGCGGTTCTTTTGGGTGAGGTGAGTAAACAAACATAGGCATAAGTAGTGAGTCTAAAACGAAAACTTACCTCAACGGCTCTCGATTTTAACGTCTTCTCTAGATAATATTATGTTTCACTCTAATTTTTTCTCCTTTATTTACAATCTTCGTTCTTTATTTCCCTTCCCCAGGTTGGAATGGCCAAGGCTGAGCTGAAGCTGACCTCTCTAGGCTTCTGGCGAGGCTACTCCAGCAACAACCGCGCTGGAGCTTATACCGAGCTCGTTGCTGTCGCTCCTATCTTCAAGGCTATGATGAATGACAAACTGGTGAGATAAAATAATGCTGGACAATTCACACATCATCGTCTAGCTCCAAGCTAAGGAGCAGAGCTTGTGTTATGGGTACTAGATAACTGATATACTTAATACATTAGTAGATATTTTTTATCATACAAAGAAAACATTTAGAACACTGATCTGTAGATCGTACATAATGTATACAATATTTATCTCGAGGCGGGAATCGAACCTGAACGTTTGCGCGTTGTAAACGATACAATATATTCTTAAAATTTTGTATTTTCGTTTTTAAATGTATTATACAAACAGATCATGTACAAGTGAAATCATGTCACAAGTCGAGCAAATCAAACTTAAAATAATCAAGTCGTTTTGTAGTTTTAGTACTTAGTAGTTTGGAACCAAAAGTAATTAGTTATGGTTCTAAACTACTTCTAAACCCGGCAGGCATTTCAGATCGCTGTAAAGACGATCTGCTTGCTGCGAATTCGTCCACTGCAGTGTGATGTTGTTGTATTATCTGGTGTGATCTCTCAATTGCATTCACAACATCAATTCTCAGTTTTGACCATTTGCAGTGAATTTTATCATAATAATTAATATTTCTAGATCAACAACACAATTACCCTCCAGCACTTGGTCCAAACAACAGCCCACCGCGTCTCCAGATTCCCCTCATCCACTCAATGGGACGTGAACCGTTCTAGAGATCACGGCGTTGCGTCTTATCTTCGTGCGCTGAAGCTCTGCGACCCTATGAGCAATGTGAAGAGCTTTGGAGACTTCGCGCAACTAGGATTCGAAAGAACACAGCAGGAAATGTTGGCCGATATGTACAGGTATGTTCAATTTGACGAAGGGACGTGAACCGTTCTAGAGACCATGGCGTCGCGCCTTACCTTCGCGTTCTTAAGCCTTGTGATCCTTTGAGCAATGTGGTGCTTTGGAGACTTCGTGCAACTGGGATTCGAAAGGACACAGCAGGAAATATTAGCTGATATGTACTGTACAGGTATGTTAATTCGACGATGGGAAGTTAACCGTTCTAGAGACGATGGCGTCACGCCTTACCTTCGCGCTCTGAAGTTCTGCGACCCTATGAGCAGTATCAAGAGCTTTGGAAACTTTGCGCAACAGGGATTCGAAAGGACACAGCAGGAAATGTTGGCTGATATGTACTGTACCGGTATGTTCAATTCGACGATGGGAAGTGAACCGTTCTAAAGACGATGGCGTCGCGCCTTACCTTCGCGCTCTGAAGCTCTGCGACCCTATGAGCAGTATCAAGAGCTTTGGAGACTTTGCGCAACAGGGATTCGAAAGGACACAGCAGGAAATGTTGGCTGATATGTACTGTACAGGTATGTTCAATTCGACGATGGGAAGTGAACCGTTCTAAAGACGATGGCGTCGCGCCTTACCTTCGCGCTCTGAAGCTCTGCGACCCTATGAGCAGTATCAAGAGCTTTGGAGACTTTTCGCAACAGGGATTCGAAAGGACACAGCAGGAAATGTTGGCTGATATGTACTGTACAGGTATGTTCAATTCGACGATGGGAAGTGAACCGTTCTAAAGACGATGGCGTCGCGCCTTACCTTCGCGCTCTGAAGCTCTGCGACCCTATGAGCAGTATCAAGAGCTTTGGAGACTTTGCGCAACAGGGATTCGAAAGGACACCGCAGGAAATGTTGGCTGATATGTACTGTACAGGTATGTACAATTCGACGATGGGAAGTGAACCGTTCTAAAGACGATGGCGTCGCGCCTTACCTTCGCGCTCTGAAGCTCTGCGACCCTATGAGCAGTATCAAGAGCTTTGGAGACTTTGTGCAACAGGGATTCGAAAGGACACAGCAGGAAATGTTGGCTGATATGTACAGGTAAGATCTACCATTTACATCCACAAATCAATGGATTAGCTCAGTGGATCAGAGTGAAATAGGGCAAGCCTAGCCCATCTCAAAGACTTGTGCTGTGCGGAGACGGTGTGCCTCTGATTTGCGACAACCTCTATGCGTCTTATAGAGATCAAGTATCGCAATACTTGCGGACCTAATGACAGCAATCGCGACGAGCAAATGTGACGGCATAGACTCGTTAGATTTTTAAAGTAAATGTTTGTGACTAAATATTTGTAACATATTGCCTATGCCTATTAAACTTTTTTTAACCGACTTCAATAAAAGAGGAGGCTCTCAATTCGACTGTATGTTTTTTTATGTATGTTACGTACGCGATATCTCCGCCAATTATGGACCGATTTTCAAAATTACATATTTTACTATTATCCTGACGTGGTCCCATAATAATTAATTTTATACCCAGGGTATTACTATTTATCCGGCAAAACTTAAAAACAGTGTAAAATTAAGGGAATATGAAGTATGTTTTTCGTTTTTTAAAACGCGTCAAATTTATTATTTACTTTCAGGAACCCTGATGATGTGGAACTAATAATCGGAGGTGCTATAGAGAAGGCAACCAATGGCGCCGTCGTTGGTCACACTCTGGCCTGCGTATTGGCTCTGCAGTTCGCTAGTCTCAAGAAAAGTGACAGGTAATGGCAGTATGTGAAAAAAAGAGTTCCTGGAAATTAATGTGCAATTTCCGAGATCAAGAGTCCGCTTCACGACAGAAGATTCATAAAAATTTTAACATTTAAAAAGCTTATTTTCCCTCCTTCCAGTAGGACCATTTTCACTTCCTGTTTCGTGCATTCCAACTTACAATAACCAATTTTTAAATGGTTGACGGGTCTACTATATCATTATATTGAATCATTATACGAATTTAGTCATTGTGTCTTTCGACTTTTTTAGTTTGTTATTTTTATCTCGTAACCAGTTGTGAGTTTATCCTTGAAAGCATAGCATATATACATATTTTAGTTTTTTTATTCCACATGAAATTATGTTTTTGTTTATTGATAAATCACAGCTTTAAATGATAAATAACATGATAATACATTGATCATTTATAATGAAGCCAGAAAAGATTCACTTCTATTACTAGTTAATATTAGTATGTATTATGTACTATGTCACTCATCTAGTACCCATAACACAAAATCTGCTTAGCGTGAGGTGTAAATAATACGGTGTGGATTGTCCAACATTATTTATTTATTGTTATGTTTAGGATTTATATGTATATACAATTTTTCCTAACGCTATGTTTGAATCTGAGAAGTAAGACCAATGTCATATGTTGTTTTGGATTTTAAAATCTTGTTTTGTTTATACAGATTCTGGTATGAAAACGACATTCCGCCATCATCATTCTCGCCCGAACAACTGGCTGCTATACGAAAGGTGTCTCTAGCGGGCATGCTTTGCAATTCTGAAGAAACTTTAGTCAACATACAGCCCAAGGCTTTTGTGAAGGAAGACCCCTACTTGTAAGTTTGTGAATAATATATAAATATATATATATATATAGTAGTTCTAGATTGTTATTTAATCGTATGACAAAGAGGCTTAAAAAATAATAATCTTAAACAAGGTACTGACACAAAAATCTATGTAATTAATTAAAACAAAATATAACGATTCACAATTCAATGTTCAGATTTGAGGTATAATGGATTATCCAGAGGCACTAAAAATTTGAATTTCTTATGTTTAATTGTCTGATCAACTGTCTTTTTTTATTTGACTGATTACTGTGATTAGGCTGTCCCTCAACATTGTTATTAATGGTAGGTATGTACATAGTACTCAACTAAGTATTGGATGTCTCAAGATATTCATATTTCAACTGATCGGAGGTGCTATAGTCTTTTCGATCGACTTCAATAGTCTTTTGTGAGTCAGTGAGGTTACCAAAAAATGCATGAAAAGTACTGAAGCTATTATCTGCTGCGTTACAGTTACAAGTAGGTATATTTTACCTACTCATATAAATTCTGTGATAAGGAAACAGAAATATAAGTTCTTGCTCTATGTAGCTTTTGGGGTATACATTAAATTCCTAGGTGTGTCATATTCCTCAGATTATAAAGTACACATTGCTTAAGTATATTTCTAATATTCAAGTTCTGACCCATTCTCTAGAAACGCAGCCCAGCACTGTTCCCAACACAACCGTCTAGAACTTTCCGCATGGCGCGACGAAACAGGCGCCAAAGCAGCGGAACAGCTCTCCAAAGATATGCTAGCTACAGCGTTGGAGAAGGCAAAACAAGAGATGGCTGATAGAAAGAGGCTGGAATACATGCTCTGGGAAACTCGTAAGTAATGTACATATTGTTGTTTAGTAGTCTAAAACTTTCCGTGTGGTGCGACGAAATAGGCGCCAAAGCAGCCGAACAACTGTCCAAATAGATGGTAGCTACAGCGTTAGGGAAGGCGAAACAAGAGATAGCTGATAGAAAGAGGCTGGAGTAACTACATGCTTTGGTAGAGTCGTAAGTAATGTTTTATTATAATAGTTTAGAACTTTCCGTGTGGCGCGACGAAACAGGCGCCAAAGCTACGGAACAACTGTCCAAAGATATGTTAGCTACAGCGTTAGAGAAAGCGAAACAAGACATGACTGACAGAAAGAGCAATACATGCTATGGGAAACTCGTAAGTACTGTAGGTACATAGTACTCCTTTACAAACCTCTGTGGTTTACTTTGTGTTATTATTATGTTATGTAATATTAGTTTAAGTTGGTATATAAATAAAAAAATAATAAAAAAAAAGTAGTCTGGAACTTTCGGCGTGGCTCGGCGAAACACGCGCCAAAGCGGCGAAACGACTCTCCAAATATATACTGAACTGTTAAACATAACAACAGCTAGCCTAAGCTGTAATATAAGCCAGACCTTAAATTACTGTATAATTATATCAATATAAGCCAGACCTTAAATTACTGTATAATTGAAAAATATCCTTTCACAGTTTTATTCACACCGTCATTTGTTACAGACGGTGGAGCGGACCCGAAATCTCCCGTGGGAACTCTATCGTCTTTCTCGAAAGCCAACAAATACGCTCTGAAGATCGCCAACACTTCACTCTTCTTGGAATTTGCTACCAACGAACTACTCAACACCATTAATGGAGGGTAAGTTAATTAGGTTACTTGGGTACTTGATTAAATAAATCTATATGAATAATTTCTTACCGGTCTACGGTAGACTCGAACGAAATGCACATCAAATTGAAGAGCGTCAAAAATCAGTCGATCCTAGTCGACAACTTATATGCGGAAAATTGACACAGAGGACATGGGTTTGTATTCCGTTCTCCATTGTCTTATAGCCCGGCTACACGCCCAAACATTTGTGCACACGTTCCATCTTGCTTGCGCACACTGGCTTGCACAAGCAAGATGGAGAGTGTGGCCGGCCATGTTGCTTGCGTAAACGGTGTATGTGAAATCTGCATGCACAAATGTTTGAGCGTGTAGCCGGCTATTAGGTATATTTTTTACAAACTTCTTGCGTCTGAGGTCCGAAGGTTAGAAGGCTATTCAACTTCAACTTCTTGATTAATGGTTCTGCATTTGGATTGACGCAATTCTATCAGTGTCCGTCTCTACTAGATGACTGATGTACATAATACAATATATTACATAGATATTTATTTTTTATTATACATAGAAAATACCCAGAACACCCGAGACAAATTTACAGATCGTACAAATATTTGTCCCAAGGCGGGAATCGAATCCCGCAACCTCCTGCGTCCTGCGTTGAAGGTATAGTTGAAACTTCTTTTAGCCGACAGGGATCATGTTGACGCAAATCGAAAACAGGAATAAAGTTTTCTCAATTTTTTACCGACTTCAAAAGAAGGAGGTTATCAATTCGTCTGTATGTTTTTTTGTATGTATGTTACGCGATATCCGCCAATTATGGACCGATTTTGAATTGTTTTTCACTATTGTATAGAAAACGACCCCGAAAGGATCCCATAAAATTGTTATCCCTAGGGATTCGTATTTATCCCGCAAAACTCAAAATAAGTGTACAAGTAAGGGAATTTAAAGTTGGTTTATCGTTTTTTTAAAACACGCCATATTATTTCCAACAACTGTCCCAATACCGGAGCGTATTCAGTGATTCCAATATTTTCAATTCAAGATCATTACAATGTGCTCAGGAATATCGATGTCCAGTGGAACTTAAATCAATTACTTCTACTCTAATACTAATGAGATTTATCTTTACGTACTAGATATCGAACCAAAGACTTCCCTTCTCCTTTCATTTTGCTCTATAATTAGCCAGGTCATTCTCAAATGTATGCGACCAGGCAGGCTATGAAAGTCTATTCGATAAAAAAATACGCACCACGATGACTGTCGTCCGTTATGTCGTGCATTTGTTCCATATTCGCACAAAAAGAATCGAAACAGAACGCCCTCTCTCCTATAGCTATAGATAGGTAAAGAATAAAGAATTTATTTATAGCCACACATATGATTTATACAAAATAAGAGAAATACAAAAATATACTTAATAAAAAAATATTAAAATAAAAAAAGATTAAACATGAGTTAACCGCGGATTTTAAACATACCTAACGTAGGCAACGCGTAGCAGAGTCCCATGGCTAGAAAAAACAACCTTTAATTGTGCATGCAGCCTTTAAGGTAGTGCCTTTCTTTTACCTAATACGAAATTCCTTTCCAGAAGCCACCGCCGCAAGCGTCAGATCTTCGATGACTCCCTAGGTTTCGGAACCAATGACTTCGTCGATTCCCTTCAAAACGTCGACGTCAGCGGCTTCATCGGCAACGACCAATCAGGGCCGCTCATCGAGCCCCAGTGTGACGACACGGGAACCTGCGATGCGGATAACCCTTTCAGATCGTATACTGGATTCTGTAATAACTTGCGGAACCCCAATCTGGGGAAGGGTTTGACTACGTTTGCGAGGTTACTGCCGCCTGTTTACGAAGATGGTTAGTTGGTTAAACTTTTAATCTAGTTTATACTATAACGTAAAATTCTTGGAGTCCATTCTATTTATATTGTTGTTGGAGAATTGTTACTCCAGTATCGTATTCTTCTGGTCTTCCTCAAAAGTCATTTGTTGATCTTGATTCAAGTTTACTTATTGCGAAACATGCGAGATCCTCAACACAATAGTATCAAGAATCATCATCATCATATCAGCCCATACACGTCCACTGCTGGACATAGGCCTCCCACATACGACGCCACAAATAGCGGACCTGACCCGCCTCCATCCATCAAGCATGCTCTCTACTAACCCGGTATAAAAAATATACTGCATTACAAAAGTATGAACGCTGCGGCGGACGGATTTTCCGGCGGACCAAAACAAGCAATCATAATAAGACTAGTATGGCCGCCGTGATAGCTAAGCCATTGAAATAAGAAATTAGATGGCAATAAATACCTACATATAGTTCTCATTTTGCAGCTTATCTAATAATATCAAATACATAAGAATAATAATACCTTAAATTCTTAAAATGACAGGTGCCTGAACTAGGTAAACCCTGTATCTCAGGCAATATTATAGTAGTTACCTTTCCGACGTTCTATCTATCACTCTAACGCTAGCTCTATTCTTATCCTCAGGTGTCAGCCGTCCCCGCATCAACTCCGTCGCCGGCACCCCCCTGCCGTCCCCCCGAATCATCTCTACCACGATCCACCCCGACATCTCCAACCTGCACACGCGGTACACACTGATGGTGATGCAGTTCGCGCAGTTCGTGGACCACGAGCTCACCATGACGCCTATTCATAAAGGTACGTCGGTATTAGTCGTATCAGGGTACGATAAACGGCTTGCTTGTGCTTGCTAAAGAGCAGTACTCGCCGCACCACGCGCCGTGAGGGTTGTATGGCTCGCGTTCTGCCCTCCTTATGAAAAGTGCAATAACTAGTGCGGTAACCCGCGGTGCTCGCTACATTCGCATGGCAACTCGTTAGAAAGTGTGGCTCGCTTTACTTATCGCAAGTTCGGTATTGTTACCGGTAAGCAGCGGGGAACTGCTCAAAACTGGACCTTAAATATCCCGGTTGACGTTAGCAAGGTGGATGGACGATTTCGTCAAATTGGGAGGAGGGATCTGCCAGCCTCCTCTCAATCTAGGAGGAGGCTGGCAGGGGATGCCTTTACCCAGCAACGGAGTTAACAGAGGTTTTTCAAACAGGGCATTCTAAAGCATTTCCGGGATTGGCAGGCATCTCAAGGTAGCCTGAAAGAGATTGCTCAAAGCGATAAGGCCGCCCTTTGTACTTCATTGCTGTCAACTTTTCCTTCTGTATGTATTTTGTGTTTGTGTGGTATAAAGAGTTCTCTGACGTTGCAGGTGTCGATAGGCTGCGGTAACCGCTTCCCATCAGGTGGACCGCACGCTTGTGGTATAACAAAAAAAGTATGCTCCGTCCACAAATTTATTTTACTTGACTGAATGAAAGAATGCAATATCTGTTTGAAATTTTTATTATTTCATTAAGTCAAAGAAAATAAATATGTCGAAGGAGTATAGCAAGTTTTTGCTGCGATATCTCAATTCAATTTATTTATTTAATTAGAACGATTATAAAAACCACTTACACTAACTAATTAAAATTAAGTAATACAATAAAAATACAAATATCGCATAAAGTCAAATTAAATCTAGATTAAGTCAATACAAATTAAAATAAAATGAATTTAATATAAAATAATACAAGTCAAAATTTAAAATAAGTTTTAAACAATAGTAGGTACAATAAATAATGTCAAATCACATATTATCATCCGTCAATCTCACAAAATCGCATACATTCACTAATGAAGTCTATCCATGTATCATCAAATATGTCTACATGTGGACAGTTAGCTACTAGCTTATTGAGAGAGTTCAGAGCGTGAGGCAACGGGGAATTGGCACGTGCTACGGTTCGGCACGAGGGTGTCACTAAAAGTCGGTGCCTCCTGCCCCTAATGTAGTTATTCGGGACATAGAGCTGAAGCAGCTCATTGTGCAAGTCAATGGCATCAATGGTGCAACGTGCAATCTTGCAGAAGGTAATCTTTTGATCATATGCCCTCCGTGTACTAAGGGAGTTGTATCCAAGGCACCCCTGCAGAAATTTCGTAGGGTACATATATTGGTAGTATCCTAACTTTCTCTTGTAGAGGTACCTTAGGAAAGCCTTTTGTACCTTCTCTAAAGGGAGAGCATACGTTACCTCGTGCGGATTCCTAACGCAAGAGCTGGACTCTAGCTTGCTTCGGACCAGAGCGCTGTACAGAAGTCGTACGACTTGATCGCTCTTGAACTCACGAGCATTTCTTAGCACAAAGCCCAGCCTCTTGTACGATTCCTTGGCAACGGCAGTCATATGGTCGTGGAACGTAAGCTGACGGTCGAATGCGACTCCGAAATCTTTTATGACTGTGGATCGGGTGAGCATTTCGCTGTGGATTCGGTAGCCATAGTGAATTGGGTGTCGCATTCGACCGAAAGTCATTACTGAGCACTTGGTAGGATTGAATTCCATTTTATTTTGCGTGCACCAACAACATACAGCCTCTATATCCCGCTGTAGAGCCAAGCAATCGGTCTCTGAATCCACAGCAGTGTACAGTTTTAGGTCGTCCGCATAGAGAAGACACTCTACATGCTGTAGGACCGTTGGTAGATCGTTGATCATTATTAGAAATAACAACGGACCTAGAATAGAGCCTTGATTGACTCCAGATCGCGTATTATAGAGCGATGACTCGTAGATACCAAGCCTGACATACTGTTGGCGATCACGCATATAGTCAAGCGAGCACTTGTTCTGTTTGCATAGCACAACTTGCAAAACTTGTAGAAGTTGACTTGCTTAGCTGTTTTCCCGGTGAAAACAGCTAGCACACGTAGAATTCGGCCAGATTTTTATTTATCAACCTGTGAGTTTTAAGGCTCCAAAAATTTAACTTTAGATTGGGATGCATTCAAAGTCACCATGCTAGCTATAATGTTTTATCATTTTCCAGGTTTCCACGAGTCCATCCCCGACTGCCGTTCCTGCGAGTCACCCAGAACCGTTCACCCTGAGTGCAATCCCTTCCCGGTCCCTCGCGGTGACCATTACTACCCAGAAGTCAACGTGACTTCCGGCGAGCGACTCTGCTTCCCCTTTATGAGGAGTCTGCCTGGACAGCAGAACTTGGGTAAGAGAGTAGCTTTGGACCTTGGAAAAGTAACCACATGCTCGGTTCATAGCGTGTTAATACCTAAAAAATACGGGGCGACAGACTTTTGAATCCTAAGTAATGATTTAAGGTTCGGTGTGAGTATTTATTTGAGAGTTAAATACTAGTTCTTATTTAACTCTCAAATAAATACTCACACCGAACCTTATCATTACTTACGGTTCATCTCTAAAGAATTCTTATTTTGAATAAACTTTCCTAATCGAAGCTTCGAACTGTCGAATCCTCAATCCACTAACAAATAACATTTCCCATTCATTCCAGGACCCCGCGAGCAAGTGAACCAGAACACAGCTTTCATCGACGCGTCTGTGATATACGGCGAGAATCCTTGCATAGTCCGGAAATTGAGAGGCTTCAATGGACGTCTGAACGCGACTGCTAGCCCTCTCAACGGCGGCAAAGACTTGCTGCCGCGATCTGACAGCCATCCGGAGTGCAAGGCACCTAGTGGATTCTGTTTCATTGCTGGTAAGAATGACTTCTTGTATAGTGATCCCTTGCAAAGTGAAAAAAGAGAATAAAAATACTTTTATTCGCTTATGTCTACCTATACTACACAACAACATCCCTACTACACATCAAAATACTTGTCTGGTCGACTATATGGTTCTTACACGAATACCCGAAATTGCGAATCTACTTAGTCTATAAGAGTGATTTACCAGAGCGAAACCCCCTAACACAGTCATACTTAAAAGGGGATTTCCAAAGAAATTTAAAGATTTGTATAGATTATGTTAAAGAAATAAACTATTTTTGTTTTTTACCCACATTTTGTATGACTTTGCCCCCTCATTTATCGATAAGATTATAAAAAGAGGACCGAGTCGAGTTTTATAGTTTTCAATTAATAACTTGTCTAAACTTTATTACAGGTGACGGTCGCGCCTCCGAGCAGCCCGGCCTTACCGCCATCCACACAATCTTCCTCCGCGAACATAACCGTCTGGTCGAAGGTCTGAGAGGCGTCAACCCTCATTGGGACGCAGAGCTACTCTTCGAACACGCTAGAAGGATCATGGCGGCCGAGTTCACGCATATCATTTACAACGAGTTTCTGCCGAGGCTGTTGTCTTGGAACGCAGTCAATCTGTATGGACTGAAGTTGTTACCTGCAGGTATGACACATTTACAATCAATAGGATAGAGGTAACTATGTTTGTTCTTCACGTTAAAAGACCTCCTTGACGACGGGACGCAGAGCTACTCTTCGAACATTCTAGAAGGATCATGGCGACTGAGTTCACGCATAGGTATCATCTACAACGAGTTCCGAGGTTGTTGTATTGGAACGCTGTTAATCTTTATGGACTGAAGTGCGAAATGTTAAGCTGTGCGTCAGTGTGCGACAGTGTGTGCCTGTAGGCTGCTGCCTGCAGGCATTAACATTTCTCACGCTAGAAGGGTGGGATAAAATAACGCAATTTCCAATAAATGCTTTTTAATTCTTCACGCCAAAACTACGATAGTCCTAAAATCTACTAAAATCTTGTCTATATTAATCATCTTATCTATCATCGTCCGTGACATTTTTGAACAGTAACATAACTTACTATCCTTTCCAGGTTACTACAAAGAATACTCACCAACCTGCAACCCAGCCATAGTAACGGAATTCGCCACTGCCGCCTTCAGAATCGGTCATTCGTTACTTCGTCCGCACTTACCTCGCCTCTCTCACGTTTACCAGCCGGTCGAACCACCGATCCTACTCAGAGACGGCTTCTTCAGGCCCGATATGTTCATGACTGTAAGTGAAAATACACTTAAACCAGTAACGATAAGGTTGAGTTTCAAAAGTACTCCTTAATGGAATGAATCGGTTATTCGCTGCTACGTCCGCACTTACCTCGTCTGCTTTTGTGTACCAGCCGATAGAACCTCCGATTCTACTCAGAGACAGCTTCTTAAGGCCAGATATGTTCATGACTGTAAGTTAAAATAAACATAATCTACTGGTAAATCTAGTCTAGATAATAATGGAATGAATCGGTCATTCGCTGCTTCGCCCGCACGTGTACCAGCCGCCGCCGGTTGTACGGCCGATCCTACTCAGAGACGGATTCTTTAGGCCTGATATGTTAATGACAATGTAAGTGAAAATTATACCTACTTAAATAAGTGGTAAGATTGTGTTTTTTCTACTCCGACGTTTGCCTTGAAATGGTTTACAAATTATTGCAATTGGACACAGACTTAGCCAAGACAGGACCGAGACCGAATGACTTAGGCCTCTCCGCGTGAAACAGCGCAATTCGGTCTGTGCTCCGTCACTCGCGCTCGGTTTTGAGGTATATATCTACAGTTTTCTTACCCACCCGGGTGGGTGCTTTCTAGGGAAGCCGCGAGCCGCAGGTCAAACGAATGAACGATGAGTTTCCTTCGCTCGGATATCGCAGAGATTATCTACGTGCAGTCAGATTTTTTTGTAGACGTTCAAATGACTGAACGAAGTTTAGAACTACATACATATTGTACCTACCATAGTGAATATTCTACCGACATGACTTTTCTTTTGAGACACAATAATTCTAATATTTCAGATAGAGCGTTAGAAACATTATTTCTACAATATTAGAATGAAGAAATATTTAGTAACAATTCCGCGTATAACCTTCTCTGATAGTATTCATCAAAGTAAGTTGTCTACTAGTTTCGTCTCTCCACGAGACATCTTCAGGACACCACAATACTCGACCTTGACATTGAGATTGGTAAGCACAGCAACACCGACAGAGTCCCGCCAGTGATGTTGCCTCTCCGAGCTCCGCGCGCCAAGTGGAGACTTGGCGCGCGGAGCTCGGAGAGGCAACATCACTGGCGGGACTCTGTCGGTGTTGCTGTGCTTACCAATCTCAATGTCAAGGTCGAGTATTGTGGTGTCCTGAAGATGTCTCGTGGAGAGACGAAACTAGTAGACAACTTACTTTGATGAATACTATCAGAGAAGGTTATACGCGGAATTGTTACTAAATATTTCTTCATTCTAATATTGTGCAATGGATTTCCGCAAAGTAACGCCTGAATCTATTATTTATTTAACATTATTTCTACCTGTATAAGACTCAAAGTTAATTGATGAAAACGACTGAGGTTTCTCTTACGTAGTAACATTACAGAAATCTTAAAAACGGTCCTCACCGTTTTTAAGATTTCTGTAAAACTAATCTAACATAAGTAATGAAACAAATCACACGCTTAGGCCATATAATAACGTCTATAATTTGTTGATAACACTTCAAAGCATTCATCACATTTTTCCAGCACCCACCTCTAGTCGACGAGCTAATGCGCGGTCTCTCATCCACCCCCATGGAAACCCTCGACCAGTTCATCACAGGAGAAGTCACCAACCATCTCTTTGAAGATCGCCGTATTCCCTTCTCTGGGATAGACCTCATTGCCCTGAACATACAGAGAGCCAGGGACCACGGTGTGCCGAGTTATAACAACTACAGAGCCCTTTGTAACTTGAAGCGGGCGACGAATTTCGAGGACCTTTCGAGGGAGATCCCTGATGAGGTTATTGCAAGGTAAAAGCAAACTTATTTTTAAAGCTTTAGGTAGGTTTCTTCTTCAAATATCTCTATGAAAACTTCATAGTATTCTCAGGAAACGAATTAATTGCTTTCGCCAATCAGTCCAACTACAAAATTAGCTATGGCACTGTGGGATTCCCTAATTGAGTGAAACGCCTTGCTTCGTTTTCATTGGTTATATTTCTAAGCTTCTACTGACATTAATTATAAATTTTTCTTCTAAAATCTCTACGCAATAGTATCAAATTTTTTACACAACATGACGTCTGCAAAAATTCGTTTTTTTTTCTTTCTGGACGAAGGGTTGCTCTCGGTGTCAGCTAGGCACCAGGCCGATTGGCCACACGCACAGAATTCGTTTTTTGAGAACCTTCTTTCCACCAAAAATGTACAAATTGTACAGAGAGAGATAGGTACAGAATGTATCAAACTAACCAATACATTTCAATCGCTTGATTCTCACAGCACACACCACATCTTTAGCAGAAAGGCATTGTTATGTCAACTTATCGCTAATAGCTGTAGTATTTTCTACTACTATGCCGCTTACAGATGATGTTTCAATATTAACATCATCTGTAAGCGGACACTTTGCTTGTCAAATTTAACGAAACTGCGTACAACTGGGTTGTTTTAATTAATGACGATAACTCATTTCTAAGGTTTTTACTATAGTGCGTAAGATTCACACTGGGCGTTATTTCTAAAAAAAATAAAAATATCTCATTTTTTTTTACTGACCGTTTTAGGGAGGGTTGCAAGTACAAGTTCCGTCGAAGTCCAAAAATTATTGGGATCTTATGATACTCCATGGATCTTATCTTTCTTAGATAGCTAATATCTACTGAATTCAACAGGTTCAAGAGGATATACGCGACGGTAGACGACATAGATCTATTTCCGGGTGGTATGAGCGAGCGGCCACTGCAAGGCGGGCTGGTGGGGCCGACCTTCGCTTGCATCATCGCCATTCAGTTCAGGCAGCTGAGAAAGTGTGATAGATACTGGTAAGCCTTTTATTTGATGAAGTAGGTAAAAACTTATTAAGTATAAAGATTTTCACAAATTAAGAATGTGATAAAGAAACCGCTGAGAATTAAAAAAGAGAGACTCCTTAAGCACGGCACTACGGAAAAACAAGTAAGATCTTTTAGCGCTTTTTCGATGAAAGAGCAAATTTCTGTCTGTTTTAAAATGGCAGCTATGACACCGCGCTGTTTGAGGTATTTCCTTCCTGAGCTGTGAAAGATGTGCTCTGAAAATGTTCATAATGGGACATTACGAGTTTCTCAAGAAGATATATGCGACGGTAAACTAAATAGATCTATTCCCGGGCGGTATGAGCGAGCAGCCCCTGCAAGGCATCACCATTCAGTTCAGATGCATTAGATACCTACCTCAGGATGTGCATTAGATACCTGCTGGTAAGGATTTTATAGCAATCTATGGTAAGGCTTTTTAATAAGGACACGACCTTTAGCAATAGGTAAAGAATGTGATAGTGAAAAAGGTGGGATTAAATCTATAAGGGGGTTGTTTATAGCTATTTTAGTAAATTGACTGTGAAAGGTGAATTCTCAGTGGACAGACCAGAGTAAATCTTCACCTTTAAATGAAAATGCACGGTAACTGAAAACTGACAAAAAACTGCTCAAGCTGCCTACCAAAACGCATTTTAAGAACTAAGAACACAAACCGAACACAGCACCATCAACAGACGACATAAGTAGGTATCAAAAGGATTAGAAAGAGGTTCTAGTTAAATTTCTGGCTACAAAACCATTCTCAGTTTAATTCTAGTGACAAACCGTAACGTTTTATTTTCCAGGTATGAGAACGACAACACAGCAGCTCGCTTCTCGGAACAACAGCTGTCTGAAATCAGAAAGTCTACCCTTTCCAAGTTAATGTGCGACAACTTCGATATTGCCGGTGATATACAGCGCGCTGCCTTCGATCTGCCCAGTAATTTCTTGTAAGATTGAAAAATACAATTTTCAAAATCTCTGCCTTAAAATTACTAAGGTACCGCTCTTGGTATTTAGAAGTAGTCGAATGTTATTTATGCGAATGGAACTTGGCCTCACATCCTTACACAGCCCACCCACCCTCACACAGTGTGGCTTGCAAAACAAGTCGCACTCACTCACACAGCGTGGCGAGCAAAGTGAGCCGGGTTATGTGATGGTCTCTAGCACACACCAGGCGGTTCCCGATACAGCCCACCCATTGTTTTCTTTTTACAAGCTTTTATTCAACTTGCAATTTATGTTTGTTCGGGTCAAATCTTGAAACTTAATACTAGACCAGTTATCCTTACCGATTGAGCTAAAATTTGGCATACTTATGTAAGTTCGTCGACAATGCAATGTCATGGTGTCATCGAGCTGGTCTGATGATAGAAAACGAAGGTTACCTAAAATTTTAAAAAACTTACTAAATATTATCTTCCAGGAACCCCCGAGTACCGTGCAGTTCCCTGCCCAAGCTAGACCTATCAGCGTGGCGCGAGAGCTCAGCCCAAGGCTGTCTCATCGCCGGGCGCTCCGTGGCCGTGGGCGAGTCGGCCTTCCCATCGCCTTGCACATCTTGTATCTGCACTAATGAAGGGGTAAGTTACTCATGAAAAGGCAACAAGGAACTACTGGCTGCCTCCCTTAGCTATCTGTAGTCGATGGTTCAGCCTAAGGCTGCCTTACCGTCGTCGCCTTGCTCGTCTTGTATCTGCAGCAATGAAGGAGTAAATAACAACTGACACGATTTTGGAGGGCCTATACCTAACAGTGGGCGAATTCACATAGCCACAAGTCATTAAAGAAGCAAATGAGTCATGTATTTGTCACGTCACAACACAACTGAATGAAGCTGGATGCGAATGAGGTGGCTTTACGAAAGAATTAGAATATTTTATGAAAACCTTCTCCACTATAGCATTACTGAAAACTGGCTAGTCTCCGTTGAAAGTGGGCACTGCCGTAGTCGAAATTCGGCTATAATGACATCATTATCATCACTTAAAATTATAAAATTCACTATAATAAATAAAACTGCGTGCGTAATGCACTTAGCAAAGTGCATTACGCAGTGTATCACAACATTAACTTACCAGTTTCTTACTTACTTTCCAGGCCCAATGCGCATCCCTTCGCATCACCGACTGCGCCCAACTGCTCCGCGAGTGGCCTCGAGACGCCATCTTACGCGATGACGTCTGCACCGCACAATGCGGCGCCGCCGCGCCGGCTAACAACCGCGCACCTAGGCGTCCGCCGTTAAACTTCAAGTTCCCGGATTTGAGCCCGTTCATAGCTAAATGAGCGTGAAGTTTGATATAGCCACAGTTTGGTTGGCCACAGTCGGTTCTGTTTGGACAATACTAAAGTTATATACAGAACTAAAAATGTTGCCTTCCCTTATTTTCCTATCAAAATAAGAGACAGCGGGATATTTAGCGCTACTAGTGCGCTCACCTCATACTCCTGTGACCATAATCAGGGTAATCACTGGATTGGATTCGCGCTTTAAAAACGATATCATTTTGCTGCTCAAGGAAAGCTATAAAAATTCTTTGGAGTGTTTAGTCCGCTGGGATGCCACTATTGGGCAAAAAGGGACTCCCTTTTAGAATGAATTCTGAAATACCACGGTAGGTAATTAGGTAGGTAAGGTAAATAAATACCGTCCGATTTAAAGGGTTTATGAAAATTACTGACATGGAGTTGACTACATTTCATTTATGAAAATAAACAAAGCTTTTAGTATGGTGCTTTACAATCGAAATGAAAGGGAGCCAACAGTGTGTTCTGAACCGAATAAAACACCTAGTGAGCTGCAATAAACTAAGTGAACCTGTGAACCAGCTAAAAGATAATGTGATAGACTGATAACGGTAGTGATTAATTTATTGTGGACAAATGTATCTCATCTCATGTATCCATGAACCAAAATTAGTGTCTTTGAATTGATTGTATCGTGTGTGTATTGAATTTAAACTTTAAAGCGTAGGTTTCAAGATTTTAATTGTTGTTAAGTCTCAGAAATACTTATTTTTGTACCAAGTTATCCAGTCCAGGAATAATGTGACAGTCAGTTACCACAAATAACGATTGTATCCTTTGGTGTCAGCATTTCAGTCAATAGTTTATTAGCAAGTAATACTCTTAGCAGTAGTAGTAAGAATCAGGTTATTTTATTGTATAGAAAATAAGCAATGGCGATATCTAAATTCATTTGGGTATATTATTACTCAACATTTTAATACCTACATATATTATAAGTAAAAAATGTTCAAGTAATTTTAAGCACTCATGGCCATCGCTAGCTTTAATTGATGTGTAATAAAAATATGAAATTTTCAACTTTATAAATTGTTTAAAATGGCTTTAGTGATAACTTTCATAATACCAGTGTTACCATCAACGATATACCAGATTTATACCAGATTTAAATAAGAAAATACAATTTCACTGCCTAGTTTTGTATCCTAGACTAGTTTTGTAAATTATTCTGTAAAATATTGATAGTTTAGCTGTTAGGCGTAATTTTATAGTTTTGTAAATGTAATGAAGTAATCGATATAAAAATTTTTTGCTTCAATTTATATGGTTGTTTAATTTACCAAAAGCATTGTAATTAGGTTGAAATAAAATACTCCAATACAGTATTTACAAATCAGTTTAATTTGTTGCATAAGTCCATTAGTTTCATTTCGTTACAATAAATTACATCTATGTTACCTTGAGTATAAAAATTGATGTTGCAGTAAAAAAAACAACACAAACACAGATTTAAAAGTTTGAATATATAATTTTATAGTCATCGATTTGTGGGGTCAGGCTAGTCCCTCTCAAATGTCCATTTGCACTGGCCTGGTGGGAAATACTTTGCACTGTCTTACACCACTTTCGGCCGATTTCGCACTCACTGCCACCCATATTCCTAGAACAATGAAAAATAAGATTTATATAAATCATACATATATTTATATACATTTTATAGCATTAATAACAGAAGTAACATACTTATAAATACTTGTGTCACAAAGAAAAATAATAACTACCTATCAAACACACGCACGGAAACAAAGGTCTCCCAGAAGAAAAACTTACACATCACAAGATGTCCGGTGAGCTTTTCTATCATACTTTTTTAAAATATTTCTTGCTTATGAAACAGTGGCATTGAATCACACAAAGTTGCGAATTAGCGGCATTAGCCCTGGCTTCGCCTTTGACTGCTAAAGACACCAAAAGGGTCCGAATAACAGAATGGTTACAGATTCTATTTGTTTTGTGAGGACAATCCTGACAAAAACGCACTGCGCTTATGCCTGGTACTATTCTTTCGGGTTCTGTTTTCTCTACTTCTCTCTTGTTGCTATGACGTTAGAATCAGGACTGCTCCCCTAGCACGGGGATTGTTGTTGATGGTAGAATAGAAAAAAATTCAGTCACTTTGTCATCGAATGCGTAAATTATTTGAAATGTTTCCTTCGACTTCAACAAAGTACGCGATGTATGGCGATGCGATGACATATTTGTCTTTTCTACCCTAGAGAACAATCCCCAAACTAGAGGGGCAGGACGCACCGAGAATTATCAGGACCTGCCAATTTATCTTTTGTTGCTATAACATTAGAGTGTATAATCACCTGTCGTGAGGAGCTGGCTGCGTGTCAGTTGGCCGCTACCTCTTTAAACCCGTTAGTTAGGGGCACGTGTTCGTTGGCGCGCCGCCACAAGCCGTACACGCGGCCTGGGGTGCCCTGCCATAGACGCACGGTGCCGTCTTCGGAGCCTGTTGCGTAGAGCTCTCCGTCGGGCGACCAGCGCACGCAGTGGACTGGGCCGAAATGACCTTTGTTCGATTCTGGAATGAACAGGTAATTTTACAAAAAATCGAGAACCGCGAGAGAACGGCTGCAGCGACTTTTTTCAACATTAGTTAAGACCTCTCTGGATCAAGACACCTTTAACCCAACATTTTCACCAAGATATATAATACATGTATTTTACAAGTTTTGTACAATGTTTTTGTACAATTTAGATTAAAAAAAATCTAAAATGCAGTTATTGTCTTTTAGATCTAAGCCATACAATTAGTATGGCTTAGATCTAAAAGAAAATAACTCCATTTTGTTTTTTTTTTGTTGTAAACTTGTATTGCGACTTTGAACAATAAACGAAAACATTGTACAAAACTAGACAAAACTTAGATCTAAGCCATACAATTAGTATGGCTTAGATCTAAAAGACAATAACTCCATTTTCGATTTTTTTGGATACAGGCAATTTAGTGAAAAATATTATTAAATATTATAAACTTACCAAGCTCAGTTCCTGTATTATAGTCATACTTGTACACTTTCAGATCTTCCCCGCCGCATACAAAAGTAGCGCGTGATGGCGCTAGCGAGGCTGAATAACATTTAGTAGGTACCGGGAACGAACGCATCTGGCGAATCGTATCCGACGAGTAGAACGATACATTTGTACCTGAAATGGAAGGAATAAGATATGTTACTAAGTATGAGTTTATTGTTAAAAGAGATCTATTTCACTTTAAGGGTCAAGGCATATTTAAAGTGCGCATTGGTGGGAATGCTCGTGACTCTGTCTTTCTAGAAATATGACCATCATCATATCAGCCGATAGACGTCCACAGTTAGACACAGGCCTCCCCTAAGGATCGCCACAATGACCGATTTTGCGTTGCGCGCATCCAGCGATTTCCCTCGACCTTCACTAGGTCATCGGTCCATCGGGTGAGAGCCTACGCACACTGTGCCGGGACGTGGTTTCTGTCATGTTGTCAGGGTTTGCATTAATCGTCACGCTTGTCAAGCGGGTTGGCGGTCGTAGTTCTGGTGGTTAGTCTGTTCTACAGAGGGCGCTGCTCGACCTGATTTTTGCCATAGAGTTAGTTGAAAGGATGGAGAGTAACAAAGGCTACTTTTTGTCCTGGTAAAACATCATATTCCACTGGGAGATTTACGGGAAAAAATACCTTTTTATCCCCCTAGAAAAGTGAAATTCGAATTTCACTTTTCTAGGATGCTACACGGATGAAACCGCGGGGAACAGCTAGTATTATTTTATATGCGAAATACACACGACAGAGTAAGCTGGCAAGAATTAAAAATCGCCTGTATCCAGCAACGTGACTCACGCATTAAACGAATTTCATGTTTAAAAATGCAAAAGTAACCTTGTAATTTAAAACTTTCTATAATTATATATTGAAACTAACTTAGAAAACAAGTTAAAAATTAACAAAAGCGAACCAAATACAGTTCCAAGTTTTTTTTAGTTTTTTTAGTTAAAGTTATATTACTAGTTTCTGTACTGTATACAATTGAAAAGAAAAAAATATCATTTCATTTCAACTCTATCAATGTTTTTTTGTTTGTCTTTAGCCATTTTAAGACGAAAATGCTGAACAGATTTGTAAAGAGGATTGTTGCCATTTTTGCTTCAAAAATAATCTTAAAATAGGGAAATAAATTGAATACTATTGGAAATAGGGGATGGAAGATTATGTGGAGTAGCAAGCAGACAGAAACTTATTTTTTTGCAAAGTGATTTCAAACAAAAAGGTTAACTACATACTTATTTTGATTGTATCCTTTATCAGCAAAGTAAGTAAGTACTTACCATGTGCTACTGTGATAATGGCACCATCCCTCGACAACTCTAAACTGTTAGGTATTGTAGGGAATTCTACTGTGTGCACTTCCTGAAACAAATAAGTACTTTACTGAAAACATTTTATTAAATCAATAACAAATCTTATTAGAGAATAACATTTAAAAACATAGATCTATTAGACCTAATAGGAATTCTAAATTTTATTAAATTGAACTTAGCATTCTCTTCTCCATCCATCAACTCCCTGCGACCGCTACAGTATCGTGGGTCATAGAGTGGGAGGTCTTCCCACACTCGGTTTCGCATTGCATTGTGGTCGTCACTTGAGAAACTTTACTCCCCAACGGCTATCAGTTCCGCCAGCTATATGGCTTGTCATCACCACTTTAGCCTGCTTTTTTCTACATTTTATAGTATCTCACCTGATGTTGAGGGATGAAATGGGCAAGGATATGATATAGCACGCTTGCCTAGAAGAATCTGCTAATTCTGTTGTTGTTCTGTTACCTGTCCACTATTCCTGTCCCAGATGCGCATCGTCAGATCGTCGCTAACGCTGGCGATGCGCGAATTGTGCAGAAACACTGCATGCCGTATGCTGCTAGAGTGTGCAGATATCTTTTCTATGGCTGGAAACGCAATAAAATGGATTCAATAAACCAGATATTTGTAACAAAATACATAATGAAATGACCGAGATTTCAAGTTTCTTGTTGGATTGGATGCCATTTTAATCATTATTTGTAAAAATCAATGCTATTTTAGGATGAGAATAATAGATGTTTTTTTTTTACTGATGATCACAAGCAATTAAATTAAAGACTATTAAAAAACTATTTATTGCAAATGTGCAAAATAAGGATGCAAAGCTATTTAAAAGTACAGAATTCAGACTAGCGACAACCATACCCTTGAGGATAAGGTGTACACACAATTTTTTTTTATTTGTTGAATGGTTATAATTATCTTTAATAATCCATTCAATCATATTACCCAGAATAACAAAACAATAAATAAAGAACTACCATAGGTTATATTCAAGACTAGTAAAGTAAGGAGGAAGCACCGATAACTGCATGAAGTAAAAGCGAAGGACTGGCGGGAAACTGCATAAGACAGGGGAAAATGCCGACTTCTTACTGAACGCCAAGACAAACTTTGGGTCGCTGAGCTATAAGTTAGATAAGGAAGAAAGATTTCAAACAGACCTCCAACATCTGCTCTATTTAGGTCAAACACCCGTATAAGTTTCTCGTTGCTTGCTGAGAGCAACATTGTGTCATCGTGGTTGAAGTTTACACTTTTAACAATGTGTTCATGTTCGAATGTGTGTACCACCTCGCCATAACGCGCGTCCCATAGTTTTGCTGAAATTAAACATGTAATCAGTGAGATAGGTATAGTATTCAGGTCAATGGTGATGATAGTGATGTCCTCCTCCTAGCCGAATTTCGTCTTTTCTTTTCCAAGTGCCGAATCTTAATGGACTAGCCATGTCCGCAGAACATAATTATGATAGTGCACAAGCGACATTTCATGTCAATATTGGAGTCTTTCATCAGAGTTGTATAAGCCTTATAGCATTCACTGTCCAACTTCAGCAGTGATAATCTGTAAGGGCGCGTCTCTGCAGATACATATTAAGAACGGAACGGATAGCCCTATTCCCCATACAAACGTAGTTTCCGCTTCATTTGGAAACTATGTCCCCGATCTTATTGAAATTTTCCATACGTAATGAAATGAAAAATAGCTGTGTTTGCAGCGGTTTAGTTTTTGAAAAAACATAATGATATTTAAGTGAGAGTGAAACTAATTTTAACCACCAAATCGAGTCATTCTCAAGCTATTTTTTTATGCATGATAGACACCTTTATTCGAAAATCTGTCGCGCCGCAAACATCTTAAATATATTATAATATTTTTGATTATTTATATATTAAATAAGTGAAATTTGTAACCGGAAAGTATGAAAAAATATCTAAAAATGATGCCAACACCAAGCACACGCACACAGCCACATGACAGCTTCGTATTAGATGGTTAGACGCGCTTTTTCACTCATAGCGCGCCCCATTTTATTCTACGTGAAACAACAACAAATCCGCATGGGAAAATCCGTTTCCGTTTGGGAGAGGTTCGTAGCCTTCTTAAGCTCTAACATTGCAGTCCTTATGTGCATTCGATGTAATAACAGCAAAAAATGCTGGATAAATAGGGATATTAAATGATAGAAATGCTTCTGGAATAGGTATTCAAGTTAATTTTCATACCTACCAAATTCACTTTAAATTTGATAATTTAAAGTGATCATATAAACTATGTACTACTAACTTGTGGCGTCGTAAGGGGGAGGCCTATGTCCAGCAGTGGACGTGTATGGGCTGATATGATGATGATGAAATCAACTATACTTTTCTATCATAAAATTTTTGCTTAGTCTCATCCAAATTTATCCAGCAATTTTTGCTGTTATAACAGAGTGCACGCAGTATAAGGACTTTCGCGATTTGTTATAATGAACAGTATGTAACATATGTATCTCGACAAAAACTTGTAGTTAATATAGGCGCTACATACAACAAGTAAATCTTAAATGTGTAAAACGTGTCGCGTTTTTTTTTTTCTCACATGCATGTAACACTTTTTGCACAAAGTCTTACTTGACCACGGCTACTTTAACTTTGCTGTTAAAACCACTTAGCGCCGAGAAAATATCAAGGTAAAACACAATAAATACCTGATTTACTAGATTATTTATTTTTTGCTCAAATTGGGGCATATTTTAGTGGTATTTACCTGAAAAGTCGGCAGCTCCACTAGCTGCCAAGTTAGCATTTTGTGACAGAGCGACGCCCCACACGGCGCCCTTGTGGCCCTCGAACGTCCCGATCCAGTCCCCTGTTTCGCCTTGCCGCAACATTGGTTTGCCATCTGAAATAATATCAATTAATTATAATAAATTCTTATTTCAGGCTTCTTATGTGGTGGTTTCTTATAATCCATACTAATATACATTATTAAAAGTAATTATGTCTGTCTGTTACCTTTTCAGGCCTAAGCGGCTGAATAGATCTTAATGATATTTGGCAGGGAGCTAATTGGTATTCCGGTAACAGGCAGGTTACTTGAAAAGAGTGTGCGATACCACGGACAGAAGCTTTACGATTTAGGTATGATCCCATAGTGAAATTTGGCAGGGTGGTAATTGGTATTCCAGGCATGGGCTTACTTGAAAAGTGTGTGTGAAGCCGCAGCCAGAAGCTGTCCATATTATAATTGCTGAATTGTAACAGTTTGGATGGAAAGATGCATGGGTGGTACTTCTGCATTACAACAACTAAACAATGTATGGGACTGAATATTTTTCAGAGATATTTCAAGAATAGTTTCAACACCTGTAATATGGATAAGCAATAGTCCCAGAAAAATGTGCAAGACTGCAGGCAGGAAACTTGTTATTAAATGTGAATCCTTACATGGGTGCATTCATCCAATGGATGTTTTGTCTATATTCAAACAAAAGCCATGTACTTTTAGAGTCTTAACTGACAGCTTTCATCTGTTGCCTGTTCCATACAACACAATGAATACAGACAAACGAACATGGAATGCTTGAACGCTTTCTGTCTGATAGGACTCTTAGACCTGGAATAACATGTAGGCTATTTTATAACTGAGAAATAATTTTGCAAAGCTTATTATTATAGCTTATTAGCATTATTATTAATTGAGAAGACAAGAGATATTTACACTTATTCTCTTATTGTGTCCCAAATAGCTTTCCCAAGATTGGGGATAAGGATAGTGTGTGTAAGATGCTACAAAATATGTGAAAAGGGGGTGATCCTTCCTGAACTCCACTCAGGTCAACATTATGATAATAATATTGAAGTTTTTATACAATAAATTTACCTATTAGAATGCTTTTATCTTTTTCGTCTTGTATCATTTGTATTTGGACAATGAAAGCTTATTATTTAACTCAGTATCTTATGGCTATTGGCATTGAAGTCTAATAAGTTACATATTATGGGTAACTTCGTTTTAAGTTTACTACTCAATGAAGTAATTGATAAACACAAAAGATCAAAACAGTAAAGATGAGTCATTCATTGATAATCTAGTAAATCAAATCAAGTCATGAATATTTAATTACTTACCTTATATAAAGACTTGCAATGATATATAGAAAAAAAAATAGGTACAATTTCAAATTCAACTGGTAAAGAGAATTTATCAAAGACATATGAGATTATATAGTTCTCATTAAATAAAACAAAAGGTACCTATTCAATTTTGCAATGAGTCAGGTCTAATCAGGAACTCAATTCCAAGCAATAAAGTTGAAATGATAATCATGTTGTTTATCATAGTAACCACATAAGATGAAGGTTGACATAAAACCGAACATGTCCTCAATAAAATAAATAATTTACTTCCCATAACAGACAATCAAAGGAAACTAAGTGAATCATTATCTACCTAGTTTCCTTATAGTGCTACATTATGAAAGTATTAAATGTACATAACATGTTATCAACAATAATGTCAAGTACTTTATCATACCTTGGTCAGGTACAAGGTGACCAACAATGGGTAAAATGTCAACAAGCAACAGAACTGCAGTTTTTGAAACTATCACAATTCCATACACAAAGAAGTTGCGTATCATGCGACAACACCGTGAATAAAAGCATGATACGAGCCAAGGCAAACCAGCGCCGAGGAAACACACAAGCGGACACTCAAGGTGCTTCCTGCATGTCCGGAAAGAGAAGGTCACAGCATGCACAGAATGCAAGCCGATCGAGAGAACACAACGAGAAAAGTGAAGGCCTCCAAAGACCCACGACATCTGTCAATAGAGATCGCACGAAAACACTATTTGCACTTGCTTGCCTTCTTCGGCCACAATTAGGTCAGGGCGAAAGACCACCCCCAGCACACAACGACATGAAAACTTACCTTTGCAGGCCGAAATCAAATAATATCCATCCTTGGTAACGTCACTAAAATCCAAATGCACCACTGGTCTGGTATGTCCACCGCATGTGAGAGGAACTTGCTTCAAAGTAGTCATTTTGTTACAAATTAAATAATAGATTGTACTTTTCAAAAATAAACTAATAAATCTTTGATAAAACTAAAAATTAACCTAATGAGTCTGATCGTACTGGATGTTGACAATCGACTGACACAAATCGTTATTCTGTGTTGCATGTGGAATTGTCACCAAAATCTACCATTTACCCGCTTGTACAGCCTAGTCAATGGACAAACTCGTTAAAAAAAAAGAAAAAGGTGTTACCCCTACGTGAGGGGAAGGTTTGTAGTAAGTACAGTCTTCGAAAATTTTCGAGAGAGCCGTTGGTGGACGGTAAGGTTTATCCATTTCGTTGATGGTGGAAATTCATTTTCCCCGCACCACCACAAGTCGATAAAATGGATGATTTACCGGTGAAACTAGCGCGTGATGTTGGACCCTCTGAAAAGTAAGTGAAAAGAAAATCAATAGTTAAAAATTTATCTGTTTTGATCGTAATATCTCTAATTTACTTCTAATTGCTTATTTTATAAGCCTAAAGAAATAAAGATTGTCTTCTGAAAAAGCAATTAGTTCATCGCCAAACTACCTTTTTTTTATTTATTATAACATTTATACGTAAAACACAGGTACAACAAAAAAAATAGAGTAGCCAATAACTGAACAGGTAGGTAATAAAAAAAATGCTTTTAAAGTAGGTGATATTGAGACCATGACATGTTATTTTTCCATTGAAATTTTACTATTTCAAATATATATAGAGATGTTAGTGTTAATATTCTTAGTTTTAGAAAATGAGGTCCACAGCTTTCCCTTTCGTTGATGATAACTAATATTCTTAAACATATTTTTTACAGGTTTTGATTTAAAATGGTGGTGGTTTCCCAAAAACATCTGTAACAAACAGAAAGGACCAAACTTTAAAGGTGGTGGGGGGTTTCAACCTCAATCAGAAAACAATGCAAAAATATTTAAAAAAAATCCAGATAGTCAGTTTTCAAAAAAATTACAAAAATGAAAAGATCCTCACCTTACATTATAAATCATTTTCACATCTTTATATAATTAAACTATGTATTTATGTAAATGTTCATATATAAAATATATTGTTCTTTTTATTTGAATACCTTACTCGTAATTTTAAATAATAATCCTGTGCTTGGATTTTTCAACTATTAAAGTACCTAAATCAAAGAGTTCGCTATTTGGAAAATGATCCAAGAAAACAAGGGCTGGTCCTCCGGGAGTAATACTAGGTGACGTCATTGTCCAGCTGCTACTTTATTTCAACAAAACGTAGAAGTTGGGAAACAAAAATGAGAATTATGGGTCACTTGAAAAATCAATAAAAAATGACAATTATATTTGTTACATTAGTCAAAACAGCGTTAGTATACACGAGTCAATGTGATAAATACAAAACCACATAGTTTTATCAGATTCATACAGGTAATTATTACAAGAAGCTCGGGGAGTTACGATTTTACGCTATCGGTTACCGGTAGCACCAGAAAACAGATTCGTCTTCTCATTCGTCGATAGCGATGATGACGTAAGGAAGTGTCACCCACGTGACCATCGAGTCAGACCATACCTTTTTCTTAAACCATGGAAAAATTGTATTAATTAATCTCTGTCAAAAACTACTGTTTTCGAAGATTTCCATATAAGCTAGCTAGCTACATGCACAGAAGCAGAAGAAAGGGAAGGCTTTCTCGTTACACGCAGAATCGGAATGCGAAAAAGTTAATAATGTTTTTTTTTTTTGATGGAATGGAGCTTGGAGACATGAATTTGTCCAAATGCTATTTAACTGTCAAATCTGTCCGTCCGTAACGTAAGCAACCAACCAACACGTCAACCAAGCAAAACAGAAATTTTGTTGGATTTTTGATATCGTGGCGTCGGGCTAGAATCGTGATTACTGAAGTAAACTGTGAAATATGGATTTCTTTTCATCAATTCCGACGCACATTGACTATGTTGGTCAGGCCAAAGCAGAAAAATTGTACAGAGCGATCATAACATTGTTTAGCATAGTAGGGTTTGTTTGGGGCTACATAGTGCAGCAGTTCTCACAATCTGTCTACATTCTCGGAGCTGGTTTCCTTCTGGCGGCGATCCTCACCGTTCCCCCATGGCCGATGTACCGCCGCAACCCGTTGAACTGGCAAAACCCGAAGAACACAGATGAGAAACCAACAAACAAGAAAGGGAAGAAATAACATTGATGATTGATGCAAGGAGCTAACTTGTCTTCTCAAATGAAATAGATATTTAAGACCGTCTTAATTTTTAATAAAAATTTGTTTAACATATTCTATTTTTCTCTAGTCCTATCAGGTCATGAAGATACGTTACTTGATTTATTTGAGCTAATATCTACATACCTCCAAAGATTTATATTCTTTGCATACCTCTATCTAGATAATGTGCAAGTAATTAGCTGAAATTAAAGATAAATTGGTGTCATCAACATTTATTTACAAATGTAGTATGTTCTTATATAAATAATTTAACAATTATGTCCACACTGCTGGACATAATTGTTAAATTATTAAATTAGCTAGGCCACAGTACCATCAGACACATCATTACATGAACACATTTTTATATTAACTAAATTGTGAATGTACAGAGGGCATCAGTAACTGATAACCCTCTAGTGGTAGAAGTGTAAATGTAAGGGCGGTTACCAAATGATGCTGCCCTACATACATCGAACCTACCAATAGGTGGTGTGCTTGCTTATAGCTCCAAAATCAATTGATTATTTTGGCGGGATTGACAATCTATAGATTTATTAGCATATGATGCACCATCAAATTGGATGTGGTTACCAGAAATGAGTTACGTGATTGAGAAGAATCAAAAACTCGAGCATAACTTACACCTTACGTTATAATGACCTGTATTTTTGAACATAACATAAATTTTTGGCTCCAAAAAGGCTACATATAATAAACACTGCAAAAAGTGTAAAAATAAGTCAAAAAGTTTTTGATAATCTCAGTTTGTTAATTTAAAAGTAATAAAAATTATAATTATAAATAAATTAATAATTGTGGACACTCCACACTACATCATCTAGCCCCAAACTGAACAGAACTTGTGTTATGGGTACCTACTAGATGACTGATATAATGAATACAATATATTACATACTTAAAGATTTTTTTTAGTATAGGTACATACATAGAAAATGCCCAGAATTAACATCAGCACCTAATTCATTAAATAACCTTAATGCTGGTTAATGCTGTGTCCTATTTTTAGTGTTTTAACAAAATTCACCAAAAAAATTGTACTAACCATAACAATATATTCATTATTATTAGTTTAATTACATAGGGCGGTAAATAAATAGTGTTTACCATTGGTAATAAATTTACTGTATAATTGGACTAGAAAAGTGTAAAACTTCTAACTTTCATAAAAAAAATTAAGTTTTGATTGTTTGATTGAAATTTTAATTTCAAAAAACAAGGTTAATTTATTTGGATATGGGAAACTTTTTAACAGGTTAACAAGCCCTTTGACGCCATCTGGATACAATGAAATTGCTAAAAAATTAAATATTTCTATTCAGTAGAAAGAGTAAGCTTTTCCCTAAGGTTCTCGAAAATATTGAAAATACCACGCTCGTCACAGGGATCACATCTTTCGGTGCTGTCACTATTTGTTGTATTATTTCCTACACCGCCTTTGCTGCTACTTGCATTGTCACTTTTAATGTTTTCACTTTCATTTGTTTCCCTATCGCTGTTACTTTCAGGTATTTCATTTGTTTCACTATTTTCAGGTTTAGTATTCTCCTGTTTCTCACTATCTTTGGTACCGCTTTGGCTGCCATTGGTCTTTTTATGGCTGTTACTACTTTCTTCATAATTTTCTTTATTACCTTTGTTAGTTATTATACTACTGACTCGACTTCTGGCATTGCAAGTCAGATAATCCAAATAGTTTCTGATTCGGGCACTGGCCCTACGTTTTTTAGTTCTAAACTGTGTTTTGTTACTCCCTTGTTCAGTAGGTTGTTGTTCATTTTCTTCATCTACACCATACAATTCATTGTATGTTTGTTCATCCATTTGAAAGTCTATAAGCTGTTGTAGTGCTACAGTGAAGAACACAGCTACAGCAGCGTAGTTAGCGACCATGAGTGAAAACGGTCCAACAACCATCACACATATTCCAGTAGCGTAGAGAAAGCTAGATGTGTGGGTATAGTGATTCCTGAAAACAATGAAGTCGGTAATTAAAGAAAATTATTCAGAAATCAAAAATCATTATGTACTGCATAGGATTTCCTGGGCAGTAAAAATGCTTCTTACAAGGAAAATAAAATTCTTTACATTTAGGATGCCAATTCTGTCACTCTTGGGATCTACATTAATATGGAATATGAATGTGACTTTGACGAGAGCCCTCACGCCTCAGTTATCAAAATAAAAAATGTAAGTTATCAAAATCGGCCCAGTTGGGCGGCCAGTGACAGCCACAGCCCAAAGACATTATTTTTCTGTTTACAGTCAGGTAAAAATTAATTTGTTATTTATAAATAAAAGATTAGTACTTGTTAACCGACTTCTAAAAAAGGAGGAGGTTTTCTAATCGGCTGTATATTTTTTTTTTATGTATGTTCGTAGATTTCTCCGACAATTATAGACCGATTTTGAAAATTATTTTGCTATTGTATGGATAGACAAAGGTCCTGAGGTGAGGTGTTCCCATAAAAATTTTACTCCCTAAGGATTAAAATGTATCCCGCAAACTGAAAAAAGGTTCATTAAGGAATTCGAAGTCGTAATTTAGTTTTTTTAAAACGATCAAATTATCATTGTTTGAACTTACAAGTATTTTCGAGGACCATCAATCTGCCAGATATACCCAGAACAAGCAGAGAGTATGATTCCCGCTGCAAACGAGGGGTCCGTGTGTAGTTTTGTTTCATATCTGAAATTTAAAAGCTTTTTTACGAAATAGAAAAGAGATTTTAAAAACAGCACCCTTATAACCACCATTTTGACTAGTACGTATAGACAACTCAGATAAGCTTAAAAAAATTAAATGATATCCCCAAAAAATGTGATTTCGGCGGGACTCGAACCCGCGTCCGTCCCTCTATACGCTTGCGGGATTTCGCTAACCAACTACGCCACGAAATCAACATTTAGGATCAGGAGGTTTTGGAAGCTAAATATTCTTGGGTAGACATCGACTGTAATATAAAATGCTCTGACAGCAAAACGTCCTCAATTTAGAACGACTGCTAGTTTTCAGAGCAAAAAGTCCTTATTACTGAATATTCGCAATATAAATCGTTATGAGAGTTAAATGTCTGCAATTTAAAATGTACCTATGCCAGATATTTTTAAATCCTGTCTGCCTGAATCCTCTATAGAGAATACGTGACTTTCAGTAGGTATGAAGATTCGATTAATACTTTCTGCCTTAAAAAAAACGGAATAAAAATAAAATAGTTTATTTCTTTAACTTAATCTTTACAAATCGGAAAAATATATGTAGATATATTTTTTAAACCTCCTAAATTTGATTTGAAGGCTCTGTACTAAATACTTCCTGAACTTAGGACTACTTGCTCCTTGGTTGTTTTTCCGTAATAGTCAAATTGATTCAAAGACATTACGAGGACCAACTATTGGATAGGCCATTTAGCTTCCAAAACCATTTTAAATTGAGAACGTTTTGCGGTCAGGGCATTTCATACAGTTACAGTTTATGTGCACCCAAGGACATTGAGCTTCAAAAACCTCCTGATCTTAAATGGAAATCAAGTACCCGACGAGTCGAATGTCTTTGGGACTTCCTAGTCAAGTTTTTGTCTGAGCTAGGATAGAGTTAAATTACATAAACTATACGATACAAATTTAAATACTATACGATAACGATTCGTTTAGACTATTGTACCCTAAGCAAGGTTTTTTCTAGACTGTCCATACTAAGCCTATAAGTGTGTTGTGGGTAGTAAAAGTTGAAAACTTACTTGAAATTCCTTGCCCAAGCCAAAAGCGTCGGCAAATTCAGAAGCGTCACCATCATCCAAATAGAAAACATCATCATATGGAAGTTGAGATTACTAAGCTCCTCATCTTTAGCCTCGCGAGAAACCTCTTTCTTTATTTTTGGTTGCTTCAAACCCTCTTTTTCTAACTCTTTCAAATTACTCCACTTTACTTCTTCGCCGTTTACGTTCGTTTTCGGTTGACGTTTTAGGATGCGGCATACTTTTGACGCTACTTTAGCGAATATTTTGTACACGAGATCTTCAAAGTAATCTTCAAACATTTTTGAGATCTGTAACATGGGTAAATAGACAGGGTTAGTATAATAATGGGCACCGACGACGAACCTATCTTATATTTTTAATTATATATACATATATGTATATAATCTGAATCTCGGAAACGGCTCCAAAGATTTTCATGAAGTTTAGTATACAGGGGTTTCGGGGGTGAAAAATCGTTCTAGCTAGGATTCAGGTATACAACTGGGCTACAAATAACTTCGTAAATCAATCGCAGAATCCAGTATAGCGACCATTCAACTGTATGAAAGCCTGTTTGCCAGATTGATGATAATGTTCGTCTTCTCATCTATAAATTTTAACTTTAATTTGCAATGACATTTAATGTTTTTAACAAAAGTTTTCACCAATCTGCGCCTGATTATACAATTATTGTAACACCAGTGTCATTGGAATTTCTCAGGCCAGGCGCGTACTAGCGGCCGGGTCAAATCGGCCAGCGAGATACATGCATTATTATGAAATCGCCATGGAGCACACGTATCTTGATCTCGGCCATCGAGAGCGAAGTCGCGCTGTATTTGCAACTAACAATTGTGGTCGCGGTTGCGGCTGGGCGGGCGTCAGGGTTGCGCGGTCTGGCCGCTAGTACGTTATTACTCTTATCTTTAGTTAAATCCACTCACCATATACGCGTAGAAAGCTGCCCCAATAGCCAACGATGCGGCGCCACACGACACGGGCACGGCCGCCACCATAAATCCACTCAACACCATGGGCACCTTACGGAGCGCGTAGGCGACCCTTTCGCCGATGCTTATACCGGTTCCCCAGAATATCCTGGAAAATATTACATAGCATAAAAGATCGGTCAAGGATTGGCCGTGGGGCCGCGGCGTACGAATATCGACCCCTCCAACTGAACCTGTGGATGTCGTAAGACTTGATAAGGGAACCTACCAGAAGGGCAGCAGCTTCCTTCTGAGTATTTTTAAACACCAACACTGTGATCACCAATGCGCCTGCCAAGCTTGGTGATTATGGCAAATCCCCCTCTGCATGGGAGACCATCCACTCGATGGACCGACGACATCGTAGCGGTCGCAGGGAGTCGATAGATGGAGGCGGCTCAGGACCGCTATTTGTGGCGTCGTACGGGGGAAGCCTATGTCCAGCAGTGGACGTGTATGGGCTGATATGATGAAAAGATCGGTACAGTTACAGGATAGGTACGTAAGGGTTATAGATACACTTTAGGATGTAGAAATACCATGCCAATTATGCAATACCCACATTTGGCCACACATTTAAAATGTGGGTAAAAATCTGTACATCGCGCCTCTAGCGAGTACTATGTTAAGCAGGATTTACGCTATTGCAAGATAAGCAATCAAAATTTTAAAAATTTAATGTACATAGCATGACGCTAGGTGGAGCTAATGAAAAAAATAAAGCCTTTGCTTTTACAACTATGGAAAATTATTCCTGTTTTAGCCACGCGCATTTATCTATCACAGACTCTAGTTTATTCTACGTTTTTATACAATGTTGTTAAATTATCTGTTTTTTCAGTATCATTATTTGCTTGCTCGCTAGCCCCAAAGGCTAGCTAATGCGGAATTAAATGTGCAGAATTATAATATTAATTACATTATAATTCTGCAAATATAAACATTATTTATATATTAAATATTACTCACTTAAATATCAGCTTGTCAAGTTGCGAGGAAAACGCCATAGCACACAGTACCGCCGCCATACCAACGTTGAGTACACCCAAAGCTACCATATACGCCGGAATGACGAGCAGTGACCGAACGAACCAATGCAGCTCCTTGTTATTATACGTTGAGTATTCTAGAAGATACGTTAGAAAGGGTATGTTTCTGAAACAAGAAGATTATTTGTTAATATGATGGACTACCTCCTGTTACGCCTCGATCTGTTCAGTAGTTAATGCGTTGAAAAAATCACCGCCCACTAGCCCTTACGAATGTCCTCGGAAGATGGGAAGGCGCGAGTGTGTCGACACACTCGCGCCTTCCTATCTTCCTTCAAGCAATCAATTTGCACAAGCAAGATGCAGCGTGTGGCCGGGCTCATCTTGCTTACGCAAACTGGTTTGTGCAATCCTGCATGCAGAAATGTTTGAGCGTGTAGCCGGGCTATAAGGGCTAGTGCGGCGGCGATTTTTTCAAATAGCGTCCCATCAACGGGCCTGCTCAACACCATGGACTAATGTCATACCATCGGTCAGAATAATCCCGAGGTGGTCCCATAAAAATGATTCCTGAGGTATTAGTATTTATTCCGCAAAACTTAAAAAAAACAGTTCGAAGTCGGATTTTTAACTTCTTTAAGCCTTTACTTATGACTATGACGACCGATCTGGCGCGGAGGGCGAAGGTCCGCCTGCGACGCTGGAGGTTGCGGGTTCGATTTCCGCATTGGGAACAATGTTTGTACGATCTGCAAATATTTGTCTCGGGTGTTCTGGGTATTTAAATAATACATTGTTCCCTAGGCGAGAACGTGCTTGATTCCTATCGAGTGTGTCATATGAGCCTTAAAACACACGAGGTAGGAATCGCACTTTCTGCCGAATGATACATTGAGCTTTATACTACACCTTCGAGGAAAATAAAAAGCAGAATAAATATTTTATTTCTGGCGGTGTCATAAAACTTTCACTACCACTCGACGACATTCTGTAGAATTAATAAAATTGCCTTAACCAAATTCAAAATTAGAAGAACTTCCCGTGCGAGCCTTTATCACTTGGGTTCTTCTTTCAAAATATTGTTCGGAAATCGGAAGAGGCAAGCGGACTTGGAGTAAAAACTTTTTGTCGTTTGACCTATTATGAAAATAACCATAGGTACCGGCCGATCTTTTAGGAAAATAAAAAAAAGAACACGTTAGAAATGGATTTCCATACAGTTTTCTCTCCCGCTAAAACGAGTGAGAAATGAAACTCCATAGAGTTTTTCCTACCGGATTCCTATACGCCTGCAATGACTTACTTTCTATCTTATATTTGGAAAAGGAATAGGAAACTTTCCGAGCAGGTGTAGTATAAAGTATATATCTATGTAATATATTGTATTATGTATCAGTCATCTAGCACCCATAACACAAGCTCCGCTTAGCTTGGAGCCAGATGATGTTGTGTGGATTGTCCAACATTATTTATTTATTTATTATTTTTCTAAAATACAATCAAAAATATAATAAATAAAAAAACTTTTGATGAAAAAAACCCATCATATCAGTCTATGGTAAACCTCCATGCTGGACATACATAGGCATCCCCCATACGACGACGCCACAAATAGCGGTCCTGAGACGCCACCATCCAACGACTCCCTGCGACCGCTACAATGTCGTCGATCCATCAAGTAGATGGTCTCCCAACACTCCGTTTAATGAATACATACTCACATCACAGCAAAAAATAGAAACTTCGACAGTAGCACCACATAATAGGGCTTCAGAAGCTCGCTGTCCAGCGCTGTATGAATTGGAACACAAGTGCCCGAGTCCCACAAGTAAAAAATATTACTTGCTGCGGCCATTATCACTATACCGACTATGTACGGTATCAACACTGGAGTGTAGTTACGGACTAGTTGACCGAGACTCTGGTACCATGATGCTGATATCCTGGAATAAACGCAGTTATTAAAAAAAGTACAAACAATACAACAAAGGTAAAGGGTAGGTACAGGTCGCGTCATAGTTTAATAGAGCTGACCGTAGGCGCAGAAGTCGATTTTTAGATTTTTACACCGCTTTACACCTGCGCAGAATCTCCCTCCACATTCGCCGAGCGCTATAAAACCGTAACGGGACGTGTACCTATTATTTTGGGTTTATACAGGGTTATTAGTTATTCACTGACATTGAATGAACTGCAGGTTCTGTCCATCATCACGATTACGCTTGTGAAGACGCCCGGTCTAAATTCTTAGGTATAATTTGTAGGTTCATTCAGTAATCGTTCTTCAGAGAGGCTATATTTGAAACTTGACTTAAAAATGGTTCTGCCCTGAATTAACAATGGCTGTAGGAGTGGGACATCGGTCTAGCCTACTTACTCGTATATTATAAATGTCAAAGTTTGTAAAGTTGGATGAATGTATGGATATTTTTTAGTTACACTTTCACGCAAAAACTACTGAACCGATTAGGTTGAAATTTGGTATGGGTATAGTTTGGGACCTGGAGTAACATATAGGCTATTTTTCTACTAATATTATAAATGTCAAAGTTTGTAAGGAAGAATGGATGTATGGATATTTGTTACTCTTTCACACAAAAACTACTGAACCTATTAGGCTGAAATTTGGTATGGATATAGCTTGGGACCTGGAGTTACATATAGGCTATTTTTTATCCCGATAAAACGCAGGCGAAGGCGCGGGCAGCAGCTAGTATTCATATATTTATTTGCCGTAGGAGCACAAGGCACACTTAGTTACGTCTATTTACTGGTTATGTGCCGTGGGACCGCGGCGTACGAATATCGACCCCTCCAACTCAACCCGTGGATGTTGTAAGAGTCGACTAAGGGAACCTACCAAAGGAAGGGCAGCAGCTTCCTTCTGAGTATTTTTAAACACCAACACTGCGATCACCAATCCGCCTGCCAAGCGTGGTGATTATGGCAAATCCCCCCTACATGGGAGACCATCCACTCGATGGGACGACGACATCGTAGCGGTCGCAGGGAGTCGATGGATGGAGGCGGCTCAGGACCGCTATTTGTGGTGTCGTACGGGGGAGGCCTATGTCCAGCAGTGGACGTGTGTGGGCTGATGATGATGATGATGACTGGTTATTTATAACAGTGGTAGGTATCTATTTAAACACAATTAAATAATCAAAGCAACTCAAAAACAAAAAATAAAACTTATATCTGCTGTAAATGGGCGTTAGGCGTAGAGCCTGGATGACTGCGGAAATGAGCAAACCCCCATAAGTCGCTAGCATTCCGGGGGACCGGGGGTTCAAGCTTAATTAGACCTTAGTAATCAAAGAATTAAGTACAAGCTCCTACAATAATTATTTTCTATGCTTACCTGACTGTAAAAGAGCACTTTGGATCTAGCAGTAGGGTAACTTTTACATATTCGGTCACTGGTTCGCCTAAAGTTATGTTGGGATTGCTCTTGAATAGTCGAATCTTCATTGGTGATCGTTTTAAATGCCTGGAAATGGATAACATTGCATGAGGGAGATAGTGTGTGCAGGCAAGCAAGGTAACTAAAATGTAAGCATAAACAACAGCCTATACCAGTCTACTGAACTTATGTCTACCCTAAAAGCGACTTTTTTATGCTATAATCCCCACGTTCGGCACAAGGGTTTGGGATCGCACGATCGATGACTTAGGTTTTTCCCACCATCGGCGCTGGCTGCCCGGCCAAGTCAAGGGATTCAGCTAAGCTTGTATTAGCTTGCGCTATTCCGCAATCAGCTGCCACCAGTCGGGGGAGGGGAGGAGAGGTAAAAATGAAACAGGAAAGCGTTGAGCTTGAGGATACAACTGCCACGAGTATATGTGGCATAAGCATCCACTTCACCGTATTAGCACAGTAGCTGTGCATCGTCATCAGCTGGCACTCTGATTGCGTCATCTACACGTCGCCGCGATCACAAATAACTTATTCTTATAATTAATTTAAGTTTTTATAATTTACTAGCTGACCCAACAGACGTCCTGTCATTCAATTCAAAGTTCAAATTTATTTCAAACGTGTTAGGCAGATAACGCTGGGGCAAAGGCTACATTAAAAAAATTTATAATAAAGGCAGTCGTTAAGTTTTCACGTTTCTACGTAATTTTCTTAATTTTTTTTAACGTAAAAGCTTTCTACGAATTTTAAGGAAACATTTTAAAAAAAAGAAGAATAAATCGGTAAAGCCGTTCTCAATTTATATCCGAACCATGAGAAATAGGGGTTAATTTTTAGTCTATATAATAAATAAATGAATTATTATTATATATAAGCAACTATAATCTGGGGTCGCGCTTCCGTAGAGAATCCGGCCAGCTATTGGACAGACATCTGTAGGCCAAGCACATCGATTGTTGTATATACAGAGAAATTATGTCGCATCGTCATTGATACTCAAAATATTTGAAATTCACTACTCTAACTCATACAGAATCCTCCAATTCCCATAATTTACAAACACGTATGTGTGACGATGCGATATCATTTTTATCTATTCTACCCTTGACAATCGCTGTTTTTGGTCTAATGATCGATTGCGAAAATAATAAGTTATAAACTAATAATAGCGAGTTGCAAAAATTTTCTATAAATAAATTCAAACAAATTGTGAAACATATCCTTTGTAAAAAGGCTTATTGCAAAATATCAGACTATCTAGAAGATAAAAAAGCTTGGGACGGATTTTGCTCCAACTCGAAAAATAACACCTATTAGGCTAAAGGTTTCTTCGTCGCTTCTTTACTTTAGTCTACATACCGAAGTGACTGAAATCAAAATATCACTTTATTTCCATGTCATTCATTGTATTTACGGAAAAAATAATTTTTTGACTTTTGACTTTGACCCTCTTAACGACAATTGAAGCGCTTGGTTATATTTCAGTGAACACTAGTAAGTCATCAGCATCATCATCATCATCGGCCTCTAGATTAACGAAATACGTCGTGTTCGCTAAAACTAGCCAAGTCATCATCAATCGTCATCAACGGCCTCTAGATTAACTTAATTTTTCTACGGTTTAAGTTAGCTTTAAGATTGTATATAAGTAATTACTGTATAATATAAATAAATGAATAAAAAAACTGCGTAGTGTTCGTTAACACTAGCTAAATCATCATCAACGGCATCTACATTAACGAACTACGTAGTATTCATTAACACTAGCTAAGTCATCATTATCGTCATCAACGGCCTCTACATTAACGAACTACGTAGTGTTCGTTAACACTAGCTATTAAGGTACTTACGTAAAATAATGGAAATATTCATAATTCTCCGCCCAAGGCACATAAACTTCAGCCGATACATGGTACTCCTTACAGCTCGACACAGGTTCGACATACAATAAGTAAGCTTCGGGCAGCGTACTAAAATCTTTCAATATTATCTCGTAGTACAAGCTCTGTTCTTCTGTTTTGGTTATTATAGTGTGCTTTCGTCCGAATAGTAAAGATGGCGGAGTCAGTTCTATGCGCCTTGATGCGTGGTCGTTTATATCGATATTTAGGGTTATCTAGAAATAAAGATATACATAGTAAGATAATAAGTAGTGATAGTAAGTTGCCGTAGTGCCGCGGCGTAGAATATCGACCCCTCCAACTCAGCCCGTGGATGTCGTAAGAGCCGACTAAGGGAACCTACCAGAGGAAGGGCAGCAGCTTCCTACTGTGTATTACCAACACCTTACTGCGATCACCAAACCGCGCAAATCACCACGCTTGGTAGGCGTGGTGATTATGGCAAACCCCCCATCCCAATATGGTGTCGTTTTTGGGGAGGCCTAGTTTCAGCAGTGGACGTATACGGGCTGATAATGATGAGTAAGATAATAGAAGGATTAGGAGAGACCTTTGCTGAGCAGTGGGGCAAAATGGGCTGACGAGAAAGAAGACAATAGCCAAGATTATTTTGTAGCAACAACATTTTGTTTTTAACGTGTTTTTATTCTACTTGCCCTGTTAGTTTGTGTGAACTGAATTTGTGCTTGTTCGGCAGTGGGGCGAAATTACATAACTCCAAATCTTATCCTACTAATATTATAAAGACGAAAGTTTGTGATATGTGCATTTTATTTTGTTACCTAGGATCTTCAAAACTTCCTTATAGCCCGGCTTCACGCTCAAACATTTGTGCAATCATGCATGCAGAAACGTTTGAGCGTGTAGCCGGGCTATAACTGATCAAGATGAAATTTGGCGTACATTTAGAACATATCCTAACTTAGATAATAGGCTACTTATTACACCGAAACAACTCGTGCGAAGCCGCGGGCAGAAGCTAGTAAAATATTAATTTTATATAGATGAAAGTTTATAGAGATATGTAATTTGTCACACACAAAACTACTGAACAGATCAGGCTGAAATTTGGCACGAATGTTCTGGATTTTGAATAACATAGGCTACTTTGTCTCCCAAAAAACTAAATGCACTTACTTAAAAATATTTTGTGCAATTGCAATTGTTCTGATTTGCACTGCAGCCTCACTTTGTCATCGAATGCGTAAATTATTTGAAATTCATTCCTTTAACTTCAATAATGTACGCAATGTACGACGTTGCGATGTCATTATTGTCTATTCTACCCTTGAGAACAATCCCCGTGCTAGGGAGGCAGCAGCAAATATGTAAAACCTTTCAAGTTTGCATGAATCCTACTTATATTAGAAATGTCAAAGTTTGTAAGGATGGATATTTGTTACTCTTTCACGCAAAAACTACTGAACCGATTAGGCTGAAATTTGGTATGGGTTAGTAGTTGAGGACCTGGAGTAACATATAGGTTATTTTTTATCCCGATAAAACGCGGGCGAAGGTGCAAGCAGCAGCTAGTAAACTAATAAATACCCATTGTTAATTCGAATACTTGATGAAACGTAGCAAACTTACACCATACACATTTTTTTACGACCATATTTAGAAGCAATAAAATTTAAATTGTACCAATGGTTTCATTTAGCGTGCAAATAGGAATGCTGTTTCAAGATAAGCGCATTTACGA
Source organism: Eupithecia insigniata (assembly GCA_947859395.1). Classification (NCBI taxonomy): domain Eukaryota; kingdom Metazoa; phylum Arthropoda; class Insecta; order Lepidoptera; family Geometridae; genus Eupithecia; species Eupithecia insigniata. The sequence continues at coordinate 9,595,410 of OX401999.1, read as the reverse complement.
CTCTATTTATAAACGAGAGACGTTTACCGATTAATAAGCTCCCAAAGCCATTAAACTTTTTATGCCCTTATAGAATCCCAGTTTTTTTTTGTAAACAAAGGACAAAATTCAAAAAATCTTTTGTCCTAAGCAAAGGTAACATAAAAGTAAGGCATGAATAGGAAGCTATGGCGTGATCAAACGTACCTGATCCACTACCTTTTTTCTTATCCCAGTTGATTACGTTATAAAACGAACCTGTTTGGCGTGATCAGTTTCCGTGTGATCAACTGGGACATACTCTAATAATGTCCTCCTATCCGACTTTCGACCACGGCGGCCAATCTTAACGGAGACTAGCCACATGCGCAGGACAGTATTATAGTGCACAATCAGTGTGTGCGCGAACACAGGTGCCTCTCTATTCCCTCACTCTCATAATCCGATGGGACGGCAAACCGACACGACCGGAGAGAGCAGGCGACGACGGCTTAACGTGCCTTCTGAGGCACTGTGGGTGTAACACCGCCAACTTCGTGACTCTGGGCTGCTACTGTAAATTTTTCTTGCTAGAAAAACCCCAATAAAAACTATTGGCCCGACCCGGGATTTGAATCTTTATTAATAATTATTTCTTATTTGATAATAATAACTATGTTTGACTTGTCTAAGTGCTTATTTTGTAAGCCTAAAGAAATAAAGTTATTGATTCTGATTCTGAATCCAAGACCTCATTATCACCTTACCGCTAGACTAACGAGGCAGTCAAGGTACGCAAATTTTGTCCTACTCATGTTAAAGAGGCAAAATTTGTAATGATGTGAAGATGTGAAATATTACTTATATACATATGAGAAAACTTTAAAATACTGAAAGATATGTATAAGATCTGCAAAACCACTATGGGCTACATTAATCTAAAAAAAGCGTGTAAAGTGCGGAGTAATTAAATTCATTAAATAGCTGGAACACGTTACCGGTTTTTTAGTAGGCGAAACTTTTACTACGACATGAGTCCAATCAGGATTTTGTTTCTTCAAATGATGTAGGTTAATCGTGGCGAGCTTTCTCTTTCCAAAGTTTGTTGCTGCACCCGTCCAGCGGCTTAGTTCTGATAGAGACGTAGCTTGATTACTGAAAGAGAAATTGGATCTTTATAAACATGCAAAATTGCTAATCTGTAGGATTCATAATATCTGAGAAACAGGAAGGACCAAAAGCGGTCCCAATGGTTCATGTAAAGATACTGCTATTGCGTTGCCCGTTTCTTTCCGAACTTGGCTGACTATATATTCCTCTTTTACGCAAAAACTACTTAATTTGTAGGACTGTTTGGTATGGGTATAGTTTGGGACATGAAATAACATATAGGTTACTTTTCATCCCAAGAAAACGCGGGCGAAGGCGCAGGCAGCAGCTAGTAATATATAATTTATAAAATAAATGTTATTCCTCCATGTTTTTATCCTTATTTTACAGAATATTGAGATAATAGTAATAGCAAGAGATTGGTACTGTATCAGTTTAATTTTCATCGATGAGAAAAACCGTTATCTCAAGATGTTACAAGTTACTTACCAGTATCTATGGACATTGAATGTGTGTTTCGCATTACATCCGAACACCCAGTCTTGGTCATCTATGTTCATTCCTTCTATTGCCACGAACCGATTCTGCGGGAAGCTTACTAATCTCACCATGAGGTATGTCATTCTGCAACAATGAATAGAATAGAATAGAATATCGTTTATTGTCCAGCGTAAAGAGCTACAACAGAATTTGTTCTTAAACCTAGTGCGCGGCGCAATACAATGGACTCATCAGACGAGTTTACACATAAATACAAAATTCTAAAAAAGTATAAGCAGAAAAAAAATTAAAACTACATATTTTTTTACCTACTTCAAAAAAGGAGGAGGTTCTCAGTTCGACTGTATGTTTTTTTTGTATGTATGTTACGCGATATTTCCACCAATTATGAACCGATTTTGAAAATTATTTCGCTATTGTATAGGAAATGATCAGGTGGATCAGGTGGAGGGGGTCGCATAAATTAATATCGGCCCCCTAATTTTATACACAGGGGATTAGTATTTATCATAAAAAATAAAATAAATCAATAAAAATAATCTGCTGACTATAATATATTGTACGTCAGACACCATGTAAAGTAAGCTGATATTTTTCTACGAGATATTGGGTTAGCTACTATTTAACAAGTTTCAAGTTAAGAGGAAATGATTGAATTTTTTTTCTTCGTAAATGGTAGGCTACTGCCACTCATCCCACGGAACCGCAGCGACGTTCACGAGGCTTTATGATTCTGTTCTCTGGTGCATCTCGCCAAATATAGTTTGTGAGGAAATAATTGACCAAGTTTTTACCTAGCTTCCGGACTACTACCGGAGTTAGATCCGATGCAAACCTTCACCCGTCCTCACTATCCGTGACAAGTTTGCGTAACATTTTACGGTGTTTGGTTTGACGAAATGTTACAAATGGGGACGCACCTTAAGATGGAGCACGCTTTCCTAGAAAGAACTTATTCACTTCTTGGGACCACAGAGGAAATATGGGATTTGAAGACTCCGAGATTGTACTCTACCGGGAAAACAGACGCAGGAAGTTCGCTTCATTCTTGCTGATACTTATAACGTAAGTAGAGCGGAAACGTTTAGTTCGGCACCGTGGTATGTCGACTAAAGGAAGGTATTTACTAGTTCATCTGCTTGTCCGCCGGTGGAAGAGGAAAGAGGGATGAGGTCATGTAAATCCTGGGCACAATAACCAAAGTGGTACTTGTAGAACATTCACAATCTGGCAACGCGCCGTCTGTGTTTAAGGCTTTAATGTTGTGGTTTTCTTTATTCCATGAAGTTTTAAACGCCTGAACAGATTAAGATGCAGTAGCTTGAATCGGAACATCATCCCAAGTGACACAGGCATTTTGAAAAAAGGTCAGGCAGTAGTTTTTTTTTCGATGCATTTTAAAATAACTGTTACTGTTAGACTGTTAGAGTTAACGTCTAAAAAACTAAAGGCGCATAAATGGTTTTGTCACTAAAATGTATTGCTGATAGAATGATTTAGGAATTATGTACATTGTAAGAGTTGTTTCAGTGTAAATTTGTATGTAAAACAGGAGTGTGCTAGATTTCAATTTAATATTGATAATGACGTCGGCCATATTTTATATTTCTTTTCAAAGGTATCTGTGGTAATAAATAGAGCAAACGAAACTAATTTTCCTAACTTAATAAAACGCAATCGTTTGTTTTGACGCAAGTATCTAAAAATAAACTGTTAATACATTTCCTTCATTTTGTTGGATTCTAGCCAATTCAACGTGTCCTCTAATGATTTGTGGAATCGTTGAATCACTGTTTTGCGTAATAAGCTTAGCCAATCTACTCAGAGTTGTCTGGTAATAAGACAAAGGAAGTAGAGTACCTTAAAGTCTGTTTATCTCTTTTGCGACTTTCTTGTCACCGCCTAAGGTGCTAATTTGCCTAATACCTATCTACTTAAATGTTTGAAACTACAGAGAAATTATCGTGTAGTGTCTTAAAGTAGAGCAAGGACTTACTTTTCAATGCCAGGTCTAGCGACTTGATATATGCGACGGTTGTCTTCGTACCAGAAGGCGTCGGCAACCATTGTAGCATTTTGTCGGGTTCTTGACGTGTCTATAGTCATTGCACGATGGGACTGAAAATGAGGACACCTTCATTACTACTAAAGATTATTAGATTGATGTTAAAGATTATTTTAGAAATTGAGAAAATATCGTGAAAACGTTAATTACCAAAAGTATTTCGACTTTGGGACAACTTTATCCAGTTTCCAATGATACTTACAACGAAAAAATCTTTCGCCTTTTCCCTGACAAATTGGATATCTTCCACAATCTGTTGCGTGCGAAGATCCACCAATGAGAAGAGGTATTTGTTGATGGCCATTACCACTTGTTTGCACCACACTATGCAGACGTGGTCAGGTGATACCCAAGCGCCTGGTATGGCAGTTGTCTAGAAAACAATTGAAAGCTGTAATTTTCTTTCTACCATAGTTGCATGCAGTAATGCAGCTATGAATGAACAAAGGCGTATGAAACGGTTTTTTTTTTAAATTGAACCTAAAACCGTTTAAATTACGGGCAGCCTTACTTTCGGTGATATAAAAGAAAATATCAGTTCTGATAATAATTTGATAGCTAGTTGATTCATTTAAATAAATAATGTTGAACAGTTCACACATCATCATCTCGCCCCAAACTAAGCAGAGCTTGTGTTATGGATACTAGACACACACACTGATATGCGTAATATAATACATACATACATATATTTTTTAATTTACATAGAAAATACCCAGAACACCCGGAACAAATATTTGCATAACGTACAAACATTTGTCGCGTCGCATACCCTCGCCCGCCACACACATCGGTCGCGGTGGATTACGATGACCGAAATTCCGAACTGCAAATATCATAGCAAACAAATATCTTGACCTTGTTTTAATTCAAATGAAAGCATACAATTCTTACCAATGCACTAATAAAGCTATTATTATATGACGTCAAGCTAGATGGCACCAGCACATCTCTGGGGCCATTTCCAAAGCTGATCAGCATTTTCCTATCAGCAATATTCTGGTCACTGTTCACATAGCTTGCCCATTCATTCCTCATGTCTTGATAGAATCTGTCATGATCAGGGTCAAAGAGTATCACTGGGGCTTCTAAAGGTGCAGCCAAAGCAATGGCTATTCTTGTATTGAGTAGTGTTTCTTGATATGCTAAAAGGCGACTGGCCACTAAACCACCCTGTAAAGAGAAATAACTGCAATTTAGAGACTTAACATAAAAACTACATTCCTCATCATCAAAAAGTGTATAAAGTCTCTTTACTCTTGTGTTACTCCGAAAATACATTAATTTATTAAGATTAATTGTGTTAAAGTCAAATGGTGTGTAAAAGTCAGATGGCTCTTGGCCCTTGAGTACATTTAAATAATGGACAATGCATACAGCATCATCTAACCCCAAGCTAACTCAAGAAGTCTAGATAGCTTACTGTAAGGAAAAAACTCATATTTGTTTACAATTTGCAGAACTATTGCTGTATTTTTGCCATTCCACAATAATTGCTTAAAATTTTTCTACACAAAAACTATTAAGTAATGTTGCTGACGTAAGTAATTTGTGAAAACAAGCTTTTTAACAATTTATACAGCACTCGGCATATTCTTACCATGGAATGCCCAATAACAATGACATGTGCAGGTACATTTTTGGTATACTTGTTGGATGAGTATAGATCCAATATTTTCTTGATACTTTTACCAGCAAACTCTACTTGTTCAATCAGAGTGCCACCATAAAAACCTGTCAACTCTTCATTGTAGCTAACTAAAACAAAATTTTTGAAATTACATCCAATAGTCATGTTTGCAATTCCAGTCTCCCCTAAGATGATAGAATTTTTATGATTATTATTATTTTTCTATACTTAATAAAAGCACTCAGTTTTTGTATCAATAGTTTAGTCACAATATTTGCATAACTGAATATCATCAAATAATGTGGTTACTTCATCTTGTTCAAAAACGATGAGTAGGAACTATTTGCTAAATGCTCTGATTTAGCCATATTTTCTTGCCAATCTTTATAGCTGTGCCAGACACTTACTTGTAAAATAGTCAAAATGATATTCATTGCCCTTAGACAGGGCTTTCCTCAAAGCTACAGATGCCAAGGATCTAGCCTGCATGTGACTACCAGCATTGCCTGGCAGGAAAAGGACTGGGATACCATCAAACCTGAAAGAGAACCGCATTAAACATCAATGATTATGATAATCAATGGGGTTGATACACAATTTGGTGGATTTGGCAAGTAGATACCTCAGTTTTCGGGCTTTTTCTGTTAATCTTCCTTCACTATATGCATACAATCCATATGCCGGATAGCCAATGTTATCCTTGAAATGGATACGCTAAAACATAATTTAATAACTTGTACACAATCAGAACGAAGGCTATAAGATTTCTCAGATTTATATGATCAGGTATTAAACTTACAACGAATTGTGGATATTCGTACATGTAAGTCATAATACAATGATTCGTTTTATCACTAAAATGTAAATTCAAAACACCAAAAAGATATCCCACAACACATATAAGCGAAGTTATTTGTAAAATACTGGTACGGAAATACTTTATGAGCTCCATTGTGCAATCATGTAAACCAAACCGCGCTTCAACTTTATTATTATTACGTATTCATGTTAGTTTTATATTATTAAGTACGAAACTAAAATGGGAAAATAATAGATATCAAGAAAATTGTGCGTTTGTTTTGCACAAGGGCACAAAGAGAATACAATACTGACGAGGAAGAGACGGGACATCCATAGAGCAAAATGAGTCTACTAAACGTCATTGTCTTTGACTTAGTTCTCCGAAAAACAAACCTAGCAATAACAATTTTGACACACGCGGAGATGACACATGTATCCGCTAATCATGGCTACCAACACACAAAATCATAATAATAGTGATGTGCTGTTTCCAGTTCATATCGATAAAATTCATCGATATCGATAAAATTCATCGATATCGATGAATTACTGCCCTACTAGTTTACTACCTACAGTTGAATTTCTTAAAACATTTTATTTCCTATAGAAACTAAAGGTTGTGTCATTAAAATACAAACACCGTTTAACATTCCACATTTATTACAATAAGCAAATCTAAGCATAAGGTAGTCCCATAATCCGAAGCATAAGACAAAGTCCTTATTTTATTAAATGTCCATTAACATTAAATTTACCACCCACATTCGAAAAATAATAAAGACTATAAGAGCTCCAAAGCGCCTTTTAGAACTTAATAGGTACAGAGTACCGACACATATTTATTTATTTATGTTATGTCTAACAATGTTAAAAGTGTGTCACACAAAATAAAAAGTTATAATTATTTTAATAGTGTTACGGATGTAGAGTGATCGCAAAACTTAATGAGCTCTGTGAACTTAGGCACGGAAGCAATACTGCGCAAGTACAATCAAATAGAAAAGTGATATTTACCAACTAGCGATCCACCCGGGCAAGAAATCCTTTTTATAGTGCTAATAGACACAACTGCTGCAGCTGCAGTCAGCTGAAGTACCATTTTGAGGTTGAATTCATCGCCTTCTTTTCTCATGAAACTCATGACATCGAACACCATTTGCCATGTTTGACGACGCAGTACGTTATACCGCCCGCGAGGCATATTCAACGTTTAAGAGAAACAGCTAATATTAGGGAATACTCCACAAAATCGCAAGAATAAACTATCAAGTCAACGAAACGAACACCGAACAACGGTCAAAGACTTTGCTGCGTCATTGTACTCAAAAGCATTCAATCGACAATATTGCCAACTAGGTTCTAAATAAAATTGCTACATAGTAATTATTTTATTTTCAAACTTGGGTTAATTGCGTTAGATAATTTTTTTAATTTATTCTAACATTTTAGGCTTAAAATATTCCGTCACTGAGTGTAAGATGTTTTTATATATTCTATAAATATTGAATTGGAAAATAAATTTATGCAGCACAAAATAAGCTAGACAAAATAAAAATACGCCAGAATTCTCGCTGGCAACCCCGGTTTAACAGACAGATCCCCTCTCAACCCTTTCTTTCCCCTCAATGTTTTATTTACGGTTCAGTGCGCAGCCGTTGAAGCTAACTTCTCAGAGCTCATAAAGGTTTGCGCGTGCTCTACCTACTTAAGACAATTTATATTATAAAACAACATAAATAGGTATTATAACTAAATAATTTTATAAACAGTACATCAAGAAATGAAGATACCTTTTACAACCTATGTTATTTATTAGCTAGGTACCTATACTCAAATCAAATGTTTTATTGCAACCTTAATGTACAAATGTTCTTAAATTTCTAGTCTCAAATATGGACCCTTAAAGAGCACATCAAGTTATGTACTCAGTACTTTAAATTAAAGCCAGAGATACCTAGGTAGGTATTGTTTTAAAAATTAGCTTTCTATCCTATTTGACTGGCTGGGTGCATGAATGCTTACAAAACTGCAATAAAAATACTGTATACTAATCCCCACGCTGGGTATGCGGGTTGGGATCGCGGTTCGGCGGTGGGATTGTTCTACAGGTAACCTGAAATAGATAAATACCAATAGTTCATAAGACATCAGATGAAAACGTGTACCTATTGTGTATGCATTTATCGACATTGACAGTTTCATTGGGACATCGTTATCAAAGGTTATATACAGTTTTATCCTGTTATCAGCTTCAAAAGTTATATACAGTTTCATTACGTCATTGGCTTCAAGAGTTATAGACAGTTTCATTACGTCATTGGCATCAAAGAGCATAATATACAGTCGGTATCATTGGGTTGTCGTCATCGAAGGTTAATAGTTTTGTTGCGACAGCTGCATCAATGATTATGTATATAGTTTTATAACCATATCCTGCAAAGTAGAGATGAGTCCGGTATTCAGTAACTAACTCAGTACCTGTTAGCATGGTCCTAAAATATCTAACGCTATTGTAAAATCCGCATACCGCTAGGGAATAACTGTGCAAAGCGAGCATCGCGCCTTACCGACCGTGAGCCATAACTATCCAATGCTTCAATACCTATACTTACCTAACTATCATCTACGCATAGGTACTAGCGGACCGTTCACCCGTAAAGTTATGTAGCTGCAACAAGTATTTGGTATTTCTAACCAAATCGGTTAGATGGTATTTCTAACCAAATCGGTTAGAAATATATTGGGTAGAAATCAGAAAAGGTATAGAGTATTGTAACGTTATTGGGTACCAGTTGGTACTAGCGGTATTGAAACAAAATACCCCACTAATAACCGGTAGCCAAAATATCCAATAACTCCCATCCTTACTGCAAAGTTCAAATATCAATCGAAAATATATTTTTTTGTATACTTTTAAACAAATTAAACTTCATGTCATTCCATGCCTCAATCTATACCCATACCAAATTTCAACCCAGTCAGTTCATTAGTTTTTGTTTCAACCAGGAACAAACATCCATTTATTCTTTATCCATAAATTTCTGCATGACATAATATAAGATCAATCACCTCGATACCCTACCATTACCATTGTTATGTTGACTACTATTCGAAATTAAATCTCATCATCATCAGCCCGTACATGTCCACTGCTGAACATAGGCCTCCCCCAAACGACGCCACGAATAGCGGTCCTGAGCCGTCTCCATCCAACGACTCCCTGCGACCGCTACGATGTCGTCAGTCCATCGAGTGGGAGGTCTTCCCACACTCCGCTTCGCATTGCATCGCGGTCGCCACTTGAGAACCTTTACTCTCCAATGGTTATTGGTTCTACGAGCTATATGGCCTGCCAATCGCCACTTCAGCCTGCTGTTTCTGAGAGCTCTGTCAGTAACATTGGTTTTTCTACGAATTTCCGTATTCCGGACCCTATTGCGTAGAGAAAATTAAACCTACGCCATAAGAAATTAAATCTTCGTTTTTGATATTGTTTTTTAAAAAATAACTAGAGTTACATAATTTTAAAAGCTCACTATTTCAATGTAAAATTGCTTTGTTATGTTATATAAATTCTTTTGCAGTGCCCTACAGGATGCATGTACTATTGACATTAAGACCTAAGCACATATACATGTGAGCAAAAATAAATGAAATAAATAAATACATACAGACTCACAAACATTGACATTTATAATTACGATGATCAATTATGACCAATTACCTACTTGCATGTTATTTTGCCAACCTTTGTAGTAGAGATGAGTCCGGTATTCAATAACTAACTCAGTACCTGTTAGCATGGTCCTAAAATAAGTAGGTAAGGTAGGTAGTATTCGTGTTTGAGTTTGAATCATGATGAAAATACTTGCCTGTTACTTTGCTGAGCTGGTCAACTGTGCAATTTTATTTATGTCCGAATATTGCTGCTCGACAGCGCAAATTGACGAGTTTTTTTTAACATTCATTTCTGATTAACAACGCTCCCAATCGACGTAGCAACGTGTCCATTATGTCTTTGTTATGGTCCTCACACAGCCATGATAAATCTAGGTACTTCTTTGAACATCATCAAAATGACAATACTTGCCGATATCTTTATTATGTACATAGATAATATCTTACATCACGCTCAAAAACAGAAACACATGCATCTACTGTTTTACAAAGTTCTAAGGCCGGATATGTCAGTGATAATTTATCTTTCCACCATTCTTTCAGAGCAATATAGTTGTACGTTTGGTCATTTCCTGGAGTTATTGTGCGTAAGCTGTCGCAACATTATTGTCAATTTGTGCGTTTAACCAAAACCGAGGCTAGGTAACCACTGACATATATAACGGGCTGCTTTTGAAAAGCTTCGAACAAACGATCTTCTGCCTCATTTTCGATGTCAGGCAAATGAAGAACAGGGTCGTTACCATCATATGATTGGACACCATTCGTAGATACATTCTCATGCTCTTCATCAATCATTTCTAACTGCGCATTATTATTATTTTGAAACACCAAGTCATGAAAGATTAGCTGGTTTTCGTCACCTTCGCAATTAGCGCCTTTAATAGGTGTGCTTAATTTGGTTAAAATTGTCGTTTTAAGTGCGGCTGTGAAGTGTTGGCAGGTATTTGTGGGTGAATGTTGCCGAATTAACCCAAACAGATTCTCCAAGCTATCTTGATCGAGTTCTCGCAAATTGAGAAATTTAAATCCAATGGATTGTACATAGTTCCAGATATCTTGTAAAGAGGCTATTGAACAATAGTAACCATTGAAGCAGCGCGCGTTTTTAATTGTGAATCAGACTTCTGACGCATATTTAATTTTATTTTTAAATTTGGGCCAAAGTTTATGGTGAATACTATTTTTGGACACATGAACTCGTACCTATGCCTCTTTTCACATCTTTTTTCGATGCAGGTCCATTTGTGACATCGAATAGTTTATCAAGTTGTTCTACGAGTATCACATTTGCAGTTTGTCAAATCGCATTCCGCTTTAAACTTCCGTCCAAAATTTGTGCTGCCAATTTAACTTTAATTTTGGAACGGAACGTCGGATTCACATGAACCAATGTTATTTTTTTGAAATGAAGAGTTCCTTGTTTTTTTCCTGCAGCTCGATCAAGTGTGACCATTTGGCTTTCATTTGGTTGAAAACAATTTCGCCTGCTTCGAAAAAGTTATATCTTATAGATTTAAATAAGTGTGGTATATCATAAATGATGAATACTTTTACTCTCCACTAAAAAGTAGTTAGGTACTGTCCGTAGGCTGCCCAGAAAATTTCTTTAGTAAACTAAGAACACCAACGTTTGTCGGGCCTTGGTCGCATACTGAGGCAATTATGTTGAAACCATTTTGATTGCATTTTTAATGATGACTGTCAACTTTTCCGATGATATTGTCTTTGATACAAAGTAGTGGGCAAGTGGCTGCTTAAATTTCTTATGCACACCTTGTAATAATAACACCAGAGCCTTGTCAGCTAGGTCTTCAGTTCGGCCGTGTTCTCCCAAATCCTGGAAATAAAAACTTATAGATCGTACTTGCTACACATTACCACAGAATAACTATGTAATAGAAGAACTAAATTACACTTATAATCTCACTAAAATCATAAGAGCGATATCATTTCTTGAAAATAGCAAGGAAAGTAAGAGAGAATATTCGGTATATATTATATAGTTCGTTACAACAGTGTCACTAACACTAAGCGGCACGTAACTTTAGCGCTGACCGTTATTGCGCAGAAGTAAAAAATAAGATGCCTGGGCGCGGGCGGGGCTAGCGGTACATTACCCATGCGCAGCTATCCCCTCCGCGTATCGCTCAGCGCTTGACTTACGTGCCGCAACTTATACCAACTCATATTGATAGGACAATAGCTCACAAAGCTCAGCAAAATCGTTGTATATTTTGAGAAGTAACATACGTTTTATTTGAAAAGGTATCGTTGATTTATGTGTTTTTATTAAATAACGTTCCTATGCTAAATGTGTCGTTAATACTGGTATATTACCTATCTTATGTCATTATTGTAGAAAAAAATCATGATAAATGATTAGCAAAATACAAGTTTCGGACTTTCAAAATGCTCCCCTGTAAAATACAATTTTCATGAAAGCGCACATGTACTTTCGCGGCTATTAACTAGGCTAAGTTGATAATTATTATGGCCGGAGCATTCACATGACGGCATATGTACGCGCGGCGGCAGTCTGCTACTTATTTTTTAACCAACTTCAAACAAGGAAGAGATTCTTAATTCGTCTGTATGTTTTTTTTTTCATGTATCGATATTTCCGCCAAATAAGGACCGATTTATAAAATTCTTTCAGAAAATGATCCCGAGGTGGTCCTATAGTGAATCCACAGGATATTAGTATTTATTCCGCAAAACAGTGTCAAAATAAGGGTTGACTTATAATTTTTTAAAACGTGCCAAATTATCCTGCATCTATCAACCACGCGGATCAACTGAACAGACCGTTACAGGTTCGTAGTACTTGAACCGTGCGGTGTCTCGCAGTTCAATATTTTGCGCGCGGCGTATTGCTGCGCGGTACCGCGCGGTGATGTAGTGTAGACGATAATCACCGTTTACTTTGATCTTGTAACGCGGTGTTAGTAGTACCGCGCGGTACCTCGCGATCATTATAAACTTAGCCTTATGGAAGATAGTGGAAAGTAATCTTAAGTAAATTAAGATCTGGTAGCCTTCTATGATGTTGTTTGCCGAATTAAAGATGAGCCTCTTTTTAAGCGACATCTCGTCGAACAGAAGTACACATGTCTTATCTGGGCGACTCATTTCACTAGCCTTTCTTCTCAGGTGATTAATAATGGTCTTGTTGATTCCAGGATGGATGGGCATCTTACTCAAAATAATTTGTAGGGTTCGTGGACTATGCAAGAGTATCAACTGTCTAAGATATCTATATAATTATGGTTATTTTTTAAACATGGCCAATGACAATGTTTTATCTTGGTTAGACCAACGCTTGCATCGAGCACAACGATTTTGATTTTTTGAAGCCAGTATCATTGTTTTGAGTGCCTTTGAATTTAAGTTGTCAAATATTTTAACCTTTTTTAGAATTTGTTTTAAGAAGGCTACGAACCTCTCCCAAACAAAAACGGATTTTCCCATGCGGATTTATTATTGTTTCACTTAAAATGAAATGGGGCCCGCTATGAGTGAGAAAGTGCGTCTAACTATCTAATACGAAGCTGTCATGTGACTGTGCGCGTGTGCTTGGTGCCGATTAATTTTGAGTAAACGATTGATTTCGAAAATATTTTTGATTATTTATAATGTTGAATATATTTAGGATGTTTGCAGCGCGACAGATTTTCGAATAGAGGTGTCTATCATGCATAAGAAATCGCTTGAAGATGGCTCTTGGTGGACAATTTGGTGGTCAAAATTTGTTTCGCTCTCACTTAAATATCATTGTTTTTTCAAAAACTAAACCGCTGCAAACATAGCTATTTTTCATCCGATTACGTATGGAAAATTTCAATAATATCGGGGACATAGTGTCCATATGAAGCGGAAAGTACGTTTGTATGGGGAATAAGGCTATCTGTTCCGTTCTTAACTTGATTTTGTATTTTTCTATTTTTATGGCTAGTTTTCTCTCTCTAGGTGTTAGCTGCAGGCCGTAACATTCATTTTTGCTCTTTGCTAGACCTCGTCGTTTTCCAGCATCTAGACATTAAATATAGCATTTATATACGAAAAAATCACTAGGTATAGAACTTGTTACTACCTACCTACTTGAAAAGTAGAACATGCCTTTTACTCTTTACGATTTCATTCATAAACAATGTTCTTATTGTTCCACCTCCAGTTTTAGGAACAGCAGAGCACGAAAAATCTGCAATTAAGAAGAACCTAATCGATTGTGAATTTTGGAGAAAGGGAATAGAGGCCCAGGCCCGCTTGACGCTACAGTGTTTGATTTGACGTTGCAGGAATCGCCTGCCCAGCTTCGGAGGCGGCCGGCGGCGGCGGCGCGGCGCGCGGCCTCTGCTGGTCGCGGGTCGGTCATGTCATGTCATGTCCCATGTCATGAATTATCTTTACACCATTCGTGCTCTAAAATCTTTTACTCAAATGTGAGTAAAAGTCATATTAATATACATATAATGCCACACTTCGAGGACAAGAACAAGGTATAACCTGCGTAGTAATTAAATAATGGGATCGGGAATGATGTGATCACTATGATAGTATTCGAACTGATCTGAACAGACTGAGAGATAATGTCATCCCTATTCTTTAACTACGCAGGTTATACCTTGTTCTTGACCTCGAAATGTGGTAGGTATTATACATACGAGTATATTCAAGTGACTTTTACTTACATTTGAGTAAAAGATTTAAGAGCAAAAAACCATTTCTGGGAATTATTGTAGGTACCTTGTTGATATTCACTTGTTGTATGTACTTCTATGGTTTGGCCCGTAATTGGTATTCTGCACTCGTTTATTATTTCATCTGCACTAAAAGTTTGCTCTACGGCCTGCAGGATAGCAGTCGAGGTTGAAGTTGAGGGAACTTCTATAAAGGAAACAACAAAACATTTAAATTAACAATTAAAATACCATGGGAAACGCTACGGCAGGTTTTTTAAAATACACTGATTTTAGTTTAAATTCAGTGTAAGCTACTGATCCAATATTTCAGTAACAACATAAAAAAAATTGGTTTCGAATTCATCGATTTTTTTTTTAACTAAACTCAGGTTTCATTGAGATTGATCAATGGTAGTTATTATTTTCCAATAATGTCATACTAAAAACAAAACCGTCAAGTACGAGTTACTCGCGCACCGAGGGTTTTGTAATTATAAGACCTTTTGTTTCTTGCTAAATTTTTTGATTCTAGGTCAACGGGATATAGCTAAGGTACCCTATAGGCTTTGAAAATCAATTTTATTTCATATAAACTTCAAATGTACTGTATTACCACTGTAGTACCAAATTTAATGGTTCTAGGAAGTACCCTATAGGTTTTGTGTGCACGTGATTCCCTTGGAAAATTCACAAAAATTGGCTAAACCGTCTGTAAGCATAGCTCTCTGTGCAATTCTGACCTTGTTTGTGTACCTACGAGATCACGCCTCGGATCTAGGTACTGGCAACGGAACCCTAAAAAGGAGAACTGTCAAATTATCAGCACTCGCGTGTCCTATCAAAATAAATATTTTTCAGCTTCTTCAGCTAGTGCGTGATTTTGGCCTTGGGCCGCGGCGGCGTACGAATATCGACTCCTCCAACTCAACCTGTGGATGTCGTAAGAGCCGACTAAGGGAACCTACCAGAGGAAGGGCAGCAGCTTCTTTCTGAGTATTTTTAAACACCAACACTGCGATCACCAATCCTCCTGCCAAGCGTGGTGATTATGGCAAATCCCCCCCTACATGGGAGACCATCCACTCGATGGATGGGGAGGCTATGTCCAGCAGTGGACGTGTATGGGCTGATATGATGAGTGCGTGATTAATAATTTGGACAATACAATATTTTAATTTCATTCACCAGCTTTGCTTCCGTAACGTCTGGTAGGAAAATCATGGTAAAGTTTGTTTAACATCTAGCCTGTTGCATACATTTTAAAATGTATTTGAGAAAGTAAGGTTATGATTGCAAGCAACTTGTCTTTGAGCTTTTTTATATTTGGCTTATTGATTTATAATATACTAGCTGCTGCCCGTGCTTTCGCTCGCGTTTTATCGGGATAAAAAATAGACTGTTATTCCAGCTCCCAAACTATACTCATACCAAATTTCAGCCTAATCGGTTCAGTAGTTTTTGCAAGAGTAACAAATATCCATCCATCCATACAAACTTTGACATTTATAATATTAGTAGGGGTTTGTTGAGGGTGAATATCATGTTAGGTACCTAGTACACGTAACAGGTGTACACCTGTTACGTGTAATAGGTAATCAATACGATTCTGATTCTTTCTAAACTTTGTTTGATCCTTTTGGCTTTTACGGCTCCCTAGTTTTAAAAGGATTCGATCGTTCAGTCGATCATTCGATCGTCATTGGGCTTTAATTACCTATCACAGGATTATAATAACAAAATGCTTAGAATAGAATATGCATCAATATCGATATCGATGTTTATCGTCGCACTACACTATTGTTGAGCCGGGCCTATTGTTGAAATTCAAGAATTCTTGATATTTTGGCATAAATAGATATAATGGTCTGTTAATAAAATTGATGTTCTTCTTACCGCACTTCATCCAGCGGAAAACTGGCCACAAAAAAACGTTTTTGGTCATCTTTCTTAGCAGTTCGTAAACCATAAATTTCACAGTTTCTTCGTAAATTCTCAATGATACATAAGTTTCTATAACGCAGTAGGTATTTAGTTTATATAAGTACTCTTGTGAAACTGAACTGTAGTACATAGTAGTATTTTCTAAATATGTATTCACATAAAACCGCCAATTTTTTGAGATCTTTTTCCTCAAATTTATTGACAAGTGACTGAATGAAGAGTGAGTGAGTGTGAATGGAAGAGTGGCAAATGACCGACTGAAGAGTGAGTGAGTGTGAATGGAAGAGTGAATAGGAACTAACGTCATTGAAAGACATTGACATTCACTTACATTTGACATTCGCCATTAGAAAGTACCCCAATTCCATACAAATTTTTTTATATTCCTGCTTGCGACCGACTGCAAGGGCAGACGTTTCGAAGGCTTCGAAGTTTCATTTGATTTGATTATTTTGATTTGACAGTGAACTGCTATTTATCCGTAAACAGAAAAATGTTACAAGGAAAAATGACAGTTTTGACACTCTATGGTTTTGACGTTAACAGTTGGCTAAAATTCCACAGCAGCTAGTATCATGTCTGTGTAAAATCACAGCTCCGGTCCGGGCCACATATTGAATTAGGCATGCGCTAAACGTGTCCGCGACTGGATCGGATCTATTGTATTGCTGCATCCAAAACCAAAACAAAACAAAGAACGAATGCTCGTTCTAGGGATGGGCAAGTTAAAAATGTATCGATATATGCATATTAAAAATTATCAATATATCGATATTTTTGGCCATCATCATTGTACAGGAAAAACGGAGCTTGTAGTCGGGCCCTAGATCAATGAAACAAAACTAAGAGTGCATTTCGAATTACGATTACAGCGCTGATAGCGATCACAAAAATATTTTGCGTTCCAAATTAGATATCACGATATTGACAGTTGAGTGCTAACATTAATTCGGAACACTTATGAGCGCGCTCACGGTCACGTGTCGTGTTGTGGTGTCAATGTCAATATCTCATTGCAATACGAAAAGAGAGCATCAAAGTTATTCTCCGACCGTTGATTTGGTCTTCTATATTTATTTCCATTTCTTTGTAAAAATTTGCAAACGAACGTTTTGTTGAAAAAACCCAAAGAAAAAACCATTAGTAAACAAACCCAATTGTCAGATTTGACAGCACGCTCACAGAGATTTCAGTTTGTAGCATGGTCGTTGATATCGCAAAATGGCGCATGTAATGATGTCATCTATGACGTCACACGGGACAACGTTGTCGCGCTCACGATAATACGGAACGCGTGTGAGCGCGATGATATTGATTTTAGCGTAATTCGGAATGCACCGTAAGCTACGGAACGTAGGCTAGTAGGATCTTTGACCCCAAGAAGAAGGAAAGAAGAAGATCAACATATCGACCTTTGACACTCACAGTCAAACATAGATAATCAGTGCTATCAACACAAAATAAATAGGAATGTGTTGCCCCTTGTTCACATTTATCGATATCAATGAATAAGCTGTCCTACTATAGTAATAATTGGTAACCGGAAGTAGATTTTTGATATGAATTTGATACCCTGAAATAAATATCGTAAATAGATATATCACTTTTAAAAATATCGACTAATTATATCGATTAATTTCTGAAAAAATATCGATATTTTGATATTTCGACATTTTATACCCATCCCTATTTCGTTCATTTCTGGACAGCGTTGCCGGTGCGGACCTTTTTGGTCCGTTTCAGACTTTTTTCTGCCTCTGCGGAACTTTTGCGGACCGTGAGTATTTGCGGAACTTTAAGACCAAAACGCCTATCCAAAGGGCCTCAGTACTTCCCAGAGCATACCTTAAGATTTGAAAAAACACCTAGTACTTATAAAAAAGGCCAGTAAGTATGGCTATAGTATATCCAGGAGGAACAATTCTTAAAAAATAGAACCTTAGTCGATGATGTTATTAAAAAATATAAAATAATTTATTTTATAGGTATCAATGATGGATGAATTTAATTATGATTATGATGATTGATATATAGACGAGCAAGCAAAAATTTATAAAAATAACAAATTGAATTTATTAATTTGTTATGTGTAAGTGAAGTTCATTACTAGGCCTATTTAATTAAATAAAACTTTTTTTGCGTTTATTTATTTTAACTGTTATTGGAGGTAAGCACTTATAATTTTGATTTGATTGTAGATATAGAAAAAGTCAACAGACTTACTTACATACTGTTGGATTTTAAGTATTTTTTCCTTCACTCGCATTATGACAGCACGTTTCTCCTGCATGTTATAGTGCATAGTGTGTATTTGAGTGTGGGAATATGAAAAAATGATAATTCTGCGGGTAGATATAACTTAATTACATTTCTAATACCTAAGTCACAACAAAAATGTTTTTTTTTTTATCTCAGACCTTTAAATATACCTTGTCTTTCGATTTTCAGGTTATCGTATCGATATCTTTGAAGTAAAATAAATTCAAAAATAAACGAAGTTTATTGAAGTTCTCTTAGATAAAGCTTATAGATAATTGCCTCATTCGACTTGAAAATAGACTAATCTTCAAAATCGAATGACATGTTGTAAGTTGACCGATGGTTTTGAGTGGTTGGAATTAATGAATTATTCGTCGCTCCTGCGGGGATTGAAAGGATTAGTAACTAATTTTATCATTCTTGTGCGGTTGATAAGTTTTCTTTTAGTTTTTAGCTTTTAGTGTAAATGTTATAGTGTGCTAGACACACACAGCTGGTTAGTCTATTAAGTGAAATCCGGTAATGTACCTATTACTATTAGAATGAATGAATGAATGAACACTTTATTTCACTTAAATTAACATTAATACAAAATCTTGTAACTTAATTAAAAAAAATAAACACTACAAAAGGTGGCCTTATCGCTGAGAGTGATTTCTTCCAAATCTCTATCGGCAACCTAGAATAGAATAACCAGCTAGCTGCCACTGTGAGTATAAAAATACCCATTATTTATGTTTTTTTTTTAATTAGCACATTGTTTCTTGTTTTTATAATAATAATAATAATACCACGGGTATACCGAGTGCTCCCGGGGAAGTTCCTGGTTCTCGTCTCCGCTTGCGGAGTGGTACCCCAAGAGAACCAGATCCCCACCTCTTGCTTGCCTTCATTGGCCGGTCTGAGTGGAGTCGCGAGAGATGCATCTTAGGATGTAGACTCGGGGGTGAAAGTGTCTAATGGCGTAATAACGAGGAAGCCCGCTCACGTGTCTTCGTGATGGTGAAATCGGGGCCGCACCTCTCGACACCCCTTAGTCGTTTGCACCGATGTTGTTCCTTTACCGGCATAAGCCAACATTTTGAGGAACCCGTCCAGCATTCGGCAAGCCACCGTCTGCCGCTTGTAACAGTATTGAGAGTATGTTTATGGCAGGCGTCCATAGTTTCCCCCATAGCCCAATTACCCAGTCCATCCATTCACCACAGTAACATGGCTTTTTTGTTATTTTTATTTTCCTTTGCAATAGCTCTAGACATTCGAATCGTGCGAATGATTTGTCAAGTCGAATAATGCGAATGAAATCATTCACAGTCACGCATCTTTAAGGAAGACTTAATATACGCTACGCCATGCCAGGTGAATATTTATGTACAAAATGCAAAAACGGACCTTTTTGTCATATTTCAGACCATATTTGCGTTCGAATCGGACCATGCGTAGCATCCCTAGTACATCTGTGATCGGACCTTTTTGCGTTTTACTGCCGGCAACACTGTTCTGTCTGGCATTTCATATCTGATTTGTGTATCTAACTAAACTGGTTTGCATTCCATTTGTATTACATTTGTTGTTGTTTTGGTGAAGTGAAAACAGGAAAATGTATTCGGTGTGTAGAATTTGCCTCGCCGGCAATACGAGTCTGCATTCTGTAAAAAATAACCTATTACGAAGTTTGTACGAAAAACTGACTAACGCCAAGGTAAAGAGGAACCGTGGTACTGCCATGGTATTTTCTGATAATGCTGTATAATCGTCGTTATTATAGTTTCAGCTCATACATGAATGAATTACGATTGATTAATTTAGTTCTCCTGAATACATTCATCAAACCAAAACTTAAGATTTGTGTAAAGTGCTTTGAGTGCTCCCTCTCTCTCTCTCTCTCTCGGTCAAGCATGGTGATTATGCCAAAACCTCACTTGTTTTTAGAGGAGGCACATTCAGCAGAAAAAATATGATTGCTAATGAGGAGGAGAGTGTGTGTACAAGTCTAAAGTCAAGCCTATTGTTGAAAATCTCAAAGAGCTGATATGGTACTTTTCAGGGGAGGCCTATGTTTAACTGTGAACTGTGAGGCTAATATGATCATATGATGTTTTTTAAATAATATTTATAATATATAATGCTGGACAATTCACACAGCATTATCTAGCCCCATGCTAAGCAGAGCTTGTGACATGGGTACTAGCTAATTGATATACTTAATAGAATACACTAAATATTTAATTTATTATACATACAGAATACACAGAGCACCCAGTAAAATATGTATTTGCAGATCATACAAACATTTGTCTAACCCACAACCTCCTGCATCTTTAACTATATTATATGATATGGCTATAGATAACTCTCATATAGATCAGGCTTCTAGGGTTGTATCTGTCCTACAAAATCTTAAATGACTTGTTCCAGTTCAACTCTGATGATGCAAGGCCGAAAGCTCTATGCTGTTTTTGTTACCAGAAGCTTCTTAGATGCCACGCCTTTTCTCAAATGGCTGTCAGATCTGAAAAGATCTTAAATCATGTATATGGCATGGGTCTTGAGGTACATACCAGTACTATAATTTTATAATTTACTAGCAATGCACCCAACTGCATGGATAGCAGAGCCACAGTAGAGCAATTCAAATAAAATTTTAGTGAATTAAACACAAACCTTCTCATGAATCACATCTCATGTATCCATTGAACTTTCTCCATTGAAAATTTTATAAAAATCTGTTCAGTAATTTTTGAGATTATCACTCTTCGACAAACTGATGCATAATTGTTTTATAATTCTGTAGTGATCATCAATAAAAGTATAGTAAACAAGATGCGCCCGTGAAACTACTCTGAATAAGTTTGATTTTGAATTATTTGATCACACATGGGAACACTGTACCTTCATAATTCATTTATTGTTTGTGAATCAGGTAATATTACAGTCAGATAACTTTACCTGAGTAAAAAATTGCTTAGTCTAATATAAAATGTTATCTAAGCCTGCCCAGCCATTTCACCTTGGAGGAGTAAACAACATACACAAGATAATAATAATAAAAAAAAATTGTTTCAGATTACTCAAGATTATATTTCTGAAGTCAACCTGAACATGAAACATAACTTGTCTGTCACCACTATTGAGTTTATTATCATTGATGACAATTCCACTAATGCAGGTTCTAACGCAACCATCAAAGTCGAACCGCATCCTCATATTGATATGAATGAAGAGTTGACCACAGCACAAGATAAATGGCTGGCATTTGAGTTTTTTCCTGCAGAGTGTACAAAATTTCAAATAACCTTCGAAGATAATAGTGATTCAGAGAATTGTACAGAAGAACTTCTTTCTACCACTCATATTGACCAAACCAAACCAGATCACCCATCTTTTATTATTGAAGATGAACCACTTTCTATTATTGATATAAAAGAAGAGGCAACCACAGAATTGAATAAACTGGTGAAAAGTGGGTCATTCCAGAAACATAGTACAAAAAGTCAATTAGAATTTAAAAAAGATAATAGTGATCAAGAGAGAGATGTGGAGCCACTTCTTCATAAAATTCAAGATGAGCAAACTAAACCAGATCACTCACAAATGCCAGTCAGTTGCAACAACTGCAACAAAATATTTAACTTAAAAAGGAAATTAATATCACACATAAGGAATTCACATCCCCAACTTACAGGAAAGCAATATTCTTCTACTAAGAAGCATACAGAAACAACTAGAATGAGTGAAAATAAAACAATTAACAATTTAGAGAAACACTTTGCCTGCAATGCAAATGATAAAAAAATCGATTTTAAAAATACTTTCATGCGTCACATAAGATCACACATAGGTGAAAAGCCATTTGCCTGTCGTGTATGTGATAAACAATTTCATCAAAAAGGTAATTTAGTTACACATATAAGAACACACACAGGTGAGAAGCCATTTGCCTGCAATATATGTGATAAACAATTTCAACAAAAAGTTAATTTAGATCAACATATGAGAACACACACAGGTGTGAAGCCATTTATCTGCAATGAATGTGATAAACAATTTAATCAAAAAGTTAATTTAGTTACACATATGAGAACACACACAGGTGAGAAGCCATTTGCCTGTGATGTATGTGATAAACAATTTAATCAAAAAGGTAATTTAGTTTCACATATGAAAACACACACAGGTGAGAAGCAATTTGCCTGCAATATATGTGCTAAACAATTTCATCAAAAAGTTAGTTTAGTTTCACATATGAGAAGACACACAGGTGAGAAGCCATTTGCCTGCAATGTATGTGATAAACAATTTATTCATAAATGTAGTTTAGTTTCACATAAGAGAAGTCACGCAGGTGAGAAGCCATTTGAATGCGACGTATGTGGTAAAAAATGTAGTCGTAAATCTCATTTAATTACACATATGAGAACACACACAGGTGAGAAGCCATTTGCCTGCAATGTATGTGATAAACAATTTCATCAAAAAGGTAATTTACATCAACATATGAGAAAACACACAGGTGTGAAGCCATTTATCTGCAATGAATGTGATAAACAATTTAACCAAAAAGTTAATTTAGTTACACATATGAGAACACACACAGGTGTGAAGCCATTTATCTGCAATGAATGTGATAAACAATTTAATCAAAAAGTTAATTTAGTTACACATATGAGAACACACACAGGTGAGAAGTCATTTGCCTGTGATGTATGTGATAAACAATTTAATCAAAAAGGTAATTTAGTTTCACATATGAAAACACACAGGTGAGAAGCAATTTGCCTGCAATATATGTGATAAACAATTTCATCAAAAAGTCAATTTAGTTACACATATGAGAACACACACAGGTGAGAAGCCATTTGCCTGCAATATATGTGATAAACAATTTCATCAAAATGGTAATTTAGTTTCACATATGAGAACACACACAGGTGAGAAGCCATTTGCCTGCAATATATGTGATAAACAATTTCATCAAAAAGTTAATTTAGTTCAACATATGAGAACACATACATTTGTGAAGCCATTTGAATGCAATAATATGTAATAAACAACTTACGCGAAAATACCGTTTAATTGACATATGAGAACTCACTAGGGATTGTATAATCGGGTAGTTTTTAAGGAACCTGGAATCCCGGGAAATCCCAATGACGGAACCGAGAACTGCCGACCTAGGCTATTGTTAAAATTATTCTTTAGAAAATAACTAAATAAATGGTGGATACCTATTTAGTTAATAAATTGAGTTAAGGAAAAAACAGAAACTGAATAAGTTTTTAACAAAATTGGTATTTTTGTTAATAACTTATTTTGTTAAGTATAGAAAATAATATAGACTGTAGGTACAGTATACCGTACGTCATTATATGCTATCCAGTTCTCATCATAAAGTGATATACCTAGTTAAATAAACGTAAATTTTTTTTCCTACCACATGTATACCATTTTAAGAGGAAAAGTAAAAAATATTTATTACAACAAAATACATAGAATGTAAATAACATTAGGTGCACATTCGAAACTATTATTAAAACAAGTTATGTAATGCAGTATAAATTGCAGACAGCTATAATTACCTATTATTGTACTTGTCTGTTGATTTATTCACTAGGCTAAGCCTGTATCGAAGAAATCATGAGAGAATTTAAAACATTCGATTAGCTAGCTACGGAAAATTTACTGTGAAAGTGACAGAATTAAAAAATAGGAACAATCAGGTAAAATATAAAAAAAAAATATTAGAGTTTTCTACATACATGTATAAGTATATGAAATTTAAGGTAAATAGTCTAATTATTTAGCGATATGTAGATGCCCATCTTTTATTATATGTTTAGCCTCAGTTACACTTTTGTTCTTAATTTGACAGTTTTTAGCTATAATATTGTAGATATGAATTTTTATAAAGTTTCCTGTTCGTTGTGCGAATTTAGAGTTTGTCGAGGGAGTGACCAATCTATATACTCTACGGCGGGATATGAATTCAAAATCAGGGGAGGATAAGAATGATTTTAATTATGATTTATTGATAATTTTACTATATTTCATTCGAGTGTTTTATGACATAGGTTTCCTATTTGAATTGTTTGTATTTTTCATCTAATTTTATTCTATGTTGATCTGTGATGAGGGTTGAGTTTGTAAATATCTTCTTTTCTTGCTATCCGCCCATTTAAGCATTGGGCTAAGAGTTTTGTATGCTTCTTGCTGCCAGCCATGTAATGTATAGTATATGCCCATCGGCATATACATTTCTTTGGTGATGTCATATTAGGTCTCGAGGGACTTCTCTTTAGTCGTCTGAATGATCTTTTTTAATGAGGTCATTACTAATGACTTCATGACGTAATGACTCATTAGCCAGCCAATCATTGGGCGTAGGATCTCAGTTTGGTGGCGATATTCTTCGGTACCTCATAACTCAGCTCCATAAGACCATATTGGTTTCAGTATGCATTCATAGGATAAGGAGTTTGTTGTCTAATGACAGTAGTCACAGATTAGATTTTCTTCTCAAAATCCAAAACAGCGAGAGTTAAGTATTGTTTCTTAAAGTCGATATACCGCCGTTTCATCACAATCTCAGCTGATGGAAAGTGACGATGAGGCTGACGGTGGTCGAAGGTCTAGAAGAAACCAATTGATTGTTCAATTAGTTTATTATGTAAGTACCAACTTATGCAGGTATTTTTAGATTTAAGTTTTCGCATTTCCGCATACAATGTATTTTGTTTTAGAAGAATACATACATATCAGATCTGTCCCGTCTTGAAGACTATTGCCTCTTAAATAAGCTTGAACTAAATCCCAGCAAATGCTTCGCTACTTTTACTCGTAAGCCGCGGGCTATTCCGACGTGTTATACACTGGCAGGGCAGCTACTTACTAAAGCTACTGGTACTATGCGTGATCTCGGAGTCTACCACGAATCCACGATTCAAAACTACTCGTTGACGTTCATATTGACAACACAAGGCTAGTAAGGCTTCGAGATCATTCATTCTGGGATTTGTCATGCGAATCTCTAAGAGCTTTAACAACGCCAAAACTCTCAAACTTCTCTACTGCACGTTTGTAAGGAGTCATCTAGAATACGCGTCTCAGATATGGAACCCGCGTTACTATAAGTACATTGATCGTATTGAAAGTATTCAGAGGCGGTTCTTACGATACCTGTGTTTCAGAGTAAAAACCCTTACAAATCTTTTACCTACGATGAACTCAGCAAGAAGTTCCATTTCTTGCCACTCAAAAATAGACGGGACATATCTAGCAAATTATCTTTATATTATTTTCTTAATTTTTTATATATTAATTAATTTTAAAATTTAATTAATATAATTTTAATACATTAGTAAGTAAGCAATTGTTAATTAATATAAGAAATTTTAGTGTTCACACTTATAGTTTTGTATGATTCTATTAGCGAATGCCTATTATTAGCTTTCTGCGTCTATTTTAAATTGTACTGTAATTAGTTAAGCTGATGGCAATCCGAATTAAATAAATAAATATCAAATATCCTTATACTATTTCCCTAATAAATATTTTCAACTATTTTAACAAGACAACTACTACAGTAAACCTACGCCTGCACATGAGTTTTTACAAATAGAGACGTTATACACATTATAAAGAAATAAAAACGTGGCAATATTTTACTATGGCCAAAGATGTAAATCGTTAGATATGCCCTGACACCAAAAACTGTGGCATTGTCTTTGAAGTGTGTAGACGTGCGCGCCGCGCCGGCGCCGCGCCGCTGTTTTCTCACGCCGCCGCCGCCGTCTCTATCAGTCGCGTCAGTGCGACGACTAGCAACCAGACCGGAGAATCTGTTCAAAACTCTCCAATAAACATATCATTTATCCCTCCAGTACTTAAGAATGTAGTCTCCATCAAGGTTTTCTGTGATTGCGGTTGCTAGAGTAGAGTGCTAGAGTAGAAATCTTCAGCGCACCACTGCTATGTTTCTTAGAGAGTTTTGATAAAACAGATTACCTATACAGTCTGGTCGCTGGTCGGCGCGCTGACTGATCAACTATACATGGGATAGCGACGGCGCGGCAGTGGATAGTCTCGAAAAACGCTCGCTGCTTTCGCTGTTATTACTAGAGATGAGACCGGTATTCAATAACTAACTCAGTACCTGTTAGCATGGTCCTAAAATATCTAACGCTATTGTAAAATCCGCATACCGCTAGGGAATAACTGGGCAAAGCGAGTATCGCGCCTAACCGACCGTGAGCCATAACTACCCAACGCTTCAATACCTATACTTACCAAACCTATCATCTACGCATAGATACTAGCGGACCGTTCACCCGTAAAGTTATGTAGCTACAACAAGTATTTGGTATTTCTAACCAAATCGGTTAGAAATATATTGGGTAGAAATCAGGACGGGTATAGAGTATTGTAATGTTATCGGGTACCAGTTGGTACGAGCGGTATTGAAACAGAATACCCAACTAATAACCGGTAGCCAAAATATCCAATAACTCCCATCCTTAGTTATTACTGTGTACCTTAAACTAAATACCGACCTATCAAATGAAAGCTCTTGTAGCCTAGATCGAGCTGTAATATTTTGTTTTGTTTTGAAATATGAATTCGTACATCGCTTTCTACAACAAACTTAGCGAACCTCTTTGACCGTTCATCCAGGAGAAAGCAAAAAACAATAAGAATCCGTCTATAATATCATCAAAGAGATTTTTTATTATTTTTGCGCCTTACGTCTTGCAATGGCAATTTCAAACCGTCATAATATGTAGCTCCGGAACAGTAAATTTATTGTAAACTGTGAGGGTGACATGATCACTCTGATCAAACCCTGTTTAATGAATAAAGATATTAAAAAAAAACTCGAAACAGACGATTCAAACTAAAACAGTCACGAGGTTACGGTTAGGGGCTAACTACTATTTAATTTTAAATACCATAAGAGACAAAAAATCAAACCACGCCGGTGCGGCGGCGCCGCCACGCTGACCGTGGAGGTCGGCGCGCCGCCGCCGGCATATTTAAGGTCGGGTCGCACGTCTAAGTCTGTGTACCACAGATTAGCTGGTAGTTTTACTTTGTTTATAGTCCGGTCGCAACGCTACAGCAGCGGAAGGAAAAATAATAGTTATTTAATTATATCGCAATCCTAAGAGTGAAATGTTACGCCTTTGGATTTATTTGTATTTTAACAATTTATTGTTGCATTTGCGAAATGCACGCGATGGCATTTTGAGACACTTTTCAACAAAAAATGCCAAAGTTAAACAGGTCCAGCTAGCACCGTGTTTAGATGTACACTGATTCCAAATGAGTGAGCGATCTCATTTCGCGTGGCACACAAAACGGCGCGGTCTCACTACGGTAAGGGCCTATCTACGATTTACATCTTTGACTATAGCTACCTACATAGGACCTATGGAACTTTATTTCTATTACTTAGCAGGATAAAAGATCACAGAGATATACATATAGGATCCCGTTGTCAGAAAGAGATAAACATACGTTCATAGTTACATGAGCGGCTAGCTGTCTGACGGCCAATGACAGCCTATGACATCGCATAGACGCTAGCAGCTAGAGTGAACTGGGGTAAAAAGGGACCTAGCATGCAGCCTGAACAAAATAAACATGTCTATAAGTTTGCGAAAAAAAAATCGTAACGTACTTTTCACTTTCCACAAAGTGTTGAGAAGAAATTGTTGAGTATGTCGTTGGGATCCATTCATCTTCTCGTCTACATATGTTCTTGTCTACACAAGAACATAAGTAGAGTGACTTACGCCCCGGACCGGCTCAAGGTCGCGAACAAAATACTCAGCCCGACTGGGATAGACCGAGTATTCTGTTTTAATAGTCCGGCTACACGTTTGTGCATGCTTGATTGCACAAACCAGTTTGCGCAAGCAAGATGAACCCACACGCTCTATCTTGCTTGCGCAAACTGTGTTTGTGCATGCATGGTTGCACAAATGTTTGAGCGTGTAGACGGGTTTTAACGTCTAGCCGAGACCTTGAACCGGTCCGGGGCGGAAGTTTCCGCTCTACTTATGTTCTTGTCTACTCCTGCTACTTGTACCCATTCTTCATGAATAAATTAATCTTTAGGAAATCTAAAATAAAATGAAGTTAATGTTGATAGTCAAATGTTAAAAATTTGTATATTTACCTACTATAGATAAAAATACGTATTGGATACAAAATAATATTGTTGCAAGCTAGGAAGGCCGATGTGATATTCGGTCAGCCCCTTATTAACCCAACTTCTTCTGCGTCGTTCGAACTGACAACATCGCGCGCCCATGTAGGGTAGTGTAGTAGTAACTCAAGAGTGTCGAAGTTCAGCCTCTTGGTCTCCGAGACAATCTGAGATCATGGATGCATGCTATTAGAAACGAAGCTACGCTGGAATACCTACGTCAAGAAATAGAGGAGCTAAAAAACGCTACAAAAACATGTCCTGGCTGATTGGAAGAAATTCTACTTTAGCAATACACAATTAACTTCTATTGGGTGTTCCAGGAAACCTGTACCAGCGAAGGTCTGTTGTCTGGGGACACCAATACCTATCGGTTGAACCCCCATGTATGTTCCGCGATTTTTTGTAGTTTTCAAGATATGATTTTTTTTTATTACATTAAGATTTCTTTAAAATTTTGGACGGTTCTAGCTACTTATATAACTTTTTCTGTGAAATGATTCTTTGAGATTTTCTAAGTATTATAGCTAGCATGTGTGTTCGTCTATAAATTGCTTAACATCATAATTCTAACTACTAGTGGCTCAGATGTTGACCACAAAGTTATAAGTTTGAGAAATGTTTACGTATTTCAACTTAATAAATATATTACATTACCTTGGCAGAATAACTTGATAATTTTAAAAACAAAATTTCGCCCAAACTGTAAATTTCATTTTGCTATCAAATTAAGGTGATAGGGCAATATATATGCTTCTACAACAAAACTCCTAGCGATTTGCAAAAACTATCAATAAATAAATTCAAACAAATTGTCAAACATATCCTTTGTAAAAAGGCTTATTACAAATATCAGACTATCTAGAAGATAAAAAAGCTTGGGACGGGTTTTGCTCCAACTCGCAAAATAAAACCTAACAGACTAAAGGTTTCTTCGTCGTTTCTTTACTTTAGTCTACACACCGAAGCGACCGAAATCAAAATATCACTTTATTTCCATGTCAGTGTTTAATTTTAACAATTTGACCTTTTCTAAGTGTTTATTTATTGAATTTTATTGTATTTACGGAAATAATGAATTTTGACTTTTAAGTAACTAGCAGTCAGAATTGTGGGGTTTAGGTTTTTACAGACGAACAGCTATGCTAGCTATTTTTAAAATCGATCCATAATTGACGGACAGATGGACGAACATACATAAAAAAATACATACAGCCATACATCCCTTATTGAATTTTTGAAGTATGTTAAAAATAGGAAACTATTGGAAGCGAGAAAGGCTAGTGGTTTTCCGATCCCAAGCATTTATCTCATCTCACAAACACTCCTCTTTTTTATACATTCCCTTTTGGTATAGTTCAAACGAAGAGTGTAATCTAAAACTTTTTCTTATCGGTCACTTTGAACTATCAGCGTTTCTTTCCTTTGAGTACTTGAAATAGCTTTGATTATTTGGAGTGAAAGCCTGGTGATCCGCAATACTTACTAATGTTACTTTACTTATAATTAATTACACAACTTGTAAGCTCCCTTTGTGAAATACAAAATAATTGCATATATTTAGCAGGAAATGTTTTTATTTTGAATCTGCATTTAAGCCCAATCGCTACTATACTACATACATTAGCCTAGTAATTTCGGATTTGACCCTTATCTGCACAGCTATTCTAACTCGATCGAAAAGTTACCGTGACTCGAAATCTGACACAAATCCGCGCGAAATTCAAATAATTCGCGCGAATTTCAAATATTTTAGTGGTTTTTATTATTTTCTGCGTTCTACAAGCAATATCAATAGCAGAAAAGTAGTTTACCGTAAATCGTAAAACATTTTCTATGAACCCATGTTTTAACTAATGTCGATTCCACTCAACTTTTGGAGAAATTAATAATTTATGAGATGTATTACTAAAAATCAACATCATTACCAAAAGCTCCGTTAATCGTACTTCATTGGAACATAAATTAAAAAAAAATAATCAGCGATTTATGAAAAACTACTTTTTAGGTAGTTTTATTTCTTGTAGAACGCAGAAAATAATAAAAAACGCAAAAATATTTGAATTTCGCGCGGATTATTTGAATTTCGCGCGGATTTGTGTCAGATTTCGAGTCACGGAAATTTTTCGATCGAGTTAGAATAGCCGTGCAGGCGTACTAAAAACATGATTTATCAGGGTAGCTTCTAGAGTCGAGTCGATAGAAAGCAAATTGGTAGCACTATTTCTCCTGTTAGGTTGGTAGACGTATCTTTTTTGTTTATCTCTATGGTTTATCTGTTGGTATTGAAGTGCCATGCAAATTGATGCTATTGGCTAGGCTAGGCTAGTTTAGTAGTCCCGCCGCCTCTTATATTATAATCTCTTGGGTTGGTTTAATAATAAACACGTATAATTTCTTCAATCAATCTAAAATCAATGGATATGTTTACAAATGGTTTACAATAACTACCCAATCAATGCAAAATGCAGTAGAAATGAAGAGCAAATATTGCTGCTAAGAAAATTGCATTCTGTGAGTCCATAAATACAGTAGAGCCGGAATCTTGTGGTCGCTGACTTATCAGTTTACAACGACAAATAATATTTTCAGTTTTGTCTTGTAAGAAGTACCGATTACAGAAAATTACACGATCTGTTGTACCACGGACGCCGCAGAAAACTCATTAATCTATTGTGACAAGTTTTGATCAGTACTTTGGTGGTGGTAGAATCAGCCAGGAGACGAATGTTAAATCTGACTATGGAAAACTATATAACACTCTTCAATATCATTGTATTTATCATCGTAGCACGAATTGTTGCGTTGATTTTACGAATCTATACATCAGAATGTAGTTTGGTGAATGAAGGGCCTGCTTTCAAAACTTTACTATGCATCGGTTCAGGTGGCCACACAACTGAGCTGTTGCGTATCTCCAAGAGATTGGACATGGAAAAATACAACCCGAGAATGTACATTGTTGCCAAAAATGATGGAGGCAGTGAATACAAAATACGCATGGCAGAGTATGGACGGAAAGATTACAGCATCTGCAAAATTCCTAGAAGCAGAAACGTGAATCAGTCTTTTAAATCATCTATTGTCACTACATTTTACGCAATTGTGCGCTCTGTGCCAATAATTCTGCGCTTCAAGCCAAATGTTATACTATGCAATGGTCCAGGCACCTGTATTCCTATTTGTGTGGTTGCTTTTATTTTACGCTGCCTTTTCTTATCAAACTGTAGGATTATCTTCATCGAGAGTATATGTAGGGTGAGGACATTATCATTGACAGGGTCCATTTTGCAATATTTTGCTGATGTTTTTGTGGTACAATGGCCTCAGTTAAATGATGTCTGTTTCCGAGCCAAATATTATGGCCGATTGACTTAGATCTGAGTTGTTTTATTACAATAAACTAGTGTATAGAATTCACTTTATAAATAAAATATCATAATGTTAAAAAGTATATAATCAATAGTTCTAGGGAGATCAGTACACATAATATTCAGTTTATCTCAGTAAACATTTAGGCAGCATACAGATCTAACTTTGGCTCTCACAATATTGTTATTATAAAATATTTATCCATTATAATGTCATCTGTTGTAATACAATTTCACAGGACAACAATAAATAAGTCCCATTCTTAATAGAGTAGTTGTATAATCTAGTCAACTTGTTTGTGTGATACTGATATCACAATGCATTTGATAAGCTTTTAACAAATTGAGAGATAGGTACATACTAGCTAAAATAAGATAAAATGCTTATGTAGACTCTTCAATAATGTACCTACCTGTTTAATTAAAATAATACATTACATTCCAATAAATGATATTTCATTTGCATCTTTCTTATTCTCAGAATTAAGTAGCATCATATTAAATGACTGCAAAGGCCTTATCTAATCTAAAGTGCAAATTAGTCTTGCTAAGTACAATATTAATCATTATTTAATGGAAGATTAAAAACCCCTTAACTTTATAAAAGGCACAATATATTTAGTAGCCACCTGGTCTGGTTCAAGGCTAGAGCAATATACTCTTAAGTACACACATTTTACACTAAAAGTAAACATATAAAATAAACAGCAAATAACCATGACCAAATTAGGTGTCCTCAATTCAAATGATACTGATTGGAATACTAGTTATCAGCTAGTACACCATACATTAAAACATCCTATTTTGTTGCTCATATAAAGATAGAACAACTCATAACAATGTAAATGTAAACTAGTGATTTTGTAAGTAAAAAATTCAGCTCTGATATGCACTGAATTTAAGTAATGAATGGCCACATAAATCATCACTAATTTTTCAAAGTCATTACAGATATAGTCTTTTTCATGTAGGAAGCATTCCCTGACAGATGAACTGCATTTCATTTCAATTGACTAGAATTTGGTCAAATATTTAATTATTTATAATTTCAGTACGCCACTCAAATTAGCTACAAAAATATATATAGCCTCCACACATAATAAAAATTTAAAACATTATTTAAAAAAAAACAGACAGTATTGCTTGGAACGGAAAGTAATATAAATAAAAATGATTCAGGAAAATTTCATAATGATTATTGCAAATTAAAATAGTAGTTTACTACATCATCATCATTTTACAACAACCTTGAGGTCTATTTATTTGTTATTCATTTTCTCTTACCTATCTATCTGCTTGTATTATTATTCAAGAAAAGGCTTGAACTGTTAGTGAAGGTTAATAAAAATTTGATACTCTACAAATTTTATTCAAACTTGCGGATGCCATACCTACCTAACTGATATTACCTAGGTACTTGAGTTATTGGAATTAAGTGAAATGAAAAAATCAATATATGTACATTGATAGAATGATAAAGTCAAGTTCTCAAATTATTAAATAAAATTTTACGTCATTAAAAATCGAATTTCGATTACACCTTAGGTCATTTCTATAATTGTCATACCGAAGTGTCACTGAAGGCTTCATACATGAAAAATACTATAATAACACATGTCAGCAATTCAGAAACACCAGTAGATGTTTTTAAAAGTCACCAAGTGTACTTAAATATCATTTGTAAATGCAGCATCTACATCATGATTATTAAGGCAGCATCTTTTGGAAAAAAATATTACTCTCTCTATAAAAACACTGGTTAAGTTTTTATATCACAACAACAACACACTATAAGTATTGTTGTCCATGGAGTTGAAACTTTTCTTGTCACATAATTTTTACCCAACATACTTATAATGCCAATATTCTTTCAATAAAACTAGACTAAAACCCTACCTCTACTGGTTGTATGCTTCTATCTTAATACCTAGTAATCAATCATCAATATTTTATATCTTACATTCAAAAAGACCATCAATATTGCTAACAAATCAGAAGATTAGGCACATCTGAGAATACAATACCGTTATGACTATACATAAGTACAAAGGAAGGTTTAGGTTCCCATTATACATCTAGATTCCCTTCATGGTTTTGAGATGTCCACAGTATCAACTGATTGGTTACTGGTTTCTTGTTTAGCACTGTCATCAATTTCTATTCTAAATTTCTGATCGCCAATAAGGTACATGGCTTCATCATAGGTGGGTGGAGGAGGTTCTGAGCTGGATGGCTCCGGTTTGCTGGCGGATGGGTCAGATATAAGAGCATCATACGAAGGAGGTAATGTAGCACTGGATGCATTTCTAGGCACTTGCCCACCATATGATTGCTCTTGTACTGTAGCCAAATCCTGAAAGACAACATTAAACTAAAATTTTATAAACAGTTGTCTCTATTCTGGTTAGAATAGAGATACAATGTTGAACCTGACATTTGAGATATTAAATCTAGGATAGAAAGTAGATCATCAATTTATAAGGTGAAGTTAAATAGTGAAAGTATGCAAGATAAAAATGTAGAAAGCTAAGAAACATGTAACCTTTCAACAAGAAAGATCAGATATTGTGTAATAAATCGGCATCTCCCCTATTCTATACAATTTGTCTAAATTCATCAGATTAGTCCAGTTTTAAAGGTATTATATTGGCTTATTATATATGATATGTATTGTATGTTTTGTTATTTTTCTTTTAACTTTATTCAGTCAAACTTGGTTTGTGCAATAAAAACTTGATTACTAAAATATGTAAATTTAAAGAAACACCAGATGTAGCTATGCATAGTTTGTTTTGATAAGTACTAATACACACATGACTCACCCGAATAATTGCTCTCTGATGAAGAAGCATCTGAATGACACTTTTCCTTCTCAGGTAAAGCATACTCTTTACTGCAACCATCATACCGGAACATATGAATATTGGTCCCACGAGCCACATGTGGCCCAGGTTACTCAAAATATACCCATCAGCATCACCCAAGGCTAGAACTGTAATGACAGTTCCGACTGAAAATAATACCATGGAAAGCACAAAGTAGGAATAACTAGTGCAATCACATCTGCCGAATCGTTGATCTTCATCGAAATCATAGTCGCGCTGTCGTAATCGATGTAAACGTTGCCGTATGAACGGGCTATCGAAAACGGTAGCCATTTTAACAACAATACGGATTCTAATATTTCACAATATGGTCATCTCATTAGAATACGACTTTTTATTCTCGCACAAACATAGAAGTAATAATTAGTAAACACAAAACTTCTGCAAAAAGTATTCAAAAGAGAAAATAAACAAGGCTTGCTTTTCTTGTCTTGCGTTCAATTTAGTTTGTTTGATCGATGATTTGATAATGAATGAAATGAATTGAATGATGTACATATGATATATGTCGTTGATGATGAGCGGCAAAAGTTGCCAGTTGGAAAATTAAAATAATCTCTTATCCACATGAACGTCCAGCGCCCAAAGAGGAGCGAGCGACTTACGTCCCAGCCGGCGCACTATGGGCCAGGAGCGTAATTTTCGTGCCAAAAATCAATTTGTCAAAAGTTAGATTTCTACATTTTTCTCAGTGAATATATAAAGTAGGATAATTGAACTATTATATACCACAAAAATATGCTATAATAACATATTTTAATAGCGATAGCTTGAACTTGAACGTAAGGAATTGATTGATGTAGGAAAATTTGAGATATGACAATTTCAGATCGTTTTTTGCAAACATTTGTTGATAAACTATAACTTATTATACATCATTAAAAGCGTGGTACTTAACACTTTCCAAGTAATTCAAGCATATTTTTATATGGCTAAAAAAGTAAGCTTTTACAGACCTTTTTTGAAAGCCCTCCTATTTTTCAGTTTTAAAAAATTCAAATTGAGTTTTCGTATTTACCGCTGTCTCCCGACAAGGAGATACGACTACTATAACGTTCCTTGATCTGTATACTCACAGAATTTAAAATAAAATTTTGCCCCAATTTGATTTAGAGGCAAAAAAGTGTACTGTGGGAAAAAGGGAAAAAATCATGAAACTAGATTTTTGGGCAATTTGGTTTAAATGGTAACAAATATCCTAGGTTTTATTCACTTGATGACCTTAACTTTAGTATTGATTGTTTTATTTTAATAAAACTTAATTATTTTTGAAGTGGGAAACATGGTTAACTGTATTTATGAAGGTACCTATTTTATAATTATTATAGCTGTAAATAGAGAATAACCGCATTATTTGATAATAGCTATCACCTTATCAAAGAAAGAAACGAAATATTGCGGTTGCCGAACCGGAAACCGCAAAGAAATAAATAAGTTATCAATTTCCAATGGAATATAATTCAAGGAACGTGTGCAAGAAACCGCAATGAAAATCTGTTCTGTCGTGTGCAAATATGTTATCAATTACTGTCTCTATAAAAAGGGATTCAGGTTCCAACTACAAACATTTAAACTGTTTTGCTAGTTTCGTGGAAACAAGTGTATTAAAAAAACTAAAATGTGTGAATCCATTGAATTAAAACGCGAATTATGTTCTTTTTTATTTGAGAACGATGCCACTTCGGAAAATCTTCTTAAGTATTTGGAAGAAAACTATAACTTAACACCAACTAAACGCCAAAAAGTTGTCGAAAACATACAACAAAATATCTTACAAAAATTCCGTGATCGTTGGTCGAAAGCTAAAAGAACCAAATCTCGATTTTTGGAACAAAACGCTTCGTGGTCAGATAGCGAGTTCAAAATTGTGTTCGATGATGAAGAATCGTGCGACACCAGGAACATCTACGGGTCGTGGTCGACCATCAAAAACATATGAAGACCTGTCAGACAGAAGCAAGAAACGAAAGAACATGGAATTAGTGCAAGAATATGGACTCGAATTTATACAGAACGCGTATGTACAGGGACTTCGATCACAAGGGGAATCAGAAGAAGCTTCCCTCGTAGCTATGCTAAGGCCATTAAGCAGAGATGAGAAGAAAACGATAAGAAGGCAAATACTCCATGAAACACCAACCATAAGTGCGTATTCTATTCATGAAGCCTTAAGTTTATACATTGATTTAAATTTAACTAAGTCGCAATACGCATATTTAGGATCTGTTTTTGCTGAAAAGAATTGCTCTGTTTTTCCATCATACAATCTGTTGATGAATGCAAAACTATCTTGCTACCCACCTGTAAGTAGTATTGAGATAACTGATATCGGTGTCAAAGTAAAATTACAGGATTTATTAGATCATACTGTGGCTCGTATTTTGAAGATTGAATCTACGTATAAACCTGGATTACAAAGTATGAAACTATATACTAAATGGGGATGTGACAGCTCTTCGGGACAGAGCGAATATAAACAAAGATTAGAAGGAGAAAGTGAATTAATATCAGACGCTAACTTATTCATAGCATCGTTAGTTCCAATAAAACTAATTAACTTGAGCTCTAATGAAATTATATGGGAAAATAAAACATGCTCATCTCCGAGGTATTGTCGACCTATTTTAATGAAATTTTCAAAGAAACTCCAGAGAAAACTAGAGCTGTTATTAATGATATAAAATCTCAAATAGAAAGTTTACAAACTTCCAAGATTAGACAAAATGATGAAATGATTGAAATAAATCATCAATTGTTTTTGACAATGATTGATGGAAAAGTAGCTCAAGTATTAACTGATACTTCTAGTTCTGGAGCAGTGTGTACTGTGTGCGTGGTGCTAGACCAACAGAAATGAACGATTTAAGTAAGATTGCATCCAAGCCTGAAAATCAAGATGCCTATTAGTATGGCTTGTCAACACTGCATTCGTGGATTCGATGCATGGAACTAATATTACACATATCTTACAATCTGCCATTTCAAAAATGGTCGGCCACAACACCGGAAAACAAGAGACTCAAAGAGGAGAAAAAAAGATATGTACAAGGGCAGTTTAGGAATCAAATGGGTTTACACGTAGATAAACCACGACAAGGATCAGGCAATAGTAATGATGGGAATACGGCTCGTCGATTTTTTCAGAACTACCACTGTAGTTCTGAAATTACGGGAGTTGATGAGGAGATAATCAAAAGATTATACGTCGTCTTGCAGACCTTAGCATCTGGACATGACATTAACCCTCAAAAATTTGGTGAATACACTGAGTACTGCACAATTATACGTTAATAAATATAGGTGGTATTACATGCCCTCTTCTGTACACAAGATCTTAATCCACGGAGAGAATATAATCAAACATTTTGCTGTTTTACCAATTGGCCAATTGTCTGAAGATGCTCAAGAGTCCCGAAATAAGGACTACAAAAAAAATGTTTGGAGCATTCCAGAAAATGCTCTAGGTCAGCTACAAATGAGGACGTTTTTCATTCATTACTATATTCATCTGATCCATATATCTCTAGCCTAAGGAGACCAAGCGAAACTGTTCCGAAAGAACTGTGGCAGGAAGCTATAAATCTTTTAGATTTTTAACCAACCAAAACTTTCATTTAGTTTTTTACGATTATTAGTTTTTATTTATATATATAAAAGTACTTCTATTATAGTAATTATTTTTATTCGTTTCCAATTTATCTTTTGTAATGTTTGTAATAGGTTTTTTATTACTTGTTACACAAAATATGTAAGTTTTAATTTAACGAAAAACATTTTTTTTTTCATATTTTTTTTTTATGTTTAAGTATTATTTTGTATTATGTTAATGTAGAATTTTATTTTAATTATGTCCATTGGATGAGTTAAAATCCACGAGAACTTAACAAAAATATTTTTTAAAGTTTAGTGGCAATTTTTTTGTACTAATAAAGGATTTTTATTTATTTATTTTTATTTAATTTGTAGTCCATATATCTAAAATTATAATTACGAAAGATTCTTAAAGATATTTTAAAAACTGAGAAAGTTACAGATTTTTGACACGATAATTACGCTCCTGACCTACAGTGCGGCGTGGCGCGACACGCCGCGCGATCTCCCCGATAAAACGATTTATCACATAAATAGTACTAAAGCGATTTAAAAATAAAAAATTACTTTGTTTACGTTAATATAGCAAATTAACTTGTGTAATAATTATGAATCATCGTACCTACATTTTCATGTACTAAAAAATGCTCAAACATAACCTTATTGTGGGACTGATTTTCTGCAAGTTTATTTCTTTTGAGATTTATTTGTGATATCTGTATTAATAACAAAAAAAGTTTAACAAACTAGACTCTAATCCCGGTAAAACGGTACCAAAATACGAATTAACTATTCAGGAGAAGTATGTATTTTCAATAAATTTATCAAAATAGGTCTCCTCAACACCAAATCTCTCGCTCTGTCCGTCGTAATTTTTTTTTTTCATAAATTTTATTGCCAGGTCTGGGAACGTTTGGTAGAAATTGTTAAAGAAATTGTTTACGGTGCCATCTAGTATCGACGAGCAGCAACTTAGAGGCACAGATAATAAATAAATCGAATCCAAAAGAGCTAAAGGTCCTGTGGCCGTGGGGGTAAACCTTAGGGTAAACGTTTGTGGTACTTAAGTACCACAGGACGTTCAAGTAGCCAAGAGCCAAGGAATTTTTATACTAACGTAACTGGAAGGCTCACTCATACAAAAACCGCGGTCTGAAAGAGACTGAATACTAAGGAAGTTTGTCTCTTTCTATAAGGACGACCATAATTTATGAATGAAACAGGACAAGACAGGGAATAATAATTATTTTTTATTGCTTTTATTCATTCTTTTAAAGTATCCTTTTAAACAAGATTTTTTTTTAAATATCATACCTACCTTTATTATTATAAAGTTAGATATTGAAAATTCGTTTAGTCAGAAACAATTAAAAACGTGCCCATATTGGAACTATCAAGTGTGACGTAAATAGGCCGTTTCTTTTGTATGAGAAAATAGCTCTGAGATATGAAACTTTTTTGATATGACAGAAAATGTTCGGCGGGGCAACCGGCCGAAGTCACACTCCACTGTCATGCTTTTTGAAATTGCGTTTCTTTTGCGACTAAAAATACTGAAGTGGCAATTCAAACAACACATTGCAAAACCATTTTTTTTTTTATAAACAATCAATCATATTACTATTTATTCAGTTAATTACAATCATAGTAGGTGTAGAAACAAAATAGAACTAGTATAATTTACAATTGAAACAATTGAGCTACCTACCTGCAGACTGTTGGAAACAATCTAGAGTTATCTAGCTCAACTGATTCATATGGCAATGCTGATGCATTCATGCAATCAATCATACATGACTAAGCAATATAGCCTTGTGCAATTTGTGGCGTAATGTTGCACGAGGTCCGATAATTTTTACCCGACTACCGAAGGATGAAGGTTATTTTAGTTAAGTTTGACACCTTATGTATTTATGTAACCGATTTTTATGTTCCCACTTAGCGCTGAAACTACTGGTCCTATTTCAACAAATGAGGTTTTGTATGATTCGTCTTAATAGCCCGTTGGTTATAAGCTATGTGACGTAAAATAAAATGGGGGTCTTACGAGATAGCTGGGTAAGGGTCGAAAATCCCAATGTTAGTAAATATGCTCGTGTGTGGTATCGTTGCAAAAGTCTTTGTTTGTACTTTCCGAAACCGTTTTTAAAACTTTTGTTAAGTTAACGATTCTCAAGCTATCAGCAAAAAGGTGTTAAATAAATATATTTAAATAAAAAACTAATATCCGACTACATAAAAGTCTTAAATAAGCGTTTACCTATTGTCCTTATAATTTTTTTATACTTAGGTAGTTGGAGGCACCCACCACCACCCATATACCTAGGGCAGCGGTTCTCAAAATTTTTGGTCACGGAACCCTTTTGACAAGCAAAATACTTGACGGAACCCTACAATAAAACAATAGATTTTAAAAGTGTATTCTTTATTATTATATAAGCATAATAAAAGTACAATGTAACAGTTACTAATTACTTTACCACATGGCAAGTACAATAATAGAAGATATTAAAAATTAAAAAATCGTTACTAATGGGAGGTATGAAACTGTTTTTTATTTTTTATCAATTGGTTGATATCCGGTTTGATAGAAGACATTTGAAGTCTCATATCAGGTTCGGCGTCCAGTATATTGCGATATTTTGTTTTCGTGGCTGCATAGGTTGAGAATCCTGTTTCGCACAAATATGTTGTTGGGAACAGGAGAAGAATATTCAGAGCCATTCTGCCAAGCATTGGATACTCATCAAGGATTCTGCACCAAAAATCGTTGAGAGGCGTCGTTTTGGACAGTGACTCCATACTTGTGTCTGATGACATTTCTAAAAGAGATTCATATATCTCGTTTGACATACTTTCGGGTTTTTGCAAGTTGGGTAAAAAAGGATTATGAATCCATGAATTCAGCTTCATTTTTGTATTCTGTTCTTCGGGAAAATACTTTTCAAAAGATGCGCGCATCGATGTGGACCAATTCTTGAAACATTTCTGAGTCGTTATCGCTAACAAACTCACTGAGTGACGTAAAGCTTTCTATTTCTCTCTTACCAACGCAAATAATCCAAAAATCTAATTTTCTTTTGAAGTCAGTTATTTTGTTATAGGCTTGGAACACTGTTGTCTGTTTACCTTGCAATGATAAATTCAATTCGTTCAGTTTTTTAAATATATCCGCCAAAAAAGACAATCGGAACAACCAAGTTTTATCATACAAACGGTCTTTCAAATTAAAAGAAACTGTATCTGCTGAAAGAAATATTTATAACTCGGCTCTAAGTTCAAATAGCCTTGTTAGCCGTTAAAGTTTTACCCCGAGACAGCCATCGCACTTCTGTATGGAGCAGCAGTGTGTTATGTTTGCTGCCATAATCTTCACACAATAATGAGAACAATCGGGATTGTAGTGGTTGTTTTTTGTAGTCGTACAACTCGTTCTTGTTTGACGTAGCTTGCTAGATCATGGATTCGCCGTGTAACAGTATCGTTTGATAGCGGTACAGTAGAAAGATGCTTTGCAAATTTTTCATCGACCATACATTTTGTTATGTCTAACACACATGGCTTTATTAAATTCTCAGCGATAGTGTGCGCTTCACCTGCTTGTGCAATGCGATAGCTAACTAAATATGATGCTTCCGTGGCCTTTTCATTGATAGTTTGTGTTACATGCATCATATTTTTTTGACTTTCCAATAACTGTTCTTTTTTACGAACAAAAAACTCTTTATTCTTGTCTTTAGACTCGGGGTGTACAGTTTCTAAATGTCTGCGCAATTTGGCAGGTGCCATGGAACTATTAGGAAGCAGTTTACTACATAACATGCAGAGAGGTGAGCCGTTGGAATCAACAAATCCGAAACTGATATATGATTCATCATACTTCCTTTTTTCGTCTTTGAAACCGTGGAGCTTGACGTCGTGGCATCATCGTTTGGATCGGTAATTGCTGTATTCTCCGCGCGTACTGCTATTGAACATTCAGCGTCATTAGAAGATGTTGTTGCAACACGTTTAACACCTTTAAGCCAACGTTCCATTCTTCTTTATTAATAATGTTACACGTCAGGATGGTGGGGTCAAAATAATGCACAATCGTTACTGCGTTTATGAGACAAAGTTTAGTCCAAAGAAGAAATGTACAAAACTGATACAATCAGAATACAGCAGGCAGTAGAACTTACAAGCAGGCAGCAGGCTAGCCAGCTTGTAAGTAGGTAGGTTCGAACTTATAGCTCCGAACGCTAATCGTCAACTGACTGACGAGGCGCGACGCGCGATCGCCGCTTTTATACTTATTCCTAGACTCGAACTCGAACATTCTCAAAAATACACGAGTCGGCGCCTTTGATAGACAAAAAGCGGAAATGAAAATAGAAATACAAAAAAATGCGTTGTAAACAAGCTCGACTTTATGTAGAGCCGAAAGTCGCTAGTTCACAACTATAGCGTCTAATTCAGAGGCGGTTTTTATCAAAGGGACTGCGCGCTCACAAGTATAGGCGCGGCGGGCGGAGTCAAAACGTTCGACCAGTGACCAGAGAGGGGTGTTTTGATTTTTTTTCTAAATTCTCGCGGAACCCCTACAGCGGTATCGCGGAACCCTAGGGTTCCGCGGAACACACTTAGAGTACCGCTGACCTAGGGTACAAGTAGGAATAAAGGCCTCCGACTACCTAAGTATCAAAAGAAAATGATAAGGACAATAGGTATACGCAGTAATGTAAAATACAGTAGAAATATGAAAAAATTTAAAGTTTTGGTGTATTTACGTGTAAAAAGTGATGCCTTGGGTTTGTTTTTTATTTTGGACACAAAGTGAACGCACACGAAGGCATTGCTGTAGTCTTTTAGTCAATATATCACACAAAAGTACGTCGTAGCAAGCACGCGCAACACAAACGCTGATGCGATCGTGACCGAGGTGGGTGAACCTAGTGTAACCTAGTTCTAGCCTTCCACTTTCAAAGAGTTAGTGCCCAATCTTCCCTTTTTAGTTTCATCTGTGTATCATGCTAGCGAATGTGTGAAAGGGACACAGAGACTGAAAACTGAGTCTCTCTCGAGACTGTTTTTCCTTAAATCTAAATTGAATTAAAAAAATAACCTTTTCTAGTTGTGATAAGGTTCAAAATTCTTTTTGCACAAAATGTCGAGTGAACTTTCCAGTTACGTTATTAGTATATAAATTCCTTGCCAAGAGCCGACTCGCAGTTCGCACATGGCACTCGTGACAGAGGATGGATTCCGTACTATAATTATACAAAACTCTATCGACAGCCTAAAAACCGATTTTTTTTCAACATGACGTACCATCGAAGATCCTAGTACTAACCGCCGCCGCCCGCGCTCAACGTTTTTGTGGACGTTACGACGTTGCGCGCTGGCTCTTAGCCTAGGGCCGACATCCGACATACATGGACTGCTCGGGCAGTTAGCCATTTATCAACATACACGGAATGTTCATGCAGTCATAGTCGACAGCTTGAAACTGCCATTGATAACTGCTTGGAGCAAGTGCTCGAAAAGCGTGCGGGCGGGAAGCGTGCGGGAGGTGGAATAAAGATCGCGGGCGGAGGTAACTACGCGAGAGCAGTTGACAGCACGAATAGTCCGTGTATGTGTGTTAACACGGTAGCGGTAGCGCTCGGTGAAAGTGGAGAGGGGCGTCTGGAGAGGTGGTCTGCGCGTGTAAAACGGTGTAAAAATCTAAAAATCGGCTTCTGCGCATCAAGTGTAGGCGCTACCGTGCGTGACGCGACCTTGTACGCCGCACGATGATCCCGAATCGCAAAAAAGCGGACGTAGGAATTTTTTTATTTTCATTCGATGGGTCTTTGAGAATTGAGTTTATCTTGTTCTGTTATATTTTCCCCTAAGCTTATAGTTTCGGAGTAAATGACTCAAAACTGTTTTTATTGATGATTTAACAGTAGGAGTAATAATCTTTTGAGAATGATAGAAAGAGGGTTTCGTTTTTTTTCAGCCCGGGGCTTATATG
The DNA here is from genome assembly GCA_947859395.1 of Eupithecia insigniata. Classification (NCBI taxonomy): domain Eukaryota; kingdom Metazoa; phylum Arthropoda; class Insecta; order Lepidoptera; family Geometridae; genus Eupithecia; species Eupithecia insigniata. Next base: position 9,550,733 of record OX401999.1, on the reverse strand, counting down.
GTACGGTTGTGGCATAGTATAAGATCGTATATACAGAGATATATAAAGTGTTAGTCAAATTAGTGCACAATATCACGGGGGGATATTCTGTAGGTGCCACAGTATAATATAAAATTAACAAACGGGGTCCAAGGTCAATATTATAGCTACCCAAAATTATACAAACCTTTATTTTGCAAGTTCTGTATTACGTTATACTACAGTCCCTCCAAACAGAATTTTGGCATACATTATGGAGGGCTTTGACCGCGCGGCGCGGTCCGTTCGGCGTTATTTGAGATAAATATTTGAGACAAATGAAAAAATCGGCAAAAATAAAAATCGTTTGCGGCTTATTTTGTTTAGTAAAATTTAATCTGTTGCAGCAGGTGAGTAACCTCCAGCGTTATTGTCCACTAATTTGACTAACACCCTGTATTCATGCAATTTGTGCCCTTTTAACCTAAAGCTTTATAAGTAACCAAATTGTTTTAGGGTACAAACATGTCTAAAAAGCGTTTCAAACAGTGCAAAACACGTGCCAATATATTTTTTGAACTACTTTGAGACCAAAACCACGAGCAGAAAGGTTACTTTACTCACCAACAAATACAGAAAATTATGTTTGTACTGAAAATCTTTTTTTTTTAAACTTATTATACTACCTATAGCTTAAAAAGTAAACAATATAGCATACAAGTTTCTTAGATTTTATGATGTGGCACAGTGCCACACTCATCCCATTTAAGTCTCAGACCGTATAAAGGTGAAATGCGCCTTCTATAGCAGTTTTAAAATCGGATCTCCTTAAGTAAGATCACTTATTTACTATTTCCTCTTAAACTATAATTCAAGGCTAAAACGGTATAAAATATAAAATATGTATTAAAGATCAAACTATCGAATAGAAAAATAAGATTTATCAAAATACGCTTACAGACCAAAAAATCATTTTTTTTCCACCAAATGACCCAGGGACCAAGGTAGTTTTTTGCAAGTTGAAGTCGGGGTAGAGAGGAAAACCTCGGAGCCATAACTAAACGCCTCGCAAGAAGAACAACGAAGCATTTGAAGAAAGCCCAGCAGCCTGATTATTTATAAGGAATTCAGGTAACGCAACGCATGCGCTTAGTTTGCGCTTAAGTTGCGCTACTATTAGCGTGAGCGTTTATTTCTTTGAGTAATGAAGCGAATTATCTGATTGAACCTTTATTTTATCAACCTCATATGTCAGTTCGCGTTAGATTACTGTCAAATAGGTGCTAGTAAGCGATTAGAGTGTGTATTTAAGCTTCCACGCGAGTAGTTACCAAGTAACGCGTTAAATGCGTTTATAATCGTGGAAAAAGTTCTCGGGCAGTGGAAAATTGGTGCTAAAATTTATCGACCTGTAGACTTGTAGGCGGATAAAATTAACGTTCTAACAAATATGGCGGTATGGTATGAATAAGCTATAAAAACGTAGTAACTTTTTCAAGTCATATTTTTCATTGTTTCAGTGCTAAGTGCGTATTTTCTTTATACTTTAAAATTTTACTAGTTAGTGCATAGGTGGATACTGAGATTGTTTAGGTACTGAGATTTCATCTTGGGCAATAAACCATTTTATGCTTTACAGAGGTATCGAAAAATAGTTTATACTGGGTATTATCAATAGGCGGTGAGAACTTTTGGTAATTCTTTTACATAACGATAATACAAGAAAAAATAAAGTGTGGCGCTAGTGTCGCCTTACTATGTGCCTTAAATAAAACTTTCTTTTTGAATACCCTGAAAATTATTAACTTTTGTCTCGTAATCATGATTTTAATATGTTTAGTTTGTAATTCAATTCTTAAGAAACTGTCCGATGTACTGTCGGTCCATAATATGCGTAATCTTGTCGACTTCCCGACACGTACTACGGCGACTAGCTCCACCAGCCTGGATCACCTGTACACAAACCTGACCTGCGCTGTGAGCATGGTTCCCGTGGACACCAATATTAGTGACCACTTCGCCGTAAGGGCTGTTTTCATGTGCCCAAAACTACAGCCTAACTCTGTCTCTTATGGTAGGAATTTCAGCACTGCAAATAAAGCGAACTTCGTTGCATCATTAGACAGTGTTGACTGGGATGAAATATTGACTAAAAGATGCCATCCTGCAGACATGCTGACATCAATTATTAATATAATTAGAAATAAAATTGACATTTGCTTTCCATATAGAATAATTACTAGAAATAAGAGAACGGACTTATCCTGGATATCTCAGGATATAAAGGACTATAAGCTATTACTTTCTGACATTATTAGACTTAGTAAACTAGATTCTAACAATGACCTTATTCAAAATCTATTATTTGACATGAACAAACATTATGAAATTTTATTATTGAAGACTAAACGCGACTATTACAACAACGTTATTCAGTCTAACACGAACCCTACGAAAGGTATGTGGAGTGTAGTAAATAAGGAGAGAGGTAAGAATAATAGCCCTCGGCTAGATATTACGGATGTGGTCACTAATTCCAATGGTGCCAGCTTCTCAAGTAAAGTAGAACTATTAAATGCAATGAACTGTCGGCTTCTGAGCGCGGCGGCAGCGTGCGGCGCGCCGCGCGCTATTGTCGCCGATGTGCACCGCGCCTTATGTTCTGCGCGGTCGCCGGCGGACCGCTCGCTCCGTCTCCGTCCGTTCACAGCGGATGAAGTGTTTGTTATAGTAACAAAACGAATTCCAGCTAAAACATCACAAGACGTTTATGGAATTTCTATGAAATTGCTGCGCCAAGCCATACTCGTACTAGCCCCTATACTCGCCTACGCTTTCAACATCTGCATTCGGCAGGGCGAATACCCAAATGCCTTAAAACAGAGCAAAGTGTCACCTTTGTTTAAGGGCAAAGGGCAAAAGAGTGACATGGACAGTTACCGACCAGTGTCGATAATTCCCGCATTGGCTAAAGTCTTGGAAAACGGCTTGAGTCAGCGCCTTACAGAGTTCCTGTCGTCGACTGAAGCGCTATCAGACCGACAATACGCGTACCGTGAGGGTCGGTCTACGACGTCGATGACACGGACTGTCGTTAGCCTTGTGGTCGCCGCACGAGAGAGGAAGCAGCAGGTCGCAGTCATGTGCTGTGACCTGTCAAAAGCGTTCGATGTAGCCGACCACACCATCCTCGCAGTTAAGCTGAGGCACTATGGAGTTGATGGGACAGCTTACGCGCTGCTGACGGACCTCATGCAGGACAGGTCGCAGGTGGTGAGGGGAGGAGGCATCATGTCGGACCCACTGCGGTCGAACATGGGCGTGGCGCAGGGATCCTCTGTCTCAAACATATTATTTTCGCTACTATTGAACGATCTACCGGAGGCGGTTCCTGAGGCCGAGATCCTTATGTACGCGGACGACGTGGCCGCAGTTGTCTCCGCCCCCTCGGTCGACGCTCTGGAGAAGCAACTCAATGCCGTGGCAACACGTCTTGCTGTGTGGTTTCGAATGAACGGGCTCGCTCTTAACTTGGGTAAAACCCACTATATTCACTTTCGGTTCTCGGGTGCGCCGGTCAGGGCGCTATCTGTCACCATTGATGGCAAGCCTATCGACCAGGTTCAGTGTACAGTGTTCCTGGGATTTCAGATTGATAGGGGACTGATGTGGGCAAAACACATTGATGTGCTGTGTGGACGGCTAGGCAGCGCGTGCTACGCGCTAAGCCGAGTGAGCCGGGTGGTGTCCGCGGACATAGCCCGAGCATGCTACTTCGCCACCGTGCACTCGCAACTCCAGTATGGCGCCGAACTGTGGTCGCGCGCTGCTGAATGGGAGCGCGCGTTCCGCATGCAAAAAAGGGCTATACGTGCGATGGTGCGGATACGTAGCGACGTCTCTGCCAGACCACACTTTAATAACCTAGGTATTCTCACACTGCCCTGCATTGCCATCTCGCAGGTAGCGCTGTATGTGAGGAGCAACCTTAGCTCGTACGCGACGCACGGTGACTTCGCATACCGCACTCGTAACCAGCACAAACTGGTGTCACTGGCGCGGTCCCTGACGAAGTCGTCCAAGCTGACTCATATTATGGGCCCACAGGTGTACAACAGGTTACCAGATTTGATAAAGGAGGCTGCAAATAATACTATATTTAAGCGCCGCCTAAAACGCTGGCTTATCGAGAAAACTTTTTATAGCTTTGACGAGTTTATAAACTCCAAATGACATTTTAATCTGATTTAAATTTATTTTTTCTTAATTGTATATTATTTGTATTATTTATAAGTCTTTTTATCTTATAGATATATTATTAAATGTTATTTTACATTATGTACCTACGCTTAGCTAAAATTTATAATATAATTGTTTAGCCAAGTTTGTAATCAGACATGTAACATCTTGTTATCAATAAAGTACTATTGAACTATTGAACTATTAAGCGAAACGATTAAAGAAACTCTATAAAACATTTACTCTCAAAAATCCCCTATATCATTTTATGCCTAAAAATACCCTAGGGTAAATAAACTAAGGTGGGGACACTGAGTTCCTAGTATACACAAGCAGTGTTGCCGGAGTGGTTTTGTTGTGTTTGGTGTTGCCAAATAGAATTTGACAAAATCAGTGGAAAGCGTAGACGGAGGATTTATGCTTCGGTGGAGGAAAGTCAAGTAAAAATAAATAATTAGGTAATTCATTTTCTGCCGCCATGCAACGTTTGAGTTTTGTAAAAGTTCACTCTAATGCCTGCAACGATTTATTTTGACCTACAACGATTAATTTTTCATTCATTCATTCATCATACCGAAGGAATGGGTTCTTTGTTAAAGATTACCAACCTCCCTATATGCGCAGCATAAACGTCACTCGGTAACTACACACAACTACACGCTGTACGCTAATATTAGCGCTTGCGTTAACAGATTAACTTTACAAAATCAGCCTGCAGCTGCTAAAGTTTGCTGTCATAAGTCACAATAATGTCAGCGTCAGTCAAGCAAAGCAAAGCTTCTAATTTAGATGTTGAATTAATTTTATCATTGTTTTTCTTTTTTTATTTTCTTTATTGTAAATACTGCTTTATAAGTTTAATAAATTAATGTTCAATCCAATATAACCTTGCGATGCTATCATGAGACAGACACTGGCAGAATTGCGTCAATCCAGTCAAATGCAGAGCCATTAACCAAGAAGTTGAAGTTGGTTTTGGTTTGGTTGGACTGGATGGATTCGATTTGGATTCTATTAGATTTTCGTCGTCGTCACGTATTTTTCTTGTATTTTTCGACGTTGTTAGTTTTTAGCTTCTTGTGTTGGGAAATGCGAAATACCTAGCGACGGGCTAGCCAAATATAATATAATATTTTTCACATGACTGGAGAGTGAAACCTACGTTAGAGGCACAAAAACTGCAAACATTATGGCTCTTTGGAAAGTGTATTTTTGTGTCGCAGTTTTCTCAGTAATGGGTGAGTTACTGCTTCTCAATTAATAAATGCTTACAAGACTGCAAACGGGTTTGTATAGAGGTACAAAAAAGGAATTATTTGTGCCTAATGCCAGGGTAGGCTCAAATAAGTTTTGATTCGAATTAATGTACCTACCTACATGAAAATCACAAAGCAGCTGTGGGTAGAGAGTATTGTTCTACATGTGGTCAAAATCTTGATCCATATTAATATACCATAGTTAAAAGGAACTGCGATCTTGACATGAAACCTTCTCGCGTTTAGAAAACCTCTGGCATAAAATGTGTTATATATAATAATATATTTTGTTCCGGGTGTTCTAGGTATAATAATAAATATCTATTGCTTGCTGCATTGCTTGTTATGATCCATTTATCTCATCCGTTTGTCGAAAACTTGATAACTCCTTACGTGCCTAAGAAGGAGAATAAAAATAAAATAAAAAATCTAATCTATCCCAAGTATTTTTTGAAATATTTTCCAAAAACTATTTCTGCCAAATATGGCATCTTATGCAGATCTCGTTTATTAACGGACTTGCCAAATATGTCATAGTATGCAGAAATAGTAGGCAAAATATGGCAGAAATTCAAGATTAATAATCAGAATGTTTAGCGGTAGTATAGCTAAAGGTTGGCAGAGCTTAATGATAGGTTGTATAAATAGATATGGAATAAAAAGTTAATGTAGATGATGCTTATATTTGTTTTATTGTTTATTAGGAACTTAACCTTTACTTAAATCGAATTTACTTAATATTTTTAAAACTATAATGATTATTAATAAAGTCACAAAATAATTAATTAAAATTAATTAATAAAGTCAGTTACAACAGATATGGAATGGGATAAGAAAACAAAAATAATCAGTCCTTTAAAATGTTATGCAAATGTTTCATAAAATTTACACTCTTGCATACAATGTCATATAAGGATTGTAATTATTTATTGTCATTCTGCATATAATCCCATATCTACCATACAATTTTTCTATTTGGCCACTCAATTCAACAACAGATATGTATATGTAATTGTGATCATTCATGAGAATCTAGTTTTTATTTTTCTTACAGGCGATGGATGACTATCATATGCAAATAAATTATCTTAGGGTCATTCCATTATCGCAGGTGCAACATTTAGACGCATAAAAAGGTTCATAACAATACAACTAAATATAATTTTAATGAAATTAATCTAGGAAGAACTACATTTTACCGTGTTTAATTTATATTCGTTTACAAGTATTTGAATTTAGTTTTTGAATGGCCAGGAGGAAGGTTCAGAGTACTATCGCGGGTGCAATGAAATCCGCCCTATGGACATTAGACAAAAACACTAAAATGGGTTAATTGTGAAACATTTACTATGTTATGCCTTGATATTTAGGAAGGTGTTGAACTTAGCGAGTGAAAAAATAGAAAAGTATATAGATAACAAAAAATTGCAATGAATTATTCACTTTTAAAGCGATCGCGGGTGCAACATCAAAATATTGCGGGCGCAACCCGTCTAACTTAACAAAATCAAAGATGAAACAATGTTAGGTAACTAATAAAGTACACTTCTATGTCATTTAAGTTAGTTATTTCTTGTCAAATGGGTCAATATTCGACGAAAGAATTTTGGGAAAATCATGCAAAAAAATCAATCATCTTTGTCTCTGGCGCTTCCAACTAAGCGATAATACCTTCTAATTGCACGTCTACTATGTCATTCACGATTTCCGTGAAATTTGTGCAAGTAATCGTCGCGTCGTCAGAAATTGTACTCTAAATTCTTCAAGTTTATAGAAAAATAACAGAATATAATATAAACACAGATATTAAATATATTTCAATAGTCATGTATTTTAATTTAAGGTGTATAAAACAATAAAATATTAATAAATCACACAATAAGGTTAGTTGCACCCATGATTATGATGATGCAACGAATTTAAACTTCCATTTATTTCAATTAATATTACATACTCCATAACGACTGATTCAAGAATGATTTTAAATTCTTCTCACTTTTACAAACTTTCAAAACGTTACCACTTTATTTACTTAGTGTGAAAAACACAAACTTTTATATCTTTGGTATCGCGGGTGCAACATCCTAACAGTGTCTTCTTGTAGTCAATGATGCTTACAAAATAACAACAAGTACTTAAATTTTTTGCCACTTATGATGAAACTTATATTATAACTTCAAGCTTAGCAGGTAAAACATAACCTCAGACTGTCAGTGACAGATATGTGGTGTAGTTTTGCCTGGGATGATTTTGCATTTTATACCGATTCGTCGAAGGGTAAGGTTTCCAATTGCCAAAAAAAATGTAAATGTGAAGTTAAATCGTTTTTTTTATTGAATAATGATTGATGAATAATTTGGACTTTCTTCTTTGCACTGATATCTAAAAAAGTAACAAATGATTTGATTTTAAAAATTGAAGTCGAGAATCATCTACAACGGAATCACCCCTTAGGTATTGATCACGGAAAACCACACAAAAATAACCGGCAGAAGCAGGACTTACCTCTTGTCAACTGTTGGAAACAAACTGAGTTTTTTGTTTTTTTAGTAGTGCTGGCTCCAGTTTTCTTTACAAGCTTCAAACAATATCACAGATTATTTATTATAGTGTTGCATGAATGAAAAAAGTGGTGCCAAATTCTTTTTGTTTTCTTTGCGTTGTGTGGGATGCAGTAAATATACATGTCTTTATATTACACACAATCACAAGTATTAAAAATACCGTTGTTCTGAAAATAGTGTTTTCCTTCAGGTGTTCATTGTAATATTTTGTGTTTTGTTTTTGCAGATATATCCGCTATGAAGGTGAAACTAAGTAAAGTGGGCAAGACAGTGCGTGGATCGAACATCACATTCACAGCAACAGTTTCTGATTATGATAATCCTGAAGAAGAACTCAAGTTTACATTCAGAGACAATACAATACCACATCATGAATATTCGGTAAACCACTTATTACTTATTTAGAGAAATGTAAACTTCCATTGTTACAGTTCTATAAATAAATTGCAATTGGGTTTTCATTATAGTTAGTTGATCTCTTTTTTTGACTCATTTTAGTATGTTATGTATTTTGTTAATAGATATGTAGTTTTATGGTCTGTGAATAATATTGGAAACGAAAATCATAGATTTTCCTATCCAACATTATTTTTTTCCTCATTGAGGAAACTACCTTTTCTTTAGTAGTAAGAAAGTTTTCAGAGACATGAAGGTCTGAAACTAAGTTAGGACAGACAGGGCAAAAAACAATTCTTCTCTCAGTTTTAGAACACAATATTTTTTCTGCTTGACGGAAGTAAAATCCTGCTGATCAAATAATTTATTCTGCTGACCAAAACATTAATTTTGCTGATAAAACATCTATTTATTTACTGATCAAAAATAATTAAGTTGCCGACCAAGTTCTGCTGATTGTTTATATTTTATAGCCGACCAAAACATATATGGCTGTCCAAATAGTTTTTTGGCTGATATTTCCGGCTGAACAAATATTTAAAATAAATACTAATAAAACTCCCATTATAAAACAAAGTCCACCGTCGCGTCTGTCTATCTGTTCGCGATAACCTCAAAAACTACTTAACGGATTTTCTTGCAGTTTTCACTAATCAATAGTGTTTCATGAAGAAGGTTTAAGTATAGGTACCTACTTATAATTAGTAAAGGTTTTGTATAAATTGGTTGAAATATAACGATAATTGTAGGAAGTGTCGGAAAAAGTCAAACCGCCTGGGAGTTTTCATCGAAAACGCTGCCTAATCCTTTTGTGATATAACAAAACAATTCATGGTGGGATATTCCTCTTATAGATCTACAAAAAGTCCGAGACGGCAGATATCTATCTCGGATAGCTTATTATTATATTGTTTTACCTAGATGTAGAAAATAAACATGTCAACTGGGAGTTTAACTGGCGTGAGCAAACAATAAGTACCTAGGTACATTGATTTCGCTTTTCGCACGGAATTATTCATTTTAAAATTTGGGGTTGCTATTTGTCCTATCCTACTTAATATTTATAAATGTGTCCTATCCTACTTAATATTTATAATTATTATAAATGTCAAAGTTTGTATAGATGGATGTATGGATATTTTGTACTTGTTCACGCAGAAACTACTAAACCGATTACTAATCGGTTTAGTAATCGGCGATTAGGCTGAAATTTGGTATGGGTATAGTTTGGGACCTGGAATAACATATAGGCTATTTTTTATCCCGATAAAACGCGGGCGAAGGCGCGGGCAGCAGCTAGTACAATATAAATAAATAAGTACGGGTTTCTCTTTAATTCCAGGTAACTGCAGCCAAAAACGCAACAACATGGACAGTGGAGTACCCAAAATCGGAATACAGTGCAGGAGATTACACAGTCACAGTTGAGCTCTTCAGATATTATTCCATAGTTCAATGGATTCGAGTTGATAGCGATCGCAGTACATTCGAGTTAACAGGTAATTAGGCGGTTTTTATTCATTGGAAACCAATTTTCAATATATTGCAGAATGTAAGTGAAAAGTATTACAGCCTCTGACGGCAGCTTCGGTCGCTATGATATCTAGAATAATTTGCGTGTTTTAAAAAACGATAAACCGACTTCAAATTCCCTTACTTTTACACTGTTTTTAAGTTTTTCGGGATAAATACTCATAATCCCCTGGGGATAAAAGTTATATAGGCCACCTCGGGATCATATCAGTGAAAGAATTTTCAAAATCGGTCCATAATTGGCAGAGATATCGCGTAACATACATACAAAAAAACAATGGAATTGAGAACTTCCTCCTTTTTTGTAGTTGGTTAAAAATGTAGCCTTTTCTCTCACCGATAATGTTGCTATCTCTTAGTGAAAGAATAAATAAATATTGACATAATACTGGACAATTCACACATAATTATTTAGTCTAGCCTCAAAGTAAGTAAAGTTTGTGTTATGGGTGCTAGATAATTGATATATTTAATACATTTCATACCTATATAGATATTTTTTGATTAAACTTAATATAAAATTGTTCTGCGAATTTTTTGTGTATAAAAAATCTATCTATGTAATATATTTTACTAAAGCATATCAGTCATCTAGTACCCATAATACAAGCTCTTCTTAGCTTGGGGCTAGGTAATGCTGTGTGAATTGCTCAGAATTATTTATTTATTTTTATTATCTGGCTGTGTGAATGAGTTTTCGTTGTTACCCCCTGTTGCTTGGTACTGGGGGCGGACCGCCTCCTGCGCCCCTCTATAATTCTAATTGTAAGTAAGGGAACTGAGATGTCTCCCTCTCTTACACCGCCAGGGCTACTGGCAGATGATGATTGCGGCATGCGGAAGAGAGGGCTACGACTCTTTATATATAAAAGTTACTCTATGGCTATGGCCACAGAGAAGCTGAACCAAATCTGTCAATCACCAAAAGTTCTGCTCCGGTACTTCAAGGAGTTGAGCTGGTTAGGGCCTGTTTAGGAAGGGGGATAATGCACAATACACTCCCATGCGAGATGTCAGTGCAGATCTCGGTTCCCCGACTTAGAAATACATAGAATTAGGGTGCTATGGAGCACATTAAGAGAAGTAGAGCCTTATGTCCAGCAATGGACTGACACAGTGCTAATGATGAGTTATTAATGATGACCGTAGACATCGATTTGCTAGTTATGGGATGGGAGAATAGTATTTTTTTTTATATTTATTGAGTGAAATATCTTTAAGGTTTTTTTTTTTACCATAAGGTGATGTTAAATCTTGGTACAATGACATCGAATCGTCATGTAGACAATGTCTTTATGGGTTTTTCACGCTACAGTGATATGTTGACAGCACTTTTAATTTTTTAGATGCTCTGAACGGCGATCTCGTCCTGGAACAAAACAGCATAGAACGAAAAGGCTTTGTGGAGGTTAACAAAACCGTAAACCATACTGTAAGCCTCTCTGAAAACGAAATGAAGTATCTTCAAGAGAATTCCTCGCAAATAACCACTTACTGGTTCGTTGATTGCGTGTTAGTCGGTTCAACGGATGACTTATCATTTAACTATACCTACCCTGATAGTATGGGGAGTCATCATGTCGAAGCTATCGTGGTGGCCAACAATGAGCCGCTACCACCTATTACTACCACTACCACTTCTACAACAACTACGACCACTACGACAACAACCACAACAACCACCACGACTACTGAAAAATCGACAACAACGCAACTGACAACTACGACAACAAAAACACCGAACACAACAGAGAGTAATACAACTTTAGCAGTGATAAAGTTGTCAAATAATACGGTGAATAGAACGAAACGCAGCACAGGATTGGTTCCACAAAGTCCTAAATTGTCGCAGTGTAATAATACCGTTCCGATCGGGGATAAGTACACGTATGGACGGTTTGAGTCGCTACTGAATGTTAGAGGTGAGTGCTAATTAAACTATGCTTTTATTAGAACAAGACAAGAACCAAAGCTTGAAAAACTACTAGATATGTCGTGGTGCGTCAGAAACATATCGCTTTCATACATTTAGTATATTTCTAACCAGTGAGCCTATAGAAGTACTACTATGGAGCTTAGTGTTTCAGAATCAGGATCAATAACTTTATTTCTTTAGGCTTACAAAATATACACTTAGACAAGTAAAATATTTTATTTATTGAATTTTAGGAAAACTTACAGCTAGAAAATTACAATGTAGGGAATATTATATACATACATGAATGTTACATGTACTTATGCTGAAGGCTATTTATAAAGTTTCCACTGGTAGCAAAATACGTTAAAATTAAAAAATGTTACAGTGTTAATGGACGACTGAGTAAAATTATATAGACGACAGAATAAAATTATATAGAAATACACATTGCAAACACAAAAATAGGAAAAAACAAAACATAAGCTATCTACATATTATATATTAAATAGAAATACATATTCAGAAAGAATTTATCATTTAACAGTCGTTTGAGCTTGCTTGGAGACGTGTTAAAAATATCTATATCAATATCTGCACCTACCAAGGTGTTGAAAGAGGCACTGGCTCTAATGAAAAACGCGTTCCGTCTATGTTATACTATAAACATAGTTATTATTATCAAATAAGAAATAAGGTGTCATTGATCGTCTCTTCACTTCAATTTTTTGTCCACTAGTGGAAGAAGTGAAAAAAGTGTTTCTAACACATTATTATTGTGTTGTGTCGCTGTGTTTTAACCATACTATATGTATGAAACCGATAATCTTCTGATGCGTCACGATCACGACACAATAGCGTGCTTTAAGCTTTAGGCTGACTGTACTTTAGCTACTATCGTGAAAGTGATAGTTGCTTAGCAACGGGTTCATTATAAAGACTAGTTCAACCCTAGGCTAGGCGGTATCCGCTACCCAGATCAGAAGCGAGATTGGAGTGCGTATGGGGTTATTCTACTGTCACTGAAATACCTACTCGGCGCGTATCGCGTATCGTGGATCGCGCTAAAATGGGAAAATCCAAGCGAAACTTACCTCTACGATCTGGGTAACCAATACCGCGTAGATTTGAACATGCGTTAAACTGCCGTGTCTTTGTGCTCTTTGAGCGGAAGTTCTATGGCTCGAGTTACCGAGTATTAGAATAAGTGATTTTTCTGTTTTACGGAAACTATAAGTTGCATAAGCGATAGTAGTAAAGTGCGGTCAGTCTTGCTCTTCGTCATGATTAATGATAGCCGCCAAAAGCAGGCCTATACTTTTTGTGTTTAGGAGTTCATATAACATGCTGCCAAAAGCAGGCCTATACTTTTTGTGTTTAGGAGTTTATATAACATGAAATATATATTTGAATTAGAAGCCATTACGTATATATTTTTTGTGCTGTTTGTGTGCTGTCAATATTTGTTTAACTATTTATGGTGAAAACTATATTTGAGAGGTTAGTTTAAATATTGTATAACCTAGATTATTTTTCTCTTTCTTAAGTGAACAATGCGTTTGTATGAGAATAACGTTCTTTAAACCTATGTGGCGCGGCGGAGGTTGCGGGTTCGATTCCCGTCATTCGACCAATTTTTGTACGCAAATATTTATTCTGGGTGTTCTGTGTATTTTATGTGTATTATAAACATAATCAATGTATGTAATGTATTGTATTATGTATATCAGTCATGTAATACCTATAACACAAGCTCTGCTTAGCTTGGGGCTAGATGATGCTGTGTGGATTGTCCAGCATTAATTATTTTTATAGGCCGACCTCCTTGCTAAGCTTATTATAAAAAAGTTCCTAACGCATTTTGTTTTTACTAACCAACCAGAATCAATATCAACGGTGAACATAACCGGTCTGAACTGGATTCAACACGGTGATTTACTGGACCTCAAAGTGAAATACTCTGGCTCCCCACCATTTGGCTACTGCTATCTGTTCATGCCGGGGCAATACAACGTAACTGGCAACGAAACCTGCAGCCAGATGATAGGAACAATGTCAAATGTGTTCCCTATTATACATTACTTCTCTGATAGCGACCAGCATACGGTAGTTGTGGTGTTAGAGAATGATATTGGGAGATCTGTGTCGAGTGCCACGATAAATATTTACAAGAGTAAGTATGGCCTAGTAGTATTTTATTATGAGTTGTATTATATCGAGGGTATCATAACATAGGGGCGTATCCGCCAAGGAATCATTAACGGATACGCCCCTTTGTCACTCGATATTATCTGTGGTATGGCTTTAAGTGGTTTTTATACCACCTAATGTTAACAGGAAAATTAAGCAAATCATTTATTTTCACGTTTGTAAAAATGTATTAATATATTAACATTGTAAGGGGATCGTCATCGGTCGCGCGATAAATATTTTTTCTGTTTTTTTTTTGTTATTTCGTTCGTTCTACAATTAATATAGCTAGCAGAAACGTTGTTTTGCGAGAATCGTAAACCATTTTATATGAACCCATGTTAAAACAAATTTCGATTCAATCGTCGTTTTGGAAGGTATTGACAAGACCGAGTTATAATGGGTGGTTTTGACCTGAGTGAAAAGCTCGCACTTCGATTGCGAGAAAATAAAACAACCAAAACTACCTTCAGGAAAATATTGCACACTTTCTCACGTTTCACTTCTCTACGAATTTGTCGTACTCAAGTCTTTAAATGCCTCTATATTTCACGTGATTTTGACCGTTACACATTGAATCAAATTAATTTATTTCTTTGCCCTTCTGTTCCATTTGCATATTAACTTAATTTTCGTTTGATGAGATTTCCAATTAAATAAGCCACGTTCAACTTCAAAAAATCAGAAAAAATCCAGGGATTACACGCTAATACCAACTATTATTGTGTCTTCGTTACGCGCAACGGAAAGTACCTACTATGCATTCTACCATGGAGGAAGAATCAGCAACAATCACCAAGAAGGCGCGTTCAGTTCCATTTTCAAAAATAATTTCAAATGAACTCGACTTTTTAGCGTTCCGTTTACAAAGAACATAGCTACCTACATTTCATTTGAAATTATTTTTGAAAATGGAACACCATAATGTCGAGTCTTTATGTAAGATGACGAATGTCTTGTAAAGAAAGATGATTTAAAGAAAAATAGTGAAAAAATAGTTTAGCCCCAGGTTAACATTACCTAATCTGTGCCCTAGGGCTTAAACTCTAGTTTTACACCTGCTATGCGACCCTATAATGACACAGTTTTTGAGCAAGAGAAGTGTAAAATGTTTTACAAGTTAATAGACTCCGAAATGACAATTGATTTGAAGGTTGTTTTGGCACGGGGGGGCTCATATCAAAGCTAGATAGCTAGCTTTGATATGAGCCCCCCCGTCTCTATCGTCAATCTATATTTATATTGTGGGGTGGTGTAACTGAAGCTTTAGCATTTGTAAAATAATGCTACAATATTATTTTTACGCTTCCTTATTTTGTAATAGCATGAAACTGTAAAAATATTCACCTCGCACTCTTAAGGATAGCATGTACATTCAGCACCGATACCGCACAGCACAAAAGTTATCATTCAAAAAATGAGCTTAAAACAAGAAACACGCAATATTTAGATACATTTTTGCACAAAACGCACACTGACAAAATGGCTTACCGCAAGCTTCAAGCGAGTGGCCCACGAGCTATGTATATTATACGATGCCGTCAATAAATGCATTTAAATGTTACTAGTTAGGAAGGCTACGAACCTCTCCCAAACGGAAACCGATTTTCCCATGCGATTTGTTTTTGTTTCATGTAGAATGAAATGGGGCGTGCTATTAGTGAGAAAGCGCGTCTAACCATCTAATACGAAGCTGTGGCTGTGTGCGTGTGCTTGGTGTTGGCGTCATTTTTTGATATCTTTTCGTACTTTCCGATTTTAAGAATTTGGAGTAAACGATTGATTTCATTCTATCATGCATAAAAAATCGCTTGAAGATGACTCGATTTGGTGGTCAAAATTAGTTTCGTTCTCATTTAAATATCATTGTATTTTCAAAAACTAAACCGATGCAAACATAGCTATTTTTCATCCGATTACGTATGGAAAATTACAATAAAATCGGGGACATAGTTTCCAAATGAAGCTGAAAGTACGTTTGTATGGGGAATAAGGCTAACCGTTCCGTACTTAAAGCCTATATTTGAATGCAGATGTTTGTGCTGTGCGGCAGTAGTGCGGTCACATTTTTAGATTTCAGATTTCAAAATTTACTGTTTAGGTTTAAAAAATAATCTCATTTTCTGCTATTAACAGCTTTATACAGATGTTTGTTATTAGGACCGACATGATTTTTTGGGGAATTGGTGGGATCATGAGCTACATTTCTTCCGTAAAATCAATGTCCTGAGTATCGCGGTTGCTGATATAATTTTTAAAAGTTTTTTCGCATTTCTTGCTTTTACATCATTTTTGTTTGTGGTTGTAATGCCACAAGTTAATTTATACTGTATTTTACAATGCCACTATTATTCTAAATAAATTATTACATCGTACAATTCACTTTAAAAAAGTTATTAACATTCAAAGTAAAAAAAACTTAAGGTCATATTGGATTTAATTTTCTTTTAAAAAAATATTCTTTTCTAAATTTCTAACGATTGCTACATGATATAAGAAATAATTTATCAAGTGTTAAAACTAAGATATACTTAACTGCTAGGGTCATGATTGAGCAGATAATTTTTTATGTTTGTTCTTCTGAATGAATTTAAAATACAATGTCGGTCCCAATACCAAACACCCCGTATATAGTAATTATTATCAAATAAGAAATAAGGTGTTATTAATTTTCTCTTCACCTCAATTTTTTGTCCACTACTGAAAGAAGTCACGATCTGCGACACCGACAACCTTTACTCAGGCCTGGCTGTTTTGTTGGACTGGTGTAATCAATGCAAAGACCAGTCAGGGCGACCTTTGTAACATAAATGGCTTATTAATAAAGTTTTTTTTATCATCACTATTCTCTACACACTAATAAACAATAAAACTTGGAATATTGGATGAATGTTTGTGACTTGTTCGTGCCAAAACTAGGTACTAAACGAGTCGCAATATAGAGCTCATTTTAGCATAAATTTTACATACCTAGTCGCTCTAGCTATACTCGGTTCTAGAATTCAAGATATTTTTTGTAAACAACGGAGTTAGGTACAAAACCAAAGGAATAATCGCGATTTTTTCTACCCACACTTTTATCATCGGAGCAAATTACAGAAGGCTGGCTTGTACTAACTAATACCTCTATGCAGAAGGTTGTAACAATTTTTAGATTTGACATCTTTTAATTATCATTTCATTAGTCTCGTCTGTTTTTGTACTAGAACTCGCACATTTTTCGTTGCGCTTGGGAATTTTTGTTGAGGTTAACGTTTTTGTTTTTAGTAGTTACTTTGCTGTGTGCTGTTGTTCCTTTATCAGTTCTAAGTAGGTTTACATTCATAAATGCCTGTACATAAAATATCGTAGATTCTATAATCGAGTATACGATAGAGTGACATACTTTTCGAAGTGCGGGCAGAATCTCGTGTTTCATAAACGGGAGTTGGACTGAATCCTATTCTGCCCTCTGTTAAATAGAAGGCCGTTAACCCCGAAAAGTAGTTTTCCAGAAATCGGCAACAAACGTTTGAATTCATCGGTTGAGATTTACTTGTGTCACTTATGTATTTTATAGCCTATTTAATGAAAAACCCTGACTGGGCACTGGCACTGAGCAGTTATTTTAACTTAAGTTACTTAAGTATTTTAACCCCCATATTAGCGATGTATTGTGGATTAGTTGCTTACCTATGGACAAATTAAAAATTCTGTCACTTAATTGCCTACGTTTAGTACGCCTAGTAAGTTTTTATATCTGGAACTATTTGGTATTTTGGAATGGTTGTTAAACGAAAAGATCGAGAATTTTGAAGTGACTTGAGGGCTATCGGCCTTATATGTAGTTAACAGACGACAGTATTGGTGGCAGGTCCTATGGTGGTATATTGCTCTATGGGTATGGTATGGTGCAGGCCTTTGCGAAGCAATGTGAAGTTATTAGGCGGTATTTTCATAAAATCTATTAATTTTCAGCGACCGTCCACCCACAGTTGTCTGTGATCGTGATACCGGTGTTCTTCTGCCTTGTCGCGGTCATATTGGTGGTGTTTGGTGTCGCTTATTATCAACATAGATCAAGGTATGTACAGTTACTCTCTTAAGGTGGAAGCTCATTTATACCGCTTAGTCAGTGCCATAAATAGGGCGGTGCGACCGGTGCCCAGGCACAGGGCGCAAGATCAAGGGGGGCGCAGAAATTACTCTCAGAAATGTTCTTCTGGGTAGGTAATTGCTACGCCCACCTAACAGATTTTGAGCCCTAGCGCTATTAAACCGTGACTTGAGGTGTATGCTACACCTCAAGTCACACAATCAATCAATTTATTACATTTTAGGTGTATCTGATCTGCAGTGACTCATTTTATATTGACAGCCTAAATTTATTTATTTATTGTGCAACGTATACGCACCTATCAAATTAAACAATTACATTAGTTACTTATAGATTAAAAATTAAATTAAAATTATTATAGAGGTACTTACACATTCAAATTAGTCAAATAAATAAATTAAGTTAATAGGTAACGATTTTATATAACACAAATAGAAGAAATTAATTACACAGGTCTACATTTTTTTGAAAATACATAGTAAGTGGCCTACAGCGCTGCAACTGTTATTCTATCACTGTTTGTTTATACAGCGAACAACTTTAAGCTCAAGTTTGATTTGAAAGCTTATTCTTCTGCTGAGCAGAGGCGGTGCGGTATAACTGAGCTACTACCTTTAACGTCTCTCAACTCAACATAAAGCAATAGTCATTTAATTGAACTGTTTTCATAAATCAGAAATAAAAAAAAAACTGATTAGCCTTAAGTTATGGCTTTTTAGTTAAGCTTTTATATTTCTCATCACAGCCCAAACAAAAACTATGAAATCCTAAGTAATATTATAAATGCGAAAGTGTGTTTGTTTATTTGTCCTTCCTCCACGCCCTAGCTAAGCAACCAATCGACTTGATTTTATAGAGTTAGTATAGAGTAGTAGTGAAAGGATGGATGGAGAGTAACATAGGCTCTTTGTCCTATTAACGCGGGTGAAACCGCGGGGCACAGCTAGTAATTCTATAAACAAAAAATATTATTTCTACAGATTATTATCTCAGGTTATTTCGAAATTAACCCCTTGTGGCTTAATCATAATAGACTGATTACACAAGACACGTAGAATACCTTGTATAAAAACGTATTTGCTCTCTTCCCAGACATACGATAGAAGTTGCAGACTTCGATTTTGGCCAAGCTCACCCCGACTACAAAACGTTTGGCGAACGCCTACGAGACAGTTTCAGAAATGCCTTAAATTTTGGTCAACGGGACGACACCGATCCGTTAACGTCCAACAGTAGGTACGATTCAATGTAGTTTTTGGAAAAAAGTTGGTAAGTCGCACTCTTCTAGTTTTATAAATCGTCCGTTACTGAATTTGACTTTATAAAGCCTTATAGCGGCAATGAAAATACTATTTAGTAATTTTGTTCGGTATAATGTGTCGCTAACTCTCATCGTTTTTACCTTATCATTTTTAAACGCTCGTTTTTCTTGTATCACCTCAAAAAAGGTCGTATTTTAAGTGGCCTCTTATGCGCACATGTAATCAAAAAGTTTTATTTCTAAAAACATCTAGAGATTTCCAGGTTCTTCCTTTACTTTAAGTAGAAATATATAAGGTGTGCGACCAAAACAATTTTCGTTCCTCTTACGCGGATAAAAAATGTACTGATCCATTCCATTAGTAAATAGCTAAGTTCCATTGAATCTACTTTACGGTGCATACAATTTTAAGGAAAGCCATTATTATTCTGTCTCGCTTTTTTAATTGAATTCAGATAGAGAGGGATATGGGTTCTATCTAGAAATAGGCATGGCCTAAGAAATCTTGTTACCTTAGCATTTTCCGGTCCCGTAAACGCCTATGCATAAAATAGTTACAGAAAACTCAACTTTATTCATAGCTTTATGGGGTGCATATCGCGATTTGGCGTTTTCTATCGTAAGATTGATCGTAAGGTTCTTTAAAATAGGGTTGAGTTTTCATTGGATGGCCTTTAGGCTCTTAGGATTCGTAGAGATAAATTGTAGTCGGTTTAAAGTCCAAGTGCCACAAGTATTGTCGTTTCGATGGTTAATTTGTATAAAGTGCAAAAAAATAGTTCAATCGAAGGGGTTAAATATTTTGATTGTTAACTACGATTGATATAGAGTTAGGGATTTATTATATTGGGTGATTAATTTGGAAGTTTTCTTTCGACACAAAAAATAATAATTGGATTATCTTTACAAAAGAACCATTCTTGACATATTTTTTTTTTAAATATTCTTTCAAATGATATCCGTAACTGCTGTTCACATAGTCCAATCTATCTGCAGTTCCAATTTTCGATGACACGTCCAGCAGTCAATGGTGACCGTGAATCCAGTAAAGATATTTTTAGATTTTATTATATGAATAAATAACCTCCAAATGAATCAACCGATATATTCTTTCATACTATTGATAAATATATTATGTTATTTAATTGATTATAGCTAAATGATTGTCTGTTTGTGATCTCTGTGGCATGTATGATTATGAATATAGAATTTACTTTGTACCAAATATTGACAAAATTATTAATATTATTATAATCTTATATAACAGACTGAGTGTTATCATAAATGTGTTTTGTTTGTTATAGTATTAAAATTAAGTCAGTAATTTTTCGTTAATTTCAATAATTATGATTATTTTATTATGTCTTATTGTCGTGATAACATATTTTTGATTGCAATTTCAGGATTATTGACTGTTTTTGGTTTTATTATATTTTAATTGATAGAATTTATTTAAGTTCTTATTACAACTTCCCAGTGTAAGAAAATTTATTAGGAATTTGAGTTTTGCTTTCTCAAAAATGGGTATAAATTCTTGAACTGCAACCTCATAAAATAAACATAGAAGTCAATATATACTTACTTATAAATATTTTTCTTTCGTCGTATGATTAAATAAAACTATTAACGTACTATGGAATCGACTATCGAAAAGAAAAGTATGATTTTGTGATATAAATAGAATTAAAATAGGTATGATTATTTTAAGTGTTATAAAAACGTACTACAGAAGTGTAATTTAATGAATATATTTGTAGAGAAAAGGAAAATAAAAGAAATTATATGTAAAAGGCGTTTTATAATATTCTGTCTACATGTGATTCTATTCGTAGCGTCGTCGTTTGGGGGAGGCCTATGTTCAGCAGTGGACGTATACGGGCTGATGATGATGATGATGTGATTCTGTGAAAAAGCAGAACATGATGCCAATTTTGGTACCCCTCCACTTTCTTAACTATAATACTTCTAATAATACTTCTTTGCCCCTCTCCCCTCCAATAGCTACATAATAATACATATGTGTCATACATCGTTGTACCAACCATTATATTATAAAAAATAGAACAGCTGCACCAATTTTCGTCAAACCTATATCTATCCAGTCACCTTGCATGTAAAATAAAAAACGAAATCACATCCGGTAGTATAAAAACTTTAACTAATGGAGAGCTACTTTTTTGAGGCTCCACGTGAGCGATGCCGCGTGTTGAAGCTAGTAATTTATAATTGCCAATTAAGACCGAGTCATGACATTAATCAGCTAGATAAGCACGTGAATGTGATCAGTTTATTTTTCTATGGCATAATTAAATTAATTAATACAATTAATACTGAAATTTTTTACAAAATTAATTTGGAACCTACTTAATTAATAGGTTAGTTTTTATAATGATTTCGACGTAGATAATCAGAAAGTATAAAACATGAATGAATACCTACGACTAGGCAATCAATTTTTAATCTGCCTCCTAGTTTGCCATGGGAATTCAATCCGTGTCGATTGCTGTGCTGTGCTTCGCGTTAGTCAGTGCACTACCGGAGCGCAACCCCCTCTCCGATTTGTACATCGACCACATCAACACCAAGCAAACATCATGGACAGCAGGCAAGAATTTTCCCGAAAACACTCCCCTAGAGCACTTAAACAATATACTGGGATTTCCTCATCACTTTAGAAAAAGAGACGAAGAAGTAATGGCATCCCTGTCGAGTATTAAGCACGATGCTGACGTCATAGCCAGCTTGCCTGATAGATTTGACGCGCGGGAGAATTGGCCCAATTGTCCCTCTTTGCGAGAAATAAGAGATCAGGGCTCCTGTGGCAGTTGTTGGGCTGTCTCCTCTGTCGAAGTCATGACGGATAGAGTCTGCATCTTCTCAAACGGAACTAAAAATTTCCACTTTGCCGCAAGGGATCTTATCAGTTGCTGTAAATTTTGTGGACATGGTTGCAATGGAGGAAGCGTTTATATGCCTTGGTTGTACTGGAAGGTTAACGGGATAGTGTCGGGAGGAAATTACAACTCTAGTCAGGGTTGCATGCCGTATTCCTTTCCACCTTGCGTGCATCACGCTCCTGGCCAGAAAGTAAATTCTGTCGATAACATAATGCCATGCTCAGAAGAGACTTATAAAACACCAAAATGTCCGGAAACATGCGAGAGAAGTTACAACGTTGGTTACAGAAAAGACAAAATCTATGGAACTGAAATAACGCTAATAAAGGATGGTGAAGAACAAATGATGGCTGAAATATATTTGAACGGTCCTGTTGTTGCGCCGTTGGATGTTAAAACAGATTTTTACGCCTATAAGACTGGTGTTTACTATCCTGTTGACAACACAGAGGTTGGTGGTCATGCAGTCAAGCTCCTGGGTTGGGGAGTAGAGAACGGTACCAAGTATTGGCTGGCTGCAAACTCCTGGAACACTTACTGGGGTGATAACGGCTTCTTTAAAATTCGTCGAGGGCAAAATGATTGTAGCATTGAAGACTTTGCTACATCTGGTGAACCCCTGCTCAACGATTTTCTGAAACGTTTGCGAAATTAAAATGCAAAGGTTCTTTTTGAGAATTTTCTAATCTATTAACTTTTATTTTCAAATCTATATCTAGGTGAACCATATAGTCATTTCAAATCTATAAAACACATTTAAACTATACACAACATTATTGTTTAATTTTACTGACTGATATTCTGTTCAATCACGTTGAACTTTCACTGTCTGGTTGATGGGTAGAAGTTTATTCCTGATTTTGATTGGATCATAGCACCATGTCAAGTCTGAAAGGGATCGTCACCGTATCAACTCGAGCCGTTCGGTATTCTTGTATGTAACTCCCTACAGCAACACACTCTTATCGGAATTCGAGTGTATTTAATCGCCTCGCCTAGCCGTCAACTAGCAGCGGTCGGCGAGCCGTACTAAGCGCGGCATCGCCTAGCCGAGTTGTCTCCCGGAGCTGCTGATCTGCTTTGGTGACGTGCTTACGTTAGGCTGACGCCTGCGTGACGGCGGCGAGGCGAAAGGCTATACGGTGTCGATCTCTTTCCGAGTTGTATGTGTGCTATGACCCTCTATCGGCACGCTCGAAGCTAGTGCTATACATAGCGGCGACACGTAACTTTAGCGCTGACCGTTAATGTATTGTATTGTATTTATTTTCAGATAATAAAATCCATAGCATGAAATTAAAATGTGATTAAAATTAAGTTATTGCGCAGAAGTAAAAAATAAGGTACCTTGGCGGGGCTATCCCCTCCGTTTTTCGCTCAGCGCTAGACTTACGTGCCGCTACTTGTACTAGGTAGAGTGATCGCAAAACTTAATGAGCTCTGTGAACATAGGCACGGAAGCAATACTGCGCAAGTACAATCAAATAGAAAAGTGATATTTACCAACTAGCGACCCACCCGGGCTTCGGCTAGAAATCCTTTTTATGGTGCTAATAGACACAGCTGTTGCAGCTGCAGTCCACTGAATTACCATTTTGAGGTTGAATTCATCAGCGTCTTTTCTCATAAAACTTATGACATCGAACACCATTTTCCATGTTTGATGACGCAATATGTTATTCCGCCCGCGAGGCATATTTAACTTTTAAGAGGTTTCTCTTAAAAGTTAAATATGCCTCGCGGGCGGCGGGCTAATATCAGGGAATACTCCACAAAATCGCAAGAATAAAATATCAAGTCAACGAAACGAACACCGAACAACCGTCAAAGACTTTGCTGCGTCAAAGCATTCATTCGACAGTATTGCCAACTAGATTATAAATAAATTTGCTACATATTAATTATTTCATTTGCAAACTTGGGTTAATTGCGTTAGATAAAAAGTTAAATTTCTTCTAACATTGTAGGTTTTAAATAATCTGTCATTGAGTATAAGATGTTTTACATATTCTATAAATATTGAATTGAAAAATATTGTAATGCATAACAAAATGTGCTAGACACATTAAAAATACGCCAAAATTCTTGCTGGCAACCCTGGTTTGACAGTCAGATCCCCTCTCACCCCGCTTTTGCCCCTCAACACCTTATTTACGGTTCAGTGCGCAGCCGTTGAAGCTAACTTCACAGAGCTCATAAAGATTTGCGCGAACTCTACTTATCACGTGTAGCAACTTGTGTAGATAGAGGTATGTAAGTGGTAACACATAGGTATCTAATAGATAAGTACCTACTTTCTTTGGCATGCCGCCGCGGGAACTTGGTATTTGAATAATATTAATGCCACAAATTAGCACGTTTACGATAATACAATGTTATCTAAGTTATTTTAAGGGGCAGCCTTCAATCAAGTCTAATATAAGTTTCCTCCTCATAAGCACATATGTATATCTAAGTCTACCGGCTTTTGCATGGTTTTTTAAGGATTCCGTTCCTCAAAAGCAATAAGGAACCCTCATAGGATCATTTTGTTGTCCGTCTGTCCAACTTACAACCCCGTTTTATCAGGAACGCGTAGGTAGAGGTCATTATCATCATCATCAGCCCGTACACGTCCGCTGCTGAACATAGGCCTCCCCCAAACAACGCCACGAATAGCAGTCACTGAGCCGCCTCTATCCAACGACTCCCTGCGACCGCTACGATGTCGTCGATCCATCGAGTGGAAGGTCTTCCCATAAACCTTGTGCATAAGCTCAAAGTCACCCAGTGAGCTATAGAGAGAGCTATGCTCGGAGTTTCTCTACGCGATAGGGTCCGGAATACGGAAATCCGTAGAAGAACCAAAGTGACCTATATAGCTCTCAGAATTAGCAGGCTGAAGTGGCGATGGGCAGGCCATATAGCTTATAGAACCGATAACCGTTGCAATTATTCCGAAATTCAAATCTTGTTACCCCCGGGGGGTGAATAAGTCTGAATTTCGGGTGGTGGGACCTGAAGGTCTGAAACCAAGTTACTTGGAAGACACATAACAATTCTTCTGTCAGATTTACATACCTACATTCTAATGTATGCATTTACAACTCAATATTCTTTCTGCTTAACAAAAGTAAACTACTGCGGATCAAACAATTAATTCTGCTGACCAAAACATTAATTTTTCAGATATTCATTTACTGAAGAAGTACTGCTGACGGTTTATATTTTATAGCCGACCAAAACATATGGCTGTCCAAATAGATTTTTAGTAGATTTTTCCCGCTGATCAAATATTTAAAATAAATACCAATAAATTTACTCACTTTTTATTATACTATCTTTAAAAAAAACCTGTTGACATGTCCGGGTTTTCGGGTCCAAAATACACAAATAAATAAATAAATAATGTTGGACAATTCACACAACATCATCTAGCCCCAAGGTAAGCAGTGCTTGTGTTATGGATAAATTAATAATACAATATATTACGTAGTTACTTTTTATCATACATATAAAATACTCAGAACACCCGAGACAATATTTGCAGATCGTACAATCATCTGTTACAAATAACTGAAAGGAGTTTTCATCGAAAATGCTTTTTATCGAATATTCTTCTTAGTCCACGCGGGCGTAGCCGGGGGCGGGTCAGCTAGTACGAAAATAAGAGAGGCACACGCCGGCTTTCAAAAATGTACCTATTAGTATGAACAATTTTGACTTTACTGCTGAACAATGAAGTATTTTATAGTTATTGTCCCCAAACATAGGGACATATTATTTAATACACTTGACAGGCGGATTGCGGTGTTGAATAATACACAGAAGAAAGCTCAATACGTACCTAAATCTACCCGAGGAAGGGCAACTCTTCCTCTGGTAGGTTTTCTTAGTGCTCACTAAAAAACATCTTACTGCAGGCAGTATGACAGGTTTCATGAATCATACAGGTCCGTTATTGGTCTGTCCACAGTCTGTCCCTTATTTAGTAGGGAATAGGTAGCTGATCGATAGGTGGGGTTATATAACTAAACCAATAGAGCTTTATATGTTTTATTATTTTATTGTTTGATTATCGTATGTATATGAAGTACGTATGTAACAACCAATTTATAATGTATATTTACACAATCACTATATTATTGGGTTTCCTGCAATTATGTCCTCCTCGATACCACATTCATTCGTTCCCCGAAGAATTTTGAAAAATCCATTGTCGCCAAAGTGTTTATTCCAGGAATTTGCGAGGAGCCAATATTTGTTGCCATTCTCCACTCCCCAGCCTAATAGTTTTACAGCGTGACCACCAAGAAAGTTTCCTTTAGTATATTGATAAACGCCGCTCTTGTAATTTAGAAAGTCCTCGTAAACTACGAAATCCGCTTCAACTGGACCACTCTCGTAAAGTTCCGCCATTATATTTGTCTCACCTTTTATAGCGTGGATACTCCTACCGCGCTTTATATCATTTTGGTAAGGAATTTCATATCCCTTTATACATTGCTGTTTACAGACTGGAGTTGGAGTATTATGACCGGTACAATTCTTTAATCCATCCTCTTCACGGCCGAAATGAATACAAGGTTTTATAGAGTACGGTCGGCATCCTTGCCTAGAGTCATAATTTCCTCCTGAAACTAAGCCATTTGTTTCCCAATAATACCAAGCTGCAATAGGTGAACCTCCTCGAGGACAGTTGCCGGCTTGAGAGCAGCTAAGAAGGTCTTCCGCTGAAAAGTGGAATTGCTTGCCGTTCGATTGTATGCAGTATCGGTCGGTCATCGCTGAGACGGCTCCGAATGCCCAGCAACTTCCGCAGGATCCCTGATCTCTTATCTCATTTAGAGACGGACAGTTTGGCCATTTTTCTCTCGGGTCGAAATTTTCAGGCAGGCTGGATCTTAGTGCGATTTTGTGCTCGATCACCGGTAGTTGGTCAAGCAGTGTTTTGTTTTGACGGACACCGTTGAGACTCCTTAGGTATTCGATAGAAGTATCCTCTGGGAAGTTTCTGCCGGCGATCCAAGTGTTTTGTTTGGAATTGATAAGATCGATGAAGGCATCGGATAGAGGGTGTGGCTCAATTTTTGCTGCAGCGGCGGCGGCAATTGCACACGTTAGGGCTACCAACCCGGTGAGTAGACGAGTCATACCTACTGTTAGATTAGGCTTTAATAATGGTAGATTCGATCGACGTTAGTTCTTATAAGGAATAAAGGAACATTCTTTTTGAAATAGTTCTTGCTGTGATATTTATGTTGATAATTGCTTAGGTATTTCAGATGATAACCAAACACTAAAGTAAATAATCTTTCTATAGAATGTCTTCCTACCTGCAAGGTGTCATTACCAGTATGATATAGATAAATTCATCATCATCAGCCCATAAACGTCCACTGCTGGACATAGGCCTCCCCCGTAAGACGCCACAAATAGCGGTCCTGAGCCACCTCCATCCATGGACTCCCTGCGACCGCTACGATGTCGTCGGTCCATCGAGTGGATGGTCTCCCATGTAGGGGAGGATTTGCCATATTGACCACGCTTGGCAGGCGGATTGGTGATCGCAGTGTTGGTGTTTAAAAATACTCAGACGGAAGCTGCTGCCCTTCCTCTGGTAGGTTCCCTTAGTCGGCTCTTACGACATCCACGGGTTGAGTTGGAGGGGTATGAATGCGTATGAATATCGATTCATACGCCGCGGCCCCACGGCTAAAGATAAATTAACAAACATCTGTACTATAAAATCTCGTGTCACAATGTTTGTAACCAAACTCCTATGAAACAGCTTGACCGATTTTTATGAAATTTTGTGTGTTGTATATTTGGTAGATCTGAGAATAGGTTGTTAACTATTTTTTATACCCCGAAGTGGTAAAGGCCCACCCCAATTTTTTTTTATATTTCGAACAAATTGATTGTTTTAATTTTTTTTATGATTTGTCATTACAAAATACATATAATTACCCTCAATTTGCATCTTTCTAACTCCAACCCCAATTTTCAGCGTCGGGGTCGTTTCCGACAGATAAGGATCAGTTGAGGTAGGTATATTATTTGTAACAAATAGTCTGCAGTGTGGTTTCAGTTGTAATGTTCATGTTCTAACTTAGCGATATTATAGTTTTCACTGTAATAAATAATCTTGAATTCTCAGTGGTCGATGGCAAAACAACGTTTGCCGGGCCAGCTAGTGTACCTACCTATATTAGTAGTTTCTTTTTCACTAGATAACTGCTTTGCTTATTAATTACATTACAAAGAAGTTATTTATTTTACATACGAAACAATCAGATCATCCGGAATAGACATTTGCAGGTAGTATGAAAGTTTGATGATTTTTATTTACCTACGAACTACTACAAAATCACTCTTAAATATTTAATACTAGGTTTGGTGATTTTTATTTTATGCGTAGCAGAGCGCAAGGCAAACGTGGCTCCGCTCAGCATTGTGATGGATACACTGATGTATGCACCCAACGCTGGGTTTCAGCGGGAACCAAACGAATCACGTCACGACCCTCTAGAGGTGCAAAAATACCTACAACATAACAATACAAAAGAATATATAATAAAACTAGGTTCTTATACATTGTAGATACAATTCAAACTATACAGCCTCCTTCTGAGTGCAAAGGAGGAACTGTTTTAATTTTAGTTTGAAGGTGTTTATATTTGTCATATCCTTCATGGGTGGTGGAATATTATTCCAGCATTTTGTTGCTGCGTAGCGAAAACTACCCGTAAACGCTGCAGAAGAATTTTGAGGTGTTGCTAGAATAGGGCAGCATTTTCTTCTTATTCCTCCCTTCTTAAACCAAGTAAATTTATCATATAAATAAGAGGAACTTAACGACCCCAAAAACAAGAGTCGCTAGGTGAAGTTTTCTTCGTGCCTTCATTCTTAGGATGTAGTGTTGGTTCAAGAATGGGGTGATGCTCTCGTGGAGGTACAGCAAAACAAAACCTGGTGAAAGCATTTTGTACTGTCTGGATGAGACGCTGAGTACGCTTCAAGAGATGGGGACCGAAAACTCAATCAGCGTAGTTTAATTTGGACACTAGAGATTCTAAAAGTTGTATTCGGAGTTTGGTGAGAGAGAATGGTGAGACCTTAGTAATTTTAGTCAAAATCAGATATCAGTCTGTATTTCGCAATTGCACCCAAACCATTAGGTCTGCGACCCTGCCTTTCTGTTTTAAACAAGATCAATAGTGGGCCTTTCGTATCCCTATACCAACCGGAGTCTTCGATTTATAAAAAACCTAATAAGAAAATTATAGTCAATTTTCTTTTCAAAATCTATTATCTACGCTTTGATTTCTATGGTTCTTAAAAATATTTCACATATATTTTTTCTTTTCTATCTTATAAACTTCTGCCTTTCATGAAGAATAAACCCTGAACATTTCATATACCTAGTACTAGGGGATCATGTTGAAAAATGTACTAAACGTGTAAGAGTATCAATTCAAACTCGGCAAAAAAATTAGAAAACTAAATTTTGATAAGCGTGCGATTTGCTAATAAGTAGAATAACAAGATTAATAAACGAAAAGGCAGGAATGTGTCAATTAAAAACACTAATATGCACCGTTAAATAACTAATATGTATGTTTGTTCGGGTGGAATTTTGCAACTCAATTCTATACCAGTTATGCTCAACCGATTGAGCATAATTATGTAAGTTCGGTGACGATACAGTAAATACAAGCTGGGACCAAAGTGCTTGGGAAGACAAATCCAACGAACCCAAACTCGATGTGGTTAAATCGTTTCGTTTAGGAGTGGACTATGGCCACCTTCGGTTTCCAGACCAGCTCGATGTTACCATGACATTGTATCGTCACCGAACTAATAACAACTACTACGAACTAATAACGAACTAATAACTAATAAACATAAGTATGCCGAATTTCAGCTCAATCGGTTGAGATCTTCGACCATTCTAAATTTGAATTACCTATACGAATTTAAAATTAAGTATAGCAGTTATCTTGTACCTACCCATAACACAAGCTCTGCTTATTTTGCCACTAGATTTTTTTATAATTTATTTATATTTATCATACGTGTGAAGATTGTATGAGCAAAACTAGATTGGACGGAATTGGACATGTTTTTAACGTATGGCATCTCGGCGCTCTAACTTTACATTATATATAATATGTAAAAAAATTACGTTTAAGTCTTGAAAACTACACTAAAACGTAAAAGTACCTTTTTGGCAAAAAAAAAGTGATGAAAAGTCAGTTTTTCCGAACTTCCGACCAATGAATCACATTTAAGTTGTCGATTTGATAAAAGAATTTACATGTAAAAATTTGTATCACTAAAGTTTGCTGTAATACAAAGTTCGTTCAGTGGTTTGGGCTGTGGGTTGGCTATGAGTCGGGGGAAAAAACGTTATTGCGAGGCTTTCTGTATCAGTCACGTAGAAGGACCTTGCATACGGCACAACACGCAAGCTTTAATATTTAAAAGTGATACTGTAATTGGTTTGGCCTATGGCTTGTCTATGAGTCAATGTAAAAAAATCTCATATTAGTATAGATAAAGAAAACAACTGCCGAATTCAAGAAACGATGAATCTAATGTGTGTTCGTTTTGAAATGGGAATCTCAATGTAAAATTTGATACTTCTATTAATAACGGTTGCTGGGATACCTACAGAGCATTTTCGTTTAACTATAGTTTATTCGTTGAAACTTTGACTCAACACCATTGACCGTTCGGGTGCGAATGTTCAAAAACGCTGAAACGTAATGTGCGCACGCATAAGTGATGTTTATTTTGAGTAACATTCATTCGCGTAAAATTTTGACGGACCAACAGTTTACAGTTCTGAAGTCGCAATCTAAATGACCATTGACCCCATTTTAATTAAGTACCTTTGAATACGAATTTCCAAAAATCCTTGTTTAGCGGATGCCTACTTTCTAGATAAAACCCCCATGCTAAATTTCAGCCTCGGTGCTCTTGTAGTTTCAGAGATCTATTGATGAGTCAGTGAGTCATCTCTTATATATGTTATAGAGGTTAACCTATGAAATTGCAGTTCTGTAGTACCGGCCATTTCTTATATATATTCATAATTTCCCAAGCAACAGGCCCGTGAATTTATATGGGAGTCTCACCTCTGAGACCAAAAGTTATCGAAGGGAAGGAGGTACGACTACGTTCAACCTTCATAGAAAATAATAAATTAGTATTCCACTTGAGAGCAAAACCCGATTTTGCTCACTGTTTTCGAGCTAGAGTGTTGAAAATAACTATTGTCGTTTGACCTATGTACCTATAATTTAAATAACCATAGCTACTGACTGATATATCTAGAAAAATCAAAAAGAATAACACGTTAGAAATGGATTTCCATCACAGACATGATACTAGCTGCGCTGAGATTTCCATACACTTTTCTCTCCCGCTAAACGCCTGAGAAAATAAAAGTAATATCAAGTGGGGACTGTGGGGAGTGTTCACGATAGTAGGCTATGTAGGTAACTGATCGATAGGTATAGTAGGTATATATTAACTAAATCAATAGAGATTTATATTTTTTATTATTTCCTATGTTGTTTGAATACCTTATTTTTAGTAGTATCCAACAAACAATTAGTAATTTATGTTTCCTGAGTCCCTATATAATTGGGTTTCCTGTAATTATTTCGGTCTCGATACCACATTCATTCGTTCCCCTAAGAATTTTGAAAAATCCTTTGTCGCCAAATTGTACATTCCAGGAATTTGCGAGGAGCCAATATTTGTTGCCATTCTCCACTCCCCAGCCTAACAGTTTGACAGCGTGATAATTAAGAAAGGCCCCTTTAGCATATTGGTAAACGCCGCTCTTGTAATTAAGAAAGTCCTCGTACACGGCAAAAACCGCTTGAACTGGACCTCTCTCGTAAAGCTCCGCCATTATGTTATTCTCACCTTTTACAGTGTGAATTCTCCTACCGCGCTTTAAATCATTTTGGTAAGAAATTTCATATCCCTCCCTACATTGTTTTTTACAGATTGGAGTTGGAGCATTATGACCGGTACAGTTCTTGAATCCATCCTCTTCACGGCTGTAATGAATGCAAGGTTCTATAGAGTATGGTCGGCATCCTTGCTTAGAGTCATAATTTCCTCCCGAAACTAAACCTTTATCTGCCCAATAATACCAAGCTGAAGTAGTGAAACCTCCTCGACAGCTGCCGTTTTCAGAGCAGCTAAGAAGGTCTTCCGCTGAAAAGTGGAATTGCTTTCCATTCGATTGTATGCAGTATCGGTCGGTCATCGCTGAAACGGCTCCTAATGCCCAGCAACTTCCGCAGGATCCTTGATCTCTTATTTCATTTAGAGAAGGACAGTTTGGCCATTTTTCTCTCGGGTCGAAGTTCTCAGGTAGACTGGATCTTAGTGCGATTGTGTGCTCAATCACCGGTAGTTGGTCAAGCAGTGTTTTGTTTTGACGGACACCGTTGAGACTGCTTAGATATTCGATGGGGGTAGCTTCTGGGAAGTTCCTACCGGCGATCCAAGTGCTTTGTTTGGAGTTGATAAGATCGATGAAGGCGTCGGATAGAGGGTGTAACTCAATTGTTGCTGCAGCGGCGGCGGCAATTGCACACGTTAGGGCTAAAAACCCAATGAGTAGACGAGCCATACCTACTGTTAGATTAGGCTTTAATAATGAAAGATTCGATCGACGTTAGTTTTTATATGGAATAAAAGCACATTCTTTTTGAAATAGTTTATGCTGTGATATTTATGTTGATAATTAATAAGGTATTTCAGGTGATAACCAAATACTCAATATCATTTTAAAGAATGTCTTCCTACCTGCAAAGTGTCATAACCAGCATGGTATATACAATTTAACAAACGTGTATGTATATTCAGTATGTTTAGTCGTTTCTTTTTCACTAGATAACTGCCTTACTGAATAATTACATTACAAAGAAGTCTTATTTTACATACGAAACAATCAGATAATCCGGAATGGATGTTTGCAGATAGAACAAACATTTGTCCCGAGGCGGTAATCGAACCCGCAACATCCTGCGTTGCAGGTAGACCTTAGCCCGCTAAGCTTCAGAGATCGTCGACCATTTTTGAATTATACGAATTTAAAATTAAGTAAAGTCGTTATTAGTACCATAACACAAACTCTGCTTACTTTGGTACTGGATTTTTATTTTCTATTGATTATGTGTGTAGATTTAATGAGCAAAAATTGATTCTACTTACTGTTTCTGAGTAGCTCAGATACCATTTTTGAGCGAGAGTGGTGAAAATATATGTTTATTGATATGGTTGCATACTTTTTTTAGTTAGAGTAGCGCCTTTAAACCATTATTAGCCATAATTTCTTATTTATTATATTAAATTTCATAGTATATTACTATTTCAAATCCTCTTGAAACGGAAATGTTTTTAACGTACATGGCATCCAAGGTTACATTTCATTCTTTTAAACACCACAGTTGCTCAAACTTTACATGATAAAATATAAAAAAAACACGCTTAACACGTCTTGAATACTACACTAAAACTTAAAAGTAACCTTTGGCAAAAAAGTGATGCCATACCCTTTAAAAAAAATTGCCGAACAATGTGAACTAGAATGTGATTTACATTCTAGTTCGATTTGTTAGGTGAATTTATATTAAAAATTTTGTAGGTATATTATGCTACTAACGTTTGCTGAAATACAAAGTTCGTTCAATGGTTTGGGCTGTGGGTTGTGTATGAGTCGAGGAAAAAATATTCTGTTTTGCAAGGCTTTGTGTATCAGTCAAATAGTAGGTAGGACCTTGCATACGGCACCACACTCAAGTTTTAAATATTTGAAAGTTTTGTTACTATACCTAAGTGGTTAGGGCTGTGGCTTGTCTAGAATTTAATATTAGTATAGGTAAGCAACATGTCTTCGTTTTGGTGCAAGGTGTTGCGCGCCTCATCAATGCCATAGTGCGGTACTGTTGTCGAACAGCTTGGTCAGCACGGATTATCGTGTACTAGGGCTGCCGGTTGGATATCTCGCCATGCCAGCCTTAATGACATCATCCGGCGGATCTTTGTCACTGCTAACGTACAAGATATTCTTGAACCAAATGGTCTGTTGCTTGACGATGGTAAGAGCCCCGACGGCATGACATTAGTCCCTTGGGAGCTGGGGAGGCCCATTGTGAGGGACGCTACATAATATGTCGACACACTTGCGCCTTCCCATCTTTCGAGGACATCCGTGAGGGCTGGTACGGCGGCAGATTTGCCCGAGGATCTCAAGAGGCGCAAATATGCAGGTCTCGACAGAGCCTACGCATTTGCTCCCCTTGGAGTCGAGACCCTAGGTCCGTAGGGGTACCGAGGATCTCTGGGTTTTCAAAAAATTTTCTGAGCTCCTGGTCGAAGCGACGCGTGACCTGAGAGCTGGCGACTATCTGGCGCAGCGCATTCGCATTGCAATATAGCGGGGCAATGCAGCCCGCTACTTGGGAACGCTTCCGACTGGTATTGATATGGACCAGTTGAGCTACCTCTAGATTGCTTGCAACAGTCAGCAGTTAGCTCAACTGTTTTAATTGTAAATACTACATAGTTTAATTTGTTTATATTATTTGATTTTTATTTTCTTTGTCAATAAAAACATAATTTAAAAAAAGTATAGTATTATTGTGAACACTACACACACTTGATAATTACTTTATCTATAGCCATCGACCTCATACCCAATAGACGCCTATTAAGTAATTTTCGCTAAGCAAACAAATCAGACAACCAACTGAGGTGTGCGGGCGGCGCGGGGAAGTGCGTGCCGTTCAAGGTTACGACAAATCATAAACATTATTAGAGATGGGGTACTTAGTTTCTATGAAAACAATTATCGATACTTGTAAGTTGTAACAAGTTGTAGTAAGTTGTCCATTCCTATCTAGATCTGGTAAATGGTCGTTACGTGACCATTGACCGCGGACGTTGACCTTGTTCGCGGACTGGGCAGCGGCCAGCTCTTGGCCGATACATGGAACGCTATTATTTACTTCACTATTTTGAAGAAATCTATTTAAATTAAAATAATATAACACCTCAATAACATAGAAGTATGTATTGTAAGGTTGTTGTTAGGACCGCTATTTGTGGCGTCGTACGGGGGAGGCCTATGTCCAGCAGTGGACGTGTATGGGCTGATGATGATGATGATGTATTGTTGACCTACTTAATTGGTTTTTTAGTAAGGACAATTACATTTTAAGTCAAATCAAAGGGATTTTGTTTGAGTGCCTACTATGCAGAAAAAATAAATTGAGGGCTGCTGAAATTAGTAATATTTTGAATGAAAACTTTATCAATACCGAAACAAATGCATGTAAAAACATAAAACACTGACCTATTCATCGTTATTACCGCACAAACAAGAATAAAATGAACTATTTACCTACACGTAAAATCCCCAAATAAATCGATATTGTGATCACTACCGAGCCCGGACCGGCACATCACTACTTGTACGCGCCTTATCAGAGAAAAAAGGAAAGCAAATATAAAATTGGTTATGAACGGAAGGGATGCACTGTTGTTTACGTCGACTGGCCAACCAAATAAAGATGAGCTTCGGGAAAACAAAATTGTATTTACAAATTTTATTCTATTTATATAAGAAATCAACTTACCTGTGAAATGTAATTCCATCGGTTTTAAAATTTGATATCTTGCTCTCTTTTCCACACCATTTTATGCTACAAGGGGCCATTGCACCACGGATAAATGATAATTTCAGTAAGCGAGGGCAGAGACGTTCACAGGTCACAGATCTGGGGGCCTACTCGGAAAAGGAAAATCGAAGTTTCTTTTTCGTGTTCGTGCAAAACCAACTCTTCTGTTCATTGCATAAGATTAACGTTTGCACCAAAAAGAATCTGAAACTTCGATTTCGTTTTTAAGAGTATGGACCCTGGTCGTTACTGGCCGAACGTTGGAGGGCGTGGATTTATATAAGATCTATTTTCCTAATGTGTTGTCTGAAAGCGTTCGCCCTTTATTAGGCGTCTAGGGTATAAAGTCTTAGCAGTACTAACTCTTAGGATAACAAGGTGCCCGTTTGGCGGTCGGAACCGAAGTGAATCAAACCGATGACAAATGATTAGTAATATTCTACCAGATACCAAAAATCACGACATTATGGAAAAAAGCATCCGAATTTAAAAAACGATGAATCTACCTAATGTGTGTTGGTTTTGAAAGAGGAATCTACTTGTAAAATTTTGTAGTTCTATTAACTAACGGTTGCTAAGATACCTACGGAGCATTTTCGTTTGAACTTTAGTTTATTCGTTTAAACTTTGACTCCACACCATTGACCGTTCGGGTGCGAATGTCCAAAAACCCTGAAGCAAGAGTATGTTTATTTTGGGTCACATTTCTACGCACAGTTACAGTTCTCAAGTTATAATCAAAATGACCTATGACCCCATTTTTAACCGACTTCAAAAGAAGGAGGTTATCAATTCGTCTGTATTTTTTTTGTATGCATGTTTATTTTATTTAATTTTTTTATTTTCAAATAATTTATTTATGAACGGATTATAATGTTTACAATAACTATTGGATAATATATATATATATATATTTGATATGTGAAGCGATATCTCCGCCAATTATGGACCGATTTTGAAAATTCTTTCACTATTGTATAGAAAACGATCCCGAAGGGGTCCCATAATTTTTATCCCCAGAGGATTAGTAATTATCCCGCAATAAAATAAGTGTAAAAGAAAGGGAATTTGAAGTCGGTTTATCGTTTTTTAAAACACGCCATATTATAACTAAGTAGGGTAGGGTGATGAAACGAGTGGTAGGATGAAATTTGCCGTTCTGCCTTCAAATCAAAATATTTGTCTGGTAGAGATCGCTCGTGAGCGATAAGACCGCCAATTGTCACATTTCTTTTTTTTGTTCAAATTGTTTGTAAACTGTTTTGTTAAGTGTGCAATAAAGTATTTTTATCTTTTTTCTATCTATTTTTTGGTTGGTTCAGAATTATAATTTCAAATTAATTATGTTTTAAAAACATGGAATTATTTTTCATAGGTAATTTGTTTATTGATTAGCGTTATGCATTGTTATAAATTGCAAAATAGAGTTCTAAAGATCCGTCGGAATCGAATTCGAATCCGACGTTTTTCAATAGGAAACGAATCGAATTAATTAAAATGCTGGAACTACCTGAAAGATGAATCAGAATCATCTTTCAGGTAGTTCCAATAACTTTATTTCTTTAGGCTTACAAAATAAGCACTTAGACAGGTCAAATTTTATACTATAAACAAACATAGTTATTATTACCAAAACCGTCCGAAAACTTTGGTCGACAATGACGAATTTAAAGGCCATTGTGGAAGCTATTAACAGCTGATTTCGACGTTTGCATCAAAGAATATTGGTCCATTTGCGTCAAATTGGCAAGAAAAAAAAAGTTTGACAAATGGGTACCCCACGATCATCCCCACTGCTCCTGCAAGACTACGGGCGACCTCATACTGTACAACAGACGATCTCCAAGTTACAAGAGCTTCCAAGCTCTCCATCATCCACCGTACCTATACTCACCAGACCTTGCGCCTACAGACTTCTTCTTTTTCCAGCATTTCATGTTCTATCCGTCCCCCTGTTAGTGACTAGGGACAGATAGAACAATTTATTGCCTATCACACGCACACGTAACAATTTGTAGCCTGTCCTCCAATTTAAAAAAATAAATATTTACCTTAGTTACATTATGTACGAGACTTAAAAGCTGTATACATTCAGTCTTTTTAGCGGCAAGTCATCGGTTACCGTCAGTACTATACAATGTATAATTTCGTACTTAGGTTTCTGGTTTCTCGACCTTTTTTATTCTCGAGTCTCGAGAATTCTTGAGGCCAATTTCTCGGGTCTCGAGTCTTTTTAAAATCTTTTAACAAAAACTAAAACAAGAATTTTCTTACAACGAACAAAACTTAAACTCGTCTTTCAAAAATTAAACTAACATGTAAGTCTTCTTACATAATCATCAAACTTAGGATATTACAGTTATCTAATAGGAACTAGGAACAGATTACATGGTGGACGAGTGTTAACATTTGGGGCGTGTATATTAAAATTATTATTTTAGCTGTAACGTATACTTATTTTACCATGGGCGTGTAAACAAAGAAAGTTAAATTTATTTATTTATTTATAATAATGTACAACTATTCTTACGGGCACACCCAATGCAATAGTGTACCTATTTTAAATTCTTAGTCTAGTCTTATTGTTAAAATTAAAATAGAAAATCATTAAACATATTAGAATTATGAAATCAAAGATAGTTTACAAAAATGAGTCTACTAACGAATGTCCATGTGTAAATATACATTTACACATAGGTATTTCAGTTTAACTCTGTATCATAGTCAATGGTACCTCAAATATAGAACGGGGCAAAATGCTAGGAAGAAGAAGCCCCCAAAGCCATGAATACGCATGCAATTTAAGAAGTGTGATCAAACCTGTTTTTTTATATGCCCTCCCACCCTCCCTCGCTTAGACTTTTTCTGCTTAACGAAAATATAATCCTGCTGATCAAATAATTAATTCTGCTACAGCTTAATGCTGCTACTTTTTTGCAGATCAAAAAGCTATTTATTTACTAATCAAAAATACCTAATTTAGTTGCTGCCCCAGTATTTCCGATGGTTTTTTTTTATAGCCGACTGAAACATTATAATGTTCTTAAAATATATTTTTTTGTTGAATTTTCCAGCTAACCAATTATTTAAAATAGATACCAATAAATTAAAATAATTCTGTTCAATAAGCATTTATTTCGATAAGGAATCAAATAGTATATGGGATTTTCGATAGAGAATGTTCCTTATTGCGGTACTACATATGTAGGTATTTGATTTCATTCATGTTTGTTCCAAGCCTACTGGCTTGGAATAAACATGAATGACTACATACTTGTAACAAACTATTAATTTATGTTTCCCCCGTTCCTATATAATTGGGTTTCCTGCAATTATGCCGTCCTCGATCCCACATTCATTCGTTCCCCGAAGAATTTTAAAAAATCCTTTTTCCCCAAAGTGTTCATTCCAGGAATTTGCGAGAAGCCAATATTTGTTGCCATTCTCCACTCCCCAGCCTAATAGTTTTACAGCGTGACCACCAAGACAGGCCCCTTTAGTATATTGATAAACGCCGCTCTTGTAATTAAGAAAGTCCTCGTACACATCGAAATCAGCTTCAACTGGACCACTCTCGTAAAGCTCCGCCATTATATTTTCCTCACCTGTTATAGCATGAATACTCTTACCTCGCTTTAAATCATTTTGGTAAGAAGTTTCGTATCCCTCCCTACATTGATGTTCACAGTCTGGAGTTGGAACTGTCTGACTGGAACAGTTCTTTAATCCATCCTGTTCACGGCTGTGATGAATGCAAGATTCTATAGAGTACGGTCGGCATCCTTGCTTAGAGTCATAATTTCCTCCCGAAACTAAACCATTTGCTTCCCAGTAATTCCAAGCTCTAGTAGGTACACCTCCTTGACAGCCGTCGTCTTGAGAGCAGCTAAGAAGGTCTTCCGCTGAAAAGTGGAATTGCTTTCCATTCGATTGTATGCAGTATCGGTCGGTCATCGCTGAAACGGCTCCGAATGCCCAGCAACTTCCGCAAGATCCTTGATCTCTTATCTCATTTAGAGACGGACAGTTTGGCCATTTTTCCCTCGGGTCGAAGTTCTCAGGTAGACTGGATCTTAGTGCGATTGTGTGCTCAATGACCGGTAGTTGGTCAAGCAGTGTTTTGTTTTGACGGACACCGTTGAGACTGCTTAGGTATTCGATGGGGGTAGCTTCTGGGAAGTTCCTACCGGCGATCCAAGTGCTTTGTTTGGAGTTGATAAGATCGATGAAGGCGTCGGATAGAGGGTGTAACTCAATTGTTGCTGCAGCGGCGCCGGCAATTGCACACGTTAGGGCTACAAATTCGGTGAGTAGACGAGCCATACCTACTGTTAGATTTGGCTTTAATAATGATAGATTCGATCGACGTTGGTTCTTTTATGAAATAAAACCACATTCTTTTTGAAATATTTCTTGCTGTGATATTTATGATAATAAATACTTAGGTATTTCAGCTGATAACATACCTTAAGTATTTAGTTCATCATCATCATATCAGCCCATACACGTCCATTGCTGGACATAGGCCTCCCCCTTATGACGCCACAAGTAGCGGTCCGGAGCCGCCTCCATCCATCGACTCCCTGCGACCGCTACGATGTCGTCTGTCCATCGAGTGGATGGTCTCCTATGTAGGGGGGGTTTTGCCATAATCACCACGCTTGCTTGAAAAGCGGATTGGTGATCGCAGTATTTGGTTATAGTGTCGGAACTAGCATAGTTCACATAGTTCACACGAATAAATAAAAACATATGGTGTAGCCTCGAACCACCCACGAAAATATTACCTGGTTTATACATACGTAGGTATTAGACATTTTTTGGAGGAGTGCCCTCCGAAAAAACATTTCTAAATATCTTCAATGTACAGAATTGGACCTGTTACAGTTTTATTATAAGTATTATCGATACTTAGGCCAAAAATGATTTTTTTTCCATCATTTCTGTCTGTCTGTTTGTCTTTCTGTCTGTCTGTCTGGCTATCTTGGCCGCGCATAACTCTGAAACTACTGAATGTATTGAAATGAAACTTGGCAGGATTTGAGTTCATTTTATACTACGAGGAAGGACATAGGGTACTTTTTATCCAGGATTTCAATAGGGTTCCCTTGGGAGAGGGGATGAATTAAAATTTCTTGGCTGCGCATAGCGCCGAAAATACTGAATGTATTGAAATGAAACTT
Source organism: Eupithecia insigniata (assembly GCA_947859395.1). Taxonomy (NCBI): domain Eukaryota; kingdom Metazoa; phylum Arthropoda; class Insecta; order Lepidoptera; family Geometridae; genus Eupithecia; species Eupithecia insigniata. The sequence continues at coordinate 9,509,554 of OX401999.1, read as the reverse complement.
TACATTTTTCAAGTCAGAGAAACGGCATTAAATAATTTTATCCCGAAATTCAGAAGGGTTCCCTTGGTAGAGAGGATGGATGTGAAATTTTGGGCAGCACATGGCGCCGAAACTAATGAATGTATTGATATTAATCTTGGCACAATTTGAGTTCATACATCAAAGAAGGATATTAAATACCTATTATCCCGAAATTCAGTAGGGTTCTCTTGGGAGAGGGCATGGAAGTAAAATTTCTTGGCTGCACATAGCCCTAAAAATCATCAATGAGTTCAAATGAAACTTGGTACCGTACTACCGGGGACTCTTTTCGGCTATCGTTGTAACGGTTAATCAGCGTAAATAGATTTCGGTACAGTTTAATTTAACGAAAAACTTTCTATAGTTATTTAAACGGTTTTGTATTTCACCTACCGAAATCGGACAGCGCGTTGCAGGATGGTGCGCGGGGCAAGGGCGGTAGAGAGCGAGAGCCCCCTACTGTGTGGGGCCGGTGGTGGGGGGCACCGGCAGTGGGGCCCCAGGCAGTGGGGGCCCCGGAAGTGGGGACCCCCAGTAGTGGAGCCCCTCACGCAACGGGACCCTCCCAGTAGTCCCCGCACATTACCCCGCAGTGGGGCCCACTCAAATGTTGTTTAACCGTTTTCTGGTGGACGCATACTTACGGTAGTTATTGTATACTCATTGAACGCTTACGCCAAAATTAAAACGGAGCGTTTGGTTATACATCAAAACAGAATAAATGAGAAAAGACTGCGCGCTGAGAATTATGTAGATCTGCGAGACGGCATGGATCAAGATAGAAATTGTGAAGATTTAGGACAACTGGTGATTGTTCCTTCCAGTTTTAAGTTGAGAAGAAAAGTTGACGTTACGGACGATCATTCGCAACATCACTGTCACAATATAATTAGTTATTAATAGTATACGCACAAGTTTTCCCTTCAAAGTGTTAATAGTGGGTGGACAATCGCTGATCCCATCTGAGTGAGTGTTTGCTAGTACCTACGTGCCTGGGATAGGGTGCAAATCTCAAAAAATCTAGACTTGAACTGGCAAATTTATTTATTTTATTTCTCGTATGAAGGTAGATTTGCACCTTTAGACGGTAGACCACTTGACAGTTGTGTTCACTTTGGATGCCATCTAGTGACAAAGAGCTGTACCTCATGCCATCTAGTGATGAGCGGCTGAACCTTACACGTCACATCGCCACTAATACTGCCATCTACAACTCTTCATAAGATTCTGACTATCAGCGCCATCTTGTGTGGATACACATACGGAACATTTTGATCGATCAATTTGTGAGAACCCGAAAACTAAGAACCATCATGGGAAAGGTTGCTTGTGGAGTGTGCAAAAGATTTCTTTCGCCGATAGGTGCCGCTACTTGTACTGTCTGCGCAGGCTTTTATCATAAGGCATGTCTTTCGATTCCTGAATCAGGGACTGTGAGCAAAGACTGGGTCTGCCCTTTATGTAAAATGAAGACTAAGAAAAGTGGCAATACTCCGGTTAAGGGGGTAAGAACCGATACAATACTAGCATCGAATTCGACCACCGTCACTGGCACCAGCCCCTCAATTGTTAGCTCTCTACTACCTGTGTCGTCGGAAACTCGATCTGACCTCCTCACCCCGCCTGCGGACACGGCTATTATGGAAATGCGACGCGAGTTAGCGGAATACATGGCAGAGCTGCGCCTCTACCGCGGCGAGATGGTTGAGTTTCGAGCCACCGTGGCGGCCATGAATGAGCGCATGGAAGGCATCGAGCGTCGTCTGGATGTGATGGAGGCCAGAGAGGAGGCATCCGGAGCGGCCGAAGTGGCCGAGCTGGAGAGAACGGTCACTCAGCTGAAATGTGAATTGAATGATAGAGACCAGGAGACCCTATCGGCCGACCTCGACATAGGACAATTTCCTGAAATTAAAGGCGAGAACGCCATTCACTCCGTCACTATTTTAGCGGCAAAACTAGGCCTTTCTATTGAAAATCGGGACATCGTGTTCGCCGAGCGACTGGGACCTCCTGCTCGGTCAGGATCAAGTGATACGGAGGGGCGTCCACGTCGCCTGGTGGTCCGGCTGGCACGCCGGCACCTACGGGATGATTTGCTGAACGCAGCGCGCGTACGTCGTACTCTCATGTCTACGGATCTCGGCTTCCCTGCGCCTCCGCAGCGAATTTTCATAAATGAGCGACTCTCCAGAGCTAACAGGCAGCTGTTTCACCGGGTGCGTGAAGAGTGCAAGAAGCACAACTGGCGGTACTCGTGGACAAAGAAGGGCCGCCCCTACGCACGTGAAAGCGAGGGCAAGCCGGCGTACCCTTTTCGGACGGAGGCTGATGTTACACGTATTTTTAAAATTGAGTGTGTTGTCTAATAACCATGATTGTATATATTATATATTGTTTCTGCTTAATTTGGTATACGCAAATCTCTACTACTCTACATCTAAAATCTCTACATTTAAAATATTTAAATGTAATTATACTGTCTACATTAGTGTGTTCGATATTTTAAGAGGAGAAAAGTATTGCTGTCTTAAAGTAATTTGTTTAATCAGGTATTTAGTAAATCTATTATCGAGTTGTTCCCTAAGAATTATAACCACAATATTATTATTTTATATTTACAATCACACCTATAATCTATTAACTTTTTCTATGTTACTTGTTATATTCAATTACAGTTTCTATTGTTTGAGTTGTATTTTACAAAGCTCATACAAAATTTTATTACTATACTATACTAATAATCTGGCTTATTCTACTCGTACTATCGTGTTAGGTCTTGTCGGTCTGACTTTCCTTTTCAATTGTTTTTAATATGCTAAAAATTGGTTTGTTAAATGCAGGTTCCCTCGGCACTAACCATGACAACCTAGTTGCGTCAATTTTACGACTGAATCTAGATGTCCTCGCCATCAATGAGACCTGGCTCAGACCGGGAGAGGAGGGCTGCGCCCCCGCCGTGGCGGGCTATCGTCTGAGGCACATTCCGCGGCCGCAGGAGGTGCGCCTGCGCGGTGGTGGGGTCGGCTTTTACATTAAGCGTGGTATAAATGTGCGAACATGGGCCCCCCCGGTCGACCCGTTACACAAAGCAGTCGAACAAATGTGGCTGATTATGACCCTAAATGGAAAGAAACTTGTCATTGGCACGGCGTACAGGCCACCCTGGTTAGACGCGGATCTATTTTTTGACGCCTTAACTGACTCTATAAATTCGTTACCTACCTATGATCACGTGGTATTACTTGGTGACTTTAACATAAACCTCCTTAATGCAACTGAAATTAAGTCCGTCAAATTATCTACCTTCCTCTCATGTCTGAATTTAAGTCAATTAATTTCTTCGCCTACACATTTCACTGCGACGTCGCAAACGTTAATTGATGTCATTTGTACAGATCTTAGCGCGAACAGGATAGCCGTTGAATCAGTCGGATCCCTCTTTGGTCATTGTCTTGTTTATAGTGAATTTAATATAAAAAAAAATAAAGCAAAACCTTTCACCATTACTTATAGGCCCATTAAATATATTTGTATTGATAATTTTAATTCAGATCTACGTTCTATTCGATGGGATCTAATTGCATCTCTCGATGACGTTAACAGCATCGTAAATAGTTTCAATCAGTGTGTTTTGGCTCTTTACAACCTGCATGCTCCTTTGAAATCAGTGTATGTCAAGTCCAGCACGCACCCTTGGATCACGGATACGGTTAAGTTAATGATGAGGCTACGTGATGCGGCGGCAATAGAGTATCATAAAACCAAGTCAGAGAGCAAATGAATATATTACAAAACCCTTAAGTCGACTGTTAACCAAGCTCTCTATCATGATAAAAAAGCATACTTTAACAATAATATAAATAATAAAATAAATGATCCTAAACTACTTTGGAAAAATTTGAAAAAAACACTTCTACCTAAAAATAATTCTGAGCTACCCCTTCATTTGCAAGATTCTAATACCATAAATACCCATTTTTTGGCTCTGCCAGGTACTTCCGTTTCAATTTCCGATCTTACTTACTTCCATTTTCATAAATTTAGTGACTCTATCTTTAATCTGAAACCCGTGAGCTTGGATCAAATTTGCAAAATTATACGTAATCTTAAGTCGAAAGCTGTGGGTTGGGATCTTATCAGTTTAGATATGCTAATGATGACTCTACCTGAAGCACTTAACACAATAACTGTTATTATTAATAAATCAATTACCTCTTCGGTTTTCCCTGACGCGTGGAAACGAGCTATTGTGCTACCTTTGCCTAACATATCGAATCCGACTAATTTAAATGAATTAAGACCTATAAGTGTATTGCCTTGTTTATCTAAGGTATTGGAAAAAGTAATAAGCTACCAGTTAACCGATTTCGTCGAAAAGAGTGGAATTCTGCCTGAAGCACAATCTGGCTTTAGGAAAGGGCGTAGCACAACAACTGCCTTGCTCGATGTAACTGACCAAATTCTCTGCGCACAAGATAAAGGGTTATGTACTCTGCTCGTCCTGCTCGACTTCTCAAAAGCATTTGATTCTTTAAATTTAAGTTTGCTGATGTCGAAACTAAATTATTACGGTTTTGACCAAGGGGCCTTGCGTTGGTTCAATAGTTATCTTAGTGACCGCTACCAGTGTACTAAGATAACTCGCAGTGATGGTACTGACTTGATCTCAGATATTCTGCCTGTAAAACAAGGGGTTCCGCAGGGCTCAATTCTGGGTCCAATTCTATTCATAATCTTTTCAGCTGACGTTCAAAGTGTCATAAAGCATTGTAAATTTCATATATACGCCGACGATATTCAGATTTATATCTCCTTCAAACCGTCTGAAATTGATAATGCTATAGAAAGTCTCAATAATGATTTATCTAATATTGCTCTGTGGTCAGAAAGAAATAGCCTCTTATTAAATCCAAACAAAACAAAATATTTAATTTTCGGCACTGAGTATCAGCTACAGCGTCTGAGCTCCACGCAGAGTGTAGTGCTTATGGGTGAGCCAGTGGAGCGTGTCTACGAGGCACGTAACCTCGGTCTGCATGTCGACAGTCACCTTCGCTATGAGAAGCATGTTGCTGATTCTGTTAGGAACTGTTTCTATAGATTAAAGATACTCTACAAAATGAGGCCGTACCTCAGTATCGACTTGCGTATCCAGCTTGTAGATTCCATTGTTTTGTCGAAGTTGAATTATGCGGACGTTGTAATTGGACCTCGATTACTCTCTAGAACGCAAAGACTAGTTCAGCGTGTCCAAAATGCCTGCGCCCGTTTTTGTTTCGATGTTCCATTTAGAGCTCATGTCACGCCATTCTTAAATAATCATTTCATCTTGAAAATGAAGCATCGTCGCAAATTGCACCTTGCATGTCTTATGTTTGGTGTTGTGAAATATAAATCACCGTCTTATCTTTATGAGAAGTTGGCATGGTTATCAAGCTCTAGATCTTGTGGCTCTCGTCAGTGCTCGAAGTAGCTCGAAACACAGCGGCACAGCTCTGCCTGCTTCAGAGGCAGTTTCCGCTATGCAGCCTTGAAGTGCTGGAACAATATCCCGCCACCGATAAGGAACCTGCAAAGTTTACATGGATTTAGAATTAAACTAAAGAAATTTCTGTTTGACCATCAGAAGGAACAGGAAGGTCTAAGACATGACACAAGTGTTTTGTAAGATTTAATAGTGGTCGTATTACATTACATAATATAAAACTATATATATATATATATACATATATATATATATATATAGTTATATATATATGTATATGTATATATATATATATATACATATATATATAGTTATATATATATATATATACTAAATGGTGTAGAAATATGTAAAAAGCGCCTTTTTGTATTTTTTCTTTTGTAATTATTGTTTATGTTAAGTATAATTTTTTGTTAATTTACTTACCTTTGTTAAACAGTAGCTGACACTTTATTTCAATGCGAGCATACCTCACTTTTATTTTACCTAAATTTATATTGATTGAGTTTTCTTCATGTGAATGGGTTTCTTGTTTGTAGGTTAGTCGTCGCGTAGTTAGTCCGTAACGCCAGCAAGTGGCTCTGACGGAAGACCAGCGTTGGTTGCTAGTTTGCTAGTCAACCAACACATGCTGAGGCAGAGCCATTTTGTTACTTGACTTACACTTCAAATATGATGTGTCATCTTAGTTAAGTTTATTATGTATTCGGTGTAAGTCTTATAACAAATAAAAATATATTCTATTCTATTCTATTCTTTTAGAACTGGACAATAGATGTGGTTCATATGTAGTTCTTTATTAATTATCAAGATGTTACATGTCGATTCTTAGATTATACCTTACCTGTGTAGTGCCCTATTCTCCAGTAGGTACTATCAAAAGCTTTGGAAGCGCATAATATACCTACCTAGGTAACTTTGAAGACGATTAAAACTGCTTTTAGGCATGTGTTCTTCAAAAAGGAAAGCGGGCACTTACGAGTATATTAATTCAAGTTTTTGAAGGAAGTTTACGTCAAACGTAACCGACGAACCTGCAAATTTTTACGATCACCAATCTTTTGGTGAACTGCTGCTGTAGTGTCTTGGATTTCCACAACTCGTTGTCGGGTAGGTGTCGGGTAGGTAGGTACCTACCTACTAGGTACGTGAATTGAGTACCTATTGTTGATTCATTAAATATCTAATCAGTTAAACTAGTTCTTTGAAACACGCTCCGCGTTAGGTGATTTCTACTATCCCATGGGAACTGATTTATAATCCCATAAATCAGTTCCCATAGGGTAGTAGAAATCACCTTTAAAAGTTGCCTATGTTTTATTCCAGGCCTAGAATAACCTATATGCAAATTTCAGACCGATACCTACTTTCAGTAGTATTGGCTCGGAGAGGTAACAAACATCTATCGAAACCTCCGCATTTATAATATTATTCTGTTGATGTACCTTATGCATGCATAACAAATTACAATTATATTATTGTTATTGTGATTAGATCTATGTGTTTTCCTATGATATTAAATTAACTGCAAAACCTCTTACACGCCAGAATAAAGGTAGAAATTGTACCATGTATTTAATGTTTTTTATATCGAAATATTGTTGTGTATGTTGTTCTGTACAAATAACGTTCGAATCGAAGTAGGTATCTAGGTATAATTCGAAGTGATAATCCATTTTTTATATACATATATCGTTATAAATGGATTTCAAATTGGTCAAACAGTCACGTATGCAAGCGGTATCTAAATAAACAAATTAGTAGGTTCCTTTATAAAGATACATACATTACAATTCCTAATTACAAACGATGTACAATAATTTTATTGTTCCATGGCTTTGTTCGTTGACCGTAGCTAGCTATACATATACATCATAATACCCTTTGATTATGAGGCCCTTGTACAGCTGCATAGAGAAATACTGATGTTGATTTAGAAAATTAACAAAATAAAACAGTTCTGAAAAAATATCAATTTATTGTTAAGTATTTAACATTTAAATTGATGTTAAAATTAGCAGTCCTACAAAAGATATCTCCCCCCCAGTCATGTGACTGTATTATCGAGGTTTAGGTTATTACAATAAGTCGTCACATTAGTCACTCAACAGCGGCTCACCAGCAACAATTGAGCTCTCAATGCCACAGTGGTTCTCCCCTCGCAGGATCTTGAAGAAGCCATTGTCACCCCAGTCCGTGTTCCAGGAATTAGCAATGAGCCAGTATTTGTTACCGTTTTCAACTCCCCAGCCGAGAATTTTGATCGCGTGGCCGCCGAGCGCATTGCCCTGTACGTGTTTGTAAACTCCGCTCTTGTAAGCGAGCAAGTCCGAGTAAACAGTAAACGCCGCCTCAACTGGACCGTTCGTGAAAAGTTCCGCGCGGATATGATCCTCACCACCACGCACAGAGAAAACGTGCTTCCCGTATTTCTTGTCCTTCTTGTAGTCCACGTTGTAGCCGTCTTCGCAGGATTTCAGACATTTAGGAGTCTTCGTGTCCCCGCTGCACGGCATCCTGTTCCCGGGCACGTGGTGCTCGCAAGGAGGAATCACGTACGGTCTGCAACCCTGACTAGAGTTGTAGTTTCCGCCCGAAACCAACCCGAAATGCTTCCAGTACTCCCAGGCTAGCGTAGGCATGCCTCCGTTGCAGCCGAGTCCGCAAATTGGACAGCAACTCAGTAGATCCTCAGCGGAAAAGTGAAAATGCTTCGTGGCGTTTGAGTAGGTGCAAACTCGATCGGTCATCGCTTCCACGGCACCGAACGCCCAGCAACTCCCGCAGGATCCTTGATCTCTTACCTCATTTAAAGTTGGGCAATCGGGCCACTTATCCCGGGGGTCGAAATTGTCCGGCAGGCTGGCGATTAGGTCGGTGTCGTGTTCGACGTTAGGGAGTTTCAATAAGTTTGTACTGTCGTCCGGGAGAACGCCCATAAGTTTATGGATGTGCTTCATGGGAGTGTCCTGGGGAAAGTTTCTGCCGGCTTTCCATGTTGGTTGTTTGGAGTTAATTAGTTCGATGAAGGCATCAGAAAGCGGGTGCAGGCCGGCGGCGGCGGCGACGGCGAGCACGCACGCAAGCGCGAGGAGCGTTGCACGCAAAGTCATTGTTCTTTTGTTTTTCGATTTGCACAGTCGAGTGGGTAACGTATAGACGCGTTGCTTGAACAAATGTGGCGCGACGACTGGTGGGTGGCGGTGGGCCGGCGATATCGGTGCTCGCAAGCCGTGTAATTGCGTCGCGTCGCGTCTCGGAGCGTCCGATACGAGGGCCAGACACCGCCTGACCGTCCGTGTCGAAGGTTAACTGTAACAACATCTCTAGCTAGTCATAAAACAAAGCAAACAGATAGATAATACGGTCAAACGCTTTACTGTGATTAGCAAATATTTGTTTGGTATCGGTTGGAAATAATTAGTTGGGGATCGGTAGCAGCCTGTGTACATAATGTCATCATGTTTATCTAATGAAAACGAGATTACTGGTCCAACTTTGACCACTCGAATAATGGCTTTCACATTAGAGAAGTTTCTTGAGAATGAAGCAGTTTGATTTTATCTCATCTATCTTCAAGACTTCAGCAAAGGGTCTGCTTCACTATAATAAACTTAGGCCTTCCTAGAAACAACTAGGCAAGTATCCTTATAAATCCCTAATGTTCTTTCCTACCTAGTAGTAGCGCCAAGATAATGTGAAAATAATGTTCAATCCTACTGACCATTTTATCACCCTTTTCATAGACCTACCGTTTTATCTCGTTATCCTTTTGAGTGAATCTATCGTAATTTTGTGTTAGGGATATGACACGTCATTGAGTTCAGGGGACGAACTTGGAAAGGGAAGACTTTCTTCATGATTTCAATATTTTCATCAGGTGGTATAGGTTCCTTCTTTGCTCATTTCGTTACATAGGTTGGTAGGTACCTACGGTTAAAATGTCTGGGGTTAGACCTTATATAACACTTTGACTGCCACCGACGCGACGCAACGGGAACTAAATCCACCCCTGGACTGACCCATAGGATAGGTTTCTGGATAAGATCATATTTAATCTAGTACCTAGTAAAGTTTTATATCTTGCAAACCGGCAAACACATCTTTACCTACAATATAAAGCGAGCACTGACGCATTTATCGGCGGGCGTCGAACCAGCAACCTACGTCGCTGGCAGACCAACTGACTGTATGAACGAATTTACAGCTGAGTTATATAGAATGTCCCGAAACTCAACGTCAAACCCATGATCCAAGAAAACAAGGTCTGCTCTTCCGGGTGTGACACAAGGTGACTTCACTGTCCAGTTGCCGACTGCGGGTAAAGATTTTCGGGTATAGATTACAGCCTCCCCTTAATTTCAACAAAATGTAGGAGTTGGGAAACAAATGTGATAAGGGTAAATTGAAATATCAATAAAAAATTACAATCGTTAATTATGTTTGTTAGATCAGTCAAAACAGCGTATTTAAATACGAGTCAATGTGATAAATACCTAATTGGTAAGTAAATACAAAACTATATAGATTTATCAGATTCATACTGGTAATACAAGGAGTTCGGGAGTTACGATTTTACGCTACTGGTAACACCAGAAAACCAGATTCGTCTTCTCATTTGTCGATGGCGTCGATGACGTAGCCTTGTGTCACCCACGTGACCGTCGTCTCTCGGAAGATCATACATTGTTTTCTTATACCGTGAATTATACAGAATGCCCTGAAACTCAATGTCAAGCAGAAAGCGGAGGACAGGCGAGTTTATGACGGTCCAGAAAAACCGTGAAATCAAGATTCTTTCTGAGTAAGTAATAGGCTTTTTACTGAAAATCATAAATTATCTGCCCGGTGCTAAACTTTTTTATGCTGTGACTACAGATGTCAATATTTTGTGATTATTATTTTTGTACTAGCTGTTCCCCGCGGATTAGGATTACAAACTCAAAAGGAATAATTCATTAATTTTAATGCGAAACAAATACCTACACAAGGCCTACATAAAAAAAAACAAAATAAGTTACGTCCTGTTTCCCTTCTTCATCATTCTGCGTTCAAGAAATAAATCTAACGGAAAAGTTATTTTAGAAAATTGAAATAATGTACCTAAAGGTGAGAAGTGACACGTTTTCTAATTCTAAGTGGGGGAACTGGGATCTGCACTGACATCTCGCATAGGAGTGTATTGTGCACACGCACAATGCACACGTATTATAAAAGTATAATTTTCAGGGCGTCATAATCGCATGTGCGACAAAGCCAAATAAGCTATTTATTCTTTATTTTTTTTTATATAATATCGAAATCTGGGATCACTAGAACACGCTAGCCGCGTGGTGGACTTTTCATTCGATTATGACGCCCTGAAAATTATACTTTTATAATACGTGTGCATTGTGCGTGTGCACAATACACTCCTATGCAGGGTTGGAAAAAAAACAGTTTTTTTTTAAATTTTATAAAACAAACAGTTCAAATTGTTTTAAACAAGTGTTTGTTTTGTTTTTTTTTTTGTTTTTTTTTGTCCTTTTTAGTTTAGGGCATTATTTTAAATTAATTCGACCTATAATGTTTCATTTCCAGACTAGATCTTTTGACTTTTCAAATTTTCTATAGTAAAATAAATATTGACAAAAAACGATCAATGGATAAACATTTATTTTATGTTGCGTATCTCTAATCACTACTAAACGATTTACATTCACCCTGAATGTTTCCTAGCAGGACTATACCGGCGGGGAAATACCTATAAACTATAAATTCTATTCTATGAATAGGGGCACCCCCAATATTTATTAATTAGTGATGGGCCGAATGTGGTTTGAACCGAATACGAATTTCGGCCGAACATTCGGTAAAAATCAAAAATGCCGAAGTTCGGTTTTTATTCTGCACTTATATGGTAACAACTAACAAACAACAATAAAATATACCTATAAGTAATTAATATATTGAATTTTCAAAAAGTTTATTTGATTCAAATCATAACTTCTTCCTAATTTAATAAGAACTTATTGAATTTGATTTTTTAATTCTAAAACTTAAGATTGAAATGTCGAAAAAGGAAACTGATAATGACAGTTAGTTACTTGATTAATAAATAAATTACCATGATTTTAAATTATGTAAAAGGCTTATTTATTTAATCAGGTATGAGTGAGTATGACAGATTAGATTTTTTTTATGTTTTATTAATCTTAAAATCAAAATTGTGCAACTATTTCACTCTTTTCTTATACCGAATGTTCGGCATTTCAACCGAATTTCGGAAGAATGCCGAAGTTAGGCCCATCCCTAATATTTATATTTAAATGAGGGGAATAAAATAACCACTAGTCCATTCGACAGCCATCCATTAGGGACTTTCCTAACGGGACTTTACCGGCGGGGAATTACTTAATATGAATTCTATAAATACGAGTGCCTTTCTTTCTCACATTTCATTTCATTATTAATTCTGCGACTGATAACACCTCATAAAAATGTCAACTCCAGGACGCAAAAAGCATGCAATTTGGGAACAATTCACATCGATCCCCCAAGAAAATACCACACTGAAGACCAAAAGACGCAGGGTGCGTTGCAGAAAATGTAAGAAAGAACTAGTTGGACTTGTGAAAAGAATGGAGGCACACTTCCAGCAATGTAGCACCACCACCGGTTCTAACACTGACGCAAATCTTGACGCGGACAGGGACGTGGTGGAGGAGTTGTTGAGTGATGCTGGTTCTTCCCGATCTTCAGATAATTCTTCTGCTACACCCACATCTTCTGTTACTACTCTTCAATCTAAAAATGCCAGTACCAGCAGCAGCGCGAGCGTGAACATTTCAATGAAAAGATTTATTATTGCTACAAGTCAAGAAGATAAGAAGAAAATTGATTTACAATTATCTCGTTATATGTTTGCTACTAACACGCCTTTTAACCACGTAGAACACCCAGAGTTACTGAAATTAATGGAAATTTTACGCCCAGGATATAAACCTCCAAACCGCAAACAAATTGCTAGCAAGCTACTCGACGAAGTCTACAACTCGACTCAAGAAGCCGTAAAAAATGAATTGAAAAACAAAGTTGTTAATCTGGCAATTGATGGGTGGAGTAATGTCAGGCAGGACTCGATAGTTTGTGTCTGTGTTACCGATGTGTTGACAGACTCATCTCATTTAATTGATACAATAGACACAGGAGCCGAAAGCCATACAGCTGACTACTTGGTTAAAGTTACTACTGCGGCAATAAAACAATGTGAAACTTACAAATGTACGGTGCGAAGTGTCGTGACAGACAACGCAGCAAATATGAGCCGTATGAGACGAGATTTAGCCCAACAGGAAGAACTAGCTTCTCACGAGGATATACTTACATACGGCTGTTCATCACACATATTAAACCTTCTAGCAAAGGATTTGAATGCAGAAGATATTACTGATAAAGTTAAGTCGATAATGCGGTACTTCAAATACACTCACTTTGCATCTGCCAAATATAAAGAAGCTGGTGGAAAAGCAATTGTTATAACACAACAGGTACGGTGGAACACAATGGCTGACTGCTTAAAAGTGTTATTAGAAAATTGGCATATAATGTCAGATATATGCTTAAATCATTCAACTGCTATAGATCTGTCAATTTCATTGAAAGTAAATGACATGGCGCTGAAGCAACAAGTCCAGGCTCTTTACAAAAAACTGGAAAACATCGCAGTTACACTTGACATCTCCCAAAAGACATCCTGCTGTATTGGCGAAGTGACTGAAGCATGGATAGAGCTTAAAAATATGTTTGAGGGAGAGAATGTACGACTGCGTGAGACCGAGTATTCATTGGATGATTTATGGAAGTTCAAAGCTCGATATGAAATGGCAATGTCTCCAGCTCATTTTGCAGCAAACTTACTACATCCTAAGTACAGGGGTGAAAAACTCACGAGTGAAGATATTTCTGAGGCTTTATTATTTATAGAAGCTTATCACAAAGAGGCGATGCCCTATGTTGTTAAATACAGGGCAATGACAGATCCCTTTCATAACTTTCTATTTGAAGATCATGTAGTAAATCAGGTCGGACCTCTCGAATGGTGGCAGTCATTAAAAAAACAAATTAATGGTCAAACAATGAACTTAGTGGCTCAGCTTCACACTGCTGTAGCTTCAAGTGCTGGAATTGAAAGACTGTTTTCAACATTTGGATTTATTCATTCTGACGTACGAAATAAACTGGGTACAGAGAAAGCTGCAAAACTTGTTACAGTTTTTAAATACCTTAATAAGGAAAAGAAAAAATAATTGTTATCTTGATCTTGTCATATTGTCTTACTCTCCTGACTGACAAACAATTTTGATTTTATAATGTTTTTTAAATATAGGTAATTTTGTTTGTTATAATTTTGTTTTTGATTGATTTTAAATTGAAATTTTTAATATTCTATACTATCTAATGCATGTTTCAAAAATACGTGTTATCTTATCCCATTACCCATATAAATCCTGGTACTTGGTAGGTACTTAGATCTTTGTTTGACTGAATAAATAACTTATCAACAAAATATTACTTTCATTTTATATCATTCATTCGCAATGAAAAGTAGTTTTAAAGCTTGTTTTTTTCTCATCGTTTTATACAATGTTTAAAACTTGTTTTAATCTGTGTTTTTAAACGTGTGATAAAAAACACGGTTTAAAATCAAACTGTTTTAAACATTGTTTTAAACATGTGTTTTAAAACCATTTGTTTTAATCATGCCAACCCTGCTCCTATGCGAGATGTCAGTGCAGATCCCAGTTCCCCCACTTAGAATTAGAAAACGTGTCACTTCTCACCTTTAGGTACATTATTTCAATTTTCTAAAATAACTTTTCCGTTAGATTTATTTCTAGAACCCAGAAAAATATTAAACCACAAAAAAAAACGCAATCCAACGTCGTTCACAATTTTTTGTGTTTTTTTTTGCAATAAAACTTAATTTATTTTCTTCTGTTGCCGTAAAAGTAAAAATACTGATTAGAAACTGCTCTAAGCTAATTTCAGATTATTACCTATTGTATGACGGTAGCATTTACCGTCACCACAATGTGACTGAGTACGTGTTTAATTTAAAGTAGGTAGAATAACAACTGATTATACAAACAGCTTCGTGGTCGGTCGTTGACCTTTCTTTTGTGATTGAATTGATGGACTGAATATCCACTTGGAAAGTAAGGAGAGACCTTACATCCCAAATGGATATTCAGTCATCATCGGCATCAACTATAACGAAATCTCACGTTTGATAGAACGATTTTTTTTTTATTCACATCGAACAACAAGGCTTTGCCGCTGAGAGCGACAACATCGTCTACACTACCTTAATACACACCTAAATATATACAATATTTTAAAAATATAAACTAAAGAAATAACTAAAGCATAAAACGAAAAATGTTGTATGCGTGCTTCTTCTGTTCAGACAACAGATTGGACAACATTGTGTTACATTTGCCAACATCATACCTACAATTTAACCACTCCAATTATACAAAATCGTTCGTTTGTATTTCGTACATATTTCATTATGTCATCATCAATATTACCATAGATGTCACAAGTTTGTGATGAGACTTTCTTCATTTATTGAGAATCCAAGTTTGTTGGATGGAATGAGTCCGGATCAGCCCGAGAGGAGTCCTTCCGTTTAATTTAAGAGGGCGATATAATGACGCCATTTTGTGAAAAGGCTAGGCATAGGATTTCGCTTTCGTAGGAGCGG
Source organism: Eupithecia insigniata (assembly GCA_947859395.1). Taxonomy (NCBI): domain Eukaryota; kingdom Metazoa; phylum Arthropoda; class Insecta; order Lepidoptera; family Geometridae; genus Eupithecia; species Eupithecia insigniata. The sequence continues at coordinate 9,494,297 of OX401999.1, read as the reverse complement.
GACAGAGCTGAGCGTCGTAAGCGCAAAAATCACCTTTATATTCTATCTATTAATGAGGACATAAAGTAAGTCGAAGGTTCCCTAGGTATTCTATTATTAATACGATAATGACTAAAACATTCTTGTGATTAATAGTTTAGGAGAAATAAAATAGTAACTAAGATGGTACTTTGCTCAATTATTTCTGATATTTAAAATAGATTTTGTAAATTTTTTATTGATTTTTTTTCAAAGCTTTTTATATTATACGATATATATTATAGGAGAAAAAAGGTTTTAACTTAACCCAATTGAAGTCAATTAACATATATCTGGGCCTTTAAGTCTATGTTATCAATCCAAGGAAAAGCGTAATTTGAGTTTGTATACCGCTATTGTGGCGATGCTTATGAAAGTTTCGGCTGAAATCATTCACGAATATTTGCTTGTAGGTAATATGTATGTACCTAAACATGTTGGAAATAAAAAAAATACTTGAGATCGATACCGATTTGGAATCGATTTGAATACTACTTATTTCAAAATGATAACCCAAGATTTCCTACCAAGGGAATTTCAGTATTTCATAATATTAAAAAATATCAGACATGCGTAACCACCTTGATCTTACTATAAAAACTTTCGTAGATTGGTAAATTCATTATGAAAGTAAGCGGGCTAACTACGAACCTAGTTTGTGTTGGAGGAACACCAACTAGGTCCAACACAAACTAGGTTCGTAGTTAAACCGCTTACTTTCATAATGAACCTTGATCTTAGATACCATCTTTATTTTCAGGAATTCGTGTTCGAGTGACATTGAGTCTAAGCTAAGGTCATCAGAGTTCATTTTACACTGAAAGCTGATCTAAAATGGCCTGTTGGCTCGCCCTGAGGCGATAAGTAACCGGGTGATGGCCCGATAGGCGTCGCAGATGGCCGAAACGAGCCGCTTAGGTCCCTCGGTTGCCTAGTACCATCCGAATTGCATAGGCTGCTGCAAAACCGTAGGTGATTAACAAATAAATAGGTTGGTACAGCAAGTTTCTCGATGTTGACCGATGATTTAAGAACCGCTTGACCATAGAAAAAATGCCTAGTTAGGTAGGTATTGTACCTGAAAACCAAACACGCTTAACGCCTATTGATTGACAAAAGATTTTGATCAACAGTTTTTTAACTCAATAAGTGGTTGACGCGACATGATCATTGATTACTTAATTTAAATGTCAGAATATCCTATTTTTGGTTAAAAATCGGTATAAAGATGTTATATATTTTTTATGATTTTTTTGCCGTTATATAAAAAACATACAGTCAAACAAAGAACCTCTCATTTTTTTGATGTCAACCGTACCGATCTCATCGACCGAATCATCGATTTTTTTGTTTCATCGAATTTTCCGTTATTAACGGACCGATCTGTATGATTTTTTTGCCGTTACCTCTATATAACGGCAAAAAAATCATACAGATCGGTCCGTTAAGACTGGTCCTGTGGAAGACATATTACAATTTATCCTGCAGAACTTAACCTTCAAATAGTCGCGCTCTTGCGCGGAACCTATGTACATATGTAATCGTACGCTGTCTGTGATTCCGCAATACTACTTGTCTGGTTACAGAAGACGAGTAAATATTTTACGACATTGTATAGTCTGATAATGAAAAGAAGTCTTTTGTCTGTATATATGTATCATACAAAAACGTCAAAATTTCGTTGCGGACTCGGAGACCGCGCGCGACCACTGGAGGGTTAAAGAAAAACTAAAATTACGGGATTCGGAATAGGTTTTCGTTTTTTTCGAAACAGTCAAATTATAATTGTAAGTACCTTATCAGTTAGTAAAATTTGATGATTCTTGAATATCACTATGGTCGAGAAACTGGCTGAAAGCCTACGGTAGGTTAGATACATATGGAAATAAGTTGCTGTTATCGGCGTATGAGTTTGTTTCTTACAGAGTCACAACTATTTGAAAATATTTTTAATTGTTCTGTCTTAATGTTTTTGTATGAAATTGTACTCTTGCTAGATATTCCTACTGGTTTGTGAGGAAGGCGTTGTCATTCTGCGACACAGTTTTAAGCTTCTGCAGATGACATCATATTTCAAAAGTATTTCTGTTCCGCAATGCTCCCCTGGGTTCAGGAAGAGGAGGTTCTGGGGGGACGTTGGGGGGGTCACAGCACGGCTCGCTACGCTCGCCGCCATGCTGTTCCTCGTAGTCGCATCGCGGCTCGCTTCGTCGAAACGATTTTTACTTTTCTTTACTATTTACCTATCTATGTAACTCAATTCCACAGATGACAGATACCAACGTAATTCCGTGATCTGTACTCTATTCTAAATACCCTGTTCTACAAATTGGAGTCCCAGTTGTGTAATTGCTTTGCGTGTCTGTTTTCTCACAGGGGCACTGTGACTTAACCCTGGATGAGGAATATGGTATTGTCCGTCTTATTCGTCCCTATTTTACTATAGATAATGATCCCGAGGTGGCCCAGTAACAATTTTATTCCCGAGGGCAGCCCGAGGGATAACTATTAATTCCTATAACTTTTAAAAAATTTAAAGGGGATTGAAAGTCAGTTAAAAACAATTAATATTATTAAAAATATTTGGCATTTTCAATATATAATAAAAATATATATCTATTTGTATTATGTATATCAGTCATCTAGTACCCATAACACAAAGTCCGCTTTTTTTTTATTTGCTGATCGTATCTGCTATCGGCTTTAGTGTCTGTCACAGCGGCCATCGTAGGCCTATTGTGATCGCCACTTCGAGTGTTCACCCTTGGAAGCTGCGGCGTTTATAGAAGGTCTGCTTAGGTTTAGGCTAGATGATGCTGTGTGCATTTTCAAACATTATTTATTTATAGGTATTTATTTAATCAATCTGGCCCGAAGAATCCAGACACCAGAATAGTCTAGCGTAGCGTTGCTTTCTTCATTTATTAATGTTAATTTTTCCATACAATTAACAAACTTACTACCAACCAAACAATAAATATTTTATGTAAATGATGCTGGATTATGAATTTATAACAAATTTCATACACAGCATATTATAGTCATAGCCCTAAAAGAACCATCTCTTTTGGAACATCTCTTATTCTTTTTTCCTTGTTCCTACATCCGGCTTTTTTATCTCGTGCTTCATCCGGCCTTTTAACCCCTAACCCCATAGGGGAGCACAAAGATTTAATTTACTCGTATCTCACTGTTTGTTTTTACGTCACAGGCAATTGAATAGAATTCAATTTGAATGGAGTTGCCACTTTGATGGGGACGTTTTCATTAGTCAAAGTTAGAAGTCAAAGTAAGTCAGACGGTAAATGAATGCATCGGAGACACACAAAGTGAACCTATCTGTACAATAGGTACATGATAAACTAGCTGCTAATCGCGCCTTCGCCCGTATTTTATCGGGATAAAAAATAGCCTGGTTTATGTTATTCCAAGTCCCAGACTATACCCATACCAAATTTCAGCCCAATCAGTTCAGAAGGTTTTCGGTGAAAGAGTAACAAATATCTAAATATCCTTACACAAACTTTGACTTTTATAATATTAGTACGATTCATAAAAGCTGGCGCGGTCTTCTTTTGTTTTTCATACAATTATCCACGCTGATGAGGAAGTCACCTGGCGTTCGTAGTACCTTACCTACCTATACGAAAAATAAAAGACTATCGCGAGGGTTTATAAAAAAAAACAAATGATAATAAAATCGAATACTGTATAGGGTGTTAACAATGGTGTAAGCCCAATAAACGCATTATTATTTTGGTTTGACCTATTACCTCTTAACATCTAAACTGCCTACTGAATGGATCGTGCTGAAATTTTGCACACATGTAGTTAATACTCCTGGAATAACATATGCTTAGGTAGGTATACTTTTATCCTGGAAAAAAAGAGTGCGAAGCCGCGGGAAAAAGCTTGTTTACAATAAATATAAGATCCAAGTAATTGTTTTAGTTATTTATTTAAGAGTAAAAATGTTGCCTTGAAGAGATCGCTTCTAAGCGATAAGGCCGCCCATGCCCATGTTTTTGGAATGTCTCTTATTAATTTATTCTTGCTGGTGTACACATTTTGTATTGTATCCTACCACATATCCTACTAATGTCAAACTTTGTGAGCATGTATGTACTTACATATGTAGATATGGATTTTTGTTCCTCTTTCACGCAAAACTACTGAACTGATGTGGCTGAAATTTGGTGTTTGGGACCAGGAATAACATAAAGCTACTTTTTATCCCGATAAAACGTAGGCGAAGGCACGGGCAGCTAGTTGTACATACTTAAAATAATTACAAACTATGAACTAGCATATTTAGACAATCATTAGGTAATTACTATTAGGCTAATAAGAACATTTTTAAAGTTAAATCATTAGTTAAATTTTATACTTGAAAGTAAGTAGGTACATAACTTATTACATTAACAAGTAGGTAGGTTGGAATGTTCAATGAGAAGGGTGTCATTGTGTGTAATCGCAAAGATAATAGCTACAGGCAGGATACACGATAGGTCATTTACTATCTAAGTATAAACAGAAAGTCCGTTTCAATACGAAAACAACACGTTCCATCAATAAATTATTAACAAACAAACATATAACCATTCATATAACAAATCATTTACTAGGCAAACGAGATTTCTCTTTAGAATTCAACAAAAACAGTACGTTCTAAGTACATAGCTGGATATCCTGGATAGATACATAAGTACTGGATAGAATCAGAATCAGAATCAATAACTTTATTTCTTTAGGCTTACAAAATAAGCACTTAGACAAGTCAAATTGTATACTATAAACATAGTCATTATTATCAATTAAGAAATAAGGTGTTATTGATATTCTCTTCACTTCAATTTTTTGTCCACTAGAGGCATATGGGATAGGTAATGTGACCTATATCTACTTGTTATAATAAAACATATCTATCTATATAATATATTGAATTAAGTTTAACAGTCAACTAGTACCCATAACACAAGCTCTGCTTACCTTGGGGCAAGAGTATGCTGCGTGGATTGTCCAGCATTATTTATTTATTTTATAGAAATAACACGTGCGAAGTCGCGGGCCGAAACTAGTTTAATATAAACAGCTCATCGTGTCCTACAGAAAAATGCCTTCCTTTCCATCTTGTTTTCATCTGGTTCCAATGACTTGATCCTCTAGCTAGTCTAGGGCGTAGACTAGAGGATCAACTCATAAAGGAGTGATAGCCTAGACTCTGGACAGGTGTCAAGTTTGACTCCTCTATTATCTACGCTTTGGTGTTCTCTAGTAGCATGGCACGTAACTTTTTTATGTAAGTACGAAGTTGTAGAAGCGTCTTGCTTGATGCCTGGCTAAAATGTTTAAGATGATTTTGAGTTAAGATTGACCTTTTCTAGAATTGGTGCTTGAAGCCAGGGTGCCTAAATAACTTCCTGTGTTATACTAGTACGATACTTTGCTGTGTTTTCTATCACAGGAGTCAAACTTGTTGTGGCTTCATCCATAAGGAGAGACTGTTACAAGCAGTTGCGCACCGACATTGTAACATAGTTAGTAATTTTATTTGGATAAGAGGCTTATATCTAATATGGCTTCTAGTTGTTGTAAAAAGTGCCTTGAATAGGTTTATTGTGGTAAACTTGAATGAGGAAGTGCCTTCATAAATTATGATAGCAAAATCTTCTGAATTTGCCTGTCGTTCGACTAAACTTTTAAGTATTTACCTACTTCTAAAAGTAGGGAAACATAAATGTTATGGTATTATATTTGCAGCTACTTTATCGCTAAATTCTGTACTTAGCAGCTTCTCGCTGATAAACCTGCGTGAGTCAAGGGCAGTGGTAGTGTTAATATTGAGATCGCTTGTAGTGATCAACGCTTTGACCACATAACACAAGACAAGTCGCGGTGCCCACCGGGGCGCGGCGGCAGCGTGATTCAACATATAAGCAATATTTATTTTAGTGTTGTTTTTAGGGTACCGTAGTCAATAAGGAACTCTTATAGTTTCACCATGTCCGTGTTACCGTCGCGTCGTCGTCCGTGGCTTAGCTCAAAGACTATTTGTACTAAAAAGCTGTAATTTGGTAAGCGTAGTAACCTAATAATACGTATAACGCGGACAAAGGCTTAAATAAAATAATGAAAGTAGGCCGGTTTTCCTTATAGTATAGACGGAGATAAAGTGATATGTAACTACTTTATTAACAAAAAATATTCCAATCAAAATAATAGAAACAAATTAGAACTAGTATTTACAATTGAGACAATTGGGCAATGCAGCCAGCGTCTTCAGGACGCTTCCGACTGGTATTGATATGGACCAGTTGAGCTACCTGTAGATTGTTTGCAACAGTCTGCAGTCAGCTCAATTGTTTCAATAGATAAAGTTGATATTGCTTTGAAATTGAAACCGCTCGCCGCTGCGCTGCCGTTTCGGTGTGAATGCTCGTACGGAACTAACAAATAGAAAGCTGAAATATCCGAGGGACAAAAACCTCAACGTAGCGGAAGGTTTCAGGTCAAATGGGTCCATTAAAACATACACGCCCTAATGGAAAACCTGAACTACCACTTTTAAATCTCATTTAAAAGTAAATTCTGTTAATATACTACGCAAGCGTAACGACCGAAGAGTAATGACGGTGCAAACCTATTAGTATGAAGCGTGTATGATCAAAAAATCATGAGGTTACACGTTCACTGCGGCAACTTTAAATGTAAAAGTTCAAAAGTTTCCTCCCGCGAAACCTCGGGTTGTGCAATGATCTTCCAATCAAGGTTTTCGCTCAAGACTGGAACTCTTAAAAAAGGGATTCTTCAAGACGTGTAATGTATAGGTATTTATATGATGCTTTTTTGAGCTTATGTTACAGGCATCTTTAGGCTGCGGTAACCCCTTTCCATCAGATGGGTCTCACACCTGCTTGGTTTGTCACCTTAGTGATAAGCAAGCAACATGAACTCTATAAAATTGATGAATTTTCACCTTTTTATTATAAAATTGATTATGAAGTCCGTAACACTAACAAAAAAAAAACTAAAACTAGGTTCCTTGTTAACCCGCTTACTTTCATAATGATTTTTCATCTGGCGACGACCGATGTGGCGTGGCAGGCGGTTGAAGTTTCGAGTCCTGCATTGGGACAAATGTGATATAAACAAATAAAATCTTTAATTAATTTTAAGCACACATTACACAACACTTATACAACCCAAGAATATAAAGTAATGTATATCTAAGAGAGAGATGTGTAAGTGGCTTGTTAGAGCTATGCTTGTACGATCTGCAAATATTTGTTTTGGGTATTTTCTGTGTATGATAAAAAATATATATCTATGTAGTTAAGTATTGATTACATAGATATATGTATGTATTTTTTTCATCTTGTACCTATAACACAAGCTCTGCTTAGTTTGCGGCTAGATGATGTGGTGTGGACTGTCACACATTGTTTATTTATTTATCTTCATACAGAAAACGTCGAAAGCTTGCACTGACTTGAATGTTTTTATCTTTAGCTATATTTTTATTACTCTAAGGGAAGAAGTAACAACAGTATTTCATTTAAAACGATGTACTCTATTTTCAGTAGCAAATGTTTGGTTTGTTATGCTTTTGTACCAGCTTAATTATGTTATATGCAGAGAAAAATTAAATAGAAAATAAAGTGAATTGATTTAGGTGTCGATTAAGAACGAAAAGGGCTATCTTTCTTTCTTCTTTTCTCAAACATGCCCTTTAAACATAATAAAGGATTATCGAGTAACATTCAACTTAGTTATGTATATTTTCTAATGTAGGTTTTCTTTTGACAGTCGATTTTGTTTCTGAAGAACTTGTAACGATATTGTTATTTCGGCTAAACATATTTTTTTTCGTTTTGTTTTCAAATATCAAAAGAATCAGTGCTTAATTTCCTTTAGACCTTACAGGAGTCTTGGACACGTCCGAAAATTTAAATTACATAAGTAAAACAGGGAAATAAAGTGATCACTTAGTTTTTCTTTCACTTCAATCTTTTTATTTCATTTAGTTAGAAGATTCCTCGTTTTGAAAGAAAAAAGCACGATTACACGAAATTCTTGCAAGGCTTTCACCCCGGGACATCGATCTGGGTTCCACAGACAAGCGGACGACACAAAAATAACAACTGCATAAAGAAGGGGATCTCCCCCATATCTCTTTGTTAGCCGGAATTACCCAATGCAGTGCTGCTTCTTATTGCTGGGTTCTTTTCTTATACCTCGGAAGGGAAATTGCTGATTAGGTTTTATACAAAATGTTCCTATCCTACTTGTTTATTCATTGGAGTTCTTATGACCATAATTTACTCTCAAATAATTTTACGAAAGTGAGCTCTTCCCGTCTCATTCAGAAATATTACTATAGTGTGTCCAAAAGTAAATACTGCTGGACTGTGGAGATATAGCTCAATTAATGGCTGGACAGCATCATCTAGCCGCAAAGCAGAGCTTGTGTTAGTGGTAATTATAAAGTCTAGGCAACTGACATAAGTATTGTTATTTTCGTGATGTCCTGTTCGTCCCACCAGCTTCGCCCCACCAGTGGGACGAATGTGATATTAATAGTCTGAATTAAAATTATGTCCCGTTCGTCCCACCAATGTAGGCAGGGGGACGAACGAGACATCAAAGACTTTAAAATATTATTTTTTGTATACATTGATAACACCCACAACAATACAATACAATAGGTATAATACAAATATAATATAATATAATTAATTTATAATATAATATAATACAAATACTCTTTATTGCACACCAAGATAGAGAAAAACAAAACAGGAAAACACAGAAACAGTTGCACAATGGGCAACACCCGCAACTTAAATCTGCGGATCGTACAAATATTTGTCCATAGACGGGAATCGAAACCGCGACATCCGCAGGCGAACTTTCGCCCGCTGCGCCACTTAGGTCGTCTATGAGATCAAACTGTTTTTATTATGCTCGAATCTATACTAAGTATACATAGGTTATCATCATCAGCCCATAAAAGTCCACTGCTGGCCTCTCTCAAACATCAAACCTCCTCCTAAAGAGCGCCATTGATCCCTTTCGTCAGAGCTTATGAGTAATACTAGATAACAGAGACAAAGTTTTATTTCAGATAAGGTTACAAAGCTTATAAATTACATAGTTTCCTTAAATTAATTAAATTTTACGCATAATTTTATCTGACTGTAATTTAAGTAATAGAGGATAATGATACCTAGCTCTTACTAAGTTAAACTTGTATGAAGATGCTAGGGCTCTTATTTCCGACTTTAGGGTTCAATCTTTCAGTGCATATAGGTACATTGTTCTTATTTTTGTTAATAATGTTTGCGATACTGTTACAATGATACCACTAAGGTGTATGAAACATTGAGCTTTCCTAAATTATTGAATAAATTATAACTATCTCAATACTATATTATAAACTAATTGCCCATATACTAACTAGGAACTAACTAATAGCAATCGCCCTGTCTGCTCATAATCTAATTTATCCAAATAAAATTCTAATGATTTTTTATTTTCTTGAATTGTATTTTTATGCAAAGGTACAGTTTTATTTAATTTGTTGTAAAGATACGGTGCAAGGAATGGGGTGTGGCGATGAGCAAATGTTGTATAGTATGTACTAAAGTTATTTTTTACTAAGTATACCTACATAGACGGAAAACACCGGAACTCCAGATCGTACAAAATTAGACCCGTCCCGGAATCGTACCCGCAACTTCCTGTATCGTAGGCTAAGTAGTTGCTACTTACCAACTAAGCCTGAATTACCGAACACACGGCAATTTTTATAGGCAAGGGCGCAAGGGGCCTTGTAACGAAATGTTTGTTTACATGCGGACACCCCTCTTTACAGAATTACTTGTAAAAATGCGTTGTTATGGCAACACCCTTTGAACTGTAGATCAGATTGGATTTGAATGGTTTTCGGAATTGACTGGTAATTTGTTACCTGCGTGAATTAGAGGCCTTTGATTGTAATGCGTAAATTGGATGTACTTAGGTACCCAGCAGTTTTATGATCGACTGTACGTTTACAGAATTCCTTGTAATTTTACAAATAAAACTAATACAGAATGTAAAATATTTGATGATTATTGTTACAGTGTGGATCCTGCTACGGACTTGCTACGGTGGCTACGATCATGCTACGGCGGCTACGATCATGCTACGGAATGGTACGGTGGCTACGATTGTGCTACGCACTTCTGAGTCATTCTCAACGTCTCACGAGAGCCGTGGTCATTCTTAATGTCTTACGAAAAGTATTCCCAAAACGCACCTATGGCGGAACTTGTTACCGGAGCCACGATCCTGCTACGGACTTGCTACGGCGGCTACGATCCTGCTAAGTACTTACTGCGGTGGTAACGATGCCGCTATGGACTTGCTGTGGTGGTAAACATCCAGCTACGGATTTGCTACGACACCACAAAATACACACATACAATAAGTAGGTACAATAACTATAACTAATATAAACTGAAAAATACAATACCTATATCAAAAACAAAGAGAGGCTACTTAAGTACCTACGCATGCTATCCAAACTATCCTGCTTCATCCCAATTCGTCTTATTACGCCTGTATTGAGCTAAATATTTATATTCTGCATACATTTTAGATCCAAAGAGTTAATTCGTCACTATACTACCTTCCTTACGAAAACTGCAATAACTAGTGCGGTAACTAATGCTAGTTATTGCCCTTTTCATAAGGAGGAGCAACTAGCTTACATTTACCAGTCCTAATGGGTGGAGTGAAGCCTAAAGACATAAAACCTAAAGGTACGAAACCCAATTTGCAAAACTTTTCCGGCCATTAAGGGACCCTTTAACCCTTTTTATGGGACATAAGACGTGACTGGTAATGTCTGTTATACCCAAATCGAAAGTAAAATGTCGTGGAAAAGATTTTTGAAATGATGGTCAGGTTTTTGGCGTGATTACCTAATTATAAAGTTTGGACGGGAGAGTTTGCGTTTTACTTTAAAGTTTTGTCTCCGATGAGCACTAAACTCATGGAGTCTTCTGACAGGGTTAACTTAAAAGACTATACGCAATTTTTTACGCAATTCTTAAACCCTTAAAGAGCTTACACACCAAAACGGCGGGAAGTTTAGTGCGATATTTCAGTGTATAGATATTTCGGTTCTAGCCTTAGGTCAATTTCACCTGATGCTGCCAAAACTAAGGACAAAAAAACTAAGTTCAGCTTGATCGAGTTCAAATCTCGGTATCCATGACAAATCTTGAACGCGGTTTAGCGCTTGAACATTTTCATGTTGTTAAAATGCTAAAATGAGTGCATCTTATAATAAACGCGTTTGATTGCAACGGTTTAATTGGATCTTAGGGGTAATCATTCACCATTTTATTCGCTAGAAAACACTTCGATACATAGGTAGAGTAGACTTATTGCTTTGAAGCAATAGTTGCATTCCAGTACAGCGAACTAATCAAGTGAAAATTCAATTCCTACCTGCTTGGAAAATTTGAGCTACATTACTTGCAACTAATTTTCAATCATGCAAATACTTGATACGTAGATTGTTTGCAACAGTCTGCAGTTAGCTCAATTGTTTCAATTGTAAATACTAGGTCTAATTTGTTTCTATTATTTGATTGTTAATTTCTTTTTTTTAATAATTAAGGAAGTCGGTTAGTATTGAATTGTTGTACAAAGTTTAATGTTATTTAATTTATTTTATTGTTATTTCCTAGGGATTACCTAGTATTATTGAAATCTAGGATAGATATGTATTTTTAAAAATATATTTGTTTAATCTATTCTCAATGACAATAAATACATAGATACCGCCCTGAATCATACACTTTGCTTTTATGAATCTCTTGTTATAATGTATCTCTCTATATTGATATAAATTTACTGAGTTTTGATTTCATCATCATCATCATCATTAGCCCATACACGTCCACTGCTGGACATAGACCTCCCCCGTACGACGCCACAAATAGCGGTCCTGAGCCGCCTCCATCCATCGACTCCCTGCGACCGCTATGATGTCGTCGGTCCATCAAGTGGATGGTCTCTAGGGCATGCACCCGGTTCTACCCGGTTATGAGATACCCGGGTATACCCGGTTCTCGCAAGGTATGTGTGGAACCGGTTCCAAAAGCAGTAAACCAGGTGCCGCCGGTTCCTTTGAAAAATAAATGTGGTTGAATTTCACGTATTAATACGCATAAGTAAATTGAGGAAAATATGTTCGGTAAGAAAATAGGTCGATTAGGTACTAGGTTTGAAGACCGATATATGACTACCTATCTAAAAAAACATAGAAATATATTATTCTGAGAGCTATGTCGGTGACTTTCTTATACGGCTTTCCGCATTCTGGATTCAAGTAGAAAAACTTTAAGCATAGCTCTCTGAGCAATTCTGAGCTTTTTTATGTACGAAACCACGCCTCGATCCAGGTCCTGGCAACAGTCGCAACATAAATTGATTGAAGACTTTCTTTTCTAGGCTTTTCGACATCTGCGACGAGAATATATTGCGAAGCTGCCCTATTGGCTCCCATCCGAGTTGGATTCATCGGCTGATCAACTTATCATAGTTGGATTTACCCTAGTTAGGCCAGTTGGTCTATGTAGACATAGTAATTAACAACTTCCATAACATCGTTTTCAACATGGACTGGTATGGGTGCGACATGGTCATGCGACATTTCATATTGATAGTGATATTTATGCCATATCTGTCCTAGACCAAGAGCTTAAATCTATCCTCCAAAAGTACTCTCCCTGACTACTGCCGTCATCAGTACACAGTATCAGTACTGCCTACATTCAGCAGTTCTGGAAAAACTTATTTTACATCAATTACTTAGGCATTTCAATGGCAATCCCCTGCTACACCGTAAGCAATTCGGGTTTACTTGCGGCAGGTCAACTACTCATGCCGGTGTAGAGTTGGTATCGCATATTTTTGATGCTTAGGAGACGTCACAAGATGCTTTAGGCATTTTTTACGACTTGTCAAAAGCATCCAATTGTGTAGGTACACTAATCAGAATGGAACGTGAGATGGAACATTAATCAGGAAACTACATTACTATGGAATAAAGGAAAGTCTTAACTCTTGAGTCATCTTATTTTTTATTTGAGTGACAGGATACAAAGAGTTGACATTAATAGGACACGGTCTCTGGGATCTGTAGTCCCTTCCTATTTTTGGTTTATATTTACGACCAGCCATCTCGTTAAAAAACATCACGAGATCGTATTGTTTGTTGATGATACTTCTTAAAATTTTAAGATGATTAGACAAAACACCATTTTTGATGATGTAAACAATGCAATATCAAAAATTGTCAATTTTTTTGTGTCAATAATCTTTTGCTAAGCTAAACCAAATAAACGTATTATATTTATTCTACCGTAAACGTAAAAGAATAAACGTTAGAAATTGTAGACGTATTCTTAGGTATAACTTTAGACAGTAAACTTCAATGGGGTACACATATATGTAGATACGCTCTCTAAGATCTAAAATATCTAAGAGACGGTTCTGCAGCGTATGGCGTCAAAAAGTCCGTCATCTTACAGACTTTGATAATTCTAGACTTGTCTATTTCAGCTACTTTTATAGTATTATGTCTTATAGCGTATTGCTGTTAGGGAACGCTGCAGGTATTAACACCGTATTTGTGCTGCAGAAGAAGGCTGTTCGTGCAATCTATAATATGGGTCCTGAAGAATCGCTACGTGATAAATTCAAAGAACTAAATATAATAACAGTACCATGTTCTTTACTTTACCTTCAAAATATTGAAGTGAACAAAAAAACAAAGTGGTCACTATAATACGTAATTTTAATTTTGTTACGCCACGAAATTAAAATTGATGACCATGAGTCTTGTAAGGTCTGAAGCCTCTGAAGGTAATAAAGCACTTTGAGTTTTGGTTCACCGTCTTTTGCAATGAGAATCTGATTTGGGCTCAGATTCTGGAACTGCATAGACATTATGGCCTTGCCAAACACTTCAGCACTTGGATATAGGTATCGGTAGTCGATTTGGCATCGCTGGAGCGATTGTAGCACTGCCCAAGTTTCGACTGAATCAAAGGATTTCTCGTAATCCACAAACGCCCGATATAACGACCGATTATGCCCCTCTGTTTTCTGTATCATCTTTTGAGTATATAAGACTGTGGTCTACGGTACTAAAGCCTTTTCGGAATCCAGAAAGTGCTAGGCTGGAAGTCATCAAACCTTCACACCGTCAAAATGCAGTGGGATGGGCCTATAGTTCTCTAGGTGAGCTTTTTCACAATGGTCGCCATTATTATGGAACAATCAGAAAAGAAGTGTGATAGTACCACACTCCTGTTCTACGCCACTAGCGTTTGTCCATCGAGAATTCAAGAATAATGGAGTTGAACAGCCTCTGAAGAACTTTAAGTCCCCGTAATCCAGTTGCTTTCAGAAACTTAATTAGTTTTTCAAATAACATATGAATTTTTTGTCATCGAAAAAAATCTTTAAATCGTTTTAGCTGGAACCGGGGGAACCGGTTCCCCCGGTTCTGACAGCGTACCGGAACCGGGTTTCAGAAATTTGGAAACGGAACCGTTTATGCATGCCCTAATGGTCTCCCATGTAGGGGGGGATTTGCCATAATCACCACGCTTGGCCGGCGGATTGGTGATCGCAGTGTTGGTGTTTAAAAAATACTCAGAAGGAAGCTGCTGCCCTTCCTCTGGTAGGTTGCCTTAGTCGGCTTTTACGACATCCACGGGTTCAGTTGGAGGGGTCGATATTCGTACGCCGCGGCCCCACGGCTTTGTCTTGTTTGTTAAGTAAGTTTTGATTTGTGCCTTTTACATCACCGACACATTCATTTGTAACTAATTTTATGGTTTTGCCATATTTCCCATTTAGACTTTCTTAACATTGGGTCATGTCATCACACTCATAATATAACCAATGACGCTGAGAGAAAACTTTTGGCTTAGGTTATCGTGTACCAACAGCTAATTAAGTATATTAGTGTACATATAAAACAAAGTCGCTTCGCGTTGTCTGTCCCTATGTAACCTTAATTTAAGCTCCCTAGGATATATTTATCTATGTTATTCAGTTTAAATAAGCTTATGGTTTTCCAATAAACAAAGCTGTCTGTCAATCTATCCCTAATATGCTTAGATCTTTAAAACAACGCAACGGATTTTAGTGCAGTTTTTTAAATAGATATAATGATTCAAGAGGAAGATTTATATGTATAATTTAGTATCAGCATTGCACCCCTAAGAAGCCATTATGAATGTAAGCGGGTTAAAAACGAACCTAGTTTGTGTTGGAAGAACACAACATTCCATCTTCATCAGGGTGAGTGCGGTTCGCATCGCAGCTAACCTACTTATGTGTTGTAAATAGCAAATAGCTGATCACGATTATGTTCGACTGATTACGTCCGAATTGGCCAATCCTATCGCATTAGGTCAGGATTCCACTTGAAATGGAGCGGATGAATACCTATAGTACTTGTGCTGGATCAAGTTGGATTTATCGCAGCGCCAGGGGAACCAATTCTTCCGATTGTGGATATGGAGACAATGTATGGCGCTCTTAAATGTATCGTTCAATGGTGATAAAAATAGACGAGTGCGCTCGAGGCTTGAGACTAGAGCTTTTTGAGCTTTCACGGTTTAAGGCTGAACGGTTCAGGATGGTTTGAAATGTATAGGTAACTAGCTGTTCCCGGCGGTTTCACCCGCGTTAAATTCGAATTTCACTAGGGGGATAAAAAGGACAATATTCCTGTAACTCTTCCTCAGGAATTTTATATTTTCCCAAGACCTAAGGGAGCCTATGTATACTCTGTGTGAGAAGATGCAGAAAGTATTACGGACTGTGGAAACATGGTGCACCAAACACAGTCTGTCAGTAAACCCGAACAAAACAGAACTTGTACTCTTTACGCGTAAAACCAAATTACCAAGACTTGAACTACCGTCACAGCTAGGTACAACACTGACGCTAAGCAAGGAAGCCACAAACATTTTATGGCAATGCACTCGAGCGGTGGGCAAGGACTGGGGCCTAAAGCCCAAACTGTGTCTATGGTTGTATTCAGTCATGGTCCGCCCAGTGCTAACATACGGTGCAATAGTATGGTGGCCTAGAACAAACTTAGTCACCACCATTAACAAACTACAGCAAGTACAAAGACTGGCCTGCACACTTATCTGCGGATGCAGGAAATCAACCCCATCTGCAGCACTGGACATAGTTCTAGGACTGACACCATTGCACGTTCACATACAACAAGAAGCAATGGCGGCGTCTCTAAGAATAAAATCAACAAACCAGTGGAAAGGGGACTCAGGCCTAACAACCCACTGCAGAATACTAGGCAAAGCCATTGGTGCAATTCCAGAGGCGGCGAATGGCACTGACAGAGTAGCGTCTACATACCTTACCGAGAAGACCTACGTAATAACGCATGAAGAGAACGCAGAAGCAAGCACCTCACATGACGTCAACAAATATCACATCTACACAGATGGGGCCAAGAACAAAACAGGAGCTGGCTGTTGCTACTCTTGTTCCGAAATCGGACTCTCAATAGCCCAACCACTAAACTCAGTTACTACGGCCTTTCAGGCCGAAACACTGGGACTACAACTGGCAGCAAATCAGATGCTTCTGGAAACAACCATCAAAGAACCAATCAGACCGATGCAGTTGGTATTCAAAACAGACAGCGCTGCACTAATAAACGCACTCAAAAGGACAGACACAAGATCAAAATCAATTGTAGAATGCCACAACGCTCTACAAGATCTGTCTCAACACAGCAAAGTCTACGTAGAATGGACTGAGAGTCGATCCTGCCCAGGTAACATAAATGCAGACAGACTGGCAAAGGAAGGAGCGAGACAGACTCCAACACAACATGACATTAGTCTGTCTAACCCGCCCACAGCGGAAGTCAAAAATAGACTAAAACTAAACTCAGAAAAAACTATGGGAGCGTCGAACAGATTGCAAGCATACTAAATCATTATTCCCTTCCAAAGATCGGAAAACCACTAACACGATGCTCAACATGAGCCGCGAGGACTTAAGAATGATGGTCGTAATCATCACAGGTCACTGCGAACTGAACCATCATCTTTTTAAGACTGGAGCCACAGACAGCAGTCTGTGTCGTGGCTGCTTCCAAGAAGAAACTGTGGAACACGTTGTTGTACACTGTACGGCCAGAGCCGGTAGAGCCGGTAGAGGAGGCCAGACACAAGACTGGACTGAAGAGTCTCATTGAGACCCAAACCACATCCACACCCACAGAGAAGTTGAAACGAAGTTGTCAAACACCAAAAGTCCTGCTCCGGTACTTCAAGGAGTTGGGCTGGTTAGGGCCTGTCTAGGCAGGGGGATAATGCACAATATGCTCCTATGCGAGATGTCAGTGCAGATCTCAGTTCCCCCACTAAGAATAAGAATAAGAGCCTATGTCAAGTCCTTTCCACTGACGCTATGCCAAAAAAAAAGTCGGTTGGTAGCTTTGTTAGGCCGTGAAGGAACGGCGAAATTTCATATAAAAATACGAAGATTTCCGACAATGCGTGTGTCAGATATTTAGATATTAAATGTGTTATAAACTTAGTTTGCATATCAATACACGTTAACTAGATACAGTTTTCATTATATTTGAAATAATTCCTACAGTAAAGTGTTTATCTCAATACTTTTCGTAAAAGATTCCGTTGGCCGAATGACGTCACAACAAGTTGTTTGTGCACCGCTATAAAAGGCGGCGAAACGAAGCTTCGAGCCAGTCGCTGTTGAGCCTCCGCAGCGGAAGGTTGTACCGAAGCTATATCAGGTATGATCATGGCCTTATGTAACGATGTATACGTATATATAGATGTATGTTGTGAATATATATATATACACCTATATATTTTAATTTGTTTAGTTATAAATATATAGTGTAACAAGTGTATGTTGTGGTAAACAATAAGATTTCAAAAGATATTCAATGATAAAAGGCTTGATTTCCTACATGTTTTCCGCTCAAATTCAAATACTAGACAAATTAGTTTTGTATAATGAATATGCTAATTCATAATGTCTTTTAATCGATGTAATCAGTATCTTAATTGTTGATTTAATATTTAAGAACATTTGCCATGGATAAATTATCATATAAGAAGATATATCAATGTAACTAGTTATGAGACGAACACTCGCCGGTGTTTGGCAAATTAGCGCGAGGCATAATGACAACCGACGATGCGACGGTTGTTTGAACAAATTTTATACATATAAGACAGACGGTGAGCTGGCCCTGCCACTCTTTTCTGGAACTGTGAACTGAAACCATCTCTCAGTATGGTAAGCTGTTGTACATTATAGAACCTTTTTCTAGATGTGTCCTAGTTTGTTTTAGCATCGATATTTTTGAGTGTCAAGTTTAAATTATAAGGTTATCTATTCTTTTAGATATAATACACAGGTGATAAATATAACTGTATTAGACATATAAGTCTTGTGAAACGTGCTAGTGGTTTCTTTTTCACTTCTTCCGCTAGTGGACAAAAGATTGAAGTGAAGAGAATATCAATAACACTTTATTTCTTATTTGATACCTAATAATTTATGGTTTCGATGTTCGACCTGTCTTTGCTTAACTATAAGCCTAAGAAATAAAGGTATTGAATTCTGAGTTCTAATTTCATTATTCCCAATTACCAAATTATTAGGTTGCATTGTAGGGTAGGCAATTCCATGATTCTATCTAAAAATATAAAAGGTAGGTAGATAAAGCCCACGATTCTGACACGTGCGTGAGGCGAGGCGTGAAGAAAAAAAAACACACTTTCGCATTTATAATATTACTAGCACTACTACCTACAGAAGTGGTTCCATAAAAAATGTATCCCCAGGGGTTTAGTATTTATCTCGCAAATCTTATACGAGTTTTTAGTAAGCGATTAGAAGTCGATTTTTAGGTTTTTGAAAACAATCAAATTGTCGCGAGAGTCACAATGACTGGTAACAAATAGTTTCCATGGCAACGGGCGTAAACAGAGAGTTCTACTTTGAAAAACAAATAACTAAATTGACGGATGGCAGATCGCGTGAAACGAAGGATGACCCATCCGATCTTTCGATGACCTTTCTATGAAAATGATTGTCATTAGGTATTTGTTAGAGATCCGAAACAAAATGTGTCATTTAGTGATGCGTCCGAAGCAACGCATTTTGCACGTTCAGCAGTAAGGTTTCGTCGCGATTCGTCAACCAAAACTTCGTAATTTGTGTTTCAATGTAGACCTCCTTTCTTTCGCTGTGATGAGTGAAGGATAAAACATGGATGGAACCCATGTGGATTCACGCATCACATCAAATTAAATTAGATTAGATGTCGCCACTTGAAAAATTTGATCACGATATCGAAGTGTGTGTAAAACTACTTCCGAACCCATTTTCTTAATTCAGAAATTTGAAGTCGGTTAATATTTTTTTAAAACACGCCAAATTATGTCCAGCCTTTTCTAAAATAAATGAAACTTCCTGAGAGTGAATTTTTTCAGTGATATCAAGATGCCCTAAAATTGGAAATCCAGTCCGTATTTATAAAGGATCCAGGAGATACATATTATTTGTATTCGCGTGCCAGCGCTGCTTTTCCCGTTACCGTTTGTGGTCTCGATTTCCTGCGAAACAGGAAATTTCCGACGGTTCGTTCAGAAATCGCAAATCCTAAAGACTTTGGTACACGAAGCCCTCTAGAAGCTTTTGGCAACGGACCCATGATAGGATGGAATTTGGACTCTAACTAGGGTATAGTAGTCCCTATTCTGCAGACAGCTTCCTGTATTAGTCTTACCGGTACCGTAACCGTGTAATATAGTTGTATGTTACCATGTAATATGTAATATAGTATAAAGTTAAAATCACCAAGTGTGAGTCGACTCGCAAACAAGGGATTCCGTCGGTGTTATAAAATTTTATACTTTTAATTATATTTTCGCTAAAGAAACATGAGAACAAAGGAACAGATTAGAAAATAAAAGCAAAAAGAAGAAACGCCGAAAAAACACGTTTTTGTATGGGAGCCCTCTTTAATTTTAATAGTAATTTGATTTTTATTATTCATTGTTATAGCGACATGATAAATACACACTCTTGTGAAAATTTAAACTGTCTTTAAACTGCCTTTACGGTTCATGAGATATTAGAATCAAAAAATATTTAGTAACAATTCCGCGTATAACCTTCTCTGATAGTATAGTATTCATCAAAGTAAGTTGTCTACTAGTTTCGTCTCTCCCCGAGACATCTTCAGGACACCACAATACTCGGTTCATGGGATACAATACAGAACAGGCAGCGGAGGCTTAGTAGTAATAATTAGTCTTCGGAACCAAAAAAAGTATGGTCTTGATGGTCTTCCTATATTTTTGACTTATTTTTCATAAAAAGAATGCATTTTTGCATAAGACACGGCAGCGTTCATACAATTTTTTATATGAGCAACGTTCTGCCCATATTGTATCCTACACCACTACGTGTGACAAATCCTTACAAATAAGACATTCTGGTGTTTACGACCCGTGTACCTACTGTACGTTTGATCCCGGTTTATCGTTATTGTTATAGTCTTTTTATCAGGTACAGTTCGGAAACAAGTTTTAGTAGTTTTACCTTTTCCTCGGCCCTGATTAAATTTTTTTAAATCTTCGAAGTTTTAGCTCTCAGCTCAGCAGTTTCAAAAGAGAAACTATTATTTTGTTGAGTTTGTTTTGTCGATTCGGTCGAAAACTTTGGATATCTTCGTTACTAAAGTGTTTAAAAATATTATTGAGATTCAAAAGGTTCAATCTGTGAAAACAAATAAAATGTGGTTAAAAATAATCTCATTTTCACAGTAGTACGGCATTACACTTGAGCCTTATTGCATTGCCCTGTAAATCGGGACTACCGCGCGTATGGGACAAAATAAAAAATAATAGGCTGCGAGAGTTGGCTGTGTCGCCTACGTATGAACATTGTAGTTTTGCCACTGTCTGTATATCTATAGGTAGGTACTCTTTTATATTCTAATACCAAACGATAAACTTTATTTAGATATAGTGTGGTTCGATATCTACTTACAATCGGTGAACACGCTAGTACCTTCCTACCTCCAATAATTCGTTTTAACACCTAATAAATTAGATTTCCAAGAGTTTTTTAGAGATTTAAAACAAAAATATATTATACTGTAAGTCGTAATAGTGAACGATAACATATGAGAAAACGTATTTTGATAAATATCAGATGAGCCATCACATCCAGGCTTCTGCGGAGTTTAACTAAAGCATTTTCTTATCTCTTTTCTCTATCCTATGAATTCCTCCTAATGTTAGGGGAGCAATGCTGACCCAGTTCCGGATCGTTTCCGGATCACTCCGGAGGGTTTACGGTTTCAATATTCGGAAGCCTCTATATGCGCACTTTGGCTTCCTCATATTCAAGTAATGCACTGCGTATCGACTTACAATTCCGCTCCTATTGTACAATGTCGTTCTATTTCTAACCTTAAAAGATTACTGTTGTACTATGCGTCCCTTGTGCAACGGCAGCCTTCGCAAGGTGGTCTAATCTGGTTCACAGGGCTGTATCCAATTTGCCGCTGCGATTGTGGGGCTTCGACCGCAAACCCCGTAATTGACACCGAAAGTAAAACCGCAACTTATAAAGCGGAAAACGTTGCCTAGACAACCGCTCAGCAAAAACTAAAAATTGCAACACGTCGACCGACTCTCGCCGTATCCAATCTCCAGAATGGCTTATTATTATTGTCTCGATAGTTGCAATAAAAATAACGTAATTCATCGAGCAGTGTTATCGGTTTAGTTTAGAAAGTTGGCATCTTGTCCGCTGGTCATTCCGCCTTCTCTGCGTTACCGGTCGCATGCAGGCTGCACAAAAACTAGGTTCTATTTAACGGGAACTGATTCGGAAAAAGCACTCTGAGTGTACGGGAGCGAAGAGCCGGATTACAGTGGCCGCGCTGCAAAACAAATTTACTACGATTTACGTACCGTAAACTCGTTACGCGTTTGCGAGAGGCGAGGTGTTCGGTTGGAATATGTTTCTTGGAGCGGCGATGTAGGGTTCAGATCTGGTTCGTGGGGTGCGGTGAGTGCGTTGAGAGAGAAGCTCGGAGTGTATGGAGGCTCGCGGGTTGATTCGAAGGAGGTCTCGTTATCACAGTCGCTGTTCGGCGTTCGGACGGCACACCGCTGCGGCCGCTCTACGCTCTCCCTCCCGAACCACGCGACTCGATTGTCTCCGCAACTTTGCGATCGCGTTTCAACATTTCATCTGCGTTGGCCTTTCCCGTGAGCGATCACGAATACAAAACACACTAAAGAAAGTGAAACTGCATTTTTGAGACGTGATAAAAAATTGTGCAAGGATTAGAAGTGAAGTGGGACGAGGTGATTTTTGAATTTATCTAAAACTTTTGGACTCGTTTCGATATCAGCGCAGTTTTTCGTTTAAAACTGTGTCTTGATTATTGATACGTTGCCGGCTTTTCTTAGAACGGTAAGTTTTATTTTAGCACAACATAATTTAAGACCGCGCTTCTAAAGTTATTTAAATTATATTTACAGTATAAAATACAGCGATGAATAATAAGGTAGTTTGCGGTACTTTTACAACTAATCTTACACCGTGAATTTAGGCGATAGATGTAAATTGGATTTTAAACAAGCTATTATACGAAGAGCTCATTATAAGGGAGTAGTCGGCTATATTCATGAGGTGATATAAAAATGGTAATACCATTATGATTATGGCTTGATGGTTTCTGAGATTAATACAGTTTAATATAAGTTAATCACGTAGGGAACTCACAAATAAATATGAACAGATTTTTTGAGAGCAATACCTACGTTTATAAGTTACCTAGTGTCCATTTAGATTTTTCGACTTTGATGTAAGTAAGTTTGAAAAGCTGTAATTTATTAAAACATTTCTAAATAAAATATATTTTGGGATCCTCATCAGATTTTGTAGGGTTTATAGTTGTAGAGACCACCACCATTCGTTAAAAAATAATGTTCAATAGGTATTCTATAACAGTGCAAAATCACAGGAACCTGTGATTTTGATTTTGAATTTTATACAGTTTTCTAAGAAAATTTAAAAAACCATAAATTTAGAAAAAAATTACTACAAATCCGCATGCGTGCAAGAGTTGCAAAATAGCATTGAATTAACATTGCTGACATTAAACAATTTTGAAATAGACATTTTGACTTAACTAGCACACAGCTACGTTAATAGGTGTTGCATTCACTGAGTATTCAGGCGTTACCCAATTACAGTAATAAATTAAGAAGAGAAAGGGAAATTAAGAGAAGAAGAAAAAACAATTGAGATTGAAATATGAAGACCACCGTTTTCGTATAGTACGTGTTAAAATTGCGTAGATTATCACGTATAACACGAAAAAATTATTATACCACAAACAGAACGAAATCCAGCATGATTGGAATCTATATAATAAGTAAGTGATATTTACTAATGTCTTCAAATGTGGCAGCTCCACCTTCATTAAATTTACTAGGGTAAATAATAGAATAGGTAGTTACTTGATAATTTTTTTTGCTATAGTTTTTCTGTTTAATTTTTTATACGTTTCGATTTGTAAAGCAGTTCTAGTTATAAATAAATATATACTAAAATAAATAAATACTAAACTAAACGTACCACTATAGTCTTGTGATGAGTCTTTTAACCATCGACATGATTGGTAGATGGACCAGACTCATAATCATAAGTTACCTCACTAGGTGCAACATCTGCCTCATTCAAAAAAATGCAAGGCATAAGTAAGTATTAAAACATCATTGACACAAAGCATAATGACTAAGCACTCCTACGAGATCCTCTTATCCTAAAACCAAGTTAATAAAGTGGAGAACCCTAAAAAACGAGCACTTAGGTAAGTATACATTTTCTTATAAGAAATTTGGAGTTGTTTGTTCATAAAAGATATGAATAGGCAATTTTAGGAGTCAGTGAACGCGTATTTTGTTTATGAGCCGTCCATAATGAGATTCTAGTTCATTACGGGCTTTGTCAAAGGAGTCCTTGTACCTCACCCAAGTAAATACAATAGGTTATGCTAAAATAGGTATGATAGTTTTCTCTTAGAAAAGGCTAAATACTTAACTACAAGAGAAAAAATGCTAAGTCATGTATAATTAACAGCTTGAACCTGTAAATTATACAAGCAAATTTTCTAAAAATACGAATAGGTACCTACGACGAAATTTTGAATTTGAACCTTCATATCATATTCACGCCTGCATCTATTTTCTTCGAACATGGTTAAAAAAACTCTCGACCAAGTTACTATTGAAAAAAAACTTAATCTAAATCTGTTCATCTCTTTGGGAGCTACTATCAATACAGTATTACTTACAATTACATATATAATATAACTCATTGGCTATAAGGCTATAGTATATAATGCTAGAGACCCAAACCCAGATACACAGAAGGTAAAAAAAAAAACGGCGATACAGTCTTGCCTAGTGCAGAGACTGCTGGCATTCTTCTCCATTTTTTCAACTTTTAACATTAAAAAACGAGGTGTCATGACCTCATTTTTAATGGGGTTACAAACTAATGGAACATTTTAATCAAAAGATTATATCAATCACCTTACAAATCGTCCTACTATCAGATAGATTATATAGTTTATATACATATTATGTATGGAAGGAACTATCTCCATGGAGTAAGAAGGTATACATGCTTGTTCTTATAATAGCAAATTCAGATAGGAATCTACTAAGGTAGAAATTAGCAATTTAATAAAATAAAGATTATTATCTTCGTACAGTCTCTTGAGCTAAATAAATAACAGAATCATATTATGGACCAAAAAAGAATATGAAAATTGAGTTATGGCCGAAACTTTCATTACGTATTACTCTAGTTTTCATTAAAATAAATTATGTACGAAATCATTTTTGTCGCAATCCACACATTATAATACATTATAATTTCACTAACAAACCGTACTTTTCAGAACGTTTCAGGAGTCTTTGAAGCCAACGCCAACTGAGTTGATGATGTAATAAAACCTCACCTAACAAGGGTTGATACACTAGATCAGGTATGGGCAACCTTCGGCAAGTTGCGTGCCAAACTTACTATATAAATGCAGAAACAAAAACTTCTTTTTAACTGGGGAACAATAAAAGAGGTGGA
The DNA here is from genome assembly GCA_947859395.1 of Eupithecia insigniata. Classification (NCBI taxonomy): domain Eukaryota; kingdom Metazoa; phylum Arthropoda; class Insecta; order Lepidoptera; family Geometridae; genus Eupithecia; species Eupithecia insigniata. The sequence goes on along the minus strand of OX401999.1, from coordinate 9,469,004 downwards.
GATTCTACATTTGTTCGGCTGTATGTATTTTTTATGTATGTTCGTCGATTTCTCCGTCAATTTGGGCCAATATGGATTTTTTTCTCTATTGTATGGATAAAGAGCTCATGGTGGTTCCATAAAATTTTTATTCCCGATGGATAAGTTTGCCCCAAAAAAACTCTAAACAGCGTAAATAATGAGGAATTTCGGTTTTTAGTTTTACCAACGCAAAAAATTTATCACAAAGACTATTTTTTTACGGAATTTCTACTTGAACAACAAGAGAAAACTGACGAAGAATTTTGTGTTTCTAGAATGCAAAAGAATTCGAATGTTTCGCAAATTCAAACAAAACGACTGTACTCTGTCCAATTGCTAATCTGTCCAGTTGAGAATCTGTCCAATTGCTACGGAGGCAAATAATCAAGGACAACGTGGTAACATTCATCTTGCCAATTGATAGCGTAGGTAATTACAAAATCTGCATGATACCGCTTATTAACAAATAATTGCATGCTCAGTGAATGCAACACCTATTAACGTAGCTGTATGCTAGTTAAGTCAAAATGTCTATTTCAAAATTGTTTAATGTCAGCAATGTTAATTCAATGCTATTTTGCAACTCTTGCACGCATGCGGATTTGTAGTAATTTTTTTCTAAATTTATGGTTTTTTAAATTTTCTTAGAAAACTGTATAAAATTCAAAATCAAAATCACAGGAACCTGTGATTTTGATCATCAACTCAGTTGGCGTTGGCTTCAAAGACTCCTGAAACGTTCTGAAAAGTACGGTTTGTTAGTGAAATTATAATGTATTATAATGTGTGGATTGCGACAAAAATGATTTCGTACATAATTTATTTTAATGAAAACTAGAGTAATACGTAATGAAAGTTTCGGCCATAACTCAATTTTCATATTCTTTTTTGGTCCATAATATGATTCTGTTATTTATTTAGCTCAAGAGACTGTACGAAGATAATAATCTTTATTTTATTAAATTGCTAATTTCTACCTTAGTAGATTCCTATCTGAATTTGCTATTATAAGAACAAGCATGTATACCTTCTTACTCCATGGAGATAGTTCCTTCCATACATAATATGTATATAAACTATATAATCTATCTGATAGTAGGACGATTTGTAAGGTGATTGGTATAATCTTTTGATTAAAATGTTCCATTAGTTTGTAACCCCATTAAAAATGAGGTCATGACACCTCGTTTTTTAATGTTAAAAGTTGAAAAAATGGAGAAGAATGCCAGCAGTCTCTGCACTAGGCAAGACTGTATCGCCGTTTTTTTTTTTTACCTTCTGTGTATCTGGGTTTGGGTCTCTAGCATTATATACTATAGCCTTATAGCCAATGAGTTATATTATATATGTAATTGTAAGTAATACTGTATTGATAGTAGCTCCCAAAGAGATGAACAGATTTAGATTAAGTTTTTTTTCAATAGTAACTTGGTCGAGAGTTTTTTTAACCATGTTCGAAGAAAATAGATGCAGGCGTGAATATGATATGAAGGTTCAAATTCAAAATTTCGTCGTAGGTACCTATTCGTATTTTTGGAAAATTTGCTTGTATAATTTACAGGTTCAAGCTGTTAATTATACATGACTTAGCATTTTTTCTCTTGTAGTTAAGTATTTAGCCTTTTCTAAGAGAAAACTATCATACCTATTTTAGCATAACCTATTGTATTTACTTGGGTGAGGTACAAGGACTCCTTTGACAAAGCCCGTAATGAACTAGAATCTCATTATGGACGGCTCATAAACAAAATACGCGTTCACTGACTCCTAAAATTGCCTATTCATATCTTTTATGAACAAACAACTCCAAATTTCTTATAAGAAAATGTATACTTACCTAAGTGCTCGTTTTTTAGGGTTCTCCACTTTATTAACTTGGTTTTAGGATAAGAGGATCTCGTAGGAGTGCTTAGTCATTATGCTTTGTGTCAATGATGTTTTAATACTTACTTATGCCTTGTATTATTTTGAACGAGGCAGATGTTGCACCTAGTGAGGTAACTTATGATTATGAGTCTGGTATAATCTACCAATCATGTCGATGGTTAAAAGACTCATCACAAGACTATAGTGGTACGTTTAGTTTAGTATTTATTTATTTATAACTAGAACTGCTTTACAAATCGAAAGGTATAAAAAAATTAAACAGAAAAACTATAGCAAAAAAAAATTATCAAGTAACTACCTATTCTATTATTTACCCTAGTAAATTTAATGAAGGTGGAGCTGCCACATTTGAAGACATTAGTAAAAATCACTTACTTATTATATAGATTCCAATCATGCTGGATTTCGTTCTGTTTGTGGTATAATAATTTTTTCGTGTTATACGTGATAATCTACGCAATTTTAACACGTACTATACGAAAACGGTGGTCTTCATATTTCAATCTCAATTGTTTTTTCTTCTTCTCTTAATTTCCCTTTCTCTTCTTAATTTATTACTGTAATTGGGTAACGCCTGAATACTCAAACGCATCTCAGATTTAAGCACGCCTCAAGTGACGAATTTCATTAAAAACTGTCAAAAAACCACGATTTGAGACGAGCTTAAATCTGAGATGCGTTTGAGAATTCAGGCGTTACCCAATTACAGTAATAAATTAAGATAAAATTATACGATAAATATATGTATATTGATTTATTGTAGTCATCGTCAGGGAAAAACATTCTATAAATTTTAATGGAACCCCCCTTCGGCGAAACAAGTGAACCGGCTTGTCCGTCTCACCGCTGATCTAGATTCTTGACTGGACGTCCTATAAAAATGTAAATGGTATCAAAGCAAATATTATAAGTGAAAGAAAGCGTCACGAAGTAATAAAAAAGTTGAAATTATGATTTTGAAACACAGTATACATAATTAATTTATGATAATGCTTATCCAACGCTAGGGGTTGGGATGAGTGCCCACTTATGGTTTTGGAGGTTTACCCGACTGTTTGTTAAAGAGGGTAATATTTTTAAGTGGTTTGCGGAGGACCGAATAAATTCCATTATCATTTGTCTCCCAAATTTGATAGTATCAATCTGCTAAATTGGAAATTAGCTGATGAAGATAAAAATGATTATGGTAGAGTACTGGTAGAGTAATTAATAAGTTTTTTTGTTAAGTAATAGTCTCGTTTTATTAGTTTAGATTAGACCATTAGCTTAGCTTGGACTCTATGATTCTTAATCTACGTAGTTCAAACCAAAGACATGAATATTAATTACTAGTTGCTGTCCGAGGCTTCGCTCCCGTGTTTTCGGTATAATAAGTAGCCTTTTATCTAAGTTAAGCTGTCTAAATGTGCGCCAAATTTTATCTTGATCTGTTCAGCGGTTTTGGAGATGCTAGGTAACAAAATAAAATTCACATTTCACAAACTTTATAATATTAATAGGATAAAGTAAAAGAATACAACACAAAACTCTTTATTGTACAACACATAACAGACATAGACATTATCAGGAACAAGTACAATGGGCGGCCTTATCGCTTAGAAGCGTTTTCTACACAATTTAAAACAATTGAGATTGAAATATGAAGACCACCGTTTTCGTATAGTACGTGTTAAAATTGCGTAGATTATCACGTATAACACGAAAAAATATTATACCACAAACATAACGAAATCCAGCATGATTGGAATCTATATAATAAGTAAGTGATTTTTACTAATGTCTTCAAATGTGGCAGCTCCACCTTCATTAAATTTACTAGGGTAAATAATAGAATAGGTAGTTACTTGATAATTTTTTTGCTATAGTTTTTCTGTTTAATTTTTTTATACCTTTCGATTTGTAAAACTTTCTTAGAAAACCACACCTAAACACAATCCATGTAGCCTACAGTTGTAACAGACAAGGGAATCTAACTAAACCCAAATTAAACTTAACAGTTTAGTGTTAAGTTTTTGTTTATTCTAAATGAGCTACAAACCGCAATTATTTGTTCAGTTTCTGTGGTTGTATGTTCTCAAATTATAAAACAATTTTACTAAACTCTACCAATTTCTGTTTGATTTATTTATTGTTGTAATCAAAGTTTTTGTCGAAAAAACATTCCTAGGAAAAATTGGTTAAAGAACTGTTACCGCTATCCACCCAAACCTCACCGTTAAAATGAATTGTTGAAAACCTTAATTTTCTTTTGCGATTTAGCTAATTTATATCTACTGCATATACCGTAGGATAGGCGTTAAATCAAATTCTCTGAAGGCTAAATTTATACCGGAAAGGCAGCGGCCAGCAGCGTCTCGCGGCGAGAACTTTCAATGGCAAACTGGCATCATCCAATGAATAACTTTATCGACATATATACTTATAAGACCATTGACACTACTCGGTAAACAAAAATCGACGAGTAGTTTCTGATTCGTTTTCACGCAAAACCAACTTTTATGTAATTTGCATAAGATACCTAGCGTTGGTTTTGTACAAAAATTGACCAGAAACATCGATTTACGTTACGGGTTCGGGCCCAGCTTTCATTATATAATAAACAAAAGGGCCTATCGCTTAAAAAGTCGAAAAAGGGGCCAAGAGCGTTTTGTCAGCGGTTCAGCTCGTGACGCGGCCGCCGCCGCCATCCCGGTGTAAATTGGGCCTAAAAGTTTTTGCTCAACTGCTGTGCTATCGCGTGCTACTTAGCCACTAACAGTAACAGCCCAGATTTCATTGAAGACAAGCTGTATGGTGTGGTTTTGAAATGAGTAACCGTTAATTGATGCCTTCGATAATGGTAGAAGAAAGTCCAAGTCGATCGACAGACCATAGACAAGGCATATCTAATGCGATGATGACGCTTCTGCGTCGCAGGCGGTTGCGGGTTCGATTGCCGCCTTGGGACAAATGTTTATACGTTCTGTAAATATTTGTTCCGGCTGTTCTCGGTATTTTCTATTTATAATAAAAAAATATCTATCCATGTACACATGTATATATTTATGTAATAGTGATCGCAATAAAGGTGTTGAAAAATACACAGCAGGAATCTGCTGCCTTTACTCTGATAGTTCCCTTAGTCGGCGCTTACGACACCCACGGTCTGAGTTGAAGGAGTAGATTTTTACGACGCGTCCACCAATTTTTGATAGAAAACTGTAAAAAATCGCGACTGCGTTGCGTTTGAGTATTCGGATGAAAACCCAAAAGTTATATGTTCGTTAAAGTAACATATAGTAAGTATGTATACAGAGCCTTAGCCTAAGGACCGCTATTCGTGGCGTCGTCGTTTGGGGGAGGCCTATGTTCAGCAGTGGACGTATATGGGCTGATGATGATGATACCTTATTCATACCAACCCTGCTATCAACTATCATCTTGATAACTTATAAGAAGTTAATTGAGAATGAGTGGATCTTTTAAATCGAGGATGTGTTCATCATGATTAGATACATTGTAGTTTTTGCAGACAACAGTTACAAACTTATTACAGACTCTCCGGTTGTTAATTTCTTTTAAGAGTTAATTTTTTTTATGTCGTTTTTTTATATGATCTTTTAATTATATCGATCGATATGATTTTAGAGTTCGTTATCATTTCGGGTATCATTTTCAGGGTTATGATAAAAAAACAATAGATATGATTATAAGCTTTATGTCGACATCTCGATATTTAGCTAATATAGCTAATTTTAATTCTTGCGTCTTGTCTCCAAGTATTTATCCATAATATTATAATTCTCTGTATTTACCGCTCACCATCAAACAAAAATGCTGAAAATTTTATCGCATCTTTAAACAAACATTTAGAAACGATTAAAAATCATGAAACCATAATAATAGTCGGGGACATAAATATAAATACTCTACCTAGAGACTCTGAAATAACTTATGAGATAAATAACAGACAAAATTATTTGGATGTACTATCAATGCACGGACCCTTGTCTGGTCATAATCTTCCAACAAGAGAAACCGAATGCCTAGACCATGTTGTCTTAAAATTAAATAAACGTAAAAACTCTGCAACTATTGCTGTAGTTAACACGTCGATTACGGATCACCTATCAATTCTAGTTAATATATCTAAAATACAAATTAATAACTCTATAACATATAAGACAAAACAGAATATGAAAAATCATTACAATATTTAAAAGAATTTAATTTTGCAGACTTACTTCAACATTACAATCCAAATTATTTATGTGATAAATTAATAAATAATATTCAACAAAGTCTCTCTATGCATACAAAGATAGTTCGTGTTCGGGAAGCAAACAACTCATTAAACCTTGGATTACCCTGGGCATTTTACGCTGTATCAAAAATAGAAATAGTATGCAAAAAAAACTACGAAATAATCCAAACGACAAAATACTTAGTATAACATATAGGAGATATAGAAACTTCTGGAACAATTTAATTAAAAAACTAAAACGGAAATATGAAAGAGATCAACTATATAAAAATGCTAAGAATAGTAAAAATCTTTGGAAAACCATAAACGCTATTACTCATTACAAACCTACAAAAACACCTAATATCCAACTCCTTGATATAAAACCATCGCCTAATGAGTCAGTTAATTTTGTAAACAAGTTTTTCGCTAATATTTGTAAAGATCTAGCGCAAGCTATTACTAATTGCAGGGCTAACCAGTCGTTAAGTATTATCTCTCCATTTGTAACACTTAAACAGGTTTCTTCGTTTGTCTTACTAGAAACAGATCCAATTGAGATGAATACGGTCATAATGAATCTGAAATCTGAAAGTGCGCCTGGCCTTGACAACATCCCTACGAGTTTTCTGAAGCTTGCTAAAGATATTCTTACACCAATTTTATGCCATCTAATAAATCTCTGTTTTGATAAAGGTGTATTCCCAAGACAACTTAAAAAGGCTATAATAACACCAGTTTTTAAAAATGGGAATAGAGATGAACTCAATAATTATAGGCCAATTTCAGTTCTTTCCTCAATTTCTAAAATACTAGAGAAACTTATTAATATTAGATTACTTTCCTACTTTGAAAATTTTAATTTATTCTCCAACTCTTTTAGAAATGGCCGTTCAACTGAAGACGCCGTCGCTGCTTTAACCAATCACATCGTTGATCAAGTAGATCACAAACAGAAATGCCTAGCAGTTTTCCTAGATTTGAAGAAAGCGTTCGACACCGTATCTATTCCCACTCTTATTAATAAACTAGAAAATAAGAGTATTCGTGGTACTGACTATCTCCAAGAGCGAAAACAAAAGGTTAAGATTGGTGGGGTTGTTAGTGAGGACGAGGACATTTGCTATGGGGTTCCACAAGGCAGCGTACTCGGACCGACCCTGTTTCTCATCTACATTGACGACCTCTGCAGCCTAGAACTTAGTGACGCCAAAATCTTCTCTTATGCAGATGATACTGCCATTGTTTTCACCGGCAAATCATGGGACGATGTTAAACAGAAGGCTGAAGATGGACTCTTATTGGTATCTGAATGGCTCAAGAATAATGCTCTCACCTTTAATGTTACCAAAACCAACTTTATGACTTTTTCAATGTATAATAACACACAGCCCCCCATTGATTACAGTATAAAAATTCACTTCTGCAATCGTAACGATCTGGTATGCCCCTATCCTGAAATCATTAAAGTGAAGACAACCAAGTACTTGGGCATAATGATTGATCAGCGATTGTCATGGCATGCACAAATAGAACTGCTGGCGGGTAGAGTATGGAAACTTATTTGGATATTTAAGGGTCTAAGTAATTCTGCTTCCAAACCTTTACTAAAACAAATTTACACTTCCTTAGCAGAATCAGTCATAAGCTACTGTATAACCGTCTGGGGGGGAGTGATAAAGAGTAAATTTATAGAAGTAGAAAGAGCGCAAAGGTCTCTTATCAAAGTCCAACTTATCTACTTTATACGGAATCAAAATTGCTTACGATTAGAAAATTATAAACCTTAAACATTGTCCTAAAAATCCATAAAAAATTAAAATTCATAACTAGTAAAACAACACAGCGAAGAAATAAAAACATTATTAAGAAAGTAACTGTAAGATCTAATTTTGCTGCAAGACAATATGTATCCCAATCCGCCCACATATATAACTTAATTAACAAAAAAATGAATATCTATGGCTTAAGTAACTATGAATTGAAAAAGAAACTAACCAAATGGCTACTCTACTTAAGCTATGACGAAACGGAAGCACTGTTTGATAAGTTATGTTAGGTTTTCCTCTGTCTTTTCTCCTATAATTTTCATGTATCTCTACATACTTTACTATTTAATATTAAAATTTTACAGGTTCACTTATACTAACAAACACACCCCTCCGCACACACACACACCCCACACACACTACACACACAAATGGTTGTATTCTGTTGCCCGGACTCTTAAGAGACCGGTGTCCTCAGGAGCACCAATTTCAATCACACGCACACACTACACATAGCACACACTCACACACTCACACACCCCCACATCCCACACATACACGCACACCTCTATAATTACATGCGCGCTTTCCAAAAAGCTAAAATAAATAAAAATAAACTTTATTTCTTGTAAATAAGAAGCTCTATAATTTAAGTATCCTTATATAATAACTACTAGCCGAACTTAATGTACGTTCCAAGTTCTATTGTTTGCGGCAGAGCGAGATTTCCCTAACACAGGTAAATACTTTACTTAAAAGTGGGTCTCAAACACTGTTATATAATGTATTTTAAGTTTCTGAATAAATATTTTGTATTTTTGTATTTTTTTCCATATGACTAGGCCCATACACGTCCAGCAGTGGACGTTTATGGGCTGATGATGATGATGATGATGATGATGACTAGGTTGTCAAAAAGACTAGATCGCTGTAAGACTAAAGCTGAATAGAAGAACATCGCGGTCGGACTGTATTTATATTTGACTAGATCGTGATAGTTGGATAGGACTAGATAGCGTTGACGTCTGAATAGTCACTTGTCATTTGATGAACAGTATACCTACATGTACAGAGGCGTTTATCATTGTCCCCCCTGGCTGTCCAAGTTTTGTAATTAATCAGTCATCAGTTTTGGTTTTATATTATTTTTGTTGTTTTCATATAAAACGGCTTCCTATTTTCATTTTACCGAAGATCCTAGTTTTAATATTTTGTATTCATAAAAATTTACTTCAAACGTCACAGTGGGGTTAGCTACGTATGAACGCCCTTTACCTAAGTAATAAGTAGGTAGGTCTTATCTACTTTCGCAAATGGATTTTGTGATACCTAGGTACCAATAAAAAATAAAACGAAACCAAGATATTCATGTCACAAAAAAAGTAACGAACACCTCAAAATAAGGTACCAGCTGCACAGAGTAGAAATATAATAATAATATATAAAATAAAAAATATAACCCAACAGTTTCAATCTACGAAAACTATCAACGAATATCATAAAAGAGTCTAGGACATGAATAAGATCAGGATTGGGAATCCCTGTCAAAAACCCGATAAAAGTTTTAGAGGCGATACGATAGCAACCCATGAAGATATCGAATCCATTCACAGGTCAGGATGTAATTTGGCAGACAAGCTTTTTCGGAAAGTCGTTTTACCCGTAGCGTCTTTGTCGCAGCTTGTCTAGCTTACAGCTGGTCCTCATACATAGTTTTGTGGTTTTACGGTTGAATTTATAAAACTTTTGAAACTATCATGGTTACTTACAACACTAAAGTTAATAACAGTAACGGTACTCAAATCATGGTAAATATCCCGTTATTAACTTTAACGTTGAATTTATGAGTTGTGTCGACGCAGGAGTTTTTCCTGATCTCATGAAATATAGTAAACTGGTTCCTCTTTTTAAGTTAAACTTATTAGTGAAAACGAAATAAGATTATTTTAACTTATCTACATAAGATGGTTAGCAGTAGGAGCACTCTATCTACTGACGCAGACTAATATCTAATTCAGCTTTCAGTACAAAACAGCCATAAAAAAACGGGTTATTCCTGCTCGTCCCCACGCGTCGTCCCCAGTGGGGACCAATGGGAAGTTTTATTCCCGTTCGTCCCTGGTAAGTAGGTTTCTTGGAAGTCGAAATGAAACTTTGATCACACCTTGGAGATAAGGTGACGTCAAAATAAGCCCACTGTTCACTGGAACCAGCATAATCTACAAAGACTGTTCCATCTATTCCCCGTAAGCTGTGACAGTGGCGTTACCCTGAAAGCGTGACTTGGCTGAAGAAAGAGAGGAGATTAATGACAGGGGCGGAGGTTCGACGCCGCGCCGTTAAATCTCTTCTTTAACTGGCTTAGGTACCTACCTATAGCCTAACCTCTTGTAGGTAAACAAGATAATAATATGAAATTCAAAAGGATATCTTTTGTGAAAGATTTTTAGGTCTAATAATCACATTGTTGTAACGAAAACAGCAGATGCAAAAATAAGCTTATTTTATTTAAAAAAAATACGCTTTTACTTGGAACTCTACCCGAGTTTTAAAGAACTTTCTAGTCTAGTTGAATTCACCTTTCTAACACAAACCAAAATCGATTCATCCGTTTGGGAGTTACGTTGCCATAGACAGGGTTTTCGTTGAAGGTTCAAATAATTTCAGTTGGAAAAGCAGGTTGCAATAGGCGTATATTACAGTGAATAGGAAGTTATTCATACGCTATGCTATGTATCCACAGCAGGGTTGGAAAAAAAACAGTTTTTTTTAAATTTTATAAAACAAACAGTTCAAATTGTTTTAAACAAGTGTTTGTTTTGTTTTTTTTGTTTTTTTTTTGTCCTTTTTAGTTTAGGGCATTATTTTAAATTAATTCGACCTATAATGTTTCATTTCCAGACTAGATCTTTTGACTTTTCAAATTTTCTATAGTAAAATAAATATTGACAAAAAACGATCAATGGATAAACATTTATTTTATGTTGCGTATCTCTAATGATTTAGCCCAACAGGAAGAACTAGCTTCTCACGAGGATATACTTACATACGGCTGTTCATCACACATATTAAACCTTCTAGCAAAGGATTTGAATGCAGAAGATATTACTGATAAAGTTAAGTCGATAATGCGGTACTTCAAATACACTCACTTTGCATCTGCCAAATATAAAGAAGCTGGTGGAAAAGCAATTGTTATACCACAACAGGTACGGTGGAACACAATGGCTGACTGCTTAAAAGTGTTATTAGAAAATTGGCATATAATGTCAGATATATGCTTAAATCATTCAACTGCTATACTAGATCTGTCAATTTCATTGAAAGTAAATGACATGGCGCTGAAGCAACAAGTCCAGGCTCTCTACAAAAAACTGGAAAACATCGCAGTTACACTTGACATCTCCCAAAAGACATCCTGCTGTATTGGCGAAGTGACTGAAGCATGGATAGAGCTTAAAAATATGTTTGAGCGAGAGAATGTACGACTGCGTGAGACCGAGTATTCATTGGATGATTTAAGGAAGTTCAAAGCTCGTTATGAAATGGCAATGTCTCCAGCTCATTTTGCAGCAAACTTACTACATCCTAAGTACAGGGGTGAAAAACTCACGAGTGAAGATATTTCTGAGGCTTTATTATTTATAGAAGCTTATCACAAAGAGGCGATGCCCTATGTTGTTAAATACAGGGCAATGACAGATCCCTTTCATAACTTTCTATTTGAAGATCATGTAGTAAATCAGGTCGGACCTCTCGAATGGTGGTAGTCATTAAAAAAACAAATTAATGGTCAAACAATGAACTTAGTGGCTCAGCTTCACACTGCTGTAGCTTCAAGTGCTGGAATTGAAAGACTGTTTTCAACATTTGGATTTATTCATTCTGACGTACGAAATAAACTGGGCACAGAGAAAGCTGCAAAACTTGTTACAGTTTTTAAATACCTTAATAAGGAAAAGAAAAAATAATTGTTATCTTGATCTTGTCATATTGTCTTACTCTCCTGACTGACAAACAATTTTGATTTTATAATGTTTATTAAATATAGGTAATTTTGTTTGTTATAATTTTGTTTTTGATTCATTTTAAATTGAAATTTTTAATATTCTATACTATCTAATGCATGTTTCAAAAATACGTGTTATCTTATCCCATTACCCATATAAATCCTGGCACTTGGTAGGTACTTAGATCTTTGTTTGACTGAATAAATAACTTATCAAAAAAATATTACTTTCATTTTATATCATTCATTCGCAATGAAAAGTAGTTTTAAAGCTTGTTTTTTTCTCATCGTTTTATACAATGTTTAAAACTTGTTTTAATCTGTGTTTTTAAACGTGTGATAAAAAACACGGTTTAAAATCAAACTGTTTTAAACATTGTTTTAAACATGTGTTTTAAAACCATTTGTTTTAATCATGCCAACCCTGATCCACAGTATATACTCTTCCTACAAATATTATTTTGCTGTCTGACTTCCCTATGCGCCTAGGAAAATGAAGATGTCCAAAGCTAATTTCTCTCTTAACATTTGAACTTTAACTATTGCAATACGAATGACCATAAAATCACGATTACCACGACTTCTGACATCATTACTCAATACCATAAATATCCATACATTAACTTTAATCTTGAAAGTGGATAGAAGTTTGTATGGAAGATTGATGAGTGTCAGTGAAAGGGGGAAATGATACTCCATCAGACTCGCCCTGAGGGATAAGCCATGGAGATATGATGACTGCCTTTTTAAATTCTTAACTTTTCGTTACTATCAGGACCCACTGTAAGTGGTCTATACTCAAAAGGACGTTTTTGTTAGCTGCGACACAGATTAGGTAATGTTACTACGGCTGCGATTTCAAACGTTTGTGCATAGTTTCTACGGATTGAGAGGAGGCTTTTACCGCTGAAAGCGGTACTCACTTCTTAAGTTAATTGTGTGAGAAATAAAAGCTTTTTTATTTATTTATTATTCTACGGAATGAAAATAGTATAACAAATAGTTTTATTAATTAAAATGAAAGTATATTTTACGTTAGTATTTGATCAACTACCGTTTCAAGCAATCTTAATAAACCGTCATCAACTATTTATCGATTCTATTTGGGCGTTTCGTAAGTGAAACAGCTGGGATTCGGTTAGAATCGGCTTACCACAAATGAATGACCTATGAAGATTGACATCGTTTACAAATCTATAAGGTTTTCCCATTTGTCATCATTTTAACTAGGTCACAAACTCAGAAAAAACAAGCTTATGAATCAAACCAAGCCAAAAAATAATGGCACTTACCTGTGAAACTTGGCCACATTTTAATCGTAAATCGAGAAGTTGTGTCACTTTTCTCATAAATTCCTTGTGCGTTATCCGTCCGAGATCTTTCGGGGTGTGTCTTTCGTTCAGAGTAGACTCGAAGGCAGTTAAGTGTTTTCTTCCGCTGAGTTGAGTGAAACTTTGTCTGTATTTCCTATCCGGTTACTCAACACATTTTTGATGGGAGTGAGGAAATGTTATTTTGAAGTAAACCATTTAAGCCGCACGTAAGCTATGAGCTGTTAACGATCATAAAAATTATAATCGCTCATCTTTTTTGCAATACTTGCTTTGTACACTTTACATAGTCTGTTAACTATATTTATGTTTACAACAATAGATCTGTGAAATACTATCGCAACGAATAGAAACTGTTCTAGATTCCTATCTTTACCTACTTTTAATATTAAATAGCACAAAATATACGAATAAATGAATTCAGTAAAAATGTATACAGATATAACAAGCTCCATGTCCCAAACTTAAGTACCTATTCAAAACTGTATTTGGAAAAATTACTTTTGGTTTATATTAGTTAGCCATGACAGAGTTTCGAATAATTCTTGTTTAAATGCAAATTGAAAAACGTATGAAAATGTTGCGCAGGTGACTCAAGAAGAAAGTGTATTTTGCTCTGGATTTTTAGATTCCAGCTGTACTCTAGCTTTATTATGAGATTATTTTTTAGACTAGCTGTAATTGTAGGTAAGCGACACTAAAAGCTAGTTCATTTAAATTCCAATTTTAAATCAATTATTATAAATAATTTACAGATACATATGTCCAAGTAAATACACATTTTTACAATATCATTCATTTATTTCTATTCAATAGTTTCCTAAACATAGATTTTGGTAAAGCTCAGGACCGAAAAGGTTGGCGTAAGGAAAGGAAGGTCCATACCCAACAGTGGGATACCATGGGCTATGAATGATGATAACGTTGGTTGCCTCAAATACATAAGTGACTCGCGAAAATTAGGCCGAGGCCACACAACACAGGTCAGGCGACACGGAGCCACACATGTGATTAAGGTGGATCGTTTCAGGTTGGCGCGAGATTAAAATTGTTTTATGGTTTTTTATATATTCTGCGTTCTAAAAGGTAAAACCAGCGGAACATTAATTCGCCGCAAATCGTAAACCATTTAATTTTCATTATATACTTACAAAATATACTACTTAGACAATCTAATTCGGTCCATTCGTATTTTTGGAGAATTTGGCAAAACAAACAATTTAATCGAAGTTGGTTTTATGATCAGTTCATAGAAAATTGTTCATGATTTGCGGCAAAATAAATTTCTCTTAGGTTTATTCTATGTCGAATGCTGAAAAAAATTAAAAGCACAAAAAAAAATTTACTCGCGCTAACACGAGAAGATCACCCTTAACTAGCTGTGCTTGAATTCTTTAATGCCTACTAATTATGAGCGAGCACCTTATAAGCCACGGCTTATTTGGGTACTTATTATACAAGGCTCACTAGGCACGAACTTATTCGTTTGCCACAGTAGGTATCGTCATTACTAGAGGAGACTGGAACATTATTTATGTACGTTCTCCAAGCGAGAGATGTTCACCTTCATTTAGACTCTTGGGACGTGGAATGCCGTGCCGTTGAATGAGATCAAGTTTTTTGAGACTGTACCTGATACATAAGATGTGGGTTTTCATCAAACATAATTTGGTATCCAATAAACCGTTTGCATTTTAGACCGTTTGCACGTGAGTTTGTCCAATCTAAAGAAGGATCTATTTCATGGTGGATGGGTACAATGTAACTTCGCAAAAATATTTTCAACACCTCTGAAAACAAAAGTTGTCGACAGCCTCGATCTGACCGCAAACCACCTAATCAAGATTCAGACCATAAATCAAAGATTTCGAAAGTTGATATCAGATCGGAAGTGGGAAGTCACACGGAAGTTCGGCCGGACCAGAAAATGCTAATATAAGAAACGACCGGAAAGACGGAAATCCTAAGCATAAAGTTGGTGAAGTTAGCTCTCACTTTCGCAAAGTTCATGAGAAGAAATCGTCTCGAGATTTTTGCTCCGCTTCGTGATTTGGAAGGAATCTGGAAGGGTGGTTGCGGCATAAGAAATGGGTGGTTCGTGTTTACAGAGAATGTAAAATCGGGCTGGCTTTGTCCTGCGGCTGCGGTTGCACGTAACTATGACTTCATATTACGGTCAATGGCTTAGATACGAAGACAAGGGTTTGGCAAGGCTGTGAAGTGTGGATTTTTATGTGTTAAGGTTTTGTGATGGCCAATTTGTTTTTGATCACATGTTCATTATGTTGTTGTATGTATGTTAACCTACCCAAATTGAGCACTTTTCATTTGTTTTTAGTTGGTCAGTAGTAATGTAGGTAACTTCAATAAAGTGTATTGTAACTGCAATAACCAAAGGTCCTGCCAGAAAATCAGCGTTGCATAACTTTCTGTTGAGGACGATTATTTTTGATCACTGTACCTACCCAAATTAAGCATTTTTCATTTATTTTCAGTTAACAAGTAAATGTAACTTCTATAAAATGTATTGTACAATATTTTCAAATGTCGTAACGTCAGAAGTGACGGTTACGATTACGTTATCGGTGGCAAACATGACGGTAAGCAGCACAATAGTCGTCACGAACAAACGAAGTGTCACGCCTTGGGCTACGGAAAATCCATTCTTTGTGCAAATCCTTTCGATACAGCCATTCGATGCGATACCTGCAATGGTTAGCTTTGATGTTATATTTGAACTTACCTATCGCTGTTTTTGCATTGCGGAATTTGGTTTCCTTTTTTTAGTTTGCTACTAAGACTTACTACCATCGTGTCAACTTAAAAAATCACTTTAAGCACCATTATAATAAAACGTAGATACAACTTATCTACGTTTTATTATAATGGTCTTTTTGTAGGAAATTATTACCTGTTATATAATTCTCATCCTAACGCTTTCAAGGCCCAATATGCACATGTCCATCTGAAAGTGCATAAGGCGGCAGCGGCCCCCTGACAACTGGGACAAAAGTTGTCCCAGTTGTCCTGTACAGAACTACTGCACATGACAACTGGGAATAAACGGCACCGCCGAGGTTGGGCAGTAAATGCCATAATGCGAAAATTTGTGTTTCATCAGATAATATTGAACCAATGTTTCCATTTCAATTCATAAACTTAAAAAAATATAATAAGTTCTGATAACCAGAATCATTAAGTTAAGGAATCACCTACCTACCTTGAGATGACATTAAGTACAAGGTAGGTACTTAATGTCATCTCTCCGCGTAATATTTTTGTCAGTTCATTACTATTGCTTTACTTATTTTATTTTAATAGTACCAGGCTGATATTAAATTCATTTTTACTGTTGTTTTGAAATAAATAGTTGCTTACAATACAATCTACCTCAGTGATGAACAATTAGAAGATTATAACAATTGGGAAATCTTTCACGCTCTAGATTTTGATGATTCACACGAAAACACAAAACTGCATACCTACACACTTTAATAATGAACGAATAACTAATTGATAACTGGTAATTAAATCTCACAATCAGTGAAATAAAATCAAGGTTAAATTTATAGCAATTTGTTAACATCACGACTATAAAAAAATACCATAATAGTTTATGCATACTATGGTTGATTTAAAAAATACCAAACCATAGTACGCATAACCTACCCAAAAATAGCCATAGTAGATAATCTACTGAGCAAGTAAACAAATAATTTCCTTTCATTTTTATTACGGCATAAGTGGGCATGCTACGCTGTAAAATAATTCTACTTTAATAATAAGCATTTTAATTTGATTGTTTCCACTAACATTTATCAGACAGGTTTTGTAAAGGTCGTCAGTTTCATGGAGTTTATTAAACTTTTAATGAAAACCCCTTTTAAATCCTCATGGTTTGTATAATTGACCTACCCTGGGCAGTTTTGGTTGGTACCTTTACCACTGGATCAAGGGAAATGCCTTTACCAGAGATACCTGCCGAATTCCATTTGAATATATCATATCACACACCCCACATGGTTCTCTGACACCACCTGATTATTTCTCACCTTTGATAAAAAGAGGTGAAGCCCTAATAACACCTTTTTTAAAAGTATTCTACGAAACACGATGACACAACAAAGGCTAACAAATCAACCTAAATAAGACCTCATACTCAAAGCAAGGCTCTGAGACCTCATACAATGTTTTTATCGAAATAACGCTACAACATTGTACTAAAGTGTCGGCAAAAACATTGTATGACTAAAACCTATCATATTATGGCGGCTCAGCGGTGAATTTTTGGTGAAGAAAGAGATTATCTTTTGTTAGATTCATGTTGATTTGCCTAAGTACATATTTTCAAAGCCTTAATAATTGTTGCTCTGTTTTTTAGCCGTGAAAACCTTAATTTAAGCTTCCTTGAATAAAATTCTCTATATTAATCTGTTTATATAAGCTTTTGATTTTTCAATAAATATATAATATATTATCAACCTTTTATTTGTAAATAAATAAATAATATATTATTATTTATTTACAAATAAAAGGTTGATGGTATAGAGTAGGTTTTTAAATATCTAATTAGTTTCTATTCTGTCGTCGATAAAATTACCAGTAGGGTAAGTACAGAATTAGCAGGCTGAAGTGTCGATGGGCAGGCCATATAGCTCGTAGAACCGATAACCGTTGGGGAGTAAAGGTTCTCGAATGGCGACCGCGATGCAATGCGAAACGGAGTGTGGGAAGACCTCCCACTCGATTGACTGACGACATCGTAGCGGTCGCAGGGAGTCGTTGGATGGAGGCGGCTCAGGACCACTATTCTTGGCGTCGTTTGGGAGGCCTATGTTCAGTAGTGGACGTGAACGGGCTGATGATGATGAAGTACATACTCTGACCGAAAACCTAGAATGACAATCTTCTCGCTCTAGCTAAGTTAAAAAACTTGTCATAAAACGCGAGGGCTACTCTACCTCGGCAGAACCAGAAGTTAAGTACATTAAACTATAGTCGGTACATAGAAAATAATTATCAAGCAGAAAAAGGGAAAAGTAAACTAAACACAAATATAAATATAATCATCCCAAATAAAGACGTAACGCGAAGTTTTTATCCACCCATCGTGTCATCGTTTATTTGGGTATTGGCAGATAATTAAATTCTGTTCACGTGGTCGAAACGAGCGCCTCGATGTAATGATGAGCTTTCGAGACATGGATGCGACCGTTAGTTGGACGTGCTGGCATTCCTATTCTTGATGGTACATATAGGTTTGTAGTAAAGGCCGAAGCCGAAAATCGTTCGGCTTCATAAAAGGAGAATCAAGCGCTAGAGTGTGAAATCGTTCAGGCGCGTTACAGAGCGCCTGAACGATCCTTCACTTCCACTTCGTAAAATGTCTATTTCTAGATGTGATCATACAAGTGTCTA
The DNA here is from genome assembly GCA_947859395.1 of Eupithecia insigniata. NCBI lineage: Eukaryota > Metazoa > Arthropoda > Insecta > Lepidoptera > Geometridae > Eupithecia > Eupithecia insigniata. Next base: position 9,450,347 of record OX401999.1, on the reverse strand, counting down.
AGTTCGAAGAGAAACAGGTGATGTAAATAGCAGTGTCCTTATACTTGTTTTAAGACTAATTTAACTTGTTTTGTGAACCAATAAAAATTATCTTATCTTAATCTCTAAAGCTAGACAAAGGCCTGCCGCAAAGATATTCAAATAAACCGTTGCAGCGTTGTGCCTGCGCAGCCCGCATGTTGTGGTTTCTTGCTGCATGTATAGGTTTTATTGAGTTGTAGAAAAGTCATGAATGATCTTCTCTGATCAATGTTGCGCGACGGGTGAAGGTCCGCCTGCGACGTAGGAGTTTGCGAGTTTGATTCCCGGCCTGGGCAAATGTTTGTACGATCTGAAAATATTTGTTCTGGGTGTTCTGGGTATTTTCCATGTATAATAAAAAAATACTATCTATGTATATATACATAGATGGTTTTTTTTACCTATGTTATGCGTATCAGTCATCTAGTACCCATAACACAAGCTCTGCTTAGCTTTTCCTGTTACGATCCATAATCTTAACAAAAATTTGGGCGGCCGAAATTTATAACCAAAAAAGCCGAAGCCGAATCAATGCACAGCAGGACAAACCGTTACCCAAGCTTTGAGGACCCATGTATTGCCCACTAAGGTATATTTTGGGACTTGTGTACCGTGGCCCAATGACCTCAGCAATGGATTCGTTTGTGGATGTCTCCGTGTTAAGCGATTTATTGAGCTTTTACGCTTTACAGGTAGACTTTAATCTAGTGGTTTATGTAAATGTTAACCTACTTTGCATCCATTGGATTGTCAACTTAATCCTCGGATGTGTCGTTGGCTGTTAAGCGATTTTTGCTCCATCATTTATGTTGTAGCTGTTACCTGCCACTTTGTTAGCGAGTTACTTACGTGCCTTCTTCTAATGACACCTTTTTCATCCAAACGAAATAACCTAACTATGAAATTCAAAACATACCCAAACTGGGTATCGGCAACAGTAACTACTAACAATGGAACTCAAAATTGGGTTTTATAACTTGTGATAGTTTAAAAACCTAATTTCCGATTGAATGTCAGTTCAAATCTCTACCAAATAACTCTACCGCGAGGAAACCCTCTATACAATATCTGTTTTTTGACATTAATAAAAAAGATTTTGATTTTTTTATGAGTGTAAGGGGGAACATTATTCAGTGGTTTTTTTTAAATCTGGAACAACATGAACACTCCCAAACCCAAGGATGTACAGGAAATTTTTTTTAAAAAACCAGCTCTCTTTTGATAAAAATATTTTTGGATTTGCGAAATATTTAATATATTTATTTATAACCTTTAATTAACTAATTCATAATACTGCTGATGTATGTTATCAAGAAAAATATTGATTTGAATGAACAATTTTTTATCAAGCGTGAATTGCGAAACAAAATTAGTGAAATTTATAAAAAAAAACTGATGACACAGGTACACTAAAAAGGTACTGAATTATTTTTCTTAGGAAAGTTTCCTCTAGTAATGGGGGCCCTATACTGTCCCAGTTACAAAAACACTCAGATACCTATAAGCAAACACCAAGTAGGTAAGTTGGGTGAAGCTATAATACTTACCTCCGTTGAAGAATAGGGGAAAAAAGAAGTGTGACAGCCCGCGTCAGTAGCGAGAGACGAGCGCTGGAAAATAATAGAATCCTAATAAGATTCTAAAACTTAAACGCGATTTCCCAAAGGGTGTTTCTTTTTATTACTCCTGTGCGTGCGTTATACTGCATCTTTGGTATTAGGTATATGGTATATTATTGTGTTCCTATGTTTGTTTGCCCTATGTTCTCAAAAAGTTATGTTTCTTTAATTACTCCTTTTTATTTTTAAAACGTGCGTTCTCCGTGACCTTAAACGCGATTTCCCAAAAGGTATTACTTAATTTAATGTGTTCATATGTTTGTTTGCCCTATTCTTTCGTAATTTTAAATCGTGCACGAACTAGTATTTTTACTAGAAGAAATCCCTGAGAACATTTTAAGGCAGTACAGCCCTTTCATTAGTTAATTTGAACCGCTAACGATACATCGTTTATCCTTCTGTCAAGGGAGATTTCATAAAGCTTCTCTCAATATAGCAACTTACGAATGAAGTTAATTAGTATAAATTAATCAAAGATGAAAAGGCATTACAATCAACATCATGCAAATGATCAAACAATCCAATTAAAGACAGCTTCCAACAAATTGTGTGTAAACAAACTTTACTAAGTTGCTTGTCGTAAATTGGGGTACAGTCAGTATGAAAAGTAGCAATGTAGATAACTCAAATTTAGGCCATAGGTACAGTGGTGCCCTGGCAGATTCCAATTCTTGTGATTCCATCAGTTTTTATTTATATTTTTTTGTTGTTTCTATATCAAAAGGATTGCTATCTTTATTTTACCGAGAGATTCTAGATTTAAAATAGTTTTTTGTGCATAGAAATTTACTTCAAACGTAACAGAGGGGGTCAGCTAACAACAAACGCCACTGTACTTGCCAAATCTGAAAATTATGATACAAATGGCTTCTACCCGGTACAATCTATCTTCTTGCCAATCAACAACCTTTACGTTGGAGTCGCGCCCTTGCGCGGATCATAAGTAATCGCGCGCAGTCTGTGATTCCGCAATATTACTGTCTGGTTACAGAAGACAAATAAATATTATATAATATATTATATATAAAGTATAGCCTGATAATGAAAAGAAGTCTTCTGTACAGACAGAAGACTGTTTTTTTATTATGATTTACACAGATAAATCACAATAAAAAAAACATATTAAAAGTTCGCTGCGGACGCACAGACCGCGCGCGACCACTGGAGGGTTAATGATAATGAAAAGAAGTCTTCTATACAGACAGAAGACTGTTTTTTATTATGATTTATACAGATAAATCACAATAAAAAACCATATTAAAAGTTCGCCGCGGACTCACATACCGCGCGCGCGACCGCTGGAGGGTTAATGTGTTTAAAAGATTTTAAATGTAAGCTTTTATATCAACTAGGACTAAGGTGCTTAGGAACACAAATCCAACGAACCCAAACTGGACATGACTAAGTCGTTTCGTGTTTCGTTTCTATGGCCACCTTAGGTTTCCATCATCAGACCAGCTCTGGCATTGTCACCGAACTTACATAAGTATGCTAAATATCAGCTCAATCGGTTGAGGATAACTGGTCTAAAATTGAGTTGAAAGATTCCACCCGAACAAACATATGTATGTAATAATTATGTACATTGCAAGTTGATTAAAAGCTTTGTAAAAAATAAACACTTAAAACATTGTGAAATTATCTTGTTTCATTATGAAGATAAACCTATAGATATCTTCACACAAAATTAATTTGAATACTTTACTGATCCTCATTTGAAGACTCCCTATTTTGACAGACTTGCCCTTTGTCTCTGTCGGTGAATGTACCTACCTACCTTACTTACTTAGTGGTTACTATACCGATTTATTTTACAACTTTGAAGTCTTGGTAGCCTGCTTATTTACCTTTCTTTCTACGATTTCTTTGAAGAATATGGAATAAATAATGTTACTGAATCAGGTTCATAAATAGTCTAGAATCATAATGGTCGGGTCTTATTGAGGTTTTGTTTCTACAACATTAATTTGTACTTCATTGTTGTCAACTTTTCCTTCTCTATGTATTTTGTGTTGTGTGGTATAATAAAGAGTTTTCTATCTATCTATCTATCTATCTAATTTATTAAGCTTTTGTATAAATTGTTAATTTTGACGCACTAGATGACTGATAAACTCAATACAATATATTACATAGATAAATAATGTTTATTATAATGTGGTTATAATAAACTTATAGGAAGCGTATATTTGAATTTCCTATTTTAAATATCGAAATCAGGATCGAAAAACAATTGAAAAACTTGTCGCGCGGCGTGTTCAAACCTCCTTATATTTTTGAAAGTTTAGCACACTTTCGGCCGGCGGACACAAGCGTTATCTACAATCTGTGAAGAGCACAATATCTCAAAACGTCTCATTAGCAGCTGAGTGTGAAAAACAGACGTTTTCTCGAGAGCAAAGAACTGTGAATATTCTACTTTCATTCATAGAACGAGTGGACCGTGACCGACTGATGAGTCGGATGTGTATCTATCAACGCACGTCTTGCCGTACATCTTATTTAGTACCACGTGAAATTTGAAATTTGTATTGTTTCATTATCTACATAAATATTTATCTACATAAGTATTTTATAATATTTTTAATTATAAATAGAAAATACCCAGGACACCAATAAATATTTGCAGAACGTACAAACTTTTGTCCCAAGGCGATCCTAAGGTAATCGAACCCATAAATAATTCAGATCTACGCGATCTTAGCGTAGATCAAAATTGTTCGGTATTTTAATATTCTTTAAGCACTGAGCACAGAGACAGATTAAGATATCTTGAGATAAAATACATTCGAGATAAATTATTCCCAGAGTAGGACTTGTAGGAGTCTAACTAATTAACGACTCAGCTTTCTAGCCCTTTGGCAGTCGACTTTCTCTTGGACTTTTGAGAAAAGGCAAGCATAAATCAGAAAAAGGTCGGATCCGGGGTTTCTTTGAATCTCATTTTAAAATTAAAATACGAAAGAACCTTATCATAATTTTAGTTACTAAGAAAATTATATTATATTAGAAACAAATTAGAACTAGTATATAAATTGAAACAATTGAGCTAAATTGAAACTGCAGACTGTTGCAAAAAATCTACAGGTAGCTCAACTGATCCATATCAATACCAGTCGGAAGCGTCCCCAAGATGCTGGCTGCATTGCCTCGCTGTATGGCAATGCTAATGCACTGCGCCTGATACCAGTTCTCGGGTCACGCGTCGCTTCGACCAGGCGCTCAGATAATTTTTTGAAAACCCGGGCCCGGGAATTCTCGTTCCCGAATTCCCGAAATTTTTGGCAGATTAAAGAACCATAAATCATTTCCCGAAAAATTTCGGAACTTTCGGGAAAATATGTTTGCTTTTAGATCACTACCGAAATAATATAACTGACTATATTTCACTTCCTCTTATAGTATTTCGCGTGTATCAGGTACCTACGCAGTATCAGATATATTAGAGCTTTATCTTTTTTGATTTTCATATTAATATCAAATTGTAAGGTCTGTCTTTTATCCCCTGGTTCGTTAATACGCCTCAAATTGGCTTTTCGTTTTATCTAGTCGTGGCTGAAGCCAGCTTCACACACTCCAGAGCTGCCATGTTGTGCCAGCCGACTACCAGTAAATTGCTGAGCAACATGCCAGCAATACTCCATACCAGAAAGGACTTGAGCTTGAAAAAGAAAAAGTAGCTGTCACGGTGCGAAATATCGCCTGATCTCCTCTAGTATGACACACTTCGTGGGCGCCGTTTTAGTTTTCGTTAAAAATGTTTGAAAGTTGGTAAAAAGTGACACCAAGGAGCTCCAGTTGGTTTTCTAGACAATGCGCCATGGTTCGTGACAAATAACCAACTGTACCATGACCCACACACACCATAGGTAGGAAAGATATCGCCATCAAACTGAGATCCAATGCTCAATGATTGGAAATTCTCCCAAATAAGCTGGCTAAAATAACCTCATGAAGAAAGATACAACGTTTGGACTAGTAAAGAGAATAGCCCCTCAAGACCTAATATGACATGAACAAAGAAATGGATATACAAATGGGCCCATGGCAGGCAGCAAGAAGCCTACAAAACTAGAAAGAAAAAGAGATATATTTAAAAAATTCAACTCTCATCAACAACCTAGAATACAATAAAATTAGTTAAGAAATAAGCATAATTCAAATAGGAAACCCATTTAATAAAACGCTTGAATTAGAAATAATAATACTATCAATAAAGCATAATGAAAATGGTATTCAAGTGATAGGAAGATTAAGAATTAATTGTGACATTTATTTATTCATGTCACCTTAGGATGAAATAGGAAAATGAAGCATATAACATGATGTAGGTACGCTCTATATAGCTTTTTATATCCTCTCTTAACTTATCAACTAATTATTAAGTTAAACCATCGTTTAATTCGTTATTTTCTGAAAATTATTTACGATAATAGCCTGGGTGGTAGATTTCCCGGGAATTCCCGGTTCCATCATCGACATTTCCCGGAATTCTCGGTTCCTGAAAAACTACCCGTTTTTACAATCCCTACTCGGCCCCACAAGGACCTAGGGTTCCGACTCCAAGAGCAAATGCGTAAGCTCTGTCGAGACCTGCATATTTGCACCTCTTGAGATCCTCGGCCAAATCTGCCGCCGAATCTTCCCTTAGGGATGTCCTCGAAAGATGGAAAGGCGCAAGTGTATTTTAGTAACTTAAAACTTAAAGCCAAAGTGTGAACAAGGCATATTATAAGTCTTTTGCTTTATCTAAACAGCACACGTTTATGACGAATAAATAACATTATTGCGCTTTCTGTTTACTATTAAATAATTTGGCACTTCAGTCTTTACACTTTCTCATAAGCTTACTTTCAACACAATGCCAGTCACCAATTAACCTATAAAAATCCATTGGCATGTAGAAATCTATCATTTTAATAACGCGTGATATGCTTATTGCTCTTAGCAAGTCATCATCGTGCCCATTCTCGGCAATTTGTCTATCATACGTGGCGTACAAGAACGTGACATTTAGAAGACGGTTCGTGACTAGTGACATGTTCGTGAACTCTGAATAATCGCATCTCAGTAGGTATTATTATATAAATACTTAATATCTCCATGATCACGGGCCATATAGTGACCCGGTCCTTTGGGAGGCATGCGTGGAGCCGAAGCCAACAGCACAGAGGCCCTTTATGAGAATTAATGTAAAGGCGAGAGCTACACATAGCGGGTATCATCCTTGGTTGCACAATATGATACACCCGAAGATGATATCCGCCAGGTGTAGAGACTATTGCAAAGGAAAATGAAAATAACAAAAAAAGACATGTTGTTGTGGTGAATGGATGGACTGGGTAATTGGGCTATGGAGGAAACTATGGACGCCTGCCATAAACATACTCTCAATACTGTTACAAGCGGCAGACGGTGGCTTGCCGAATGCTGGATGAGTTCCTCAAAATGTTGGCGTAAATGCCGGTAAAGGAACAACATCGGTGCAAACAACTAAGGGCAGTCGAGAGATGCGGCCCCGATTTCACCATCACGAAGACACGTGAGCAGGCTTCCTCGTTATTACGCCATTAGACACTTCCACCCCCGAGTCTACATCCTATGCATCTCTCGCGACTCCACTCAGACCGGCCAATGAAGGCAAGCAAGAGGTGGGGATCTGGTTCTCTTGGGATACCATTCCGCAAGCGGAGACGAGAACCAGGAACTTCCCCGGGAGCACACGGTATACCCGTGGTGTCGCTACTCACCTTATTATATAAATACTTAATATATAAATACATAAATTATTATTATTTAATCAAATTAACAAGCTAAGAAACAGCGCGAGACAAGAGTAAAAATAAATAGTAGAGACCATTTTTCTGACAACTCGGGAATACGAAAAGAAGAAGAGACATTTTACGTTTTTAGAATATTATTGCTGAAAAGAATATAAGAGAATTTTAATTACCATTATGCTGCTCTACTCACTCGTTTGCCCTACTCACTCATTGCTCACGAGATAATAATTGTAAGTGATAAAAACATAAAGTTTTCCGTTTTAAAGTTATTTCTGAATTATTTGTATGATTAAAATAAGCCAGGAATATATTATGATAAGCCCAGAAAGTAGATGCTTTATTTAAAATAAATTATTAATGTATTAAGGATTGCTTTTAAAATTTTTATTGTTTATGATAAGATGCAAATATCTTATTAATTTTCCACTAGATATGATTGTTTTCCTAATGAGGGCTAGAACAAGTAGGGCTGTTTGAATTTAATTATAATTATCACATTCACTAGCACATTAAGCTTACCCCAAAACTTGTTACAATAGTCCAACTGAGACGGCTCAAAACTCATTCTAACCCACGTAAGTTTCAAAGTTAATTAATTAAGATGTAGGCACCTATCGCTTATTATTATTGCTAGCATCAAATGTTAAGCATCCCAAGTATTATTGAGGTACTAACACACATATTTTTTTGCAGGAAATTACGTTTTTAGACTATTTTGTGTCTGTTTCATATGTGTTATCAAGACTTTTGCAATCAGCAGTTTAAATTTCCGAAATGTCAGATGCCAGAAAGTTGGGCTTAACAAATTTTAATCGCTCATTTGTCTGTGACTTTGATGTTATTGCGAAAGTTCTCGAAACTCAAGCAAAGTCCATAAAGTAGCATAGGTCCTTTCACTGAATTGTATCGCTCATTACGTACGTACCTCAGACACACTTTAAATTACGTGAAAATGATATTTTATCGCTGTTGCAAAGTAAAAACTTCACCTATGTGAGAAAGTTATTCAATGTACGTGGGCCTTCTTTTATTAGCATTTAAAAAAATTCTGGGTACTAATAAGACAAAATTGTTTTCGGTTCTATTTACCAGTCAACATGTAAAAGGAAGCGATTTGCCAATTGTTTAATTAAATTTTTGAATTCCTTGTTTTGTAGTCTTCATCATCATCATTTATATTGTTATCATTTAAATTGTTATAGGTTTTAAATTTGACTACTTATTTTTTAACATACTCGTGTCATATCTTCATTTATTTTGATTTATTTTTAGGTAGGTATTTTATTATTGTATCATATTAATCACACTACTGTATTTGAATTTTAACATAATTTTATAGTTCTAAATTTTATGCGTTTACTGCTCTATTATATAATCATGTTGTGTATGCATGTTTTGGATCACAATCTAGTCTATGAACCTTAGTTATAATTTTTCTATTTAATATTGATGATACGATTGTTTTTTGTTTTGCATATCAATAAATAAATAAATAAATCATATCATCATATCAGCCCATACACGACATAGGCCTCTCCCATACGACGCCACAAATAGCGGTCCAGAGCCGCCTCCATCCATCGACTCCCTGCGAACGCTACGATGTCGTTTGTAGTCTTATTGAAAAATTATTTAAAAAACCGTATCTTTGGCTTCGGCGACCAGTCTCAACGAAGACTAGTCAGGTGCGCAGGACAAATTATATTGCCCTCTACTAGGTGCAGTCTCTATTCCCTCATTCTCATAATCTGATGGGACGGCAGACCGACATGCCCGTGGAGAGGTCAGGCGCAAGACTGACGGCTTAACGTGATTTCGAGGCACGGGGGTGGAACACCGCCAACTTCCTGACTCGGGGCTGTTACTTTGTATTTTTCTTGCAATTAAAATCCCAATTATAAACTTATATAAGAAGTACTAACTCGATGGATTATATTGATAAAAATCTACCTGGCCCAGATCTGGGAAATCAACAGTCTAAATAACTTGAATTGAAACGAAAGTGAAAACAAACCTAATGAAAATTCCAGCAGCGAAACCAAGTTTACAACCACCAGTTTAATGACGTTATCTGGTTTGAACATAAATGGGCAGGAATAACAAACAGCTCAAAACTAGGAAATCAGCAAAGCTGAAGCTGGTTGTACACAGCTTAAGCGGAACGATTAGAGCAACTCTTAAAAAACTCGTAAAATATTTTTTTTCGGACATCGATTAAAGAAGAACGATCACCGTCTATACAAAATTAACCAACGTCATAACTATAGGAAAGAGAAGTATCAATTAAAAAAAAATATGTTTTTAAAACCTGGTTTTCTTTCAAACTCCGCCATTATAGTCAAAAATATAAATAAATTGTTATGAAAATAGTTCAGGGCAGTAATTATGTTCATTTTTATTTTGAAATATTGATAAATACTCGTACGTGGCTATCTTGACTTGACTTCAATTTATAGGTAGGTATGGAGTTCCACCATGGAAGAGCTGAAGTTATTTTTTCACTTGTTCGACCACCGAACATCGAGTTTATGAGAATTATAACTTGTTTAATAATTACCATTGTTAATAAATTTAAGTAAACTCTCTTTGTGCGTGAATTTAGGCACATCTTTTTTTAACTAGCGGAAATGAAATTAGGTCCATTAATGCTCAAAAAAACGTTTAATGTTAATAGAGTTATAGATTTACTATAATGCTAGGTATATTTTCTATCTATAGGAATAGGGTACGGAGATGAAGACTGAAAAGGGAAAGCGAAAGAGACATAGGAACACGTTGTGTCACTTAAAGTTCCCATTTTAAGACAGACTTAAAGGTCCTGCCTTTACAGAATTAAGGTTATATATGTAACTATAAATAATATATATGAAACTATACATATATAATCTTAAAATAAGTAATTTAAGAAGAAAAAATATATTTTAAAAGAAATAGAGAACATAAAGATACAATCGACTAAGATTCATAATAAGCAAACAAAGAAGCTAGAATCAAGAATCAACAAAGTCACTGTCTCAGAGCGGTAAGGTTATCCAATGATTTATCATCACACTGTCTGTCTACACCCGGCCGAGGTATCCGACAGGCCTCGACGCCTTTCACTTGGCTTTATGCCTCGACTTTGGACCTAGCTTTACATAAATCACTCGGACCTAGGTGTACCGTAATACTTATGATGACAGTGCAAATATGAAAGTCTAGCTGCTGCCCGCGCCTCCGCCCGCGTTTTATCGGGATAAAAAATAGCCTATATGTTATTCCAGGTCCCAAACTATACCCATACCAAATTTCAGCCCAATCAGTTCCGTAGTTTTTGCAAGGAACAAACATCCTACAATCCATTCCATACTCACAAATATTGACATTTATAATATTAGTAAAGATTTACTGAAATTCAATGTAGAATTTCGCATGGGATTGGAAATTTCCTAAGAAAATTGTAAAAGTGGATAGGTAGGTAAGTACATACCTATCCTATCCCCTAGAATTTGATTTGCCACTTACCTAGCATATTTTATTTAAAAAGATACGTATTATGCTACGTAAGTATATAAATGGAATTATAAGTCCTATTTAGCTATTTATTTTAGCCCAGTAAACCTACTCTCGCTTTTATTCGTAAGTATGTACAATAGAGTATACTTCGTACCAAATGAGATTTTAAAATCAAAGACAATATTGGATGCCACACGCAATGCATAAGCAAGGACTGCTTTCCGTGTATGTCTGTCGGGATTCATTCACCATTTTCATGAATTTGCAAATGCAGTTGAAACCCACTGCGTCTGTTTTGCATGGCCTAGTCATACTCTGGCACCAATTAATTTGAATCGGGACTGCACTCAAATCCATCCAGATGCATTGTTGAGTCTTTATGAGATGTGTAGTTTCGTTTCTACATAATTATGACCTATGTTGCTTTTAGTAGAGAATTTACGAAATTTCGTTGGGTATAAAGGTAATATGTAGATAGGTATCTATTTTATAATTGCTTTCAATATCATGTCTAAATTCGTCTTCTATAAAAGAACATCATTATATCTATGTCTGAAAACTAGTTGCTTTTAGTAGAGACTGGATATTCACGAAATTTCGTTGGTTATAAAAGTAAAATGTAGTGAGGTATCTATTTTATAATTGCTTTCAATATCATGTCTAAAGTACATACTACATATAAAAACCGAAGAAAAAAATTAGAAGCAAATAGCTCTAATTTGGCTCTTTCTAATATGAATAACACATTTTTTTTGTATTATTAATCAGAATATTATTATTATCAGTTTAGACTATTCAGAATTCCGTTAGACTGATGCACTATCGTAAGCTTTTCTAATCGCTCATCTCTATGTCGAATATTTACTTATAAATGTATGACTATTGTGTTTGGTTGGTGTTAATTATTCATTTGCTGTTTTTTCCAAGTTAAATTCCTCATGAATTATGTAAGTCTGTGTGTTAAATTTATAACTTAATTAGGTACCTATTAATGTATAACGGAGATGAACAAATGTTATTTTGCAGGCATTTTGAGGCAGAATGTAGTGAGCTAACTTAATATCTAAGACCTACATTTCAGCAAATAAAGTATTATGATTATATAATATCGACCCCTCCAACTCAACCCGTGGATGTCGTAAGAGCCGACTGAGGGAACCTACCAGAGGAAGGGCAGCACCTTCCTTCTGAGTATTTTTCAACACCAACACTGCGATCACCGATACGCCTGCCAAGCGTGGTGATTATGGCAAATCCCACCTACATGGGAGACCATCCTCGATGGACCGACGACATCGTAGCGGTCGCAGGGAGTCGATGGATGGAGGCGGCCCAGGACCGCAATTTGTGGCGTCGTACGGGGGAGACCTATGTCCAGCATTGGATGTGTATGGGCTGATGATGATTATGATGATTATGATATGATAAATGTTGCTCATGAGACTTTAGGTAAGTACAGCCGGTTGTTCGTACGCTGAATCGTTTGTTAGATAAATAGTTCTTTCTCTTGCTAAGATAATCATAGAGAGAGAACAGTGTATGAAATGGCAGATAGTCTAGGAAAAAGCATTTATGGTAGACTAGACTACGGTTTTGCACGCGTTGATTTACGAAATAAAAGTAGCCTATGTTTTATTCCAGACCTAGAACTACCTGTACGCAAAATTTCAGCCAGTTCGGTTCATTCGTTTCGGCATGAAGAGGTAATAAACATTTATACAAACACATAAACATCCAAACTTTCGCACCTATAATTATCCAGCTGCTGCCCGCGCCTTTGCCCGCGTTTTATTGGGATAAAAAATAGCCTTGTCTGTATTCCAGGTCTCAAACTATACCCATACCAAATTTCAGCCTAATCAGTTCAATAGTTTTTGCGTGAAAGAGTAACAAATATTCATCCATACATCCATCGTTACAAACTTTGACATTTATAATATAAATAGGATCTGATGTATAAAGTGGCAGTCTATCGTATACCAAGAGCTCACCTACAACACGTTGCCCTCACGTGTTTAACATAGATACGGCCATGCGAATTATCGGAGCTAATATCTACATATCGGGCTTCAAATTCAGCAGCAGTAAATTCGAGGCCGTTAATGGAGTTTCTGCATCGCAGGCGTCCGCGGTGCGGCACGGTGGCGTCCGAACATGAGCCTGTTCCACTACGCTTCTAACCGGCACTCAGCGAGGTGACAGGGACCAAATCAGTATAATTAGACTGTGATAGGACATTTCGCATTTTACTATAAAATTATAGTAGCTCTTCCACTATTGTGTTCTTCCAACATACATAAATAAGGTTCGTATTTAACCCACTTACACCCATAGTGAAAATATCCGCCTTTTTAATTTTATATCGTTCCTTACCATATTTAGCCCTTCAGTCCACCCCTGTACTGTTATGTGCCGTGTTAATACACGCCATCCCTTGCCCCAGCCCCGGCATTAATCGGATTAACTCCTAAACGCACCTCGGAACGCGGAGCATCACGAATAGTGATGCCCCTAAAAACAGACGATCCAGATATTTAGAATTTCCTACTTATGCCACTATTTTCTACTTCTGCTATTCCTGACTGGATGGGAATAAACAGAGCATAGCAGCGTTGCACAGCAATTTATTTGAATTCTCGATATAATAATAAGTGACGTAACGTGAATCTTGAAATAGAAGAGTAGAAATATAAAAAAATTAATAGATTTTAAAAAAAGTCGTTAATCTCTTCCATAACTTAACAACACGCGTTAATGTTTTGACGTTCCCTTAAAGCAACACCTTTCGTGCCATCGGGTATAATTGGCCCCTTATTTCATTTTGCAATAAGTAATGAATATTAAAATCGAAGCGCAGCCAGGAGGGTAAGCTCAGTGGGGAAACGATCAATCTTATTCGCAAATTTAATATTTTTACCCTCAGACAAATGATGAAGTGGAAGATCTAGAGAGGAAATGAAAAAGACAGCTATAAAGAAACCCTCCAAATCGTTGTCAACCTTTTTCCTCGGATATGAAGGAAGCTCCGACGCAAACTTGCTTCAATTTTGGCAAATGGGACTTTCCTTCAACAAGAAAAATTGTATTATGTGTTGAGAAGAACCTCTGCTGCAGTTAGTAGAAATATTTAGGCCAAAACATAAACAATATCAACCAAAATCAAGTATTATGTTAATTACATAGGTACATTCTGATGTCACAGACCGATGAGGAAAATCTAGAAGCTAGAACATGTGTATTTGTACCCAAAAAGGAAACAGAAGCGCTGTGGTCATCACATCACCCAACTACGCGTTTGGTAATCGATTGTACAAACAAAAGCTCAATCGGAGTTGATCCGAGTTTCCCAATCTGAACATAACATGAGTTCAAATAAAGATATCCGCATTCACTCAGAATCGGTACACTGCACTGGTTTGCTTGATTTTAATCAAAAGTTTCGATTGAACTGCCAGCTGGTGGAGTGCGACTGCAAGCGACTATGATCGGACTTTAATGACTACTCTCCCAATGTGTGTTCAATCTAATTCCTATTTGCACTCGTATAATTGTTGAAAGTTCGTTCGGCGTGTTTCCACCCGAGACACATGTAACTCGTTATAAGTTCCCCGCTAGGCGCGATCTCGGCGGCAATATTCCGCCGCTAACGAGAACTGCATATAATCTGAGTCTCAGCAATTTGCCGACGACTCCATTAATACAGTATCTCGTTCCATACAAGAAAAGCTCTAATGAAAAGTGGAGGTGCGAGTAAATCTCCAGAGGTCTCTAGAGCCCACATTTTAAGTGAAATAAAAATAAATTGCGCCCAAAGTGGGATGGCCGCTCAAATTAAGCACCTGAATAAATTGTGTGATAATCCGTAGCAGTCTTTTAATGCTTGGGAGCCTCCGGCGACAGCGAGGAAAGAATAAACGGATGAGATAATGATTACTCTCATTTCATTACTTCTCCTTGATCCTAGTAATTGAGGAAATTGGGTCGGAGTGTGATAAGAGTGGGAGTATTGGGTGTTATTGGGCGTTGCCATTAGAGACCTCTTAATCGTATTTAACGCCTTTATCACCTGGGGGTGCGCAATGGCCCGTGCCGCCGGGAGGACATAAGGCGATTTGGACCTTTTGGGTTCCTTCTTATTTCTGTAAAACGGTTCAGTTCCATTCATAAAAATGTGTTAGCATAAACGGGGCTATTGAAAGTGTGATAACAATGGCCGAAAAATTGCTCGCACGCCTCTGGCATAATGTTTTCGTAATAATTTGGCGTAGACGAGGAATGGAGAGAGCGCTGGCGGCTGGCGAGCTACTAATTTATATTTTGCTTTTTTCCTGCCACGGGTTCAGTTCATAATGGACAAAACATTAGTACGGCCTACTTTTCCGAAAGCTTTCAGGACTTTTCGGCGCATGCCTATCACTGAAGATAAATTGGAGGTAAAAGGATTATGGAGCTGCTACAATGACTTATAAACCTGCGATGCTTTCAGAATATCTACTGGCGTCTAAGTTCGACTCAGTACACCTACCTAACAACTGCGAATGGGCACATTGCACAAAGCACATTTACGTTAGGACTTTGCTTTTACTTACGTCGGAGGTCAAACAGAAATTTTAGTTGTTAAACCTATGATGTAAACACATGGAACCTGTTACGAAGTACCAGCAATGTAATCTTTGTTTGAATAGCCTCAGTGAAAGCTTGTACTTGTAGAGAAACCTATAAAGCGATCGGATAACTTTCCTATGCCCATGTCTTGGACATGTCTCGATCTCGTCTATTACTGGTTTAGGGATTTACTGCATTTTATTAGTTTTCTATGCTGATACGGGTTGATGAGTTCCTTGATCTCTGTTACTTCTTGACTCGCTGTAAACGCTTCCACTGTGTCATCGTCCTGCCCAGTAGGTACCATACCATTTATACAGCATTAGGCTCTTTTAGGCGAGCAGCTGTACATAGGTATCTATAGCTTTTAGCCTAGAGTCAAATAGTTGTCAGATGCTCTTAAGTATGCTGTTTATTTAGAATATTCGTAGAAGCGTTTTAGTGCCATGCTGCGTTAAGGTTGACTCACTCGAAGAATATTTTTGTGTGTTAAATCACGCTCTTTTGTATGGTACCTATTGCAGACACAAAAATAAATAAATAATGTTGAACAGTTCACACAGCAACATCTAGCCCCAAGCTAAGCAGGGCTTATGTTATAAGTTCTAGATGACTGATATACTTACTACAATACATTACATAGATAATCGTAGATTATTTATATTATAAATAGAAAATACTCAGAACTCCCGGAACAAATAAATATAATAAATAAATAATATTGGAGAATTCACACAACATTATCTAGCCCAAAGCTAAGCAGAGCTAGTGTTATGGGTAACTGATATACATACTTTACTAGATTAATGCAATATACTTCATATGTAGATATTGGTTATTATACATAGAAAACATCCAGAACACACAAAGTGATACATTAATAAGGTAGTTTATATTCAAGCCTTACACTAGAAAAGCTGCTTCAGAAGCTTGTTCTTAGATATTAGCACTCCCTATAAGCTCACTGAACATATGACTTCACTTATTGGTTATTACACAACTTTCACTAGCGATAATGATGTAAGAGACATGTCTCTATTACATGTAGATTAGCCGAACTGGTTGCAACGCTATTTATAAACTAGTTTAAACCAAGTTTTTCACAGCTTTCACTTAGCGCTCAACGTGAACACGTGTGAGATTTATCGCTTACTAATTGCTATTGGCGACGAGTTCGAGTATCGTTGTCATAATTGAAAATCATTGTGAAAGTTTGTCGATATCATAAGTGCTTCACTACCTATATTATGTCAGTACTTACTATGTTGTTGTATGATTTTATCAGAGAAAATAAAAAGAAAATTAAATAATAGAAACAAATTAGTATTAGAAAAAGTAGTATTTACAATGGAAATAATTGAGCTAACTGCAGATTGTCCAATTTTATCATTATAATTAGCGTTAATCATATTAGCTTGGGATCATCCCTTACTTTGTCTGTCTTTTCGAGCCTCTTCGCGTTTCTGTTCATCCTGCAAGTACCACACCACCACCACTTTCACTGTATCATTTTAAACCGGCTTATTTTTTGTTCTTAAGTAATGGTCTAATGGACTCGCGGCTTTGCATACGGAAATGAATGGAGCTGACTTCAAAAGTGACCTTGGACCCAATTCTGAATTTCCATAATCACATTGTCATGAACTCCACAATTTGGTAGTACTATAGATACTCGCAGCAATAAGTACCTACTCGTAAAGCTTCTGATCTAGTTCTGTATTCGACAGATATCTTGTGGCCATTGGGACCAGTATCTAATACAAGCTTGAAATCGATCAACAGAGTTTACATTAGGTGTCGAAGCATAGGTTGGTCGATAATCATAGGAGCTTCATCATCTTCATCGTGGTCTGTTATGCATAGAATCATTGATTATCATTGGCTTAGGCCATTTATCATTAGTGATAGAGATTTTTATAATCCCAAGCTTGATATTTTTGACTCTACAATGATTTTGAGACGGATTTTTATATCTTACAGATCTTTTTTACTATAAAAACTTTCGTAGTTCGATACATTCATTATGAATGTAAGCGGGTTAACTGCGAACCTAGTTTGTGTTGGAAGAACACCGGTGTTCTTCCAACACAAACTAATAGGTTCGTAGTTAACCCTCTAACAGATCTCACTGTGGTATCTTTAATGTAGGTAGGCAGTTTGAAAAATAAAGAATGGCTAAAACACAAGCAACGAATAATAATAAAGCTTTACACCGTATTTTGAGTTAATTAGACTTTTTGTAGAGCTACAATGAATTAAGCATTTTATTTCGTATTTTTTATAAAAACAACCGAAGAGTTGATTTTAAGTACAGTAGGTATGTGCTCTTGTGTGATTAGTACCATGATTAGTCACCATGTAGTGAGTCGAACAGTGAATATTTCGACCTAACGATCGATAGTGTGACTATTAATTGAACTGCTGGGAAAAAACATGACTCAGTAGTTCAATCGGACACCAATTTATTGAACTGGTCTTTTCAGAATCAGAATCAGAATCAATAACTTTATTTCTTTAGGCTTACAAAATAAGCACTTAGACAAGTAAAATTTTATACTATAAATATAGTTATTATTATCAAATAAGAAATAAGGTGTTATTGATATTCTCTTCACTTCAATTTTTTGTCCACTAGTGGAAGAAGTGAAAAAGAACCCGACCACTAGCACATTATAATATCACTTATGTGTCTAATACATGGTTATTTTGCCTATCTAAATCTAAATTTAATGCGATTTAGATACATGTCAATATTTCTATAAAGCTAAACAGAACATTGAATTTCTTACATACTACTGACAGTGCGGAACGGAGCGACATCTGGCCAAGCATTAACATCATTGATGTAATCATCTATGGAGTTAAAGGCCTTCCTGATAAGATTTTGTTTAATGTACTGTTTAAATTTACGAATAGGGAGTTCAGTTGCTTCAGATGGAAGCTTATTATAGAACCGCACGCAATTGCCCATAAATTATTTCCCTACTTTTCGTAATCTATTTGCTGGGATGTGTCATTTGTTCTTGTTTCTTGTATTTCTATTGTGAACATCACACTTTTTCAAAAAGCTATCTCTATTTTTGTGCGTATACATTAGATTTTCATAGATGTATTGCGATATTACTGTCAAAATATTTATTTCTTTAAATAATTCCCTCAAAGAGTCGCGTGGCTTTAATTTATAAATTGTGCATACAGCCCTTTTTTGAAGAACAAAGATAGCCTGGATGTCAGCTGCCTTTCCCCAAAGCAAAATACTATAGGACATAATACTATGAAAGTAACTGAAATAAACTAACCTAGCTGTATCTTCATCGGTAATATATCTAATTGTACGAACTGCATAGGCTGCTGAACTAAGTCTGCCTGCGAGAGCATCAATTTGCGGTTTCCATTGAAAAGTGGAATCAATATATAACCCTAAGAACACAGTAGAGTCTACAAAGTGAACAATCTCATCCTTTAGCATTATCTTAGTTGGAAATTCTTTTACATTTGGTAACATGAATTTAAAGCACTTTGTTTTTTTAGCATTAAGTAAGAGGTTATTGGCGGTGAACCAATCTAGTACGTGTGAAAGCGAATCATTTACTTTTGTTCTACTAGATGAAGGGTACAGAGACCAGTATATCATGGTAGATCTTAATGATAGTAGGTAAATAACACCCTAAACACACAGAAAGGTTAATCACCTCGCAATTGTGGAGACCGTGAATAGATCACGAGTTGGACTCTCCAATTTAAGGGTACGTTGTTCGCTTATTACTTGGCGTAATGTACCTTTAACTTTTATGGGCCAAACTTGGGAATGAGTCCACTCCGTTCCATTTGGGACTAATATAGGGAGGGAGTTTTATCTCCACCAGTTTCCGCTCAAAGTATTAATTTTATTGTTGCGCAGATGCTTTGATAATTTTAGATTTCGTAATTAGCAGTTAGTGTTTTAATTGGACTTATGGTTTATGGACTTTTTATTTGGTTGCATAGAGCTTTGGATCTGGATTTCGAAAACATGGTGTTACACAGTTTTGAAATGATGATAATTACGATAAATATGTTGAAATAAACTTATTTCTAAAACTAGGACTAAACAGACTGTTTTTATTTGCAGGTAAGTTATTGGTGACCGGATTAATAAGGAAGATTGCTGCCTCCACAGGAGGCAACCGCCCTGTATCTACGGTAATTACAGTCAATCTTCACAAAATTTAACTTGCCTACCGTCATTTTATAAATTATTCTTCAAACCTGAAGCTAAGTACTAAATACTAACGAGAAGCCGAAGAATTTTAATCAAGCTAAGATATATTTACGACGAATTTCGTTATTACGATAACTAAGGTACAGTTACGTCGAAATTCTTTGTTTTAATTAATTAACCAGATAATATCGTGAAGGATGTCTACGCGCCGCGGTTTGAACTTGCCCTATAAATATCACAGCCCTTGGCTTCACACTTCATCGAATAATAGAGAAGGGTACAGGAACAATTACTGTGCATATATTAGCAAAGGCCGCCACCGAGCTAAGTTATTAAGGCGTGCTTTACATGCTCGTAGGTGTTTCAATCATGCCTTTATGAGGAGGTTCAACTTAGATTTTACTTCCTAGTTAGTTAGGTGCCTTCTAGTATATCAATGGTTCGATCATACAATGACTTGGATATCAAACTCCTTAAAAAAATATAGTTAAAAACTAAAACACGACTACATAAAAAAAGTCTTAAACAAGCGTTCACCTATTGTCCTTATCATTTTCTTTTGATATTTAGGGAGTTGGAGGCCTTTGTTACTAATTTTACCCTATATGAGGTGGGTGCCTCCGACTACCTATGTAAGTATCAAAAGGAAATGATAAGGACAGTAGGTGGACGCTTGTTTAAGACTTTTATGTACTCGTGTTTTAGTTTTTAACTATATTTTTTACACCTTTTTGCTAATAGCTTGAGAGTCGAAGAACGGTTTCGGAAAATACAAACAAAACCTTTGAAACGATACTGCACACGAGCAGATTAACTACCATATTTACTAACATTGATATTTTCCCTTACTTACACCCCCGTTATCTCGTTAGACCCCCATTTTTATCTGACGTCACATAACAAGCCTATAATCATCAGGCTATTAAGACTAATCATGCGATACCTCATTTGTTGTAATCGGACCAGTAGTTTCAGCTCTACGTGGGAACATAAAAGTCGGCTACATACGTATGTACATAGGGTGTCAAACTCATAACCCTCGTCCTTCGATAGTCGGGTAAAAATAGTACTTACCTATGAAGGTTGAATAGGAGCCTTGGTCCGGCGATCTGACAGTCAGTACAAGCTAAATCGAACCTAAGAAGTCGGATCCAAGTTTTTTTTGGGTAATGGCTTTTCAGCATATATTTCCTTGGCCGTCAGAATTCATACGTACAGCCTAGAGTACTTAATAGGTAAGTTTGCCCTCTGAAACTTCTAGGCGGGTGCACTAGCATATCGACTCATACAACTTTCAGCCGCCAAAGGACTTTCAATTAGCAAATTGCAAGCTGAGATGTGAACGAGTTTTGTAAAAGCCGATGACTGATATGAATTTCAATTTACCTAAATATCAAAGTGCTTTATTTCCTTCAGACCTTACAAGACTCTTAGACACTGCACAAAATTCAAATAACATAAGTAAAACTAGGAAATAAAGTGATGTCTTTAATTTTTTGTTTACTTGAATCATTTTAAGGTACCTAAAGTTAACGTGACGGCGACGGCGGCGGCAGCGAAGGCAAAAAATATGGAGGTAAAGCCAAGACATTTTGACAAACTAAGTGGCGTCGACGCAGGATGTTGTAGGTTCGATTCCTGTCTCGAGAAAAATTAATGTTTGTACGATCTGAAAATATTCTTTCCGGATGCTCTGGGTGTTTTCTGAGTATCATCAACATATCAGCCGATCGACGACCACTGATGGACATGGGCCTCCCCTAAGGATCTCCACAATGACCATTTTGCGCTGCCCGCGATTTCTCGCGACCTTCTAGGTCGTTGGTCCTGAGTAGGTATAACATAACTATCAATTTATCGTATCGTATACATATATACATAACTTATCTAAGTACCTACTCATAAGCAGATCTGCTTAGCTTGGGGCTAGATGATGCTTTGTGAATTGTCGAGCATTAATTAAATTTAATTAAAACATAACTTAACCAATAAAAGAACACCTTGCGCAAAACCATCTATCGACTTCAATAAGCACAGTATAATAATAGAATCAGTAGCTTCATAAGGTATGCCTTGAGCTGGTTGGCTCAATTTCCTGCCCGTCTGTCGGTACCACCAAGAGCCTTGTGCACTCGATAGCAAAGTTGAAGGAACTGAGACAGAATTGAGGAGCTCTTTGTACGGCTTTGGGTATTAAACGGCTTAAAAATAACAAGAGGCAGGTGCAAGGGAGCATAAGTACATGAATTAATAGACTCGGCCGGAATTATGTTGGTTCTCCTATGAATAAGGATTGGTTTGTGATTGATGGGTAATACTTTATTCCACTCTTAGACACAACCATTATCTGAGCGCACGAATCGCATCATGCTTCAACTGGTCGAAACGACGCGTGACCCGTGAGCTGGTGAGTATCTGGCGCAGCTCATTAACATTGCTATACAGCGAGGCAATACAGCCTGTTTCTTGGGGACGCTTCCGACTGGTATTGATATGATATGAACCAGTTGAGCTACCTGTAGATTGTTTGCAACAGTCTGCTGCAGTTAGCTCAATTTTTTCAATTGTAAACACTAATTCTAATTTGTTTCTATTATTTGATTGTATTTTCTTTGTTAATAATAATAAAGGTTGTTACTTAGAAATAATAAAAACTTTATTGACAAAGAAAATAAAAATCAAATAATATAAACAAACTAGTATTTACAATTGAAACAATTGAGTTAACTGCAGACTGTTGCAAACAATCTACAGATAGCTCAACTGGTCCATATCAATACCAGTCGGAAGCGTCCCCAAGACGCTGGCTGCATTGCCTCGCTGTATGGCAATGCTAATGCGCTGCGCCAGATACTCACCAGCTCTCGGGTCACGCGTCGCTTCGACCAGGCGCTCAGATAATTTTTTGAAAACCCGGAGAGCCTCGGTACCCCACGGACCTAGGGTCTCGATTCCAAGGGGAGCAAATGCGTAGGCTCTGTCGAGACCTGCATATTTGCGCCTCTTGAGATCCTCGGCCAAATCTGCCGCCGAACCAGCCCTAACGGATGTCCTTGAAAGATGGGAAGACGCAAGTGTGTCGACACATGTAGAAATAATTAACAAATCGACAATTTGGTGTCTTATTACTCAAGGGCGATTTATCCCAAATAACTTTGAATGTTGAGGATCCTTTGATTGCACATAGGAAAATAACTGCAGCCATGTTAATCAACATGTAACACGAGTCAGTTATATAAACCTGCTATGTAGAATCAATTTCACGAACTAGTCAATAAATATTTATTAGTATTAATATAATAGTTCTCACAGCTACCAGCTGTCGTCTGAAACTCATATCGGGGATTAACAGAGTTTCAAAGTCGATCGATGAGGATGGCCTCCGAATCATCAAGTTTAAGCCTTACTTAAGCCGGAGACAAGAGATTTTTAGTTATAATCCTTCAGGCTGAACGGGAGACTGTCTCAGCGTACCGTGGAATATTTGAAATTGATTCTGCTCTATTATTCCAGTTATTTTATCCAAAAAATAATCCAAACATTTATTTATTTGACTTTTGGGTTAATCGTCTTTGTACATGTTCATTATTTGTTAACTTCAAAGTCCAATGCTTACACTTAAATTGTGTGTAAAAAAAAATTAAGAATTTTCGAGATATTGTCTGTGTATAACGACAAAATGCAGGCAAAATGCGTATACGAGTTTCCAGCCGGTTGTCTCGGAATTCCGAAGTGAAACGCTAATATGACTAGATATACAGGGTTTCTGAACAAGGTTTTTGAATCTAAGGTACCTCTACCTTACAAAATCTTGTACGAAATGTATAAGAAAAGTTTTATTGCGATTTCTGAATTTTTTAGTACTCCGACCTCAGTTGGTCCAATAGAAGTTTTTGATCAGTTTAAGAAACATGATCGATTTTCTGGACTCTGTCGGTGTTGCTTGGTAATCGCAATTTCAAATATTTTGCGATGGACTTCCGCAAAGTAACGTCTGAATCTATTATTTAATCGGTTGGTATCAAAAAAGTTTTCGTGTAAAATGAAATTTTTTTGCTAACTTAAAAAAAAATAGTATCTGAGTGTGGACACGAAAATTATTCATATATTCGACCACATTTTTCCAGTAGCTACACCGGTGAAGATAAGTACCTCATCTTACCGCCCCGTCCAAAAAATCCATTCTGTATAGATAAAAAGACCCACACACAACTTATAAACTCTAGTCTAACTACATAGTACAGAACTAATAAAGTCACAAAAATAGAGTAGGTAGTCGAGTGTTCTGATAAAACAAATAAATATAGTTACCTACTTATCTCATACAAATAATTCATAACGGTCTTCCTACGCAGTAATAAAATATTTACGAGTGAATTGATACTAGTAATCGAAAAGTTTTGGATTCTGAGATAACTCTGAAGTATCAAAAAATGCTGGAATTCTCGTGCCAGAAAATCGTAAAACAACCAAATAGTTCGAACAGTTGCGATTTGGAAACATCAATTTTGTGAGGGGACTCGGAACGGAGTCCTCCAGATTGGATGTAAGATGTTTGTCCAACATCAGCTGTTCAACAATTAGCCGGCTTGTGAAAACATAATATTCTTCAACCTACCTCTTGTTTACGCCCGTTGCCGAGGAAACTGTTTGTTAACAACACTAAAGTTAATAACGGGATATTTACCATGATTTGAGTTGTTAGATTGTCATTGTAATGTTAATTTGTTTGTTTTCAAAAACCTAATAATCGTCTACAAATCTCTTACTTTTACACTGTTTTTCAATTTTGCAGGATAAATACTACCTGGGGATAACATTTTTATGGGACCACCTCGGGATCATTTTCTATACAATAGTGAAAGAATTTCTAAAATCGGTTCATAATTGGCGAAAAATCGCTTATGAGGAGGAGGTTCTCAATTCGTTTGTATGTTTTTTTTTTGTATGTAACATTGCTACAAACAATGTTATGTTAACTCTACATAACATTGTTTTTGTTCCATGTCCTTAGGTATCTATGGTTTGAAATCATAATGATTTGCATCAACAATTTCGAAATCACTTTTGATTTGCTCAATAGCTTTTGGCTAAGTAAAAAGATCCACACCTAACAAGTTAAAAATTTCTATGTGTTTGAGTTCTTACAAGCTCCGTTTTATTGAAAGTATTTCATTCTAGAGGTAGATAACAGGTACGTACATTGTTTGAAGAAGGTTGCAGAGTGGTCGAAGTTTGGTTTCTTGATTTAAAATTTAAAGTAGAGGAAAGTAGGCAAACTATTGTTTGAAACTTTTGTTCAAAATTTACACACTTTCTTTCCTGGCAAGCAGGTATTCTTCTAGTGTATATAAATAAAACAAAGTCTGTTTGGCAGTTACACCATTTAAAACCCAAAAACGGCTGGACCGACTTTAATGATCTTCAATTTGTTGGATTTGTATCAGAATAACTTTCAAACAGGGTTCCACGCAAAAATTAAAATTCTACACGGGTAATGCGGCGGGCACATCTAGTTTCAAATGAAAACATCGACCTCAAACCTTCTTATCTTGTTCCAAAAAATAAAACGCCGACGGTTTTAGTCCAGTTAATTCTAAAAGCATTACTCAAGTCATCTGGTTCAAGGACCTCTCGACTAATTTTTCCCCGACGACACCGCAACAGTAAATGAGGTAATGTTTTAAAAGCATTGAGGAAAAGTGGAGGATAAGTAGAGCTTATCTACGCGATTGTGGCGGCATTTGACGGGAGTTCTGCCGGGATTATACCAGGGTAAATATACGGAGGGCATAAATATAAACAAACAGGAGATAGCAAATAACACGAACAATTCATAAACCTAAGGCATTTTCCTACAAGCAATTAATATTGTTTATCTTACGGTTCTCAAATGAAGATAGAGATTTTTGTATTAAATCCAAAATCCTAAATTTTAACTCAAATATATGCAGAGGTGCACTATAGAAAGACTTTGTTGGTAATGATATAAATTATGAAGATAATATAATAAATTTGTGATGGTAGGCTAATATTTTTTGAAAAATAATCTAGATACAAGCAATATTTTATTAGGACCTTCCACTTTTGGTAAGGCCTACTGATAATTTGTAGAACATAATTCGCAATAAAAGTGCACTTAGCTAACCTTTTCTTCGGCAGCGTAAATACTCGTTAATCCTACTAATAGGTATTAAAAATGTGAAAGTTTGTATGGATGGATGTATGGATCTACGGATATTTGTTACTCTTTCACGCAAAAACTATTGAACTGATTGGGCTAAAATTTGGTACGGGTATAGTTTGGGACCTGGAATAACATATATACTGTTTATCCCGATAAAACGCGGGCAAAGTCGTGGGCAGCAGCTAGTTAGTAATATAACACTTGACAGTTATCATTTGTAACGTTCTAAGGTACTCTACATTAAGTAATTTCTTTGTGAAATACTATGAGTAAGATTTCCACACTGAATGTGCTAAGTACAAGTATTCTTCACGCCTAGAAGCACAATGAACACATTTCCTTTATTTTATGCAAATACTGCAACTGTGTTGTAAATATTATGTACCAGTACGTTGAACAAGATGAGGAAGCCCCTTTTCCCAGGATCTTAAGCTACGTTTTTAATTATCAGGGCTTAAATTATAGTTAAGTATATATAAATTTGGAAGGTTCCCTTAGTCGGCTCTTACGACATCCACGGGTTGAGTTGGAGGGGTCAATATTCGTACGCCCCTTCCAGAGGATGGGCAGCAGCTTCCTTCTGAGTATTTTTCAACACCAACATTGCGATCACCAATCCGCCTGCCAAGCGTGGTGATTATGGCAAAACCCCCCTACATGGGAGACCATCCACTCGATGGACCGACAACATCGTAGTGGTCGCAGGGAGTCGATGGATGGAGGTGGCTCAGGACCGCTATTTGTGGCGTCGTATGGCCTATGTCCAGCAGTAGACGTGTATGGGCTGATATCATGATTTATAAGTTTATTTTTTTTATTTGTGATTTGTTTTTTTTATAATTTCAATCCTAAGATCTGCAAATTTATCGAAACATCCGTGTCTTGGTGGTTCCATAAAACTTGTCTATTGATAGTTTAGAGAATCTGGATTAGAGAAACTAGACTCCAGTGAATGTAAATCTTTTAGGTAGTTAAAAATATACTCTAGGCTTTAGATCTAGCATATAAAATCCAAAACGTTGGCCTTTGAATTTAAGAAATAAAATAAATAAAGTAATCCAATTTTGTCATGTTCTCCCAACTATGGCAGCAGGGTGTTTTGTTTAATGTAGCAAAGCCGAAACGTCTGGCGGTAGTGTCTGTTACGCTAAACTTTTACGGAAGTTGGTCAGATTTGGAACATTTTGCTCGGTTTATGTTATTTTGTTTGGTGTTTCTCTGTTTTTCGTGTAGGTTTTTGCTAGGTTTGTTTAAATACTTTTGGTTTTTCTCCAAATAAAGATACAATGTTTTTCCACGAATCCTATACTAATATATAATATATATAATACTTACTGCCTACCCGTTGTAGGCAGTAAGTATTTCAACGATTGTCTACTTTATTACTCTTTTATTTTAATAAGTACTACTTTATTTTATTTATTTCAACAACAAAATAATATAACGGAAACATTTCATCCCATGCTATAAAATTAAACCAAATAGTGTCCGAAACTATGTACATTCGAGTGTATTTTATACAAGTTCCATTATCACAATAGGGTGTCATTGGGGATGTGTTAACTAGGCTTGTTGTTTTACTCTTAATTGGGTATTGAGTCATAATTCAGTGATAACAAAAGGCGAATGGCAACGGGTATATTGGTGTTCCTATTATATACGTATGTAGATTGTGAAATTGAGTCCGCTGTACAGTCAGAATTATTTACTGTTCTATTTATTTTGGAAGCAGAGAACCCTTTGAGTGTCTGTCAGAAGCAGTGGTCAGTTTGGATAGGATCAACCTCGGAAGGTTGATTGGCAATTCTCTCAATATCAATGCGTCTATCTATCAAAAGTCACACTGGGAACGTGAACCGAAGACCTTTTGATAGATGCATTTCACATTGCAAATGGAGGACAACTAGGACTAATTAAATCTAATGCATATTTTTCTTCTTTTGGACAAAACAAAATTGAATCATTGCAATCCAGCAAAAAAGTTTTTTAAAAGTCAAGGCATTTTCCTTCTCATCTGTACACTAAACAACGGACTCAAAACAAAGGTTCACTGCCATTGTTTCGGGCGGGCAGACAACGCAACTTAATGGTGACATTCGAGGAAACATTAATTAAACCAACAACGATTCACCGAATGGGAGACTTGAGCTCTGTTTCTGATACACTAGTTGATATGGGACCTCTTTATTGCACCCCGGTTTTATGAAGGAGACAATGGACGTTTTATACTAGTTTTACTTCTCTAAAGAAAACAAAAACAAATGAATGAGAGTTCTAGATAAAAAAACTATAAAGTTTTCCATGGTCTTAGAAAATAATTACCAATTTTTGTTGGGATTATTCGGAGTTTAATTTTAGAACTAATGAGAAGCGGGCAGCATTTTACCCAGCTAGATAATATTCAGGCTATTGTGGCTCCCCCAGGAAACTTTAGATGAAAACAAATGTGTTTTGGCAAGGCCCTGCGAATCAAAGTGATGCACGGATGGACGCTGAATCAGCGGAATTTTGACCTTCTTACATAATTTTATTTTCTAGGAAATGGTTGCGTGGCGAATAATTATGCAGCTTTTAATGTATTCAATGAGTTTAATTTGATGGAAGTTCGTCCTAAAAAAGCACTTAAATTTCGGTTAACATATTTAGCTATAATATGAAATACATACATTTTCGCCGTCCTTTGCTTCATCTGCTTTATAAATTGGTTTTGTCATAAGTAGCTTTTTATTCTCTCTCCTTTTTTTAACAGACTTCAGAAACAGGAAGTTCATTATTCGACTTTATGTTTTTTTTGTTTTTATAAGTTCGTCGATTGTTGACCGATTTTTTCCTATTGTATGGAAAATGATCCCGAGATGGTCCCTTAAAAACTTTAAAAAATATTTTAAATATTATTAATTTGAAGTCAGTTTTTAGTTTTTTCAAAACAAATAACTTTTATTTATCAAATTCTAATCATATTTTTTCCCAGTTTACTTTATTAGCAGCTATTTCAGTGTAAGTGTGGATTAAAGTACTTTCTCAGTTTTCAGTCACTTATAATTTCATTTCTTAGAGATAATATCGTTCGATGATGAACGAAATCGACGTTAAGCTTGATATTTTTTTTAATAAATTTTAGTTAATTTATATGCATGAATTTATTTTATTGTAAATGAATTTTTTTACTATTTCATGAAAATTATTTGACTGTAAATCTTAATGCATTTTTTCTATTTTAATTTATATAAGTTTAACATATATAATTTTATTTACATTGCTAATTTCATTTTTAAATAGACAATTTTACAGCGCCATAACAAGGTGCATATATAATCTTACCTCCTAGCCATTCACCTACACTAAGAATGAATTGTATATGCAAGCAAAAATAAATAAATTATAAATAATCAAAGATTTTATAATAAATGTTAATAAGAACAACAAGTTATCATATTTTATTATATTCTCTACAGGTACCAGACCGATTAAACAAGGTAAACAGTCTGAAACAGCCCGTGTAAACCCTATTATTTTTATAGATTCTAAACCTCGCAATTTTATCATCTTGTTTACACACATGTTTCTATAACGTAACCTTATTCAATTCAGTAGGTAGTATCTGTATTACGTCCATGATGTTTGATGTTTACAAAACATGATTATGTAGGTAGGTCTGTATATTCTAGCTGTCAAGTCTGTACATTCTAGCTGTCAAGTCTGTACGCCTCGTTCATCATTTTCTCTCACTTCATTAGGCATCGGTCGAAGCATGTTGTCCGTTAGGCTACATTCTCGGGGAAAACAGGTTCTCGGCGCTTACTTACTTCGCTACTGTACATATAGAAAAGCATATACAGGGTGTCACAAACGAACGTTATCTGAAGAGCAGCTATCCGAAATATTTATGATGGCAAATTTTACTGAAAGGAAACATTCCTTTATTTTTAAAAATAAGTTGAACTGCCTCCGCAGCGGTTTGTATAACTTCTTGCGTTATCCCATAATAGAACGCACTAAAATCTTTAAAAAATACCACCCTGTATTATTATGTCACTGATCGGTAGAGTCAATCATAAGAATTAAATCTGTCATCTAATCTGTGTAAATATGTAAATATTGCTTATTAAATTAAATAAACAAATAAATAATGTTGGACAATGCCACAACATCGTCTAGCCCCAAGCTAAGCAGAGCTTGAGTTATGGGTACTAGATGACTGATATACTTAATACAATATATTACATAGATATATATTTTTTATTATACATAGAAAATACCCAGAACACCGGAGACAAATATTTGCAGATCGTACAAACATTTGTCCCAAGGCAGGAATCGAACCCGCAACCTTCTGCGTCGCAGGCGGACCTTCGCCCGCCGCGCCACATCGGTCGTCCAAATTAAAGGAATACTATGAAATCCGCCAAAAACTGGGACGAGTGCCGCGCAAGAAGCCATCCAAAGTGCTCCGGGATGGCTTTTTTATACCAGTTAGGTAGGTCTTCGAGTCTGCTGAGTCGACTGGACTGGAGATCACCAATTTTGAACCTATTTGTTATTTTGGCGGCCTGAAGTATAATTTAGAATTTGACAAGTTAGCAATAACCTTAGTGTTTTTAGTAATTAAAAAAAAATGTCCTAAACAGGTGAACCTGTTTGTCCTGTCAATGCGGGCATATGATTGATGACTGCAAATAATTTATATTTTTTCGTGGCCTTATCCGAAATGTTTGTGTAAAGTGTTGTTCTTGAATGAACTTCAAAACATTATTATATTCCTCATTATTAGCCAAGTGTTCAGATCTCTTTTGAAATCATCATTAGAGTCAAAACCATCAAAAACTTCAACCTCTTTTTAAAATCCAGTTGGAGAAGAAATCGTCCGATGCCAAACAATGGAATGGTTAGAATGGGATTGATGATGACAGCGGGACAGCATACTGATACGCTTAGACCATATTTGATCAAATGTGGTCTAAACGGTAATTTTCAGTCCCATTATGACGACCAACGTGGCGCGGCGGGTTATGGTCCACCTGCGACGTAGGTACGAGTTTGCGGGTGCGATTCACACCTCGGGACAAATTTTTGTATCATCATCATCATATCAGCCCATATACGTCCACTGCTGGACATAGGCGTCCCCATACGACGCCAATATCCCCATACACG
Organism: Eupithecia insigniata; assembly: GCA_947859395.1. Classification (NCBI taxonomy): domain Eukaryota; kingdom Metazoa; phylum Arthropoda; class Insecta; order Lepidoptera; family Geometridae; genus Eupithecia; species Eupithecia insigniata. The sequence goes on along the minus strand of OX401999.1, from coordinate 9,419,282 downwards.
CAATAGCGGTCCCGAGCCGCCTCCATCCATCGACTCCCTGCGACCGCTACGATGTCGTCGGTCCATCGAATTTTTGTATGATCTGCAAATATTTTTTTCCATATTGTGTTTCAGGTATTTTCTATGTATTCAAAATAATATCTATCTACAATGTATGTATGTATTGTATTATGTAGTGTATCAGTCATCTAGTACCCATAACACGAGGTCTGCTTAGCTGGGGGCTAGATGATGCTTTATTGTCCATTATAATTTATTTTATTCTTTATCTACACGACTTATATTAAAATCATAGTCAGTCTTGCTGCTTCCCCGAGCGAGTCACGGCAAAAAGTTGGAAGAGGCTTGAACAGGCTCTCAATTACAGAATGTCTTCTTATATGACGCATGACGCTTACGATGAGATGACTCAGCCAACATGAGGATTGAATCCGACGCACCTTATGATAAAGAATGTTGTAGAGATAAATTAATAAATAATGCTGGATAATTCACACAGCATTATCTAACCCCAAGCTAAGCAGAACTTGTGTTATGGGTACCAGATAACTGATATACATAATACAATATATTACATATAGATATTTTTATTATACATAGAAAACGACCAGAACACCCTGAACAAATATCTGCAGATCGTACAAATATTTGTCCTGAGGCGGGAATCGAAACCGCAACCTCCTGCGTCGCAGGCGGACCTTCGCCCACCGCGTCACAGAGGTCGTCGATATTCTGTATTTAAGTCTTCTTGCACCACATTGAGCATGTATGTAGATTCAAAGTTTTTGAATCAGACGAAATCAATAAGAACGATGTGTAACTCAACTTATCTAAATGCATAGAAAATGGAAATCTTACGCGTTCCGAATATTTTGAACAATGTCATTCGGTTTTACATCCTTTGTGTTATTGAGATATTTTATTATTTCGGTTGGAATTACGTGAAATTGAAATTTATAGGAGAAAAAAGGATATTTTCAGAGGTACATTAATCACCATATAGGTAAGCACACAAACCTCCACAGCTGGACGGACATAGGACTCAGGCATAAATTTTGGTAAATAAATACTTAAGAACAATTTGTACATGTAGGTATCCTAGTAGTTTCTCGGTACCTACATAATTGGAATGTCTTAAATTAACAAAGTTCCCGCCTTTGGACAAATGTTTGCATGATCTGCAAATATTTGTCTCAGGTGTTCTGGGTATTTTCTATGTATACTAAAAAAATATCTATCTATGTAATAGGTATATTTTATTAGGTATATCAGTCATCAAGTACCCATGACACAAGCTCTGCTTAGGTTAGGGTTAGATGATGCTGTGTGGATCATCCAGCATTATTTATTTATTATCATTCATTATTTTATTTTATTTTACCTTTTAGACTGGCACTGCAGAAACTCATTAAACTTTAAAACCAGGCCAAACCCTCAAATTATCTGATTATCTGAACTCTACAAATACATGTATGAAAAACCTTATCTAAATGACTTCCCCGAACGTGTCTATCCGAAGCAAAAACAAAGAAGAACGTGATACGGGTACCAGAATAGAAATGAGGCTTCACTTTCCCTGTGTTTACCTACTCGCACCGTGAAGATATTGAATGGGGAGATACATACCAGCACTTTTCCTTTCTGAATAGTGCGAGGTTTCGGGTTGGCTACTTAGGAGTTCGATTCTGTGGTTTCTATTATCTTAAAAACATTGATGGAAGAAATATAGCTTGGCACTTGGTATCAGACGAACGGATATATGTAGGTACCTACTATGTCATCACATAGGTTTATATCCTTTCAAACATAGGTACCTGATGACTGTATAAATCCTCAAGAGCCATCACACTGCAAACTCAAAGGATGTTAAGATAGGGACTTTATGTATAGACAATTTGGTCTGTCTATTCTAATCTAATTGTCTGTCCATCTGACGTTGGTTAACACATCGTAAATGTCCTTTTGATGACAGATTTGATCTGTAGGTCTAGGTAGGTAAGCCTAGGCTGTCCATAATTCAGCCGACTTTATGGCCGGTGCAATAAGAAACCAATTTTTTTTTGTACATTTGTAAAGTAATACACATCAACACAAGGAAAAAGAATACCGATCCGCAAATTATCACTTGATATATTATATAGATTTTAGTTATTCAGGTAAAAAACAACATTACTTTGGTTAGAAATGCAATATAGCCTATGTTAGTTTAAACTAGACACAGAGTTCTCACCTGGTTCAACATTACCTAATAACGGAATACTTGTAACTATTGTCCAGTTATTTTGCTGTAAACAACTAAATCTCTCGCATTTCGTGTCTTTTGCCAAACGACGAAAATGGTAGGTACATTATTTATTAGGGAGGCTTAAGTAATAATCTTTGAAGCTACACTACACTAATAATCTGAGACGATCCAATGGATAAGACGTGTCAGTTACCATAACACACTGTAATCAAATGGAAAGGGAAACTGTGCGGCGGGTCTAGTCTCCGACGATCCCTCAAACTTGGTAACCAAGGGAAAATACTCGTAAAACATTCCTAATAAAACTTCGACGAAAATAAGATCCTACCTCATGTTACTATCTGGCTAAAGGCAGCCTCTTACTGAACTAGGGTATATCTGAACTAGGGTATATTCAGGTAAACCATACATAATTGAAGTTATTTAAATAGTTTTCATTAAGATAGACAAGGTTATTGTGTGATGGATTTAATTTCAATGATCGATTGAACCGACGAACAATAGCAAGTTCAGAAAATTGAGATTTCAAACGTATTCGTCGATCATTTTGATATATGTAGTTTTGTCCACTTTGGGAATTGCAGGTATTCGGGGGACACCCTGTATAAAAAACATAATTTCATTAGGTAATCAAAATAAAAGGGTCGCGGTTGTAGATCTAGGTCAACTAACGCTTCTAAAAATTAAGCTGTCGAAGCTGAAGTCGCCTGGCGAAATTCTACATACCTTAATTTTGTAAGTGAAATCTTAGACCATTTGTTGTTCAGTGGTTTGGGTCACTTCAAATTTTGCAGGCTTTAGTTCAAGGTAATTTTTAGGAGTGTGAAATCTTGGACAATCCTAACGAATATTATAAATGCGAAAGTGTGTTTGTTTGTTCTTCCTTCACGCCTTAACTAAGGAACCATTCGACTTGATTTTAACCATAGAGTTAGTTGAAAGGATGGAGAGTAACATAGTGTTTTTGTCACGGTAAAACATCATATTCCCATGGGAGATTTAGGTACGGGAATATTCGAATTTTTTAAACGAAAATTCGTCCTTATTTAACGCTGGTGAAACCGCGATGAACAGCTAGTTTACTATAGTATAGTCTACAGCAGCCTTTATATCGTTACTAAGGCATGTTTGTCTAACATATCCGTACAAGTTGCGTGAAATTGATACCGAGATCACACGAACTAATATTTGTTCGCAGTAAGAATATTGTTACTATCGTGATTGGATAAAGATAAAAAGGATTTTATACACGATTTTATACAGGCACTTGATATTGGCATGGAATATTGAGTCCAATGTAGGTAGTGATTTATTGGCTAAGCACTTTATAGAATGGAATATGTAAACGCAGAATTGGGGACAGAAGTGTTCGTAGCTTATATTTGTTGAATTCATCTATATATCATTTAAAAGAAATGTAAAATTTCCATAATATCCTGATTTGCCAAAGTATTTGTATTTGTATTTATTCAACATATTACATCTATTTATCAAAACAATTAGTGAGCTAAATAATTAAATACAAGTGTCAATAAGCAAATTATTAATAAAACAATAAGCAAAATAACTAAATAAAAATATAAGCAAAATAATCATATAAATCAACGAGCACAAAAACAAGCCATAAGAATTCATTATAATATGATCTGTAGCGTAAAAAATAATTACTATATATTTACCATGGCACAAATTTCACAATATATCCCTCACAAACTCGCTCTGTGCACAGTGGAATACGTCAATAGTCCCTGCTACTAATCACATTAACTCTACTTTTACTTTAGATTCCATTTTTATGACAACTCAGTAATGGAGTAAGTTTGTTATATTTCTAGACTACAAACCTATAACTTCCAGAACCATCCACACAAAGATTCCAGATATTATATATATACATCTGACCCTACATTTACCTAACCTCCCCATAATCCGGCTCTCACCTCATTCATGTCATTAGGCACGCTACACAAAGAACTCCGAAGCGGCCACCTACAGATAGTTACCTAAGACCCTTCCTTTCCGGACCATATACTACGTGGGGTAGCAAGAAATTTTATTTCAAGTTAAATTGTGTTCGCTAGACGCATTCACTTCACTCATACACTTCTTATTTTATGGGGTGCGTATTGACGCCTTAGGCTTGAATTGAATGCGCTTAATGTGCCAGTATGGGTCGTCATCGCTACTGCCAATTTCAATTTTGCCTGAGTGGTTCTATTATGGGCTTCAGAAGAAATTGAATTAGTAGCTACTTTGTACATTTACAATGTAAGCAAAGGGTTGCATAATCAAACTAGGCTGGAGGGTACTGGCAAATTTCAAAGAAGGGCCACTTATTGACTTATTGGAGGCACTTGCTAACGCGTCAATTACTAACACATAAAATAAATAGTTTCTTTATGGTTGGTTAGCAGATTATATAACTGTGCCTATGGGCGACAAGATAGGATTTCATCCTACCTGGAACGGTTCTATTATCAGCTCCCCTGAATTAGAAGGCAAAGTAACCAATAAAACTTGTACGTGTCTTTGCACACGTGGTTCAAGTTTCATGACACGACATTCGCTGTTTTTAGTATCACTCAAAGAGAATAGTACTTACCTGTTAAAACTTTCCTTCTTAGCACCGTATAAAGTCACGTACCTTCGAAGTTTCTTAAACCTTAGTTTCGACTTTGAAACCTATTTTAATTGACTTAAAGCAGCAAAATGAATAAAATCGTGACATCAGGAAGATCTCGCAAAGTCCGCGTATTGAGTCCCCGTTACCGCCGTGTTTTATTCATAGACCTTTGAATAAAGATGAAAATATTAAGGGCAAGGAAAACGCCAAAAACGGTGACTTGGGGCTAATGTGGTTGGGGGTTAATAGTTCATACATATTTATGGAAAATATTGTGTTGACTGCGCTCTTTAAGGATTCTATTAGATTCTGAAATAGAAATCAGTAATGATTGGGGTGGTTGTGTAAATATTATGTCAGAATCAAAGCAAAAATACGTTTTCAAAAAAATAAAAGGGTATTTTGTTTTTATTTCACTCAAGCTAAAAAAAATGCTATAGTTGGCATCGAACGAAAGCATATGTCAACTTAATAATCAAGCGCTATTAATAACAAAACAAAAAATGCGAAACGTTCAGAATAAAAACAACAAGTAGAGAAAACGTGACTGCTTTGTTAAAAATAACAAAAAACAAATGATATTGCGAGGGAACTCTAATTAGTTACAGCCCAAAGCAGAGTCGGTGAAACTGGTTGCCCTAAACTTTTCTGTATTATTTTTTTAAATGAGAATATACCTACCGCATATTCCAAGTGACCTTAAATAAATAAAGAACTAACAAAAATAGAGCATCAATCAGAGCATTGTCAGGTAGACCTTTAGAAAACTTTTGATTAAGAGGGTGCAAGCATACAGCCAGAGAGGCTGTATTGTAATGTACCTAACTAATGAAAATGAAAAGTATCTAACTGATCAGCTTGTAGAATTAAACTTATCTATAAAACCATGTTGCTTTAAAAGAAGAGGAAAATTCGGGTTAACAAGCTTGAACTTTCGACATAACTCCTGTAAAAGGGTTATTTTTAAGCTGTTACAAAAACAGACTGGTTTAAGACTCGTATCTCATTATGCCACCTGGCAACTGGCGCATCAATTTGTTAAAGAGAGAGGTAAGACCTGAGGAGACAGGCCAGCGTCCACTAAGGCAGATCATACTAGTTCATGTAGAGTCTGGTCTTTATACCAAGAAGCATCTTCTTCGTTGGTAGAGATTGAAACAATTTCACAGAGAATTTTTATTACCAATTTTATTGACAAACTAGATAATTAATCCCAATACTCAATGGGAACTGGGAGCTAGTAAAAGAATAAATAATAAGAACACATCACCAATAACACAATAAGACATAGAGATAAGTGATAGAGTCAACTATAGTAGGTTACTCGGTAACAACAATAGCTGTCAATACAAGGCTGTCAATACAATAAGATGTGATGAATCTCGAAAAATTGTCGTAGTGTTAGGTTTCCGTACACACATTTCACTTGATTTCTTTCACACAAAATTCTAAACACTTGATTTTTATTGCTGTACTTTAGTGTCCAGTTGCCTTTATTCCACAGTATATTTACAGTACACTTTTACAGTCCTGTCGGACTTATAACCCCTCATCTTGTGATTAATGAGTAGCAAGTTTAGTACGCCACGTGTCAGTTAGTACCGAGATGCTGAGTTGGGAGGAGTGCCGTAAACAGTCGGTTTACTTCGTACTTTGTTGTTATTGTTCCAGGGGTTAGAAAAGTTAGAGTTCGTTTTTTGGGGAGGTTCATCATTCATGAACATGGATCATTATCCAGATGTCCAAAATTTGGATTTTACTGACTGGAAAAGTTGTTATTACAATTTTTAGCCCGTAACGTCTCACTATTTAGGAAAGTCTATTTTGTTATTTCTTTACTCACGATCCTGAGCCAGCCTGGAGATCTTAGTTTATTAAAAGCTGATTTGTTTTCGAAACCCTTGTAGAGCGAACATTATTTTCTCAATTTACATTATTACGAGGGGAAACAACAGCAAACATTCAATTCCTACCCACTTCACGTACCGCCGAGCAATGAAACTAAACAATAACGTAATTTGCATGAAAAATGCTCAAGTATCCTCCCCGTAAAACTGGGATGTCATTCCTTTTGATTATTTTCCGCATTTCAAAGTCGTTTCGGTACGTCGACTGTCTCCTCAATCCCTATCCCTCTAATAGAGTCATGCTCCAGTTTTAGTTAAGGTACTTCGTTTCATGATGTTAATGCTGGTGTAATAGCTACGTTGGCAGTTTTTTAAGAAAAGCTGTACAAAGGATCTTATATTTTCAATAAACTTAATTGATTCGAATATTAGGCTCAAAGACGTCTCACACTAAGATTTAGAACCAATCGGCAAATCAAACAACAAATCATACTCCCGGAATCAGACTATACCGTTATAAATTTTTGTTTTCAGTCAACAGTAATTTATTAAATCAAACCTTCGCAAGCCATAAATTATATTAAAGAAAACCAACCTTTCAAACTTCCCTTTATTTTCTCAAAAAGTTGGAAACTTTTGAAAGAAAGTCAGCAAAGGGTTTGTTTTCTATTCCCCAAAATTCCATTGTGTAATATTTTTTCGTTCAGCACACCCTGAAGAGTCATTTCGGTTTCGCTTTTGCGCGCAATATTATAAAGCTATTTTATTTCTTATGCTGAGAGACCTTATTTAGGTGGTTTATTGTGTCTGACAAAGAATGGAAATGGTTCGTTCGTTTTTTAGTGGCTTTGTCTTGAAACTCTGGCAGTTTTGTCTTCACTTTAAAAGAAAGTGCATTTTCATAGCAGTTTTATGAAGTGGTGGTAATATCTTTTTTGTAACTTTGTGCCATCTCAACTTCACTGGGTTGTATACTTTGTGTGTGAAATATTCGTATTTACGTCCCTATTTTTGTGTGTCACGAAGCTAGAAACTTCTATGATTTTACGGTATTTCCAAACCAGTGTAACTTCGTAATCGCTTACTCTCGAATATCGTAGGATTGGCTTCCATTAACCCTCCTCACCCTGTCACCTTCAAGGTGACTTTGCTAGCGATGGATCTTTCATCTTTATTCAAAAAGCGTTCATGAATAACCCAGAGGAAAATACAACTCCCCAGGGAGCTCGACTAGAGGTAGTGATAACGCACAGGCGGGAACCGCACGATCCTACTCAAGAAAGATATCTTTATAGAGGTTTACTTTGAAACTGATAATGCTGGATAAGCAAACTTTGGTGAAATTTATTAAGAACCCATGTTATTAATGGTAAAAAGTTTCTAGAAACTTTAAAACAAATAAAAATAGAAAGAATCGAAGGTTCCTGCTAGCGTATAGTCTATGTAGGTACAAGTAAATAGATTCAAAAGACAAAAAATGTTTAAGTTACCGACGCGACCTGAGAAACATTATGAAACTCAGTGAACCAGGTGTTAAAGAAATAGTTCAACGAAACACCATTAATTCCAAGAACTTTGCTGACATTTCCGATATCAAATGAATTGTATTTATTCTGGTCGCGTATACATTAGGCAATAAAATGCGTGCTGCGGCCACATTATTGTTCGGGGAACGAGATAGGATTTATTCATCACCATCCGAAACTACAATCTGGAACTATTGATGTGAATATAGCAGATAACGAGTTGTAGAAATATGATTCTGCTAATAGTTATTTAGGTTAGTCACGTTTACCCCCCGTGACACAACTTTTAGATAAAAACAGTAGTTTTTCCGGCCATTTTTACAACCTGGGTCTCTTTAAGACAGAGAGAGTGAAACGGTGTCTTATAGAACTTTATGATAAACCGTCTGCCTCATCGTCACTATCCATCAGGTATCGACTATAAAAAAAATTGTGTAGTGTTATAGGAAATTTTTCTTTTCCGTGACACTATACTATTGCACATAGCTTCTTATTTCCATACATAAAAATTCCCCTTGAACTAAATTTTCTCAATTAAAAAGCCTTACAAAAGTTACATAGGTACTTTCCAATAATACCTACTGGACTGGAATACCGTCTGACGAAAGTAATAAAAAATCGCCATAATAAGCACCTACAACTGAAACTCGCGGAAGCTGCCAACGCGTACAAAATATGTACATCTGAAAATTAATCTTCCTGGCAATTATCTACATAATATTCCTGTCAGACGCTTTATTGCGTTTCTGTCTGAGTTCTGAGCTCCGAACACATGGGTAGGAAGTATATTTTTGATATACCAAGCGATAACTAACAAGCTCAACATTTAATAAACGTTAGCAAAAAATCTCTGTAAAAATCACGTGGAAATAGACGCTGCACTGATGCGTTTTCAATTTAATCTTTCGAACTTTCCAACGCGGATTTATTTTGAAATGTGCTGCTCAATTTATTTTTACCGGTTTATTTAGGTATTTGCTTTTCAGCTAGTATACATGTCGCCGCCGGATTGAAGGATCAACCCGTTTGTTTAGCTAGGTCGATTGTAGAATCAGCCCGTTTGTTTGGCTAGGCCGATTGCAAAACGAACACACTTTTCTTGGGAATACCTGATTAATTACTTTCGACGAGATGGCTAAATGATCTTTAGCCATATTGTTAAGCGTTGATCGTTTAACAAACGACATAGGATAAGGCGGTAATTAATTGAATTAAGCGTACCTACCAAAAAATTTTAACCCTAGACAACTCGCAAAATTTAACTCAAGAATAAATTACATGGATAGGTAAATATCATATTAATTTAATTGATGCATCTCCACGGCCGACAGGTGTATTAGAAAACGATTATATAAAAATTTACTAACCTAATTATATTTGATAATGTATCCCTAATTTTACAATATTGAGTATAGTTTATGTATATTTTCGTATGCGCCTGTAAAATTTCAACTCAAAGTTTGGTTTATAATTATAACCAATTAAAGCCAGATAAACTTAACTGTGATTTTGAGATACGATTCTGCAAACGACAATTTGATTAGATAATGTTGGTACACGGATCCCCAGCATAAGATATTCGGATTGATTACGATATCCTGTTAATGTTCCGCGAAACGTTTTAGCATAATTATGATTACGACCAATCTAAACTTAACTCGTTATTTCGCTAATGACTACAACGGAATTTCATTGACACATTCTGATCGTCTTAAAATAATGAAGAATTTGATTTACATTTCGGAAGGATATTAAAACGTCGATCAATCAAAATAGGTACCAACTTTGTAATCGCTTCCGCAGGGCCCGCTTTGCCGGTGCGGGTAGGTTTTGATCAAATGCCAAAATTGCTGAGTTTTGTCTGTTGTGGAGTAGGGATGTTCCGATACATTTAACAATACCCCAAAATTGCCGCAGTGCAGTCCTAATAAACTGGAGTAACTGCGTATCTTTTATATAATTTTGATATGTAGTGCAATATGGTGGAACTATTTTTTACACGTTCCTAGCTGTAACTATGAAAATGCGTAGGAAACTAATAAAATACCTTTTTTATTTTTTCATTTATTTATGTTACACATGAATTACTTGTTATATAATAATAAAGCTAACTTAAACCGTAGAAAAATTCGGTTTGTATGTAAGCTTGTCTCAATTGGTGAAATATATTTATATTAAGGCTACGTACCTACCTATATACCTAAGTGGTTAGATAGGTACATACATTCGACCCGTACACTCACTATACTATTAAATAAAAAACAATAACCAATAGTGTTAAGTCTCACATTGAAGGTAGAAAGCATTAACACCGCGCATTAACCAAGCAGGCCACACCCTGCAAGTACAAGTACTACATACATTTATACATACATACCCCCACTGTTATAGGTCGAGCGAGACTTGCGTAAATACTTTACGCAATATTGTTGTCAATTTCATTTTTGGTGTCCTTATTAATGGTCCCTCCACATGCTGGCGAACATAATAAACGTCGTTAGTTTTGGTTGATTTGACAGTCTGTACAAGCAAAAAAAAAATTTTTTTATTGTACACCACGAAGAAAACATTAAAAATAGACAAGCCTTATTTTTCTGCTCTCATAAAGACATATATAGGCTTCTCGTGTATACATGACGTGTCAATACAAAAAATATGCGGTGCTAAGCACTAACTTGCCAATATTGGATACGCTGTTCTAAGATATGAAAATTTACAGGTTTCGTTTCATAGCATTCTAATGGTTTACTGAAAATGGGTGGTGAATGTGCTGGCATAGGGTCCCAAGGGTATTTCAGAACCACACAAAGCTTGCAACGAAGAAGTTGTTATAGCTAGATTTCCCGGAAGAAAACTGTTCTCGCGTTCTGTTATTTATTATAAAGTAGCTTCTAGTCAACGGTACCGATTGTTGTGACCGACCACTGTCACTATTATAGTCTGACCAACTTTATTGTTCACGGTGTGAAGTAGCCTATTTTCTAGAGAGTCAGGTCAAGTAATCAACTCTATATTCTTAGACGTGTCTCAGAACTTCATCAACCTAGAAGTATTCTAATAGTTTGATATTCTACTTCAAATTTTAATTCTAAGTGCGGGAACCGGGATCTCCTCTGACATCTCGCATGGAGGTGTATTGTGCATTGTCCCCCTACCTAACTAGGTCCTAACCAGCCCAGCTCCTTGAAGTATCGGAGCAGGACTTTTGGTGATTGACAGCTTTGAAAAAGTAGCTTATGTGGTCGATACTTAATAAGAGTAAAAGCTACTAAAGTCGCTTTAGTATCGACGTAACCGTTATGTATGTACGTTAAGGATGAGTAGATGCCGAGAAACTTTTGAGGAACGGCTTCGAGAATTGATTGAAATAACAGCAGAATAGTTTCAAATCTCTACCTGAACAAGTAAGTAGGTGGCTCTCTACATGGGCCAGTAAAACTTTCGCTCGTGGACGCCTCTCGTTTACATAGAGAAAGCGTTTTATGTAAAGTTTTCCTTTTGTAAAATCTAAAGTGCTGTTTTATTTTTCACAAGCCAGCCTTTAGACTTTCCGTGGCTGGGCATTTTTCTCGTCGCCCGAGCTAAATTTAATAAAGAAAATCTGCTAAATAAAGGCGTCGGGGCAAAGATACGTTATGAATACAGGATGTTCTAGACGATTTTTATCAGGAAAGAGCGAGAAGTAGGTATACTCCTAACTAATTAACAGACGTGAGACGAAGTAATAAAGTATAAAGTGTTTTTAGGGTTCCGATTGCCGCTTTAACGAACGACAAATAATAAAAATTTAATAAATTTAATAAATAAGAGAGCCGACCTCTATTATGTCACGTTGAGTACTTACCGACTGATCACCGAAGTTAAGCAAGGTTGGGCGCGGACAGTTCTTGGATGGGTGACCGCGGCATTTTAGCTGTTTGCCTCTTTTTGATACACCAAAAAAAACGCTTTAATGTTTTTTTTTTTTGCAAAATAGTTTGGTTTGTGCCCTCCGTGTGCGAGTCTACACACACTTCACCGGTTTTATTTTTTGTGCCACGTTTGTTTCTCCTGCTCTCAAGTCATCCTGTATATTCCGTTTTCCGTTCGCATATCCTCATGGGGTGTTTCATTTCCTCTCTCGACGCTAATTAAATGTTTTACAAAACTCTGTCAGGATTCATTCAAATCCCGAAGAGACGTAAAAGGAAATTAAAATGGGGTTTTATTGCAAAACTTCTTAGTTTCACGTTTGCGCGTTTCGCGGAAAGTTTAGACGCTTTTGGTATTATAAAGTATGTATGATGTAATTGTTTTGAAAAAATAATAATATAGTTTGACCGTAAATTTCTAAGCATTTGTGCTTACTGTTTTTAAGTTCTGCGGAACAAACTACACGAATTTTTATAGAACCATCTCGGTATCATTAAATAGGGAAAGAATTTTCAAATTCGATGATTCACGTAGAAATCAATTAACATACATAAAAAAGAAAACAAAACACATATGTATGTTCGGCTGTATGTTTGTACATTTACTTACTCTTTTTTTAAGTCGGTTTAAAATAGTTACTTGTGTTACTCACTACATTTTCTGGTTCCATATCATTTTTTATTTAAGCAAATAAACAGTATTCCTCCTCAATAATATTTTAATCGATCATATTAAGAACAAGTTTCAGTTTGGCACGTGTTTTTTCTTTCAGGCATGGGACTGATTTATGCGATGAAACGTGTTATTCCAAATCAAGCAAGATCTATACTACAGCCTGATTCTTTCAGAAGTTTTGGCATGAACAAGTAACAAACATACATCTATCCAAACATTCCTATTTATAATTAAACAGTTTCTAAAAATTGACAATTCAAAAAGCGTCCCATTACAAAACTTGTCCTTAAAACCTCTATAGATCAAGTCCAGCTCTGGAAGTTTTTTTTGTCGTATATGTAATAAAAACAAATGAAAAATATTGGAACCATTGACAATGAATGTCTCGTAGCGCTTAATCGCAATTCCCTATGGAGTTCCCGACAGGTTTATTATGTTAATATGCCATGATTGTGCGTCAATATTGCTTAACATAGCACTGATTGAGTAATTGGGTGTTCAGAGGTTAATTATTGTATCAGTCTGCAGGTGTCAAGCAATATTGAAGGTAAGTAACAATCTAGGAGCTTTTATGTTAGCGAGTTGATAGTTGTGCGCAAATTAAATTCAAATTGGAATGTTTATTAATTAAAAGCATGTTAGTATGATCAAGCTCTCGTCAAATATGGGTTATGGTTTAGTTAAATTTCATATGAAGATAGGGAGGTTCTACTCTGCACGCAGTTGTCTACTTGCTGAGTTAGCTACTTAGTATCTACCAACCCAATGCTTACTTGTGTTAGCTACCTAATGATCACCTCATCGTAAGTATTACCTAGTCTTTTAGTAAGGCTCCGCATATTTCGTGGCTAGATGATGCTGTGTGTAGTGTCCAGCATTGTTTATTTAAGGAATGGGACTCGCTGTCTGATTATTTTTTTCCGGCCAATTACAATCTGGGTCTACATATTCGTGATACACCGTCTGCCACATCGTTACTTCCCATCAGGTGAGTGAGGTTAAACAAAGGTCTACCGAATATAAAAAAACACAATTCATTTTAATTATTGATCTGTGGTATGGTGTTATGTCAAAGAGAAACTCCAAGTTGCCTGGACCTGCTGTATAGTCTGTGGTTTCAAGTCCCAGTCGGCATGCCGAGAGTCAATAAACGATTTTATTCTCGAATAACTATGTTAATGGTGTTGCTAGTAACAATAACAAAAACCGACCAAGTACGAGTCAGTATCGAGCGTCGAGGGTTCCGTAACATTCAGCAAGTTAGTAAGTACTGAGATTAAGATAAAATTTGTAATAAATCAGCCCAATCCTACGGAATAATGTTTTACTTCATTGATTCATCCCCTTAAATATAAAAACCTAGCAACTGTAACAAACAAAACCAGTTGTATAGCAGTGTTTTTACCCGCGAGGTGTGGGTGATTTTGAATTTTTTCTATGTGGAACGGCTAAAGCAATTTTGATAAATGATGTATAAAAATACTCGCCTGGTCTTCTATATGTTGCTTTTCGCCTCATTTTACAAAAAGGTGGCGAAGGCCTCTCATTTTGCGAAAAAAGGTGAAAAGCTGATCGAGACGGCTTGAATCGTTAGTTTTTTTTTAATTTTCAATTAATTACGTTTGTTCCTAACTAATAAGTCACTTATATATGTATGTCAACTGTTGCTGTTTCCGACATCTCCTCTTATTCAACAAAACAAACGACTCATAGCTTTTGCTAAAAGTTATGATAAGTTTATAAAAGTATGATGGATAATGTTTTACTTGATACGTTTTACAAGTTTCTCGCTAAAAGTGGTTCTGATGATAATGATGTCCAGCCTCTTGACCGAATTTTGGTCACATTGGCGGCCAGTCTCAACGGAGTAGTGTCCGTACGCAGGAAGGACATTGCACAAGTCTTTTTACTATTGAGCAAGCAATAACAAAACAGAAGTTAAGAGGAGAACTACCTATGTTCAACAGTGGACGACTATCGGCTAAGATGATAATGAAAAATAAAAACATTTGTTGAAAAAAAGGTTAAAGAAAAACATGGTGTCATTATTTTCCCATATTTTAGTAAAATGAATGTCTATTCGGGAACGTTGCCATAATTGTCAAGGGCTTTGAAGCCTGAACGACTTTCAAATTGACCTAAAACCTACGCCGCTGAATCTCATTTGGGATGGTGCGATGCATTGCACTAGAAAATCTAGGTTAACAGATCTTTCAGGTTAATAATATTACACTCAGACACATACAATTATAAAGAAATGAACATAAAAAAGAAAAAAGTTTGCTAGAGTCACAAAACGGTCCCTGTCTCAGCATGGGTTAGTTGTATGTATGTACATCCAACGCTGGTCTTCCGACAGAGCCGTTTCGTGACGTCACGGAATATAGAAGACAGGTATAAATAAAGATAAACAGTTAAAGGAAATACATTGACAACGGTGTTGATATAAGATATAAACAAAACAATGAAATAAAAAGAGTAGGAATTGCAACAGCTTTGTGCACACATTTGAAAATAAAAACTGGGACCACAAAGACTACTCCTAACTATTTTCAGTATTCTATTTACCCTTAGGTTAACTAGGGAAATCAACAAATGATTTCAACATTGAATGAATGAATTGAACATGAATCAACATTTGAGTGGATGAAAACAGTATAAATAATTAACATAACGATGATAATAATTCTACTAACAAATGTGAGAGACGACTTTATAATTAGGTATGGGTATTCGTATATTAAATGATACTTGTATCGTTTCTAAGATTCTCTTGTATCTTCTGACATTCAAAAATAAAATTGCGTAGTTTAAGCTTAAAACCATAAAAACTTTGCTGGTTCCTTATTGAAGGGGGGATATTATTTTCATAATGCCATGTTTATTTAAAAATCTAGTAACATGATCTCTAAACGGAATGTCAAAACAAAATCTATCACAAGCGTTCTGGACTCGTTGAATTAGTTTCTGCTTTCTCGAAAGCAGCCTAGGACTAATAACTATGTCGGAGTAATTCAGCTTGGATAATATAAGTGACTCTACTAGACGTATCCGTTGCTCCTCCCTCATATGAGATCTCATTCTATACAAGACCTTCAACCTGTAAAATCAATTTGCAACTGTATCAGCTACATGTTTTTCGTACCGAAGATTGCAATCCAAAATCACACCTAGGTTACGCGCTTCGTACACACGTTCAACAGATTTATCCATAAGCCTTACATGAACACTAGAACTCAAATTATCTAATTTGTGCTTGCTACCGAAGATCATGTATTTGGTTTTTGTTGGGTTAAGTAAGACTATTGCTTTTAGACCACTGAGCTATGCTTTTTAAATCACTATTTAGTTTTACAATTGTCTCATCAATATCTGAAGGCTTACATGATATAAATATCTGCGTATCGTCCGCGTACATATGAAATTGATAATGCTTAATATGTCTCTGAACATCTGAGAGTCTGAAAAACCTAATTCTCACTATTCTTCTAATGATTTAATTTTGTTTCAGGTAAGTTCATGTCACTCGGCTGAAAACACAGACAGAAATTATATTAACATAACAAAAGGTATGACATTAAACAGTTACTAAGTGTTAAAATCTTTATTTACAAAGAAAATTACAATCAAATAATCGTAGCGGTCGCAGGGAGTCGTTGGATGGAGGTGGCTCAGGACCGCTATTCGTGGCGTCGTCGCTCGTTTGGGGGAGGCCTATGTTCAGCAGTGGACGTATACAGGCTAATGATGATGATGAATAGAAGCCAATACTTAATTATCTAAACTGATAATGAACCTAGTTATTTCACTATAAAAACTTACGTAGTTTGATGAATTCATGAATGTATCATTATGGTGTGTTCTTCCAACACAAACTAAGGTTCGTAGTTAACCAGCTTACATTCAAAATGAGAAATTAGTTATGTTTTTGTATAAATGCTGATACAAATATTATTACAGTCATCGGGTCCCACAAAACTCAAAAATAACTATATTCGCGCATCGATAAATATGTAAATTTAGACTCTAAGGACGGCAAATTAATGCTTAATTTCTCTGTTCTGTTTCGCATAAATTTAGCAAATATATTCCTAAAACCCTTTTGATAAACGCTTGCTGTATTAATTTACAGACCAAAACAAGTAAAATAAATGATTATTGTAATTTGTTTTGCTTTCGATTTGATGAGTCTGCTTTTGATGATTTTAACCGTCAATTTGTATTAGGAATATTACACCATATATTTGTGTTCGGAGAGGTTCCGATCATATTTTAACGTACAAAATATTTCATATTCAGACATATTTTAAAACGCTAACCGCAGCGTTTTAAAAATGTTCTGTAATGTTTTAATGTTAATCCAATTTGGCCTTTTAATTGCCATAAAAACAGCGAATTCTCGTAAAACTTGTTAGAGTAAAAATAACTGAATTTATTAGCTTATTTATCTGTTTGCTACGTATGAACCAACCAACCATTAACTTTTGTTTTTAACGACCTCTTTTGAAGACAGTTAAAAAGCTCTTTTATATGCATAATTTGCGAATTTAAACCACAGTCAAAGCCAGAAAAGTGGAAATAAAAACAGCAGCTGGTTTACTGGGCCTTGCATACAGGGTTTCATTAAGTTTTTAAATTTAAAGTGTTAAAGATCATAATTTAGGACGTTACGTTAGAGTTTCAAATCTGTAGTGTTAATAAATTAATTAAAAACACAGTTTTAATACCCAAGAACGTTTTCCTGGTTGATATTTAAGCTCCAAATTTTTTAGGGGTCGTACTCAAAGGATAAAAACGGGACCCTATAACTAAGTCTACGCTGTCTATCCGTCCGTCCGTCTGTCCTCCTATCAGCGGGCTGTAAGTACCTATCAGATGAACCGAAATAGGTAAAATTTGTAATTAACTGTTGAAATTTTCCCAGAGTGTGTATTACTATGTATATTGACGATATAACAAAAAATTATGAAAGAAAAAAAGATAAATAAGAGGACTTACGTCCATACCACGCTAATTACCGACCACCGAAGATAAGCAACATCGGGCGCGGTCAGTACTTGTATGAGTGGCCGCATCATGTTGGCTTTTTGATTTTGTTAAGATCCATCAAAAACGTCAGGCTTTCTGGGATTTTTTTGGAAAATTAGATTTTTACAATGGTACGGAACCTCCGTGTGCGAGTTGACTCGCACCATTAACATTGATCTTGAAACATTTTTTCTACATAACGACAATATATACATATGTTTGTTTAATGATGTTATAGAAATAAACATAAAATTCCCGAGACACTTTTCTTATATCTGCCATTCAGATTAACTTTCTAGGAACCACTGTAATAAAGCACTCGCACGTTGCCTAGCGAAAAATCCTCATCCCCAATGCTTAATCTGTATTGAGTTTCTCATAACAACAGTTGCTATGAATAAGATTTGATGGAGGTCAAAGGGGGATCAACTACCAGAAATTCGTTGGAGCAAACGTCAATTTTCGAGATCCAATTATGGCCGCATTGTGTAGGCGAACTTGTAATACACGTGGGCGATGGCCTCCCAAATGTGGAAATAGCGTGAAACATCAATCAGTGTTTAACCCATGAAAACATTTAATAACTGCTTCTTTTCAAATAGCTGGTAACTGTAGCTCACCATATATAACCGCTTTTTTCATTTAATTTGAAAGTTTTTGTGAGTTAGATAGGGTAGGCCTATCGTATGATTATCTTTCAGAGAACAACACCATAAACATTTTTACGACACCGTGTGGCCCTTTTCTCGTTACGATGATTATTAACACAATGATGATCATTCATACGATGATGGTCGTTACGACGATGATGCATAAAATTATGGTTTTTCATAAATATAGACCTTATAAACATCAATCCCATGCTACTTTGAACAAAAACTTTATTCAGCTTTGAGGTAAACAAAACTGCTTTCAGAAGTTTAAAAGTTGACGACACCTGCTAGTGACGTCACAAAGCAAGGGTCCAGGCCCTGACAATTACGTTGAATAACGAGCCACTGGGGTCAGCACAACACTATTCCAATGTGTTGTTATTGTCAGTTTAATCGAGGGCGCCGGACACAATTTATTGTAGTTTGGCCAAACTTTCTGTCTTTCTGTTTTGAACGGGCTGAAAAAATACAAATGGCGGACAAAAAGGTTGGTATGTACGTACAAGTATGGTACAGCTGTAAAGGAAATATTAAAGTCAGTTTTTTAAACTTTTGAACATGAATACTATTTTGTAATCTTTTACTGTCACGCCTCACAAGAATTGAAGACGGTCAGGGGGTCGGTATTTTTAAGGTAAAATTCTCAATCCAACATGGTATACAAATTAGCAATACCTTTTGTTCCTATACAATTAATCAAAATTGTACTTATTTATTCAAAAACAACATCAACCATTCGTTACATTTGTGTTAATATTTGTTTATAAGTATAACACGAAAATGTAATCTTCCTGTAAATAAAATGTACCTATTTGCTTTAATCCCACATAGAATTTACATAATTACGGCGGTATCGCATTCCGTATGACGGTGGATTTTATTACGAACGTAATTATAGAGAAGGCTTTACGTTTCAATATGCGACAGAATTTCCAGGCATTTACGAAGTTGTAGTGGAACAAGTGTGCCTGATATTCAGAACATTTCCCATTTTACCGTTCCGGTGAATAAATATGATCGTTTTGAATCGTTTTCATGTTATGGCTGTAACTATCGGAAAACATTTCAACCATATGGTAGGTTTTTTGTGTGTGCACCCTGTGCCTAAATTAAAAGGGGGCTGGGTGCTGAAGTTCATTTGTAATGAAACTTTTAATTTTTATTGAGATGGATTGGTGTAGGTTTGAAAGCCTGCCAAATCTATCTATATCTTCAATAAAAAAATGGTTGATCCTCAACAAGTTATTCACGCTATTATATTGCAGTTGTTTTCACCGCTGACCAGTCAGCGTTTTTTTATTAGGTAAACGTTTAATTCAAATACTTGGGATATAAACTATGGATAGATCAAAATCCGTGGATTGACAACGTAATTTTGAGAGCCCCCTAATTCCAGTACATTAATCGCTTAACCATAACAATGGTATCGTCCCACAATGACACATTTTGGCAAATACCATTGATGAAAGGACCTACAGCTGAAGAAAGGCGTTTCAAAATTTTCAAGTTTGACCAATTTATCAATCTCTTCGTGCAAATAGCACCGCATGCAATATCTAGATATTCTTTTATCTATGGACGATTCAGCTACGATACAATTAAATGGTATCATAGCTGAATTTCGACTGCAGCGTTTGGCCCAGAGCAAATGTCAGCTCTACCATCAAACAAACAAAATGTCGGATCACCAGATAAAATAATTATTTGCCGACAGCCAAAACGATAATAATTAGGTACCTAGAATAACAAGAAACTACCAAAACCCGTTTAAAAATGAGAGAAAAAGTATTCGCCCGGTTTGCAGCAGTTAAAGTCATATTTGCGTTGACGTTCCCTGCAAATTGAAATGAGCTCGAATACGATACCTCTTGAAGTTTACCTGATATCCACTAAAACGTTTTCTAGTTGCTGAAGCAACAAAGCAGAATATGCAAACTTAACTAGACACTAGACTAGAGTAGCTTGAAAATAGAGAATCTTTTAAATGGGTTTACACCTCAATTTAGGTTAATGTTTGTCATTAAATTCATTAAAAATATTCATCCAATCGAACCAGTCCCGTCGTAAAAATTTTGTGAGGATTTATCATTCAGTTTTGGAAAAAGAGTTATAAATAAAAATAAAATTTATTTCTGTAACAGTTTTACAATAATTGTTTACACTATGGTGGAGACCTTCATTTAAGTATAAATACTTGTGTTAGAAGGTCTCGCTCTTCTTTATCAGACATTACAGATTACTTACTTGATCTATTGACTTAACAGAAACATAAAATTGGCAAAAAAGTATAAAATATTCTAGTAGCTTAGAATCTAATTAAATCTGGTTATAATAAAAAAAAAACTTGAATGTGCGTGTTTGCCGTAACATGAGTGATGTCATAGGTCCCCTGAGAACACCAGACTCATGAGAGTCTGGGTAACATGTATGCATTTTTATTAGTTTAAATCAAGTATTTCTGAATATGTATAGCTAATGTAAACAAATAGTCGATGTAGTGGTGTGTGAGTGCGCGTGTGTATATAGATATATATATTATGATTTAAAACTATGAGATAATACTGGACGAAATATGAGTGTGAGATGTCTTGGGTCCCTAGAGGACACCAGTCTCATAAGAGTCTGGGCAACGGGGGACCCAGTTTAATTAGGATATGACTCTCATCAGCGCTTCCGTCTCTTCGTAGGTTTTTGGAACAGCCATTTTGTGGTCACTTTTTTACTTTTTATATAACTTTAGGGGATATATATTTAGATTTTTATTGATGAGATTATAAAGATGAAAGAGAGAGAGAGAAAGGCTGATTGTGCTCTACATTGTCTTCGCGCGAAACAGGTCTTACAAGAGTTACAAGATCGAGACTCTACCTTATAAGTTCGCCTTCTATTTAAATTTTTCACAGGATTGTATGTTAAGGGTTTTTGAAATAGCATATCTCAAAATAGCTTGTAACGTGTAAAGTTTCCTGACTGACAGTATTGTATATACTGAGTATAGCATATTTGTAGAAAACTTTAGTGGTGTAAATAACATGACCTTGAGTAATGCTCGCTGTGCTCTTTCTATTTCTAGAAACCTAGTTTTTGCGGCGCCACCCCATATAGGAATACAGTAGCCTAATACTGGCTGAGTTTAAACCATGTATATATTTTTTAACAACGGTTCTGGAGCTACATGTCGTAATGTTTTAAAAATCCATACGAATTTTCTTATTCTGTTGCTAAGTGCTTCAGTTAAAACTTAACGAAAATTCAGAGTGACCGAAAGAAAATGGTTACCATTAGGTGATTATTTTTACTGGCAAATAGCTGAGTCAAAGTATTTATATAAATCTAGTACATTCTAGAGATAAGAGATTGTTTGCGCGTTATTAAATTCAGAGAAATTATTGAAAAGTTGGCAAAGTGTACTCAGATTCATTTGTCATAGTTCAATTGACAGATGCTTTGGTGGATGAAGTGATAGGCTGCACGATTTCGAAGAGAAACCACACGATGCGTTTATTCACTCTCGGTGTTCGATGGCAGAGGGCACAATCATACGGCGTGCCACTGCAATTTCGCTAAGTGCTTTTACTTTTGCCGATGGCAAGACGATTGCAATTGCATGTCTTTGCATCACGGCCGGGCTGACTTATGACGTGACTATTATAATTATACGGTAACGCCGCGGGGCGCAGCTAGTTAGCTGCCCGCGTTGAATTGGATTTTTTAGTTTTTCTAGGAAATGTTTCATATTTTTGTCTTCATGAGAACCTTTCCCGGACTTCATGGAATATTTAAAATTAGCTAAATCGGTCCAGACGTTCTCGAGTTGTGTGCTTAGCAACCCATTTAGCGATTTGTTTTTGAATTTTGGTTATCTTTCCACTCTAGGACAAGGAAATTGGGAAGAACGCAAAGGGGTATAATTTCAATAAATATATATATATATATATATATATATAATAAACAAACAGACACATTTAACTTTTAGTGGTTGTGGATGATTTTTAAGGACCTTGTGAAACTCAGACCCGACGCAACTGCTGACATCAAGGACTTAATCACAAACAAACTTAAACAAGATTATTAAGACTTTGTAAGAAACAGATTTTAGTATACATATAGTAGAGTGTTAATATATATACCATAAGGGTCAATATAGCAAGCATATGGCCCTTATGGTCAATATGTAATCGGAATCTTAAAAAAATGGCTTCAATTGACTTTCAGTGACAGATGACTTTATGTCAATATATCTAAATTGACTCCTGGGAGCTACCAAAATTATTAAATGTTAAATCCTAGAAGATTACCACAGGTATGTGGAAGTATCTTGATGAATAGGCATGAGTCTAATTGCTATCCGGTGCTTGTGCTGCAGATTGTCTATTGTTGCCCCATGTACGCCTGGGGAAGTTGACGTTGCAATTTCCACCACACGCTGCCGGACAATTAACTTGGGCGGACCGTGACTGGCGAGTTAGAGTATTCTCAAATGTACAAACTAACCTAGCTTTTTGTTATGCTGTTAGGGAAACGCCATCTACACACGATTTGAAGAGATCCATCAAAGCTAAGCCTCTAGCCGTTGTCGTTGGGTATTACCACGATTTATTATAGGATGAGGTGATATGCTTTAATTAACTTGACAATGATAAACCGTATAGGTTACAAACGTTAAAGATTACCCTACTGTAAAAAAAATATACAGCTGAATATTCCTTTAACCGTTTATCAAAATTTAGGGTCAGAATTTTCTGTTATATATTATCTATCTAAATTTGCACTAGTATAACTTCTCTCTGATCTAATGCAATTAGGATCTTAAAAAAAATCCTAGGTCTATGAGTTAGGTAGTTGTAAGATATTCATAAGTATGCAATACCCTGGAAAAAAAAAACGATAAAAATTTGAAAGTATGTCATACTCTCAAATTTTATAGAGGTTTCCGATTTAATTTCTGTTTGGAACTTAATTCAGTGTTGATTCATGACTAGTGATACTAACTAAGTTATCGTAACTCCGTGCATGTAAGCCTTATATATTGAAAATACGCTTTATTTACGTGCTAAACATTTTATAGCCGGTCTTGTGCGTAAATCGTGGTTTTATGTCTATTCCTTCAAGTTTCATAGAATCTTCCTAGTTAATCTGAGACAAGAGCTTCCGGTTAAGCTCAGCTCACGGCAGCGAATCCCGAGATTTACCAAACTTCCAAATTAAATAGTTATTTTGAGATATTAGGAGGGAAGCTTTAGGTATAGTGATGAACTAACTAAAGCTAAGATTAGGTTACCTACTTAGTTTGTAATACTACCCTAATATGTTAGTTTTGGTGCTTATGAACTATGGTTAGCGAACTTACCACTTTATTGAGGCTTGATAATGCTGTGTGAATTGTCTAACACTCTGTTTTTTTTAATGGTTTTAATTCGTTCTCTATATTTCAAAATATTATAAAATGTGGTCATCTAATCAACACTTCTAAATTTTCAAAATCTTATCCATAACCAATTTCAATTACAAGATGAAAATAAACACTAGGAAATTAAACGCCATTCACTGTAGAAATTGCCTACTAAGTTATCTAACTGATGTACAGTTAATAACTTAACTGTAATTATATTATGTGCAATTACAATGTATCGGCCGATTGGTATTTTGTCAATCCATAAATTCAAATAATTTATAGCACTCAATATATTACTTAGCAATAATTGCATAAAACTGTATTGGGTACATGGCATCAACGCTAAATGGAAGAGTTTTTCATAATGTGTCGGTTTCATCACCCCTAGGAAGCTCCGACCATTGTCTTGTTAAGTCCGTGTCATCCCACTCCCCACCTCACTCTAGCTTCAGGGGCAGCCGTCGAGTGTGGAAATATGGGTCAGCAAATTGGGACGAAATGCGCCACTTTTTTGCATCTTATCCCTGGCGACCCGCATGTTTTTCTTCTAATGACTCTACATCTTGTGCTAATGCCATCGTTGAAGTGCTGCGTCAAGGTATGGAATATTTCATACCCTTTTCTGACAAGCCACTGTCAACTAGAGTAGATTCCTGGTTTGATGATGATTGTCGAAGCGCCGACGCGCTAAAACATGAAGCCTATCTTGCCTGGGTGTCTGCTCGCAAGAACAAGGCTCCAGATTTAGATTCTAAGAAAAAATCATATAATAGGGCCGCCAAATCTTATAAGAAAGTGCTGAAGAGGGCGAGATCCGACCATATCCGCAAAATTGGGACCAAGCTAGCCTCACTACCACCTGGAAGCAAAGCTATTTGGTCTCTTGCGAAGTCGGTTGAATCCAATTTCTGCTGCCCTTCTCTACCTCCGATGCTAAAACCCGACGGGTCGCTGGCCCACACTGCTGAAGAGAAGGCGAACTTATTTGCTTCACTCTTTGCAGAATCTTCACGTCTACATACTACTATTAAGATACCGCCTTCCCTTCCTAGCTGTGGCTCTGTGATTCCAGAACTTCGCAACAAGCAGAGGGAGGTACTTAGAGTATTTCTTTCACTGGACGTGAACAAAGCCAGCGGCCCCGATGGGATCCCGGCGATCGTACTTAAGAGGTGTGCACCAGAGCTGTCTCCGATCCTTACACGCCTGTTCCGCCTCTCTCTGGACACGGGCATGGTGCCATCTGCCTGGAAGCTTGCTAATGTTCAACCTGTTCCTAAAAAAGGTAGTAGTACAGACCCCTCCAACTACCGTCCAATCTCTATCACCTCCATTATCTGTAAGACAATGGAGCGTGTGCTTAACACTAAACTCCTAGCATACCTTGAGAATAACGATCTCCTCAGTGATCGACAATACGGCTTTCGTCCTAAACGATCCACAGGTGATCTTCTAGCGTATATAACGCACATCTGGAGTGAAGCCATGGAGAAACACGGAGAGGCTCTCGCGGTCTCCCTGGATATCTCCAAGGCATTCGATAGAGTTTGAAACGATAGTCTCATTAGCAAGCTTCCTTCTTACGGATTACCGTCTAATCTAACCGAGTGGATCTCCGACTTCTTGAGGGAACGATCGATTTGAGTGGTCATTAATGGCTGCTCTTCAGATCTATTGGCTATCAATGCCGGGGTACCTCAAGGGTCTGTTCTATCAGCAACCCTATTCCTGTTGCATATCAATGACCTGCTTAAGCCCGATATCTTTGGGTATGCAGATGACAGCACCGTTGTTGATAGATACTTTACCAATCCACGTGTCAGTGCTGACGAGATTTTTAAACTCCGTGGCGAGATGGTCGGATATTTGAACAGCAAACTAAGGTTGGTGTCTGAGTGGGGAGACAACCTGGTGCAGTTCAACGCATCCAAAACCCAGGCGTGCGTGTTTTTAGCTAAGAAGACCGAGTGGAATCCTGCGCTCAGTTTCCGTGACACTACGCTTCAGGTCACCGATAGTCTGAGCCTATTGGGGGTTGAGCTCTCCTCTAATCTGAACTTTGGCTCTCATATTGAGTCGAAGGCAAAATATGCTGCACTGAAGCTGGGCATCCTAGCTAAAGTTCGGCGGTACTTCACACCGGGACTGCTTCTTAATCTCTACAAATCACAGGTCCGATCTTGCATGGAGTACTGCTGCATCTCAGGGACGACTCGGCCAAATACCAGCTCGAAGCCCTTGGCTCGATTGAGCGACGCGCTGTTAGGCTCATAGGCGATAATTCGCTTGTGGAAAACAACTTGCACAGTCTTGAACACAGACGGCGCGTTGCCAGACTGTCGGTGTTCTACAAGTACCACTTTGGTGACTGTGCCCAGGATTTACATGACCTTATCCCGATCTCCCCCTTCTTCCACCGGACAAGCAGACGTACTAGTAAATACCACCCATACCTAGTCGACATACCACCGTGTCGAACCAAACGTTTTCGCTCTACTTTCATTATAGGTACCGGTAAAGAGTGGAACGAACTTCCTGCTTCTGTTTTTCCAGTAGAGTACAATCTAGGAGTCTTCAAATCCCGAGTGAATAAGTTCCTTCTGGGAAAGCGTGCTCCATCTTAGGCCACATCTTCACTTTCCCGAGTGAGATGGTGGTCAAAGGCTTTACCATTATCAACAAAAAAAAAATGCTCTGTGCCTTTACATTTTTAATGGACTGTGGCAGGCGCTTTCAGGTGCAGGCGAGAAATAAACGCCTTGAGGGTTTTGTTTCAGATTTTTGTATTATTAATTATTCCTCTTTGGTGTCTTAACATCGGTTTCTTTTACCGATTTGAGCCTTGGTAAAAAGACGACAAAGGATGTTGGGTTTTGCTTTAAAATTTTATCAGGTGGCTGGAGTTTTTTAAAACAAGCAGGATGTAGTCATGTTAGATGAACTGTTTTTAACTAAACAATTTTTGCATAGAATTGTTAATCATATTTATTTTCTATTTATCTGTACCTGTCAATTTCGAAGAGATAACGCTTTTAGTTAGTTAGTTACAGCTTACTTTGCTGATGAAGCAAAAAGTCATTCTTCAATTTTATTCAACCAAAATAGACACTTACCATCTTGATAACAGTTTAATTGGTTACCTTTACTGCAATATATTACCAAGATATAATGTCAAGGACGACCGGGCTAGTTGCATACAGGTCTGGCATAGCAGAATTTGAATTTAAATTCTGTGTTCTATTGAATGTCTGAGTGGGCTTGAATAATTCTTGTTAATTTGCTGCCATTGTTCTAGTAATGAAGGAGATACTTATGAAGTTTAGACTGACTCATCTTTCGATGCTGTCAACCTACCTACTGTCAGATCTTATAATTTGGCGTTGTGGAATAGGTTATAATATGGAATATAGTTACTCGTAGTCCTCGACTCATTGTAGAGTCTGCCGAAATCAGAAGGTTGAGTAAACATTGAGTTTTATTTTTAGTAGAGCGCCTCATTTTTGTGTGTCGTTTAATTTTCTTTTTTGCCACATGACCCACTGCTGGGCTAAAGTTCCATTCCGTTTTAAATCTAATCATTGAAAAAATAACGTTGACTTAAACTTCCGCTCCTGAATCAGGGATTATGGATGTCTATCGATACTCTATGTGTCTACTCGTATCATACAATTTAAACTTGATGTTGGCCTTTTATGATGAAAGCCCGCTGCTTGGTATTTTTGAGAAAAATAAATACATAGATGTTACTAAACAAATCTCACAATCAGCTAAGTGTGAAAATGATAATAACATACACGTATCCTTCTACGATCTGCCCTACTAATCGCACTTGCAGTAATCAACATGGTTGGGAATGCCGATTTTTGCAAGTGCTATTAGTAGGGCAGAACTAAACTCAACTTTATTTTTACAGACATAAAGCTTTAAACAATACTGCCCTACTAAACGCACTTGCAAAACTCAACATTCCCAACCATGTCGATTACTGCAAGTGTGATTAGTAGGGCAGCTATACCCACCTATAAGTACCTGCATTGCATTGTTCGAAATGGGTACATTAACCAAACAATGATTAAACGGATTTAGACAAAGTTATGTAGGTCTCGTTACCCAAATTATGTTACAAATTAAATTGCGTTATTCTATTTGTTATTGTCGAATGATCGTTCGTGCGGCAATTTGTCAAAGCACACCGCAGGTGGATTTGGACTGAGAGGTCATTCGTGCGATGTAATCGATCTGAGACCTGTTTAGATATGAAACAGGTTGCCTGCTCCTTTGTTACTGGTAGAGAAAAGCCAGAAATTCCTTTGGAAGACAGTTTGATACCTATACCTACCTTGTGGGAGGATCTAGAATAAGAAACACAAAACAGAGTATAAGTAATCTCCCTTCCACTTCAGGACAAGCAGACAGACGGCACAATAGCATTCTCTACTGGTGGATTATAGGTATATCATCGTACGAAGCGGTTTTCTTCCACCTTCTTCATTCGCACCGCTATGGAATGGAACTCGCTTCCTGCTTCTGTTTTTGCCAATTATTGCGGCCAATTACAATCTAGCTCTCTTCAAGACAAAAGTAAATAGGTGTCTTCTAGAACTTTTTGATACGCCGTCGGCCACATCTTCACTTTCCATGAAACACTGTTGTTTTACTAGTGACCTGCCTAAGATGCAGAGTGGCTAGGCCAAAAGGAAAAACAGAAAGAATTTCTACAGTTATATTAAAAGGAAGTTACAGCAGGGTCTGAGTCGTTGTCTCCGAATACGGTATTAGAAACTATTTGCCACTGGCCTGAGCTGAGAGGTCCGACGTAGTGGGCCGACAAGTGGATCCGGAGACGTGGGCTGGCAGCAAGCGTGATGCAGTGGTTGGCTTCTGAATCTTGGCGGATGCCAAGAATTCTTCTGGATACCGGTAGCGAGATCGTCGAAAAAGAGCGGCGTCAGTATTGCCAGCGGTGTAGTGTAGCAGTAACCCGCAGGATGGAACCCCGATATGGGGTTCACAGTAGAATAGTTTTAGGTAACTTATTTAATGTTTTATTAACGGAATAAAGGTTCTCGGTTAGCGAGTTTTTTGTCCGCGAGAAAGTGACAAGTAACCTCCATTCCTATGAAGGATACGCGGGCGGCGCATAGGCACAATGCTGCCAACTTATGCGTTTCGTTCCGTTCAGTTGTCCAAAGTCCGACGCGGCAAGTGCCGCGAAAGTTTAAATCTGAAAGACGAGAACGGAATCGTTACATCCATCAGGTGAGATTGTGGTCAAACGAAAGTATATCGACTATAAAAAAAAAAGAATAAGGCTCATCAGATGGAGTTCTTGGGAAGACAACTCAAACATTGAGGCTTTTTGAAGTAGCATTGATAGCATTTAAATGCTAGGACTCTCCTCTAACTAAATGCTGCTAGTTAGAGGAGAGTCCTCATGGGTAGCAGGAGGGTAGCCTTACTACTACTAAAGTACTTTCACAAGTAAGTACCTAAGCTATTGGAGTACAAAAGTACTCAATAATTAATCGTTACACACGGCATTCACAGATAGATCAACCCCCTTATTTACTCGTGGAAATCGTTGAGGTACATACATCCGGGCCTGAGGGGACTCGAAGATTATGTAGGACTACTGAGATCGACTAAAACCACCACGTGACGTCCGTGGAGAGAGCTCAAACCTTACTTAACCCAGCTAACCAAAATGGATGAAGCCTGGACAAAGAGAGAGCTTCAAGATCTTAGCAGACCAAAATTTCTAGGAGTTCTAAAATATTAATGGTGAATAGGTTTCTTCCGGGAAAGCGTGTTCCACCTTAGGCCACATCTTACATAGGTGATGGTGACCAAACGCTTGACCATCATCAAGAACAAAATAAAACCAGCCAACTGCGAGATGACTCGCACAAATAGGGTTCCGTACCATACAAGCGGCTTAGTAATAGGGTCCCGTTTTGACCCTTCGGGTATGCTATCTTAAAAGTTCCTCTAAGTAACAAAAATGTTTATACTTTTAATTCCTATGTAACACTGCTTTTCGAGTTTTACCATATATTGTGCTTATTTTGTCATAAAATATATACCTAGGATTTATATGATTACCCGTGACTACCTGCGAACAAAATCAATTATGATTCTCTTTTAAACAGAGGAAACCAATTACCGAATACATTTATGTAGATTTCATATTTTATAATTGAAACATACGTCGTGATTCTAATAAGTGTTTCAGCTAACTGGTATTTGCAGGTAAGTATTACAGGTTTGTAGTATGTTTTTTTAAATATTTCAATAGTTGAGCTTATTAACCTTTGTAATTATATTAAAAGGTAGTAAAAAAGGGAATACCTATGAAAAAAAAAATTGGCTTTTAGTTAGTTATTACAAAAAAATACAGGGTAGATTTTTGGACGGAGGCGGTAAGGGTACTTAACCGCTGTAGCTACAGGAAAATGGTCTTAGAAGACTATCCATAGTTTATAAAGAGAGTTTCATCCCCATACACAGAGTTTAAAAAATGATCAAAAAATATAATGTTAGCATGAAAGTTGGCATTTTACACAAAAACTTTGTTTATGACAATCGATCGTGTTTCTTAAACTTATCAAAAACTTCTAAATATATGACCAACTGAGGTTCATCATAATAATCAGCCCATATACGTCCACTGCTGAACATAGGCCAAACGACAACGCCACAAATAGCAATCCCACTGAGGTTGTAGTACTAGAAATGTCAGAAATCGCAAAAACCTTTACTCTGTCCAAAAATCCACACTGTAAGTATTACTATATGAAAATGCACAAAGTAACCTTCTATGTAAAATACCTACTAAACTCCCAGAACGCCTACTAGCTGCTACAAACTCTACAAAGTTGTTCCCAGTGCGTGGGTTAGCTATGCGACGGTCGATGGGCCTACACAACAGGTGTAGTTCATGTCTACACACCCACAGATACTGAACGCGACTCACTATCATTGTATTCAATGTGGGCGGTACTTTATGAATCGCACGATGTTTATCTAAATCCAACTCATAGTCTTGTTTTGAAGATAAAACTTTTTTTATACTCAAAGAGTTAAAAAAATAACATACGCGATCACTACACATTTAACGTGTAATTATCACGTTTATTCACCTTTTTTTTTCTAATAAAAAATAGTCCGGAAAAAATATGTAAATAACATCGATAAATACCCATAAAATTTTACTTCATAGACTTGCAAGACTACATGTAAAATGTCTGTGTTATTTGAGGTATTAGGGTGAGTTTTGCACAGTTTACGAAAACTATTAAAGTTTTCGGGGCCTTCCATATGTGCCATGCAGCGCCTTTTCCGGATACGGAGAGGAACGCTTATTCTCAGTTGTCTTGTGCGGTAGTTCTGTGCAGGACAACTGGGATACCAATTGTCCCAGTTGTTCTGTGCAAAGACTACTGAGACAAAAGTTGTACCAGTTGTCCTGTGTACTAAAAAACAAACTTTCATAGTATGATAGCATTCCAATAGTTTTATACGAATTTGAATATACTAGTTTTCGAATGATTTTGAGTGATTTGTTGCATTTAAACAGTACAACTTTGACAATTCATCAGCTGGTCGATTGAGATGTATTTGTGTATTTTTCACTTTCATTACGAATACATAAAATAATCATTCAGTGGCAAAAATACTATGCGTTCTACAATCACATGATATATCCGAATTGACCTGCGATAGTTAAACGAAAACTTTCCATTTTGTTACAGTGCAAACTCATACTACTCTGCTCTACTATAAACTTTATGTACCTTGTAACAGAATACTTAAGAGCTCTTATTGGCAAACTGAACACGGTCGTCAAGTAAGCAAACTTTGCAGCGTATTGGGTTATTCCCGCTCGTCCCGCGCGTCGTACCCAGTGGGGACCAACGGGAAGTTTTATTCCCGTTCATCCCCATGTAATTAAATGTGGGGACCAACAGGAAGTTCTACTTAAACGTATTATATCCGATACAGTCGCTGGATAATAGTCGAACCTATTCATCTAAGGATTTCACTATCTTTCATTCTTCCTATATCATTCTAAAACAATTTAGATCCGAATCCTCGGAATCCTCGTTCTTTCCTTGGTTTATCTTTATCCGAGGGACTCAATTTGATACGTTTTGCAAGAATCTTATTACAAAGGAGGGTATTGGGTCAATTGCACAATTAAGGTAGTCTAAAATACGGTTATAGTGTTTTTCTGAGCGGCTTCATCAGACCGGAATTTGTGAGGGTAGGTACCTGCATACCTATCAAGGGTATCTGATCCCTCGTTATGTTCCTTTTTAACCGACGAAAAACAATAGAAGATGAGGTTCTATGTGCGGCTATAATTAATTTTCATATTTAAGTTCGTTGAATTTGGACCGATTTGGAAAAATCTTTCGTTATTGTTTGGAAAATGATCCCGAGTTGGCTCCGAAAAGGTTATTGTCATCATCATCAGCCCGTACACGTGTACGGGCTGATGATGATGGCAATAGACGTCCACGTACTGAACATAGGCCTCCCCCAAACGACGCCACGAATAATTGTTGTAAAGGTTGGAGATAGATACTGAAATAAAACATCTATTTTAATTCGCAAATCCCGATAATGTAGCCAAAGATGCTTGGATCTGCAACCAGATGGAATTATACCAAAAATCCAGTTTTATCCTCTAAAATCAAATCAAAGCCCTCCACTTTTAAGAGCTACCCTCAAATCGGCCCCTGAGCCATCTTGAATGGTACTCTAGTGTGTAATAGATACGGACTGTTTCTTTGTTCAGCGATCTTCACGCCTGATAAACAAACCTATTCTAAAGAGCTTAGAAGAAACATTGAGGTAGTAAAATAAGATCAGTGGTCTCTACTCAGATTAAAGTTCACGAAAACTCTTTAGCTTTAGCAACAATTCTCAGAGCTTTATTTTTAGTTATTCGTCCCAAATCCCACTTTCGGTCAGACTAGAGTTCACGAACATAGTCAGAATACCTAGTGTTCACGTGTTTAGTTTATTTTATTTTAAGATGAATCTTAGATCACTGAGTTTATCTACTTTAGCGTATATCTACCTATTTGATTCAATTAAGTTAATTTAGTTTTTGGCAAGATTGTAACGAATCTTTAACCTTAGGTACTAATTATATTTCTGTCGGGAGTCCGTCACACCGTCAATAGGTTTTAGAAATCCACCATTGGCCTCATCGTCAGTTACAGTGAGATTATGGTCAAATGAAGGTCTATCGACTATAATAAAAAAACATTTGACGAGATGTGTTTTAATATCACACAGATAATATAATTATGAACACAAGAATAATACAGGATTAAAAGTAACCCTAAGTAACATTCTTAATAATCTTAGATAAAAAATTGTATACGTAGGTATCTGAACTTGCAGAATATCCACTATGCATTATTTCCGACACTGAATGTACCTGGTACAGTCAGCAACCCACGGCTGAAGCACGGCCTTTTCTTTGGTAATTCTAAAAAAGGTAGTAGCGACAGTACCGACTAGTTTGGACAACTGACTTCTACCTAGTTCCCTATTCCGCACCATATGGTAGGTTTTACTTAAGTTTCTAGATACTAATGCATATTCCGTTATCGTAGCTTTCCGTCTAGTTGAATTGATACGAGGCATTTGGTGCGCTCTTGGCAGTAATCGCGAATATTAATGAAATGATATGTTTTAGCGAATCATTGTTGAATTCTTGCCAAGTAGCGGGCACAAAATCGCTCTATCGACGTTTGGGTCAGTGTCCCTATTAAGTAGGCATAGTAAATTTTTATTATCGTGTTTTCGTACAGGCTGGTTCCTTAACCCTATAAGAATATGTAATACCAATGTGTCTACTGAATTAAAACATAGACCAAGATTAAACCACTCATTTATGATGGCACTAAGTCTAAATTCTCAAAATAAACTCTCAAATTAATACCTATTCTTCATTTTTATTGAACACGATAAGTGAAACATACATTACAAAATTTAAAACAAGAGAGGCAAAGGCGAGCTTGGCTCTCAAAATAGTTCTTTTACAGCATACCTTATTGGGGGAGAGAGACATGACATAAACAGATAAAAATAAGATTAAATCCTTAACTTACAAACTTATGCTTATTTTCTTTGGTCATCTTCAAAGTTGGAGCTTCTTCCTATTTTCTACATTATCAGAGTAAATCTTCGCAATACTTATTGATCTTATCTTCTAAGTCATAAATTCATTTTCACTGTAGTCAATCTTTTATGCCTATCATACTGTTACGCCTTTCAGACAGGACAATAAAAATGTTTACAGAAATGTTTTTGTTGTGCTTGATTCATTAACAAACAAAACTCTTTTATTAACAGACACAAAAGGTTCACACCTTGCTGCTAACAAAATACATTCTCGCGTGTATTTGAGGGGACTGATCACAATCTCTGAGTAATTTGAGCGACTCGTCAAATTAACTTATTTGATGATATGATCTGCCCGAAATAATTACCTTTGAACACGGAAACTTTAAGCTAGTTTGCAGAACAAGCTGTAGGTAGGCAGTTTTAAATACTTGATTGTAGAAAAATAGCTAAAGCCAGATTTGTTTAGGTTTCTTAAACTTGATTTTATCTTTTCCCTAAGGCGAATATTTACAGAACATTATTAGCCAACACGATATAAAACATCCGGAAGAGTTAAACAATTTATGAAGTTGCCTTTTGGGCTACACAATGACCTAGCACTTTATAATCTTATTTATCCAATTTAATTGTACCTAATGAGTAAATAATGGGAAATCATGATGGAGGTGATTTTGCGGTATTTGGGTCCGCATAATTTTGAATTGTAATTATAATATGTTATTAGAAGTACCTAAACAAAACCAAATTAATTAGCATAAGGCATTAATATAACAAATAATTGCACGTTTTCTTTCAAACATTTTTTTTTAGGACAGAGTTAGTACTCTGTCTCCTGTCAATATAAATTAGAGGGCAAAAACACAATATATACGCAAATAACATCAAAATGTATCCGCTTCCACCATATCAAAGTTCCAGCACAATGCAGAATCAAATTGACTTCTGGACAATTCAATTAAGCTGCACGTTAAGTGCAAGTTGCAAACAACCGTGTGCCAAGTTCCCCGAGGAAGTTTATCAAAGAGATTGTAGCTGAACAAGTTACCCTTCGCAGTTTTGCTAGCGCCGCGCTGGTACTGTTGCTGGAATCTTCAATTTTAACTATTTTAGAAGTCCCTTTCAAGTGTTTCATATTTTTGAACTATGAAATCAGAAGTAATGTGATCAAAATTAATATTGATTTCGGGGTCAATAGGCAAAATCCTCATCACAGTAATTACATTGTCGTATAGAATTCGTAAATATAAATCTTTTAAGGGATATTGTGGACCGATTTGGCGCGGAGGCGAAGATCCGACTGCGACGCAGGAGGTTGTTGTTTCGAGTCCTCCTGCCCTGGGACAAATGATTGTACAGTCTACATCAGCTTGGGGCTAGATGATGAGCTATATTGGAATGTACAAAAATAAGTAAAACCAAAATTATCTATCTGTATTTAATATCATCGTAATAGCTATCAGGTGATTCTTTTATCAGAGTTCTAGAAATGACAAGGTACGGGTAAATTGAATTTTGCACAGATTTATTAATATGCCCTGATTGAATCATACCAATCGAAGCTGGGATGTCGAATTTCAATTGGGGCTGACTGCTATCAAGTTTCGACAACTAAAACAGATTTTCATCCTGGAATAATATCTTCAGGGTATTTGAACTATCGTTGCAGATTAGATATTGGTGGTAGCACCATAGAATATTTGCGTAGAAGTGAATTTAAATGTTTCGCGATATATATTACGACGATTTAGTTTAAATGCACGGCTTGAAGTAATATTAATCTTATCAGTTTTCAGTGCCTATATACATTTGATATCGGTGTAATGTCCTCCTATAGAACCTTTTAAAACCCTTTCTAAAACCTAAAATGTTACTTAGAAAGAAAGAAAATATATATATAATACTTGGGTAGTACCTTCTCAATAAATATTATCTGTACTTGCCCTCAGCACCCCTTCTTGGCTTGTATGCAGACCAATCAACATTCACATTTTATTTCTACGACAGAAATGAAACCTGTGGCCCTTCCATTTTGTTCTCACTGTGTTGGCTATTTCGCTTCTTTTTTATTGACTCCGATAAGTTTCTGTTTTTTTTTGTTACTAAGAGACAAATTAACTACAAGGTAGTGTAGAACTCTAATTTAGTCAGTGTTTGGCTAAAAGCCCTTTAACATATAAGATTTAAATAAATAAGGTAGAAATACATATGTATATAAATTTCTAAAAACTGGCGCCAGTCTTTTGTTTTTCATATACTCGTAAACCACGTAAACGACGTCATAGTAAGACCCAGGCCTCCATCCAGTACACGAAAAACAAAAGAAGCTCACGCTTGCTTTTAAAAATTTACCACTTCTATGCTTAATTAGCTTGTTCTTGTTCTGTTGAACCAATCCAGCAGCTTACTTTGATAGTTATCTACGACGGCCAGTGTTGATAACTGTAATGGTATTCCGATAGAGGGTCAACTTTGGTTTGGTTAATTATTGCTTGCGTTAACATGAAGGAGGCTGGGTGCCTGTCGTTGTTTGACTTTGAGGGTAGGAATATAGAAACTATAGAGAAAGTTTGATCTTCGACGCACACATTAGTATGCTATATGACGTCACAGAGAGGAAGAAATCTTTCAAACATTCAATCAGAATCAGAATCAATAACTTTATTTCTTTAGGCTTACAAAATAAGCACTTAGACAAGTCAAATTTTATACTATAAACATAGTTATTATTATCAAATAAGAAATAAGGTGTTATTGATATTCTCTTCACTTAAATTTTTTGTCCAATATGTTCATGCATGGCATCGAGATCTGAGCATAGTTAACTACTAAGTATTCGTTTCTGCCCGTGGCTTTGCATGCAATATTGCCTGAATAAAAAGATCTTCTAAGTCATAGAAATTTAATTACTGTTTTATGGGATACAATTGTATGGGATAAAATTGTATCTGTTATTCCAGGTCTATTTCTATTCAAAATTATTTCAGTAGTTTTGGCGTGAGAAAGACTACATCCATCCATCAATCCATGAATCCACTCGTCATTCCATTCAAACTTTCGCACTTATAAAATTAGTGTGAAATGTGACTTTGTTTTGCCCACAGCTTGGTACGCGTTTTTCCAGGATAAAAGTAAGCATGTCCCCGGGATTCAATCTAACCCCTTACCAAATTTTATTCCGTTCAGCTTAGCCGTTAGGTGTGAAAAGGTAACAGACAGAATAACTTTAGCATTTACATATAAATATTAGTTTAAGAGCGCGCGCCCACGGCGACCTTTTATAGCTATGTAAACGCGCGACGGCATCGCGACTCTATCGATCCAAGCGCGCGTTTGAATCGCTACAAAAAGTCGCCGTGGGCGCGCGCTCTAAAGATGTGCGTCCACCGGGTCGTAATCGAAACGTAAGCTTTAGTGTGATGTTCTCTGTAACCGTTCCACCTGCCACTATAGTGATTAGTTCCCCTTTAGTTTTCCCTCTTCCCCTTCAAATTAATGCTGTCATCAATTACCAAGTAGGACGAGTTGTCAAGTGATGTTACTTAGATCAATGACTTTCAAGCCTAGCAGTTGATCCAGCAATTAGAGTGTGTTGTGTATCAACTTCATATAAGATCGGCTTTGCTTGTTCAAATCAAACGTGATCAGGGGTTTCATCTTACCAAATATTGCTCGCAATTGGTGTGGTGGCATAATATTATTGTGTAGGTATGCGTGCTAAGCAGAATATATGCGGAATGCGGCTAAATGATTCCGAACTTTTGTCTTAAGATTTATTTTTTATCATATTACACAAGTCTGCAAAAAAGGTTGAGAGGTTTTTTTTGCGTAGTTCTATGTTTATGGGTGTGCTGAATCATAAATGACTTTCATTTTGTCTTAGAACGTCACGTTTTCTGACAATGTTGATAAGTTATCATATCAAAATAAAAGAAAAAAGATCCGAAAAAAAAACATTTTATAATTGCGTAGCTAAACAAATTCCTTTTGGTACATTTTCGCTTGTGGGAAGCATCTGTAAGGGCTCTCTGATGCGTCCAGCAGTAGTCTGCCATCATTGAGGCATTACATCTTCCCTGGTATTTTTTTCTATCTCCTTAATATCTTGCCCTGATAACATTTAAAAAACAGTAATCAAATAAATGGCTGTGGGCCGCGGCTTACGAATATCGAACCCTCCAACTCAACCCGTGGATGTTGTGAGAGCCGACTAAGGGAACCTACCAGAGGAAGGGCAGCAGCTTCTTTCTGAGTATTTTTCAACATCAACACTGCGATCACCAATCCCCCTGCCAAGCGTGGTGATTATGGCAAATCCCCCCCTACATGGGAGACCATCCACTCGATGGACCGACGACATTGTAGCGGTCGCTGGGAGTCCATGGATGGAGGCGGCTCAGAATCGCTATTTGTGGCGTCGTATGGGGGAGGCCTATGCCCAGCAGTGGATGTGTATGGGCTGATATGATGATGATGATGAATCAAATAAAATTGTACCTGTTATTTATGACTTCAAGTTAGCCCCTTTTTAATAATAAAATTTCGCTTTTTCCAAAATAACCTGACGTTCTGGAGTTTTTTGAGTATTTTTTTTAGTTTTCATATCACCTAAATACATACGTATTAGTTGAAAACATCCAGACAGCATTTTTGTTGCAGACCTGTGTTATACCACGTTATAAAGAAGCGAGTTATCATACAAAGAGTGATGTGAACCAAGTTCAAAACATTTGGAAACTTTTCCTTTAGCGATACGCCTGAGTCATAAAGTAGCTACAAATGGAAAGGCTGGTATATTCGTTACTTACATCTTTCAAATTAATCTACTCGTAGGCAAATAATAACGCATTCACGGCTATTACTCTGGGCTGCAACCGGCAGGGGTACTGCAGCGCGGCGCGCCGTTAGACGAAGCTGAGCTTGTGTTATGTTATGATGGGTACTATTCCTATTTCATGACATAAGTTTTCTTTCTCATTTTGGTTTGTAGGCCCTAATTTCAATGACTTCAAGCTATTGTTGGAAATGATACTACATGATACTAAAAAGAAAGAGCATTAACCAGGGGGCGAATCTATTTGACGTTAGTAACGAGACGTGATCGTGACGTCTCCTTTTTCCATAGGATTTTGTACACCGCTTCGATCGTGCGGATGTGGAACTAAGCAAATCCCATACGAAAATGAGACTACACGATCACGTCTCGTTACTAACGTCAAATGGACGCATCATGTTTTCAATAAGGCTCGAACAAAAAAACAATATGTAAGTTCCGTTTATTTTTAAATGTCGTTAAAAACGGTTTTGTTAAATCTGAATAATTTCGTGAACTTGAAATGACTGTAAAAATAATGTCTGTAATCAATCACAGATAGCTAGGGCATATTTCGTTAGATTGCATGCTTATACATTACTTTAATAAGAAAAAGCAAAAATCAGTTTACTTATTGTCAAAAATGGCCATTATGGGTTTTCTCCCCATTAACACTTTCATGGCCCAAGACGGGCGTCTATCTGGAACGCCTAGTGGAGGCTCGGCATTGAATGTGCTAACATTAGATGGACTTGCCACAGGAGGCTGAGCATTGAATGCGCTAACGTTAAATGGACTTGCCTAGTTGAGGCCGGGCATTGAATGCGTTAACCAATTATTTGTAAAATAAAATCAATACCGAGACTTTATCGTGTACAATCATGGCTTAAATGGTTCTAAATGATCTGTTCTAGCTTCTCCTTAAAGCTTTGCACCCAGGTACCAATCACCCTTTATAAAACCAGGTCCTGTTTTGAGTAAACAAATTGCTGTTCCTTCATACGCTAGGGTGAAGTTAAACGATGCACTTAATTAGGTGCATGAACTTCTGATACTCTTCTATTACTTACATTATGCACTAAAGTAAAAAGTTTGACTTTGCGAACCCTGACTTTGCATGGTAAGTGAAATTAAATTTAGCATTTAACAAATTTACTTGGTGAAAGCAAACTTTCCTCTCAATCTTCATTCTTTTCGGCGAGTTTATTGTTTTATATGGATGCGTAGGTCAGTAGGTACAGTCGTTAGTAAAAGTGTATTTGTTTCCCTTTATATCAAAACCTTACATAGTCTAGATATATCCATGGCATTCCAACTTATATATATGCAATTCCAGGTATGCAAAGTATTCTTAGGTACAATAGAGCAAACATTGCCGTGTTTGAGAATGCAGACTGACCTACTAATATTAAAAAGGCGAAAGTTTGTGAAGATGTTGATTGCGTGTTTCTCACAAGACATCGCCAAAATGGCACCGCGTACTAAATGGATCGTACTAGGTAAAGGCTCGTACTGGTAAGGGTTATTTTATTACCGGAAAATCGCGTGCAAATCCGCGAGCAGAACCTAGTTAAATAATAAACGACCAGGTGACTCCACCACGCAGAAAAGGCCCATCTTAGCTGAAAAACAGCCCTGGTAGTGCCTGCCTAGCTGATTTAATGTCAGCGTAGCACCGACTTTGTAAATCCACTTGTGTTTCCGACTGTACATTTTGAGGAAGCG
This sequence comes from Eupithecia insigniata, assembly GCA_947859395.1. NCBI lineage: Eukaryota > Metazoa > Arthropoda > Insecta > Lepidoptera > Geometridae > Eupithecia > Eupithecia insigniata. Next base: position 9,378,700 of record OX401999.1, on the reverse strand, counting down.
TGTCGAGCATTTAATTATAGACATTTATGTACGAGCAACAAAGAATATTACATTTTTGTGTGAATAGGTATTTTTGTTTGAGAGTCTGCGGTGGTGTGGATTTCAGCTTAATGAATAGGTACCTTCTGCTCAAATAACCTGGCATCAGTTCAAATTCAACTGTAATAACAATAGCGTTTTTTTTTAAGATGTGAACGATTTTACATTGTGATTAGATAAGCCTGGATTGGTCTATTGTAGCCGCCTTGGCTGTCGCAAGTATCGACTATTCCAACTCAGCCCGTGGATGTCGTAAGAGCCAACTGAGGAAGAGCAGCAGCTTCACCCTGTGTACTTTAATACCTCCTGTCAAGCGAGTGATTATGAATAAAAATTGTTGTAGGAGGACGTTCAGCAGTGGACGTGGACGTATATGTGCTGTTGAGGTTGTAGCCTATCATTTAGTGCATTTTAGAAGCACATTCATGCTGACATTGTTTAGGAAAACCATTAATTACCATCCACAACCGCAGTATTTCATGTTCTTAAGTTTATGTTATACTCGAAACGACATATGACGGTCCGAAATTGTCGTATCCAGTAGGTATCTTTTATTGATTACTAGCTTTGCCCGCGACTTCGTCCGCGTGGAATAGTGACAGTATACAAACTTTCATCCCCTATTTCCCTTTAATATTTTACCCCCTTGAGAGTAAAATTTATAGAAACTTTAAATGACATTTTTATTTATATCTAATTAATAGCCTAAATAATAAATTCCATGCTTTTAGCTTTAAAATGACGAAACTTCTATACAACCTTTCAACCCAACCCCTTACAACCCTTTTTTTGCATTTAAAAGAGGCCTAAGTTCTTTTTCAGGCTCTTAACTTCTAAAGTATCTGTGTACCAATTTTTATTTAAATCGGTTCAGTAGTTTTGGCGTGTAAACGTAAACAGACAGACAGAGTTACTTTCGCATTTATAATATTAATAAGGATGAGCAGTGGAGCACTGCTTCCGATCCGTATCCGTTCTGCTAAAGCTGAGATAATTATCCGATCACAACCCAGAACCCTAAATACTCCGCGAGGTCCCTTTTGCGCAACTCAGTTGAGCAAATTGAGGACCCTTCCATATCGAACTTATTCTGTTACCCATTACTCAACGCAAGTTCTTTGCTCAGAAAATCAACAAGGTGTAGTAAAAGTTAGTTTTAGTCTCATTTACGGATTTGGAACAAAATTATCGTGTTATTAAATCAAAACCTACCTAGTCAAAAGGGACAAAACAGAAATAACAAACGAACCGTATCAAACATTCTATGAGATCAGTGGTTGATGTATTTGTGACTAGGATAATTAAATTCCGCGTGATTATTGCCAAACGTATGTCCAAATGGAATTGAAATGGTTCGATTGATCGAGCATCCGAAAATGTGAAACTGATTCTCCAGCTTAAAATTTAGGGCTGGTGCTCTACCGGCTAACATTCTAGAAAGGAATGACTATCACCTTGCGTTGTCTTTTGTTTTTTGGTGAACTGGGACACAGACTCGGATCTTTAACCGAAAATTGTAGGCTGCTGCTAACTCAGTCATAGAATAGAATATAATATTTATTTATTTATAATTAATATAATTAAATAGTACAATGCATTTGGATCGCTTCCTATAATCTAAGAGACAAAAGATAGAAACCCGATATTCCACAATCCAATATTACCTACACGCTAATAACATGTTGTACACCACCTTGTAGGTAGGTATTTGCCAGAATCAACGTGTTATCATGGTTTGCGTAATAGTTATTGAGTTTGTTTTGCTACATAACGCGTGTGCCAAAGAAAATACAATTGCCTATTGCCTTGTCATTTGTTTCTTGGGTCTTATTAAAGGGTATAAAAGTGGACATCTATTAGTAGTCTTTTTTCAATAATTTGTCAAAAAATAAATTTCAAAAGCTCGCCGATACGCAAATTTAGCTTTGACTTACAATACTTTTGGAGAGGTTTCGGGAGGTCGCACCTGTTCAGTTTTTTTATCGTTGAATATTTGTAGCATAGCTACAAATATTGATATATACATACGTATAAATTATATATGAATATTTGTAGCTACGATGATTCTATTAATTGCATTTGAAGGAATTGAATTTTAGGTAAAATGTGAGTGAATTTAATTAGAGATTCGTAGAGTCATAAGAGAGAAAATTTTCTTAACAATATACTGGTTGCACCTACCAAGAACTTTCGTCACTTAGGTCACATTTCGTCTTCAATAGGTCATGTTAAAACTTTTCCATGATCCGATCAATGTCCTCCCACCGGATGTTGTAAATTGTAAATACAACTGAGTCAGCTGTCCTAAAGGCTCTTTGTATCATTTGGGACTCCGTTTCGGACAGGCGATGTAAAATAAATTATTCTGTTGCATCGGAACGCACAGGTCTGGTCAGCCGACCCTCCATGTTACGACAAATACGAATCCATGCAAAATTAAGAGCTCAGTTTCCACATTTGTTAGACCTAATTGTTTCAGGTATGAATAATGCTGCTTTTGGAAGTGTAAACTATACACGTAGATCATTACATATTATAAAAATAAAGTCCTCCACCGCGTCTGTCCGTCTGACTTTCCGTCTTATCTCTCTGTACACGATAGACTTAGTAACTACTAAACGGATTTTCATGCAGTTTTCATCAGTCGATAGAATGATTCATGAGGAAGTTTCAACAGTCGAAGTGTACTGATTTTGGTTTGTTCTTGAACGTTCAACTTTTTACAGCTAATGCTGACAACAATCAAGTCAATTTGATCTTAGAAGAGTTCTCTAGGAAAAACTATCCCGATTTATATGGATCATTTCGCGTCAATTCCATGCTATATAATATCTGATCCTTTAAAAACAACTATGTAGGTATAGATATATATTTGGGTAAATATATTTTTAGTGTAAATAACCTTATTTTTCAAATGTTACAACTAAATAATTTTCAAAGACAGTTTTATCTAGATTAATTGGATTGCTACGTGGCTTCCTAAATAAGTAAGGGTAGGAAGAAGGTGGGGAAGAAGCTGCGAATTACTGGAGGCATCTGACGTAATGCTCAATTTGCCGGGAACCCGAGTAGGCAGCCGCGGTGATAGCTGTATCTAAATGAAATTACTTCCAAAATATTTCAGAGAGAATTCGCTTTTAGGTAGCATATTTTATTATTGTTGCAAGATCGCTTTGAGGAAATTAAATAAGGAAGAACCTTTTAAGTAAACTTTTAACCCGTGTAAATAAAAAACAGTAACTTAAAAATAAATTGAATAGGATATAAAAACTGGCAGTTTTAACGCAGACAGAATAAAAGCACTTTCACACTTTCGTACAATTACCATACTGACTCCCACTTCTGGCCGCCGAGTGTGTTGAAAATTATAGTTATGTAGAGCACAGGGGTTGTAAAAATGTCCCGTATAATGGAGAATGTGAAGGGGGCTTTAATTAAAAGTCCATGGCCGACGCGACGGTCCTTACTAACAATAAAAGCTTCATTCTCTTTGAATTTTTAATAGTTTTTTCTCTTTCATTAACTAGTACTTTTTGTGAACCGATTCTGTTAGCTATCATAATATTCTTTTTTTGTAGTTGTAATACAAAGACTGATTATGCCTCGGTGGTTTCATTGCGGGTTGGATTAAAATTTAATTCATCGTTAAAGGTCCCAAGTAGAAAAGTGCTTGTCTTTTCCGAGATCAGGTCTTAATTTTAGCTGCATCCAAAGTATTATTTTCTAATTCATTCCTTCCTACTCAAAATGCTGCCCCTGCTTTGCAGAGGTGGTAGCTCCAGTACTCCAGTCATCCCGTGACCACAACAGAGTGTAAACCTGTTTAAAAGTCGAGAAAAATATGCGATGCGTAAGTTTAAAAAAATATTATTTCCTAAGTTGGTAACAAGAGATGTCCTATAAGTTTGAAGTGTTAAATTACCTTGATATATCAGGGTCCAATTCTGCTAACCAATTATTTCACTATGACAGTGGTCTTGTTGCAGAATCGCCACGTAGAATCCTTAGATAAAAGAACGTTCTAGAACAGTGTGGTACTCCGAGTATTTTGACAAAAATGTCGAGGTTTGAACCTCTCTTTACGTATGTACGTACGTCCTTCAATCTGCAATTTCTTTGATCTAAGGCATAGAATACCAAAACGCGCCTATGATGGCAATTCTGCGACTTTACTACAGTCACAGTGAAGGAAAAGCTTAGCGGGATAGGACCCCAAAGTGTCCAAAAGTCGCTTACGTTAGTGTAGATACCTTGGCAAATTTAAATGAAGACAGTACATAGACAGCATCAGACCAATTCCGCGATGGCAGGGCATAATCCTGCCATATTTCACGGAAAAGCTGCGATGAAACGCGCCGCGACACACGTTTTGATTTATGAACTGTTCAAGTACCGTTTAAAACTAAACTGAGGGAGGTAATCCCTTTTATTACCTTGTTTTGGCCAATGTTTTTGTAAAAATGCGAAGAGGAAAAGCACTTGGCAAATTTAAATTGGACAAAATTGCTTATTTATGCTTTTTAGTTTTCTATTCCACAAGAGCTTTACCTAGCACACAAGAGTCTTCTATTAGGCACCTATTTTAAAAACCTTCGATCGACTATTTTCGTTCAACCAACATAATAGGCTTAAGTATACCAAACCGGATATCGAGTAACCTGAGTCACGTAGGTACGATATAAAAAGCGGTCTAAAAATCGACAGTCTAAAAATATGATATCCGACTTTTTTGAAACCGTATAAAAATGCAATCAAGGGAATGACCCAATCCCTGACTTATGCCCTGAATCAGCAACTCCCGTTTTTTATTTTACTCTTGTTCCTGACTAAAGTGGGAAGCGGACATAAATTGTGGGGTTCCGTACAAATTGCGTTCCACCAGTAATGTATTCCATACGCTATTGGCGCAGAGCAGGCGCGATGCAGAGCTTTTCGTTTAATATTGGGCTTCTATTAATTAGCTTTGCCTCAACACAGTAGATAAGTACTTTTTTACCTAACTTAATTCAGTCAAAAATAGGTAAAATCAACGGACAATAAATTTATACTATATTTGAACCATTAATAGTTAATTTCTGTGTTGTTATCACTCCTGGGTGTTGCTTGTAAAATTCCTAGCATGACTTTGATCCACTTTTAGGTTTCCAAATATATTATTTACCCAAACAGGATTTCAAATATTTTAACACAAAATTAAGTACAAAGAGGTTAATGGAATAACCACATAATATTTATAACCGGGGAAGTCATTGAACGAACTGTTGAGACCATTTGTTTGTGTTGTGACATAATACTTTCTAGTAGTACCTACTACTACCTATAGGTACTATTCATATTTTGACAGTAAAATATTTTTTTATCATACTTTTCACTTACCAAACATAATTCTGTGAAGACTGATTAATCTACTTAGCGCGTCCGTGTCAGCTGAATTCAACTAAATGAAACTTTCTGCACCCCTGTGCTTTTCACACTTATTTTGGCTTTAATCAGTTTGAATTAAAGGTGATGTGTCGCAGGTGGTCCTTTTCTAGTTTGTTGGAGAATTGTTTGTACACATTCCGTACCTAGCTTTTGGTTCTATAGCGTTCATCTGTTTTTGTGCCCTGTGATAATTCGTTGCATGTGGTGTTTTTGAACTCCGTTTTGATATTTGATTGGAAATATAATACTATATTTAGTATATCGGACTACTATTAGATCTACAAAATGTACCCATCCTCAAAGAACTTCGTATAAAGGATAGATTGTAGTCGACTGTGCAAATACATGCACGTGGCAGAGAATGAAGACACGATGGACCGTCTCGTGGTACAATTAGCGGCACATAAGTCTAGCGCTGAGCGATACGCGGAGGGGATAGCTGCGCATGGGTAACTTACCGCTAGCCCCGCCCAGGTACCCTATTTTTTACTTCTGCGCAATAACGGTCAGCGCTAAAGTTACGTGCCGCTATGATACAAGGTCGAATGGAGGGCAAAAGGACCCCGTGATTCAACTAGATGGTCGGACCTCATCACCGCCTAACACAATCCACCATGACCGACAGCTCCCACAACGCAATCAATAGGGATCGATAGCGGTGAAATGCACGAGTAGCCGTTCATCAGGATCCCCCATCATAACCCATTCTGCCAAGAGTGTACGACTTATTTTAATTTGGGTTGTATGGTAGTACATTATTTTTAACGACTCGAACCATCACCATCGAATTACATACATACATATAAAAAATCCAATAATTTGTGACTTCGTAAAAAAGCAACAGTTTTGAAAGTTCACGAACATAAGGAATATGTACCTAGTTATAAAACCTATCATAAGTTTATATTAGCGAGCTTTTACCGTTAGGGTGGAAACTCGTTACAACACAAAATAGGGTTTTATGAGATCAAAACTTTTGCACAATACGCGTCTACGTGCCTTCTCTATATATTCTTGTATTAGTTACCTAACCTACATTATATTTTTACTTATCAATGTCATAGGCCTTGTTTCTATAGATTCAATTTAGGTAATGCCTGTGATTTGGTTCAATTTACATTTCTTAGTGTGACTGTGCAGTGTGCAGCCTATGCGCGTACGCGCGTACGCACCGAGCGACGACGGCAAATTGTACATGTGTACGTAGTGGTGCTCGCTGAATCAGAGATCACAAAGTTCTTTGCGTGCCGTCTCGCTTTTTTTTCAACAAGAGAAACAAACCAGCGGAACCAGAAACAATAAGCAACCAATTTTTTACTTTTATGACAACAAAAACAAACATAATTCATAAGTTTAATGAATTTTCGTCACTCATCGTTTTTTCATTAACTTCATTTATTCATTTTACAAATGGACAAACATATGTACAGTTAAAACTAAAACTTCCAAGTAGTTTTACGACATCCATCAATGATTTTGCTATTATAAACACTGTGATTTAGATTGATTGATTGACTCCACAAATACTTTCGATACAACAACACAATCAAATTGTTTTAACTTCACCCGTAATGGACCGATCGCTAATGCCTTAAGCAATCAAACTATTATTACTCTCAAATCACAGAACACTACCCCAAGTTAAACATCCCTGTACATAAATAACGGGGGCGATTAACAAACCAATGTACGGGGACCGTAATATATTCAGTCACTGATCCCAATTTGTCTGACCTACGCAATATTGGACGACCCCTACCTAGGCTTGCATTTTGGACTTAAATGGTTTAGTTTGGCGACGTGAAGGGGACAAAACAATACTAATTTAACGCAACATACATAATTTAGTTATCTTCATACAGGGAATAAAGCACTCTCCTAGACGATGACTCTTTGCGTGTCGCGGTGGCTCTCCGCCTGGGATGTAAGTGGGAGAATTAGGCCGTAAACTTAACGAAGTGAAAGGATACTCCCCCTCCGGGTCGTTTTTGGTGCAAAAGATTACCATCTTGTATCGATGTACTGCATGCATTATGATGGACACCTTTGCATCGGGAATGGTCAGGGGTGAGATATTTAATGACAAATTTCATTTGTATATTCAATATATTGCGCTGCGGTAATTGTTTCTGATTCAATTTTAATCTTGCTTGATTGAAAAAAGGTATTACGAGTTACTAGAATCCTGAGTGCGAGAGACAATTTTTCGCACTTTCTGCGAGAATGTAGTAAAACTTGCAAGAAAAGTAAGAACTAACTGGGGGAAAGTGTACTACCAAACATAGTGCACTTTCCCCCAGCTAGTTTGCCATCAAAAAAAGGCTAAGGTTAACAAATCTTGTTCTACAATTTCTAAACACTTCCCCATTGGGCAAACGCTACTTTTTACACGCAAATAAGAAAGAGGAGCTCGTTTAGTCAACAAGCCTTATAAAATCTGAAGCAAGAAACTGGAAACGTGACAAGACTAACTTTAAACACTTTTTGGTGGTCAGCGGGGGCACATTTTTTACACGTTTCATAGGAAATAGCGTGCGGCGAGGAAATGTTCCATTGAAAGTGAAAAAGAAAAAACGTTATACATATTTATTATCATTCTTTATTAATTTCGTAAAAAAAAGTTTAATAGGATCTTTTTCATCATTTTCGCTTTCGTTTACGTGTAATCTTACATTATTATTATTGTTTTGAACTTTAAAGGACTCAAGAATCATTTTTAAAATAATTTACTGGTTTTGCTGAAATACAAGGAAAAATACATTAGTGAAATATTTTGTAATGTTAAATAAATGCAAGGATGTGTGTAAAAGAACAAGAATAGCAAGAAAAATCTTTATTGTTTGCAAAAAAATCAATATTCGAAATAAAAAAAATCGTTATTCACAATTCACAAGTTGATCCCAGCGCCCACGCCGCCGCGGGGTCTAGAATATCCCTTTCGACGCACCATACACATACATATGCTTAGATTACAATAAAGATTTTTTTATATACACTTATTGAAATTGGCATTAAATCATTAACGTGATACGAAAATAAACTAACAAGTGTCGTAAAAACTGTTAACAGAACGTGTGACGAAAATAATAGAGAAGGCAATGAAAACAACATTGACTATTAAGGCAAATAACTACAGACGTCAGTGTGTTTCAACTCATATAATCGCTTTCTCATTTAACTCGTCGCATAAGCCTCCCCCTGCCTATTAAGTAAATAATTAAATTTAAACTTGCTTTGGATTTTCATCAGGGTTATTAAGGAGCAAATCTTAATTATTACATCATTAACCAAAGCTGCTATTAAAATTTTTATGGTGTAAGGTAAACAGATTATTAGCTAAGCTCTATAGATATCGTAAAATCACTATTGTGATGATTAAGTACTTTTCCATTTCTGTCTGAGTCTGTACGTCTAGATGTGACACTGAAATGGTTATACTAGTATTTGTTTGCAAAATACTTAAAAGGAAAAGTTTAAAATTTTCCGTTACTCGCCAAAATGCAACAAATACCATCCTACTAATCAGCTACTAATATTTTAAATGTCAGTTTGTGAATATGGATGTTTGCTCCTCTTTCACGCAAAAACTACAGAACTGATTGGACTGAAATTTGGTATGGTATATTTTGGGACCTGAAATAACATATAGGTTACTTTTTATACCGACAAAAAGGGGGACAAGTCGCGGGCAGTAGTTGACCTTGAGCAGGTCCGGGGCGGAAGTTTCCGTTCTACGTATGTTCTTGTCTACTCATAAGCTAGAAGGATGTTTTATTATTGTGTTTTGCCTAGAAAAAATTCAGTCAGGGACTGCATAAGTCCTATCCTTGACTGTATTTTTACGCGTCTAATCATGACTATTATTCGTCATCGGTATCGGATTGGAATTTTACAAAGACGAAGCCAAGAATGTAGCTTGTCATAAATCGAGTTGGCTACTCAAACTGTTGAGTATAGGGCGTTTCACTGTTCATGGACCAATAATCACAAACTTTAAGCGAAACTATTTATTCAAACAAATTCTCACACATATCCTTTGTAAAAAGGCTTATTACAAAATATAAGACTATCTAGAAGATAAAAAAGCTTGGGACGGATTTTGCTCCAACTCGAAAAATAACACCTAACAGGCTAAATGTTTCTTAGTCGCTTCTTCACTTTAGTCTACACACCGAAATCAAAATATCACTTTATTTCCATGTCAGTGTTTAATTTTAACAATTTGACATTTTCTAAATGTACATTTATTGTATTTACGGAAATAAATAATTTTTGGCTTTTGACTTTGCGTTAGTTTTATAACGCTCACGAGTTTTCTCTCTACAAGCAATAAACATACATACACTCAAGTCATTCGTAAATTCTTATATTATTCTGTCAATATTGTAAAGTTTTTTGAAAAATAAATTGGATATTTACATAATCGTTCATCGGGTAGTTTTATACATTATTTTTTGGTAGGTATATTTAGATTATTGGTACCTACTGGGTCCTCCTTCCCTATATCTACCATATATCCATTTGGAGGACAATGTTTTGTAAACAACTCACGACACAAGAATCTAATGGCGTCGGGTTTAAAAAATGATAGCCAGCATTTTTTATTGTAGGAAAGAGGTCAAATTCACAAGTAAGTCATTCAAATTCTGTCATAATATCAACAAATCCCCATACGTAACCTCCTTAATATCACTTTTTTTGTTGATTTTATGACAGAATTTGAATGATTTACTTTTTGTTTACATGTTAAAAATAAAATATCTTGAGTTTGGCCGACATGACGGTATAGTCTTATATTATCTGTGGCCGAGGTATACTAGGCCTGTAGTTTAGCATCATTAAAGTATGCTAAATTGCTAAACTATCGTACATAGATATTAGAACTACTTAAAACAGCTCTACCATCCTCTCGGCTTGTTATCCTTCTTCTATTAGTATATGTAATAATTTATCTATCTGTCACCATCAATTTAATGTTCTGAGAGCATTATGTGTATTAATAGGAATGGGCGCCAATAATATTTGATCCACGATCAGTGAATCGCCCAGTATGTAATCGCTATTTGCGATCGAAGGCTCCACTGATACTACTTTATGATTATTCGATGCATTTGGCTTGTCTATGGCCGCGAGAATTATGCATTTCATTGCTAGCAATTGATGGGACAAGCAATTTATTGCAATGCGTTTTAAGTTGACTGGCTGGTATTCCAACATTTGCAACCGTTTATCTAAAGCACAAGTCATTTTGCACATAGATTTATTGACCACCATTACAATATTGTATAGGCTGAAATTATTCCGGAATATTTAAAAAGAAATCATGCTTGATATTTACAAAAACTTTTTAGTAATTTATGTCTACACAAGCTTACTGCGGTGACAGATATGCCTCGCCCAAACCCCCATTGGATTTAACAAAAATCGACTTCGAGGTATAAAGAAAATCACAATATAATCTAGTGTGATTCCCATGATGGTCTCTTAGCCTAAGTCTAAGTCGATCAGAGTCAGAATCAGAATCAGTAATTTTATTTCTTTAGGCTTACAAATAAGCACTTAGACAATATTTTATACTATAGGTAAACAGTTATAGATAAATATTGTTATTACTATCAAAAAAGAAACAAGGTGTTATTGATTTTCTCTGCACTTCATTATATTGAGCCCTAGTGCCCTCTTTTCCGTCTTTTTCTTTGTCAGTTTATTTTTTTCAGAATTAGAATCGGAATTAATAACTTTGATGCTTATATGACATAGTAGCAACCCGCCCCGACTTTGCACGGTTAGTAGAGCATAATATACCAAAGGCATTATGCAGCGTTTTCAATGAAAGCTCCCAGGCGACTTGACTTTTTCCAACACTTCCAACAATTATCGTTATATTTCAACCAATTTACACAACACCTTGACAAATTATGTACTCTAACATTCTCATGAATCAATCTATCGATTGGTGAAAACTGCATGAAAATCCGTTCAGAAGTTTTTGAGTTTATCGCGAACAGACAGACAGACAGACGCGGCGGAGGACTTTGTTTTATAATATTTAATGACAAATGTGACATCCATGGACTGAGTTGGAGGGGTCGATTTTTATGTCGCGATAGGCACGTCCAAATCTCTGGTATAAATTTTGGACAATTTATTTATTAATAAAATTAATAATGTAATAACAGCTTCACCTAGTCCCAGGCCAAGCAGAGCTCGTGTTATGGGGAGTACCCCATAACACGAGCTCTGCTTGATGATGAGTACATCATCATCAGCCCATACACGTCCACTGCTGGACATAGGCCTCCCCCGTACGACGCCACAAATAGCGGTCCTGAGCCGCCTCCATCCATCGACTCCCTGCGACCGCTACGATGTCGTCGGTCCATCGAGTGGATGGTCTCCCATGTAGGGGGGGATTTGCCATAATCACCACGCTTGGCAGGCGGATTGGTGATCGCAGTGTTGGTGTTTAAAAATACTCAGAAGGAAGCTGCTGCCCTTCCTCTGGTAGGTTCCCTTAGTCGGCTTTTACGACATCCACGGGTTGAGTTGGAGGGGTCGATATTCGTACGCCGCGACCCCACGGCCCCTATGGGGTACTATATGACTGATATAGATAATAAGATGTATTTACATATTACATAGATAGATATATTTATTTTATTACAAGGAACACTACATGTACGAAAAGCACATATGTACATACAAATTATAAAAACATAATTTATTTAACGCAATAAATTATTTTGTAGCATTGTAAAAGGATTCCCTACTTAAAAGTAACCAGTAAACAAAATATCGCAGAGACGTCGTATTTTGTTAAAGACCCATGGTATTTTGTTTGTTAGGGAGTACGACAAACATTGTCTCGTAGTTAAATTTATGTGGACACTTGTTTGTTAACCGTTATTAAAACCCAGCTCCCTTACACATCTGTTTACATAAACCCGTTTAGAAAAACATGGGATATATAGGTATGTATTCATAACTAGTTGACCCGTGCCCACTTCGTTGGGCGGTAAAAATTTAACAGTTTATATGGGAAAATTAAATTGTTGTTTTTACTATCTTCCTCGCAATTTTTCCATATTTTCCCACCGTTTAAACCTTCCCTGGACTACGACAAACATTTCAAAACCAAAATCAGCTAAATCGGCCCAGCCGTTCTCGAGTTTTAGTGAGACTAACGAATAGCAATTCATTTTTATATATGTATATAGATTTGTTATTACAACAGAGTAAATAAAAAAATCATAAATAAGCAAGGGTCGGAAATTTATTCGAAAATGGGGAAAAATCTAGCACGTAGTGCATTCACATGTTGCCTGATTCATTGCAAGCCTTGATTCACTAAAGCTAGAACCACACTAGGTAATGTGGTGTGTTGTGGTGCGTCAGAAGCTTATCGGTTTCATACATTTGGTATGGATAGTTAGAGACACATTATTACAGCGAAACACCAAATCCGATTTCAATAATGATTTTTTTAGCCATACGGAATATATGAAACAGATAAACTCTCTTTCTCTCTCTGACGGAGGTAATAAGGTGTGTTGGGAACGGTTTCATACATTTGGTATGGATAGTTAGAGACACATTATTACAGCGAAACAGCAAATCACATGATTTTTTTGCCCTACGAAATTATGAAACCGATAAACTCTCTCTCTCTCTCTCTCGCTCTGCGCGTCTCTTTTTTGTTGGAAACCGATCACGGTATCGATGGATATAACTTGGCGGGATCAGTGGCTAATTTAATCTGATCCCGGGATCCGTGGACACAAACCCGTCTCAAATTCACAACACCACATTATATTGTGCTATAATGTAGCTGTAGCTTTGCACAGGCCGTCAAATATGTGGAAAGGCTTTAAATGAGAAATCGAGAGACTTCGTATTATTTTTAACAAAGACAGGACTAGCAAGGATTTTGTGAGTATCTGCAGAACTACAATAAACCCATTTCAGTAATAAGTACAGTATAAAGGCTACACACAATGACAATGACTTTGCGTTCTAAGTCCACAATGCTTGTTACAGCTCACCTGGGTATAGATTCCGTACAATCAGTAACAAAGGATGTCTTTAACATCCGTAGCAGCCTTTATAACAAGGGAATAAAGTTTAAATTCCAAACTGTGTCCAGTTTACCGAATCATCGAGTCCACCACAATGAGACGCACGCTTTTATCAAAATTAAAACGTTAAGCCTTGACCATCGGCGTATGTTTTAATGATATTGATGTGGACGCAATAAATGAAAATATTGTTATTTGATAGGTGTTAGACTAACTTCGGACCTATTTTGGTCCGAAGTGAGACTAACACACTTGGATCCCGCGAGCCCAAATGAGAATTCAAAATAAATCAATATTTCTATCATATTTGAGCCTGCACAGAACATTGCTCAATTAAAATAAAGAATTCCTAAAAAAACAACAATACGTAACATTTAGCTTCTATAGGCTATCTATATATCTATTATATATATATATATATCTGCAGTTTTAGCACTTTTACGGCCCTGTCTATGCCCTAGCAGCATATTTGGAATTTTTTGTATAGTGTGCCAACGTTTTCGTACTAGATTGAATCAGTTCGCTGTTCGTATATTTGGCTCGCGTAGAACATTGCTCAATTAACAAAAATAATTCCTCGCAAAAAAACATAACAATAAGTGACATTTCACTTTCATAGGTCTACGCCCTGGCGGCAATTTTCGTATAGAGTGCACAACCTTTTCATACTAGAGTGAATCATTTCGATGTTCGCAGTAGCCAAAATTTTCCATTTAAAATTTTAATGAGTTGGTTATTCGTACAACTTTTAATTACCACCACCGATGACCAAAATCGATGGAAACATCGCACAATATAATTTGCCTATAGTATAAAGTCTTTATTTTACTATCGAAAACATAAAGTGCCTGCCTACATGCCAGCCATTATATTCAATTCGAAGCAATAAAAATTTTATTATTTAGGAATTGGATAATAATCTACTCAAGATGGAACAAAATTTACTGTCCAAGGCGCATTTAATGAAAAACAACAATATTGAAAAACGCTGCCGGGGGCAGCGGTCTTCGGACTTGTAGGTAGGCATGGGAAAATGTATGTCCTGTAGGTGTTGTATAGCGTATAATTAGTTTTACAAAATACTAGCAGGCCACCCGCCCCAGCTTCGCACGGGTATTTAACAAAAATTACGAGATCCCTAATTTTTTTGAGAATATAAGCCTATTTCACCCGTGGATTGTGTAGCTTCCCAACAGTGAAATAATTTTTCAAATCGGTTCAGTAGTTGTGGAGACTATTCAATGCAAACAATCAAATCTTTCCTCTTTATAATATAAGTATAAATAAAATCAACGCTAAAACTAAGCATGGTATTTTAAATTAATAAGCAAGACAATATTATGGACTGACCAAAGATAATAAGACAGCGAATAAAATAAGGACTAACTTGTTTGAAAGTTTCTACGTTTTAACTCCATAGTTTATTTTCATTATCCTACCAATTATATAGTTACTGTTAAGCTGATCCGGCAAAGTAGTTATGCCATAGAAATAAAAAGAATTCAAAGAAATCTGATTATGGTGACCCCAATTCCCTAGCGGTATGAAATATACTTTACAACTATTCTCAAACCTATCAAATATACATAAATATCATAAAAATCGGTTGTGCCGTTTCGGAAGAGGACGACCGCAAATAACGTGACACGAGATTTTTATATACAAGATTTAAAACTTATCTATTTTTAACCCTATTTTTTCAACACGCATTATAATTGTAACATGTACATATTTCAGAATCCATGATTAAATGGCTCTAGGTAGAGTGATTACAGTTTGCAAATTCGAATTTAATTCGAAAGTCAGTAGCATGATGAATTTCAGAACAATATGTTGAGTAAACCGTAAAATATTGCTAATTACAGATTAATTATTAAACTGGAATCGAGCCAATTTGAGCTTTAATATTTTTATATATTTGATTATATGTATATTTTAACAAAGGCCTTTACTTTAGATATTATTGTACCTACTCTTAGTCTTAACCATATTGTAAATCGCTCTTATACGATTTTCGTGGCAACAATTTTTTTATGTTCTTTATTTTTAACAAGGATTAGGCTGACAAAGGACATGGATAGATTTTATCGTGAAACAAAGTCCCGGCCCCGGCTATCAGTTAGTTTCCTGATAACATTTTTAGCTGTCATTCATTTTATCTGCATATTCTTTTATCAAAGTTGTTACTGATTAATTTCTTTTTTCCAGGTAATTCACATTCTTGGGAAGATACAAGAAGTGATTTTTCGTGGAAAAGCTTTAACAAATTGTAAGTAAATATAATTCTTAACTTATAAATTATCCTAGACTTGGCACGCAATTATGTACTTATTTACAAAGACCAAGACCACTGCTATCGTCTAGGTTTGCGGGTAGTTAGGCGCGTAGTGTAGCGGGTTGCTATATGGCACCAGGCGCGTGCGTTGCTTAGAATTTAAAGTTCAAAATCCGAAAATACACCTTGTTACATCAACTAGGTAAGCTAGACGTTTGTCTGGTATCTGTCAGATGTCTGTTTTCGGATTTTGAACTCTAAAGGCCCTCACTGGGACGCCAGGAGACAGATTAGGTATTGTTATTTCCATGGTAACGCCGTCGCTAGCAACGTATCCAAACTCCGTCCCAGTAAGAAAGGCATTCGGTAGACCAAGACCCTAAGCCACTTGCGTAGTTACCATCGACGACGGAACCCCCTAAGCTATCCACCAAACAAGCCGCCTACCTATTCAGTGCAGCCATGGCCAAAGTGTTATAAACTCTATAAACCACAGCGGGGCTGGTCATTCGTTGCACCTATACGATTTATTGCTATCTGTTGTATTTAATCTGTGTCCTCGGTTCCAGCGAACTGTAAACTTCGGGACTGTAAAGGTTTTGAGCTTTTTAAAATAAAAGCTTTTCGTCCGTTTAGGTTGTTTAGTTATCAGTTAACTTTATTTGAGCTTTATTAATTAAAAAAAAGCTTTTTGGTATTGAGAACCATAGTGCGGAGCGGAGGGTAGGTTGTCGTAAAGTTTCGTCAATTTAGTTTTTTTCATGGTTTCTTTCCTTTAAACCACTTATGGTCTAGCTAGGTTGTCTGTTAGGTACGGTCCGTCTACATGTTGGTGGAGTTATCACATACGTCGTTTTGTTTAATTTTACCAATGACTAAGTACCCTTTTCATTGTTACTAAAGTATTTTTTTTTTTTACAAAAATATAATATGCTGTCTTTCACAGCTTTTCGTTTGCCCAGATCTTTGACAGCCTGTATAAGCCTAAGCGAGGGAAAGTTTGCCATCATGACTCGACGTGGCAAGCTTTCCCTTAGTCAACATTTATGGATTCTACTAAACATACTGCGATGATATGAAAAAAACCTGGAAAGCTATAAAAACTTACTACATGTTAGGAATTACTGTTACTAAAATTAGCCGGGCAAATTCAACATAGAACCGTATGAAAGAAGACACAATTGAACCATAAGTTGCACGAAATCTACGACATTTTCAGGCAATACTTTTCCTGTAAGTGTTATTTTGGGACATTATTTCAATAGCTGTCCAGACAGAAATAGAACAAAGGGAGTCGGAAAGTATTTTGAGCACGTCCTCTGAGCTTTGGCTCCGTTGCGACTTTTAATTAATTTTGTAAAAAAGTCTATCGGTAATCACGTTCAATGTGAAATGCAGGGAGTTTCGGATTGTTTTGGAGCCCATTCAAGAGTTTTTACCGTAAGGCTAATTAAATACTTTTTAATAGGCCATGTGATAGCCATTGGCTAAAATATTTTATAAAAATGTAATTCATGGAATTCAAGGGTTTGCCATAGCTATAGCAATATGCAATAACCCTATAAATTCGCTTGTACGCCCCCGGGACGGGTTTATAAATTTCCATGAATTGAAAATAAGTCTTTAGTGGCCTGTGCGTAGGCAAAGTTAGTTTCAAAGTTATAATACAAAAAGCCTTGGCATTATTAGGTTTAACAAGGCTACATTTTTAATAAAACCTAGTAATAAAAAAAGGACCTTTACATTCTATTTCATATTTTCACCCACTACCAATTTAAGATATTTTTTCATTAAAATAAACATTACTTTTTAAATTGTAGACCAAAATTATAAAGGGTGATGTGAAGAGAGTTATACAGATCTTAAGATTCTACTTACGCGAGTATGTTAGGATGACATATCTTTTAACCACAAACCCTAAATAAGTTTGTTACTAGACCAAATTGTTAAACAACAGTGTTGAAGTCAAATCCCGATGCCAAACTGTCTGTGTATTTGATTACTTTAACGCTCTTCATTAACTTAATGAAATAAGATAACATTCATAAAACAAGGCACTCTGTAAATGAAACACAGTTCTGATTCACTGCCACTGTATGACACGAAGATTAATGTATTCCGAAAAGTAGGCAAGGAAAAATTATTTTTGATGTTTTTAGCACCCGATAGGCGATAACAAAGAAGGATGAGATTGAGGTGTACAGCTATGTACTGGGTGTCTCAAAAGAAAGTTCACATTTTGTGAGTCGATAAAACAAAAAAATAAGATAAAACAAAAAATAAGGTCTATAATAAAAATGTTGATCGAGAATTTGCTTAGTTATGGACTCTACACACCAAAGTCGGCGGGCCACCGACAAGTTGACAATTACTGTGGGCTGCCTACAATATTCATACACTGAAATGTCGCACCAACCCGTACCAGGCTTTCTTGTCTTCTTGATGTATAGCTATAATAGGCTTGATAAAAATCGGATAAGTCATTCAAATATTGAGATGGTTTACCGTAAAATTTCCGCCGACGATTTTTTTTTTTGGTAAAATGAGCTTGTAAAAAGAGCAATTTACCCCCCCCCCCCCCCCCCCCAGATTAAAATCTAATGGGATTAAAGTCCATGTCGTAACATAAATTTAAATAGATTTATTGTTGGTAAATTTAAATTAAATTCCGAGTTGGAGGTGTCTTAATTCGGATGCCTAAATTTGGTAATTTATTTAGATTAGATTAGTTTTATCAGGCTTTTGATAACCATGTCAAAATTCTGGTTTCATGGTTTGGCAGGGATTTTGCTTCCTGACTGCAGTACATCAGAAGAAAGGGCGTTCAATTTAGCTGAAGACATCAGTACCTACATGTTTAGTTTAGTTTGAAAGCCCATTCTTTGTTACAACAAGGTATTTTTATGATTAATATTTACCGCCACCATTATCTCGTGTCACTGCAAGGCACTTGCTTTCTTTTAATTTTACTACACCGTCTGAGTATTTATGTATGAATATCAAAATATTTTCAGAAAATGAATAGCATCCTTCTTCTAATCTCGTATATTTAAGCAAGCATAGCATAGCAATTCAGAACGGTTCCCAAAAAAAGAACCACAAATTATGAAAATCCATTAATTGCAATTGATCTGTCACTATATCGCCCCCACCGGAATGTATACTCTGTAGATACGTTTGTATCTTGTCAGTGCGTATCAAATAAATGAGTTCGCTCGGTTTGATTCATGTGAATGGGGAGCGGGAAATACCCGGCAACAAATAAAACGAGCCAAAATAGGAGCCGAATCCACCGCACACGGGTTCACGGGGCCTGGCTTTTAGCGGGGAGAGTCCGGCCGAAATGGGAACCAATCCGGCTTTTTGAGATAATTATTTCTACATGCAAGTTTATTCAAACATTTTCTGACACCAAATGCATTAATTGGTGTAAGAATACATAATAATACTTTGGTCCGTTTAAATATTTACATACGGCTTCTGTATGTAATCTCTCAAAGAGCTACCTACGAAGGATGCTATGATGACGGGCTAATATTTGGTTTTCATTAGTTTTTTCCTTGGTTTACGAGACAAACTAAAAATTCGACTTTTCCGTCATATTATTTATTAAACATATCAACTTGTGAGTAGAATATCTATCAATTTCAAACAACTTAGCAAATAAATTGTGTAAATTTAATTTGAAAGTCACCATGCTCCAATAACCTTAAATGAACATAGTTCTTTTTAATTATTTTTCTGTGGCGTGTGGCAATTTTATTTCATGAGCAGTGTTACGTTATTCATGACGAAAACAAAATATTGCATGGCAGTACTTAACGGATCTATATTTTTATGATGTTTATTAATTTATTAGGGAAAAATATAAAAGTTTAGAGGTACCTGTAAACTACTACATATATTATCGATACATATAGTATACGTATACGAGACTAAAACACTCTTTGACTATATACAAGGTGTCAGCCGAATACCTGCAATCTCGAATTTGAAATTAGACAAAGAAAGTATGAAATCGGCGAATATGTTTGAAATGGTAACCACTTCATCACTGAATAAAAGTTATTTTGAAATTTTCTTCATACTTAATTCGTAAAATATTCGTTCTAATAGTACACAAACAGAATAAATAACTTTATTTATTTAGGTTTACAAAATAAGCACTTAGACAAGTCAAATTATATACTATAAACATAGTTATTATTATCAAATAAGAAAAAAGGTGTTATTGATATTCTCTTCACTAAAATTTTTTGTCCACTAGTGGAAGGAGTGAAAACTAGACATGCTGTAACTAGACCTAGCGTACAATAATATGCAATAGCATTACCAGCTTTCAGTTCTAATTCCACTGTAGGCGCCAGCAATAATTCACAAAAACATGGCCGCGACGAAGGCATAGCCTCGGAATCATCTATTTAGAATTCAGAGTGGTCGAAAGCGATAAACCGGCTGAACCTAATAACCAACATGCCTTCAGACTCGTTATGGAGCAGGGGGTGGAGGAGACAATAGTTACAGATAGAGATTTCACTCGGGACAATTGATGTTACAATGAAATAGGTTCGGTTAACTGCTTTGGGAGGATTCATATGTGTATCCCTGAACGGTTAATAATTATTGTATTGCTGCCTTTTCCGTGCTTATACAAAACCTGTCTTCAATCAATGAGAGTTGTTCCTATTAATTGAATGTAAACCAAGATAAGCGCTGACAAAATTATGCCAATACATATTTTTTTTTGTAAAGCTTCTATAAAATGCTTTGTGTCTGGTAAAATCTAAGCCAGTGGATGTTTTATAATATTTGGAAAGTCTGGTCTGATTCCTGGCAATTCAAGTCAAATACATAATCACAGTCAAGTGAAACAGGACCAGCTAGATCACAACAATACTCCTTTAATTGAATGACCATTGTTTATTATTATATTATTGTCCCGATGTTAAATCTTATTGAATCTCGGTGGACTACCGAGATATAAAGAGAAATGGACCGGGATTTTCTAAGCCTTTTGGTGAGTGTTAAACAATACAATGGAATGAAAGGCTCAAGTATGGATGGTGAATATGATGGTATATCTAGACAGAAGGTAGATCGTCGAGTCATTAACTAGATTAGGTTATATTTTATTTTATTATATATTTCTTCATTGGTAAATACCACACAGCTATATATACATAATAAATATATGATAATACATTGATAACTTATAATGAAGCCAGAGAAGAATTACCTACACCTTATTACTAGGTAAATTTAAGGTTTGGAGAGGACAGATAAAGTGTAGAGAGTAATCTGTTCGTGTGTTTTAAAGAGTATTTTTTTCGCTAAAAGTAAGAAGGGTATGAAACAAGCTTAACCGGCAGAAGGCACATCTAGATATTAAAAATGCTTCCGTATCAATTTCAGCATATTGCTCTGATCTATAACCAAACAGGCAATGATTAATTCCCTTACCTGGACCGTGCACAGGTTCAGGTAAGGGAAGCTTTGACGATAGGCTATGATATGAATAATGCTTAAGTGAACGAAATAGACACCATAGTTGATTGGATAATCATCTTTTTCATTCAAATATAATATATACGTAGTATATTAAACTCTTACCTAAGGCTACCTAAGGGCCTAAGAGCTAAAATATAAATTCATGCGACTTATGTATATTAGTTGTCACCATGGTTACAACTTATGAAGTTTTAATTAATATCCGGTACCTTACTGAGCGGCGATGCTCATTTAATTTACTTTATCTAAGTATATTTTAATACCCTAATATTAAAATGTATAATTGCTTCTGATGTGAGTCCCTGGTTTAAATATCGGCCTAATGAGAGACAAGGATACTGATTATATTTCTTTTTTTATATTTTTATTACTTTATAATTATTTATGGAATGCTTTTGATATTACAGAATTGCCTGAATCGCTTGCAATTCGTATGCATCTTTAATTGGATGCTCGGGCAGAACCACCATTACTAAGTTTTGTGTTATTTGTTTCCTGCCTGTAAAGAATCTGCGATAGGCACAGAGGAACTAGGAGTACTTTTAAAACGTGCTGCCAATTTATTTTGTTGTTTAATTTACCTTTGTTTTGTTTGCCTCCTTCCACCATCCCAACGCAAGAGGGTCTCGTATTTCAAATAAGTTTTAAAGAATACTTTCTTTAATCTCATTATTGTGAAACTCCCGAAACTGCGACCCTGTTTGGGTCCAAGGCATTATTGGAGAATTCCGTCCCGTCGAAACGTTACGTCGTCCGACAGAATAACTTTGCGCCTTGATAAGTATTTTTTTATGAAAATTGTCGGTGAGACCCGCTCAGTGAATTCGCTTTGTTGCAAGTGAAACAAATTGAGTCCCGGAATTTTCTATGGAATTACGTTTACGAGTATGTCCGTCGGTTATTGATGTAAAAAGTTTTTATGGCTGTTCAGAAGCGCCAACTTTTTACGACAAGTCCCGATTTTCGCCACGATAACGACTTCCGATTTATTTGTCTCATCATTGTAACTTTTTTGGTATTTTGAACGGTGCCTACGTTTGTGAGTGCTTTGGTTATTGTTTTACTTTTTCATCTTGTCGATGAATTTAGTCGGTTGGAGTGGAAAAGAGTCACGAAATGGTCTCTTTTGTTTCCGATACGTTCCTCTTTGCCGTTCGTTCGGTCGGAGGTACCCGTGCGAAGTTTGTGCTCGACTGGCTGAGGCTTCGCTGAGTCGAGTGGTTCCGTTTCCGATTCTCTTAATTGGTAAATCTTAGCTGACGGGGCTTTTTGCAATTAATGCGGTCTTCTATGCAGCGGGTTAGGATGAGCGGGATTTAATGCATCAGCCTTAGTAAAGTACATACTGTACATATGTGCTAGTGGTTTCTTTTTCACTTCTTCCACTAGTGGACAAAAAATTGAAGTGAAGAGGATATCAATAACACCTTATTTCTTATTTGATAATCATAACTATGTTTATAGTATACAATTTGACTTGTCTAAGTGCTTATTTTGTAAGCCTAAAGAAATAAAGTTATTGATTCTGATTCTGATACATACATAGCTAGTTGGTGGATATATAATGAGCGGGGTTCTCTTTCATATGCATTTCAGATGAATCTCGCTGAGTCAAATATCAAATACCAGAGTGCTTTATTTCCTTTAGACCTTAAAGGAGTCTTGAAAACGTCACAAAATTCAAATTAGTAAAGTAAAACTAGGAAGTAAAGTTATCACTTTGGTTTTTTATTCACATGAATCTTTTTAGGGTAAAGTAAAGAAGCGAACAAGAAACCTTTACCTTGTTAGGTTGTTAGTTTTCGAGTTAGAGCAAAACAATTCCCAAGCTTTTTTATCCTCTAGATAATTTGATATTTTGTAGTACCTACACAAGCCTTTTTACAAAGGATATGTTGACAATTTGTTTGAATTTATTTATTTATAACTTTTGCCACTCACTTGGACTTTTGTTATAGACAAGGAATGAAAAGTAGAGGTAAATAAAATTTAACATCTGTGTTCTACAGCGGTAACCTGGGTAAAGCGAACAATAAAACTTTTTAAATATCGCGTGCGTGAGATCGTATATAAATCGAAGTAAAGAAGACAACCATGAGACAATAAAATAACCACAAGGCCGTTCCGAGTTCGCTTTATTCACACACTTTTGTCGCTCACTGTACATAATTGATTTGGTTGCAAATTCAAAGCACGTAGCAAACTTGTCCCGGACGGTACGTGTTGTTGGCAATTGATCTCATTCTCGATACGTTACAGTTATGGAGGCGCGAATCAATTAATTACACGTGTTTGATAATAATTTGACGTGTCTCAATGGTATACAAAATATCTGTAAATATATTTTATTCATTCAACAAATAAATAAGAGGGTTCCGTCGTAATGTAGGTATACTAATATCTAATGTTATAAAGAGGAAAGATTTGATTGTTTGTTTGCATTGAATAGGCTCCGAAACTATTGAACGATTTGAAAAATTCTTTGACTGTTGGGAAGCTACACTATCCCGGGGTGACATAGGCTACATTATATATAAAAATAAAATAGGGATCTTGAAATTTTCGTTAAATATTTGTGGGAAACCGGGGCGGTCCGCTAGTAAAAAATAAGACTGAAGTGCAGATGGCTCACAAAGGTCTAAGTAGGTATTATAGAAAGGGAATAAAAACGGGTGCTCCAATGAGACCAAATACAAACAATTTAATTTACATAAATTGCGATTTACTAAGAATGTTATTATACCTAAGTACGTATACCTACTCTACGAAGTATTCAGTAAAAAACGATAGGTGTAGTTTTTTTTATAAATGACGGCATCGTCATCAGAAATCAAATCTATTTTGAAGATCGAAATTTCAGTGACTGAAAACATTCCTTAATATCCAAGCAATACCCTATGCTACTATTTATCACGCGGGCAAAAAGCCGTTCCTTAGGACGAGAACCAAGTTTTTCTCGAGTTTTGATTTCCGAGATATTGGATTTCGAGTTCATAGGGAAAATGTCAGATGTCTGATATAATTTCTGATGCTGCATCTGGGTTTCGCATGGTAAGTATCTCTAGGCATATGTATATATGAAAGGCTAGATAGATTTATATATTAAAAACTAGGCGTGAAAGCAATCTCGACGTAAGAAAACTGGCTTATTCCAATTCCATCTAAGTGGGAAAAACTGGAATACCATAGTAAATTCCAGTTTTCCCTTTGAAAATCCCCCTTAAAAAGGCTACGAACCTCTCCCAAACGGAAACAGATTTTCCCATGCGGATTTGTTGTTGTTTCACGTAGAATGAAATGGGGCGCGCTATGTTGGCACCATTTTTTGATATTTTTTCGTACTTTCCGATAATTTTAGTAAAAGATTGATTTCAAAAATATTTTTGATTTATTTATAATGTTGAATATATTTAAGATGTTTGCAGCGCGACAGATTTTCAACTATAGGTGTCTATCATGCATAAAAAATCGCTTGAAAATGACTCGATTTGGTGGTCAAAATTAGTTTCGCTCTCATTTAAATATCGTTATGTTTTTTAAAAAACTAAACCACTGCAAACATAGCTTTTTTCAAGCGATTACGTATGGAAAATTTCAATAAGATCGGGGACATAGTTTCCAAATGAAACGGAAAGTACGTTTGTATGGGGAATAAGGCTATCCGTTCCGTTCTTAAGATCGGAATGAACGGAACGGATAGCCTTATTCCCCATACAAACGTACTTTCCGCTTCATAAAATCGAACAAAAATCAATTCCAGTTTTCCCCCTTGATTCTTCTCAGGGGAACTGGGAGAACTCAGCTATTTTGGTGTTTTATGTTTTCATTTCTCTCAGCAAGTCGTCTCTGTGTTTACAATCTAAAACCAATGTATTTAACCTTATCGGAACTGTGTTGACATTTATTTCCATTTTAATGCTAATAAAATTTATTCCAAAGGAAAACACGCAGGGTAATGTTCAAAAATGGCCTCCAACATTATCCTATCTGCCATATCTCATCGCAAACCATGGAAAGTTCTTTTGCGAAATAAACGAGTTAAATCAACCATAAATTTACCCCAAAATGGGCTTTTCGAATAAGTTATCATCGGAAGCTAGGAACGTGGAAGCAAAATGTTATCTCGTTGATAACAGGGCTTTCTTCGTTATACATAAAAACTTGCGTGTACATCGTTGTATGTATGTATATGAATGGGAAATTTTACATGTGCGGTCTTTTTCTTATCAGTATTTTTATTTACTTGGGTAAAATATAAACTGGCTGCTTTACCTACAACGCACCGTGCAAGTGTAATTATTTAGCTTTTCAATACTAAATTAAATCTATCTGAGCGAAATTTCTATAGTTGGAAATATCAGATTATCTGCTAAATCCTACTATACTGACTAATATTATATAGCCGAAAGTTTGTTTGAATTGTTTGTACCGAAAGCAGAAAAAGTGAATTTTATTTTGTTATTATTTATTACCTAACTAAGATCTCCAAAGCTACTGAACAGATCAAGATGAAATTTCTTTTACATTTAGAACATAGCCTACATTAGATATTAGGCTACTTATTATAGGGTAGGTTGGTGTAAGATCGCGCAGGCGATAAGATTGCGCATACGTCATTACTCAGAACCGGTGGGCCCCACGCGGTCAACTTCTATTGTGTTTTCATTACTACGTAAGCCGGTATATGCTCCCAGAAAAAAATCGAATTCAGTGCAAAAACAGCGAGTCCAGGTGAGTTCAAAGCTTTTATAGCCTTCTGATCTAATATTTCGTCATTTTGAAACTATGACTGACAAAAACTCTGACGGAATTACAATGTTTTTCTATTTGTTTTACTTTTGTTTGCCATCAAACGTTTAACTTCTGACATTGTATTTCAATTTCTTTCTAAGAGATGATAGCAGGATCTTGTTAAAATCATAAATGGCCAGATGTGTAAGTTTGCGCACTACGGGCTGTGTAAGGTTGCGCGCGTAATCTTACATACAACTTTTTATTATTGATTTATAATATGTATATTAATGATTCTAATAATAAATATTAATTATTTTATGGTTGTTAAGTAATTAGGTAGCTTCATTTTGTAACAGAATATCTCGAAGACCACGAAAATTAATCGAGAACTATGCTTACGAGCAACCACCGATCATCGAATCTGCACGTAAACGTATCGAAGATGGAGAAAGCAAGAAGCATGTGGCGCTGTCTTTAGGATGGCTAAGTTAACGCTAAGATACCGGTTACAGCAAGAACAATGTGCCACAAAACTGAGTAGAACCCGAAATTTCACTTTGACAGCCGTTTTCTACTGAATGTGTGGAGGATGCACATAAGTCTTCAAAGAGCCTATTGTGGAAGACTGGATCGAGTGCATTAGGTGGCAGGTGTAGTGGCACGTGAAATGCATCGATTACCTAGGTTTCGGACTATTTTATTGTGATTTATGCAAGTAATTGACTTGCGCAATCTTATCGCCCTCAATGCGCAATTTTACACATCGGGATGTGTAAGATTGCGCAAGTGTTGATCTCTCATTATTCGTGATTTAGGTAAAAAGTGATTACATTTGATCAATAATTAGTATTCAAAATTGTTAATAAATAATTGAAGCTTAAAAATTATGAAAGAAACCTGTGACTATTTCGTTTGTTTTATTTTTATAGCGGACTAATTGAAAACTGCGCAAACTTACACCAACCTACCCTACCGAAAATAAGCGAAGCCTCGGGCAGAAGCTAGTTTTTAATATTGACAAATATGACATGTTTATGAACAAAAAAGTTACAATCAGAGAATAGAAACAAATTAGAACTAATATTTACAGTAAATTTTAATAGATGCGCTATTTACAGACTGTTACAAACAATCTAGAGGTATATAATATTGATGATAAGAGATAAGTAATTTTTGGAGTAGGTTGTTGAATTAATTGATATATTAATCCAACACATTAGATGCACCCGGATAACATCAGCCCCTCTTGAGTCCGCCACAACCGTGTCTGTTATGTGTCAATTTCCTACATTGAACTGTCCATAGCGATGGGTGACATGCCTGCCGTGTTATCAGTGTAGACATAGGAACCTACGTTTTTGCACCAATACTTGTTAAACCTAGCTATGTGAAGGTATTCTAATATGTAAAGCCATTAAGCTGGGTTTCCACCGCGGAAGGGAAATGGTAGCCGGAACCTTATACCTAGTATAAACTATTTTTCGATACCTCTGTAACAGTTTTTTTATATTTATATATTTAACAGAAAATGGTTTATTGCGTTTGGTGGTCACCAAGGGCAATAAACCATTTTCTGAAATAGGATTAAATTTCCACTAACAAAGAGTTTTGTCTATTGATTTCCACCGCAAAAGGAAAATGAGAGAGATGAGTGATCAGAGTTCATTTCAATGCTTTCCGCTCGTTCAGTCTTTTCCGCTCGATTATTTGTTGCGGGTAATACAGTATGCAGTTTACTCTTGCGAGTTGAACGGAGTCCGCTCCGCTCGCGGTGGAAACCGGCCCAATAATAACAATGCTGTGTGGAACTACTCAGAAATCATGATTATATGTACGTTTACCTTGAGTCTGAGATACATTCAAATTCCTTACTAATGATCTGCAATTCTATTGCATCCTGACCTGCTTGTTGTATAATAAATAGCACTTATCATACAGGTAGGCTTAGATACGTATGATGTCAAGTATTTTAGTTATTGCTGTTAGCTATACTTACGTGAGTATCCTATGAAGGGTAAAGAATCTTGCTATAAGATTTTCTAGAATTTTTATGCCACGGTACTCCTCAAACAGTAATCAAGATTTTTATTCTATTTTGAAAAGTGCTTGGGAGATCGACATTGCTCTTCAGATTTTGTTGCTGACTGTGGGTACAAAAATAGCAAGCGTTTAAGGTATCCTAAACTGGCTTCTGCCTGAAATTTTGCACGTGCTTTTTAAGTAGCCTACGAGTATATCTGTGTCTGGGATTCCGTCTAACTCTCTGCCAAATTTCATTAAGATCCGTTCAGCCGCTTAGGCGCAAAAAGGTTAGACAGACAGACAAAATAACTTTCAATTTTATAATATTACTAGTTTCTGCCCGCAACTTCGCACACGTTGTTTCTATGGAAACGTTTAAAAGTTAGTTCTATCCCATGTGAACTAAATTATGGGCATAAAACGTAGCATATTTTTTATTCCAGGCCTAGAAAAACTTCTATGGAAAATTTCAGGCCAATCCGTTCAGTAGTATTGGCGTGAAGAAGTAACAAACATCCATCCATTCATCCATCTATCCAACCATCCTGTGATTAGTAGGGATGTCGTCTGTATCAACATTTTAAATGAGGCTCATATCCACCAAGTAAATGTCTAGGGACGTTTTCGATTAGCAGAAGAAGCGGCCGTCTAAATTGACCTAATGATATAGTACCTTAGGACTTAGGAAGCTCTACAAAGATGTAAGCTTCCACAATTTGAGCGGCATCTGTAACGTTTGACCGATTAGTTAGTACTGCAACTCTAAGCTCCTCTGAGATACCTCTGAGAGATTAATCAGAGTTTCTTAGTAATGCTTTGAAAGTTGAACTTTACACATTACTAGAAGTAATGATTCACCTTACTCAGCTATTTGCTGGTTTACAGAATAGGTACAACCATGAGCTTTACAACATGTATCAAGAGCCAAATGTCTTAAAGTTTTTTTAAAGTAGGCTGGTCATGTAGAACGAATTAATGCAAGACGACAGTGCACCAAATCTTGTGCGTGGCTACTCTGATGGCCTAAGATTTGCAAGCCATCTGAATTTCGGTCTTCCAGGGGGATGACTGAAATTCAGATGGCTGGATGGAATCTGCTGGCAGAAAGAAGCCATGAATAAGGTGGATGGAATTAATTTCCTCGAACAGACCAAGACCCACCCTCGCCTCACCTCGCAGCGTCAGGATGATGATCATGACTTTCAAAATCTTTCCTAGAATTTGTATTACTTATTTATTTTAATCTTTTATTTTAATAGGGTTTTAGCCAAACATTGACCAGTCAGCCCTGTTAGTAAATTCATTCATTTTATATATTAAAACACTAGCTGCTGCCCGCGCCTTTTCCCGCGTTTTATCGGGATAATAAATAGCCTATATGTTATTCCAGGTTCCAAACAATACCCATACCAAATTTCAGGCCAATCGGTTCAGTAGTTTTTGTGTGAAAGAGTAACAAATATCCATACATCCATCAATACAAACTTCGACATTTATAATATTATTAGTAGGATTAAAATAAGAGTCAAATGTTTAGGCTCCACAATAGAATCTGAATACACACATATTCTATTTTGTCTTTTGGCACCTGTAAAATTGCCTGCCAATTAAAATTTATTAAAACAATAAAATATTGAATTAGGTCCGTATATCTCGTGTGTAACCAGTTACCACCAAGGTTGGGAAAGTTTAATTGTATTTCTTGCACGCTCACACGACTTTGGTATTACTACACTTGCATACAATTACATAATGAAGTGTATTAATGGGTCACGGACTAGATAGACGAAGTAGATTTCTAGAATCGGCTGTATTTATGTTAGCCTCATAAAATTAGAATATCAAGTTACAAGTCTCGTCACGGGTTAATAGCGCTCGAAGAAATTGGAGGGGCATTCAGCAGAGGTGTAAAAATCAAAAAATCATTAGGCTCCTAAAAGTTTCCATAATATGTTTGCATGCTCTATTTAATAATTTTAGTAGCTGCTGCCCGCGCCTTTGCTCGCGCTTTATCGGGTTAAAAATAGCATTATGTTATTCCAGGTCCCAAACTACACCCATGTCAAATTTCAGCCCAATCAGTTCAATAGTTTTGCGTGAAAGAGGAACAAATATTAATTCATCTATCCATCCATTCTTACAAACTTTGACATTTACAATATTAGTAGGATCAAAGGATCTTCGTCTATACACTTTGAACGCAATTTGTAGCGAGAGCAAAAAATGAGCTCAGTATGGTATGTGCGAGGTTTCATATAATTTCATACAACGAACTCTCGAATGGGATTATTTCGTCTCTCTCAGCGCGATCGTTCCGCCTAGAGGCTTTAGGTTTATCCAGGAATGTAGGCAAGTGATTAATTTATAATTTTCTAATATAATCTATTATTAATGAATATCAATCGTCTCTCCATAAACATAAATAAATAATAATGCTGGATAACCCACACAGCATCATCTAGCCCCAAGTAAGGCAGAGCTTGTGTTATGGGTACTAAGATGACAGATGATTGATATAGGGACTTAATAGAAAAAAACAATCAAATTACAATTACTGGGACTTCATAGAATACATTAAATAGAAGTAGTGTTTTTTTATACATAGAAAAACCCTGAATACCCGGAACAAACATTTGCAGATCGTTCAAACATTTGTCTCAAGGCGTGAATCGATCCCGCAACCTCCTACATCGCAATATACTTAATAAAACTACATATGTACGTATACTTAATAAAACTTCGTCGTAGACGAATGAAACCTAAACTAAATGATGCAGAAAATTTTGCCGATTCTCATGGTGTATATATATATATATAAACGTATAATTGTCGCTTAGATATTTTTGCCTTTCAAGCGTCGATATGTAAATAAATCATGAGTTCTGTACGACTTGCTAATTAAAATTTGAGTCACATCGCGTTTGACTAGACTTGCTTTGATAGATAAACTCCACTTGTGTTCGATCATTGAACTTTGAGTCTAATAACGACGGAATAACAGAAACTAAAATAAATAACTATGAATAATATTATTTAGTTTCTGTTATACATACCTATCATAGTCTATGATATGTTATGATAGGAAACACAGTAACTAATTAAGCATTTACAATTAGTAACTACTAATTTTGTACTTTATTTTCGGCACCTTTAGAATATAAATAATTTTCTCTATGTTTAGAATAGATGGATAAGTAGCTAAGGAACAGATGGTTGAAACAACCCTTAAATAAATACCTCATCAATAATAAGTTTATTAGGGTCACATATTTACAGCAGCGTTGTGAATCTACGCTACGCAAATAGATATTAATTGATCAGTTTGCTTCATTGATATAAAGCTTGGAGTAAATCAGAAAACAGAAGCAGAAATCTACAGATTCATTGCAATACAATGGTTTCTTACTTACTTATAATCTGTTCCTGGTATCCTTACTGCTTTGCTAGATTGTGCAACCGCTTTCTCTTCATCACACGTTCAATACTCAATCTATCGTTGTATCTACACGATTTCCTCATTAGCAGGCTTTTGTTAGGAGCTAGCTCCGTGTTCGTGTATATCACAAAAGATTTGTGAGGAATGTTTCACTTTGATTTGAAGTCTACTTTCCTATAGCTTTTTGATTCTATCTATGCCTAAGGGCTTTGACTAGGTTAAGCACTTCAATGAATTGAATTGGTTTACAAAAACTGGATAAAATCGTCAAAAGGACTTAGCGTAGAAAATAATTCACCTTTTGCTAGCTTTTCGATGTCATCGATAAACACTTTTTTTAGAGTTAAACGTCTCGCATACAAGACTAAATTAGATTAGATTGGATGCAAACTTAACTGCAACCAAAGGTAACGTGATAAGACTTATTTTTCATTGAGCTCCTTTCTGAACGGACACAAGCTTCGATAGCCCACACACCGGATAGGCTCTAATCAAAGCGTCAAAGGTGTCTCGGTCGTGTCCAATTGAAATTAAACTCTACATGTGTCTACACAGGTTTGATTGTTGTTTGCTACTACAATCTATGAAGAGTCTTACTTATCCCTATGCAATGTGATTGTTCGTCCCTCCCTATCATGATCACGGTGCATTGTCGATCGCCTTGATTGCGTTTAAGCTTTAGATTATCTTGTAATTTAGGAATATTGTCAGGACGGTGTAATAGCAATAATAAATTATTGTATTTATTTATAATCAGTACCACGTACGTACGACCTACTAGTACGTACCTGTCTAATACAAGTAATTATTACTGGCATTTAGGTCCAATAATAATACATAATCTCATAATACGGCGTATTACGAGATTACCTTGTTATAGGTAATCTCTTAATATCGTGGCGTGGATATTTAGAGATAAAAAATATAAGAATTTATCTATTTCATGGAAAATGTAAAAACAAACAAATATCGAAAGTAAATTAAAATTTTTATGAATACTAAAAATATTATGGCCAGATCCATTGTATAATACCGTACCAACCTGGCAAACAAAACGATCAAAAGTCTGAACTCAACCTTCGCTGTAAAAATAGATACGGTTTTATTCGAACAGGGACCTAGTACATCCAGAATCCAATTCGCAGTTCAATTATCTAGGTGTCACGATTGTGCACATCACTTGTGGGAAAGGAATTCAGAAAGAATATTTTATTTTACTTCTTGAGAAGACAAGGAAAAGGCGTGCCGTCTGCCTATATGTTTAGAAAAACGCCTCCGAAACGACAAGTCCTTATAAAAACATAATGCAGTAGGCGTAATACCAGATGAAATAAAAGAGCGTAAACTCTGCACGACATAATATATGGGGATCTAACTTTTGATGAAAATAAGCTTGCTTTTTCAAAAATTATTTTGGTCGATACGCTTTGACTAAAGAAACTAGCACTTGATTTTATATCTAGAAATCGAAAGCTGCAGTTATATACCTATTGGTCGATTTATCGTAAAAACTTTCGTGTCAATCCATTTTGTATAACCCAACATGTAAACTATTCGAGAGCCTGTAACTGACCGAGTCAAACCTCGTCATAATTTGGTCAACACACACAACACAAGTAAGCAATCTAAGTAAATATACTATTTGTGAATGGTGCTAATGGATCTCTTAAGTGACTATTAAACAGTGTGTAAGTTCATAACACATTACATAAATGAATTCGAAGCATGTGAAGGTCGACAGGAAATTATGGGCACCGCAGCCTCCATCGATCATACATGATTACAGGTTATGACTAACAATAGAGGTAAGGTCGGTTATTGTGACGATCAATCCCCCCTAATACAGTATTTTTGTTTCAGATTTAGTTTTTGCTGACTTCCATTTCACTGCGAAAAGGTTAGTTATTGCGTCACTAAGTTTATGCGTTGCCCAAAGAAAGATTTTCCAAGTCCAACTGTAGTAATTTCGAAATGTAATTTTGTAATACGAAGAAGAAAATTGTAGATAATGACGACAGCGTATTTTCTTTAGAAAGTAGGCCGAGCTGATGAAGCGCCTCTTAGAAATTCACTTTCGATGCAGTAAAAGTCAACATAAGTAACATTTGTAAACAGCAAGTGGCTTGAGAACCGATTTCTGAAGACAATAAGTTTTTAGTATTATTGATCTTATAGACGTAAAAGTATTCATGGAAAAAATATCAATTATGTAGTTGTGGCTACAGAAGTACCCACTCACGTTGTTTTCTGTTGGATAACAGAAGTGGCTATATCTAAATTAATATTATAAAGAGGAAAGATTTGATTGTTTGTTTGTTTGTATTGAATAGGCTCCGAAACTACTGAACCGATATCAAAAATTATTTCATTGTTGGGAAGCTACACTATCTCCGGGTGACATAAATATATTATATTTTGAAAAAAAAATAGGGATTAAAACTCCAATAATGTACCCCAAGGTGTAAAAACTGAAAGCACTGAACCGATTTAAAAAACAAAAAATGTTAGGATGCTACACTATAACGCGGGTGAAGAAACCGCGGGGAACAGCTAGTATTAATATATATCCTGGGTTATACTGTAGTGAAACGCCAACAAGTGCTTAAATAAGTTAGTCACGTATTTACTCAGGATTCAGCAAGGATAATTTACAGATGACCTCCAAATGTTACAACCGAGAATCTGCTTTAACTTTATCCGCGTGTTGTTTTAGGATGGCTAAGGAAATTACGTTGTGGTGAATCACATCCTAAATTTCAGCCTCGTCGCGACACGCGGTCGTGGAAAGCAGTTAATTTACTCTGCCAATGAACTCTCGATTATAATTTTGTCTTTTTCTGTACAATCGACTTGATTTTCGGCATACAGTTGAAAGGGTAACATATGCTACTTTATGTCCTGGTAAAACATCAAATTCTTATGGGAGATTTTTAAGGCTTAAACGGCTTAAGAATTTACCGCGAGTGAAACCGCGGGGAACATCCAGTATAATATGAGCTTCAACACAGAAGTTGTAAGAAGTAAGATACCTAAGTAAAGATAGTTGGGGAGTATCAGATATTTATGTTAGAGGAGGTTAGGGAGTATCAGGTATTTATACTAGATTTTATCTCCCTTCTATAAAGTAAAGTAAAAGTATATTTATTGCAATTACATGTGAATAAAAGATGGTAATACATTAGATGAGTAACAATGTAATTTACCCTTCTGGGCGTGCAATTTTTGGCTAGATTACATGCATTAAACAATTAAATTATATTAATATTAATGTCAAAAATAAATAATTACAAGTCATTCATTAGTATAAAGTTACTTGTCAAAATTCTTATCATTAATAAAATCGTTAATAGTGTAGTAAAATTTTTCAGTTACAATGTTTCTCAACTTTCTCTGAAACATTGCAGTAGGCAATTCTCTTATTGACAATGGTATTGTATTGTAAATGGTCGGTGCCATAGCGATAAGACTTTTACGCAGCAATGTTTTTTTGCACTTTATTTTGCAAATTTTGTACTGGTCACGTCTATTACGTGGTACAGCGTCAGATTTGTTACAAAATAAGCTCGGATTGTGTCTACAAAACATGGCTGTCTCTAAAATATACAGCGAAGCGAGAGTCAGAATGTTATATTTTTTTTAAATACGGTTTACAGGAATCTGTAACTTTTAAACGAAACATTGCCCTGATACATTTTTTTGGAATTTAAATACATTTTCGACGGCGGTAGAGTTCCCCCAAAAAATTATAGCATATCGAATGTTCGAGGCGATTAGGCCGTGATATGCAATAAGCAGGGTTTCCTCATGAACTACTGGTGATAGTTTATGAAGTACGTAAACTAGGCTATTAATTTTTTACAGATATTTTCTACATGTGGTTTCCAATTTAACTTTCTGTCGACGTGGATTCTTAAAAATTTTGTGGTCGTTACTTCCTCAACTATGTATGTAATTAGTGTATTTTATGTCAAAATTTGGAAAAGCAGCATTGTCGCGTTGTCTGAAATTAATAACCAGTTATTGTTCACTGTTGTGGTTAAAGATATTGAATGAGAGCTTCCTCAAATCCTAAAACATTTTTCGAACTTTTATGCTTAAAATGGCGTTGAACTTTGTACTGTTTTGTCTAGTGTTTTTACTGCTTGTTCTAAATACCTTTTCCGTGTCATGGGTTAAGAAGTAATACTTTATTCTGTGTCACGAGGGTGAAAGACGAGCTCAAGCTAATACGACTTAATTAC
Source organism: Eupithecia insigniata (assembly GCA_947859395.1). Taxonomy (NCBI): domain Eukaryota; kingdom Metazoa; phylum Arthropoda; class Insecta; order Lepidoptera; family Geometridae; genus Eupithecia; species Eupithecia insigniata. The sequence continues at coordinate 9,342,946 of OX401999.1, read as the reverse complement.
TGCTCCTTTTTTAGGTGGTTAATTTCGCTCCCTTTTTAGGGAGTTCTGCGGTTTTTGGGGATTTTTTAAGGAAAACAGAAAAGCGCAGATATTTCTAATTAAAGTCAAACACTTTCATTCTCTAAAAACACATCTCAAATTGGAACTGAAAGTTGAATTGGCACCGCAAAGTTGGCGTTGAAAATGTAGACATCTAAACTTAGGACTTGGTGAGTCCTTGCATTATTGAACACGAGTACTGTTTTATCGTAAGCCCATCAGCACTTGGGCGGTCTTATCTCAGTCTTAACAGCTATATAGTTTAGTTCCCTAACAATTTTCTCCAAACTACTAAACAGTTTTAGCTACTTTAAGTGTCCCTTCTGTGCAATACTCGCGGTTTTTAACCGATTTGAGGAGGTTCTCAATTCGTCATTCATTCATTCATTTATTCGCAAACAATTTGTTAGATTTTGTCGGAATTTTACACGTTGTTGTTTTAATTCACAGGATAACAAGTTTTATATGAAAAAAGATAATTGATAGATTTTCAATAATTAAAAATTGTATATAAAAAAAAATTAGGGTACAATAAGTAAAATGTCAAAAATAAATCTAAAATATTGAATAATTATGTAAATTGTCAAAGTAATTATATAGTAAAATATGTTAAAATGTCAAAATAATTACTAAATATCACAGATTCTCAGGTTTAAATTTGTCAGCGCAGAATTAACAAGAATTCTCTGAGTTTATGTTTAAAATTGCCTGCATTATATATACTTTTAAAGGAAATAGGTAGTTTATTGTATAGCTTTAGAGCCTGGTGCCGTAAACTGTGCCTTGAAATATTAAGCCTAGGTGTAAATTCCATGACTATATCCCTTCTTCTAATAGTTTCTCTAAGTGTCCTTGCTGCAGGAGTTTCAAAAGAATTTAAATATTTTTACTAGATGAGTTAGTAACACTAAAAGATACAAGCAGGGCACGGACAGTATGCGTAGACTAATAAAATGTTCCCTACATGATTCCGTTTCAGAAATACGCAACATCGTCCTAATGGCTCTCTTTTGCATAACAAATGCTGAATTTACATTATAGTTATAGCTGTTGCCCCAAAATAATATGCTATATCGAAGTTTGGACTCAACTAGAGCAAAGTAAACTATTTTTAGCTGCTTTAGCGTCACCTCATCTCTCCGACTTCTTATAACATAGCACGCAGAGCTTAAATAATTTGCAATACATTTTAATTCAGTTTTCCAATTTAGAAGCATGTCAATATTAATACCAAGGAATTTAACTGAGTCAATTGATTGAATCATAGTGTCATTAAAGTTAACAACAAGATTTTCATTATTTCTGGAAGTAGTCTTAAATAACGTCAAATTAGTCTTTTTCATATTCAAAATTAAATTATTCATGTTAAACCATTTGCTGAAGCCAACTAGACCTTTATTTATCTTTACTGTAAGCTCTGAGATTGAGTCAGCTGAAACAATTGCGTTTGTGTCATCAGCAAAAACAACCAAATTGAGATCAGCCAATTGATTTTTCATGAAGATCATTTGTAAATATTATGAATAATATTGGGCCTAATATAGATCCCTGTGGTACCCCCCTTGTAATTTTTGTTAAGTCTGATTTGTAAATAACTTCTTTGCTACTGTCAGCTGCTCTCACCTCTACATACTGATGTCGATTACTTAGGTACGAGCGAAGCAATTTAACTGTTTTCCCCTTATTCTATAATGTTTCAGTTTTTCAAGACGTCTATATGTTGTTGTTTTTTTTTTGGTATGTATGTTACGCGAAATCGCCGCCAATTATGGACCGATTTTGAAAATTCTTTAACTATTGTCCCAAAGTGGTCCCATAAATAATTTTTATCCCCAGGGGATTAGTATTTGTCCCGCAAAATTTAAAAACAGTGTAAAAGTAAGGGAAATTGATGATGGTTTATCGTTTTTAAAACACTTCAAATTATTTGCCTAAGAAAGAAGATCTTTGAAATGTTAAAACATTGTTGAGTCCTTTTTGCAATGTTTAACTTATTTACAAGTCACGACAAACATGAAAAACTGAGTGCACTACTTAGCACTTAGGCCAGTGGTCACGATGAGGTAACTTTTACTCATTAAGGGGGACCCGACTGTTAAGTATTGTCCCATTGTTTGCGAACTATGCCGTACAACTATTTCCACACAGTTTGGTACCTACCCAATTTGGAATAGCGAGTTTATTTGTACTGTGATTTGCAATTTTGTACTATATAATTATGCAACCAATATAATTTTAGCTGGGTAATCAATTCTTCTGATATAGATAGTTCTCATAATATGTTTAGGCGTTTTTTTAATCAGTGTTGTCCGAAATCTGACAGATCACAGAAAGATAAGTACAATATGAATAATAATTGATAGATATCCGTTATCACAACGAATTTTACAATATTCTTGACAGCTTAGTAATTCATTAGCTAAAGAAAACTGAAACCATTGGACGTATCACGAAATTTTCCAAAATAGACGGGACAGTCAACGTGTTAATTATAATAAACATACTAAGTCTAGGTAAGGTCTAACCTAACCTAACTACTATTCACACCTATTTTTAAATTGAATGTAGAGGTATTTTTGAAGATTCATCTTGTATAGCAAGTTTAGTTGTTTTATCTACATTTTTCACCATAAAAGTGTCGAAATGGCAAAACGCATTTGTTGTAGGTATACATAACTTTTTAGCTACACACTTGCAACGTTGAACAAAAGACTTCGCAGCCTACAAGTGCATCCCGGCTTCTAGTTCCGGTTGTTTGTTAGTGAGCTACAAAAAAACCATAGCACATATTCATCTTTCGCAGATTTTAGGAATGTTAAGCTTTTATCAACTTTACCATATTATTTCATAAAATTCTGCTGGCGGCTTCAAAAATAAAATTAATTATATATGTACTTAATAAAGGTATAAAATTTTCTCCTATGTGTTATTCCAGGTCTAATAATACATGTTTACAAAATTTCAGCCTGATCCGAGTATTAGTATTGGCGTGAAGACGAACATACATACATACATCAAAACTTTCGCTTTAAAATATCAGTTTGATATGCTAACAAGATTATTTCATTAGATAGTACCTACATTAATGTACTGTTCTGAGTATTAAAGATAGTGCGCACGGGTATTCGGCTCGGGTGTGTCGGGCTGAGTGGACGTGCATGTATGAACGAACTTTGTGTTTTATTGGCATTTGATAGCATACCAAACCCAACCTGGTACAATTAATGTTTCTAGTACCGACAATAAAGTTTTCAAATTCATTTACTTTGTCTCCAAGTTCATCGTCCAACCTAATCTTTACTGATGACTACCCTCATTCGATAGGATAAACCAACCCTAAAGATGAACCCCTCGATTGCAAGTGACGTTTAATTTACACTTTATTTTATGGGGATTTTAGAATTCGTCAAATAAAATCACCCCTTTCGGTGGTGGATTTAATATTATTGATGTTTTCGATATCGTTTTCCGCGACCTGAATTCGGTAAGGAATGATTCGTTTTCACTTGATCTTATTAAAGGTAAATAAGTAGATCTTAGCTTTGAAATGCTTGATATTTGAGAATTATGACGACAAATAGGTATGTTTAGAAAATATTTCTGACTTCTGCCAATTTTTATACATTATCTCTGTTATACATAGCAATAATTTATTCAGACCCAGTTCATAACCTACTGACCAACTTGGTAAGGAACCCAATTTATTGTCCAAACCAAACTCATAAACCTCAAAGTCTAGATGCAAAGGCACTTCGGTGGAAGAGCAAAGTGTCCCTAGATAAAATTGTTAAGCTTTTCTTTAAACTTTGCGACGTTGAGTTGTCATTCGTAATGAAACTTGGTTATTTTGCGAGTGTCCCCACTGCAGCCGCTTACGACTCACCATAAACCCACAGTTAGGACTTGTTAAAGCTAGTTCACTCTAACAAGAACATAAAATAAAAACTTGAGATCACCCACTCAGATAAACAGAAGAGCTTAAAAGAGATAAAAGTGCAGGTACCCAACGGCAATAAAGAAACTCCGATTCTGTTTTTCTCTAACTCCAACTTCATGTTCTTTGCTCATCTTACACAGATCTAGGTCATCGCGTTCTTAAACAATACTAGCTGCTGCCCGCGACGTCGCCCGCGTTTTATTGGGATAAAAAATTGCCTATATGGTTATTCCAAGTAAAATTTGTAGAAACTTTAAATTACATTTTTATTTATATCTAATCCACAGCCTAAAAAATAAATTCCAAGCTTTTAGCTTTAAAAATGACGATACTTCTATACAACCTTTCAACCCCTCTTTCATCCCTTTACAACCCTTTTTTCGCATTAAAAAGCAGCCTATGTCCTTTCTCAGGCTCTAGAGTATCTGTGTACCAAATTTCATTTAAATCGGTTCAGTAGTTTTGGTGTGCAAACGTGACAGACAGATAGAGTTACTTTCGCATTTATAATATTAAAGTAAGGATTGGTACATTGATGGAAATTAAAACAGTTTACAAGCTGCCACCGCTGCTCATGAAAACGCACCCTTTGTTATTGTTTTGTGATCTAGCTGAGCATTTCGTGAGCTAAGATAAAATTTAGGGAGAAAGGACGTTTCATCCTGTTTTTATCAAGTAATAAAATGTTAGCTAGTGGTTACGGAATTTCGCTTCTAGACAGAATTTCCTTTCCTTGTAAAGGCAGGGATAGACTGAATTTCACAACACACACCTGTATACGGTTTTATTTAGAAACGCATAGATAGGTGACATCATTTTCTTACTATTCTTGGGACATGGTATTTTTGTGAATATCCCATTTAGCAAACTGTTTTCTCGCATAACATTTTGGGTTGTTTTGGTAATAATTGCGTATGAGAAACTTCAGTTGGTAACTAACAAGAACATAAAAGCAAATTAAGTTTTCCGTTTCCCGTTGAACTTTAGAAAAACTAAACGAATTTGATTTTATATAGGTAACTGTTATAAAAATTCAATCGCAAAAACACAAATAACACAAATTACAAAATTGCAAATTATTTATTGCTGTTTATTTTCAGTAAACAAGTGCGTATGAAACGGTGACTCATCACAATAAAAACAAAAACAAATCACTATTTAATTTGTCCAAAAGAAGAAATGAGTAATTGTGTCATGGGGTGTCATAAATTTCATGACTATCAGATAAGAACCAAACTAGAATAATGCTACGGCCGGAAACATTCAAATTGACGGATTCCGAGCTTTTATAGTACAATACAAATCTCATTATTGTACTTTTTGGAATGAAACTGTCAAAATTAAGTATGGGTAGAGTACTAAGCTTCCGACACATAATGCTGTGCCCACGTGAACCTTTTTTTTATCTTAAAACTTTATATGAGTTTGAGTGATGATAATAATAACTATGTTTATAGTATAAAATTTGATTTAGACAAGTGCTTATTTTGTAAGCCTAAAAAAATAAAGTTATTGATTCTGATTCTGATTCTGAGTAATGGAAAAAACTTTTTCGAAGTATTTTGTTTCATCATCATCATTATCATATCAGCCCATACACGTCCACTGCTGGACAAAGGCCTCCCCCATACGACGCCACAAATAGCGGTCCTGAGCCGCCTCCATCCATCAACTCCCTGCGACCGCTACAATGTCGTCGGTCCATCGAGTGGATGGTCTCCCATGTATGGGGGATTTGCCATAATCACCACGCTTGGCAGGCGGATTGGTGATCGCAGTGTTGGTGTTGAAAATACTCAGAAAGAAGCTGCTGCCCTTCTTCTGGTAGGTTCCCTTAGTCGGCTCTTGCATCCACGGGTTGAGTTGGAGAGGTCGATATTCCTATTTGTTTATTAACTTTTAAATAACTGTTGGCTTGGCTGGATTAGTCCCACACCCCGGATAGTCTCTACAAGAAATGAAAAAAAGAAAAGTGTCTACCGGTGCTGGCTTATTTTCCACGAACACTCGATATTGATTTATCCCCGCAATAAATCCAAACACCGGATTAATCAAGCTAAGTTTCGTTCGGTCGGAAATATGTCGATCGGTGTTGTCGCATAAATCGCTTGCAAAATGAAAAATTACGAAATGAAACAGACTTTCGGTTTGCGGGCTATATTTTTGGCGTATTTTGGGCTATTTTGGTATATTACTTTTGAACAGTTTAAACAAGTAAATGTTTGCTTGTTTACTTGCATTAATTAATTGCAAGAATAGTTAAACAGTAAAAAAATATTCGCGTATTCGTATTGAATACTTCATGAACAAATGGGAAAATATTTATTTGTGGTTGATGAGCGTTAATTACTTTATTGCTTATTATTGCTGCTTATTATTAAAAAAAACTTGGAATTTTGCCGGTAAAAGCGTTATTTAACGATCACATACTTCAAATAATATTAAGCCTGTCCCTGCAGAGTTCGTTTGAGGTCAGTTAATTTGCTATTTGAAGTATAATATGAGTCTGAAAGAGCAGCTCGAGTGCTCTACTTGCTCTCTGAAAAGTGAGGGTCGTTTAATTTCTGAACGACAAACTAGTTTTTATTTAGCTACCTTCGTTGGCGTCTATTTTACAATTTTTTTTGTATCTCAGACCCGCAGTGTTTTGCCAACTGCCGTTTAGTAAAGCGGTTTATTTACAGACATTTCGAAACCACTTTACAGCTTTAATTTTCGCTAGCAAGGTTTTATTGGAAAAATCAATACCCACCCCGTTCAAGCGGTGAAATGAAAAAATGTGAACGGAACGAGGAAAAAACTTATTTTTTTATTCAAAGCGGAATCAACTCTGTTACCGATAGGCTCCGTTTCACCGATAAGATCTAAGTTTGGTAACCCGTCTTTTTAACGGCCTGCCGTCAATTATCATTAGAATGTTGGGACTGGGACGGTCGGGCGACTCGTAACTCAATATTAGTGCCGATAAAGGTGAGTGATAACCGTATATCCACTAGCTCCCTCTAGTTTCAAACTGGAGATGGGATAATGGGGAACGCAATATGCATAAAGCACGGTAATGGATGTGTTTTGGTCAGTATCGAACTGGCGCGGCGGATCCTCTACATTTCTCGTATCGTATTGGAAGACAGATTTAACTTTTACCTTATTTTATCTTGTTATGTTCACTTTGAAAAACGTTTTACTAAATAGTTTAAAGGTGTGATGTGGATTATGGGTCTCAAAAATATAAAAAAAAACTTTTGCCCAAGGATCATCAAAGATTTATCAAAGGAAGGTAGGAATACAGCCAATACTAGTCCACTTCTGAACTTATCCTGCAGTGAACTAAATGATGACGATGATGACCCTGCCTAGATTTGGTGTGTAAGTAGGTAGGTTTAATGTAATGACGACCGATGAATCTAACTATTGGAATTTGTCTTCGCAAAATTATTAGGACGGCACCTCCATATCGTACCCAACCCACAGAGTTCGCAATGAAATATTAAATTTAAATACCGCTGCCACATAAAATTGAAGTTTAATTTAATTATAATAAGGACAAAATACCTTTGCGTAGGACCGGGCCTATTACGATGCAGTCCATGTTTACGACTTGACGTTGGGAATTCGTGATGTGAACGGACTGACCCCTAACACGGTCATTTGGATTTACTTTTAGGTACATATTTGTATGTTGGTAAAGAAAAAGAGAAAACAGCGTATGGTAATCTTTTGTCACAGCCTACATACAACCTACTTAGAAACTATATTTAGCAGGACTATAATACGTCTTTAGGTGAGGCAGTCAAACGTAGGTCTTTTCTTTTCACAATAGAAAAAATTTAGTTAAAAACTAAAACCAGACTACATAAAAGTCTTAAACAAGCGTTCACCTATTGTCCATAGCATTTTCTTTTGATATTTAGGTACTCGGAGGCACCCACCCCATATACCTAGGGTACAATTAGTAACAAAGGCCTCCGACTACCTAAGTATCAAAAGAAAATGCTATGGACAATAGGTGAACGCTTGTTTAAGACTTTTATGTAGTCGGGTTTTAGTTTTTAACTATATTTTTTTACCATACATATATCGATACAATATATGTATATCGATACATTTTTTCATTTGCCCATCCCTAGATGACCCGTTGCCATGGTAACAAATAAACAAAAGGTCTCCATGGCAACGGGTGTGTCATCCTTCACTCATCACATCAAACTAAATTAGACTCGAACTGTAACTAGATGTCGTCTCTTGCAAAATTTTATCGCGCTATCGAAGTGTTCCAGGTGTAATTTAGACCCAGCTATCTCTTAAGACCCTCAGTTTTGTCGGACACCATATAGCCTATAACCATCGGGGTAATGTGACGAATCAATCGATACCTCACTTGTTGAAATCGAAGTAGTAGTTTCAGCGCTACGTGGGAACAAAGAAATCGGCTACATACATACATACATACATAGGGTGCTAAAATCATAACCCTCCGGTAGTCGGGTAAAAAGTAGACCTTATCAACAATTTTTAGGACGATTTCAAATGTCGAATTGGCCATCGAGGCACTTAAGCTATTTGACAACCTTAATTTATTGTGTGAACAGCGAAATTTTTGTAAAAACCGGTATCTACAGTTATTGAATTCGCTAGGATTCCAACATATACCGTTACTAACGTTAAACAAATTTTAATAAGTCATCCGAAGAATTATCATAAACTATTTAGGTCTACGTTTTTGGAGATATTTATTTTTTATAATCTCCAAGGAGGAAGAATTCTTAGATCTTCTATTGCCAAACAATGTGATTATAAGCTTAGCTAAGAAAAAAAGATTAATTTACCATAATTATCCTTTCGAAAAGTCTTTGAAAAAGGAGGAGTTTGTATGTTTAGCTGTATGTATGATTGCAATTTTTTCCGTCAATTAAGGACCGATTTTGAAAATTCTTTAGTTTTGATAATATATGTATGGATAATAAAATAATGCCGAGGTGATCCCATGAAAATTTTACTCCCGAGGAATTAATACTAATCCCGCAAAAATTACAAACAGTGTAAAATTATGGGATTAGAAGTCGATTTTTAGTTTTTTCAAAACAATCAGATTATGGCTTACAATGGTACTTAAGAAAACTTAAAATAGTACGATGAAGTTATACAGACAAGTTTCAAAGAAAAAACATTGACACTAAAAATAACAAAGTTTGATTATCAAGTAAATGTGCCGCAATATACATTATATAAGGTATATAATTAGGAGTCCTGAGCAAAATATTGTCGAGAACCTTAAGTAGAACGCAAAGAATGCTCCACACGAGCTCCTAGCTTGGCACGTCTGCCGGGCCCTAAACAGATTACAGTGCTTGCAGAAAATATAGTTACAACTACTTACAGGCTTTTTAGACCCGCAAGACGTGTCTGGCTGGTAATGAACAGGGATTTTGGGAGTAGAAAAATAGTTTGCAGAGGTTTTAAAATGAACAAACTTTGTTATATTTTGCAGAATTATAAGCACAGAGTTGTTTTCTGAGCACACCATCTAGGATTATTTGGAATTATTTTTGTGAATTTTTATTTAATTTGAAGCATTTTGTGCCTAATTAATTAATTATTTGATATATGGATTTAAGATACTACTTACCAGAAAACGTGAATTTTGACAGTAAACATTAGGTATTTAGGTAATTTAAGCTTTCCTCCCCAGTGATGTTCATAAAAAAAATTTGTTGACATTGCAATTTTTGTCTCTGCAAAATCCTATTTATAGTAAAATTCAGTAACCTATAACGAATGCACAGGTAGGGTTCTAAATGCCTCACTATCAAACCTGTCGAGAATTCAAAGTAGGAGCTACCAATGGTATGTGGCATGGCATCTCATGACTGCTTGGCACGTGTATACAGGCTTTAGCCGTTTACTGTCTCAACATCACAAGCACATTTACCATAGCCCGGAGTAAACGGGAACCAGTCGATCCATTTTACTCCTCCTACATCCTTTACACTGTACTTTTAACTTTATAATTACTAGTAGAGCAATTAAAAGGAGAGGTATATTCTACCCCTAAGGCAGGTCAAAGCTTTGTGCAAGACTTTCTTCTTTGAATTTATGTATCATTATAAAAAGTAAGTAAGTGAGTGTAGGTAAACAATTTAAAAATAGCCTCAGTTTAGTCGTTAGACTCTTGACAGATTGGTCTCAGTCGTCATACAAGGAATGAAAGCACGCTTCCCTTCCGGTGCCTTTTTTCTCGCACAGCTGTAGCGCTGCCTCCGAGCCCTAGATAAATACTGCTACGGAGTTTCCAATAAATAGTACTAAATCGATCAACCAAACCAAGCATACCCTCATTGTCTAAGCAAAGCAAGGTGAGATAGATACACTGCGTTCATGGAAGGCATCACTAACATAATGTCCAGATTAGGAATGCATCTGTAATTGCGTTGTGTTTGATTCCATTATGGAATCGGCATCGCCTCGCCTCGCCTGGCAATCCGATTAGCACCAGCATCAGCTGCCGTAATCTCATTCAATGAGAGTCCGCTAATCACCTAATGATTCAATGCGATCACGAATAAACGTGTCGAGGTATTGCTTACCTACTAATTGCATTGTAGGGGAGTTTAAAAGAGCGTAGGAAAATGCCAGAGAAAGGGTTATTCTAGAAATTCTCTTCAGAGGTTCTCGAAAGTGGCAAGATCAAGATAAAAGGTAACATCAAAGACAATAAGTTTTTTTTGTCAGACCAGAATAATTCACTTTAGAAAACGACTAGGTAATAAAAACTCTGACATAATGGCAGAGCAGATCGTGTCGTAGCGCTAGCTTACCGTAGGCTATGGCTATCAATCAGCCAACTCAATCGAACATTAATTGTTCTAAAATCGGCATAGACATTAAACTGAATGGTATCATATTGTAAACCGTTGGCCTAGCCATTCTACGAACGGGCTGACGATCCGGCGGCGACATCACACTTTTTGCTGCTTCTTATTTTTAGAAAAACAGTCAAACGATAGGTAGGTACTTATCCTTTCTAAATTGCTGCTTACAGAAAAGGAAAGTATGAAATGAGATCAAAGTTTTTCTAAAGATTAAGATAAAAGTGCAAGGCGTGAAAAGTACATTTCCCAGCAAATGCACGTTAACATCCACGTTATTTTTCGTCGAGACAGACCATTTCATTTTTATCCATTAGCAGTGCAATACAACGAGACGTCCAGTTAAACCCGCTACAGCGAGCCGAGGGGAAACAACATAGGAAATAGAAGGAATACTGTTTTCTTATCAAAGTGTGGCAACGACGGATCCACGTCGCCACACTTTGGAGCAACTTTTGACTCAACATAAAATCCGGATAGTCGATTACTACTTCCTTCTAAAAATCGCAATCAAGTACGTATTCATTGGTTAAAAATTGTGCTTAGTTCAAGTTAGCCTACCTAAAAGTGTATGTGATTGTCGGTAGTTTTTTTTAACGGTGGGGCACAAATCCCTCATGTGGCATCATCAATCCGGACTTTACCCTACCCATTGAACCACGAGTGTTGCCATACTGCAAAATTTGCATGCGATTGACGGTAGTTGTTTATTTTTGGCAGTGGGGCTAGAATTCCTCATGTGACATCAATCCGGAGTTTACCTTAACCATTGAACCACTAGAGTTGAAATAAAAAATTTGCGCACAGCAACGATAAATGGCACAAACTTACCTTAGCAAAATATTTACACAACAAGGCTCCAATCATTGTTGCAATGAAGTACAGCTTTATACAATGTGCTAAGGCACGGACCGTTATAATAACAAAGTTACAATTCAAGTAGGTTCTTCTTTCAGTTTTGCTTTACATGATCTAAGTTTCTACTGTCTGTGAAAGATGTATCGTTTTCTTGTTATAACTCTCAAGATATGTTCTGAAATAAACACTGTGAGAATAAATCTTTATTTATCAGGTTATAAATCAGTGTTTTTATCGGTTTTGCTTTCTAAGTAAGCAAATCATAGTTTCTTCTGAAAATGTAAAATTTTCTTGTTATAACTCCCAATATCAGTACCGATATAAAGTGAATAAATACATACGTACATATTTATTACTGGTTCTACAATCATTTTCCAAACCATCAATAACTTTTTTAAACGTCAGATAAAGATGCAACAACACTCACGAACGACGCACTGAAGTACGTTCTACGGTGTACCTTCTTAATAAATTAGAGTACTTGGGCATGGCTATTAAAATAATAGCAATTGTGAAAATGATTAAATTGTCGCTATTTCAGAGTAGAGTTTCTGAAGTTTTGTTTAAGTAACGTTATTTTTCAAATAAACTTAAGTCGTATAACTTTACACAAACGCCGGTAGCAAAAATCGCAATGTCGCAAAATAAAACGCTAATACTTAGATCCACAATGAGGGCGGTAAACAACGCTTGCTTTCAGTGTAAGCGGTTTATCGGAAGCAGGTGGCGAAAGTAGACAGGTGAGGCGAGTGGAAACACTCGAAGTATTGCCGTCTAACTTTACTACCTACGTTACTGAGCCGTCGGGTATTAGTGACTTTGCAGTCAGTGTCTGCGGTGTCGACATACGGCACTTTACCTCTTAGGAGGTATTTGAGCTTGCTTGAAAGGAATGTGTGCATTCTCATATTTGATATAGAGGTAATCAATATCTTTAGAAACTACAATACTTCTTTGGAGGTAATTATTAAAAATGATCAGTACTATTACACATCATTTTAATTAAAGTTAAAGATGCCGCTCATCCTAACTCCTTAGTCCATTAGCTCAGATGTGATCCTTAGACCAAGCCGTAAAAAACTTCAATTTATCCACTAGCTTTCACTGCCCAGCCTCTGCTTCTCGCAAAACAGGAAGTTCATGTGGCCGTGGTCACTGAAAGTATTGAATAACCCTTTTAACTACTTATAAATCTCTCATAACTTTATCCAACCAACAGTTAAAATAGTTTGTTTTCTTCTGGCGACTTAAGTGCCAGAGATAAAAAGAAACTGTTTTGATATAATAGATTGTAAGGGTTTTGATGCTTTAATTTTTTTATATAAATTCCTATTTACCTCATAAATACAACCCGGGAAATAAATTATTGCATGTCTAGGACTAACTATCTTCTTTCACTTTCTTTAATTTTCTTTTTTTCGTTGCCTTTTTAACCAATTCTTAGAATCATCCAAAAACATAAATGTTTGTGGGTACTTGTCAGCCTACTAACTTGCATCTTCATCTCTATCTAAAGTAGTGCCTTACATTCGCTCGTCACTTGTTGTTTAATCTGTAAGCACATAACAGACGAACGACGCAATCTTGGGCCGTAATCTCAGCTTATAGTTTGCCACATCGCAAGACTATGCTTTTAGCACAGCGTATTGCAATGTTTCAATTGCTTACCTGTTGGTTGTGCGCGCGAACTGTCTTGGTACGCGTCAAGCTACGTAAAATTTTATAAAATCAAATATTTGCTTAAATTTTACGGTGACTTTATTGTAAAGAGTGTGTTCCACAGCCAACGACGCGCTCTACGCTAAGGTGCCAAGGAAGATCTGACCTGCAGTTGCTCCCCGAGCTCCGGCAGCACACGCTGAGTGGAAGCTTTTTTGGTCTCACACTGTTTCTTTTTGTGTCTTGTGAACCAACAAAAATTATCTTATCTTATGTGTTTCACTTGCCTATGACTTTGTCACTTTTGTGTCTAACAAGCAAATATAATTTCATAGAATTTTTTTATTCGTAGTGTTGCCTCAAATTACTGAGTATTAGTTAAAATTAATTGAATTTGCGCTACTAAGTATTCTAATTAAAATTATTCAAAGCTCTTTCGATAATTCTACGCAAAAATAATCCTTCGTCGGTTTTTGCAATTGTTTTATTCCTAAGAAAATAAAATCTTGGCACAACAACAACTGAATTCCACCAAACGTTTGCATCAGAAATAACTTATTCTTTTCAGTTCTTATTTTCCCTCTTTGTCAGCATCTTACAGGTTATGAGCGCACTGACCCAAGGCCTCTCAAGTTATTCAACAAAGAAATATGAACAAGATATTTTCAGTGTTTATGATCAAAAGAGGTCAGCCTAAAGTACCATAACATAAAATTCGAGATAGGAAATATATGCCATCATTACTGAAATTTACCACGTGAATATAACCTCTATCCTGGAGAAAATACGGTTTAATGTTCACGAAGACAGTTCTATGAATGACCCACTAAATAATACAAATAGGTGGGTAATCTACATCAGATAGGTGGTGCAATAAAGTGAATGTGATACGTACAATAGGCGAGGGCAGCAGAAAGTTTGTTTTTTGCCCTGTGGTGATCCTCATGATTTATGTTACGCCTGCCCAGAATATGATTACCCACTACGCGCTACGTGTCGGAAGTACCCTTAATGGATATAAACGCTGTATTAAACCGGCAGTTTGGTAAACACAACGTTTTTCGGCGCTCAATTATTGCAGAACGATTTTATTTTAGCGTTATGAGCTTGATTGTTCACAAAGTGAGTGGGTGTGCGTGTGCGTGTCGTTCTGTGATTTATTCTGGAAAACAGTAATTTATTTATACCATACCTAACATGGTTTGTCCTAAAAAAACTAATTGCAACGAGAACATCAAGTTGTCCTATAAAACCAAGCAAGTTGCAATTAAAAGGAACTACGGAAATTCTATCATCTTTTTCATAAGGCTACGTCAACTTTGAAAATATGCATCTCCGCCGCCCTTTGCAAAAGTTTCTCAAGAAAGCTTTGTTGGTTTAGTTAATAAAAGCCCGGAGCTTCTAATGAGACAAAACGCTTTCTGCAGTGATACTGAAACACAGAATTTTGTAACAGTTTTCCTACTATAACAATTTATGAGAAAAAGTGTGCTTCGTCCGTGCTCGTTCACAACGTCGAATTTTAACAATTCTTGTTTTAACGACTCGCTTGGCTAGAATGACACACCCCGACATTCGTATTCGAAAAAAATATTTCCTAGGACCTAGTAACCAGATCGGGTTACTTGGAGATAATTTGTTAACTTGTCTTACAGATTATGTGGAGATCATTTGATAACATTGCCCACAAAATTTTGCATTTCGTGGTTATGTAAGTACGTAAATTGGCAGTTTAGGAAGGTTTTTCGGCAACATTTACTGGGATATATATCACGGCTAAAGTCTAATAGAGATGACCCCCACGGCTTGACTCAATCAAGCAGAATCCGTTCAGCCTTGCCCTGATCCAGCGAAATCACAAGATTAGGGTATGATTCTCATGCGTGCGTGCTCGGCTTCGCTCCCCCCAGCTTATGTGGGACACGAGGGACTTAGTTGTAGTCCCAGTAACAAAAATCTGGAATGTGAAATAAAATTAGGAACACAAACATGACGTGTACGTAGGTAGGTAATATGGTTATTGCTTTGCTACGTAGGATAGTATCAAGAGTACCCTATTTCCGCATAACCTATTTTCTAACATGTAAGAAATTTCTCTTATCATAATACATGAACTTTCTAAATAGAAAACATTAATCTAATAAGCTAATAATGTTTTATTATAGGCAACCTCTTTGTACACCCAATACCTAATATTAATGAAATAAACAATAATGAAAAGAAATACCGGGAGTACAAAAGATCGCGCGGGTACTTATCTATTGTGTGCTAGCAATTGTAAGTTCCCAAAAGTTACTGTAAAGTTCTGAAGATGAAATTGACGGTAAATATCTAGCGGTAGCTGTACCTCTCTTGAAAAGCCTATGATCTTTCATGCCTTCCAATCATGTTAACGTAATGCCACTTATACTTTGTTTAAAAGTTGTTCATAATTCATACACGTTGCAAAAATTCTCAACATTTTATTTGCCGATGTTTTCTCCAGTTTTTACGAGAATCGTAGTGAATAAATGGCAAGTACCTTCTGGCGGTTACCTAACAAATGTGTTTGTACGGTCAGTGTTTTGCGTTGTTTTCGGGAAAACCACTGACGCGCACTGAATATAATAGCAATAATCATTTGTTATGATGAACGAAAGTTTATAAGCACTGTATCGTGTGGAATTGGATAGCTTTTAGACGGTGACATTTTGTGGTACACTTTATTTGTCCTTTGTGCGTAAAGTCAAATTGTACACAATGTGACCACTTTATCAATGTCACGTTTTAATTTTACACGACGGCGGTCCTGAAAAATTGGATAAAAACATTTAGGAAAAGTCCGCATTTACGTTTCGTCGACGTCCACCCGATTTATGCACGGTTTAAACCGAATTGAGTTATCTGACTAGCTTAACAAGCTTTCGTATGTTTTAAAATATACCTATATGTTTTTAATAAAAAACACGATTTTACGAAAACGACGACGTTGTACGAAACATTTTCATCACAATCAAGTGGAGTGGGTTGATAAACCGTCGACTTCTATCTAGCTTACATTATCTTAGATTCTGCCACGAAGGTTCAATCGCATTTTCATGAGACCATAAAAAAGGCGAGTCTACACGTACGCAGCTGCATATATTGACATAAAATTTAAGGTATCGGCAATATCGCTCTCGCTATAAAACTTAGAGGAGACCAACGAACCGCCTTGCGAAACAAGCCATGTCAGAAAGAATGAATTTCCTTGTATTTTCCTTAGGCGCTAACAAGGGGTCCCTACATGACTGGAATATTTTTGTCACCAATTTCCTCAGATGAACGGCTTAACGCCTCTGAAAGTTAGGTAGCCTTTACCTTGCCTCGGGGCTTGTTAGAATCCTTGTTTTTATGGACTCGTGCAGGTTGATTTATACTGAGTAAAACGGGCTCGTCAAGGTAGCCCACATTACTTTGAAAATGTCCGATAAGTTTATCGTTTTGCTTACTGAATTCCTCTTCTAATGTTGCTCTATATTTCTTACAAGGGTATCCTTTCCCAAATTCAGGTCTTGTGTGAATCGGTTTGTCAGACATTTGAGAGACCCGACTACCCAATTTGAATCGGTTCGGATCGCAACCATAAACAGTTCCTTGAGATATTCTTCGACAGATCGCCGGGACGGGCGGGCTGAGGCCTATATATCACTTAAAACGACAGAGCATAAATCTATGGGGTTGTCTGCTCGTTATTTGCAGTCGCCACGTGAGCCGCCGGTTTCGGGTGAATATTAACGGTATCGCCAATTTTCCGCAAGCTTAGTTGCGTCGCAATTTCTCGCCAATTGAACAATCGCATCGAAGCTGCGGTTCGGGTGTCGATAGCATTAGCTGACGCGCCTCGCTTAAAAAACGTTTATAAGATCACGACGAGACTCTCGGCTGATTTGGTTTGACTTATCTACGGTCTGAAGCCTTTGAGTTTCAGCTTCAAGCACTGTTTGAGCTTTATTCAAAAGGATTTGTGGGTTTTCTATTGAAATAGAATTCGTTGTACTGATGTTTTGAAGGTTAGTAGGCCAAAAGCTTTTGATCCTTGGTAAAAGCTTTAACTCCTGCTTTGGATTAAGATGGTATGTCATTCAAACAAGGGAGGTTTTAAAACTACACGGTCTATGTGCATATGTCGACACTGGAGCGTAGAATCAGCCCGTTTGAAAAATGGCTAGGCCCATTGCAAAACAACGCAATTCAGGTTTCGCAATTGCCCCAAATACCGATTGTTGAACGATTAACTAAACGTCACCTAACAATCTCGTTGAATGAAATTTATTAGGTGCATATTCCTAGACACATCCATTCTACAAACAGGCTGATTCTACGATCCGATATCGAAATGTACATTATCCAGTGAAAATCACAATAATTATACAACCAAGAGAAACAGGAATTAATCTCAACACAGTTTAATGCTCGGTAGCGAATTCATTAACCTCTATAATTGCAAGTGAAAAATGGCTTCGACAGCCCAGAATGAAGTTATGTGGATGACAAACTGTATGGCTTTGGAAATTGCATGTAGGTAATAGCTTCGATGCTGCAAACCATGCTCTGCACAAAGTACTTCATTAATTAGATTCCATTGATTTATTCTATGCAGTTCAATTAGAATCGGCCATTTAGGGCAAAGGATTACAGCGTCTATCCTGATAACGATCAAGGTATTGCAAACCTTCTGAGTTTGCCCTAAAGTTTAAATTCCATTGAACGATATCAAACAACACTTATCGAACAAGGCTATTTTATTTTAAAGCTTCATTCAAAAAGGTTCCTTAATAACAAGCCGTAAGGCTTTAGGAACAACCATCCCATTCGCCTATGCTCCCCGTTTTCAACGGCAACCAATATTGCAACGATGGCTGCCGCAGGGTAGCTATTCAATTTAGCAGGTTGTCATGTACACGCACGAGCACATACGCCAGACCACACGGGGTGTTATTCAAATCTGCAACAATTATCCCATGCTTGATTCTTGAATGCCCAACACAGAGTTAGAACGAACTAGATACCGCAAAAGGGCCCAGTCAGCCAAGATTTTTAAATATTTACTGATATCTTGACTCGACATCGTAGTTGCTATGACTGAAACAAGTATATCTACTTCATCAAAATTATCATCATCAACGCGTATACGTCCACTGTTGAACGTAGGCCTCCCCCGAAAGACGCTACGAAGAAACTTTCTGAGGCGACTCCATCCATCGTCACTCTGCAACTATTATACAATATCATAGCATTTCTTATTTATTTAACTATAAGGACATTAGCTATTATTACAATTTAAGACTAGTAATACTTTACCTGTTAATAATATCTAATGAGAAACGTTCAATGGAAACGAGAAGTAGAGAACCAAATTTTTATTATATATTCTTTCTTAATCGTCATGATCCACTTCTTTTGCAGTTCTGATCCTCCATTATCAAATTCTGTTTCACATTCCTAAAATATCTATTGATTTAGAGTAGTTGATTAACCATTTTTCGTAATTGTGACGATCGAATACAATACATTACACCGATTTCCCAGGAGTGAGTGAGAACCTCATTAACAGTTCACGTTCACATCTGTCTCTGACAAATGACTGATTCTGTACTTGCACTGGTTATTACGTTTTGCCGATTTCAGTTACTGGATATGAAAATCAGTTAAAATAATCTTTTGTTTTGAGAAAGCAGCAGAGATATTATTTATTTTGGATATTGTGAAAAGTTCAAATTGCTAATCTACGTGAGGACTAATCTAAGTGCTTTCTCGAGACTAGAACACCATCACCGTTACGAAACGCTCCGGGCTGAACAAATCGCACGGAATGCACACAAGTTTACCAAATCAAAAAGCTCACTCATATCATGAGGCTGGCATTTACAACAGGATACTAAGTTCCATTA
The DNA here is from genome assembly GCA_947859395.1 of Eupithecia insigniata. NCBI lineage: Eukaryota > Metazoa > Arthropoda > Insecta > Lepidoptera > Geometridae > Eupithecia > Eupithecia insigniata. Next base: position 9,323,675 of record OX401999.1, on the reverse strand, counting down.
ATGCGGCTTCCAACTAAAACATATTCAAATCAAGGTTAAAAAATAGCTTGTAGAGCAAACATTCTACACAGGAGTTTTTTGTCTAAAGGGTTACCCTTCCTCGATTTAATTTATTCTATGTATGTCATTTTATATCATAAATTTTTATTTGAGTATAATTTATTTGACTGTTTATTTCATTACTTTTCATTTGTGTAACTTGTGTAATTATGTGCCGTCACCTTTTTGACATGTTTCTTAATCCAATCTAATACCAATAAATAAATCTGAATTCTAGGTTTTCTACACAAATGATGTCCATGATGATGGAAATAAATCGTTATTTCCAGACAGTGTGCTTATTTTATTTTTTCGTTTTAAAATATACATATGTATGTCTGTATTCAGAATTTTTTCAAAGAGAGAGTTCTTAAGGATTTTTAAGACAGCAAACTTTACATACCTTCATGATACGAGTATTTGCCACAATATTGTAGCACGTACTCGTATGAACGAATTTAACAAATATTGTGGTAGCGTACTAAAAGAGCTTGCTCGACAGACTCAATAAATAAATTCTATCATTATGATATAGTGAGCAATCCACTCTACATATTATAAGATTACGGCTCTGGGCTCTAATAAGCACTAGTTTAATACTACTTTAATAATAATTATCCGATAATACATTATAATAAGAATGGTTATCACAGGCGGTTTGTATCATATTTTATACACACGAAATATTCCTCCTAAAAGCTTTATAAATATTAATTAATCTCTGATATAAAAAAATTATGACGACGTTCGGAATTGCGAATATTATGGAACTTTTAGAACCGTTTTATATGCAACGGTGCAATAATATTGACTTCAAACATCGACGATTGAACACATGCGAATAGACATGGATAAAACGGGTATCTTCAAATATAAATTCCATTTATCTACAAGGACTGAACAGACAAGAATACGTATGAATATTCAACTGCAGTACAGCGTCGTCGCATATTATATTCGAAGATAACAAGGTTCGTCAGCAAAACGCGATGCCACCCGCCACGCTGCCGACCGACGTTGGTGTGCGACATTTTCTGCTAACTCCACTCCACCGCTCCTTGTCTTGGCACCAGCTTAAATCACAATCCGATTATTCCACATGAATATTGCCAATGCAGTAGGTAGGTACATACTACTGTAACAAAGTTGTCTGAGCTAAGGTAACGTAACTAAGTTTTGTTTAGCCTTGTTACTTACGTTTCCCGCTTCCAAATCCGGCTCGAAGCGTCCGATCCGGGCTAAACAAGTTTGTAGAATAAGCAGCCTTCACTTGTTTCTTTCGCCTCAGGGTACGTAAAAAGAAAAGTGCGAGCTCGACGGTGCATCTGCATCTGTCACAGAGTACAGAATAGTGCAACTCTACGTGCACGCCCGGCGCAAATCCCCCTTGTTCGGAATGAAGTTACAGTTCTCACGAATTGTGTTTTAAATTTTCTTCGGGGCATGTGGAAAAAACTTTGCATACAGTTTTAGATCGGATTTCGTTTTCGGTTTATTTTTATTTGAACTCAACGCTTGTGATCGCACCCAGAGATAATTTAGCCGATGTGATTGCAGTAATAAAAATCAAATATTATTCGATTGCGAGTTTTGATAAAATAATGGGACAACTCTGAATGCCAGTTATGACCATGACCACATAAAAGCACAAAATCCCGCGCATCAGAATCAGGTAATTACGGGGAAAAGTTTAAATATAAAAATAAATAAATAGGTTGCACAATCCATACAGCATCATCTAGCTAGCCCCAATCTAAGCAGAGCTTGTGTTATAGGTCCTTGATGACTGATATACATACATAATTCAATATAATATACAGGGTGTAACAAAAATAACGAACCAAACTTTCATGGGGGGGAAAATTTGGTCCGTTATTTTTGCTACACCCTGTATAGATGGATATTTCGATTATACATAGGAAATACCCAGAACAAGTATTTGCAGAACGTAAAAACATTTTGTCCCAAGGTGGGAATCGAATCCGGAGTTACCTGCGTCGCAGGCGGACCTTCGCCCGCCGCGCCATTTCAGTCGTCCATTTATCATTTTCACTGCCCATTTTCTACGGGAAATCTGCCTTTAAATTACATATTAACATTTATGTTAAGACTCAGGCCCAGAGAAAACGAAACCTAGATACAATCCTAAAATTCGATACTGAAATAAAAGCTTAAACGCTTGAAATCACAGCTACTTAATTAACATCTATTAAGCGACCTCAAATGGCTACAGAGCAGGCTATGCATACGATTAACGTGCCACAGAGTGCATAAAGCACTTGCGTAATTATGCAAACCGTCAGCATCTCTCATTTACTTGAGTTTAATGTGTATTTAACATAAAATTCATTAATAAAAGAAAAAGTTTATTGGAGTGCTCGCTGAGTAATTATTTCCGACTGCGATTTGATTACGTAAATGCTGTTAAGGCTATCTGTAAGGCTGCATTAATACGCAAGATCTACCCTTTATTATATTGATTGAGGATCAAGTCATGTATTTTACTAAACTGTTACTAAAGTACAGTATTTTCAGCCCGTGGCTTTACCCGCGATTTTCCGGGATAAAAAGTATCCGATTTCCGTCCTCGGGGTACCGTCTACCTCCTTGCCTAATATCTTGGTATTTTCTATGTAAGATAATAAATATATATATATATATATATGTATGGGTATATTTTATTATGTATATCAGCTATCTAGTACTCATAACACAAGCTCTGCTTAGCTCGGGGCTAGATGATGCTGTGTGGAATGTCCCAGCATTATTATTTTGGATATAAATACAAACCAACACCTATACCAATTTCAAGATAGTCAATTAGACTTAGGTAATTGGTAACAATTTTAATGAACAGAAAGATTCATTGGATAGAAGGAGGCAAAATTGAAAGTCAAGTTCATTTATTTATTGTAATTCTGTAGGCATTAATGGTTATTGATTCTTGTGCATTAGTGACACCTGCCACGCAAATTGCTTGTTACTTTTAACCCCGATTGCGGTTTCGGCATTGAAAACAAAACCTCTTTCGTAATATGCATTTAATAGAGTTTGTCACGAACTTTTTGTGTTGGTAGGTTTATTAGATACCCTTTGTAGGTATTACTAGATACCCCTTGGTTCCAATAATTATTATTATATGGAATTAATTCTACCTCTAATGGTTAATAAAATTTCGTTACTCTATTTTACTAACCATTAGAGGTTGACAGATAGATTATGAAACAAAACTGTAAGCCTTATTGCGGACAATGATACCCACTTAGTCGTAAAATTGCCACAACCAAGACTCGACACAGTCATTTAAATTTTACTACGTAGAATTAATTTTATTTAGACACTTTATTTTATTTCGTAACTACTATTTTAATATAACTGGAAAGGCTGTTGAACCGAAGCGACCTTTTCCAGCCCACACCAAAGTTTACTTATTTAACTAAATACAAATACCAATGCGAGCCGGTGGCAGACATCAACGGGTTCTAAGTGATCTTATGCCGTTCGCTTCAACTTCAAGTTTCTAAACATCGCAAGTAGGTACCTACTATCAAGGCAAGCAAGCGATAGGTGACTCTATCTTCTCGCAAGTTTCGTTCGAACCGGACGCACGCTTTGCTACGGTAATAAAAACTTTGAAAACAGAAAGCAGTTCGAAACTTTTCAGAGCAAACAGATTGAAAACTTTTTTGTAAATTGTACGGATTCCTTTTTCAAAAATAACACATGATTTTGTTTTGTTTCAGATGTCAACAAAAGTGGCTTTGTGAGTGATTTCGTCAAAGATAAAAGGACGAGTGTATATTGAAATGTGAATATTGTGTTTATGGTGATAAAATCGAATTTTACCTGTGCGTTTATTCTATTTGTATCCCGATGAAGTTTCATGTGTGACATCCTCTTCTCTGATTCGGTTTATTGAAAATCATTCGCCATGGAGACGGAAGAGTTGACGAAACTCGTCGACGGCATCTACAAGGTAAGTTTTTTATTTTATCTATTGCCAATTCACAAAGGATAATTTTATAACATATCAAAAAATATATTTAAGAGATGAATGACGTAACTACACTAGTACATTTTTAAATTTTAGCAATTAGGACCAGGCACGGATAAAAAAACTTTTTGAATAAAAAACCAAGCGATTCTTTAAAAATTCAATGATAAATTAATTGAATTCTCATTTCATTCCGTTTATTGGAAAAAGTTTTGAAGATTTTTAGAAAGCTTCATGATTCCGGTTTTATCGTTGGCCAGAATTATTTTACTGAAATATTTTTTCCATATCGACCGAATACAGCATTAAGTTAAAGTGTTATTTATATATCTCACTCTACACATGTATCCCGTAATTACCATAAACAAAAAGTTATAATTCATTTAGTATTGTCTACCCTTAGAAGAAGGCTTAGAATGATAATGGACACAAAAGAGGTGCAACAAAAAAAAAGGAACAAATACCTACGTCTCATTTTCCTATTCATATACGTGTGCTCGTGTGCGTGAAAGCACTAAAGTTATAATATGCTTGTCAACTCACACATAGATAGTTTTTGGCTTCATCAAGATAATTGTTGAGCGACACTATCTCTCTCCAGAGACAGCAGGGTGTTTTACCTCTATATCATCTTATGTGTATTTTGAAATTAATCTAATGATGTTAATTCGATCGAATCCTCCCCACAAATCGACTTTACTGCACATAGAGATTCCTATCTACACTGCATTTAACATAACCTTTATTTTTACGTGACCTTTAAATTCAACAAAGTTCTTAAAACACGATTACTTAATAAAATAAAACCTGTATTCCAAAGTTAAGGTGAGAATACAAAGGTGAAAAAGAGTTGGAGGTAGCTTTATGTACACCTGCTTAATGTCAAGGCCACCTTATGAGGCAAGTACCTACCTCCAGATGTCAGGCATAAGGTCACATTCCTTCTCGATTTCTCTAAAGTCTCTATACAATATAATATTATCTTAATGATTATTCATCACATATCCACCCATACTTCTGACTTTCATTTTCTCATTCTGTAGTTAAACATTTAAATTTTATGGTACGGGTTTGGGCAGTTTTGTATGAGATTTTTTTAAGGAAACCTGTTGGTGCTCTTCCCCGCTCTACTGTAGTATTAGTTCTGAGATAGTTTAACTAATCGGCTTTTAATTCAATGCATTTCATTAAATTCCGGGCCTTTTGAAGATTTTCTATAATGTGTGATGAATTCGTTCGAAAGCCTTTAGTATTTTGATTTATACCAGATAACGTTTCACAAAATGACTCATTAGCATATTGTGCATAAAAATTCGAGAGATCACAAGCATTTGACCAATTAATCCAGGAAACAGGCCATAAATCTCCTGTCAATTAGAATAACCGAATTCTTCTAGAAAGCTTAGAAATTGATACACTTCCAAAATCGAGTCAATTTATCAATCTAGTTTGAGGCTGTTTTTAATAATTTTCCCTAATAAAAAATTTCGCCACACCTTGATGAACTGGAAATCCATCATCATGTAAAATTTAACGGTAAATTGATGAAACATGTTATTTGGGTTAAATACACTAGAAAACTTTGAGATTAATTTTCATTCATTTTCGAGGTCAGTTATTTTGATAATGAGGAACAAGAGAATAACGGTTACGTGGACGTCGCAAATAAAATATATTCGTAGCGCGTGGTTACAAACGGAAAACAAGGTGAAACCTCTCAAAATTAATGACGTCAACGCGCCACCCTTAAATTATGGAAATGGAGAAAAAATTTAAACAAAATTTTAATACGAAACTGTGATACAACAGTACGTGACTGTTATAAATTTTCCACTTTTTACTTCGCTGTCACTTAATGGAAAGGCGAGGGGGAAAATTAGGACATTTCGCTTCAACAGCATAATTACGTGGTCTTTGAATCATTTGACTGAGTGCCGCTTAGAAAAAAACAAGAGTTTTGTAAAAATAAACATCGGCATTTCCGGCAAAGTCGGTAAGACTTTCCTTTTGTTCGTTGGGTTTTTATAATTTTGGAAATTTCTGCGCAACTGAACCGTTTGTTAAGAAATAGCAAAACAAAAGGATTTTTGAAACGGGAAAAAGGATCCTATCATGTTTAACTATCCATTTACTTTACAAAGAAATAAATGTATTAAGGGAAATTGACAGTTATTTTCCTATCTTTAATTGAAAAAGTATGCGCAAGAAAATATTTACAGCTAGAAGAATACAATATTCTTATTCTTACTCCGAGAAACAGCCCAGACGTCAGCAGTAAACAGCGAGATATTTCATTAAAATGTTTTTTTTTTTTGCATGAAAATCTTAGGAATGGAACCACGTAATGCTGATTTAAAACCAGGTGGCCTTCAAACATCAGAGTCATTACATTATTCAGGTTAAATCATTGTAATATTTAATCCCTTAACAAACCTTTTTGGTTCACTGTCTCTTCGGAAAATGAGATGAGATAGAGTTATGAATATTACTAGACGCCTGTGCGTACCTCGTAATATGCGAGACATTTGTTTTGGTTGCGATATCGCGCGTCGCATCGCAACTGATCTAACGCCGCCATTCTCGGTAGACCCACGTTACCACGTATCCACCACCGAAATACAATATTGTAAAGGCCAAAGGTTGCTGGTTCCGTGTTGCTCTGCTTCCTCTCCAGAATGAGATTGCTCCACGACATTAAACCGGCCAAATGTACATTTTCATAGCCCTATCTGTTCGTTCATTGCTCGTGTGAACTTACGGCACGTAAATGTAATTTTTGTTGAAATAAGATTCCATGTGAAAGATATTTCATTGGAATGCACATCGTTTTCTTAATGTCTCCAATTTATCATAGAACGTTGCGTGTTTGCCCTCACTGAAAAACAGGAACTCCGGTGCAGAGACCTCATTGTCTAGAATATAGTAAGAAGGTTACTAAATAGAAACCCGTTAATATAATTCAATATAATGTTTCATTGTTTGATGGAAAAACCTCGATTCTTATTTTGAAATTGGTTTTATGTTTTAAAATTCAGTCTGCAATCATGCTCCATTTCACCTGCCTTCGTTTCGCCATCGGATCAGTCTTACTGCAGAGTTGAAATAGCTCAAAAAGTTACAGAGTTTCCTGCATTACCTATTGTAGTTTCGAGCAAGCTATGTGTATTTTAGAGCATGCATGCTACTCCCCCGAGTAAATCGCTGCCACCACTTATTTGAATAAGAATGGCCAGGTCCAAACCCCTGGAGAGGCCAGCAGACGGTCGACTTCGTACGCCGTCATGGACTCTGTGTAATTTAGTTGGAAATGTAGTTTATTGTCTTCCCTTGAGATAGTTTAAGGGGATGGGGGGGTTTTAGTATATGTGCGTGTGGGAAGTCAAAGTCTCTTCGTGGAATAATGACCATGGAAACACATAAGGTCAAGATACTCGATCTTATCCAGTTTATCTTAACCTTTTTGAAAAAAGATTGATGAGTGTGCAGCTCATATTTCATGACCCTTCAAAGTTTATATTCCTCTAAGGGATTGTTTGCGAAAAAATCTCGGTATGGTTAGGTGGGGAAAGATGAAAAGAAAAATAAACAAAAATACTTAGAATGCTTAAATCGATAGCAGCTATTTGAACCTCTCATAGAATTTTATGGGTCCCTATATGTATAAACATATATTCTGTGCATTATAGCTTGCTATAGGAAGTTGGATTGAGAGAGGAAGCCTTTTCGATTTGTAAGTAAAAAGGATCAGGATCAGCCCATCAACGTGAATACTTGAATAACTTTATAGTTATATTGATTTACATGAGTTTTTGTAAGGGATGTTTTGATCTTACCCCTTTCTGTTTCAATCTAAATATTGATAACGAATCTAAATTGATATAAGAGAATATTAGTCTCCACACTTGCTTCAGTTTCATTGTTTTGTTTTTGATTGATATTTATACTAATTGGTATAAAAGTCTACCCTCAGAACAGGAAAACCTAATCTACCCTCAAACATTTCCCTTGTAGTAGACTCAATAAAAAAAATCAGGAATATTTGTTCGAATCAAAGTATTCTGAACCTGAACGCATCCTTTGCTTTTTATCGATATCAGTTTGCTATGTATTTCGGTTGAATACGTCCATTTTATACGATTCGATCCCCAAAATTCAAGCATAAAGCCATCAATATAAAACATGTCGTAAAACACAGAAGTAGGAGCTTCAGAATCTATGGGGCTGGGAGAAAATGTAAATAAAATTTGTCTTTCGGGTCGCATATGTATTAAGTTTACGCGCATTCGTCCAAATACAATTTTAAGAAGGAAATTGCCTCCCGACTGAAGCCGTACAAAATGGAAGATGCGATATTAAATCTGGATGACAGTTATTAGGAGTGCGGAGTACCACTTTCTGACTCCCTACAAAAAATATCATAATGAAATAAGGATATTTTTGTATGGCATTTTTAAGCTCGCGAAATGAGTTTCTCGTAGCCGGTCGCGCTCTGAGCATTAAAATTTATAAAGTGAGATTTTCATGAAAACTTCATTAGCTATTGGAAGTTTGCTGGCAGAAATTGCTTTTGAATTTAAATAACGCTAAAGCTAATGATTCATCACGAACTTTATGAGCTCTGACACGTGATTGGATAAGTGGACATATAATGAGGTGCATATGCTCAATTCACAAGGTCACGATTCAATACAAACATAATCAAGTCGTGCACTTTACTGCCTATGTAATTAAATATTGTGCAAGGATAGACATACCTACTAATACATAGCCTTGAGTTGGAGTGACGAGTACCTGGCTTCGGATTCTTCAGTAAAGACACAAACTGAACCAACAAGAAACCAAGCAATAAGATAGATAGAAAATGCTTTATTGCATTATTTTTCATTGCACACTTAACAAAACAGTTTACAAACAATATAAAACAAAAAAGAAATGTGACAATTGGCGGTCTTATCACTCACGAGCGATCTCTACCAGACAACCTTTAAGGATAAGAAGGAATAACATAATACAATCATTATCTCTATTGGCTTGCACAAAACAAAATACAACTGAACTGTTCCCTACTTCAAACAATTTCCGAAACTCTTGGTGCTGGCGCGGAACAAGAGCGAATGATGAAAAGAAATTCATTTTTCCTATAAAGGGAAAGGTTGTAAGAGAAAACTGGTGTTAGCCCTTTTCTTCAATCAAATCCTAGAGAAAGGGAGGCAAAGCAACTGAAAGCGCCAGATGCGAAGAGATCAAGCGCGATTGTTCGAAAGATTAAACAACAATAGGTATGCCTAAGAATACGCCCTAAGGTAATAACACCCTTTGCGAAAGCACCGAAAATTTATTTTATAAACACCTGACGAAATTTCCTTTTGTTGTGAAAAATAAACATTCTTTTTTTAGAGTCCTGAGCTGGAAACACACCTTAATGCCTAATTGTTCCGTTCCCATACTGTAAACAGAAATAAACTTTAAATACAAATTTGTTACTATTGACTCGGTTGCGTTAAGTTCTTCATTGCCTTTGTTTTTCCTTTTATCTACAATTCAGCCGTTATTTCAATAGTGTTATGTTACTGGATTTAGTTTTATTAATTCACAGATCGTATATTAATTATGAGGTAGCCAGACGCGTTTTCGCGCTTTCGTAATTAGCTGACCTACCAATCTAATACCACTCGGAATTTTGAAACTGCTTTTAAGAAAGGCAACGTCACTTTAAATAAATTTTATAAATTGCATTAATTTATGTGGTTATCATTACGTTCTTTCTGCTCCTTGGTATGTAAGAAATGACGATCTTCACCGGGACCTGAACATTGAATTCGTCGATATAACAATACAAAAAAAAACGCAGAGGCTCATGAACAGAGGCTTCATCATCATGTGAAAATCGAGGCGATCCAGCTCGTTGACATAGTGAGAAGGCTCAAAAGAACCAAACCTTTCGAGTTATTATAGTGATAGTTAAAGTTTAAGTGCATAAGTGCTAATTTTAAAGAACACATGAACCAAGTCTCTTCCCCTTAAGTAGAGACGATAAGAAAAGTGCCGATGGACACGTTCTTAGTGATATATCTTTATAAAATTAAGTTAAAACAAAATTACCCATCAGCCAAATCTATGGCTAGATTGTAATGTAATTCTAGTGTGTATAAATAGGTATGCTAGAAAATAATTAAACAAAAATTACGTTCTTTACTTGTTTGCTAAATATTTAATTAGGAACCACATGCATGTTAAAATAATATATTATGTATCTAAGCATCTCCCTACCTGTTGGCTTAACAGATGACTTTAGAAATTAATTTTGAAAGCCAGACTCCGTACTGCGAACCAAAATGATAACATTAAAACCATAGCTTCAATTTACATTTGCCCCGGGAGAATGGCTGTCGACATTAGTATAAAACTTAATTCCTCCGAAGAAAGGAAACAGATGCCGTCAAACATAATGTAATTATGTCTGTATGTATTTAAGGGAGACACTGGCACCCCTCCACGCAACACTGGCGTTCGATCGCAGGTTATCAAGAAAATGGCTGGGTCATTCAAACACAAAATGTTTAAAACATTTTTCACCAAATTATCACGAACTTCGGGACATGCACGTCACAAGATAAAATAATGTGTATTATTTAAAATTTCAGCTCAATCGGATGAGGATAACTGGGGGCAAATTCTGCGTATCACGTGATACTTTATCGAGTGATACTCATTATCGCGGGATGAAAATATAATGTGATAAATATCGAGCACCGCCAATAACATTCATCAAAGAAAAACCATCAATAAATATCGAATTTAGAATTTTGAGAATAAGCAGTTGTTATGAAGCAATTACTCGATATTTTGACAGTTCTTGCAATATTTATCGAGTAGATATATTGCCAGAATTACCCTCCTGGTCTAAAACTCATATTAGTTGCAACATTTGTCCCAACCAAACTAACAGGGCAAGTAGAATACAAACTTGGAATAAAAGTACATGTTTCAGCCAAATTAGTAATGGTGTTATGTTAATATCGCTCGTCTAGTTGATGAAGATTTGAGAATACTATAGATGTGACCTGGACACAATCTAGGGAAAAGTATCCTAGCTTTCTCAAATTAGCTATAACAGCTAATAAGGGCAAATTCCACCGTTTCATATTTGCACAAATTACGTTAATGCTTACTGCTCCGTTCACCAGGAATGTTCCAATTGATGCAGAAAAGCACTTGGAGCTCTTAAATGTTATTGTTTTGGCTCTGGATGCTTGCAAACATATAAACTGGGAAATAAAAGTTTTGGATACTCAAACAATTAGCCGGTGTCATGAATTTCATGCAACGTAAAATGGTAAAATTTGAAAGTTGCGTCAAATAATAAGCCAGTTCTTGAATTTAATAACATACTAGCTGTTCTTCGCGTTTTCACCTGCGTTCAATTCGAATTTTACATATCTATAAAATCTCCCATGGGAATTTGATGTTTTAACCAGGACAAAAAGAAGCCTTTTCGAATTTCCATCCTTCGAACAACTAACTCTATGCCAAAAATCTAGTCGATTGGTTGCTTAATTAGGGCGTGAAGGCCTTCCTTCACGCCAAACAAACACACTTTCGTATTTATAATATTAGAGATTAGGATCTTTAATACAAAAATATAAAAAGCAATACCAAATATAGTGATAAGATACATATGTACATTTAAATCGCAGAACAGAAAATGTATCAAAGATGATTTCGGGTAATATCTTTAAAAACATAATATAATCGTGTCGTAATCACAGGCCCCAAAAAGGAAAAGCCACCCTACAACCCTAACATCGCGTGTCTCTGTAATAATTACATAACCTTTCTCATCCCCACATCTGTGCCGTTGATTGTCGTTTATTTAATTGCCTACCGTGATTCGACTCCTCGTTGCTGACGAAATTAGAGGCAGTATGATTTGAGATTGTATTTAATGCTTCGTCAGTACATATTTATTTATGTATCTATATTTTAGTAGGTTTATATTCAATTAATTATTTATCTTAAACCATGCCAAGTATAAAAACTAGGTACTTAGTAAATTAAAAATAGGCAAGTTTGGTACCGTCACCTTAATTTAAATAAATTTTAGCTAATATTAAAATAATTTGGGCTAAGACAAAGTTACACTAGTTTTTTATGATGTCAATTTTAGCTGGTGACATTTTTACCCCAGTCCCTCCTTTTTACCCGATTGCGCTATTAGGAGGGTTATGTTTTTAATATCTTCATCTCAATCCTAATATCAATCAGTAACAAATAAATCCATGGATAGAATATTTGTTGGAATTTATTGTCGGTATGAGCACACAAATTTATTACTCGACTGCTAAGGAAACAAACCAGTTTTTCGAAGAAAAGTATCTAACAGGTTTCGCATTTCGGTAACATTTGACGTTACTGAGTGTGCAAACAGAGTATCAAAACAAACATTTGTTTACGTTTCAGTTTGATTGTGAGCTATTGTCAAGAGGTTTTCAACTTGAAATCGACACTGATTGTTTGTTTGGATCCTGTTCAGGATTCTCGTTACATTTCCTTTGTTGATTTGTTTCTTTACACACATAGTAGTTGATCGAAATTATAAAATAGAAATTACTAAAAATGAAAAATTAATAGATATTAATAGATATTCTAAATTAATAAAAATGGTGTTACCCGGGTTAATATGTTTTTCATTACAGGGTCGTAACACGTCGTCGTCGTTCTGAACATGTTAGAACAATGACGTTCATCTTTAATAAATCCCGAGTTTTGTTTAGTTTGAAGGCAATTTCTATTACTACAGAAATATTATAAAACGAGAATCTTGTAGCAAGCTATTGTATACCAAAACAACAGTTTAATATTTAAAATACCAAAACCAATGTTTTAACTAATCTTGGAACCTGTCAAGGGTTCATCTACCGATGAATTTCTTTGTACCTCCATAAGTACGCGACACTATGCCATTTTAGGTTTTTGTTTTGAAAACTGATGATTTCATTGGTAAACTTCTCCACTTGTTTACTGAGTATGCGTACATTATTGATGACCTGCTTGTGTAACAATCCCATTGTTTCTGCGACTTTCTAGTGAAGTCGTCGATGGCCGCGAAATCGGAATTATACGGCACGTTTCCATGTCAGGTTTTTGCGTTGTCTTTCGTGCTAATGAAGGTAGATACTGAACAACAGACAAACTGTAGTGCTAATTTTTAAAGAACTTGTATTAAAACAAAGCAGGCTTGGCTCAAATTATTCCAATAAGCTTCTTTTTTTTCAGTTTTACGTTCTGATTATGAAAAGTGATACCTATTTCATAAAATTGCATCGTTCATATTTTTGCTGCTCCAAAAACTAGATTTGTGGTTTATGGCTTCACTTTAAGACACCAATTTGCTTTACTACATCTAGAACAAAGCAAAGCTAAACATAGTAAAAGGTCAAGGAAAGCTCGCGTAACTATAGCCAGCTGTATTGTTTCTCGTTTTACAGCTAAAGAACGTAATTACTTTCAGTATCTATCTTAGATTAGCTTGCACACACATAGGTCCCGTCTATAACACTGATGAAATTTTTGAAAGATTTAAAAATATATTATTTGGATTATAATCCAGAAAATCTATCTAAAATCAATTGTCTTATTTTGTTTAGATGTTTTCGGATGTAGAAATTTGAACTAGTATTCAAAGCACATGTAGAACGTCTTACCGAAATTGTCCACACATTTTGTCTTTCTCGATTTCATTCGGAACCAGCGAGCATCTTGAGCTTCGTGACAAAAATCTAGATATGAAACGCCTGACAGAATTTGACAACATTTTTAGAACAAAACGCAAAAAGCCACAGTGTTAAAACTTAAGCATTCAATGTTTGCAAAAAGTTATAACAGTAGAAAAACATTTAACAATTTCACGGTGAAAGTACGTGAACCATAATTAATAACATTATTCGGATTAGTTATGGCTTGAACATTTTACTTAAAACAGTGAAATCACTTTTATTTACGGTTTTTATATGGCATTTACCGATACGATACAGACAGGTAGGTACAGTAGCGAGACATAAAAGATATGCTTCACATTACAAATGCAGTTTGTTTAGCTTAATCATAACGAACTCTTACAATAAATCGGAAAAAGCAATCCGCTTAAGTTTTTATACAGCTGTTATTTTTTATTTTTCAAAAGAGATTTACTGTAAAAATGCTGTAAATTCCCGTACAGTACCGCAAATTACATCGAACCACTGCGGAATTCGCTGCGGCTGTTTCATTATAAACCGCAAGTGATGAATCGATCCCAAATTAAGTGGGTACATATTTCAAACAGAATGTTACTATTTCGACGCTGCTATATTTTAATTTATATCGTTATATAATCTTATATTTACCAATAATTTTCACATGAATGAGCTCAAACAAGTTTAGCGGTAAGCTCAAATAGTTGTCTGGTATTACCAGAGTTATCAGATTAACATGTGTTTTTGTGAATTTTTTTGCCGATCTCGTTCTACAAAGCTTGAGCAACAACCGCGCTTTATATTTTTTATGCAATGTACAACGTCTTACTTAGTACCTAACTAACTATGCATAGTGAACCAAAGGCGAAGTCACGAAATAGCTGCTGTTTGTTACCGCATTCCACGTTTACAAGGTGCTGCAATAGATTCCACTGGCAAGGAATTAGCATACCTTGAAACAAGCCTTTTACATTGCAATATTTAGTAGATAAAATAAAAGTACTACAGCGAGACAAAAAAAAATACTTAGTGAAAAGTAGCAAGGCTTGATAAAAGCTGAAGCCTGGAACCAATCAGTGCACCGGTTCAATATAATTGCAAAAGCAGATCCACTTATTCCAGTTATATTATCTTCCGAAATTACACGATTCTGATAATATTACTCGTGTTTTCGCGTTCACAATCATGTTTATCCCAACAGAGATAATCAGAACAAATTCCTTTATTATCCCCGTAACTCGGTTGAACAATCTCAGAGAGGTAACGAATAAACAATAATAAAAGGACCGGTAGCTTTGAAACACTTTGCAACTTTCATCTGGCAATGTAAATCGAGATATAATAACAAAAGTTTGCACGAAAACTTGTTTTTTTATATTTTAATTCTGACATCTAGGGAGTACTGTAATGAAATTCCTCAACTATCACCCCAGGATGGGGTGAGGGATTAAAATTCATGTAATTGCGCTTGCGGTTCTTATGTGCCGTGCACACTCCCCGGAATAATGGAAATACTGACAGATTGTGCTTCGAGTCTGCCAAATGTTATTTTGCACAAAATTATAAAAACCTCTACCTACAGAAAAGATAAATGCACTTATTGCATGCCGCAAGAGCTTAAAGCGATTCAGGTTCAAATAGCGTAGCAAATGTAAAAATCATTGATTGCACCGTCCAAAGCAAACATCTAATTATGCGATTCTGAAGCGATGCTGAATTGAAATTTGAAGCGTTGTCCGATTAACTGTGCTAGCTATTTACCGGCCGGGGCACGTACGGTTTACAACCTGTCGTGCAAATATTTATCCACATCGGGTTTACGTGCTAACCACTGGCAACCATGCGGAATTGTAATCAGCTTTGATTGGAACTCGATCTGTACAGATACTGGGACTAATGATTTCGACTCAGATATTGTAGAAGCAATCAAAGCGGTAAATGCCAGACAATACAAAATGTAATAGTTCATACAGTCACTAGATACGTTACAATACAAATGCTGAACTAGCGATGTAAGATGAAATTGTGCAGATTTTTTACAACTTAGTACTGATACTGGCCCTTGTAAAGACAGCACTCATTTTATCTACAATAAAGAAATAAGTAAACCTTATCGATCGAAATCAATCAATCAAAAACATTTATTTGTAACTAAAACATATGTATGTAGGTACAATTAAATTACCCGTTACTTATACAAAACATAAATAAATTAAAGGCCATCATATTTTTTAAATTGTAAAAGAACCTGTCCATTATTTTTCCTCATACATTACTTGACCGGTAAGATCTACCTGTCAGATAGTGTAGTATACAAACAATATTGAGACCAAATAAGATCAAGTTCTCCTGAGTTTGACCTTGCGCTTGTCTATCTATATTCTATAGTACAACAGTGAATGGTAGTGAATGCTTTAGTAATATACTAGCTGACTCGCCCGCGGCTACTCCTGCGTGGACTAAGAAGAATATCACACATATATTGTTGTGTTATATCTCATAGGGAATAGGCAGCGTTTTCGATAAAAGCTCCCGAACCGGGCGGGTTGACTTTTTCCGATACTTCCGACAAATATTGTTTAGGTGGGTCCGGGGTACCATAATTCATTTATGAGGATTAATAAAACCTGCGACAAATTTCACTCTGTTAGTAGATATATTGCTATTTGCCTAAAGACAATAAACACAGAACAAAAAATGCCATCGCGGACTTTTTTGTAGTTGAACATAGTGAAAAACATCTATGATTCTATGGAATTGAAGTCTATGGAGCAAAAACGTTTTCTATGAAAGTGGCTTGAGTTTTTCCGACACTTCCAACATTTATCGTTATATTTCAACCAATTTACACAAAACCTTGACAAATCCTAAACCTTCCTCATAAATCATTCTATCGATTGGTACCGACCAAAAAGCGTATTATAATCCGTTTATCGTATTAAAATCAGTGGTTTCTGAGTTTATCGCGAACAAACAAACAGACAGACGCGGTAGAGGACTTTGGTTTATAATATGTAGTGATAATAACAAATATAAACATATGAATGGCGGAATAGAGTGGGTGTTTACATTTCATAAACAATATCGTACATGCTGCCATTGACTTCAAGGTGTTATGGTTCCTATTAAATAAGCCAATTTAATAGAAACCATAACATAGCTAGATCGTATTTTATATAAGCCCTAGAAGTCTACAGCCTTATGGCAAGGTTATTATCCAAAGCAACGATTGGAAATAGGTACGTCTAGACTAGATTTAGCTATACTATTCGCAAGAAAAAATTACGAATCTATGCACTCGTAATCCTGACTGTGATCAGAGTTCAAAAAATAATAGTGCACATCTATAAATCAAATACAGTTTACCACAGAGTGCTGCAATTATTTCAGCTTCATTATTCCAAGGGTTAGCATTACCTACAGGAATTATCGACTTTTACTAAATCTTCGAGATAAAGTTCCAGCCAAAGTTGAGTTAAGAGTATTTGTGAAGTCCTGCAAGTGAAACTTTGCAAAAATTAAACTTTCCAAAGTACAGAATCAAAGCGAGAAGCGGTCGGCATTCGGCTCGCGTTCATTTGAATTACGTCCCTCTCAGCCTTTTGTAGTCGACTTCATTTAGCGAACTTAAAGGAGACTCTTTTATTTTCTTCGAGCAAAGAACCTAAGAGGTGCATTGTTGAATCCGTAACAAATTGCACGCGCCGTGATTACGTTAAGAACTCTGCCCCTGGCTAAACTGCAGCTTAGATTGGAATTTAACAGTTATCTCTTTCACTTTTTCAATGAATTTAAATCAAAGGAATTGGCACTGACTTTGCGAAACAATTGTTTAATCAAACTTTTTGTAAAGCAATTCAAGTGGAATTTTATTTTTTATTTGCATTTTATTGTTTTAAACGGATTGCTAACTTTGTAGTCATGATTCTTCAATAGTTACGTAAACCTCTAGATTTTGCTAATGCAAAAGTTTTCTACCGGTTACAAAACATTATTTCAATGATCGTTGAAAACTTAAAAAGAATTATACCGAGGTAAACATGCAAGCTACAAGAGTTGCATTACATAGGTTGTTGACATTATTTTTTATTCTCGTATAAATTTTGCCAGCAGACTCTTGTAAACAAAGCTCGGCAACAAGTGTGAGCAAACACCTCGGGCGTTCCTGCTTGCCAGCTCGAACTTTTTAAAACTTCACGTGACACAGGCATAACAATGCATCTTTGTTTCGGTAAAAAATCTGATTTAGAAAATGTCACGGAACGAGAACACTTGAAGTTTTTATTGGTACAGAGTTTAGACGAGCCATTTATTTTTGAGTCTAGGTTAAAAAGTAGTTACCTCAAACTTACTCGTATTTTTCTTCTAACACCACAGTAACATTATTTTTCTTTTTGCTTTGAGCTTAGTTGCCCTATAAATTTGTTAAACTATAAAGTAGTTTTTGTTTTTCGATATATTTAAATAAAGACAAAATCTTTTTTAATTTTTGTGGTTAATCAACCGCCAAAATTTTACGCTACAGTATTTTAATTAAGTGCTACAATCTTAAAGTAAACTTACATTATAGATAGAAATTGGTAAACTTTTATACTGAGGGTGCTAATGAGAAATGAGTACACACACTTAAATGAATAATTAACATTTGGTCAGAATATTTGTATAGTACCTTTTACTCAAGCAATTGGTAAACCACTTGCCTACACACAAAGTAGTTATTGCGTATATTCGTTCTTGGCAATCATGAGCCACGTTTGGAAATTTATGAATAGTTAATTATATTCACGAATCTGTGTGCTGAAAATAAAAGGTTTATTGCAAAGTGTTCTTATCAACAAAGTTTTATTTAAATGCTGGATAATTCACCCAGCAAGCTGAGCACAGCTTGTGCGAGAGATAGCTTGTTATTCTGTTATTAAGACATCAAATGACACAGTGAAATCCCATATGAATTTAAACACGCTATTTCTTTCCGGGGGCTTCTGGTCGTACGTGTAAGAACATTAGGCTCAAAAAAGGGTACGAAGGGAACAGAGTCACGAAGTCTGCCTGAGGCAATTTTGTGCCAAATGTCGTGTGGTACGTGCCGAACAAATAAAGAGGAAAGGATAAGACCTTGTTTTAGAACGACCTATCGTAAATTTTGTGACAAGAGCAACTCTGATAGGTAAATTTTGACAATGTCGTTATGCGAATAAACTTTAAAATTATATAATATTAAAAGTCAATAAACGGAATCATTAACGTTTAGGTAACCAATATTCAGTAACCAAAAATTATCATTAAGGAAATTGATTCGATTCTGGATATGGTTCATGGATTAGTTAAACTTAATTGTGCTCGGTGGAGTTGATTTTTATGGAAGAAATATTCAAAATCCACCAAAAGGCAACTGAATTTTCAACTGTCCTTACTCTTGCAAATCTTCGAATAGCAGGTATCTTGGGTAATGAAAGTTTTTCGAACAATCGCAAGTTTCCCAACATCGACCACTACGTTATACATTTATCTATTCGCCACGACATTTGAGGACAAGTTTCCGTGAAATTGCCTTACTATATATAGCTTCCTCTCAAATAAAACTTCCTAAACTACTTTATGGAATATCTTTCTGGCCTTCGGTTTCAATTCAATCGGTCTAAGTGGCTAATGCAATAATTTCAGATATTTCTTGAACTATTTTGGGTTCTGCCAACATTATTTATTTCCTGATTTAGCTCTTACGACTTGTTTTTCAAAGAGAATTTATAAAATCTACTGTCAGAAAACAGTATTGTGTGGTTTGTATGGGGCTCTACTTTAATTTTATGCTCTTTGCAGCTTTTTCTAGCAGTTTTACGAAGCAAAATCTATAAAAAAAAACGGGCTTCGCAAGCCTGATCTTCTAGTAGGTAGCTATTCAATTGCGCATCCCACTCTTATGAAGCCAAGTACAAGCTGAAGAACTATGTATGAAGAATGTAAAAAATTTACACTATCCACACAGGAACTATGTTTACCGAAACATAAGAAAAAAATCACTTCGCAGAAAAAAGCGTAAAGCGTATCAAAAAGTCACCTCCCCTAACAATTCGCCCCTTAGTTAATTTTTCTAAGTGCGAATCTATTTTTCACCCTCTGGCCGTCTTCTATGCGAAACACCCCGAAGATTTACGTTCTCGACGCGAGCAATAAGCGGGCCTACCTATATCTACAGCCTGTTCGGTATTTTAAAAAGGTACGTCTGAATCCGGTGAAAAATTGCTTGCCGCCTGCCCCAGCCCAGAAGCCATATATTATAGCCATCGTCGCGATTGAACGGCGGCAAGATGGACCAGATAACTTTATAACGAAGTGTTTATCCCATCACTGGTGTCGTTAGCATCCAGGAAAAATAATAATAAATAGCGCAATCAATCAAGCGACGTTAAAATGTTTTAAAATTACGTTAACTGGGAAAGAATAAATTTTAAGGTCCAGAAACGTAACATTTTTCTCAAAGCACTGTGTTTAAGAGCAAATTTTATGGACTGCACAAACAAGTCATAAATGAATTAAACATCAGCTTCCATTACAGAGATGTGGACGGTAAAAATTTTGAGTTGCCAAGATCGTAAAACACATTAGCACGTAGTTTACCCTCATACACCATTGGAAGCTCAATATAGGGGTGGAAGACTGCATCAGCTTTTTGTAATGTTACCATAACCCAAGGATTAGGATCGTTCCGCACTGAACATTAGACCATTTCCTTGACGAGGCTTTTAGTAACCCCACACGCTGACTCCAACACAATGAGATTGGATATATTCCTAACAAAAAAAAATAAGATTAGGATCAAACTCGATTGGGAGGCATCTTCGAATAAACGATATCAAGTTTGAAACTAATCCTCTCAATAAAAATTCAATATAGTGCGAACTGCTTTTATAAAAGAAAATGCTTGCATTCTCTTCCATATGGTGCTCGAAAGACACTTATATTCCTGTAGATACCTATATGTATGTAGGTATTTTGTTTTGTTCAGTCGCCATCACTTGGTAGTCGCGTTGTTTATACGTTTATTGTATGTGCTCGAGTTCTCATTGAAAGTGCTTTGTATGCGTTCACCGTAGAAGTCCCTAGCATATAGAGACAAACGAGTGATTTTAAAGCATAAGCGGTTCAGAAGAAGTAGGTAGATTCGCACTAATCGCAGAGGAATGCCGTCATCGAGAGCCGGCAAGCTGGCCACACCTCGCGTTTCGAGGCCAGCAAACCGCACCGCGCAGCATCCTTGAAAGGCCACATTCCAACAAACAACTGTTTATGGACTAAGTTCCCATTTTCTGTTGCTATTGCATGAATAGCCTTATCTATTCACCATCACAAATGACTAGTGTCGTAACGTCTGCAGTTTCTTTGAATATAACTTTTGGCCTGTCGTCGATTACATAACAAAAGAGCGAGTGATTGATTGCTACTTTTATTAGATTAGTTGAGTAATCAAAACAAAATTAGCGTGGACGTCGATTAACAAAAAATCATTCAGACAAAACTCTAATTGAGTTTTGTCTGAATGATTTTTTATTTCAATGATACGTTTGCCTAGCAACTTGCTATTTTCACAGCAATGTCTCCGTTGTTTCAGAATATTCTGGACAAATTCAATCCTGGCGCGCGACAGATGATAACAGCTGGGAAAGCTTATTTGAAGGCTTTACATGGTAAGTAATAAATTTCAATGATAATGAGCCTCCGGAAAGGCCATTGACATACTTTGAATAAAAAAATATAAGATTCAATAACAAGAGAATAAGAGGGAAGAATAATAACGGCACAGTTTATGAGCGCGTCTAGACATAAACATGAGATGAAATGCAATATGCATTGTAAGAGGTTTCATAATAATGCTAAGAAAGTGAAATCCCTGAGGCGGGACACAAATAAATCAGAGTGATGTGAATCCAGTGGAACGTATACAATTAATTTATGTAGTGTAAGCCAAATAGGCGCATCTATATGCAAAACCTCAGTGTTCCGCGCTTGCTTGGCTGCGGAAACTGGGGCGTAGTTTGTGCCAAATTGTCTCTGTTGGCTTATCTAGAGTATTATAGCCCGCGCTATACTACCAATAAACTTGGGCATTGTGCACGATGTATGGCTCTTAGCGAGTTCCTACTTTATTTTGAGAATGTTTTGGGGCTAATTTCATTTTATGGCTACAAAAATTACCCTTATTACGACAATGTTATACGTATATTATGTAAGGTTGAATTACTCCGGTGGCACAATGAAGGTTGCTGAAATTGGCCTGAAAACAGAAATACAGGCCATAAAAGTAAAATTTAAATACCTACCTGCCTTACAATGTAGCCTTATTTAGTTTTAGTATATAAGAGATTCTCTCGAATATTAAGCCTGTTCATTAGCTCCTTAATAGCTATTTAATTCCCTAACGATGTCGCGTTGTTGTTGTATTTGAATCGTATCTCCGTCTATAAAGTCAAAATCGATTCCGTTTATCTTAAATTGATCCATAAGATAAACAAATAGGCACATAAAGATTTTGTAGTTCTTTTTAACCCAAATATTTGGCATAAATGACTAATTATGGTAAGCAGTCTCGTAAATGGAAATATTTTGAGCATAACCTTTTATGGTCTGCTAAGAATGTTTTAAGTGTGCTTAATCAAGCAGTGTCCTAATAAGTAAGTTAGCCAATTTAAACCGAGTTTTCACTGAGGTAGTTCGGTTCAATTTAGATCTGTAGGTACTGTGAAGCTCTATACCTACTGCGAAATTAAATTTAAACTTAAAGGTAGAACCTTAGTTAGTCAAAGTTTGGGTTCATCATTATAACAGTATTCACGGTATTAAGTAAGACCGGTCTAATGGGTACTAAGTATTCCTCTTAACGCGCAGGTAATAATGAATCTTCTTAGGTAGTCAGCATTGCGTAATACCATCAAATCAGCTGAGATGCTTACAGATTTGAGGGTATTATGAACGATCAAACTTTTTACAAATATTGACTCTGCAATTCTGCATTTTAGAAGTTTGTTTGATGTCTGCAAGGGAAAGTGCAAATATAAAAAATGCTATCTAATTGGTAAAATCTTTACACGTTACACAAGTCTATTCAATAAAACTAATTCGTCTTTCAAAACTGTGTTAACTAAAGATATCGTTAGCGTAGGAGACGTGAAACTTTCTCTATTTTGTTACAAAATATTTCAATTTGAATATTACGTGCTCGGGTATATTTACATATCGTTATATTTTATTTGATGCTGCTGGATGGTTACCTCATTCTCTGCAGAATGCAATCTTGATAAGCGTGCACTCACGGTTTATAAACAAGCTCTATGTAGCTTACTGCTTCTTGATGCTTTACGCATACATACTACCATGGACAAAATATTCTATACCATGGACAATTTATCTATGGTACTACGTAATGTAGTACCCACAAATATCTAAATAATATTACTTAGATATCTGTGGTTTTACCCAAACGGTCTAAGCGGGACCCTATTACTAAACCTCCGCTGTTCGTCCGTCTGTCAATGTTATCATCATCATACTATATTTTTGGATATGATAGAAAAGGTACAAAGTTTAGAGAGACCATCCGATGGACCGACGACTTTTTAGCGGTCACAGGAAATCTATGGATGGAAGCGGCTCATGAGCTATTTGTGGCATCGTCGTTTGGGGGAAACCTATATCCATTAGTGGACGTGTGGCTATATGGTGATGATGATAGAAAAGGTACAATTATGGAGGTAGAGTCAATGAAAAAAGGCATTATTAAAGCGATTTGAGCCCGAATACTCAAATGCAACTCTGATTTGAGCATGTGAGCATGGTCGCGATTTTTTTTGAAACTATAAATCGCTACTTCAGACGTGCTTAAATGTGAGATGCTTTTGAGTATTCGGGCCTTGATTAGGTATCGAAGCGGATACTAGTATTTAAAATTGCCAATGTTCAGCTGTCTTTTTACTAACTAGCTCCTACCCGTGGCTTCGCGCGCGTGGTTTTACGAAATACACAGTAGCCTATGTTCGATCCGTTTAGTAATTTTGACGTGAAGAGTTAACAAACATCCATATAGCCATCCAAACATCTAAACATCCAAACTTTCGCATTTATAACATTAGTGTGATTGAAACTATATATAAAATTTGTGAATGCAGGTGCCGCAGCTGCCTCGAGGCTGTATGTGGATGCAGTGGGTAAACTGGGCAGGCAAGCCCAGCAAGGCACTTGGGGAGGATGTGCGGATATTGGTAAGTTATGTTTAGTACACACTTTCATTGCCCATGACGCACATGCCTATGACGCACGACGCACACGATGCCCGCACCCCTGCGCAGGTCGCACCGCAGAGCCTGGATAGTGAATGCGTTAAACAAAGCATAGATATTTACAGAAAAAAAATACAATATGATGCTGAAAGCTCTGTAACAACAATATGCAAAGTTCATAATTTTCTAGAAGATTTTAAGTCTGTCATTTTATTCCCCTGTTAATAAGTCGATGAATAAATTGCACCTTTAGAATTATTTTACTTTTTTTTTACTGCATTACCCTACTCATTAAATTCATTAATGGTAAAATAAACAACATTTACGTTGTAACAAGCGACCAATTTTATAAACGTAAAGTCTCGGTTTTCGAATTTTATTTTAACTACGTTGTGAAAATTCCAATTTGTTTACTGACATGTGAAATAGGTTACGGTAATCGAGTTACTTTTCCAATATCCTTTGCAAAACTTTATATCTTACCTGCAAATATACCATTAGGTATTTGCAGGTACATTTCGCTAAATAAGTTGACCCTTTTCTTCATATTTTACAGGTGGAAGTTATTTTTAGAGGGAAATGTATAAACTTGTTCCCATACTCAACATCATAACCCACTGACCAATATTTGTATTGCAGGGACCGCACTTATGAAAGTGGTTGAGGTTTACCGAGAGATTCAAGATCAACAGATGAATATCGTAAGTGCTCCGCTTCACTTTTGCATTATTTGGAAACCTTTCTCAACATTCAGAGTAAAATTACAGATTTATTTCAATGTGCATGAAATTTGCGATCTTTCTCAAAAAGAGCAATTCTCTTATTTGTAAACTTCACTACATATTAAATAAAAAACTTGTAACAAAGTCCTCCGCTGCGTCTGTCTGTCTGTCTGTTCGCGATAAACTCAAAAACGATTAAACTGATTTTCATGCAGTTTTCACCAATCGATAGAGTGATTAATGAGGAAGGTTTCTCAACATATATATAATTTGTCAAGGTTTTGTATAAATTGGTAGAAATATAACTATTTATTGGTAGGGTCGTAAAAGTCTAGCCGCTTTCATCGAAAACGCTGTCCATAGGGGTCAGCTAGTATTAACTAATTCTTACAATAATTTATCCATTGCAAGTTCGTAAAGGCAAACTGTAGAACAATTCATAAGTATTAGTTCATAAGACCAACTATGTACACAGTTTATACAGTTTAACAATAAATGATCTTTTTTACAAAAGCATTGAGTAAGTTAAAAAGAAGTTGCCTGGCCTACCAACCTTTGGAGGTACATTTAAAAATTCTTTAAAAAGTCAAAGGAATCTTTTGAAAACATCGTCTCAACCTCTCTCCAACCTTTTTCACAAATCTACTGCTTTTGTTTACCTTCAACCCTTACAGCAATGGCCCGGAACTTTTGTTGACGACCCCAACACAATAATCCACAACTTATTCGTTTGTTTCAGCTGAAGGCATTCTACGTAGATTTGCTCGTCCCCTTGGAAACTAATCTTGAAAAAGATACGAAAGTAGTACAGGTCAGTCAATACGATTTTCCTTTCATAATCTTTTATAGACGTCCCTTTTTAGGGGATTGTTTACCGAAATGGGGTTTTTGGAGTATAGGCTTAACGTGTGAAGCTGTTATAAGAGTTCTATCAACTTATTCAAAGAATGAGAATATGTACCTAAATACACAACCATACAACCTGAAAATAATCACGAACCGGAAAGCTTTCATCGCTGTAGATATTTGCTTATTTTTATCAAGAATGATAAAAGTATCACAATAAAGAACAAAAAATACTGTGTGAATAAAGTTACAATTTTAGTTACCCACCTACCAACCTTCATCGTAAAGAATACATTAAACACCTTCATAAAAATAATTGAGCCAGAAACGGAGGCCTTTCACCAGATGTGCCCAAGTTGTTCTTAAACATAAATAAAGATACATATTTACGGGCCTACCCGAATTTGTACGTATATTTTTTACAGTCGGAACAAAAGAGATTCTTGCAACAACACAAACTTCGGTCAGAGAGTTACAGCAAAGCGGCGGCCACAATCAAAAAACAACGCAAGAAGAAAACAAACGTCACCAAAGTTGGCTCAGCAATGGACAAAGAAATGAAGGTATTTTTATTCATTAAGCCACGATTAACAACTCGCCAAGCTTATAATGTCGTTCCTATGGAAAACTTTAATTATTTCTGTTCGCAGAATATGCAAATACTGGAGGAGGAAAAAACAAAATTGGACGCTTTTTGTGAACAAAGTCTGAAAAATGTAAGTGGTCAATTAATTTTACTCGTACTATGATTTGTCCGCCTTTTATTTTACTCAATTCATTTGTGTACGAATTTCGGTCAGCCGTCAACTTAACAGTTCTTCATTAGTTATTCTTCTTCTTTCTTACTAATTTTAATTTGACTTTTACCAGCAAACTACACCTGGCATTAAACCCTGACACGCCTGCCCGCCCGTGTCATAATATTTTTTTAGTTTTGCTTTTTCTAAACTGTGTGTACATAGTGTGTTAGTTTTATATGGACAGGGGTGCAGTTTCGACGTACCAATCGTAAATTACCGATGGTTTTATTAACGAACTACCTGTTGCCGGCGCCTTCGTCCGCTTTTTATCGGGATAAAAAATAGCCTATATGTTATTCCAGGTCAGAACTATAGCAATACCGCCGCCCAATCAGTTCAGTAGTTTTTTCGTGAACGAGGAACAATCATCTGTATTCACAAACTTTGATATTTATAATATTAGTAGGATTAAAGAAAATATTCAATTATTTTACCGATATTGTTGCTATCCGCAAGTCTACTACCCTACTACCAATAAACCGTGCTAAATGGTAACTTGAGACATCGCAAACTTATCAAACAGGCGTAATCAAAACATACTGCGGATATAAGAAGCTCGAACCCATTATTATTTTTAAAACTACCCGAAATTTTAGTATAATAGATAAAGACTACCGACCGATCGCTAATACATATGTATATATGTACTTATAGGGCTGTCTGCTCGCAATTTGACTTGTCAAAGTGCTTATTTTGTAAGCCTAAAGAAATAAAGTTATTGATTCTGATTCTGATTCAATAACATTCGCAAAAATCGTAAAGTTGTTTTCGGAACAATTATAAATACTTTTTGGTTCTTTTAAATCTTGATTTTTGTGAAGACAATCAAAAGTCGTTTAAATGTGACCTGTATGACTGCGACCGCTGGCGGTCACCATACGATCGCCATCTACATAATAATGTCGAGACTGCATGAGCCTGGTCTGAATCTGAATAATATGATGGTATTATTGAATTCTTTTTTATTTATTTACTTTTTCCAGTTGTAAATCAACGGTATTTAAAGTTGGATCAAAATTATGAGGTTTTAATTCTTCTCAGGCTATGACCCAAGAACGCCGCCGCTACGGATTCGTCCTGGAACGTCAGTGCTCGCTGGCGAAGCACTGGCTGGCATACCACGCCGCTGGCACCGCCTCATACAGCTCAGGACTTGAGGAGTGGTTGGAGGTGTCTCGGACTAGGGAGTATCTGCCGCCCAATGTAGAGACCATGTTCTTGAGCAGAATGCGGGTAAGCAAAACAATATTTATATATTTGTGCTAGATCGAAATCTGAACAGCTTTGCTCAAAATCGAAATGCAAAATTGTCGAATATGAATAAGAATTAAGTAGTACTATTGGAGAGTAAAGGTTTTCGATTGGCGACTGCGATGCAATGCGAAACGGAGTGTGGGAAAACCAATGGACCGACGACATTGTAGCGGTCGCAGGGAGTCGATTGATGGGGGCGGCTCAGGGCTGATATTCGTGTCGTCGTTTAGAGGAGGCCTCCGTTCAGCAGTAGCTACTGGTAGATACGGGTTGATGATGTAGGAAGGTGCCTGAGTAAGGGCACTGAAACAAATAGATAAAATAATACATGTTTAGGGAACCACACTCAGTCTTGGCTTTAAAAAAAATTGCTTTTAAATACACACTGTTATCACAGCCTACGGTACTCTTTATAGACTATTTCATCTTGATTAATCCTTTTCCCGCCACTTATGGGCATAGGGCTAATACTAAAGCAATAGGCTTTTTTACCATTTGGCTCCATAAGATTTATATGCCTGAATAATTCATCAAAAAATCCAGATATCCAAGTATTTTAAATTCAAGAGTCTCCAAATGGAAGTCTATTAGGATTATGTCGCATCCATTTAGGCGCTTTTCACGTTTGACGTGAGGCGTATAAAGTTTGTGACACATTTTCATTCCACGTCAAATATTTCATAACTTTAATAAAATGCTCCTCTCCTGTCGTGTTGTCGTAAAAATCTGTCTCCACTAACGTAAAGTTGTTTTATGGCCTCTTATATCGCGCATTTACCCATTTAAGTTTGTTTTTTCCGACGTAATGACCTGATAAATCGCAATGGAAGCAGTTAAATATAATGGCAAAAATACTGGCCATAAGGAGTTCCTCAAACGATTTGTTTGCTCACATTATTTTACCTCTTTGACGGAACGATCTCCAACCGTCATTTGTTTTCCTTCATTTAAATTCTGAAAATCGTTTTCAGTAGATATTAGACTTATCTATCGTGATCTGATCGCTCGTATTTCAAGGCCGATTAAATTGAATCGTATTTACAAAATATTTTCGTCTGAAATCGATATTCCCTTGATAGCGATGTAACTAGAGATTATTAAATCATTGAAGACTTATTGAAGATTATTGAAGACTACCTTTGTGTTCCTGACACAAGCTTGGATCATTGCCAGGGAATTCACGACCTATTATTTGTTCCACAGCAAGTCTCATTTTGGGCCGACGAAGACGTATACGCAAGCCCCAGGATCGGTGATGACGATGACAGAGCGTCGGTCGGTTCAGCGCTTAGAAAGACTCGCTCAGTTGACGCATCGTGTCTGGACGTACGATCCATTGCTGAACTCGGATCACCAACTCAAGGACTGTCAAGGGCTAAGTCTGACTTCAATCTGCAGGCCAGCTCACTCAATGGGGACCCCGGTAGGCATTATGCTAAGTCTATATAGACTTAAGGTTTTTTGTTATTATAGTGCGTAAGTTCTCGCACTCGGGGTAAACTCAAAGAAGTTAAATTATATCCCATAAATTTACGATTTCGGCAAAACTTGAACCCGAATCTCAAAGGGAAATTGAGAAGAAGGTCGCGGGTTCAAGTCCCGCCGAAATCGTTAATTTTTGGAATATTTTAGGTACTAAAAATAGTATCTAGTTAAACCTATAGTGATAGCCCTAACTGACTGTACACTAAATACGTTACGTTAAAAATAACACATTGATATTTCAGATTAACCTTATTAATCTTACGAGAACCCGATGTGAAACATTAACATTTCACTCTCAAAGAGAATCTACAATGACAATTACTATTAGCCTGTAACGTCCCACTTATTAGGCAAAAGCATCCCCTGATCTCTACATGCGTTACGATTTTGATTCAGTTCGAACCACGTTCTACGATGGCGTGATGAACACCTTTGGCGTCCAGTTCATCGCGCCATCGTATCTATACTTTTTACAATCGCAAATCTCTTTGAGTCATAATAATGTCTTACAGGGTTTCCTTTCTATACACGTCCTTGACTGGTGGATCGGTCTAAAACAAAACATAGCGCAGGAAATGATAAAGGACCAATAGATCACGTTATTCACATTTTGTTCTTACATCCGTGTTCGGCTCTGAGACTTAGCAGGTTATCATTTATTCAATTTACTTGGATAAATGCCATGATGTCATTCACCTTGACAACGAACTGCTCGATCATCTGTGCCTAAGTAATTATATACATATTTGCTCGTTTTGTATTAAACCAAACTACCTTTCATACGCAAAAAAATACAAATGACTGTTCGTTGCTAAGCGCATCACTGGAGTATGGCTGGAGTGTTTCAGCATTTTTTTTATTGTTCGTAATAATCCATACAAGGTTCTTAGGAAAAAAACTAATAAGTAAGTGCCAGGAAAACTGGGGAGACTCGGGAAAGAAATCTATGCGTTCTATTCATCACAGATCAACGTCTGGTTAGCTAGTTTTATTAAATTTACATATTATCTACATACAATATTATACATATCTGCATATTAAAAACCATCATCCTTTAAAGATATAGAACGAGACGCACGCATCGCAACCCGTCCATCTTCCCTCGCACCGCCCACCGCCACCACCCGCGATCCACCGCTCGCGCGCGCCCTCTACGCCTACGCGGCCGCTGGAGACAACCAACTTAGCTTTCAAGCAGGAGACGTATTAGCACTGCTGGGAGAGAGGACTAAAGGGTGGCAGTATGGAGAAAATGTACGCACGCATCATGCTGGATGGTTCCCGTTGGCTTATACTGAGCCGATCGCGAACGATGAACCGAGGTTAGTATGTACCTAATAGTTAGAATACAATATGCTGATATAACTTTACGGCTACACGGCCGCCGAAGACAATCAACTCAGCTTTCAAGCAGGAGACAAATGTGTGTGTGTAACGCATTATGCTGGCTGGTTCCCCTTGGTTGCCTTTTTTTATTTGCTTAGAGTGGCTTTAGTGTCACAGCGGCCATGGTAGGCCTATTGTGATCGCCACTTCGAGTGTTCACCCTTGGAAGCTACGGCGTTTATAGTTCGCCACTTATCCTGGCAGCTGCGAGGAACTGTAGGATTTTCTTTGGGGTTGTGTCTCGTAGCTCGTCTGGGGTCAGCAGGTGATTGCCCAGATGAGTGCTACGTTTTTGCATCAGTGCTCCACACTCTTCTAGCAGATGGAGGGGCGTTTCATCCACCTCTTCACAGAGTCTGCAGGATTTTGTGTCACATAGCCCCAAATTGAACATGTGCTTGTTAAGGTGACAGTGGCCGGTTAGGGTTCTTGTCATGTTGCGAAGGTTGTCTCTGCTTAGCGCTAGGATTTGGTTGGTGCACCGTTTATCGAAGGCTTTGATCAGAACTTTTGAGTGTCTCATGCCGTTGGAATTTTTCCAGAGCTTGGTCGACTCCTTGTAGCAGGAGTTCAAAAGGATTCTTTGAACCAGGCTTTTAGGTATGCCACAAAACGGCTCGGGGCCAAACTGAGTCCCCTTGGCCCCGGAACGCGCCAGTTCATCGGCACACTCATTGCCGTTGATAACCGCGTGTCAGGGTACCCATTTAAAAAATTTTTTTTCGTTGCCTAACAGACGTCGAACATAGCGATAAGGCCGCCCACTGTACATAAATCTGTATTTGTCTTTCTCATACCTGTGTTTCTGTTTTTATCTGGTGTGCAATAAAGAATATTTGTATTGTTCCCGTTGGCTTTTATTGAGCCGCTCGCGAATGATGAACCGATGTTTAGTAAAGTTGGGTCTAGGGGAAGTGCAGAAGATGACCTTCAGGAGAAGATTTCTTAGAAGAGTTATTTCTGTTTTTATAGTAGGAAACGTAATTTGTTGAAATTCGAGTTAAATCAAAATTTCTGAGTAATTTTAGTTAATTTTCTTACCATTTTCTTGGTAGTTTACTGTTCATTAGTACATTAAACATTCCACGAAACAATCGAGCACCTGTTTTATTAAGTGTTTCAGCTCTCTAATTTCTCTCTTTCTCTGTAATTACTTACTAGAAAAGCCAACACAGTGCTAAAATAAATTTGTTTTGTTTGCTGTATACTTAGCAAAGTTTATGAGTTAGAATGTTCTGTTACCCACAACATTCGCACATAAAGATCAACACATGGATGACCTCTTTGGCACAGCGTGCAAAGGCCATAATAACACAGAGTTCTGCTTAGCTTGATAGATGGTCTTTGAATTCTCCAGCATTTTTTATTATTAATCTTTGGAAAAGTTACGGCTTAACGTGAATAGAAAATTAAATTTCCAATTAAAAGTTTTCACTAAAAGTAAGTTTTATTAAGGTTTTTATTTACATTATGCATGCAGGTACATTTTATATGTTTAAATGCATCTTGTAATATAAAAATATTTAGCTGTACTACTAGAACCTAACGCTACAGATACCAACCAAGTACACACATAATCTACGCCTACCTTTAAAATTTGATTGTTTTAAAAATTTAATAATTTACTTCTGATCCCATCATTTAAACTGTTTTAAATTTTTGCGGGATAAATACTCCCTCTAGCATTAAATGGGGCCGCGTCAGGATCATTTTCTATACAGGTA
The DNA here is from genome assembly GCA_947859395.1 of Eupithecia insigniata. NCBI lineage: Eukaryota > Metazoa > Arthropoda > Insecta > Lepidoptera > Geometridae > Eupithecia > Eupithecia insigniata. The sequence continues at coordinate 9,291,420 of OX401999.1, read as the reverse complement.
TAGCGAAAGAGTTATCAAAGTCGATTCAATATTGAGGCAAAAACCGACGAACATACCAAAAAAAACTTGTATACAGCCGAGCATAGAACCTCCTTTTTAGTCGGTTAAAAATCATGCACGACGTGATTATTTCAGATAATATAGACCATACATATATCTAAAATCATCACGTGTCTGTTCGTGGCTCCGTGCTCTAGTAATTATCACATGTCGATTTTCTTGATATTTAACTATCATCTCAGATTATACTACACACGAGAGTGATAATCTTCTAACTGTTAGAATTTTCTTATCTTGTTAGAATCTAACAAGATAAGAAGGCACACTTTTATGCTCTGCTTATGACAATGATCAGCCGTTATAAGAGGCTATTATCGGGAGGATCTTAGTAACACCGTTCTAAGACCGATTAGTCGGGAGATAAGACGAGCAAGATTAAAATGTCAGCCCGATAAGCTTTGTGATAGGTACGGATGCTCTTTTTAGTTATCGATCAGATTTATATTGACGGACCGCTGGATGATTCAAGTTTACTACTCAGCTCCGATAGAGTTTGTAAACAACTGGAATTTTATTGATAGAAAATGTTATATAATCGAATAAATCTCAGAACAAAATTTTCAGTATTGTTTATTATTATTTCTTAGTAAGTATATGTATTGAAAGTGATTTATGTATAAAAATGTGATTCTAGAAATGTATTTGTATAAAATAAATGAATAGGTATTGATTATGGAGAGCGAGGTCATTGCTTTACATAAAAATCTATTTCACCCTCGTGCACCCACCCTATGGCAGTAGAACCAGCTTTCTTGATTAATCTGTCCTGTGGTCCTGACGTCTTCCTTACTGTACTGTTGTTAAGTAAAAATAGCAACAAGTTTAAATGTGGAATAAAGATGGTAAGAAAACAAAATTCATCTACCGACCAATATACTATCAGACCGACCAGATAAAAGCCGGTGGCGTTCTATTGTGTCTGAGGCCAAGACTCACTTCGGGATCGATGCCCTAGGATAGTATGTAACTACCGACCTATTAATTGTTTGTCCTTATCTTCCAGCAGCGCATCTCCAGCCCGCTGGTCCATGGCACAGACCCCGAACGAGGCGCCCCCGCCGGCGCCGCTCACGCATGCACAGACCACAGCTACTGTGCACTCGCATAACCATCCTTCCACCAGGATGTTTGGAGATACCGTCACAGCTCATCATGTCAACAAGGTAAGATCCTCCAATGCAAGATCAATTAATGTTCACCTTGTATGCTAGAATAGAAAGGGTTTGAAATGCTTTGTTTGTCGGAGATGTTTTTAGGTATCTAGATGTAGAATTCACAACCTCCGTCTGTTTTTCTTGTTTCTTATAAATTGGGTTTCATTATGCGAAGAATCCATCAACTTCAGGCTTCGTCATCGCATTGTGGCCAAATACAAGCTTATTCTATGCCTACATAATAATGAATAAATAATACATTTAAATAAATAATAATAAATTTTGATATAATACTTTTTGTATGTAAACTTTATTAGCAATATGAACTGCTGCGCAGGTCATACACAAAAAAAACATAATATAAAAAATATTATATAGAGACCTTAAAACTAACATACATGATTTTCATAGAGCTCCAATCCAAGCGGTTCAACCAATTCATCATCATCATCATCATCATCAGCCCATACACGTCCACTGCTGGACATAGGCCTCCCCTGTACGACGCACTATGGGTCAGGAGCGTAATTATCGTGTCAAAAATCTGTAACTTTCTCTGTTTTTAAAATATCTTTAAGAATCTTTCGCACTTATAATTTTAGATATATGGACTACAAATTAAATAAAAATAAATAAATAAAAATCCTTTATTAGTATAAATAAATTGCCACTAAACTTAAAAAAATATTTATGTTAGGTACTCGCGGATTTTAACTAATCCAATGGACATAATTAAAATAAAATTCTACATTGACATAATATAAAATAATAATTAAAGATTAAAAAAAAAAATTTTTAGGAAAAAAAAAATTTTACGTTAATTTAAAACTTACATATTTTGTGTAACAAGTAATAAAAAACCTATTACAAACATTACAAAAGATAAATTGGAAACTAATAAAAATAATTACTATAATAGAAGTACTTTTATATATATTTAAATAAAATCTAATAATCGTAAAAAACTAAATGAAAGTTTTGGTTGGTTAAAAATCTAAAAGATTATAGCTTCCTGCCACAGTTCTTTCAGAACAGTTTCGCTTGGTCTCCTTAGGCTAGAGATATATGGATCAGATGTATATAGCAATGAATGAAAAACGTCCTCATTTGTAGCTGACCTAGAGCATTTTCTGGAATGCTCCAATCGATTTTTTTTGTAGTCCTTATTTCGGGACTCTTGAGCATCTTCAGACAATTATCCAATTGGTAAAATAGCAAAATGTTTGATTATATTCTCTCCGTGGATTAAGATCTTGTGTACAAAAGAGGGCATGTAATACCACCTATATTCATTAATGTATAATTGTGCAGTACTCTGAGTGTATTCACCAAATTTTTGAGGGTTAATTTCATGTCCAGATACTAAGGTCTGCAAGATGACGTATAATCTTTTGATTATCTCCTCATCAACTCCCGTATTTTCAGAACTACAGTGGTAGTTCTGAAAAAATCGACGAGCCGTATTCCCGTCATTACTATTGCTTGATCCTTGTCGTGGTTTATCTACGTGTAAACCCATTTGATTCCTAAACTGCCCTTGTACATATCTTTTTGTCTCCTCTTTAAGTCTCTTGTTTTCGGGTGTTGTGGCCGACCATTTTTGAAATGGTAGATTGTAAGATATGCGTAATATTAATTCCATGCATCGAATCCACGCATGCAGTGTTGACAAGCCATACTGATAGGCATCTTGATTTTCAGGCTTGGATGCAACCTTACTTAAATCGTTCATTTCTGTTGGTCTAGCACCACATATAGTACACACTGCTCCAGAACTAGTATCAGTTAATACTTGAGCTACTTTTCCATCAATCATTGTCAAAAACACTTGATGATTTATTTCAATCATTTCATCATTTTGTCTAATCTTGGAAGTTTGTAAACTTTTTATTTATGATTTTATATCATTAATAACAGCTCTAGTTTTCTCTGGAGTTTCTTTTGAAAATTCCATTAAAATAGGTCGGAGATTACCTCGGAGATGAGCATGTTTTGTTTTCCCATATAATTTCATTAGAGCTCAAGTTAATTAGTTTTATTGGAACTAACGAAGCTATGAATAAGTTAGCGTCTGATATTAATTCAATTTCTCCTTCTTATCTTTGTTTATATTCGCTCTGTCCGGAAGAGCCGTCACATCCCCATTTAGTATATAGTTTCATACTTTGTAATCCAGGTATATACGTAGATTCAATCTTCAAAATACGAGCCACAGTATGATCTAATAAATCCTGTAATTTTACTTTGGCACCGATATCAGTTATCTCAATACTACTTACAGGTGGGTAGCAAGATAGTTTTGCATTCTTCAACAGATTGTATGACGGAAAAACAGAGCAATTCTTTTCAGCAAGAACAGATCTTAAATATGCGTATTGCGACTTAGTTAAATTTAAATCAATGTATAAACTTAAGGCTTCATGAATAGAATACGCACTTACGGTTGGTGTTTCATGGAGTATTTGCCTTCTTATCGTTTTCTTCTCATCTCTGCTTAATGGCCTTAGCATAGCTCATAGCTACGAGGGAAGCTTCTTCTGATTCCCCTTGTGATCGAAGTCCCTGTACATACGCGTTATGTATAAATTCGAGTCCATATTCTTGCACTAATTCCATGTTCTTTCGTTTCTTGCTTCCGTCTGACAGGTCTTCATATGTTTTTGATGGTCGACCACGACCCGTAGATGTTCCTGGTGTGGGACACGATTCTTCATCATCGAACACAATTTTGAACTCGCTATCTACTGTTGCAAAAATCGAGATTTGGTTCTTTTAGCTTTCGACTGATCACGGAATTTTTGTAAGATATTTTGTTGCATGTTTTTAACAACTTTTTGGCGTTTAGTTGGTGTTAAGTTATAGTTTTCTTCCAAATACTTAAGCAGATTTTCCGAAGTGGCATCGTTCTCGAATAAAAAAGAACATAATTCGCGTTTTGATACAATGAATTCACACATTTTAGTTTTTTTAAAACTCTTATTTCCACGAAACTAGCAATACAGTTTAAATGTTTGTAGTTGGAACCTGAATCCCTTTTTATAGGGAATGTAATTGATAACATATTTGCACAAGATAGTACAGATTTTCATTGCGGTTTCTTGCACACGTTCCTCGAAATATATTCCATTGGAAAACTTATTTATTTCTTTGCGGTTTCCGGTTCGGCAACCGCAATATTTCGTTTCTTTCTTTGATAAGGTGATAGCTATTATCAAATATGCGGTTATTCTCTATTTGCAGCTAAAATAATTATAAAATAGGTCTTCATAAATTCAGTTAACCATGTTTTCCACTTCAAAAATAATTAAGTTTTATTAAAATAAAACAATCAATACTAAAGTTAAGGTCATCAAGTGAATAAAACCTAGGATATTTGCTACCATTTAAACCAAATTGTCAAAAAAATCTACTTTCATGATTTTTCCTCTTTTTCCCACAGTACACTTTTATGCCTCTAAGTCAAATTGGGGCAAATTGGGGCAAAATTTTATTTTAAATCCTGTGAGTATACAGATCAAGGAACGTTATAGTAGTCGTATCTCCTTGTCGGAAGACAGCGGTAAATACGAAAACTCAATTTGAATTTTTTAAACTGAAAAAGTAGGAGGGCTTTCAAAAATGGTCTGTAAAAGCTAACTTTCTTAGCCATATAAAAATATGCTTGAATTACTTGGAAAGTGTTAAGTACCACGCTTTTAATGGTGTATAATAAGTTTTAGTTTATCAACAAATGTTTGTAAAAAAAACGATCTGAAAGTGTCATATCACAAATTTTCCTACATCAATCAATCTACTTCCTTACATTCAAGTTCAAGCTATTTTATTAAAATATGTTATTATAGCATATTTTTTGTGGTATATAATAGTTCAATTATCCTACTTTATATATTCACTGAGAAAAATGTAGAAATCTAACTTTTGACAAATTTATTTTTGGCACGAAAATTACGCTCTAGACCCATAGTGCGACGCCACAAATAGCGGTCCTGAGCCGCCTCTTCCATCGACTCCCTGCGACCGCTTCGATGTCGTCGGTCCATCGAGTGGATGGTCTCCCATGTAGGGGGGGATTTGCCATAATCACCACGCTTGGCAGGCGGATTGGTGATCGTAGTGTTGGTGTTTAAAAATACTCAGAAGGAAGCTGCTGCCCTTCCTCTGGTAGGTTCCCTTAGTCGGCTCTTACGACATCCACGGGTTGAGTAGGAGGGGTCGATATTCGTACGCCGCGGCCCCACGGCCAACGGTTCAACCAATTACGTGTACCTAAACTATATATAACTCCCACTCCAGGGTCGCCTCGGAAGCGGTTCACCAGGCCTACCCCCAACTTTGCCAGCACCTTCACCCAGCGCCCTCAGCACCTCAGCCAGTGCCAACTTCCATCCAACCACTCCGGTGGTTCCCAACGTCGGACCCATCAAGAGCTCAACGTCTTCTGCCAGTTTCACTACTCACGCTGTTATTGAGACCAGGAGCTTCGGCCCACAGACTTTGCCGCTGCGTTCTCAGGTAGGATTAAGTTTGATAAGCACTTTTCATTGATTCATTCTCTAACTTCAGCAAGTCCGTATATCAAGTTAAAAGAAAGTTTTATTAACGAAGTATCAAGAGGAGGTTGGAAATAAAGGAAATACTGACAGCTTTATCTGCACCCCAAATATAACCTTGAGCCCTTAGCTGCCAGTATTTGGCCTCGCAGCCATCGGTCACATTACACAGGAAATGACCGCTCTCGACTAGAATAGTACCTAGTCATTTGAAAAACCTTGTCTTTTTTTTCCAGATGGCCCAAAACAAAGCTGGTCCAGCTAAAACAGTCGTGTCCGCAGTCGGTGCAGTTGGAAATGTTTCTCTACATAGCTCCAATGATTCAGGCTTCTCTAATGAGCCGCCGCCGCAGCCAGATGTGGACTACAGTGATGAGGAAGCTCAAAGACTTCGTGTACCGATCAGGTAATCCAAGATGTTTCATTATAAAATAGCAGGCTCAACTTCAATTTCAATTTTCATTCTGCTGCGACTCTGAAGACCCTAAAGACTTTAGTATTTAAATACATAGGTACATGTCATCTTTTTCACGCACAGAATGTGTCGCCAGAGGAATATTTTTATTTCACTGAGCATCAAGCATTACAAAAATGGTTTGGCCTGCTATTTTCTGTTCTTTTGTTGTTGAGTTGGATAAGCGTTCTGTTGTTTTTTGTTATTTTGTAGAAGTAGAATGTAGCTCATTTATTTTTCTTTTGTTTGCATTTGTAGTAAAACCGCTCATCGTGCTGACCACAAAGCGTATCTGCTCAAAACCCAAAGTCTCAAACGCGGCCCCAAAGCTCCTAACTCTAACGGCTACCTAACTGATGATCAACAATTGATGCTAAGAAACATGCTCGATATGGACAAAGACTTACAAAAAGTCAAGAGGACTAAGTCTTTCTGGAAATTCGGCCGCACCACTTCAGATGAAATCATGGAAGGAATGTCTCTTTGGGAGCATCGGGACATCGTGGACACAGTCCCGGAGTATAAGAAGAAAATGTTTGGAAAACTAAAGAAAGAATTGAGACCTGCGCCAGGAATCCAGGATGCTAGGAAACAAGCAAGCCCCGAGAAATCACCAACACCAGAAATTACAGCACCATTAACTCGTCCCAAAGAAACCATCGACAAGAAAGAAATACCAAATGGAGGAATACGTCAAGCTAAAAGTCTCACATCAATCCAAAACGAAGATCAAAATGAAAAAGGACGAAAGGGAATGGATGGTTATCAATCCAACCAGATGAATCAGAAAAGTATGTCAGAGAAATCTATTGTTGAAGAGAAACATGAAAGTTTTACACCGAGAAACGAATCTAGGCACTCTGACATGACCAACACCAGTACCATCAAAACCAACTTTGAAAACAGTTTTTACAACGATGAAACTGGTGAAGGTTTTGTTATGAAGACAGTGAAACGAAGAGAAATTCTACAAAGATACGATAATGATAGCAGCTCTGATGTTAATTCTGTTGCATCTAGTACTGATCCATATGATTGTATCATTGTTGACGATCACATGACTTTGAAAAAACAACAAGAACTCGAAAGACGTCGGAAACAGCAAAGCTTGGATAACGAAGTCAAGCAACGCAAAGAAAATGATTACATGCCAGAGTTTGAAGAAATTGAAGTCACACCAATCAAACCCCACGTTCGAGCAACAATGTCGTCTGAAAAAGCAAAAAGTCCTACCCACGAAAGGAGCCCTGCCAAAACTATGGAATTTAAAACATTCAAAGATAATTCCAAAGACATCAAAACTTTTTCAGCATCTTCTGAAACTCTTAAGTACAATGACGATGTGCAAATCGATCGTTATGGTAATAATATCGAAAGGAACAACAATCATATTCATAGCGAAGATGCATACAATGGACATGATGAAGGGACTCTAAAGTACAAAAAACGTCCGAGTGAAGAAAAAACACGGGCACAACCTTTCGAGAATGGAAAAGCTCAAAAGAGAGAATATCCACACGCAGAATCTAGGAACCAAAGGAAAGACCCCCGATTATACGAGGGTCGAGAACCAAGGATCGACTATTCACTCGACCGCCGTCAAGCTAAGAAAGAATTCGATACAAAAACTAGAGAAGGACGAAGAATAAGAACAAATAGAAGCTACGATGACAGTTCTCTTCCTTACAATGGTAGAGGCAGAGAAGAGAGATTCTATGAATCCAATATTTCATACTTCAGCGATCAAGAGCGTCGCGTTTCCCGATACGACTACGAAACTGATTCCAAAAAGGCTGAGAAATCCAAAATTCGTCAGGAAGAAGCGAGGCTTGAAGCCAGAAGGGTAGTAGACAGACGAAGTGAGGGTCCTTACAGCGAATCTGATGATCAAAAGTTTAACGAAGCTCTTAAACAGCAAAGACCACAGCTTCTTCCCAGAACTAAGCTGTTGAAAAAACCTGTTGAAGGACAGGAGTTACCAGAGGATGGTCATACGTTTGGGCCGTGGTATGACTTGTGGGGGCGGGAGCAGGCCGTTTACAAATAAATACATAGTCAGGTTTGTTTAAGTGTGCTCATTATCCATGATAATTGAATCATTAACTCGTTAGTTTACCGTAGTTTGTTTATTGTTGCTTATATTTTATTTTATTTAGTTCATTATGTTTAAATTGTAATCTTTGAGTGTAATTTAAAGGTAACATTAGGTAACATTAAGCAACCTTTTTGCAATAATACCTTTTAAATAAAATATTGAATCTTAAATTTAAGGCCAATCATAAAATAATCCCGATAAAAAATTATGATTTTAGTAATTCATTATTCAAAAAGGATCTTATTCAAAGAGATATACGTTTTCAGGCCACAACAATTTGCAACTGTGAAGCTAAGGAAAGCACTAACAAATGATCGATCATCCCCTGCCATCGAATAATATTGTGTTAGGTATTATATAACAACTCTGTAAAATTGATTATTATTATTTTGTTAATTAATATTAATTGTAAATTAGAAACAGCATGTATTTTGTACAGTTAAATATTTATAGTTTAACAAAAATATATCACAATTTTTACAATAATCCAAACGTTTGTTTCCTTTACAAAATCCACACAAAATGTAGGTGCCATACCAAGGAACAAAGTTCTCCTGTTACTGCACTGAGACACAAAAAACTTTACGACATCAGCCAATATAAAATCAACAGACACGCTCCATGTTTTCCTCCACCGAATCAGCATGACATTAGGCTCGCAAACACTACATTCTCGCCAAGTATAATACAAACAAAACGTATAAGCAAACAACTGACACGGCAGAGAGGAGAAAAATCAACGTCAATTGGCCCCACGCGACAATGCCCTATGATTTATTGCGTTTCCGTCTCCTGTGGGGCCGAACAAGAAAAATATTTGATGTGATGGGCCAACAGCCGCCATACGATAAAGGAACTGAGGCAATACGGGATGAATTGTGGACACAAGAATGTAAAAGTTGTATAAAAGAAACCCTGCAAAATATTTTTGATTGTGGTGTGTTATTGTAAGAAATTAATTCCGAAAAAAAAAAACTTTTAAACCAAAAGCTTTCTTAGGTACTATAAATAAGGTCTACCGTCATTATTGCGGGGATTTGTCCACTTCCTTTTACCCTGGCTACTGACATCATAATTTCTTCTGCCCGTGATGCTGTAAAAACCCCTACGAGGAAATATTCGATATGTTAGTCGGCGCCTAGGGGTGTCGCCCGTCAATTATATCCACGCACAAGATTACACCAAGGAAAACCGGATTTTGTTTGAGCTCTTTTGAAATCGATAAGGGTCCTCAGGCGATTCAGGGATAGGTAGTGTGAATTCAGCGAGGAAATAATTTAATTTTACGAAGACAGGTGTCGTCGTAACATAACTGTAATAAAATTTAGGTGTAAAAGAGTTCGCCTGTTTCCCTTTTTGTATGTCGATACTTTGACTACAGTTACCGAACTTATTTGCAGAAAGTGTATGATTCAGAAATTTAAGTAAGTACCTTCCACCAAATACTTTTGAGTAAAGTTAGGTTATTGGACAGGTGATTCAGTTCAGGATGACCGAATACTAAGGTATCAGAATGCTGTCTTTATCATCTAGACTAGAAAATATATCAAAATCTCAGTTTAGGAACAAAAAAAAATGTATGTTTCAGTTGAACGCAAACTACAACGTTTTCGAAACAAAACAGAGCAAAAGTTCTCTTAAAATGACCGCCGCCGTATGCGATAGTCCAGACTTAGCACTTTTTCACAGAGTTTGTAACAAGCTAAATAGCTACAATTACGAGCAGGAAGCTTGCGCTGGGTCGTGTAAAAAGACAAGCATGTGGAACCGTCTTTTTGTAAACAAGCAGAGCTGTGTTGCAAGTTTACGAAGCAAACCACGATACTTTCAAAACTTTTCATGGCATTGTACTAGCAAAGAACGGAAAAATTTACAAAGTTTACAAAAAAAAAATTTGCATCTATATTGTATAAAAATTCGGGTCATGCAGAATACAAATGCTTTGGAAAGCGATCAAGTAAAGTTACATAAGGAATATTTTCAATATCGCAACAAACAAACAGCCTGGGAAGCTTCGCCAGCCCATATAAAAATCAATTTGCAGTGCAAATCGAGCGAGGAGACCAATACTTTCCAAGTCATCGACTCCCTTTAGCGCCCTGGTCTGGAAAAATCCGCAACTTTTCAAAAAAATATGCACCAATAAATTTTAAAATGCATTTTGCTCGTCACAGACACAGATGCACTGCGCAGAATCCAGCTTAAATCCTATGACAGCTTTTTGGGACGTGTTCATCAAAGCTGGGGTTACGTGTGTAAAACTTTATTTATTTCAACTGTTTGTAGTGTTGTACCTATTTGCCTAAAATGGTTCAAAGGTTTCCTGAAATGGTGAAATAATGATTAACTCAGCTTGTGCATTTAAACTTACCTGACCAAATTGTGCAACGGTCATAGATACATCGAACATTTTCTAGCTGCAGTTTCATAAATCCCTCGTTTCATTTACAAGACAGTGGAATTTTACCTACAGTTACATAACCGAGCACATAATCCGTATGATAAGGGTCATGCAATTTGGCACCGCGCTGGTTTTATCACATTTCGATGCCAAGAGGCACACAACATAGGCCACCGTTTCAGTTTCGCTGGCCTAATTTCTGTTTAACGACCGAATGGATGGCACCGATGACTCCTAAAATGTGTCTAGATTCTGCCAGCCTTAAACCGCTTGGGTAATCAAGTCACAAAAGAGTCAGAAGGGTGATTTTTCCCTGGCCTGATTAAAATGAATGAGGCATTGTTACGCTGTTTATTGTTTTTGGACGTACGCAATGAATAACCTAAAGGCGAGGTAGTTTTAAGAAGTAAGCATGAGGTATGCCATTTTTACATTAATTTAACTAAAAAATTTTTCTTTTCAGCTCTTTGAAACTCAACTTAATCCTAGGCTCATAAATCAGGACTTACTAATTTGATTCTTAGTTTGTTAGTTAGTGAAATTAATCAGCAAACACTTGTCAAAATCGAGACTAATCAACTAAGTAGAGCTTACTTGATTAGGGACTGATTGATTGCTTCATTACTGCGGATGTGACCTCAGAGAAATTATCGAGTTAAATTATGGTCATACCATAATGATAATTTAACTCGATAATTTCTAGAAGATACCTAGAAGTACCTATCTACCTTGTATTACCTACGACTAACGTTTGGGTTCTTATATCATCATTATTATACAACCTCACGTCACATGGATACACCTTCAAATTATAGTACCACTCTCTACTTGCCCTAATATTACTTCCTCCCTACTAATATTATAAATGTCAAAGTTTGTATAATTAGATGGATATTTGTTACTCTTTCACACAAAAACTACTGAACTGAAATTTGGTATGGGTATAGTTTGGGACCTGGAATAACATAAAGGCTATTTTTTATCCTGATGAAATCATTTGCCAAACCAGTACTTAGAGCTATATACGATATATAAGAGGGTGTATAATGATTAATGGCATATACATAATATGTACATATGTATATGCCACGTGTATATTATACACGTGGCGATGAACGTGTTAATTAAATATTTGCTGATACTATCATTTGCCAAACCAGTACTTAGAGCTAAATATAAGAATAATGTGTCTAGACTAGTCTGCGAAAAACTTGGGGACCAACTAGTCCCGCTTTATTGAGTCTACTCTGTTATTGTCCCACTTGTTTTGGAGCCAACTGCGATACTAGAATACAGTGCCTGGCTATTGTACTGGCACCACTGTATGATGGCTTGGTTTATAAAAATTTAAGTGAAGATATTTAAATCCCTTATAATCAATTCAGTGTAATGTAGCTAAGGGATTTAAATGAAGCTACTTATTACACTGAATTGATTATTATTTTTAATGCATGAATAATGTACATACATATGTAGCTAAGTAATGTACCCAAGTGTTATAATGTACCCAATAATTATTTAATACTTGGGTACAAGAGCCACTTTATTATTATTTAGTTTGATAAATTATCTTAAGGCACTTCTTCGACTCACACTAGTGCCGCCACGTCTTACATTTATTGTTACGTACGTATTAATTGAAATTTGAAACATCGAAAGGCAGTTTTGGTATCTATTTTAATGCCTCTGTAATAGTTTTATTTTGTAAAGTTTAGGATGATATGCGAAAAAGAGTTTTGTAACCACCGACAGCAACTTGGTAAGCTATACGAGATAAAACTACGATCTAAGACATATATCTTCATGACAATAGTGAATAGGTGTTTTCGTGATACAACGTCAGCTCAATCGTCACTTTTCATCAAGTGAGATTGTGTTCAAACGAAAGTTTATCGACTATAAAAAAGAGACTTTAAAAAAGCTTAATATTTGTTGTATCACAAACTACCGCAACTCTGAAGAAGAACTTCCCTGCTGCGGGCCGAGCATGGATGCTGTATGGTGATGGTTGCTGTTCTTAGTAGTTTTTTGACGTGGCAGTAGATGTCGCCAAAAGCCTAAGAAATCTATCAGTGTTCCCCTGTGTCTGGAGCATGTTGACATGCAGAACGTGAGTTTTTTGTATGTTCTTCGGATAGGATTTCCAATTATACCTACCCTAGCAAACGACGACCTCATATACATATTTTTTCCTACCTCTTTCATTGATATTATTAGCAATGGTAAATGATTTGTCTAGCGTTAGGTACTCATTTATTTGTGGTTAATAGCGATACTGGTACTGTTTCCGAATACTGTAGGTGTCTACTCGTTCATGTCCTGCTTACCTTAGTCTGTTTTAGTACGATAATATCTGTGCCTAAGTTTACTTAATTTAATATTTGAACAACATTGTTTGGTCGCAAATACGTTAACCTTATCAAACATATTAATCTTTAAGTTACCTAATTGTTGTAAGGGCATCTTGCATTCACTTTTTCGTCAAGTGTAGCTTGGCAATGATTTTAAATCCATTGAGATACCTAAAACCAGGTAGATACCTAATGACCGGTGTTACGGGGCGTAATGTAACGTGTCACACAGCGAGGAAAGAAGGCGCTCGGAGGTGTACCCTAAACACAGTACCGGTCAGTATCCGGCTTAAGGCAGTTGTATGCCTCAAACTAGTGCCGCTGTCTTTTTTTTCTTATAATTAAGTAAGTGAAAAGAGTTTTCATATCCAATATACAGTTAATGATACCTATCATATCATAAACTTTTCATGGCATTGTACTAGCAAAGAACGGAAAAATTTACAAAGTTTACAAAAAAAAATAAGATAGTAACTATTTGCATCTATATTGTATAAAAATTCGGGTCATGCAGAATACAAATGCTTTGGAAAGCGATCAAGTTACATAAGGAATATTTTCAATATCGCAACAAACAAACAGCCTGGGAAGCGTCGCAAGCCCATATAAAAATCAATTTGCAGTGCAAATCGAGCGAGGAGACCAATCATATCATAAGCATTTTTTTGATGCGTGTAAAATATTTTTCTTTTGTTTCCTTTAAGAGAATAGCGCAGTTGGTTTGTTTAATTGCTCTTGATGGCCACTGAACTCTGTTTTCGCTTCTCTGTCTAAATTATACGACTCTAAACTATTTCAGAAGGATTTTAAAATAGAATAGGCACATATTTTATTATACTATACTAAAATAGGTATCACACACTGTACATTGGATATTTGAAAATTCTAGTGCGTGGTGGTGCTAGTGTGCGGCATACAACCACCTTAAGTTAATTTAAAAACAAATTGCATTGAACAAGAACTATTTGAATAAGAAAATGATGAGGAAAACGAAATACAATGTGATTCAAGACTCAGTGTTTCAGTAGTCCGTCTGTCTGAGCTGATACATATTACATTAGCCGACGTCTCGGGCGGAGTCTGCGAGAATTTAATCCCCGACACATTGTTTTAAGTTGAACGCTTTTGGATGAGGTTGATATAAAAATACTAGCAAATAATAAAATAAGTAATGATTTTTACCCGACTTCGAAAAAACGAGGAGGCTCTATGTTCGGCTGTATGTATTGTCCGTTGATTTCTCCGTCATTTATGGACCGATTTGGATGATATTTTTGCAGTTGTATAGAAGTGATGATGGAGGTGATGATCCAAAGGTTTTTTTTTCTTAATAATTAAATGTTTCAATAAAAAAAAAACTCGATTATGCTTGAAAAACATATGTAGATAGTTAGATACTTTATACGTCATGTAACCGGAACTGAAATAAATAAATAAATAATGCTGGACACTTCACACAGCATCACCTAGCCCCAAGCTAAGCAGAGCTTGTGTTATGGGTACTAGATAACTGAAAGCTAGTGATTATTGGTTGAAAAGGATGAAGGTTTTACTAAATGTGTACCAAATTCAAACAAATCGAACGAGATCTTTTAGGACGGGTCTTCTTTGTCAATATTTCAATAGATAGGTACATATTTTGAGATTCCAAATTTATGTAATCTAAAATACGTACCCATAACTTTTTTAAACGATCTGCACCGCGTCGCTCGTCATTTTCCGTATTGCACCTAGGACAGCACCTTATCTCACTTTCCTAGGGCTTGGGCGAGGATTTCGTAACTTAGTAAAGAACCAGAAGCTAGTTTTAAATTCGAGGGCGATTAATACAGATCTTTCTTATTATAATAATAATTGATATGAAATCAAATTACATTTATTTCAGACATAGTAGGTACAAAGTTACATACACAGTTCATATATCGAGACACAAATTTAAAAACATACCTACACAGAAAAACACACAATGAAAACACAATGATAGGTATCAAATCTGTCGAAAAATTAACCCCATTTTTTCTTTAAATTTGAGATCTTTTAGGTATAAACTATTTATATATACATAGGTACTTAACTTACGAGTCGAAATTCCCAGACGCGCTTTGTATAAGGCAAATTTTCACGACTAAAATATTTTAGATTATGAAAATATTAAAAAACCGCTGTGCCCCAGACACTTAAGTTTTAGCAGTCCCAAAAAATATTGGTAATAAATAATATCCCTTGCCTGGCAATAGTGGGCATTATGCGGCAAGTAGACAGCTGGTGGCTCCATGTTTACCCTCGGAAAGTAAATGTCAATAAAGAACAAGAGAGCCCTCTTGGGGGAAAGAGGGAAAGTATTGAGCGCCCCTTGTTTTAACTTCGTATAATGCAGTGTTGGTGACAGGGCCGGAAGATATTCTGACTTTAGTTACAATCCCGGAAATCTAACTCAATTGTTGTCAAAATAGAGATACAACAAAAAAGCTAAACACTTTTCCAATAATTAGAGGAAATTCTCCAAAAATGCACGGTCACTCATTAACTCCATCAAGTATCAACTCAATAAAGTTGGTACCTAATTATGTGATTTTTTTGCTACATTAATAGGTAGGAAATGGGAGCAGGAACAGGAACAGATTTTTGACAGTTTTACCATAATATTAGTAGGTAGCTATACCTAACTTCTACATTACTAGCGCGTGGCTGGCAAAAGCTTCATTGAAAAGTTTCAAAAATACGTTTGCTAAGAACGCAGCCTATGATAATTATTAATAAGAATATTAACCAGAATCAGAATCAATAACTTTATTTCTTTAGGCTTACAAAATAAGCACTTAGACAAGTCAAATTTTATACTATAAACATAGTTATTATTATCAAATAAGAAATAAGGTGTTATTGTTATTCTCTTCACTTCAATTTTTTGTCCACTAGTGGAAGAAGAACCCCTAGGTCAAATAATAGAAACGAATTCTCTCGCTCGTATTTACAATTGAGATAATTGAGCCAACTGAGAGTATCTACAGGTATAGGTACCTACTATAGCTTCTCTTCTACTATGACTGTCTGACTGTTCTTGTCCAAAATAAATATTAAAGAACCCCTTTGAATCTGTGTCCAATAATCGAGTTACAAGGATCTCTGCCAGTCTGCTGATTAACGAGCAGTAACTTGTTAAATACACATTGTTTGGATTTAATCCGACAAATATTTAGTCACTTCGTCTTCGCAGGAATTTAACTATGAGAAATATACCTACTTAGTTTAATTTGTTAAAACCGCTGGTAGTCTGTACAATAAAAAAAAAAAACAATTGTACCTTTCATACTTGATGTCGTTAACTCAAGTTAAAACATTCACTCAAACTTTTCACCATAAGGGATTGTTCAAAGAAAAAACAGACAGACATGAATCATTTCGTGCTTCAAATTTACAAAATAACGAATGATTCTATGATAAACCAATCATTAGTTATTTTGTAAAAAAATCCGAAATTCTATTAAGAATATTTTTTCAAAATAAAATAAATAATAATTAAATTAGAAGGTATGTTAAAGTGATGCTGTATAAGGGCGTTGTCAAACTAGACTAAAAATAATGTATAATTTTTTTTTCTTATTTAGATGGCCACAACGATCAATAAAATCCACATTATCTGATGATGTTCACATTTTTATTTAAATCAATTCATCTGTGGCTCTTAGCCACCGGAAGAGTACCTTAATTTGTTCACATTGGTTTGGTTCTACAAAAGTTTTACTAAGCTTACCTTGGTCTACATTACCGCTGTAAAAATGCCTTAGTAACAAAACAATAATAATGAGTGTTACATAAAACTTTATGGCGTATAAAAGAGCGTGGATGCGTTAAAGGGTTAATAATGCCCGACAGGACGACCGTTAACTATAATGAGTGCTCCTATTCTCGTTAAAGTCCAAGTATTGTGGTAAAGAAATTGTAAACTTTGTAAATAATCAATTTTTACAGCGTGATTTTTTTTCTGATATAAATAAATAATGCTGGACAATCCACACAGAATCATCTAGCTCCAAGCTAAGCAGAGCTTGTGTTATGGGTACTAGATAACTGATATACATAATACAATATATTACAATAAGATTACATTAATAATATATAGTTAATATAGTTTTTATTAAACATAGAAAATACCCGGAGACAAATTTTTGCAGATCGTACATACATTTGTCCCAAGCAGGATCGAACACGCAACCTCCTGCAACGCAGGCGGACCTCGGCCCACCGCGCCACATGGCGTGAAACATTTTTAAATAAATAAATAGATTCAAATCCAGCTCTACGCTTCAATCATCATTATCATAATCAGCCTATATTATGTCCACAGCTGGACATAGGCCTCCCCTAATGTTCACAATAGCGCCCAGCTTGCAGCCTTCAGTATCTGGCTGCAGTCACAGATGGCTTAAATCGAATTCGTGATATAAAAAACTTATTTTGTTTTATATGGGGTCGTAGTCACTACGTACGTACGTATACGTAAAACGTATATATGTAGTGTAATTATAAGTAAAACGAAAGTCCTCCGCCGCGTCTGTTTGTCTGTTCACGATAAACTCATAAATTACTGAACGGTTTTTTATGCGGATTTCCAAAATCGATAGTGATTCATGAGAAGGTTTATTTATTTTATTTTAATCGGAGAACAAACAGTTTTACACACTTTATAAATAAACTTAAATAATAACTTATAACCATTTATGTGTCCTCGCATATAAAAGCTAATAGACTGCTTGTTTTTTACGTACATAATATGTCTAGGATTTGTGTAATATAACGTATCTATATAGATACGATATGTGGGAAATATAACGATAATTGTTGGAAGTTTTAGAAAAAGTTAAGCCGCCTTCCCAAGTGGCTTAACTTTACGTTTTCAAAAAGTCAGGCTGGCTAATCCCTTTGAGATATAAAGGTATGTTCGAATACCCGTGCGAAGCCAGGGCTAGGGTTGCTAGTCTAAAAGCCTATGGGTTATATAGGTACCAAAAACCAAGACTATTTAATTGTCTTAAGTCCTCTAAAGCCTCAGGCCACTACATTAGATTACACATTATTTTTGCAACTACCAGATTGACTTTTTCCAGTACATTTAATCACGGTCCCTTAAGACCAAGTTATCCAGACCTGCGTGGCCCTCACCGCCATCAATTTATCATGAAATTCCCGGGGTCACGATTGATGTTCATCGTGTTAGAACTAAGACATTGTCTCTATCTAATGGTCCAGATCTTAATAGTCTGTCTCCAGCACCACTCGAAGACAAACTTAGTTTTTGGTTTCGAGAATAAACCTTATCAACTTTCTCATAAAGCTTGATAACTTCAACGTTTCATATTCAGGTATTTTCGTGAATTTTGTCTTCAAATGTCTGAATTTCGCTGATCATCTGTGCCAGACGTCGCACATGGGGAAGGCAAACAATATGGGGCAATTCCTAAATCCCTCATAATAATTACCATCTTAAAAGCTTATCTGCGTGCACGTGGAGGTAAATAGAGTAGTCTCGTTCGATTGGTAATAGCGGACCATATAATTACGTTAGTTATATTATATACTAGCTACTGCTCGCGCCTTTGCCCGCGTTTCATCGGGATAAAAAATGGCGTATTAGGTTATTCCAGGTCCAAACTATACCCATACCAAATTTCAGCCCAATCAGTTCAGTAGTTTTTGCGTGACAGAGGAACAAACATCCATACTCACAAACTTTGACATTTATAACATTAGTAGGATTCTCTGTTAACATCGTATTTACTCTTGAATTTTTATGTACGTTGTTTGTTTTATAAATTAATAAATATTCTAACTATGATTAGTTATTTTCTTTCTTTCTAACGGTTCATACACGTACCAAATAATTCGCCTTCTTCTATAATTCTTACTCTTTGCTACTTAAGTTTTAATGGTGACAGTTAAACGCACGCTGAAAAGTTTTAAGCTTACTTCTCGGGTTTTTCTCTGTAATTAGCTATTTTAACTCTCTGTATAACGACGTGCTTTTTATCCTCGCGGCAAAAAGCCACTTCAAAACTTCAATCAACTATGCTATTATATTTTAACTGGAGAAATATTTGAGAGCAATGTTAAATAAAAAAATCAGAAGAGATAGAAAGACCACAAAAGTAGAATAGATTTATCTTAGATAGAAAGTATCCATTGATCACGTCCATTCTCCGTGGTCCACCTATGGAAGTTCACCATGGTGGACAATTCGAAAAAAAAAAATATCTCGTGATCCACGGGCGTCTCCAAATGTTGATACCGTGGTCATGATAAAATTACTTTTCCTTTTAAAAGAAAACAGTCTTATATAAAGATAAAATATTAAATCAAATCTACTGTTAAGATTACACACAAATACAGGCTGAGTTTTCTTACTCAATTGACAATTAAACGAATAAAAAAAATCAACTCTCCATTTTCATTTCTTACTCAATTGTATTAGCATTGCCATACAGCGGGGCAATGCAGCCCAGACTCTTGGGCACGCTTCCGACTGGTATTGATATAGACCAGTTGAGCTGCCTGTAGATAGTTTGCAACAGTCTGCAGTTAGCTCTATTGTTTCAATTGTAAATACTAGTATAATTTGTTCATATTATTTGATTATTATTTCCTTTTCATTAAATAGTGTTTTAATTTACTATAATTGATATTTAAAAGAATTATAAAATCGTCTCTACATTTTGTTTTTCATTTCGAACGAAAAATATCAATTGAGCAGTTTGTTCGTCAAGCGGAAGCAACGACGACCCCTTCTTTATTAGGTACCTTTCAAATCAGATGAGATACGTTCGATTTCCTTGTTTGTATAATATTTCCTGCAAACATCGAATTCACCTTTGTTCACGATTGTACGACTTCCGGGACTCGCTCACGTTATTTAGATCAAACTCTGTTGAGCTTTGCATTTCTCTCTCTCTGTGTCTCTGGTGAATCTTTTCTCAATTTTTCAGTCTCGTTTTGAAGAATCTCCGATTCACAATTTATCGCTTCGCACTTTAGTAATTCAATGAATGTATAAAATTTTGTATACGGTTCTCTCTCGTAACAATTAAACAAACGCTCTAACTGAGGTAGTCAATCAATTACGTTAGTAACTTATTTTGAAATACGATTCTAAAATATATTTATTTATTTTCCACTCTTCTTTCTTTGTTTGCAACAGTCTGCAGTTGGCTCAATTGTTTAAATTGTAAATACTTTTTTATATTTAATTTGATTGTAATTTTCTTTCTTTGTTTGTTTCTTTTTTTATATCTTTGTAAAATTGTGTTTTGATACAAAAACACCCGAAAAATCTACGCTGAAAACTACATTTTCCAACCCACCCCGAAAAGCAGTAAGGTTGACACATTGAAAAGACTTCTCATGCAAGAACTCATTGAAATCTCTCGTTTGAACGGAAGTATGAATCATAGTCAGGAGCACCTGACGCGGATGAAAAATACAAAGCGTTTTCAACAAGTTCTAATATTGGATTGCCGTTTGCTTTGTGAAAGGGGAGAATTGGGGAAAATGCAGTATTGGAGTCATTCGTTTAACTTTATTTGAGCTAAGAGTGCACACGTGCGCTCCTACACTACCTATAAAAAATCTTGTTATGATACAGTCAGCAACAAAGGTCGTTTAAAATAGTCATATTTTTTTAATTTCAAATTACGGTGGAACTTTTTTCAAATTATTAGCCAAAATTTAAAAAGCCGACATGCATAACTAAGACCGAACCAAAATAATAATTTTCACATCCGATTCGGATTAAGAAAGCTTTGAAAAACTGCATCTGCTAACAGACTTTCACCGCTGACTGTACAAACCTGCTGTGAAGAGAACATCAAACAGTGTAAAAAATAAATAAAACAAAACAACACGCTAAATACTCTCATCATCATAATACCCCCTAAATAAAGTATGGTTTTTACTTACAAGATTTATTCTACATGCCCTGTGAGTTTTAGACCAGTTATCCTCAACCGATTGAGCTGAAATTTACATACTTATGTAAGTTTGGTGACAATGTAATGTCATGGTACCATCAAGCTGGTATGATCATGGAGCCCGAAGGTGACTATAGGAACATTAGGAACTCCTAAACGAAACGAGTTAACCACGTCGAGTTTGGGTTCGTTGGATTTATCTTCCCAAACACGTGCTAGATGATATAATAAAATATGGTTTTAAAAAAGATTTTGAAAATTTGTTTTATTTTGTAAGATAGAACCTTTTGTTTTTTTATTCGTAGTTACTTTACGTAACTAGGCCTCCCTCAGCGATGCCACCACGGATAGCGGTCCTGAGCTCACTCCATCCATAGACTCCCTGCGACCAATGTCGTCGGTTCATCAAGTGGGAGGAAACGTAGGTACAGTATCACACTATTATAAATTCGGAAGTTGGATGTATGGATGGATGTTTGTTACCTTTTCACACCTAACCACTGAACGGATCGGGCTGAAATTTTGCATACAGGTTCTAAGCAGGTTCTCTTAGTTGACTCTTATGATATCAACGGGCTGGTCAAGGGGATTATAACGTCGCGAAAGTCACAACAAAAAGATAGATACATACTAGCTTGAGATACTACATCAGCATTGGGGGAGACCTATGTTCAACAGTGAACGTCAGATACCACTGCTGAACATAGGTCTCCCCCAAACGACGCCACGAATAGCGGTCCTGATCCGCCTCCATCCAACGACTCCCCACGACCGCTACGATGTCGTTGGTCCATCGAGTGGGAGGTCTTCCAACACTTCGTTGAGATACTTACCCATCATTTATTTAACTCTTATTTGACTTGTACACAAACTAGCAGAAAGTCAACAATCCCCAGCTTAAAGTAAAGTGAATGAAAACTATATCTTCAGTGTAATTAAGACGATGCACAACCGGATCAGTTAGCAAAACGGTTCACAAACAGAGCGAGTCTCTTGATGAGCAAGTCCCGTCTTGTCAAGACGTTAATTCGTTATCTAATTAGTTGAGTTCAGGCAGGGGTGTAATCAGGAAAGAAAAAAAAATTCTCAACCTGAGAGGACGAGGAAAGCAGCGCCTTCGAAAAAATGCACCCAATTACTAATTCCTTTACTAACCATATAATTATGTATTTGAGTGCATCAAAAGCGAGAGGAACAATGATTTGAAATAATAGTTGGAATTATAATGTCTAATGTGGCTAAAGTTCATAACATAAAAGTAGTGATTTTGTAAAAACCATTTGCAATCTTTGGTAGAATAATAATGTAATAGCGCAACTTTCAGTGTACGTAAAACGTACATTAAACATGCTACTTTCTTACTTACGGTTGGTTACAACTCATCTCAGAGTAAAGATGCTGGCTTTATTTTGGGTAAGTAACCTATTTAATCTGAGATCCTAAACCGGTTGACTTTTTACCCTGTTTATTGGTCGCTTTATTGGTGCTAATGACTCTGACCTCAAAGTTAATAACACCAATAAACCGTTTTTTGCAACTGAAGCCTCTATGTTACTGCCTTTGCCTATCAATATGGATTCAGCAAAGCAATATAAACTGCACAAGCAAGTGCAAGTGTAAACATCAGGAGGTAAAACAAGAATCGACTCAAAGAGAATATATTAGGTTTAAAGGTTTTAAAAAAATTCATTCATTCTTTTTGGTTGGCAACTAATGAAAGCATGCCCCTGGAAATCTACCTGCGTACGGCTCTGGCCCCATTAGCGTCCGGTTGCCAAACTAGCCTAGTGTGAAACAGCACTAATGAATCAATTTAACTTTGTTAATAAATTTTAAGTGTTATTTATTCTATACTTGAATACATTTTCCTCCGCCAACGAATATTTAGTCGTTTTGAGTGAATAAATGAACGGAGTAATCTACGATTTAATTGAAAAAAGCTAAACCGAAGTACCTAATTGAGATGTTTCGAACGAAGATAAACGTTTACATAACATATGAAATCTATTGTCACTGTTGCTTTTTACAATCCCCCTTGCTTTGTATTAGAGTGCTTATAGTTAATTAAGTCTATGCACGCTACTCGTATATCGGCCTGTAAGAGTTTGGTGTACACGCTGTATGCTAACCTAATTGTTAAAATAAATAAATAGCTGATATACATAATATAGTACATTACATACATAGATATTTTATTATACATTGAAATACCAGAATACCTCGCTATTCAACTGTTTGTGGTCCGAAGTGATACTAACCCGAAATTTGTATGAGTGATACGATCACAAAAACGTCGACAATCGGCCGGCTGAACTGTTAAACCCTTTTCAAAAAAAAAAAACTAATTCTGTCATACACTAGTATCATCAACACTAGTAAGAAACCTACTTACCTATTATGAAACTGTGAATTAGTTTCCTAAAAACAATTTGGAATTTAAAATAACGTCACAGGAAACCCAAGCAGAGGAAATCGTGTTACGGCGAGGCAGGAAAGAGGAAATAATGTCTAAAACAGATTAAGCAGCTAATTTCCGACCGTGTAGTGTTTTCTGAATTATGCGACCATTTTATACATAGCAGTCAAGTAAATTAAATTTTCATTCGGTAGATCAGCGGCCACGGTAGTGCCCCTGCCAAGCCAATCCGCCACCGAGAGCTTCTTGTTAACATTCATCATTGTAGGTCAACGGGAAGTACCCAATAGATTTTGTGTGCATGTGATTACCTTGGAAATAAAAAAATTGGGTATAAACGGCCGTAATTGTTTTGATTGTGTTGACTTGGAAGTTTGATTTTTATCACGGCTCCAAAAGGTTACGGAATTGAGTATCTGATGTTAATTTCAACTCGATACTTCCACGCGTTCCTGAGAACTGATAGTGGAAATTGTCAACCCTCTGTACTCGGGAACGCGTGACAGTCGGACGGATAATAAATATATGACAACTTATAAAGAAGCCAGAAAGTTTTACACCTTATTACTAGGTAAATGTAAGGTTTAGGAGAGATGAAGTTCTGAAGGTATTACATACTTATGATAAATTATATTGCTACATGGCTTAAATAGGTAGGTACAAAGATACTCACCGTTTGTGATGATGCCGTATGTACATATATTGGCATTGTTTAAGGCAGTAAGCGTAACCTACATAACACAAAATATTATTTCTACAATTTCTAAGAGAAACACTGTCTAAATTCTCCTCTATGAGGAAGATACAAAGCCGATATATTTCCAAATGTTCACCTCTCACGAATCTCATGATAAGATTCTTAATAGTTTTAGGTATGTGTTTGTCCCAGCATCAGAGAGATTCCGTGGAAATCCCACCCTTTACGCCTTGCGACATTGAGCACTTTGAAACCCTTTGTATAACATCTATTCTGATAAATATTCCGAATTTGTAGGTAGCTGAGGATTCTAGCTCGGATGATTAATTTGCGACTAGTTTGTGCTCTTGGCTTCGTTTTTATCAAATACTGTTTCACGTTTCTAAACCTCTTAATCATATATTTTCATCCAATTACAATGAACATGAATGAAGCCGTCCTCAGAACCTACCCTTCCCCAGTAAGTACAAAGTATCTTATTGCTAAATAAAGATCTGCAGAGGTTCATTTATTTATAGGTTCAGTGGTGAAAAGGTAACAGATAGACAGCCAGATTTTTGCATATAAATAAATCAACTGTACCTACTAGCTGCTGTTCGCACCTTCGCCCGCGTTTTATCGGGATAAAAATAACCTATATCTTATTCCAGGTCCCAAACTATGTATATCCATACCACAGCCCAATCAGTTCAGAGGTTTTCGCGTAAAAGAGGAATACTCACAAACTTTAACATTTATAATATTAGTAGGATTTCAAGAATAACACGTGTCGTTAATTTATATCAACAAGAGAAATTGTAATTAATTTCCCAACTCACATATTGATGACATATTGATTAAAAGCAGCAAACGAAGTGAATTCAAATAAAAAGTGCAGAAGCAGAACCAACACTGATATGGAAAATGAATTCTAATAAAAATTGCGGAATTCACTGAGGTGGAAAAGCGTATCCATGACACTCAGTCAGTTAATTCTGGCGAATTCAAAGGCTTTTTTCAATGAGCCACTTTACATGAATAGACGTTAACGATGTCCGAATCGCAGGGGAAATTACATGAGCTAAGCTGAATGCAGCAGGAAGCAGAAATAATTTCGAGGACAAAGGACTAACTCTTGTCTCGTTTACGAAACGTCCCGTTGATGCTAGACTACCGAGATAGATATGTATGTAGGTACTATGTTGTTTCTATAATAAAAGCAATTAATGTGCTCAGAGGAGGCGGTTTAAATGATCTTTTTGGCGATAAGAAGAGAAAACTAATTTTTAATTAATCTGAACTAGATGGCGTTTTAAAATAGCATTTATAACTTTATTCGCGGCCTTTACTTATTATAAGCAATTGATGAGTCATCCTGACATATGTTTTAAATGCAATTTATTAAATTTTATTTGCATCTCCATTGCCTTACAGCGTGGCAATGGAGTTAAATCTTGGAGACGCTTCCAGATGTTGATATGGATCAGTTGACCTACCTGTAGATTGTTTGCAACAGTCTGCAGTTAGACGAATTGTTTCAATCTTTGATCGTATTTTCTTTGTAATAAATGAAAAAAAGCTAAAATTGGCATTCCTAATCTTAAAATTCTTATTATTATTCATTTATTTGACGACCGATGTAGCGCGGCGGGCGAAGGCCCGCCTGCGACGCACGAAGTTGCAGGTTCGATTACCGTCTTAGGAGAAATGTGTGTACGATCAACAAATATTTGTTCATAAAATAAAAAATATCTATCTAATTGTAAGTAATTTATTATTACCCATAACACAAGCTCGGCTAGACTAGACGATGCAGTGTGAATTTTCCAGCATTAAAAAGGAAAAATATATAATTACTTACATATGTATGTATATGCCTTTTTGGCCCCTTATGTAACAACATTCCTATCTATTTTCTTAATGTATCTGTTGTGTATATGTTTCTTGTATTTTCCCACTGTCTGTGATGTGTCGTGTTTTGTTTGTGTTATATGTATGGCCAAATAAATAATTTTTTTTAGCTTTCTTTATACATATAATATACATAAATAAAATACCTAACTAACAAGCAAAGCCGTAGTGAAAGCTAGTACTTAAACAAGTAAGCGTAGCTACTTACAGAAATATGACGGAAATTCGTCGGGTCTGAATAGTTGGGATCACAGATGTAGCCACCAACTTCCGGCGCACCCGTCGCACTAACTTTGATATGACGTACTTAGAGAATGTTTAGATTGTGGCCAATAATAAAACTAATTTTTTGCAACAAGTTTTTTTACAGCTTTTATCGAATCAGATTATAGATTTATATCGGATATTTATCTTGTACCTACCTTTTGTTACATTTTCTACGTTTCTATCGCAACAACAACAAAAAGTTCCAAAAGGGTACGCGATAAATAATATTTAATAATGTTAACAAATTTAAAAAGTTTAATAAGTTTCCCTAATCAAACAGAATGTGTTTGAATACAAAGTTCAAACTGGGAAAACTTCCATAGCCGAATCGTTTGTTGTAAGTTGAACGTACGAGTATATAATATTTAACTTTTACATATTATTTTCAAATAGATAGGCAAACCTTTTAAAACCAACACCATACTGGGATACTGGACTTGAAACTCAATTGTGTTGCTGGCCGTGGAGCCGTGGAACTAATATCGACCCCTCGAACTCAACCCGTGGATGTCGTAAGAGCCGACTGAGGGAACCTACCAGACGAAGGGCAGCAGCCTCCTGCTGAGTATTTTCAACACCAACACTGCGATCACCATTCCGCTAGCCAAGCGTGGTGATTATGGCAAACCAAAAGGGAGACCATCCACTCCATGGACCGACGACATCGTAGCGGTCGCAGGGAGTCGATGGATGGAGGCGGCTCGGGACCGATATTTGTGGCGTTGTAAGGGGGAGGCCTATGTCCAGGCAGTGGACGTGTATGCGCTGATATGATGTGTTGGTTTTGCTTACGCCTCTAGCAAACTATCCCGGGAGAACATTGATTTCCCTTTTTCAATACAACCACAAACTTGCTCCTGATCGATATTCTGTCTCCACAAACATTTTCCTAGTGAAAAGCCCTCGAGGATCGAAAACAAATGTTGGCTGTCGCTTACTTCTCGTAACTCTTAAGCTGGGTCTCTTGCAGTCGAATACATCAAAAAACTAAGAACCACTTAAAACCTTAATACGGCAACCTACGAGTAGGTAAGGTATGTTCGAAATTAATAGGTCAGTGGCAAAATCAGCTCAAAATTTTCAATTGAAGTGGGATTTCGGCTCTTCAATTAAAAGTTTTTACAAACCAAATGGGTTCTCATTTCCTTTTTGCTTTAGGAATGTGATTCACTGTTTCACGTAAGAAGAGAATTTAGTTTGTTATTAAAGTTCGTAGGAGACTCTACTTTTTTCATGCCTAGCGCATTGTTAGAAGAGACCTATGTTAGAGGCTGTGTTATGTTACTAAGTAAGTAACTTAAGATAGCTTTGTCATTATAAAATTCAACTCAGAGAAAGGAACTTAGCAGCCAGATACCTATATTACAAAATCATGCAGTTCCATTGATTCCATCCCATCACCTTTATCTATAGGTAGGTTTGGTCAATTTTCATGATTGAAGTGTCAAACGTTTTCATCCCGAGTGACACTGACATTCTGTGGCTGGGGCTTTGCAAAACTGAACTTTGCAAAAACTAAAAGCTAGAAGGGTAAAGGTTACAACGTTACACGCGACCCGAATGAAATGTATTACGGTTGCCACGAATTTTCGGAGCGAAACGAGTTTAGTTAGGTCGGTGCTCCGAATTAGATAGTAGCCACAGACTTGGAGAAAATCTATTTTAGTTGAAATTTGTCGTAAGAACAAATTAGGTACATAATTTCGCAACCTTAATGGGTCATTCGGAGAAAGTGGCTTTAAGGTTTCTACACGTGAAAATTATCATGATATTTATAGAGCTGCAAACTTCGTTTCAAGTAGATATTGTATAGCATTTCTGTGGTTTTATGTAGACTTTTCAAGCTTAAACTGTCACCTGCTTGTAGCAATTAGAAACAACAATATATTAGAAGCATCAGGCCATCGTCCGACCCCGCATTCATCTCCATATCTGTTCTGGGCCCCTGGTCCTCTACACGTCAGGACCTTCTTAAAGGCAAGATTTATATGTTGACCCTAGCAATAAAACAACGCCTCTGGCGTCTTGGAATAGAGACATATGTGCGCGCTTTGATTGTCCCTTTACCATCTTTGTTGGTTTATTATAACTACATAACTTTCCAGGTTTCTGCTGTGGTAATTACAGGCTAGCCATCTGATCCACTTCCTATCCTACTAATATTATAAATGTCAGAGTTTGTAAGGATGGATGTATGGATGGATATTTGTTTACTCTTTCGCGCAAAAACTTCTGAACCAATTAAGCTGAAATTTGGTATGGGTATAGTTTGGGACCTGGAATAACATAAAGGCTATTTTTTTCCCCGATAAAATGCGGGCGAAGGCGCGGGCATGCAACATGAATTTGTAATATTGTTTTGATTGTGTATATAGTATAGCTTTAGTCAAGTTCAAGATTATTTATTGTGACCATTGTAGTCTAGAGTCTTGGATCATTTTAACACTGTCAAAGTCGTTTCCAAACATCTATGTAACAAACGAATCAATCTAAACATACTTCTACGAACATAGGGTGAGTTACATACATGCATTGTGACAATAATTCGAGGCAATTCGACATCAATTTATCAATGTTTCCCCATTTGCTAACACGTTTCAATAACAGAGGCCATAAGTTGCGCTCTGCCTTCGCAAAGTTACAATTAGGCCTGTACTTTGAAATGGATCCATCCATCTCCGAAGTTTAGTGGGACCGTTTTGGATGCACTGATTTACCACAAGCTTTACTGGAAGAGCTCGGTAAAATTTACTGATACATTAAAAATGGTGACCTTTGTGACAATTTTTTTTGTATAAAGTTGTGCGGTACCTATTACTATAGCGACTTCGCTACAATAGAGTCCTAGTACCTAGGTAGACTCTACTGTAACAGTTACAGTGTACCTGTAAGTGTGTGTGTGTGTGTGTGTTTAATACTAGTTAAGGGACAGTATTCGGTGGATCGGATAGCTTAAAGGGTAAAACGAAAAGTGTTTTTTTTTTATTTTATAAAACGTTTGAACACATTTTACCCCCGCCCGCGATTAATAAAGCTATGTAAAATACGCTTCCTCCGTTTTATCATTTTAAGATTTATTGCAACCAACCCAGCATCCAACCAGTCCAAAATGTTTCAGTGTTGCCGTTTTTCAAAAACCTACCCAAGAGGTTCTTCCATTACTTGTATTTCTGTGTAAAAGTAGAAACATTTGATTGCGGTCCACCGCTGGCCCGTCGTAAACCAAACTTTCTTCGGCTAACGACGCGGCGCAATCACTGTTTCACTTCTAAACTCTATTTACAACAGCTTTTGTGTTAAACTTCCATCTTCCTAAATAACAGAGAGGAAATTATTCAGCCTAGGTTTCAAAGTAAAGGGTTCCGATGTCCTTGGGAGACGAAGTAAATTTTTAAGGCTTAGGGCAGATGTGCCCATTGTGGCAGTAGTGACTATACCGATGGTGTAACGTTTATAAAATCAGAAAATATCATAGAAAAGTGTTATTCAATCATAAATCGATGACGGAGCAAGCTTTCATAATACGGGGGGGGGGGATAAGACTGGAGTAATATTGTCAACATCTCATAACCACTATTATAAGAAAAATCATAGTGGACTTGAATCAAAAGAGCCTTTATGAGAGGCCGACATAGAAGTGGTCAATACCGTACATAAATCGTCTAATCTGACCCTTAAAAAAGTTTAAAGCCATAACGAGCTAGCGTTAGCAAATAACCAAAGCTGTGAAACACAGATAACGCGCCCACGGCAGTTACTCACAGTCCCCTCGCCGACTGCGCATTTATTATTGAAGATTTGCAAATATCATGAGAGAGTTCATTTTCTCCCCTACTGCCTGTCTAGCACGCAGACTGTGTACACAGTATCGGAGCTACAAGCCACACTGTAGCGTCTCCGAAATAACCGCAGGCATAAAGTATCTGCCGCATGGTAACTGGTGACATTATTGCGACACCGGCAGTGTGTCCTTGCCTTATTGCCGCAGCCACCAACCCTCTCGGCTGAAGTGCAACCACAAATAACGCCGGTAGGGACGCATAATGTTTTATTACACCCATTTTATAACCGCGAGAAGAATGTAATCACCTTTATTTACTGAAGAGCGTAGAGAGGCCGCCGTCGTGAACGAAAATATTAATAAGCTTTAGGTACAATAAAGCGTGTTACGATCGGATGTAGAATTTCATCCTGAAACGAATGTCAATAATGAGTAATGGTGACGATTCCTTATTATTTTTCGCAGAAAATGACATTATTATTCGTGAAATGTGAGTTACCTAAGTAATTTGTTTGAAAAGAAACACATCAGATCCGAAACGAATGCACCTCGTTTAACATCAAACAAAATAGGTGGCCCAACTGACTGAACTCTCGCTTTGTAAATCCCTGTTTTTTACAGCACATTTATTATTATGCAGTAAAGCACTGCGTTTACTCTAAAGATATACCGTCAGAGGGAACTGAAAGGGACTTGCTAGCGCTCAGACCGAGCATTTCATTATTTCCTCGTCTAATTTTCTGCAGCTTTTTAAAAGAGCTCTTAACCCGTGCCTAGTTCAGACTGCAGGTTCGCGCCTACTAGTCGGCTAGACGCGCTCAAAAGATCATTGTTCAGCTGCTGACGTTTGTGACAAACGCTCTCGAAACGAAAAGCAGCAGCGAAACGATGTAAAAAGTGCAAAAGTCTCCAAAGTACAGTCAAGAAGGCTTTACAGAGCGAGATGAATACGACTGTTTCAAAATTACGACCCGCACTTTATGGTATGTGAAAGCGGAATAATATTAAAATGAAGAAATTAAAGCGAGAAAATCGACGTATAGTCTTATTGTATTGGCACTGAAATAAAACAAGTCACATTGCCAAAGATAATATGCAGACTTCAGCGCTATTTAATACTTCGGTAGAGACTAGAAACTAAATAGAAAGGTTTTGAAACTTTCCTCATCGCCGTAGAGACGTAGATACGCTTACTTAGTTTCTTTGGTCCTTTCCAAGACAGTTAAGTATAAAAAAACCTCAACAACAGGATCACATTAATCGACAAAGCCGCACATTATAGAACTAGAAGAGTTAGCGTTCGTTGCTACATGTCGGTGTAGTTTTTGAGTTAGGTACTATAGTCAACTGCGAAAATATGTATGCAGGTACACTGCCAAGTTTTCAATTTGACTAAATATTTTAATGTTATATACTTCATTCTGACAAGTATGATGACTAACTATGTACGTAAAATGTGTGCGTGGACTGTTATTTGTAAAGTTCCGAGCAAAATAATAGTGAAAGCTTGGGAGTGTATCTGAGCAGCTGACTGTACCTAATTACCTAGTCGTGACGCCTAATGATAGATTGCTGTATATAAAAGTAAATTAATAATATAAAACTGAGGTCGATAAGTATTGATATGGCTTTGTAAATATATTTCAGTTTCGAGGGATCATGTTGCGCATATCATTCAAATTATACAAGTTAGGTGCCTGACGATTCATAAGCTGCATGATAATGAAATCAAATTGGATCCTTTTATGCGCATATTTATGATTTCGTTTTAAAATACGTTGGCAACGGCGGCAGCTGGGCGGTCGACATATTGCGTCCAGCGATATGGACAAAAAATACTCGTGTAAAAAGAAAGTTTTGTTTGCATTTTGCACGGGTTTCTAACATATGGATAGAAGTTCAGCCACAGGCGATTTACTGTTTTATTCAAATTAAACAATGCTGTAGCATTTTCAGATTAAATACCTGAGACTAGCCTGAACACTGAATCTACAAAACTTAGGAATTAACGCTAGAAAAAAATGCTATACCGCTTTTTTTCAAAGTTAAGCGATTTGCAATTTCGCTGAATCTTGGAAGATAGATAACATAATGTTAGTTGGTACATCCTTTTTGTAGACGTTTTGGAAAGTGCCTGTGGCTAGGTTTTTTGAGTGTCCGTAAAACCAGGGTAAAAACCCTGACAGTATTTTTATAATTGTTTGTGAAACTTAAATGTTCTGCTCAGAGTAATTACGTTTTATCTGCTCAAGATAACAGTTTCATTCAACGGCCAAGATCAAAAGATACTGGCTGAAAACAAAAGAGGTCGCAATATAATAACTAAACTTTTTAAAAGCATTTGAGTCGTTCTTTTTCTAATTTTATTTCAGTTGATTGTGGTTTTGTTTTGGAATCGCTTCTCTTTTCAAATAGGTAACTTTATATTAAAGTTTTACTTTTACGTTCTTTTATTTACATTGGGACCTAATTTAAACTTTACTTATGAAGCAAAGTCATTTAAAAGGAATATTGTTCTCCAAGTTTCATTTTTCAGAAGTAGGGTGGGAGGTAGATAGGAGGTACTTTTTTTCAGTGTCGCTGTACCTACGAATCTATTAGGTACAAAATCATGAGATGTTAAAGTAAACACATTTATTTTTTACAGAATTACGTATTTTTATACAAAATCTTACATTATTTCAGTTATTTGACTATCATTGGTTTTCCTTATAGTAAAGGCTGTTTCAGTAGGTTTTAATTTTCTCTTTTAAGTATTACGTGCCAACCACAAAGAGTAGAGGGTAAACAGTGGTATCAGTCACTTGGCGGGCTTGTTTAGTTTCGTACCCAAGGAAAGATTAAAGGGAGTGCAGCGCAAACAGAGTGTTCTTGTACCTACGAATCAATGTTTTTTTTATAACGCTTCCGTAAACCGTTTCATTGCTACTACACTAAACAAGCCTGCCAAGCAATTGAGAACACTCCCTACCTCCTGCTTTTGTGATTGGTGCGTAATAACAAAAACCAAACACATTCTGAAACACCCTTTACATAAATAATACTGTAACATTATACCTAATAATCCTATTAATATAATAAATGTGAATGTTTGTTACCACGTATCTCAGTAACTACTTAATTTATTTAGTTCGGTCTAGAATAACACTAATTTTAGTTAATTCTTAATCTAATTTTAAATAATTCACCTCTAAGCGTTTAAAAATGGGGGTAAAGTTGGTATGGAAAATTATTATGCCTTGGTTCGATTCACTCAAAACTCGATATAAATAAACTACAAAGTAAATAAATAATCACGCTTTTTTATCATATATAGGAAATCACCCTTTGAGAGGTTAAACAGGGTCGTAAAGTTACTGTGAAAGATTTTATTCCTTTGCTCAAAACTCGATACAAATCCTATTAATATAATAAATATGAAAGTCAGTGTGAATGTTTGTTACCACGTATCTCCGTAGCTATTAAATAATTTCACGTGGGCGAAGCCGCGGGGCGCAGCTAGTTTTTAATAAACAATAAATTATGTAATTTCAATAAATTTAATATCTATGGGAAAAACTACTGTAGAAGTTAGCATTCTCAAAGTTAAGATTGCATTTAAATTATAAACGAATATAAAATTCCTCAAAATAATTTAAATAGGAACTTGACCGACATCATTTAAAGTTACACGAAAGTTCTGCTTTGAAAAAGGCTGAGTTTTTTAAGAAAAATATATCTAAAGACTTGAACTTTTAAGTGAAAAAATCTGAATTTCATTCCTATTTTCATTTGTCGTAATTCAAAGGTCTTTCCTAGTAAGAAGAGTCCTGAATTCCTGATAAATGGTTGTAGGCTCATAGATAAACAGAAAATACTAGATAAACAAGGAGGAATAAGGCAATTTTTTATATGTTTATTTAGTATAATGGAGTTTTGTCACACTGTGACTGATGTCACTCCCGTAAGAGATCAATCCTACTAATCCTACTATCCTACTATATATAATTTATATTATATTATTATACATTTGAAAGTAACTATGTCGCTCTCTGGATGTCTTATACATTTTCACGCTCTTACTCAAATTTGCTCAGAGTTATCCAATCGGCATTAGGGTAAAGACCCCCTATATCTACCATGTTTAGAACTATGATCGATGTGTCGACACGTACAGTAGGGTGATACACGTCATTTATTAACTAGTGTTGGTGGGGTAAAAGAAATTATTGATTTCCTCAATAATACGCAGAATGTGATACAAAGACATAAAGTATAAGATTGTAGCAGATATTTTCAATACTTTTCCAGAAGATAAATAAGTAATAATAAATCATATCAAAAATCTAACAAGCTAAAGTAGCTTTTGTCAAAAACAGTTTAATGTTTAATATCAAGTTGTCAAGGAAACACAAGGTAAAAAAACTGTAACGCCGAATACATCTATTTTGCTAGCTTTGCCTATAAGGAAGTTACGTACAAAAAGTCAACAAAAGGATGAAAACAATAAC
Organism: Eupithecia insigniata; assembly: GCA_947859395.1. Classification (NCBI taxonomy): domain Eukaryota; kingdom Metazoa; phylum Arthropoda; class Insecta; order Lepidoptera; family Geometridae; genus Eupithecia; species Eupithecia insigniata. Next base: position 9,256,853 of record OX401999.1, on the reverse strand, counting down.
AACCCCTTTCTGTCCGTAAACAATGGAAAACTTTTACACACTATGTAGAGTATACAGTAGTCAACATTTTTATTTGGCATATCAAATTCGGTGTTTTTATTCATTACCATCATCATCAGCCCGTATACATCCACTGCTGAACATAGGCCTCAATCGAACGACTCCCAAAGACTTCAACGTGTGTTTTTATTACAGGCTTATCTTGCCCTGTTAGTTTGTGTGGGATAAATCTTGCAACTGAATTTTATACCAGTTAACCTCAATCGGCTGAAAAGCATACTAATTGTTCAGTGACAATGCAATGTCATGATACGATGTTACCATGACATTGCATACATTGATTCATTCGATGCACAGTATAACCCTTTTTACCCTTCTTTACCAATTTCTTCATTTCAAACTTCAGAAATCACGCCAAATTGAAATAATGGCAAAAATCTGAAGCAAAAACAACCAAAAGGTAAAGGTAACTTATTTAATAGACTAATTTCTACGCGCGGCTATTAGAACGCATTTTTCCGGGAAGTAAAGTAGTTTATAGGCTAAGGACGGTCTAGAACTGTATCAGCATTATTTCAGTCACATCCGTCCAATAGCTATAGAGAGAATAGGTAGGTTATAAACGGACATCCAAAATTATCAATAAATTTTATGAAATTTACTGTGATTGTTCTGTGTGTGCTTTTCTATATCGTGCCTATAACCGATCTCCTCTCTCCCAATATAACGTCCTATCACCAAGTACCACTTGTCGAATCGAACGGAACCTGAAGGTAATTGAGACATGGCTAAATTGAAACCAGATACTTCTAAGAGCCTTCAAACTTGTAACTCGTCGAAACATTGTTTGTGGATAGAACTGAGAGCCGGTGGTCTGTTAGCTTTATTATTGAGCCAGTTTGTCATCCAGCTAGACATCATTATGGCGTTGGCGACCTACATATGTGGCGCAGCGGGCGAAGGTCCTCCTGCGACGCAGGAGGTTGCGGGTACGATTGCCGCCTCGGGACAAATGTTGGTACGAACTGCAGATATTTGTTCGGTGTGTTCTGGATGTTTTTCTAATCAAATCAAAAAGATTCAGAATATACCTACTTAGTGTACGAGTATTGTATTAAGCAAATCCTTTTTCTAGTACCCATAACACAAGCTCTGCTTATCTTGGGGCTTAGGGCTTATAATTATGTATAATGCTGTGTGAATTCTCAGCTCTATATATATAGGGTACCTAAACATAACTATAGATAGTTGAACATACATATTACGTAAGTAATAAGGAAATAAATGTTTGAGCTCTTCTACGTCTTCTGAGACGAATCAGAATCAATAACTTTATTTCTTTAGGCTTACAAAATAAGCACTTAGACAAGTCAAATTTTATACTATAAACATAGTTATTATTATCAAATAAGAAGAAGAAGACGTTAGGAATGACTTTTTATACTTATGTAATTTTTTTTCTGAGCTCCTGGTCGAATCGACTCGTGACCCGAGAGCTGGTGATTATCTGGCGCAGAGCATTATTAGCATTGCCATACAGCGGAGCAATGCAGGTAATTCCGACTGGTATTGATATGGACCAGTTAGGCTACCTGTAGATTGTTTGTAACAGTCTGCAGTTAGCTCAATTGTAAATACTAGTTTAATTTGTTTCTATTATTGTTATTTTCTTTGTAATTTTTACGCATTACTAATTGTTTAATCTAATTACTTGATGAATTAAAATTCAATTAAATCTTCGCTTGATTGGCTGTATTGTTATGTAGAGACGACTCTATATTTTGTCATTAGGAAGTTATAATGACGTATTGCCGTGTAACTAAACGCATGTGTTTCCGATCAGATCGCACCGAGGGAGCCGAAGAGACATGAGCTCTGATACCTCGATACCGATACACGTGACGTTGCGTCGTCGTGACGTAAGAGTCGATCGCCTCAACTTAGCTTGTGGATGTCGTAAGAACAGACGGGAACCTACCAGAGGAAGGGCAGCAGCTTCCTACGGTGTACTCAACACCTTCACTGCAACTACAAATCGGCCTACTAATCGTGGTGGTTATGGCAAAAACCCCCTTGTTTGAGAGACATGTGCATCAGTGAACCCATGAGGAATCTTGATACAAATGAAATTTTGCCCATTTTTCCGATTCAATGGTGTCAAGTGTGAAAGATTTCATAGAAAAAGTTGAAACCCGAAGCCTTCTACACCCTCAAAACTTTCTGTTTGGAAAAGTGTGGGCTCCGCTTAAGACTTATATTAATTTTGCCGTCAGTAATATCAAGCGGTCACTTGAGAAAGTTTCGCGAAGAATTGCCCACAAACGAGGCAAATTGACTGGCCTAATTGGGTCGTTTCTAAATAATTTAACTACTTTATTTACACGTAAATGTGAGGAAAATAGTAGAACCGAGAACCGTTGGGGAGTAAATGTTCTCGAGTGGCGACCGCGATGCAATGCGAAACGAAGTGTGGGAAGACCTCCCACTCGATGGACCGACGACATCGTAGCGGTCGCAGGGAGTCGATGGGTGGAAGAAGCTTAGGACCACTATTTGGGGCGTCGTATTCCCCCATACGCCCCAAATAGCGCCCAAATGGTTTATGTCCAGCAGTGGACGTGTATTGTAGAGGGCTGATAATTATAATGATGATTTATACCACGCCGTTTGCTATTCACACACAATAGTACAAGTAGCTAAAACTGTCAATTGCTACAACATTCTGTTTCAAATTACAGCCAAATGAGGTACAGACTGGGACCTAAACGTCCTATTGACCGTGTTTCTATACTAAGTAATTGAGTTTCGAGTAGTACCTACCTACCTATCTAACGTTAACGTCCCCAACATTTCAGTCACCAAGCGGCTGACCAACCAACTCTATTTGCTCCATTCACTTTGCGAATATTTGACTAGAAAATATTACTTTTAGTGCACAGGACAACTGGGACAACTTTTGTTTGTTGTTTAAGAATTTCTTTTTTCGTTTGTAGGTATACTTGTGAAACTATCTCTGCCAGTTAATTCAGTTACTTCTAGTCTTTTAAGACACACGGCATAATGCTGAGACAGGGACCTTTTTGGCCACACTAACACTTGTCCTATCTATTTTTTTATGTATGTTTATGTTTCCTGTACTTTTCTTTATCTGTAATGTGTCTTGTTTAAAGATGCGCGACTGTGAATGATTTCATTCGAATTATTCGACTTGACAAGTCATTCGAACGATTCGAATGGCTAGAGCAAATTAGTAACTAATTTTGTGAGCAATCGCGAGTCATTCGTTCGACTGCCTGAGTCGGTTTCGATTCAATCCCCGCAGGAGCGGAGAATAATTCATTCATCACTCAACCCCATCGGTCGACTAACAAAGTCGAATCGGAGCCGTGAATGATCCATTCGTAGACACATTAGTAATTACTAATTAGTAGTTCCATTCGACTTTGAAGATTAGTATATTACTAATATCTAATATTCAAGTCGAATAAGGAAATTAGTAGTCGTTCATCATTCGACTAGACAGATAATTCGCAGTCGCGCATCTTTAGTCTTGTTATAATATGTGTTATGTATGGCCAAATAATTCAATTTTCTTAAGAAATCATTTAAATAATTATGCAAACTGGTGTAGTTACATATTTATTGGCCAAGTACTTTTCAACCGACTTCGAATAAAGGAGGAGGTTCTCCTTTACTCGCAGTCGCTCAGTCTAAAAGTTAGGGATTCGAGGTTTTGAGTATTTTCAAAACTATTAAATTATTGGTGTCTCTCCACTACACGTAGGTATGCTATGCGAGTAATTTTTTTCAGAGGCAAGAAGTTGGCGGTGTTGCAGCCCCACGCCTCGTAAGGCACGTTAAGACGTATGTAGGTCCTGCGCCTGACCTCTCCCAGGTCCTGACGGTTCGTCCGTCCTATCGGATTATGATGGCGAGGGAATAGAGATTACATCTGTGTTAGTGCACACATTGGTCCACTATAATTTGTCCTACGCGAGATGGCTCCCCGCCGTAAGCAAAATTCGACGAGGAGTAGGTACATAATTACCATAATGTGAGTTCCACCAGGCTTGCCATGACTGACGGTGATGACCCATGTGGCGCGGCGCAGGTCTGCCAGCGACAGAGGTTGCTGGTTCGATTCGCCGCCTTGGCAAATGTATGTACGATCTGCAAATATTTGTTCCGGGTGCTCTGGACATTTTCTATGTATAATAAAAAATATCTATCTTTGTTTATGTATTATGTATATCAGTTATCTAGTACCCATAACACAAGCTCTTCTTAGCTTTGGGCTAGATGATGCTGTGTGAATTGTCCAGCATTATGACTCGACCAAGCGCGTCCAACATGAACCAATCTAATCCTACTAATATTATTAATGTGAAAGTTTGTAAGGATGGATGATTGGATATTTGTTACTCTTTCACGCAAAAACTACTGAACCGATTAGGCTGTTTGGTATCCCCCGGTTCCCGCCTTGCCGTGGCGGGGGGCTTAGTAATCGCGGCCTGCTCACCCGCGATGAAGCTAAGAGGAACCCATGGGGCCGTGCCAACGCAGACGGCGACACGGCCGCTCCTCTGGGTTTCGCCCTCTAAGCCCAGTTGGAGCGGTAGTAGGTTGTGGTGTCGTATGGGAGGCACCCCAACTGAGGCGGGCGGCTGTGCCGTTTGGGCGGCATGGCCGCAGAGAGGTGGAGGCCGCGGCGGGAGAGGAGTGCCGGTATTGAGATGCGCCCCTCTCCCTGCCTCCCGCGGCCTTGGCGGGGTCGCCACCGTTTGATGGCGGACGCGGTGGGGTCACAGGGAAGGAGGAGTGGCGGTATTGCGAGGGCCGCTCTCCCTATCCTCTGTGACCGTGTTGCAGGCGGCGGGGCCACTCGACTGACCCGTCGCAAGGGGACCTAGGAGCGTTTGGACACGGGGTCGTCTGGCGCCCATTTGGCAGGGTAAGTTCCCGAAGTGGTTGCGGCGCATCATGTGTTTCTGGTGCGTCACGAAGGGGGGTGCTCCACACCCCCAGTAAGGGGCCCGGTATCGGGCAACCGCGGTGGGTTCGCGGAAGAGAAAACGTTCCCGCGTTCCCACCATAAGCGGCAGAAGCGGAACACCCTGAGGGTTTTAGTGGGTTCAAGTCCCACATAATCGTACTGTCTCCCCGTGGCAGTACGATATGCGTGGGCATTTCCCTCAGGATAATAAAAAAAGGCTCTTTGGTATGGGTATATATTTTGGGACCTGGAATAACATATAGGCTATTTTTTTATCCCGATAAAACGCGGGCGAAGGCGCGGGCAGCAGCTTGTTAGTCAATAAATGATGATGATTATGTCTATTATTTTCCTTATTTACTACCCTAAGAATTTTCCAAAGACTATAAGAACTAAAGTATATCATTCCGATAAATAGTAAGATAATTTCATCAGTAATTGATATATCCAGTCCTATTCACCCGACTTAACTATCGTAAGAATACCTATTCCTAAGCAATCAGTGCATAATTGAAGTAAATATTTCCTCTGCATTAGACAATTAGTTAGGCATTCGGTATCTTTGTTTAGGCTCTGCTGACGTTAAGGGCAAACTGAACTTTTCGCTTTTCTTGACAGAGAGAGGAAGAGGGAGAGAGAGAGAGAGAGAGATAATTTATTTACCCAAAAAAAACATATTGATATCTTATTAACTAGGCAAAGCTTAAATCTAAATAGTAGGAAACACAGAAAAAAATATATAAGACAGTGAATTGAGCACAATTATTATTGTGAGTCCGTTAATCATTCCTCTTTCCCTTCCCCCTTCCCTCCTTCTCCTTAGATGGTGGTTCTTCATTACTGTAAGTTAAATTATCACACAGAATAGAAATTAAGAGACAGCGAAGAGTGACTCATGTACGTTAAGAAGAGTGACTACTGTAAGTAGTGACATTAATGTAATTTTAATTATCGCACAGAACAGAAATTAAGAGACAGCGAAGAGTGACTACTGTACTATAAGAAGAGTGACTACTGTAAGTAGTGACATTACTGTAATTTAAATTATCATACAGAACAGAAATTAAGAGACAGCGAAGAGTGACTCATGTACGTTAAGAAAAGTAACTACTGTAAGTAGTGACAATACTGTAATTTAAATTATCATACAGAACAGAAATTAAGAGACAGCGAAGAGTGACTCATGTACGTTAAGAAAAGTAACTACTGTAAGTAGTGACATTACTGTAATTTAAATTATCACACAGAACAGAAATTAAGAGACAGCGAAGAGTGACTACTGTACGTTAAGAAGAGTGACTACTGTAAGTAGTGACATTAATGTAATTTTAATTATCGCACAGAACAGAAATTAAGAGACAGCGAAGAGTGACTACTGTACGATAAGAAGAGTGACTACTGTAAGTAGTGACATTACTGTAATTTAAATTATCACACAGAACAGAAATGAAGTGATGAATAGAGGATGGCAAGAGCTGAAGGTCTTCAGGTCTTGCCATGCTTTAGTGGTGTATTAGTGCTTTTGGCCAAAAGTGGTTTAAAACGCATTAACTGGCCAAAACCTCTTTAATTTGCTGTTTGGTATCAAACCCATACAGAAATATAGATAAATTAAGCACCTATGTAAAAAGGTAGGCTTTTATTGTCTTATCCTATCTTCTATAATTTTAATAGATAATTGAGATAGGTACCATCAAATAACCATCATAGGTCTCTAGATAATCGTTAAATTAGATAATAATTATTGTATTTGTATTACGGCTGCTGAATACAAACGGTTATTATTGTGTTATCTGCTTTTCCCCTAACGTAATTACAATTAAGTGTCGAGACGCGTCATCGATAAACGCTCCTATTAACGTGCAGCCTCGCCTTAAGGCGGTTCCCAGACCCAAACTACCGCGCCGCCACCTATTTTATCGTATTATTTAAAAAAGGAATTTTAAAAAATCGCTTGGCGAGTTTGTCATACCTATCATAAGCTTTTTTTTAATACCTCTGTAGAAGTTTTATTTCGTATAGTTTAGAAAGAGATGCAAAAAGCGAGTTTGGTGGCCAAAATGTGCAACTTCGGATCTCTTCCTAAACTATAAAAATATAACTATGTATTGCAGAGGAATTAAAAATAAGCTTATGACAGTTATCACATACGGGCCCAGGGATTTTTGAATATTCCTTTGTATTTCGTAATAATACGATAAAACAGGTGGCGGCGCTAGTTTGGGTCTGGGAACCGCCTTAAGCGGAATCATTAGGACTCAATCAAGCCCATACATTGTGCAACCTAGTGCAACCTATCAGTCAACAATCAGCCTTTAAACAATGAAGAAGTGGTTAAAAACTTGGTTTTGCTTTAAGAGTTTCATAATTATCTCGTCTTTGGTTACTGCAGTGACTCCCAAAGGTAATTTCTATATTATAGCACTAGCTGTTCCCCGCGGTTTCACCAGCGTTATATTCGAATTTAACATTTCTGAGGAGATATAAAGTCTTTTTTTCCCTTAATCTCGCATGGGAATTTGATGTTTTACCAGGACAAAAAGAATGTTAATCAAAATCCTTTTATGTAACTCTATGCTAAATATCAAGTCGATTGGTTGCATACTTAGGGCGTGAAGGAAGGACAAATAAACAAACAAAAACACTTCCGCATTTATATTAGTTAGGGTCTCCCAGAATACTAATTGCTTACAGAATTGAATAAAGGAAAGCCTCCATGTTATTGCAAAGACAGTAATTCGCTCGAATATTGGTTCTATGGAAGTTTACTTGGCTTATTTGGAATACAAATATCAGCTATCATTTTCCCGGAAACATAGATTTCATTCATAAATAATTAGGTGTTTTGACAAATAATGTATAGAGATAACAATGAATATGCTACAAGCGGTGGTGAACACACGCGGCTATGACAGAAGTTTGCTACACAATTAGATTTTTCGGATTCGAACTAGTTAGGGCACAACACAAATAAATAAGTAAATAATGCTCAACAATTCACACAATATTATCTAGCCCCAAGCTAAGCAGAGCTTGTGTTATGGGTACTAGATAACTGATATACATAATATAACATATATAGATAATTTTTATTATACATAGATAACGACCAGAACACCCTGAACAAATATCTGCAGATAAAATACAAAGCATTTGGTTATAGGAGCGAGTTCACACACCTGACATTATTCCGGATACAGTAAAAAAATACCCAATGGCTAAAAATCCGTAAAAAACAGTCCGGTAACAATCGTTTACTGGATCCGGTATACTGTCAGGTGTGTGAACTAGCTACAACCACATACGCCATGACGGGAAAATAAACGGATCCAGTAAAACGGATGCTGTGTGGCCGTGTAGCCCTTAGGGCCGAAGCCTTGGGACGAATCCGGAGTACCTCAGATTAAATATGTAAAGCTGTAGGTATTATATAACTTTTTTTGTCAGAAACTTTGTTGGTGCCCTGTTCTATACCTATCTACTACCGCAATCTAGAATCACCCCTTCCATACAACTTTAAATAGGCTCTATCTTATGGGTACACTCTTATCACGTAGGCACGTATATGGCATAATAGTGATTGCATATTCATGTTTTATTGCTTTTCAAAACAAAGTTATCAGCCTGTGAGATTCACCATTTCCCTATAAATTAAATCTATGGAACTTCATACTCATGTGCGAAATTCGTTGGCATAATTTCATGTACAATGAGATGGTTGAAGACTGATACTCGTACTTCAAGCGTGTCAAAAATATAGTAGCTTAGGGTACAGATTAGGCAATATCGGGTTAAAAAGACGCAATCTTCTTTAGTTTTTTACCGACTTCAAAAAAGGAGGAGGTTCTCAATTCGACTCTATGTTTTTTTTGTATGTATGTTACGCAATATTTCCGCCAATTATGGACCGATTTCACTATTGTATAGATAGAGAATGATCCCGAGGTGATCCCTTAAAAATGTTATCCCCGGGGGATTACTATTAATTCCTCAAAACTTAATGGTGTATGACTAAGGTTTGATGACGATTTATCGTTTTTTAAAACACGCCAAATTATTTCATCAACGAACTTGTCACAAATCAGTACCATACGAAAAACAAAAGACGGTAGCGCCAACTCTCATTGCGCTCCTACATTAAAAATAGTATCTAATAATATTTTGAAGGCAGAAGTCATTGTCAGATGTTTGGGCGAAACTAACGCCTAAACTAGGTACTGAATTGATCGGGGTTAAAACTTGCCTAAAGTTTTGGAATTTGAATAACATAGGCTTTTTTCGTCGAGTAAATATCCCTTTTTTATACCGGAAACACGCGTGTAAAGCCGCGAGCAGAAGCTAGTATAAAATACGTGCTTCAAACGGTCCAAAAAAAGACGAATTCTTACAATATTTTCTTTCCAGATAATTGCGAGTCATGTGTCTCGGTATCACAATGCCCATTCTTTGCAAGCATGGGCAGCAAAGAGCAGCTATCCTGGATTCAGAAATACCCATGCAGTAAACATCCTGACGACTACGGAATTCCTCCAGGACCGAAAGATAAAGATGACAGTGTAAGTATAAAATTCATTATAGTACTTAGTAACCAATTCTCATTAGTTCGTGATAGGATCCTTGTTTTAGTGGACATTTGTTTTAGTTTTTCCGATGATAAAATTCTCGACGTCCTATATAAACGAATACCTACTTAAATAGACTACTTAAAAGCCGCTATTTGAGACGTGCTTTCTGAATTGCGTTCAAGTATTCGGGATTGATGGGGGGATAGTCAATTATTTTAAAACTAGAGCCTATGAAAAATATAGTTGCCGCCAAACTCTTTCTTGTCCGGCAGCGTGACGAGCAGCGAGAGTATGCTGTTTGCGTTGGTACCTACATTCACGGACATAATTCTTAGAGTGCGCGCCCACACGGCGATTGTTTGTAACGCTGCAAACACGCGACCGAAAACGCGCGACGGCGGCATCGCGATTGTAGCGATGCCAGCGTGAGACCGTTTCAGACGACATCGGGGAAAACGAAACGAAAACGAAAGTGGAGAGGGGAGCTCACGGACCCCTTGCAACGCTCGTTCCGCAAAAAGTCGCCGTGGGCGCGCGCTCTTAGGCCGCTGACAACGTAGCAGGCGAAAGAGAAACGGACAGCTCTGTTCCGCTATTTCGTTGTTTGAAACAAAACTTTCAGTGACTAATCGACGCGAATTTCCAGAAGGTAGCTCTCCACCAATTTAGCCTTAGAATTGCATATTGTGCATCTTAGCCACGTGGTTCGCTAGAGAAGTATGTCGTTTATTATAGTCCTCATCGGCTCACACATTTACGTCTGCTGAAAATGCTAACGAGGGGGTTAAATAATTTGGCGTGCGACCGACTTTAAATTCCTGAACATACCTCTTGTTTATGCCTCTTTTTTATGGGACCACCTCAGGATCATTTTCTATACAATAGTGAATGAATTTTCAAAATCGGTCCATAGTTGTCGGAAATATTACGTAACGCGTAAAAAACACATACAGTCGAATTGAGAAACGCCTCTTTGAAGTCGGTTGAAAGAATGTATTCCTAATAACAAGATGCATTTTCATTCTAGTCATCCTAGTAGATATTCCACAAGATGGGTCATATTTTATCGGTGATCGATCGGTAAAAATGCTCCAATAGATTGTTAGAAATAACAATTGGAACTAAGTATTAATTCAATACTTAGTTCCAACTGTTATTTCTCCCAACATTTCCAATGTTAATAAATATTTCCTAGTTTATAACATGCGATCACCAATCCGTCTGCCAAGCGTGGTGATTATGGCAAAACGATAATAACGTCATAATGATTTTAAATCATTTGTGGTGCGTATTCCAACTGAGAATATTTCGACCTTCACTAATGAAGAATTCTGGCCGAAGAATGTGCTGTTCCGGCGTTTTCGCGGAAGATTAAAGGTCACGGCACATAATATTACGTCACACGTCGCTGACAATACGTAGTAGAATATAAGTTTATTTTATGTATGTTAGACTAAGGTATATTATTTTTATATGGGCCGTAGTTTTTATTTTTTTTACACCTATACTTGACTACCTGTGTTGCCTGAAATAAATGATTTATTATTATTATTTCCATGATCACGGGCCATATAGTGAACCGGTCTTTTGGGAGGCATGCGTGGAGCCGAAGCCAACAGCACAGAGGCCCTTTATGAGAATTAATCTAAAGGCGAGAGCTACACATAGCGGATATCATCCTTGGTTGCACAATATGATACACCCGAAGATGATATCCGCCAGGTGTAGAGACTATTGCAAAGGAAAATGAAAATAACAAAAAAGCCATGTTATTGTGGTGAATGGATGGACTGGGTAATTGGGCTATGGGGGAAACTATGGACTATTATTATTATTATTATTAAAACCCCCCCTACATGGGAGACCATCCACTCTATGGACGATCGATGACATGCTAGCGGACGCAGGGAGTCGATGGATGGAGGCGGCTCGGGACGGCTATATGTGGCGTCGTATGGGGGAGGCCTATGTCCAGCAGTGGACGTGTATGGGCTGATATGATGATGATGATGATTATAACATAACATGATAATGATGCGATGAATCACCGACCAACTGATTTAATAAATCAACCGCGATAAATCAATTTCATAATTAACGAATGAATTATAACGCGGTAGTCTTGGTTAATGTTGATTAAATTTTAAAATAAAATTAAAATAGGCAGTAATTAATGAACAACAGACTTAAAATTTAGCTTAATTTAATCTGAAACTGATGAAATCTGATTACTATATATTTTTGACCTAATTTTATATTACGCAATTTACTCTATTTCTTTTACTTGCAACAAATAGAACTTTATTTCATAAAAAGTATTATTTAGTTTTAAATTGGTATGTTCTAAGCGAAGTTCTTTTACAACTACCTAAGCCTATAAAAAAATAAACGTATAGAATTTGAAAAGTCTTGAAATATTTCAGGTGTGCTGCCCAAATCAAGTCTGGGGAGTAGATAAAGAAAATAATTTAAATCGGCTCACACATCGTTCTGGGAACTCTCAGGATACACCGGTATCTTACAAAAATCAGATACAATCCCCGTACGCTTTCAACAATGGTATAAAAGACGACAATATCAATAGCAACGATGGATATCTGAACAACCAACAATGGAAAAATAAAAATAATAGTCCTTTAGGACCAAAAAGGTGGTCTACACCTGAAAAAAACACAAACTGGAACGAAAGACCTGATAATAGCAAATGGGGTATAGGAAATCCAAACTATTATCAAGGCAGTAACAATAATTGGAGAAATAATGTTAATAAAGTTAATAATCGCCCAAACAACCAAAACCCGCAAAGATCTCCGTATTTTTATAATTGGAGAAACTTTATCAATAATGATCGAACAGGAAATAGAAATAATGATAATCGAGTGCCAAGTCAACCATATAACTCGAATATTAAAGGCTCAGGAGGAAACCCTAATTCCGTGAATACCCCTTTTCTTCCAAATAATCAACAATCGGGTGAGTAACTGGTAGTTGTACCCACTCTACCATGCTTTGATCTTCTAATCATGTTCTTGAGATGAAAAGAATGTTATCTGTAGGTACAGGTACCTTACTTATCCACCAGCATAGAAGAGTGAATAATGCCAAGAATAATAAATTTAAAAATAATAAATGGCGAAATTTACTCAACCAAACCAAAGCCCACCCGCGGCTATAGCCTTAGGATGATGATAGAATAGAGTAAAATCCTAATCCTAACTAATATTTAAATGAGAAAGAGTGTTTGTTTGTCCTTCCTTCACGCCCTAACTATGCAACCAATAGACTTGATTTTTGGCATAGAGTTATTTGAAAGGATGAAGAATAACATAGGCCACTTTTTTTCCTGGTAAATCATCAAATTCTCATGGGAGATTTACGGAAGAAATACCTTTTTATCCCCCTAGAAATGTGAAATTTCAATTTAACGCAGGTGAAACCGCGGGGAACAACAAGTAGATAATAATAATAATAATGCTGGACAGGTCACAGAACATCAAGGTCATCTAGCCCCAAGGTAAGCTAAGCAGAGCTTGTGTTATAGGTACTAGAGGACTAGACGAGACGAGATAAATCATTTATTTCGATAGAAACACTGCACATAAGAAAACCTAAAAGTTCAGACACTTCTGTCACAGATTAGGTAATGATAGGCTTCTGTATTTAAGAGACCTATAAAAAAAACTTTAGGTTGTAACTGGCCAGAAAAACAGAAGCAGACAATGTATGAAAAAAACAAAAGACGCCCGTTTAAAAAAATCTATGTCTTCATGTTTTCGTTTAACATTTCCTTTTCAAAGATTCTGATACGTGTGAAAATAAAAGTTATTCGTCCCCAGGTAATTCACGTGGTAAGGCGGGTCAGTGCGACCGTCTAACGAGGTTCCCCCCCAATCCCCAGACAGGCTGCTGCGGCGGGGAGGCGTCTGACGATGACAGGATTAACGGTAACTTGCTTACTCTTTCACCTTTGCTCTTTAGCTGGGTTTTGGCGGAAAGCGGAGTAGACTTTGCAGGTCTGTTTTTACCTTTTTACCTGTTTTGATCAGATCGTGTAGTTAGAAATGTTAGAAGTGAATAATAGAGTATTTTTACACTACCTACGTAGAACTACATACCTATATGTATAGTATAGTTCTTCTAATTAAGGTGGTTCTCTTATTTTCTCAAATGCTCCAAAACTACCAATGAACTCTTCGTTTTTTCATAAGTAAAAAGAAAATGGTTTACAATTTGCGCCGACTTACTTTTCCGCTAGATTTATTCCTTGAATAAAATGCAGAATAAATTAAAACCTAAAAAAAATACGAATCTCGCGCCAACCCGTGACGATCACCCATAATGGGTAACATTTAGACTCGTAACATTGAGATGTATTTTATACCTACTACCTGAACTTACAGACGTTGTCCTGTCATTCAATTCAAACTTCAAATTCATTTCAAACGTGCTTAGCAGAGTATGTAACGCTTGTGCTAAGGGTACATTAAAAAAGTTTATAATATAGGTAGTCGTTAAGTTTTCTTAAATTTTCTAAGTTTCTGCGCAATTTTCTTAATTTTTTTTAATGTAACCTTGTAAATATAGGAAACCATTAAAAAAATATGAATGAAATCGGTAAAACCATTCTAAAGTTATAGCGGACCAGGAAAAATAGGGTTTCATTGACGACATCAGATGACAGACAGCTCGCGGACCACTCCTTTGAAGCTTGTGAGAAGCTATTTTGTCACTGTAAAATGTACCTAAAAGTAACGTGTGCGTTCAAATATGGGCTTAACCATATTTGAACGCAGCGCAGAGCTGTCAGTAGCTTACAAGTTGGTAAAACACGGTCGACGACTTGCGATATTCATACACCGAAATGTCGCCGGGTAGCAGTGTCACTAACGTGGTTCTCTAAAATGATGCCCCAGACACCAACTCCTCGGTCTGTGTCTGCGGCGTCTTCGCCGGGTTATGTGTGTAGAGGCCATGAGACATTGATGATAATTATACAGTACCTACTAGCTGATGGCCGCAGGTTCGCACGCGCTTTTCAAGTAGCATACATATCTATCCCGGGATGCCATTAAGGTCCCTGCCCTGAAATTTCATTACTATCCGTTCAGCCGTTTACGCGTGAAAAGGTCACAGACAGACAGAGTTACCTACTTTCACTATTAGTATGGATTTCGGAAACTTCAAAGTCAAACTATTTAACTTTTTTATTGTATTCTCTTTAGGTTCTCCGTTTAAACTAAACCGCAATAACGAAGTGGAAACAAAATTGACGAAATCTATAGACGGTATCCAGAACTTTTGTTAATTACACTTTGCACTTACCTTACCATTATTAATTAATTTCCTGCACAGATGCACAAAACTTCTCCAAACGCTTTCCACATACTTTCAACGACTTCTGGTCGCGAGCGATGCACCAACCAAATTTCGATGGATCGTATTCTATGTTCAAAGAAGAGGTGAACGGCATGAATGGGAGCACTCAAAACAAAACCACGAACATCACATTTAATAGCACACTTGCTTCTGAACGTTCCAGCTCTACAAATGGAACTATAGATGCCGACGTTACAGTGGAGATTGAATATAGAATAGCAGGTTGGTTGGTTCACTATCTCATCACCGCATCACATCACCAGCCTCTTAACACGTTCGCAAAATAACGTCATTTCAAGTCCTTTCGGTGAATATGTGATGTGACATAACTTGAAATCACGTCCTTTTTGGTCCGATGCTTATGGCTAGAACGTTAAGCCCCGTTTGATTTCAATGCAAATTTTGGAATTTAGGTAAGTACTCTGTAATAGCGTGTGTGTCGTGTGATAGCGTTAATTTTATGAGGAAATCAACAGAAAATCCTTGGACTCTCACTCAATTGTATGGACAAATTGTGTGTCAATCTAAGCAGACTGGAAAAAAGGCTTGCTCGCGCGAACGTGTTAATAGTCTGATGCTGGACAAAGGTTCAGCAGTCGGGTTATATTAGGAAGGCTTAGTATAGGTTTATTATGTGTGTGATTGTGGACTGTGGAACACGTTGTAGTACACTGTACTGTGGAGCACGTTGTAGTACACTGCATGGTCACAGGGGAGGCCAGACGGAAAACGGGATTAAAGAGTATCATAGAGTCATCAAACCCATCCACATATACAGAAAAGCTGAAACAAAGCTGTCAATCACCCAAAGTCCTGCTTCGATACGTCAATGAGCTGGGCTGGTTAGGGCCTAGTTAGGCAGGGGGACAATGCACAATATACTCCGAAGCGAGATGTCAGTGCAGATCCCAGTTCCCCACATAGAATTAGAATTATGTTTATTAGGCCTCCCATAATTTAAACACCATAATGTCTCCTGTTAGTGGGGAATCTACACGCTGGGCATGCAAGCTAAGTATCGCAGGCCACAAATTTTCTTGCACCACCAAAGCATGCATGGAATTCATTAAATCACAAAATCTATCAAATATGTAGAACGGATGTCTTTATCAAGTTCATCTTACAGGAGGAAAAGAGACAGAACTAACCCAGTACCCATGGACTGTTCTTCTGATCGCAACGTTCGCGTCTGACACTCAAAGCATCTCTGCCTCCTGCGGTGGATCGCTCATCAGTGCCAGATTCGTCCTCACCGCTGCACACTGCCTCTACGATGACAAAGCTACTTTAAACGAGTAATTGTTTTCTCAACTGGTTTTATAATGCAATTTTTTACCTTAAGAACTACGAACCTTTACCAAACGGAAACGGATATTCCGATGCGGATTATTTGTTGTTTCACGTAGAATGAAATGGGGCGCGCTATGAGTGAGAAAGCGCGTCTAACCATCTAATACGAAGCTGTCATGTGGCTGTGTGCATGTGCTTGGTGTTGGCACCATTTTTTGATATTTTTCGTACTTTGCGATAAATTTTGAGTAAGCGATTGATTTAAAAATATTTTAGATTATTTACAATGTTGAATATATTTAAAATGTTTGCAGCGCGACAGATTTTCGAATAAAGGTGTCTATCATGCATAAAAAATCGCTTGAAGATGACTTGATTTGGTAGTTAAAATTAGTTTCGCTCTCATTTAAAGATCATTATGTTTTTAAAAAAACTAAACTGCTGCAAACATAGCTATTTTTCATCCAATTACGTATGGAAAATTTCAGTAAGATCGGGGACATAGTTTCCAAATGAAGCGGAAAGTACGTTTGTGTGGGGAATAAGTCTATCCGTTTCATTCCTAAATTGGTGTATCAAATAAAAGCCTTCGTATATCAACGTTATTGTCGTTGGTAGGGGGAAAGGGTTGCTCCCTTTAAAAGTTCAATTAGTTGTTGGTGTCTTCGTGATAGACCGTCGGCCACATCGTCACTTATAGTTTACTTTTAAAGGGAAAAACAAATCGTTCACACTGATAAGACATTATGTTAATTCCTCACTAATATTATAAATGAGAAAGTGTGTTTGTTTGTCCGTCCTTTACGCTCTAACTAAGCAACTAATCGTCTAAATTTTTGGCATAGAGTTAGTTGAAAGGATGGAGAGTAACATAGGCTACTTTTTGTCCTGGTAAAACATCAAATTCCCTTGGGAGATTTACAGGAATAATGCGAGTGAAACCGCGGGGAACAGCTTGTAACTACATATATGTTAAAGATACATCGATGGTTTTATAACATGTTTTTTTAATTAATCTGGACGCGCTTTAACGGATTGAATATTAAATGCGCGACATAAACCTAAAATTCGATTTTTATGTATAGTTGTGGATCCAGACGATTATATGAAGATACCCAGCAAAGATTATTTTAAAATAAAAAAACACTATTTTAGAAACAAAAAAGCTGACCTCATCCATACCATGTATAAGAAATACCCGAAACTGTCTCAGTGATTTTTTTTTCCCTTTCAGAATAAAAGTGTTTTTAGCAGAATACGATAAGAAAACCTTCCCGACAGACTGTAAGACGACGAGCCGAGGTCGAAAATGCGTTGAAAACATCGCTTTGTACGCAGCAAATTTCCATCTGAGCCCTGGTTTTGAGGAATCTAGATTGCTCAATGATATCGCACTTATAGAACTCCAATCTGATGTACCTTATACTGGTAGGTATATTTTTTTTATAAAAAATAGTTGTAACCTTTCATAAGTACACATTGATGTTTAACGAGCCAGGGAACGCCAAACCCGATTTTAACCGACTTCTAAAAATAAATATTGCTGAACAATACACACAGCATCATCTAGTTCCAAGCTAAGCAGAGCTTGTGTTATGGGTACTAGATGACTGATATACTTAATACATATAACACCCGAAACAAATATTTGTAGATCGTACAAATATTTGTCCCAAGGCAGGATCCGAACCCGCAACAACCTGCATCGTAGGCGGACTTTCGCCCGCCGCGCCACAACGGTCGTAACTTTCACTAATGGTTTTTTTTTATGTAATGCATCAGAACTAATTTGTTGTTATAAAAAAACTAAATACCGACTACGAATCCTTTAGTTTTAAACTGTTTTTTTTTTAGCTCAACGGGAAAAATACTAACCCCACGTCGTTTTCTGGATCATCCTCTATACAACTGCAAAAGAATCATCCAAATCGGTCCTTAAATAACGGAGATATCGACGAACATATGTACATAAATAAAAACGTCAAGTTCGAGTTGCATGAATTACGGAACCCTCGCACAACGAAGTTTCCGTAATTATAAGACCTTGTTTCTTGCCAAATTTCATGATTCTAGGACAACGGGATGTAGGTAGGTAGGTATTATAGGTTTTGGTCGATTGTTATAGCAAAAAAAATTTTGTGAATAGACAGCAGTTCACGATTTTCGGATTTTTCACTTTACTTGTGCTATTATGCCTTGCTTCTTGCCAAATTTCATGATTCTAGGTCCCTATAAGTTTTCGGTCCATGGTTAGAATCAAATATTATTTTTATGTGAATAATCTAAATCGAAATTTCAAAAAAATTGGGCAAAAACAGCTGTAACTCGTGATTGCGTTGACTTAGAAGCTTGATTTATATCACGACTCCAAGAGGTTACGGACCTGAGTATTTGATGTTAATTTCAACTCGATAGCTCCACGCGTTCCTGAGAAAAGAGAGTTGACAGATGGACAACAAAGTGATCCTATAAGGGTTCTTTTTTTTCTTTTTGAGGAACGGAACCCTAAAAACATACATACAGCCAAACAGAACCTTCTTTTTCGTTGGTTAAAAGTCGGTTAAAAATTGTGTCCTGTGATATCCCAAAATAAAAAATCGGTGAATGGATTTACCTCCCGTAACATCGGTGAATTGTTTACAAAGCTTCACTATACAGAAGGATGATATAAAGCAGGATGATATCATTAGCGAAGGCGCTCTACTAGACTATTCTTGTTACTAATTGCTATCAAGTAACGAGGAAATCTACGGGAGTATAGTACATCTAACTTATTCTTCGTTATAAACGAAGTTGTTAAAGCTTAGTGGTGAAATTATCGCAACACGATGTATAAATAGAGAGCGAATTTATTTACACGTGTAAAGTTCATGTACAATTTGTGTAAAATACTTTGTAAAATATTTGCGTGAAAAAAGATATTCAAACTCAATGCCGTTTAGAAGAAATATCCAAACTTCGAAAGTAAATGTTTGGATATTTTTTTTATATAGATTCAATGCAAAAGATGGTGATATGGAAAAGTTATATTTTAATGTCTACTTTATACATGTAGAAACAGAAAAAAACGCATGCAAAGCCTCTATTATACCTCTTTCACCTCATACACTTAGTATTTCAAAATTAAATTAAAGGCATGATACCTTGTCAGTCTACCATTGCAATACCCTAAATAGGTACACTACATACTGTGAATATTGTATAAACTCACATAATCACTAAGACCTACTGAACTACTAACCTACTTCTGACTGTATGAATGCAATAAATAAAAAAACTGAAATACTGAAAAAAATATAATACGATACTATTAAATATTACCAATAAACGTATAATGTCTGTGCAATAAACAACCAATTACCATTTCAGACTACATCAGACCGATATGCCTACCGTCAATCAACGTTGACGACCCAGAGCACGCGCGCTTAACCCTCACAGCAGCCGGATGGGGCCGCAATGGACCCTACCAGACTGACGTGAAGCAATCCACTACCATCCATCTGGTCCCTCAATACGACTGCAGGAGGTTCTACCCGGATCTGACGCCGCGGCATCTCTGTGCTGCTGGGTATACAGGGGAGGATACTTGTAAAGGTGGGCAAGAAAAATATACGGTCGTTAGTGTTACACGTTGCACATACAGGGTGAAAGCGCTTCCCTAGCGAGTAAATATCACGCCTACAGTAATAG
Source organism: Eupithecia insigniata (assembly GCA_947859395.1). Taxonomy (NCBI): domain Eukaryota; kingdom Metazoa; phylum Arthropoda; class Insecta; order Lepidoptera; family Geometridae; genus Eupithecia; species Eupithecia insigniata. The sequence continues at coordinate 9,236,936 of OX401999.1, read as the reverse complement.
GGCTTTGATCTCTTGGGCAGTGGCCCAAGCACGATAAGAGCAAAATAAGAAAAATAATTTGGTGTGTTTAAAAAAACGAAAAACCGACTTCTAATTCCGTTACTTTTACACTGTTTTTAAGTTTTGCGGGATAAATACTAATTCCCTGGGGATAACATTTTTATGGAACCACCTCGGGATAATTTTCTATACATTAGCGAAAAAAGTGTCAAAATCGGTCGATAATTGGCGGAGATCTCACGTAACATACATACAAAAAAGCATATAGTAGAATTGAGAACCTCCTCTTTTTTTGAAGTCGGTTAAAAAGGAAGTAGAGAAGTGTCCCAGTTTCGTCCTGCAACTCTTAAGATATCGTCCGCTCATTTCGCCATTGGACGCCCGACGCTGCACTCTGTCTTTAGGCGCTATTCAGCACAATTCAGTAAGCGCCCGAAGATATGTACCTACAGTTTATTTATAATATGTTCATATCCTTCGGCATCACGACATTTGAGCGACGAAACTCAAAGGGTCATTTGCGGAAGAAGACATTCGCACGAGTAGACACTTGCGCTAAAAATCTCAAAATTCCTATATCTCTCGAAATAGGCAGCGTAGAAAGTTGCGGGTTTTATCATTGTGTAGGGTATTTTGCTTTCTTTCTTCTAATATATATATCACTTTTCACCAACCCTCCCCCTTCCTTTCCCATATCGAAACATACATATTTTAACGTAAGTAGATCATTATAATGCTATCGTAGCAGGTGCTACGAGGACCGGCGGCGTGGCATACAAAAGACTTCAACGCGCACCCACTTTTCTACCAAGTAAGAGAATGTGTGTCTCCTTTTTGATCCGTGTACCTACCTAGTCTTTAATTAATATGTATCGTGTTTGCTTAACTGTACCTACTTGTTAGGTAGCCGCTCTGCCGTCACTCCGCAAGGGCCCTAACTGAAAACCAGCACAGAATTGGACATTTGCCTAATACTACATAATGCTGAGATTACCCATTTTACCCTGTTATGTTTGATGGTTAGGGTAAAATGGGTCCCTATCTTTATACATATATCTAATAAATTATATATACATATGTATATATATGTGTGTATATAGTTGTTAGTCTATAATAGTTGTTAGATTTTAGTTTATTTCATTGTATTACAATTTTTAAACTTTACTTTCATTAATTTATCCTACATGGTTCTTGTTTACATTTTTATTGTTCTTGTATGTAGTTTGGGTAAAATAAATGTATTTTATCTTTATCTCATTTTATCTACACTAAATTCCTCAAAGCTAAGAAACTAATACACCTAACGAGATCCATATCCTTCCAGGTGATTCCGGAGGCCCGCTAATGGTGAAATACCGAGGCAAGTACTTTGTGGTAGGCGTTGTAAGCGGCAAGCGGACGGACGTGAACTGCGGCTCTTCAGTGCCTTCTCTCTACACCAATGTATATCACTACCTTAACTGGATACGAGAAATTATCGCTAACTAGAAGATATAAAATAAATAAGATAAAATAAAAAGAGCTTTATTTTCTAATTAACTGTGGTGACAAATAATAAAAGAAATTGAATTTAATAATATGGCGTGTTTTAAAAAACGATAAACTGACTTCATTGACATTCCCTAAGTTTTAAACCTATTTTAAGTTTTGCGGGATAAATACTAATCCCCTGGGGATAACAATTTTATGGGACCCCTTCGGGGTCATTTCTATACAATAGTGAAATAATTTTCTAAATCGGTCAATAATTGGCGGAGATATCGCGTAACATATGTACATACAAAAAAACATAAGACGAATTGATAACCTCCTCCTTTTGAAGTCGGTAAAAATTAATAATTATAGGGTTAGTAAATAGTTATTTTATTTTCTAGTTATTAGTGTATGGACCGCTAGTGGCGGCGAAAGCCTCCTCCAAGCGTTTTCAATCCTGTCTATTTCTAGCTGTCCTAGACCAGAGTTTTCCTGCAGTCTTTGCCAGGTCGTCGCTCCAACGGGTTAGCGGCCGATTTTTTAACTAGAGGATATATTTACACGGCGTAACTAGAGGGTTGGTTCATATAGTAGATGGCTGGGAGTGGGAAAAAATATTCAAGCCAAATGTAATTTCCAGTCTTTATTTTTCTTGAAAGCCGGATGATAATTTTTAAGATAGGTTGTAGAAAAAATAATATCCTACTAATATTACAATATGTCAAAGTTTGTATGGATATTTGTTACTCTTTTCTTTGTCACGCAAAAACTACTACACCGATTAGGCTGAAATTTTGTATATATTTGGTATATAGTTTGGGGCCTTGAATAACATATAGGCTATTTTTCATCCCGATAAAACGCGGACGAAGGCGCGGGCAGCAGCTAGTGATAAATATTCACGCGTATTTATCGCATTTATTTACCTATTTTTCCCGACGTTTCAACAGGTTTACACTCTGTCATGTATGTATATTTATAATGTGTTCAGATCGCGTAAGTTTAAAAATCTTTAGTTTCTTTATGGTAAAAGGGTCAGGTCCCTTTCCAAGATCTCTGATAGCGGATCCAGATATCATATGCTGGTTATCGCTGAAATATTATCGGACGATTAGCAGGTTTGATAATTATATGAAATCTGTAGACTTTTATCAAACACGTTACAGTTAATTAATGTAAGTAATCTTCGGATTATTTAGTGAACACCACTGTCCCTATGTCACCGCACGTCAAATCTAAAAAAAAATTACATATTTTATGACTTGGCCAATACTAAATTTCACATTACAACTAGTTCTGCAGTCTTATATAAATCAATGACCTTTAAATGTTTTTATCTGAATAGGTAAATACATTTTTCTCTGAAATAAAAAATATAACAGAATAGTTCTTCAAAAGCGCAACACATCCTAAAATGTTCAGCGAACCTTACCAACGGCATGTCAAAGGAGTATCCTGAATCTACGTTCACAATGGCTACCGGAAAGGAGTTCATGCCATTCTCCCTCTGACCGTTTACTTTCCAGCCTTTTGAAATTTCGATTAAGGTAGGTAGAAAGAACATCATGCCAAATCCACAGGATACCTACAGCCTAGAAGTCAGGACACCAAGCAATGGACTTCCGCACGATATTTTAACTACCGTAGAGTTCTACCTACACGGCCCACGTGGGCTCGTATTAACCGTGGCGTTACGACTACTCCAATTTGGTGAGTGATATAGCACATATATAAGAATTTAAATTATGAGCAAAATCGCAATCTTTATAGTATACTGGGTGACCCCGCAAACGTTGTTTTGACATCGACAACTGAGGGTTGAAGGTTATTACAGTGCTAACTAATATCGCTATTAAAAACTGGTAGTTATTTATTATATTATATGTATTTTCTTATAAACAGCCAAAACATTAAAAAAAAGATTTTGGCGGGTTGACACTTATTACTTAGGAGTATAAAAATCGTTAACAACCTAGTCTCAGACCTACCGAATACACACACAAACATAAAAACCGGTCAAGCCGTTTCGGAGGAGTATGGTTACAAACACTGTGACATGAGATTTTTATATAATACATGGTTTAAGAAACAAACACTGTGACACGAGATTTTTTATATAATACAGGTATGCTCTTCCGAGAGACGATGGTCACGTGGGTGTCGCCAGGCTACGTCATCGTCGCCATCGGCGAATGAGAAGACGACTCTGTTTCCTGGTGATACCAGTAGCGTACAATCGTAACTCCCCGAGCTCCAGTATGAATCTGATAAAACTATGTGGTTCTGTATTTACCAATTATTTATCACATTGAATCGTGATTAACTAACGCTGTTTTGACTGATCTAACAAATATAATTGACGATTGACATTTTTTTATTGATTTTTCAATTGGCTCCTAACACACTAGTTTCCCAACTTCTACATTTTGTTGAAATGAAGTGGCAACTGGACAGTGACGTACGTCACCTGACGAAACTCCTGGAAGATCAGACCTGTTCTCTTGGATCATGGGTAGACAATTTTTTGCCGACTTCAAAAAAGGGAGGAGGTTATATATTGACTGTATGTATGCTTATTTTATGTATGTCCGTCGATTCTTTCGTCAGTTTGAAAATTCTTTCGCTATTATAGCTATTGAGAATCTCGTCTCGCGACACTCCCGGAAGAGCATACCTTATTTTCTTATACCATGATATAATATACACTATAAAGATATTACAGAGACAAAATAGCTTATCGCAAGCTTCAAGCGAGTGGCCCGCGAGCTGTATGTTATCTGATGCCGTCAACATGCATCTAAAAACAAAACAAACAATATTTGAATTTACGTTTTTGTGCTGTGCGCCATTGAGACATTGACAACCAAGCCTCTTCCGGGCGCAGCTAGTATCATGTCCGTGCCTCTTCGGGACAGACGTGTTCTGCTGTGGGGACCAGTACAATTTGCGAGCATCTCTCATCGCTTCTAATATCACCGACATATTACATAATTGGCCGTGGGGCCGCGGCTTACGAATATCGACCCCTCCAACCCAACCCGTGGATGTCGTAAGAGCCGACTAAGGGAACTTACCAGAAGGGCAGCAGCTTCCTTCTGAGTATTTTTGAACACCAACACTGCGATCACCAATCCGCCTGCGAAGCATGGTGATTATGGCAAAACCCCCCCTACATGGGAGACCATCCACTCGATGGACCGACGACATTGTAGTTGTCGCAAGGAGTCTACGGATGGAGGCGGCTCAGGACCGCTATTTGTGGCGTCGTATGGGGGAAGCCTATGTCCAGCAGTGGACGTGTATGTGCTGATATGATGATTACATAATTTAGAACAAAATATTAAAGAAGAAAGATCAATCAGCCGGTAACCGGTACCTACCTCAGGACCTTAGTTCCAATTTTGTCCACCTGAGCAGATAAGTTGGCATGCCATGTAAGAAAGTTTCCGCTTGACGGCATGCAAAATCAAGTGGTCTACGTCCCCCTAAGGATCAGATGCTTCGCACCGGTTCGTTTCACCCGCCAGGCATCACTGAATAGAACTTTTAGTTTATTGGTAAACGACTACCAGCTCTAGGCAATTAGTTGATGAGACTATAACTGCCGGCAAGCATTTGAAACCGGCACATAATACTTTAAGATATGTGTTACCGGATATATAAATTTCAAAGGTCCACGATCTATATTTTCGTCAAATACATGTTCGAAAAAGACGTCGTTTTCGTCTTTTCCCCTTATAATTCGCCTTAAATACGGATTTCGTATCAAATTATAGGAAACTAGGTGAGCGGATAATACAGGTGACGAATAAATTTTGAACGATCTCAAAAACAAAGTACAAGCGAACGCTTCCGACTGGTATTGATATGGATCAGTTGAGCTACCTGTAGATTGTTTGCAACAGTCTGCAGTTAGCTCAATTGTTTCAATTGTAAATACTAGTTTAATTTGTTTTGATTGTTATTTTCATAAGGACGTCAATAAGGACAAGCTAATCGAACAAACTAATAATAATTTGATAGTTTTTAAGAAACTTTAAAATGACTTCAAATCAACTTATCCTAATCCTAACTAATATTATAAATGCGAAAGTATGTTTGTTTCTTTGTTTGTCCTTCGTTCACGCCCTAGCTTAGCAACCAGTCGATTAGATTTTTGACATAGAGTTAGTTCAAAGGATGGAGAGTAACAAACGCTTTTTGTCCTGGTAAAACATCAAGCAATTTGATGTTTTACCAGGACAAAAAGGGAAAAGTTCGGATTAATTGATTGATACCTTTTTATCACCCTAGTAATTAAAATTCGAATTTAACGCGGGTAAAACCGCGGGAACAGCTAGTTTAATACAGCATTTTAACTTTTTTGGAGTTTTGCGGGATCAATAATAATTCCTCGGGAATACAATTTTTATGGGACCACCTCGGGATCATTCTCTATCAACTGCAAAAAAATCATCCAATTCGATCCATAAATTTCATTTCCAAAAAAAACATTATAATATGTATCTGCACATAGACACCCTCCATATTTCGAAGTCGGTAAAAAAAAACGATTGACTGGAAAATCTATAACTATACGTCATTTTCCACTGAAATTTTCCGCCTAGGGCTTTGTAAAAACGTGTGGTGTACAATTAGGAAAATTACACACCTAATGGTCTAGTTAGAGAATAAAAAACATTTTAGCTGTGAGTAATTTCAATGACCAGAGAAAATGGCTAGACGAAAACACATGGTACACAATTACCAGGAAAATGTGAATTTAGGCAGAATTGCTCAGTCACTTTGATGGATGATGAAGGATCGTGTGAAACGGCCTGTTAGGAGTTCTATGTATTAACATAATTCCGCACTATGCCTTTGAAACTACGCCGACGACTACTAGAATTAGCTACCTACCTAAGTCCAACTGCTAAGTAGGTAGATACCTAGACAATGCTGCCAGGTTCTATGAAAACTATTGTAAACAGTTTTTTGTACTGGAAATCCATTTCTAACGTGTTATTTTTTTTTATTTTTAAACGATCGGCCGGTAACTATGGTTATTTTCATAATAGGTTAAACGACAAAAAGTTTTTACTCCCAGTCCGCTTGCCGTTCCGATTTCCGAACAATATTTTGAAAAAAGAACTCAAGTGATAAGGGCTGCCGCGGGAAGTTCTTCTAATTTTGAATTTGGTGTAGGCAATTTTATTAATTCTACAGAATGTCGTCGAGTGATGGTCAAGTTTTATGACACCGCCAGAAATAAAATATTTATTCTGCTTTTTATTTTCCTCGAAGGCGTAGTATAAAGCACTATGTATCACTCGGCAGAAAGTGCGATTCCTACCTCATGTGTTTTAAGGCCCGAGGCGCAGCCGAGGGCATTGTGTCAAATAACACACTCGATAGGAATTAGGCACGTTCACGCCTAGGTGTACAATGTACAATTATTTTTCTAAAAAACAACACTTTCGTGGTTCACGACAGTACATGGGGATGCGCGTCACACCGCGCCGAGGCTTGGCAGTGAAAGCGTTAAAGTGTCATAGCAATGCATTGATTGTTCCTTTTTAACTGACTACAAAAAAGGAGGAAGTTTGATGTTTGGCTGTATGTATGGAGAATGATCCCGAGATAGTCTGATAATTTATTCTTGATTAGTACCTATTTGTTCCGTTGTGAAAAGTTTAAACCCGTATCTGTAAGTGCCTATACTATAATATATATTAAAGAACTTGAAGTTGGTTTTTCATTTTCCAAGACGATCAAATTATCAGGGGGATAAGTATAAATTTGTAGGGAGTATATGGTATTGCTGTAACCAGAACCTTCACACATATGTAAGTACATAATTTAGAGGCATAAACGTATCATGCAACGTTAAAGAGAAGCCTACAACATGAACACGTTAAGGAAAACGCCGATCGAGACAGTGCAAAGAATAGCGGTCATTGTTGGGGCACTTTTGAGGAGAATGGCTCTCCGGGGAAATCTGCCGCCCTCTGCAACGCGCCACAGATAAGTACAGTGGGAGTAGAGATGTTTCACTGAAGTAAAAGAGTGTTTTTTTTAAAGATATAACATTAAGCCACTGGTGCTAATGTTCACTTAAAAACGTAAATCGTTACTTACATATACCTCCTTTTCAGAATATGGCCAGTATGGCCCTAAAACAGATTTTTTTGATATTCGTGGCTCGCATTATGCCCACTGCTGAAAGTGATTGAGAGATGAAAAATAATCACCACGATTCGATCACTAGATAGGCGAATATGTGGTAAAATTGTATTTTTTTTTAAATTAATTTATTTTAATTCAGTCTAATTTATTATTATATTTAGGTATAATAATATATATTTTTCTGACATGTAGCAAATAATTTATACCTTTAACTTTATTATTCTGATAACTCTGATTATTCAGGCAGATCGGTGATCGGTGATCGAGGTCTTAAAAGTAACATAAGAAAGCTGCTGCTTTCTCCTTTCTCTGGTGGGTTCTCTTAATCGGCTCATACGACATCCACGGGCTGAGTTGGAGAGTCAAATTCATGGAAAACGTGGAGGCTTTTTTTATAGTCGATAGACCTTCTTTTGACCAGACAGTTTTAAAACTGATTTCGAAAAAAGGAGGAGGTTCTCAATTCGTCTGTAGGTATAATGTTTATTTCCACACCAAAACTAGCAAGTGAAGCTAGCCAGCACAGAATAAACACTTCCTTTCATAAATAAATCACAATTGTATGAAAGAAAACTAGTGGTTATTTGGTATAGTTTGGATATTTTTGAGATCTGCCGGCGGCAGCGGCAGCGCGGCCCCTGGGGGTCGCGTCACAGAGGGCAGTGAATGCGTTAATGGCTTAGTTAGAAGTATTAATATCATTTCTATGGTTAAAGATAGATAGATAGATTTTTTACCCGACTACCGAAGGACGAGGGTAATTCCACAACGAACTAGCAAGTGACGCGAGCCCACCGGCACTGTAATAGTGTTTACTCATTTGAGTGTTCCGCAGTGGCTCTCGGAGGCGGTAGGCTTGTGTTTCAGTCGTTCCAGTCGTTATGGGGGACGAGTGAAGCCTGTTTGTAAGGGTACGGGGTACCTCTGTTAGCAATTAGCTATAAACACTTCCTTTCATAAATAATCACAATTGTATGAAAGAAAACGAGTGTTACTTATGGAGATTTTACCGTACAGAGAATTTGTATAGGTTTTTTTTTCGAGGGATCTATCTACTAGGTTTCCTTTTTCAGAACTTGTTGTTGATATTTTAAAGACCTGCCAGCGCGGCCTCTGGGGTCGTGATTGTGTAAAGGCTTAGAAGTATTCCACAACGAACTAGCAAGTGACGCGAGCCCACCGGCACTGTAATAGTGTTTGCTCATTTGAGTGTTCCGCAGAGGCTCTCGGGGTGGTAGGCTTGTGTTTCAGTCGTTCCAGTCGTTATGGGGGACGAGTGGAGCCTGTCTGTAAGGGTAGAGGGGGACATTGTCAGTAATTAGCTAAACGCACTTCCTTTCATAGCCACACTTGTATGAAAGAAAAGAATTGCTTACTTACTTGTTATAGATACATGTCTTTCGTGCGATCTACGTACCTACGTCTTTTTCAGAATTTTTCATTGATAGTATTGGGACCTCATTTTCATTTACCTGTTTGATAATTTTTTGTGCCCTTAATTTAATTTTGAGTTATTTAAAAATTGTTTATTTCAGACATCTTGTGGTCCATACATATAAGCTAGGTAAATACAATTTTAACGAAATTATAATTTTAAAGAATTATAGTTAGGTAAATAATTATAATTTTATGTTGTATCAATATATGTAGTAGGTACGTAAACTATTTTCTTGTTGTTGTTTTTAAGTGATTTTTGTTATGTACATAATGAGTTATTGTAGGAGTAAATTGTTGTAATATTAGGTACCTATATCTAGAAATTATTTACAATAAACTCATAAGCCACCAATTTTCTTTCTACCAAATGGTAATTAAATTACTAATCAGATACGTATGTACCCTATCTACTTATAATCTACAAAGTACATACAACAATAATGGGTAATAAAATAACATAAGTATGCATCAAAATGTAAATATCTATCATTATCAATGTACCTTAGAGTACCTACCTAATTGAAATGGACCATTTATTTACAGCTACAAATCTCTTAAATTGCAAACAATAAGCCTGTTATCGCGTCGCAAATAAATAAATCTGACTCTATCATCCTCTCGGGCTTAGAACGGTCACAAAAAAGGGATTCCAGCCATTTATCAGCTTTCGTCATTCAGCCCGATAACAATATCAAGGGGCCAATATAGGTACATCAACAACCAAACCTGGGTACCTATAGGCGCTAGGTAAATATGTAGGTTAGGTACCGCCCTATATGAATAGAACCGAGAACTGAGTCCAACTCAGGTCATCGAATAATATCCCTTGACCCTATTACTTAGGTCTTACTTAGATCTATGATCTTAGATCTATGATAATATCAAAAATATTATTCGACAATATTTTAAACGACACCATACTCGGTTTTCGCATCTCCTCCTAAGCTATACAATATAAAACTATTACAAAGGCATTAAAAATAAGCTTATGATAGGTATCACAAACGGGCTAAGGGATTTTTGAAAATTCCTTTATATGTATATCGTAATAATACGATAAAATAGGTGGCGACGCTGATTGGGTCAGGTTAGCGCCTTAATACCATACTAAACCACAAACAAAGGATTCCCATTTTGGCTGGTCCCCGTTCTAGAACCGAGTTAGATTCTGTTCTAGATCCCTAGATATTTTTTTGTAAACCAAAACAATACAAAGAAAAACTTGCTACTACCTACTTCACTTGTGTTAATACCTACCCAATGTTCACCTAATGTATTCTGTCTACGTGTTAGTAGGTACTAAGTCTTTTATTTCTCTGTTGTAGTTTGTTTAAGTGTTGTGTCTAGTAAAGAAAGAAAAACCCTCCTGTTGAATTTACTAAATTAAAAATATTAGGTACACTTTGCTCTGGCCACTAATTTAACGAGCAGCAAGAGAAAATACATGTATTAACCGACTTCAAAAAGAGGAGGTTATCAATTCGTCTGTATGTTTTTTGTATGTACATATGTTACGCGATATCTCCGCCATTTATGGACCGATTTTTAAAATTCTTTCACTATTGTATAGAAAATTATCCCGAAGAGGTCCCATAAAATGTTTATCTCCAGCGGATTAGTATTTATCGCGCAAAACTTAAAATAAGTTCAAAAGTAAGAGTATTTGAAGTCGGTTTATCGTGTTTTTAAAACACGCCATAATATTTTAGCTATAGAAATGAGAGCTATGAGTTTGGCTTGGATGACGCACAAGAAAATAGACCCGGCAGTGATTTATAGTGATGAGCAAAAGGCCAGAACCTATGGGAGAAAATAAGTTACCTGTCTACATCTGATTTCCCTAAACACTTTAGCCTGATAGGTCCCTGTTTTAAGTCAAGCAGAAACACAAGATTGTTTCCGTTCAATAGATCTAGTCATAGAGGCACAATATTAAATAGAGCCACTAAAGCAAAGGTGCTGAGGCTGAGAGGTTGCCAAAGGTACTGAGGCTGAGAAGTTGCCATCTAAAATTATTTATTTATTTAGATAGAAAAAACCTCACCCAACACCTCTATATAACATTAATTTTTAATTATATCCTTCTCATTCCTCCCGTAGAATTCAATTACCTATCAACAAAGTCGTTTTTAGTTAAACCTTTTATAACTCAAGAACGACTGGACCGATTTTAATGAGCTTTGATTTGTTGGTTTTGTCTATGTCCCAAATAGCAGAATAAAAAATAAAAATATGAATTCACGAAAAAAAAAAATAAGGAAATGGTTTCCTAATAGATTATTCGTATAGAACGTCATCTCTGATTCTAAGGCGGAACGAAGTTAGCCGGGGTAACTAGTTTTAAAAAAAATCTCTATCTAATCCACGATGACCCAAACCTAATTACCTAATGTGTTCGACATTACCTTCTCAAGAGATAATTAGGTACTACCTGTATAAACATTTAATATTTTTACCGAGGAGCTAACGTTCATACCCTTTCAAACCGACAACGGTTCATACCAATCACAAGATTAATAACATCTCTTCCTCCCAGTAATATTTCCCCTCCGAGGGTCTAATCTCCCAGATGGGTATTCGTGCTGAAACAATCCTCTTTTATTGGCGTCTCTTTGTCGAATATCTCGACATTCAAGACATCAGCTTTCAGCAACAAACATTATAGGAATCCTTGAAAACTTTTGATATTAGATCCAGAGTTTTGGAGATAAGAATTACCTGGTGTTACAGCTTCGAGTGTTCGAGATTATTGTCAGAGACATCTCCGAACTCAGTAGAATAGAAATCAGAATACTTAGGTACCTACCTACAATGTACAATACCTATAGACATGAGACTCGTAAAGTTGATGTAGTACGAGCGCGTTAAAATCTTTTATTAGCTACGTTAAATTAATAATTCGTGGGTAATTTTTGAGGTAGGTACCTAAATCTAGATGTGCGGCAGTGCATCAGATATGTTAGGAGTTTTTGTAACAACTGACTGTTGAGTTGCCTAAAGGACCTGCATATAAGTCAATTAGTTCTGTTGTAAATAAGCTCCTACTTGTACCTGATGTTATTTTCTCGGTCAATTTAGTTGGTATCCTACAGGAACTATCTATTTTTTTTTACAATTTTAGGATAACTAGCAGCTAGGTAAATATATAACAAAAATGATGTGCAACAGACGGCTAATTATAAGTTTCCACAAAAAAAATTTGGTATAGTTTCCGAACGATAATATAACTAGATACAAAACACAGCCAGAAAGACCTCCAAAACTTACGAGTACCAGGTACCTACCTATTGAACAAACCTCATATCCAAAAATTTTAAAATTCTTTACTAGTGCCCTCTAGCCGGTCACACTGTGTTGACTTGTAAATCAGCTACCTATCCCCAAGCCATTCTGCTGACGTACTATTATACAAAAACTTCATCCATTGTAAATAGAAATACGAGACTCGTTTCATATGCAACAAGTCAGGATCCGTCAGTGTTTATCCGACTTTTATCAGGACTGCATGTTTGGACTTGGATACCGTACTCCTTAACTGTTGCCCGTTTTTATTCGTGTATTGCATAATTTTTATAGTGCTTATGAACAGGTTTGTGAACTAGTTAAGTGTAGGTATTTGAAAATCCCGGCGCAAGAGGGGCAGGTTGGTACGTACCTATTATAAATTTGACGTGTCCCTATACTCCGATTCAAAAACCTGGATATTTTTTGTATACAAAGGGGTTTTGTATACAAACCCAAGGAATATTGGTGGAAAATATTTAACGAAATTGGTATCATAGAAGCAAAGCACAGAAGCTAGAAACAATTTTTAGTTTTGAAAGCTTTCAGCTTTCATTCATCATTTAATGGCTCTCGTTCGTTTTCGAATTCAAATAAGCATTTTTTGCTACAAATGTGAGATTATGCGTTGTTGAAGTGTTTTAGTTTTTAGTGATAACTTTGCTGTTACCTTGTTGTTTTATCAGTTTCTTTTAAGTTTTCATTCATAATTATCTTTTTTGGCATAAAATATTAGATTCCAAATCGGAGTATAATATCTGTGTGTCTGTTTGTCCCTTTGTAGCTCTCGAACGAATTAACCACCTTAGATTCTGTTTTTTTGTTTTAAATGTGACATCCACGAGAGTTTTATGCAATTCGTCACAACCATAGACCTCGTACGACATCATAGCGCTCGGAGGGAGTCGATGGATGAAGGCAGCTCAGGACCGCTATTTGTGGCGTCGTCGTATGGGGGAAGCCTATGTCCAGCAGTGGACGTGTACGGGCTGATATAATGATGATGATAGACCTAGAATTATTTTTCTACGTCCTAACAACCAACGTCTTGATATGTTTCCAACTAGAAACTTTTGATTTATACCTAAACCCAATATCAAACTAAATTTTGCTATTACCAGGATTTTCAGATAATTATGTCCATCACCAGAGTCGTAGCAATAACAGGCTGCGACAGCGGCCTAGGCTGGGCGCTTGCAGCGCGGTCGGCGCGGGAAGGTCTGGTGACCATCGCTGGCATGTTCCAAGGCACGGACACTTCAGCCGCTGAAGCACTTCGTAGGCTCTGCGCACATCCGTACGCTTTGGATGTGACAAGCACTGAGAGTGTTGCCAAGTTCAAGGACTTTGTGGACGGTTTGCTGCAAGATAATCCGAACTATAGTGAGTATTCACACATGTATAAAAGTTAAAGTTAAAAAAGTTAAAGTTAAAAAGTCTTTATTTAGGAACTTAAACTAGGTATAATAACAAAAATAGGAAGCGATGTGACCTGCAGAAGTAAGATACTCTGTCGCAGGTCGCAACGCCCACCTCCGGGATTAGAGATAGACTAGTTTCAACAGAGTGTAGGTACATAAGTATAATTTATATACAAATTAACAATTGGTTTGAGTTTTGTCTTATGAATTTATATAATAAAAAAAAATAAAAGGATTTCTATATAATAAAATTGTGTACCTTTTTTCAAGCTGAAAGAAATTAAAGTAGATTGTATGACCTAAGACTGTTGCCCAGTGTGCACGTGTGTGTGGCGTCTGAGCATTTAGTGCTCCTGAGGACACCGGACTCTTAAGAGTCTGGGCAACAAGAGCTACCATGATGCGTGTGTGTGTGTGTGTGTGTGTGTGGAGGGATGTGTATGTTTGTTAGTCCTGAGAACACTGGCCCCTTGAGAGACCAGGCAACAGGAGGTACACTTTGTTATGTGTGTATACAAGTTGTATTTAAATTACCTAAGACTAGTTAATAGATCCTCTGTTTGTTCGTAGGAGAGTGATAGGAGCCAGGATGTAGTTTTTAGCTTGCATTTGTAGAGTGTGAGTGGATAGATCTCTATTTTTCTATTGATTTTATTGTAGAGTGATCCGCCCAGGTAATGATAAAGTCTGGAAACTGCAACGGTTCCCCGTGACTTTGTGACACATACTTTGTCGTGACGGCGTTTTGTAGAGCTTAGATTAGGGTCGAATACCAGCTCCGAGTGCTTTCGCAAGACCAGCGCTAGTACGAATAGTTTTCTTACCGTCAGTACCTCACAGAGGGTATAGAGACTGCCTGTAGGGAAACGTCGTGGCTTTGAGCACATTACCTTCAGAACTGCTCTCTGCGCACGCTCTACCCTTAATAGCTGAGTCTTTATGGCTCCTCCCCATACACAAATTCCATAGGACACAATAGATTGTGCCAAGGCAAAATAAACCATCCTAAGATGGATCAGCAGAACCTCTCAGATTCTTAAAAATAAAAATTAATTTTCTAACTCTAGAGACTATTGATTCAATATGGGGTTTCCAAGAAAGATAAGAATCCAAGTGAATACCGAGGTATTTTAGGCTAGGTGTACGCGCTATAGACGGACAGGAGCATACATTGTTATCTATATGTAGACAACTGTGTGCTTGCAAACAAAATGGTAAGGGAGGTTGCGTGTGGGAAGAAAGAGAGAACGTTACAAATTTAGTTTTGGTTGAGTTTAGGGAAAGGGAATTTAGGGACAACCAATTAAGAATCAGAGATAGAGCATCTTCTGCAGATGCTTTAGTATCATCCCAAGTCTGACCACTCACAGTAAGTGCAGTGTCGTCAGCATATGTAAATATGCTACAATTTGGAGAAGATATTTGGCAAAGTTCGTTAATATAGATTAGAAAGAGTGTAGGCCCAAGGACACTACCTTGTGGTACTCCATAGTTAATATCCTCTTCAGTGCTAAATGTGGTGTATATAAAGACAATTTGTTTTCGTTCAGATAGATAACTATTGAATAATTTTTTTACATCTCCTCGGATTCCGATGTGTTCTAATTTATCAAGCAAAATGGGTATCGAAACTGTATCAAAGGCCTTACTCAAATCAAGGAATATACCAGCTGTTTTGAGTTTCTTGTTCAGGTTAATAGCGACTTTAGAGGTTAGAGATATAACAGCATCTTCTGTGGATTTACCGCTTCTGAATCCATATTGATTTTCAGATAGTATATTCTTTTTATTAAGAAAGTCGACCAGTCTAACGTTAACGATTCTATCAAGCATTTTGGACAAGACAGTAAGAACTGAGATCGGTCTATAATTATTTAGATTCTTCGTCTTTAGCACCACCTTTGTGTATTGGTACACCCAATTGCTTTTTTAAATGCATGGGGAATGGTACCGGACCAGAGGCAAAGGTTAAATACATACTCAAGTATTGGAATAAGAACATGCTTGGCGCGTTTGATTACTGAGGTAGGTATCTCGTCCCAACCTACAGCAGAAGTGTATTTTAAGCCAATAATAATACGATATTAATTAAAGTTATCCATATCTTTTGTACTCGATTGTACCAAGGCCCAATGCGTCTCGGTAGCAAAATTAAGAAGGTCATCAATATGTATGAAACAGTCGCTTTTTAGTGGTCATTCGAATTTGGTCGTATCACCTGGTAGAATAAGGGTGATTAGGCGAGTGGACCCTTATTTCAGTCATTCGTTTACAACTAGCTCAATACGAGACGTAGAGAGCTGAAATTTTCAGGATATAATTATCATGGAACGCACTGATTTTTTTGTTATTACCTACAATCTTGGGTTGGAAGGTTTCTTGCATTTTGACGTCAAAGTTATGACCTTATCAGTTACGTCTTAATCGATATTATTCAAAAACGCGTGTATGAATATTCTTGAAACTTTTTATGGTTACAAAGAATAACAGCAAGAACCGAACACCATTTACAATGAACCTCTATGTCTGTCCATTAAAGAGCTAGATTTTTTTAAAGGTTTCAAAGAAAAACAAGATTACATAAAAACTGTAAATATTTTTGAAAATTTTACTATTTCATAAATAAGCACAAATCAAAAGCTACTAGTGTATGTATGTTTTGTAGATGCACATTCAATGGTTTCCGAGAAACAAGCTTTTGCAAAACGTTACCCCAGCAGGAAATTGAATATCTCAAAAACCTTAAGCACAAATTTTATGTTTTAGGCCCACATTTATACACAAATATAAGCTATCTGCCCATATAAGTCAAATTTGTCTAGGGTCATTCGTTTAGAATCTTCCTGCTGGAAAAACGTTACCCCAGCAGGAAACGAATTTTGCGTTTTATTCCAAAACGTGAACATGCACAATTTTTTTAACTTGACGCACATTTACAGCTTAGAACGCACTAATTATTTGTGGAACTCACTTCATTCTAGAAGAAACTTTTCTGCTGGGGTAACGCACACGTCCAATCACTTTGATAATTTATTTCAGAACTGCATGCAATAGTGAACAACGCCGGCGTGATGACAATCGGTAACTTCGAATGGCAGACGCCCGCTATGTTTGAAAACACTATCAATGTGAACCTGCTTGGAGCTATGAGGGTCACGAAGGCGTTTCTGCCTACACTAAGGAAAAGTACTGAAGAGGTAAAGCTGAAGTAAAATGGTAGGTATGCACTTTACGTTCTACCTTACCTTGTCGTTTTATATGTACATATTTACTTATTCGATCGCGTATAGTGTCGAATGTCGATAAAACGAAATGTTGTTTTTTGGTATTAGGTATAAGGTATTGCAATTAATTCTAGTGCACTCTACTAGATATAGGTACTTATTCCTTAAAATTTAGATTATATTACCTTTATAGGAAATAATCTAAATTTTAAGGATTAATCAATAATCGTGACACATAAAGTAAGTTAGTTTATACTAACCTAATAACTAAAAAAAACGTACTAACATCAACTAACCTACTTTCATTATCACCATTTGTAGGTAGGTACCATTTTCTTTTAGATGAACCTTCTCTGTGTGGAGGATTGTCCCACTGCAAACAATTTAATTAGGTGATTATGTTCGCAGTTAAGGTAAATACTTATTTATTTATTTAAGGAATAACAAACGACTATTACTTATTTAAAAATTCTGCAGATTTCTTAAAAAATGTACATTACTCTATGATAACCCACCTACTTACCTAACTCAATCAATGCCTCGTTTTACACTGACCTACCGCCTCCAAACAACAAAAAGCATAGAATTAAAACAGTACCTATGCAAAAGCAAAGAGTAGACAAAAGCCATTAGTTTCAGAGCGCGAGCGCGGCAAAGCCCCGTATAATAAACGTGGCTAGTCACTGCGGACTGCATCCCCTGCCAGGCTTTGCGGCGTACAGTGCCAGTAAGGCAGGCATCCTCGGCTTTACTCGCGCGCTGAGGCAGGAACACCGGGGAATTACTGCACTCGCTTTTATACCTGGTAATTATAATATACATATTACACTCAAAACAACGATACTCACTGCGTATTGCAGCTTGAGCACTCGTAGCAGCTTACCTAGGCTGTACTGCAGCCCCCTGCCAGGCTCTACCACGTGCCTACCTACAGTGCCAACAAGGCGGGCGCTCGCACTAGGCCTAAGTACCGAGATTTTACTGCCCTCGCTTTTATACCTAACTGGTAATTATAATATCTACTATGATTGCATTCAAAATAAAGCTACGTCATTTCACCGCGTATTGCAGATACATATTTGCTTGACCACTTGTAGCAGCTTACCTATACTAGGCTACTGCGGCCTCTGCCAGACTTTGCCGTACCGCGTGTAGGTACGCGGTACGGCAAAGCCTGGCAGAGGCCGCAGTAGTAGTGGCAGCAAGGCTGACGTCCTGGTCTTTACTCGCGGTCTCAGCGCGCGAGTAAAGCCAAGAACATCCGCCTGGCCATGATGCAACGGTACGCAAGAGCACCGGAGGATTACTGCAATCGCTTTTTTACCTGGTAATTATACTACTTTTATTGCGTATACCTACTGATTAGACTATGAAGTGACTGCGGCCTGCATTCCTTGCTAGGCTTTGGGCGTAAGGTCCATATCAGTAAGGCAGGCGTCTTTGATTTTACTTGCCCGTTGGGACAAGCACTGAGCGATTGACCTGCTTTCGCTATTATAACTGGTAATTATACTATCGCGACGACTGACTCTCTAAATTGATTATGGCCTGCAGATTCTTCTCAAATATTAATCACCGAAAATAACAAAGCATTTCGTAGCAATTTCCCAGACCACTCCAAAACGCTGCAAGATCCTTGGCGCTATTTTGACAACGACAAACGAACACATAACACTTTTCTGCTACCGTTGGAAGCCATTGTTGGGCTGCAAAAGCCTACGCAAAACTAGAAGTGCTACGAGGAGATTCGTAGCGTTATTTTGATATGAAAGCAACAAAACAAAAATAACTTTCGTGAGCTTGATATAAAACTACGCAAATCCTGCTACGAAGCGCTACGAGGTAATTCGTAGCGTTATTTTGACTACGATAAAACAAAACATTTAAACTTTCGGCTACTGTTCATCATCATCAGCCCATACACGTAAACTGCTGCACATAGGCCTCCCCCGTACGACGCCACAAATAGCGGTCCTGAGTCGCCTCCATCCATCGACTCCCTGCGACCGCTACGATGTCGTCGGTCCATCGAGTGGATGGTCTCCCATGTCACGCTTGGCAGGCGGATTGGTGCTCGCAGTTTTGGTGTTTCAAAAGCTGCTGCCCTTCTCGGGCTCTCTTAGTCGGGTCTTACGACATCCACGAGTTGAGTTGGAGGGTTCGATATTCGTTAAGGATGGGAGTTATTGGATATTTTGGCTACCGGTTATTAGTTGGGTATTTTGTTTCAATTCCGCTAGTACCAATTGGTACCTAATAACGTTACAATACTCTATACCTGGTGATTTCTACCCAATATACCAAATACTTGTTGCAGCTACATAACTTTACGGGTGAACGGTCCGCTAGTACCTATGCGTAGATGATAGTTAGGTAAGTATAGGTATTGAAGCGTTGGGTAGTTATGGCTCACGGTCGGTTAGGCGCGATGCTCCATTTGCACAGTTATTCCCTAGCGGTATGCGGATTTTCCAATAGCGTTAGATATTTTCGGACCGTGCTAACAGGTACTGAGTTAGTTATTGAATACCGGACTCATCTCTCATATTCGTACGCCCCGGCCCCGGTTCGTTGTTATGCTACGAATCTATACGCAAGTGCTACGAGGTACCTAATTCGTAGCATTCGCGAAGACAATGCGTAACGCTTTGTAGCAGTTCTCGACACCAAACAAACTGCTTTCGGACCACAAGTTTCGTGTAGTTAATAGTTAATCTGTGATAATAAATACTATTTATACAGTGTATTATTTGGATGGGTCGGTGTACATTATTATTTTTAGGACTTTTGCTTATTATTTTTAGGAGGATTCGTAAACTGCAGCAACATCCTCGAGAGACAAGCTCATCACGGCCAAGCAATGATTGAAAGTTTATCCAAGGAGCAGAAAGTTATCTACGAGAAGCAAATCTCTACTCTCACCAGCTACTTAAGCTCTGCAGTTCCAAGGGATACAAGATTTGACTCGCTGAAGGACGAAAACATTATAGAAACATTTATGAAAGCATTGGCGGAAGAGGAACCTGCCGAGCTGTACAAAGTAGAGTCATGGCGTTATACGTTTTATTATAATCTAATGAAAATTCCTTTTCCTAAAACAGCCCGAGATTGGCTTGTGAAGAAGTTTTTAAACTTTCCAGAAATTAAATAAACAAGAATTAACATTTAGTATGTTTGGATTTTAGAGTTCCGTGCCCGAAGGGTGAAACGGGACCCTATTACTAAGCCTCCGCTGTCTGTCTGCCCATCTGTCAGAGGGCTGTATCTCTTGAACCGTAAAAGGTAGTTGAATTTTTTACAGTGTGTTTTACTATTGCCACTATAACAACAAATAATAAAAATAATACAAGTGGTGGCGATAGAACCCTCGCTGCCTCAGCAGTTTAGAGCCACTTGCTACGCTCGTGCCTCTATTTTAGACGTCTTCGCTAGCTCGGGATTTAAAAGATACGAAACTAAAAACATTTGCTCCCGGCGGCCGAAGCATTGAGTTTGACAGTTTATTTTCCCGAATTAATGTCTGAAGAATGTATGAAGCTACCTTCTCATCTCGTAAATACACTCTAATAATGAAAATAAATTTACATTATGACGACCGATGTTACGCGGCAGGCGAACGTCCGCCTGCGACGCAGGAGGTTGCGGGTTCGATACCGCCTTGGGACAAATGTTTGTACGATCTGCAAATATTTGTTCGGGTGTTCTGGGTATGCGACGCAGGAGGTTGCGGATTCAATACACGCCTTGGGACAAATGTTTGTACGATCTGTAAATATTTGTTCGGGTGTTCTGGGTATTTTCTATGTATATAGATAGTAAAAAAAAATGTAATATATTATGTATATCAGTCATCTAGTGCCCATATTACAAGCTCAGCTTAGAGTTAGATGATGCTGTGTGGATTATCCAGCATTTATTTTTTATTATTTATATAGTTACAAAACCCGAAACAAAAAAAAGTTAGTACCTAGTACCTGCCACAAACTAGGCTTGTTAAAACTAGTCATGTCTGGATGACAAGTATATCTGTTGCAGTGTTTGTCTGTTTGTTGTTCTATTAACAACATGTCCGTGTCCAGTCTCCTCCGTTGTCCATAAAGATCTGGCATCTTCGAGGCATATTTTCAACTAATTCTTCTGTGTATTCACGGGACTATATATGGCCTTCAAATTACGAGTAAACTCGGTGGAGATTAGTATTTTTTTTATCCGCGAAGTTTAAGCCTCATTGACGCCCAAACGTTTTTTTCAATTGGGTTTGCGTCAGGAGATTGTGACTGCCATTCCAAAGACCTCGATGCCTTGTATCTTGTTTCCAGGCAACGCATAGCCGACTTCGGTGTTTGGAGTAATGACTCCAAACACCGGAGTCGGCTATGCAATGGCCTTGTTGTAATGTCCATGATTCACTTGGGGTCAGGAACAGTCTTTGGGCAGAAGGTAATAATTGTTTTTGTATATTTGGGTTATCCTTACGGAGCCGGTAAACAAGTTTAAATTGCCAAAACCACGTTTTGAGAATCATCCCAAATATGCACCTGTACCGCGTGTTTAACAGTTTGTTCGAGAAGTCTCTTATCGGCAGTTGACCAAACACGAAGTGTTATACTAGATGCACATAACAAAGCTTCGTCTGAAAATATTATCGAGACCCTGTCGCGGTGTTTGATTTCTTGTGCCTAGGACATTTCAAATGTGCGTTTCTGCGTTAGTTTCTTCAATAGGCTTCGATTGTTTAGCTTATCACTAAACGTCTTCTAATAGTTGTATCTAAAGACATCATCATCATCAGCCCGTACACGTCCACTGCTGAAAATAGGCCTCCCCCAAACGACGCCAAGAATAGCGGTCCTGAGCCGCCTCCATCCAACGACTCCCTGCGACCGCTACGATGTCGTCGGTCCATCGAGTGGGAGGTCTTCCCACACTTCGTTTCGCATTGCATCGCGGTCGCCACTCGAGAACCTTTACTCCCCAACGGTTATTATCTAAATACATATTTACCCTTTTTTCTTCAGTTTTTCTTGTGCAGGTTGCAAAGAGTAAAGTGTAGTCTTCAAAAACAGGTAAATTATCCAAACCTCGGCGGACGAAAACTTTTTTGATTGACCATGTTTTGGTAGGTCATCGGCGTGTTCGATTGAAGATTGTCGATGCGATGCGATTCAACGTGTTGATTCTTTGTCGGTTCATTCGCTTGGTCACGAACGCCTTTGACTTACTCATATATTATAGAACGTGTGCCATTATTGGTCCTTTGAGATGCAAAGTAACACTGCCTCATAGCGGGAAGCAAACGCAGCACTCATCTCGGGAAAAATACACTCAGTGCGAAGTAAACACGAGAACTGGATTGTTTTAATGATGCATCATGAGCAATATGTTGGGGTATCTGCTCGTAGGTATGTTTGTTTAGCAAAAAAGCCCCGAATACAATTTTGTATGGTGCTCAGGGCCCGTACTCTTAAAAACGAAATCGATGTTTCTGATTCTTTTTCGTGCAAACGCTAATCTTATGCAATGGACATAAGAGTTGGTTATGCACGAACACGAAAAAGAAACTTCGATTTTCCTTTTCCGAGTAGGCCCCGTAGGTCGGGTCACGTTCTTGTGAACCACACTGTATCTAAGATAAACAAACAAGGCAAAATGGTGTATGTACATAATTTTTATCACAATCAGTCTTTATGTTACAAATTGAGGTGTAAGTAGGCATTAGTCAACAATAGCGCCACCCCATGATATGTTCTGCTTATCGTGGCAGCCAAGTGCTCATCTGTAATAGTGTAAAAGGTTTTTTTTTATATATTTAGTTTTGAACACTGGCAAATAAATGAGGACTGATGTGCTGCCCTACTTATTGTACTTACAGTAATCGACATGGCCCCACCATGTCAATTACTGCAAGTACAATTAGCAGGGCAGTGTGGTGCGGCGGTCGAAGGTCCGTCTAGGATGCAGGAGGTTGCGAGTTCGATTGCCGTCTAGGGAGAACCGTTGGTGGGATCTACAAATATTTGTTCCGGGTGTTCTGCGTATTTTCTATGGTAAAAATAATTATGTACCTACATATAATAAAATTTATCTATGTAATGTATTGTATTAAGTATAACAGTCATCTAGTGCCCATAACACAAGCTCTGCTTAGCTTGGGGCTGGATGATGCTATGTGCATTGTCCAGCATTATTTATTAATACTAACTCATCCTTCTCATATTATATAAAGGCGAAAGTTTGTGCTGTTGTAAATATATTTGGCCGAAGAACACATTAGAATTAATGGATCTAGCTGAAATTTCGCACACATAAAGATGGCATCGTCCTCGAATTAGATATGGTTACTTTTTATTCCGTAAAAAAGCGGGTTAAACAACGGGCGGAAGCTAGTCAAAAATAAATCCAGCTTACTTTCTGTGCATGTATGTCTGTAAAAGGTTTACAAGTGTATCCAACGATCGTCGTATGGCACCCAACTCCTGTGCTTGCAATTCCTCTGCAGCTAGTCTTGCTTCTTCCATCTGAAATAAGCGACTGCGGAAGCCTCCTTCTTGCGATTCTTGACGCTGACGCATTCTCTGCCTTCTTTGTGGACCTGGAGCTAGAAATACAAAAATAAAAGTTTAACTTTTGAGTTAATGCCTTTACCAGTGTCTGTCCATGTCACATAGCCTTTCAAAACACTAAAGCTCATATTATGAAACTACTAGCTGTTGCCCGCGCCTTCGCCCGCGTTTTATCTGGATAAAAAGTAACCTATATGTTATTTGAGGTCCCAGACTATACCCATACCTACCACAGATTTTATAATACTATATAACCATACCAAATTTCAGCCCAATCAGTTCAGAGTAGTTTTTGCGTGAAAGAGGAACAAAATCAACCTCACAAACTTTGACATTTATAATATTAGTAGGATGCTCGGTCATTGAACTATTCTTGAGTAACGCTTCTGCCATAGAAAATGCATAGATCGATGACTGAGCACGATTTTAAAATATAGGCCTTAATGAAGGGTTGGTTGGTAGGTATTTTATTTATTAATCTTAGGAAAACTTACGGCTAAACATGAATAGAGAATATTACGTAAATAAGGAAGGCCCATTAAAAGTTTTCACAAGTAGTTTAAAAGAGTGTGTGTGCCTGTTCACCTACGGTACAGAAACTATGACCCTCACCAAGAAATCTGCGGAGAAGTTCAGGGTCGCGCAAAGAGGTATCGAGAGAGCAATGCTCGGTGTATCACATTGCGTGACCGCAAACGCAATGATTGGATCCGGAGTAAGATAAAAGTAAGAGACGTGGTCACATTGCCCGAATGGATGCCTCACGCTGGACTAGAAGGGTCCCAGAGACCCAGAGCCGACACCAGAGGACGAGGCCGACAACCCCGAATCGTTGGGTGAACGACATCAGACGGCACGGAGGACATGACTGGATGAGACGGACTCAAGATCGACAGGCGTGGAGACGAAGGGAAGATGCCTATATCCAAGATTGGATCATGAAAAGGGCACCATGATCATGATGATGATGATGATAAAAGAGTATTAAAGAGAGTATTAAGTTGTGGACAAACAATATAAGTATTTGTTAAATTAAGTACTATATAAAAGAAGATTAAGATATTATGAAGTAAAGAATACTATATATAATACAAATACGTTTGAAGCTAATGGGAGAAGTGTTAAACAAGTCAAATTCTTTTGCCATTGCGTTGAAATATCTGCTTGCAGTTCTGTCTATATCGCGATTTAGATGATGGTCAATAATTGGTCTATATTTTTGTATTTATTTATTTTCATTGTATGTACACAATACATGTCGTTAATTCTATCTATCTTATAATATTAACACAAACTTTTCACATAGGAAACACCATAAGGGATTGTACAAAGAAAAAAACAGACAAACATGACTCTTTGTGCTTTAAATTTACAAAATAACAAATTGTTGGCATTAAAACATCAAAAATCAAAGATAATATAATTATAATAATTAATAATAAATAATAATTAAATTAAACGGTATGTCAAAGTGCTGCTGTATAGGGGCATTGTCAAACTAAACTAAACATAATGTATAAAAATAATATTAGATACATAATTAACAAAGAAAATAATAAGGTGAAAATGTCAGATCTAAAATTAATTTAGTTTCATATGTCAATACTTAAATGAAGCTGCTGTATATAGTAATTTAAGAAATAACCTTACTCACTCACAAACTCATAGCAAACATAATGTTTGTGTAGGAGACTTACCTGGAGAAACAGCAACAAAATCTTCATCTGTTTCTAGAGAATCTGAATCCGATTCCACAGAATCTTCATCTGGTTTTCTACTAATTTCATCTGTATTTAGACAATCTTCCTCTGTGTTCTGACAAACTTCCTCTGTAACAATCTGACCATGTTTTTGTTTAATTATCATGAAGTTTTGCATACCTTTACATACATCGTTTTATAAGCATACCCTTTAGATAATAAATCCATCCTTATCAGCAACAGAATCCATTGGTTCAATAAACTCTTGATTATCAGAATCCATTGGTACAAGTCTTTTTTTACGTTTGTGTTGATTTCGATTAAAAATAAAAGAAAAAAACGAAACATGCAATTATTGTTTTCTTGTAAATCGAAGTCATGATGTGTTTCACGACTTTTCTCTCACTCTCGTGGTTTCAGACTTGGCCATCACCTCCCTTCTCAAAATACTATTCCGTAGGTCTATTGACATTTTTGAACTGGTTTTATGTGCCCGCTCAGCCTGCATACAGCCATAGGCAGTTGTTATGCTTACCGGAAGTGTGGGGAGTGCCAGCACTGTCAAAGAGGGGTCAGGTTCCAAAGATCGTTCTCCTATGAGCTTAACTATCCTTAACTCATTCTCTGTGAGGACACTGGCTGAGGAAGGACCACCCTCTGTCCCCAACATCTTGGAGGTGGAAACCGCTTTTTTTACTAAATATTTTTTATCTGCCCAGACCTATTGAAGAACAGAATTATCCTACTAATATTATAAATGTCAAAGTTTGTATGGATGGATGTATGGATATTTGTTACTCTTTCATGCAAAAACTACTGAACCTTTAAGGTTAAAATTTGGTAGGGGTATAGTTTGGGACCTGGAATAACATATAGGCTATTTTTATCCAGATAAAACGCGGGCGAAGGCGCGGGCAGCAGCTAGTAATGTATAGACAATCACTCATGTTATATCTTAATATCTAGTATTGTTCAAGTACGTACATACCTTCTGCCACTGTTTAGTAGACTTTTTGGCGCCTCCGAGAGCGTTGAGCTGTCGTGTTAGCTCCTGCCAAAGTTTTTTACCCTTAACACGATTTTGAGCGCTCCGCAGGTACCCACGAGCCAGCGGGGTATACTTTTCGAGAAATGTAAGCAAAAAGTCAATTTGTTCCGGCGTTGTTGCAGCTGAACTCATTTTCTGAAAAGGTAATATTTGTATATGTACATATTATTTAACATATTTATGAAGGCACGAATGTAAAAAACTTACATTTTGTGTCGATCAGAGTACCTACGTAGTTTTAATCTTTTTGGTGTCTTTTTCAAACGGAATATATGAGCTTTTGCGGTCTTTGCGGATCAATTAAGATTATTTTTTACATTTATTTTCCCGCAAAACAAAACTACTATATGTACTACTTCTTGTTTAACTGCCCTTAAAAAAAACCCCAAAAAACCTCGTATTGTACGCGTACGAAATAAATCTTCTTCTTCTTCTTTTAACTTTGGCTCTGCATCTGGATTGATGCAATTCTACCGGTATGAATTGCGCATTTAGGAACAATAGATAAAAATTTAAGGAGGTTGAGTTTAGATTTTTCAGAAAATAAATAATTTATATAATCTCAATCAAGTTCGTATAGGTACAAAAACAAACAGAAACAACCCAATTAAAAGTTAAATTAAAAACGTTAACAGAAGTGATCAATATGCGAGGTAACAAAAAATATATACCTACGTAATCTAAAAGCTACAATTGTATACTATTTACAGAAATAAATCTACAAAGTTTAGATACAAAAGGGGAAAATACAAATAATGGAAGAAGGGTCTTGGAAGAGAAGGGGCGGGGGATTTCAGGAGGAATAATATCATGAAGAGAAATTTTAAGCCTAGGACAGACGAAAAGAAGTATCAAATATCAAATATCAAAGTGCTTTATTTCCTTTAGACCTTACAGGACCCTTGGACACGTCACAAAATTAAAATTACATGAGTAAAACAGGGAAATAAAGTGATCACTTTGATTTTTTGTTCACTTCAATCTTTTTAAGGTAAAGTAAAGAAGCGAACAAGAAACCTTTACCTTGTTAGGTTGTTAGTTTTCGAGTTGGAGCAAAAGTCGTCCCATGCTTTTTTATCCTCTAGATAATCTGATATTTTGTAATAAGCCTTTTTACAAAGGATATGTTTGATAGTTTGTTTGAATTTATTTATTGATAATTTTTGCAACTCTCTCGGAGTTTTGTTGTAGAAGCGTATACATTGCCCTTTAAAAGATACACTAATCTTGTGCAGCCGAGTTTTGGGCAAAGCGAGTTTGTTCTTATTTCTAGTATTTACATTATGTATGTCGCAATTTTTAGGGAATCGATCGATATTTCTATGAGTGTACAATAAGTTTTCATAAATATATTGACATGGTACAGTCATTATATTTATTTCTTTGAATTTATCACGCAGGGATTCTCTAGGACCCATGTTATAGATAGCACGAACAGCCCTCTTCTGCAGCACAAATACGGTATTAATATCTGCAGCGTTCCCCGAGAAGATGTTCAACATCTCCTTCATCCAAACCACATTCACACAGAGATTGATTCCTGACCTTTATCTTCGTAAGAAATACAGGGGTACATACATGGCCCAACCGGAGACGGCATAAGATGGATGTGCTGGTTTTGCTGGCCTTTTTAAATTTGAAAAACCAAGGTTTGAGAGGAATTTCTGGTTGCAAATTACCATAGTGCTTGCCTTTTAAAAGTCTAGATGAGTTCCACATTCGAGACCAAGAAGTACTGAAGGCTGAACAAAGATCATGAGCAAAAATTTTAAGGTGTTCCTCTGAACCAAACTGAGTTGCTTGTTTCGCACAAGAGTCAGCGGTTTCGTTTCCTGGAATCCCAGAGTGACCCGGGATCCAAGCCAAGATAACATTAATGCCACGACTTTTACACCTGAACAAAGATTCACGAATTTTAAGAATGATTGGAAATCTAGATTTAGAGCGAAAGGGGCAAGATAGAATAGACTGAAGAGACCTATTAGAATCAGAGAATATTATGGAATTATTGAGGTTGTGCGAGTCTACAAATTTAATAGCTTCCAGCAATGCTATAGATTCCGCATTAAAAACAGAGGAAATCGATGGACATTTATAATTTAAAATTATCTTGGACGAAGGAATCCAAACTGCAGCGCCTACAGGACTAGACTCATTTAATTTAGAAGCATCTGTAAAGATGGTGAGCCAACCATTATAATTAGAATCAAGTTGCAAATTAAATTTTTCACGAGCATATGAGCAACCTTTTACGATCCCAAAATCTAAGATAATACCTATCTGGTTCGAACATAATAGCTTCATAAGAGGTAGTAAACAAAGGATTAGAACTAAATTGGATGACAGGATATGGAAGGTGGGAATATTTCATTAAACTCCGAATCAAACACGGTATTTTAATATATTAATAATAGGCTCAAAGAAAGAATACAAATCGTTTAACTTATTTAGAAGAGGATGTTGCAAATTTTGAACTAATTTGAAAAGAAAACGATCTGAGAGATATTGCCTTCTAAGAGAAAGAGGAGGATCACCACATTCTACTTGCATTGCGTTTATAGGAGAAGATTTCATTGCACCAAGAATAATTCGAAGACATTTTGACTGGACCTTTTCTAACTTATCTAAAGGTTCGTTCCTTCTGGATCCTAGTACGCGGATGCGTACTAGGATCCAGAAGGAACGAACCATAATCCATATAACTACGAACTATGGCATTATATAAAAGTTTTTGACAATAGGGATAGCACTAGGGTTACCCTAACATCTGCCACTTGTTTAGATAATATTTACTGTAGTGAATCTCCAACCAGCAAAACATTAATCAAGCATTTCAAATCAGACCATTATGGTCAGAGTGTTAACTTTAGTTATAATTTGAATGATAGAAACAATGTTGAGGAATATACCTACAGGCCTATTACAGAGAGCCGTATTAAGAATTTTCAAAGTAAAGTGGAACTAGCAGTATCTAATATATCTTGTTCTGATGACCCTAATGTTCTATTTACCAATCTTTTTAATGTTATAAACAGAGAACACAGTCAAATATTCAAACTTAAAACATGCACAGTTAGAGACAGGGTCGGGTTTACTGATTGGGCCACTCCCGGAATTTATAGAAGTAGGGATAGACTATACGATCTTTATGGTGCTAGAGAAGCTATGTTACATGATCCTGTGTTTCTCTTGTATGTAACCAACTACTCGAAAACATTTAAGAAAGTCTGCAACACAGCAAAGTGCCTATTCTTGAGGAAAAAAATTGTAAACTCATCTAATAAAATAAAAGCAACATGGAGACTAATAAATAACGAAACTAGTAAATCAAAGCCACGTAACCGAGAAAAAAGGTTAAAAATTCAATTCTTATACATGAAAAGGATATTGCCGATGCTTTTGATGCATTCTTCTCCGATATCCCTAAAGTTGTTACCCGGACTCTAAACTCCTCCCCTTCGATGGCGGTTGAATTATTAGAATCATCTGTTGAAAAATGTAAAGAGGTCTTTATATTTACTCATGTAAATGCCAATTATATAGTCAAAACGTTTAAGTCTATTAACATCAAAAATACTGAGGATCTCTGGAGTATCTCAACCAAAGTACTAAGTTCAATTATAAAGGAAGTGGCTCCTTGTTTGGCCTTTATTTTCAATAGGTTTGTCGACGCAGGAGTTTTTCCTGATCTCATGAAATTAGTAAACTGGTTCCTCTTTTTAAATCTGGAAGTCACACTGATCCGGCCAACTACAGAACAATTTCAATGCATCCAGCAATAAGTAAAATTTTTGAAAAAATTATTCTCCCTCAGTTGTCCTCTCATTTCAACCTTAATAGGCTACTCCATAAAAATCAATTTGGCTTCACCAAGGGTAGATCAACAACCGATGCTGGTACAGTTTTACTTAAGCATATATTGGAAGCCTGGGATAAAGCAAAAAACGCTATTGGTATATTCTGTGACCTTTCTAAGGCTTTTGATTGTGTAGATCATGCTACATTAATGGGAAAATTGAAACACTATGGAATTCAAAACAAGGCACTGGACCTTATGCAATCATATTTATCTGATAGAGTTCAAAAAGTAGATATTGGTAAAGAAAGATCTAGGGGCTCAAAAATTGAATTAGGCGTCCCGCAAAGATCAATATTAGGTCCTTTCTTATTTTTAGTATACGTAAATGATCTCCCCTTTTTAGCAAAAGATCTGTATGATATAGTCTTATTTGCTGATGATACTTCACTGATTTTTAAAGTTGACAGAAATAAATGTAATTATGACGATGTAAATGATGCGCTTTCACACGTACTAGATTGGTTCACCGCCAATAACCTCTTACTCAATGCTAAAAAAACCAAATGCATTCAATTCATGTTACCTAATGTAAGAGAATTTCCAACGAAGATAATGCTAAACAATGAGATTGTTGACTTTGTAGACTCTACTGTTTTCTTAGGGTTACATATTGATTCCACTCTTCAATGGAAACCGCAAATTGATGCTCTCGCAGGCAGACTTAGTTCAGCAGCCTATGCAGTTCGAACAATTAGATATATTACCGATGAAGATACAGCTAGGTTAGTTTATTTCAGTTACTTTCATAGTATTATGTCTTATGGTATTTTGCTTTGGGGACAGGCAGCTGACATCCAGACTATCTTTGTTCTCCAGAAAAGAGCGGTACGCGCAATTTACAAATTAAAGCCACGAAACTCTTTGAGGGAATTATTTAAAGAAATAAATATTTTGACAGTAATATCGCAGTGCATCTATGAAAATCTTATGTATACGCACAAAAATAGAGATAGCTTTTTGAAAAAGTGTGATGTTCACAATAGAAATACAAGAAACAAGAACAAATTACACATCCCAGCATATAGATTACGAAAAGTAGGGAAATCATTTATGGGCAATTGCGTGCGCTTCTATATTAAGCTTCCATCTGAAGCAACTGAACTTCCTATTCGTAAATTTAAACAGTACATTAAACAAAATCTTATCAGGAAGGCCTTTTACTCCATAGATGATTACATCAATGATGTTAATGCTTGGCCAGATGTCGCCCCGTTCCGCACTGTCAGTAGTATGTAAGAAATTCAATGTTCTGTTTAGCTTTAAAGAAATATTGACATGTATCTAAATTGCATTAAATTTATATTTAGATATGCAAAATAAACACGTCTTAGACACATAAGTGATATTTTAATGTGCTAGTGGTTTCTTTTTCACTTCTTCCACTAGTGGACAAAAAATTGAAGTGAAGAGAATATCAATAACACCTTATTTCTTATTTGATAATAATAACTATGTTTATAGTATAAAATTTGACTTGTCTAAGTGCTTATTTTGTAAGCCTAAAGAAATAAAGTTATTGATTCTGATTCTGATTCTGGATGGGAACCCCGCCAGACACCAGACAGTGAACGTAGGATGTTAATATTCTTTTCACATTTTTCTGCAATGATGCTAAAATGAGAAAACCTGTCATTCTTGAATCTAATTTTAAACCTAAGAATTTTACATTATTTATTTGATCAATCAATTCACCGCCAACATATAGGGCAATGGATGGAATTAATCTTTTTTTGGAGAAGACAATACAATTACTTTTAGATGGTGAAAGGGACAAACCATGAACTTTAAGCCAATCATCCAGGATATTCTAATATTGGGAACTCGTTTTAATATATAAAGCCAAATCATCAGCGTATTGAAGGCATATACACGGTAAAGAGTGTCAGAAGTATAAATACTATATAATAAAGGACTCAATACAGAACCTTGAGGCAACCCCTTATAAATACTACGGGGAGATGAAAGGAAGCCCTGGTTTTTCATTAAAATTTTCCTATCCATAAGCATATAACATATAAAGCGACTATTCTCTCTGGAATTCCCAGCTGCTGAAGTTTTTTCTTGAGAACCGGTAGCAAAACATTATAATAAGCAGCAGTGATGTCAAGAAAAACTGCAAACAGTGATTCTTTATTGATGAAAGCTGAACGAATATCCGTGGTAATGATACTTAAAATATCAAGGGTACTCATGCTTTTACGGAAACCAAATTGAGTACTAGAAATCATGTTACCTTTTTCCACAATCCACTCTAGACGAAATTTTAACAAATGCTCCATGATCTTAGCCAGGACAGAGGATAGGGCAATGGGTCTATAGCTATTAAAATCGGAAGGATTTTTCCCAGGATTAGCAATAGGAATAATGATTTGCGTCTTCCATACATTGGGAACAAAACCATTTAAAAAAAAAATATTACCAGCGACAGTAAATATTTTTTATGATATCAGGGGACTTAATAATAAAAGAGTAAGGAATCCCATCCAAACCAGGAGATGAGTCTTTTAACCCATTCAAAACCTGATTCAGCTCATATAAACTGAAACAATTATCTAATTTGGAAAGAGAAGGAATAAAAGAATGAGATGATGGAAGAGAATCTAAAGAAGGAACAAATGGAGGGGATAATTTTCAATAAAATCGTCAACCCAAGATGAGGGATCATAAGAAGAAACAGCGGGGGAGTTGCAAGAACCTCTATATCGTTTAATTTGTTGCCAGACATATGACGGAGGGGCCCTAGGAAATAGATTCTCACAAAAAGATTTCCAACCTTCCAACGAAATAAATCACCCCCCGACCCGAAGCCCGAAAATGACAGTGACACTTTTTTTTGTAGAGCAGTGCAGTAATTCTAAGTCATTCATTTCATTGTCAGTTTGTCTCTAAAATCCAAAAACACTAAAAAAGAAGTTGATCGCAGAACCATAGCAAAGTATAAAAACATACAGTAGGCCGACGACCTTGATCTCGCGGTAAATGCCGAGAAGTGACGCGTCAGCATAAAATAGCCAGGGTTGTCGCATGACGTATCTTAGTGTCAAAGTCAAACTTATTGATTTTAGGTGTACATCCGCATCAACAGTACATATGTGGTGTTTTTTAATTCAAGATGGCGGATTCTTTTTTATTTTAAATTTAAATTATTTGTGATTTTTTTCGACAACTTGACTCATAGATGATGAATATGCGATGTTTTTACAAATTCAAGACGGTGGATACTTCTTTTTTCAGAGTTACTCATGGGTATTATTTTTGACGAATTTGAGGGTGCAGATTACGAATATACCGTGTTTTTTTAATGGACATATAGATGATAGATATTTTTTCATCCAAATTTCAATAGTGGGTGCCGTTTTGGACTTTCTAGGGCTGGATTTGTCAAAATACTATATATTCGTAATCAACACGAATATACGGTCTTTTGTCAAATACAAGATGGCGAATAATTTTTTATTTTAATATCAAGTTAAAATTTAGATAATCGCGATTTTACTGTATTATTTGTTATATAGGTTGTTCGGCACAAGGTTTGTCAAACTGGAAACTGGGGTAGGAGGGACCCAGTGCAATAGCTTGATGGCTTTTTTAACCATGAAAAGACTCGGTTAATATTAAGATTTTTGTTTTTTTCCGAAATTTAAAGTATTTTATACTGTAACTTTATTTGTAAGAAATAACATGGCTAACATTTATTTATAGAACATTAAGCATGTTAGCCTTTGATACTACTTTTCGCCATCCAATAAGTTGAAAAACAGAATAAAAATTGTAATATAAATTATCGGCCATCTTGCATGTGAAAATACACCGCATATTCGTAATCTACGCCCTCGAATTAGTCGAAAACGATACCCATGACTGAAATTTGAAATAAAAAATATCCGCCATCTTGGATTTTCAAATCCACCCTATTTTTGTAATCTACGCCCTCGAATTAGTCGAAAACAAAACCGATGACTGAAATTTGCAATAAATAAATATCCGCCATCTTGAATTGAAAAAAACACCGCATATTGTATTTTCCAAATTTCCACCCTTAAGTTAGTCAAAAATGATACAAATAAAAAATTTTACCATCTTGCACACCTACAGAAACAATTTATTTGTAATCGGATTCTCCAAGTTAGTCGTAAAAAATCATCATCAAAATCAATAGCGGTCCTGAGCCGCCTCTATCCATCGACTCTCTGCGACCGCTACGATGTCGTCGGTCCATCGAGTGGATGGTCTCCCATGTAGGGGGGATTTGCCATAATCACCACGCTTGGCAGGCGGATTGGTGATCGCAGTGTTGGTGTTTAATGTTCGTAAGCCGCGGCGCGGCGGCGGCCCCACGGCCAAAAAAATAGTAAAAAATAGGTACTCATAATAACTTACCTTTCTTCATCGTGTAGAAATTGATAAAAACGTAAATCATGGTTGAAAAAAGATGATGCTATCTTTCAAGACGCAGGTCATATGCACCAATTTGCAAAGTAAATAAAAAAATCAAATAAATGCGTTACCCTGAAAAATAGCTCCCGAGCTTCTAAGGCCGTGATGTATGATATTCGGAAGCGTCCCTTTCCCGTCTCGTCCCTTGCCCCCCGCACGATTGCCCTGTCAAAACGCCTTCGTCGAACGACTGTATGCCAAGGAATTTTTATACTAACGTAACTTAGTATATAAATTCCTTGATCCATAGGTATCCATTAGGCTTGTTCTTGCTCGGTCAGTTAAGAGATCGCTCTGTCCTACCTAGTACTAGTTCTCACTAATGTACTAGTTCGGACTTCTAGTTCTATTAGTACCCCACTCGGCAAAACTTTCGGGTCGTTTTAATCACAAAAGGGGTCCTATTTTAATGCTTCAAAATACGCAATCGATTGTTTTGTGTCGGAAACTAGATTGGATACTATTTACATTTACTGAATATTAATTATAATATAATTTCACCAAAACATACACGAAAACGGACGAAATATCCATTTACCGACGAAATATCGAAATGCTCCTTCCTTGCTCGTAACAAAAATAATACAAGTAGGTACATACATATTACACTTACAAAAGTTGCAAACATAAAATACTAACAGGGCAATTTGATCTTCAAACAAATAAAGTTTCTCATTCATTACCCCTCCGTCTCTTTTACTACCGGGGATTATGCGCTGTCTATCTCTGTTCTACCTTATTCGTTCCTTTGAGACAAGTTACTACTGAACTAGAGAACTAGATGCATATCTCCGTCTCTCTTATTACTGCGGAATATACGCTCTCTCTATCTCTGTTCTCCCTTAATTATTCCCTTGTCTTCTAGTTCCGTCTGACACGGAATCACGGAATGTAACAGTGAACTAAAAGAAACATTGTACTAGGGAACGAGTAATCGAAATGCATTCTCAAACAGTTCTTTTTATTCTTGTTATTGGATTTTAAACTTTATGCCATAGAAAATAGTGATTCAGACGCCAACTTTTTAGTGGTTTCGAGATTTCGTGACTGAAGAGCAAGTGAACTACAAGGAACTAGTTGAGCTGAATCGTTCTTACTACTTCACTGGTCGGAACGAATTCATTTTAGTTCATTATTCCTGAACTACACAAGACTAGTATCTATCCGAGATAGTATCCTTTCATAGATAGACTTCTTATTCTATGTATCCATTATACCCTACTCTATTCTTTATATATGTATGTGAATATTATATATATGTTTGTATTACTTTGGATACTATCGCAAGAAGTTGAAGTTGAATCCTGATGGTGGAAGAAAGACGAGATCAATAATTTGTGAAAATTGGAAAATCAACTATAGAATCGAAAGTGTTCTAGAAATATTATTTCAGTACAGTTTCAAATACCACCACGGATTTGTTTTCGTTTGTGCACCATGGAAGTGCAATTTGGTCCTAATTCTATTGATGAACCGGTAAGCGATCGTTACATTTCATCCAGCATCGTTCATTACAAAGTTATTGTATAGTGTTTACTCATTGCATTATGAATTGGGAACGCATTGTGGGAACGTTTGATTTTCCCTGAGAAAGGAATTATTTTCACAGCCTTCAGTATAAAAAATTAAAGACGTCTGATTGCAGAAAATCAGTCGTATCCTTCCAAATACCGTGTTGATTGAAGCTCAAAATACATTGACACATCGAAAATATTTCATTTATAGAATTTGCTGTACAAAATACAACGCAAGGTGAAGGTTTTTAGCACTGCTGACACTCTTCCAAACCGTGGGTACAATCTAGTGGCCAGCAGCAGCAAATATGGCTTGGTTTTTGTTGGTGTGCCCACTGGAACTTTGTCTGGTAAGATGTTACTTTTGTGTTGGTTATAGGTACCTATGTGGGTAACTTTAATTTTGATGGTAGAATATTTATAAAAGATATGAAAATGTCATTAATAATAATATTAATAACCCATAACAATCTATCTGCATCTCTCAGATACCCTTGATGTTATTTATTTATTCACAAAATCCACAGCTCTTAGAGATAAACTTAATAAAACTTAAACAATTATAACCTACAGCCAATAAAGGATTTACATTTTATTAGTTTAACATAAGTTGACTATAACTAAATCTAAAAATTTTACTTAAAAAATAAGACACAATTTAGTTATGTACATAAATACTCCATAAAATAATTTACTTTCTAGGATAATGTTCTATGTTCCATTCAATGTTCTAATCTATTTGATATTAAACCTATGTGATATTAAAAATACATATATTTTTAAATATAATACATAGTATACAAAGATAAAATAATCATTATATAAGTCAATAACTGAATGTGTGTTCATTTTTATATTGTTATAGATATAGAAAAAAATAACTGCAAAACCTTGCAGTCAGTTTCATGAATTCAGCTTGGGAGGATAGTATGACTTACGAAGTAGCATTACCTAAACTACTACAGTTAAAAACAATGGTTACACAGATTTTTGTTCAAAATGAGAGTTACCCAAGTACCTAAAATGCTGTCTCCACTTAGAATTTAGATAGATAGTCATTAACACAAAATCAATTATCTTCCACTTGCGCAGCTGTAGTAAAAACACTATTCTGACTTCTCAACAAAATTAAAGCTTTACAACTTAAGCTAAGCTGCACAAATTAAGCTAAGCTCAAGAAAATTTATTATTCTGCAAGACTAAACAATACTAGCTAAGAAACATGGATTATCTTATTAACATACCTACTATACTTTCAGTCTATCGTCTTCAACAACTGATAGACAAAGAGTTAGAGCCTGTGCACATGCCAGTAAGCCTGCCGGAGAAACCAACATATCTCTCAGTCAGCTGCGACCATGAACTGTTGGCAGTTTCTGGAGTTCAGAAACTCTATATTTACAGAGTTGTGCACATTCTAAATAGGGTAAGTTTCTTGTGTAATTGGAAATATCACACACACACACACACAACACAATTTTTTGTAGTCCTTCATTTGCCCACAATCTCACCTGATGAAAAGTGACGATGTGGCCAAAAGTGTATTTAGTCTTGTCTTGAAGAGACACAGATATTAATGGGGAATATGCATGTATTTTTTTAAAACGTTTCTACTAGATTACATTACCAAAAATAAATATAACATATCCAAAATATAAGCCAGTAAGCTAAAGAAAAATGTTTCTTATCATTTTCGGTCGACTAAAATGCGGTCATTTTGGCGTGCTTACTCTGTGACGTCAGAGTTCAATGTAAACAGAAGTTTTTCGTTTACAAGGGTACTGAAAGTTATGAAAGTGAGTGATAAAATCAACTTATTTCCATGGAAAAGCAAAGAAAATATTCTCTTCATAAATAATGTGTTGTTCCTATTTGCTAAAATAATGTAAAACTTAGTTGTGTCTGTTGGCCCTATTGGCCCGAAAAACAAACAGGCAGCGAGTTCCATTCTTAAGTAGTGTGATTGATGAACGTGGCGGAAAACTACTTAGCCCTTTACACCCGGCAAAACTTTTTTGCAATTCTAGTTGCGAAATAGAGTTCTAAGAAGCCAAAAAAATCAAGTGAAAAAATCCTGGTTTATAGTTAACTCAGAAACCTACCCTCACGATCGTGAGCTGCAGGTCGTACGTGACATAGTGACGATCGTGAGGGTAATTTAATTTAGTCCTATATTTTATTATTTTGTTGTATATTTTGAAGGTAAATGAAAAAAATTGTTACGTTATAAATCTGTTTATTTATTATTCAGTCATTATTAATCCAGTCTCAGAGAATCAACCTTAATGCTTAACATTTTTCAGTTTAAACATACCTTTAGGAACACGTTATAAAATCTTCATAAATATACTGGTTTTTGCCTCGTACTGCTGATCATCCGTCTTGAATTTGATCGCCGCATGGTCAGTGATCCTTTTCAGCATTGTTGTTCCAGAGTGCTGTGAATATTTCGCTTGTGCAAGTGCATCTCATCCAAGAGTCGTAAAATATAAATCATGGTAGATGCAGCTTCCAGGTGGGTCTTTCTCGGTCACTCTTGACCAGATGCAGAACTACAGAAGGTCTTAGTCCAAGACCTGTATCTCCGAACAAGGTTTTTGCCTCTCGATAAATATCAAAGTCGAGCATCAAACCCTCACTTGTAGTTAGCACGAGGTTTTTCAGTCCAACAAGGTGCGGCTTGTTTCGGACTACTTGACACAGAATACCTACCATACCAGTAAATGGGGCCATTACCATTTGTTCATCGATTTAGTAAAATCCAGAGATTCTTTCAAGTCTGTTAGATGCCGCTTTTACTCGGTCAATCATTGGTTGTAGCTTCCACAATGGGTTATTTCTTTCATTTGGCGGAGGTTCGTTGATATCTACGACGTGCAGTGCATTGCGAACCAACAAGACCTTATCCCGATACATTTGCTGAGATATCATCTCCTATTATAATCCACCTCTCCAGTACGTCGGTATCCTAGGATAGGGAATACACCCATTGATTATGTGAATGGAAAAACTCTAGCTATTTCGGTAGACGTAATTTAAATTTTTGGCCTTCTATTTTCATGATACATGTTTTCAACATCTGGTAACTTATGCATAAAAATCTCGATCAAATTATCTGAGAAATACTCCATTGGAGTCCTCACAGGAGACGCTGGCAGTGGAGAATAGTCATGACTACGATCTTCAAAAGGTACCTGCTTCCAGAGCTTCATATTAGTAGGTGGGCGCGATGATCGAGGGCGCGGATGATCCTGATATCGCAGGAGTGGATGTGATTGGATTCAGCTCCAACTTTACCTCTAGTGATGGTACAGGTTCTGCTTCAGAGGCCAGAAGATCTTCGAAGATGTTAGGTTGAATATCATCGTCGTCATCATCAAAACCTTCGATGTCGAAGAAGCTTCCATCATCTAAGGCTTGTAAAACTTTTTCGTCGTTAAGATTTGCACCTAATAATAACAAAACAAACATTATTACACATTTATTTTACGTAAAAATTATCTTAAAGAACAATGCTTACTCCAAACAATATTTTGGCCCTACACCCGAACCACACGATCGTAGCAGTCATACTTTAAAACGTAATAGTATTTAAACTGTAAGGATTAACACAAAAATACAATATTAAAAATTACTTTCAAAAATAATTACTTACCCGCGGGGGGGTCAAAAATGCACCATCTTTCATCCCGGCTCACAATTGACTTACCATCCGCACCCTGTTCCTGTATTTTTTTCCACGTGTTAAATATCCCTCACGAACGATCGACGTCGGTTGCGTTCGGAAAAAGTAAATTGCTTAGGGCCAGATTTTTTTTAAAATTAAACACGCTTGTATCATCGCGGGTGTAAAGGGTTAGTACGAGTGGATGGTATATCCACAAGATAAGGATTGTATTGTGCCATCCTTCAGATTGTCCTGAAGTGGAAGGGAGATAGATGGTGGGATCAGGTCATGCGAGTTCTTAGGACCATTTTCATCTTCTTCAATTAAATCAATAGACTATCCCTGTTTGGGGGAATCATGTTAAGCAGTGTATTTATTTCTACTGATGATGAGGAGGGGAATTATCCTTTGAAAAATACAGAGTATTTTAGGGTCTGATTTGCATTTACCCTGTTGGGCAAGATGACTCATAAATCACACACATCATACAGCGAGTGCAGGCTGGCTACAGCCTGCACTGGCTTGTAGAGAATGAAATTATTAAAATCCTTATGCATTTCTGCAATTTCAGAAAGCACTCCCCACCCTAACAATCAATTATGACAATAGCTCCGAGTCATTTGTGACTGCTATGCAATGGAACCCTTGTATTCCTGATTCCATTGCTCTGGCATTCTACGATGGGACCCTATTTGTGTACCAAGCTAGCACTGGTGAAGTAAAGAAGATTGCTGCTAAAGCCAGGTGAAGCTACATTACTTTCTTTAGTATTTTCATTAATACTTGCAGAAAATCAACATTGCTCTGATTTCTACCAAATGATTCCTGGCTGCATACTTCATTCCATCTCAGCTGAAAAATATCCACTGCTGAAGATAGGCCTCCCCCAATATGCTATGTTGTGCAAATTTACCTTAAAGTTTTATGAAAATGTTCATCAAATGTCCATTGTATTAGACTGAAATCTCCAACAATGTGAAATAGATTAAATTATTGTGGTAAAATAATATAGTCGAAATTAGCAGTTAATTAGGAAAAAAATACAAGTATATAATTTACCATTGAAACAATTGAGCTAACTGTAGACTGTTGCAAACAATGTAGCTCAACTAATCCATATCAATGGGACCAATGGGAAGCATCCGTAGGTGCTTAAATCATTATTTCCAATCCTTTATTTAAATATTCATACACTTCAGATGCATCTGCTGGAGTCCTAAAGGCAAGCAGCTAGTGACAGGCAACAGTGATGGCACCCTACACCAGTTCAAACCGGATCTGACACCTGCTAAAGCCATCCCAGCACCAAACTTTGAGGGTGTTCCAGTCGAGGCATTGGCTGTTTACTGGATATCTACATTCCAGTTTGCGGTGGTTTATCGAAATGCTGCTGATAAAAGTCGCCCATGTAAGTATATGAGGGTTTTTTGTATTTGTTGTTTGAGTTTTTTGTGTAATTTTATAATTTTACTAACTTTTTGATGGCTAAGTGGTAAAACAGAATAAACCCAAAGTTGCAGTTAAGACACAAAATCACAAAAGCCCTACTCTAATAAAGATTTAATAAGGAAAAAAAAATTCCAATACACCATGCAAGATATTAAAACAGTTCACACGGATATTGGGTACATATGTAGAATTAGAAGGCCAAGGTTTGGTTGTCTCTACATCTTTCAGATAAGTTGCAGACCACTAAAATATATTGTTAGTGGTCTGGCTTCTTCCAGGGGGCTATATTTAATTTTTAAGGTTTTGGTATTATAGTGCGTAAGCCCCCACACTCAGGATAATCTCAAAGAAATTAAATGATATCCCAAAACGGTGCTAGAGTCTTAAAGATTTTCGACCCGTCGTCGGGTACTTGATTTCGTGGCGCAGTTGGTTAGCGCAGTCCCTTATTGAGGGGAAGGTCGCGTGTTCAACTCCCGTCGAAATCCTAAATTTTTGGGAAATCATTTGATTACATTTCTTTGGACCAAAAGTGTGTGCTGCAGGATCTAAATCTTTGGACATTATTTGTACATTTCAGCTGTAACAATAGTCAACACACCAAAAGGAGGACAGCCTACCTGCCTCAATTATGAGGATATTTGCTACAGCACTGGGTCTAGCAGACCCTGGTATTACTATCTTCATGGAGTAGCACAGTGGTAAGCATACTACCTTGCAGTAACACAGTTTTTAACTAGCACGGAAGGTACGGGACATGCAACATGGAAGCCTTAAAAGTCCCACAGCCCATAAGTATGTAAATCTTTGTACTAAGTTATCTGTAAATTATTTTTATTTAGTGGTATAATTCGCTATTATTAACTTAAACGCTACCTTATAAATTTTGGAAATAAAAATCCTTAATCTAAAAATAAAATAAAAAATCTTTCCTGAAGGATGTTGTTTTGAAAATTTTTAGTGTATTATGTAGACTATGCATAACTCTTGGATATTGTGTTTTCAGTACTAAGCTAATAGGGTTCAATTTCATATTATTTTGTGTTCTACAGGAACATTATCATGAGCGCCTCGTCAAACAGCATGGAACTGGCTACTATTGGATCTGCGGATGGCGCTAACTGGTTGCAATGGTGTCAGGTAATTACAAACCATATTGTCGTTTTATATTAGAACAGTATAACCGATTTTCTTCTTTAATAGAGTTCAGAAAATTATGAAATTCAGATAAAAAAAAAATATTATTTCAAATTGTACATTACTAATTATTGTGCCCTAATTGCCAAACTAAATTTGTGAAAAACTTGTATTTTGGCAAGTGAGCACTACTCTACTCCTTTGTATCTTACAATTTTGTACTTATAACGGTGGGTAGTACAGGGTTTCCGCTGGCAGATTTTACACTTTGAACTGAGCTCACGGCGTGTGGGAAGGCGGCAGCGGGGAGAGCGGGGCATCTCTCGACGCGGGAGTGCTGCGGGTTATTTAGTAGCCATGAGTCAGTGGACGGGCGCGCACCGCGCTTTTGCAGTAGAGGCGTATTTTGCGAACAATAATTCGATCAATGCAGCAAGGCGTCGGTTTTGTTCTAACTTTGATATCCGACGATTGAAGGATGGCCCGTCAAACCAATTGATATGGGCGTGGGTACAGAAGTTTAGAGAAACCGGATCAGTCGGAAATGAACCTCGGCCTGGACCTTCAACGACTGTAACTACTCCTGAAAACGTAGAACTTGTGAGAAGGGAAATCTTACAAAATCCGCGTAAGTCTGTACGAAAGATTGCAGCATCAACAGGTGTGAAAAAGACTTCAGTTCACAAAATTATCCGAAAAAAATTGAAGTTCCATCCATACAAGCTCCAAATCATCCAGCAATTGAAAGAAGATGACTACATAAAAAGGCTGAATTATGCTAGAGTCGTTCTGGAACGATTTTCTACCCCTACGCGTTTATGTAACATTTTTTTTAGCGACGAGGCGCATTTTCACATTGGGGGGTACGTTAACAAACAGAATATGCGTTATTGGAGTGCGAGCAACCCAAAAGAAGTCCATGAAAAGCCTCTCCACAGCCCGAAGACTACAGTTTGGTGCGCCGTTTCTGGAAATGGCATAATTGGACCTTATTTTTTTGGCAGAGGTGAAACAGTCAACGCACAACGGTACCGCGCGATGCTGGACATTTTTTTTATTCCGGAGCTGCATCGTCATGTTGGTTACAATAACAGAACACATTTTCAGCAGGATGGAGCCACGGCACACACTGCTAGGGACTCAATGGCTAAAGTGCGAGAGCTTTTTCCTGGAAAATTGATAAGTCGCTTCGGCGACATAGCCTGGCCGCCTAGATCACCCGATCTGACCCCTTGTGATTTTTTCTTATGGGGATATCTCAAATCTCGTGTATACACTAATTCACCATCAACAATAGAGGCCCTACAAGAAAATATCCGACGAGAGATCGCAGCTATCAGTCCAGAACTTTGCAAGCGAGTTTTCGCCAACATGAGGGAAAGATTGCAAGAATGTTTGCGGCTTGAAGGACGCCATTTGTGTGGAGTGATTTTTAAAAACTAACATCCGCATTATTATTATGTAAGATAACAAATAAATAACTTTGATTGTACTCATATTTTTATTTTATTTTATTTTT
The DNA here is from genome assembly GCA_947859395.1 of Eupithecia insigniata. Lineage (NCBI taxonomy): Eukaryota > Metazoa > Arthropoda > Insecta > Lepidoptera > Geometridae > Eupithecia > Eupithecia insigniata. The sequence goes on along the minus strand of OX401999.1, from coordinate 9,193,041 downwards.
TGAAGTATAAAATCTGCCGGCGGACACCCTGTACTTACAATTAATGAATTAAGTACCTACTAATTAAAAATAATAAAATATTTGAAATACAGCATGAGACATTTCAAGTACAAATCATTTAAAAATAAAAATAATTAGATACTATAGACACGGGTCATACTTCTCCCTCTTTTTGGGGTATAGAAAATTAAACCCTTTTACCACGCGACTAAAGTTTACTATTGTTTGCAGCCTGATGAAGCTAGACCAGAACTGCCGCTAACAGATAAGAAGCAAGAGAACTATCCTGTTGGGATATGCATCGATTCCTGTGCCATACATCAGTTGACCTGGGGTAACATAAGAACATATGATTGATCTTATCTATGTCTCACAAAGATCCTTCCCCTCTCTTGCACCAAGGAACATGTATAAAATGTTTATACCTCCTACACAGCTTGCCCCTTTTTGCTTTTGCTTTGTCCTCTCCAGTTTTCTGTTTCAAAGTCTGGGCAGAGGTCAGTTTTAATGTTTACTCACATTTTTAACAGTGCTCTGTCTGTTGGTCATCCAAACAAGTAATAATAAAAAATAATAGAATTAAGATTAAAATATAAATCCTTATCAAAATTATAGATCCTAATCCTTACAGGTGAGAACGAAACACTGCCACATATGCCTCTCCTATATGTGGTTTCTCAAAGGGGTTTGTTAACAATCTTCAATTTAATCAACCTGAACAAGCAAGCTCCGCAGATATGCAGTCCGCCGACACAGATCAATTTAGCTGATGATGCTTTTACAAGGTAATTAACATTAATTTAACACTTCTGATCGTGGCCTTCGCATATGTGAAATTTGATAAAACATTATTCTATGTCACTCAGGAATACGAGGGAAGCCATACTGCGCCATGCGTTGCGACACGTCGCAGCGCTATTGCTTTGTTGACATTGCAAGGGTGAAGTGTGGCATCTATTAAAATTTATAAGTAAATTGACGCAGTGTCAATTCTGCGACGATGCAACGCATCGCATCGGAGCAGTAAAGCAATGTAGCTTCGGTCTGATGCAGCTTTTTATTAGTGCACATATAATAGTGTCTGTTATAACACAAGATTAAAGATTATTTATCGGGTATATATCGCGTACCTTTTATTATATTTTTGAAACGTATTTTAACAAGCTCTGATCACTGGGACTAGATGATTGTGTGCGAATATTACTGAACATTTACAGTACGATACAAAAATTCTTTATTGTACACCAGAAAAACAACATTAAAAAGAGACATTACATATGACAAGTACAATGGGCGGCCTTATCGCTTTTTACTTTAGTATTTACTTTTGTATTCAAATAATGTTGTGTTATTCTAGTTTTGTAATTTTCATGCAGTGATATTCCCGGAGACGATCCAAAACCGCCTGAACAACCTACGCCACCCGTGCAAGAAGTCAAGGTAAATAATAATCATTATTATTATTATTTTATACCTTTGAAAAACACCGTGACGCGAACTCCATTATAAATTGAATATTTAGCAGTGTCCGCAGGCAAGTAACTTTCGATTCATTTTGCAGAAGTCAATTTGGCGACTAAGTCAACTTCCGCAAAGTTTATTGTCAGTGACACATTGGTTTTTAAATTTAAAGTGCCCCCTCAAACGTAAAACAGATTTTAGGTGGGCTCAAGTCGCCATTTTTTTAAAGTTTTTAATTAAATCCTCTCATAAAATCACGACGAGCATGAGCATGCTCAAATCTGTGAGTATTCCAGAGTAAAGTAGGACCATTTTATATATGAAATAAACAAAAATATATTGTCTGTTAATAGAGTTTCTGTTTTTCGTCAGGTTCAACCCACCCCAGTACCCGTGATACCAGCAAGCCAACCAACCAACCAATTCCCGGTCATGCAAACCGTGCAACCAATAAGCCAATTCGGAACAACACCATCAAGCCTATTCAGTACAACTCAACCAACAAGCCAATTTGGTTCAACTCAACCAACTAGCCTATATGGTTCAACCCAACCTACAAGTCAATTTGGTGCAACCCCACAATCTATTTTCAACACAACCACTGCGCCAATCAAAGTACCAAGTTTCACTCCGAGCGCTGTGCCCACGCCGATTCCGGTTCCGGAGCAAAAACAAGAGAAGCCAGTTGCAAAGCCTGTTCAGTCTAATGTGGTAAGGAAAATCTATTGTTAAATTGTTTAAAATTAGCTTGGTTCCACATAATGCTTCAAATGTTTTTTGAAAGAAATTCAGTCTTTATGGAACACGTCGCGTGTTTTGAAAAAACTGTTTTTTTTTATCTGCATTCTATAAGTAATTTACCTAGCACAACTACTAGTAGGTAGCAACAGTAGTTTTACTATAATTTTAGGCCAAAAATAAAATTCCAAAAAAAACGCATTTTTCGTATGATTTTGATAAAATCATTGTAAAAATTTAAGAATTTATTACCCCCTCTACACAGAAGCTGTGATAGTAGGTTTGATTTAGAAACCACCCAAAGCAACGGCCTGTATATTGGCCGTCCTTTTAAGACTCTCAGATCACATTACTTGCTGACCACTAAATGCCACTCAAACCACTTACTGACCTAACACATTTTCTTTGTGACCAAAATTTCTTTAACCGGATATCAAACTGTCATCTAGACCTTTTAAATGATACCTGGTATAAGAACATTCACTATTATTTTATTTTACAGGCACCACCAAAACCGCAGCCAAAACTTCCTGTAGAGCCCCCAAAGCCTCAGCTACCGCCCGAAAACGCAGCGCTTAAAGCGGAACAGGAGAAGATTAACAAAGCTAAGGCAAACCAAGAACTGAAGAATATGTTGGTGAAGGAAGTTAATGATTTCCAGAATGAATTGTACAACTTTATGTTGAAGACTAGAGAAACGCAGGCAAGAGTGAGTATACTTCACACTGATTTAATAAATGCGACTAGGATACTCGCACCAATACGCTGAATTAAAAACTAAAAATATTGCAGCAAATATTACAAAATAAAAACAAATAAACTTAACCTATAACACGTGAAAAGTGTAATATTGCATAGTGTTGTTCTAAACCTAAAACAGCAAACTTTATAACACAGCGCCTGTCGGACGGTGAAATGTTGACCAAACTCCGAATTAGATGTCGCTAGTGGAAGTGGTATACCGGATTGTATGGGAAATAAAATCCGAACTACTAGGAAATTACTCAGGGACTAAAATAGTAGATTTGTGGGGGAAAATTACAAAGATCTAGAAAACACTTATTCGCTCTTGAATAGAACCATGTTGTTAGCAGGGTAACAGAAGCTAAAAAATATTGGCGTCTTAACCCTAGACACCTAACCTTCGTCTCGAATCGACGAGTACACATCATACATTTTTCTAGAAATTTTCTGCGCTCGTTCCGATTATTGCGATGTAGATTGTGTTACATACAAAAGTTCTGATCCGTATGGCTGAGGGGAAGCCAGGTATTGTGGTTGTTCAAAGGTTCACTCCGTTCCGCACTGTCAGTAGTATGTAAGAAATTCAATGTTCTGTTTAGCTTTATAGAAATATTGACATGTATCTAAATCTCATTAAATTTAGAAATAACCATGTATTAGACACATAAGTGATATTATAATGTGCTAGTGGTTTCTTTTTCACTTCTTCCACTAGTGGACAAAAAATTGAAGTGAAGAGAATATCAATAACACCTTATTTCTTATTTGATAATAATAATTATGTTTATAGTATAAAATTTGACTTGTCTAAGTGCTTATTTTGTAAGCCTAAAGAAATAAAGTTATTGATTCTGATTCTGTTCTCACTGACGCAGAACAGGCAGAATCTACCATTCAGAGTGGTTCAAAATACACACACTCGTCGCCTTCTGATTTATGACAGATCGATTCCGCTCCAATGGAAACACAACTTAATTTTTTCTCGCTTTCAGATTCAAAAGGACATAGCATCAATAAACTCGAATTTCAACTTTAACTCGCTAGATACCGAACAGCTAAAGAAGGAATGCTCAGTCGATGAGCTCAGAAGTGCCATAGTTCAACTCAAGTTGGAGTTGGTGCGAGCTTGCGCTGTCATCGCTGAGGCACGCTCGCATTCTAAGTAAGTTCAGAAGATAACATTTTAAACCCAAATTGAGGAAACATAATGCAAATAGGGGAAAAGACCCCCGTCTTTTTAAACGTTAGGATGCGATTAGTCCCCTTAGCATTAACGCGATTAAAACGATAATAATCGTTATTTGTTCAATTCAACAAGTGGGCAAAACAATTTTTTATTGAGCGTGCTGATATTAAATTCCGCGCTAACGAAGTAATCTAGAAAAGAGTCACGAGCGTAGCGAGTGGTTCTAAAGTAGACTGCAGAGGTAGCCAGGGATTTAAAATGCACGAAACTAAAAACATTTGCTCTCGAGTTAAACATACAACTTTTCTCCTCGAATAGCGAGAAAATATAGTGTAGGCACAGACATGGTAGAGCTGCGCAGTGTAGGTAATTTATGAATGTCAGAAACTCATTTTGGTCAAAAACCATGGAAGGTATGATTGCTATAAACCTCTAACAAACGAAATGGCCTAGAAAAATGGTGTTTACAAGCCAAGTTGTCAAGGTACACACAGTGTGAAAGTCGACCTCCCCTGGTGCAGACCGCGTAATTTTTTCTTTTCTTCAGCGCCAACCACAGAATACCTATAACACCATCGGAATTGAGTACAGCATTCTGAATTCTAATTACTTTTTCCAACAGTTGAGCAATATCCTTTATTCCACTTGTGAGCAAAAACCGATTTTGCTCATTGTTTTTCAGAAGCAAATTCACCGTTTTTGAGCTAGAGTGGTGAAAAGGTATTGTAGCGACTTTCCGGTACTTTGCGCAACATAATTGTGACTATTATTTTGTGATATACAGATAGATCTTAAGCTGATGCGTGAATATCCGAGTCTTTATCAATGCACTTTAAATATTGCACAGTCAATGCGTTACGTAATACGCCCCCATAGCCCTACAGTCCACTGTTGAACAAAATTCCTATAAAATAAATTATTTCCATATTTTCTAACATACTGAACCAGTTTCAAACCTTTCAAAACCTTTCAGTGCCCGAGAATTCCACCAATGGACGCAAGCCGACCCGTTGACCACGAAACGCGTTGCTTCCATTAAAAAGCTGACGTACTACGTACAGACGCAACTAGACCAGGCTCAGAAGGCTTTGGACTACAAGTGGAGCGAGGCTTCTAAAGACAGCAGTGGGTAAGTACAAAAGTTTCCTAAAAAAACATCGTTTCAATCTATCTAAAGTATAGTGAAACTATGTAAAGCGATTCTAGGCTATTACTTGTGCAGCTCTTCATTCAATAAACATTGGTATTTATTTAGGTATAGACAGCAACAGTCCTAAGCAGAGTTTGTTGAGAGTTTTATTTTTATATGTATGTGATAGTGGTTTTCCTTTAATAAATAAAAATAGAACAACCTATTTCTTCCATGGCTACAGCAAACATAACTTTTCAATCGGTTGCACATAATTATATTGATGTTATCTCCAGTCATTTCTGACATTAATTAACTTACTTATGATCTCTGTTTTTTTTATAATGAAGGCCCTGAAAATAAATAATTCAATAAATAATAAATAATGTTATGTTATGGGTACCTTCTAGATGACTGATATACTTAATACGATATATTACATGGATAGATATATTTTACTGTACATAGAAAATACCCAGAACACCCAAAGACAAATATTTGCATATCGTAGAAACATTTGTCCTAGGGCGGGACTCGAACCCGCAACCTCCTGCGTCGCAGGCGGATTTTCGCCCGCCGCGCCACATCGGTCGTCGTCATCATACAGATCAAATAAACGATTTTTACTTTTTTTTTACTTCGGCAGGCCCAGAAAACGCATGATCCGCCCTATCCTAGACGACGTTTACCAGCCATTAGTCAAACAACAAGAGATCCTGAGCCGGCAGCAAGCTGTTCTACGAACTCTGCGGAAGACTTTGAGCGAGTGCGACGTGGGACCTGCGTTTAAATCTACTTCGCTGTTACGGAGTACGCCTTTTAGGAACAAGTATAGATTTTTTATATTTAATCATATAATTTTTATCTATTATATCTATTTACATCATTTTTTATATTTAATCTGTTCCCCGCGGTTTCAACCGCGTTAAATTCTAATTTCACATTTCTAGGGGCCTTAAAAGGTCTTTTTCCCGTATTTTCGTATGAAAATACGAATATTCCCGTAAATCTCCCATGGGAACTTGATGTTTTACCAGGATAAAAAGTAGCATATGTTACTCTCCATCCTTTTAACTAACTCGATCCAAAAATCAAGTCGATCGGTTGCTTAGTTAGGGCGTGAAGGAAGAACAAACAAACAAACACACTTTCGCATATACAATATTAGTTAGCATTAAATACAAAATTCAGAGATATATTATGGTACTTCTGGTGAACGTACTCTAAGAAAGTAAGATCCCAACATATCACGTGATACATAATGATAGGCAAAGTAAAGTATTGCTATATGAATTTACAGAAACTACCTGTTATGTGAAAATCAGTAAGAAATGACAACTTGAAGGAAAGAATAGGACTTGAGCCACAGATTAGGTAATGTTACTTCGTAACAGATACCTTACTCTTTTTCACCAATAAACTTTGAGCCTTGTACATGTAGAAAACTGTAGGTATATAACTAAAGGTATATAACTAAAGGTATATAACAGGTATATAACGGAGCGTGAGTGACGAAGCACTGCTTATGCCTCATACAAATCACAAACGAAATTCTTAAAATAGTTTTTTATGAATATTTAAAAGTAGCCAATATTTTCCAGGGATCCTCTCTCAAAATTAACCAAAAACATCTTAAACATGAGCATCGAGCCACAGAATCAGAAACAAGCCAAAGGCCAACTCTCAAAGTCGAAGCTTGAAGTCCTGAAAGATGCTTTGACTAATCACAAGATGGTCAGGATCAAGCCAGTCAACGTTGAAATGAGACCGAACTTTGTGTCTATGAAGGAGCAGTATGACAGGATACTCAAAGAGAAAATTGCTGAGGTCCTAGGTAGGAGCGATAATACTAAACCTGCTCAAGTTGTGAACCAACCAGAGCCACCGCGGCCGGTGGTGCAATACCGTGAGTATTGTAAATTGTTATAATTGTTTGGTAATTAGGTTGATTCGTTTTAGTTTCTAAGATTTGCTTTTGTTTTGTATAACTCACCCCTTACATGGAAGACCGTCCACTTCGAGTGGACGGTCGGACGTATGGGGGAGGCCTATGTCCAGCAGTGGACGTGTTTGGGCTGATATGATATATATATGATGATATGATAACTCACCAGGGTACGATACGCACCGCAACGACTGTTTATCGTCCGTTTTGTCGTGCATTTGTGTTTCATATACGCATTCGCAAAAAAGAGCGAGACAAGACGGTCAACATTTGTCGCGGTGCGGATCTTAGGCTAGCAAGACGTCATAATCGCATGTAAGGGCCACCATACACGGACTGCTCGGACAGTTATCAATGGCAGCTTCAAGCTGTTGACTATGACTGTTAGAGCTGTCCGTGTATGTTGAATAATGGCTAACTGCTTGAGCAGTCCGTGTATAGAGGCCCTAAGACAGCAGAAAAATAAATTAAGTATGAATGTAAATTTTCTTGCCCTCTCCACTGTTTAACAGGTTGGCACAGCGTGTTTTCTTCTTCCATTCACTTCACATCACCACCCTAATGGATATCCTTTCCACTCGTACTAAGCAGTTTTCCTCTACCTTATATCATTCGTACCGCTCAGGTATGAAACTCGTAGCCTGCTTCTATTTTTCGGCCAACTACAACCTGGGTCTCTCAATACAAGAGTGAATAGGTGTTTTATAGACCTCGGTGATACATCGTCACTCACTATGGTGAGACTGGTAATCAAACGAAGGTCAATCAATTACTTGAATGGAATTCCACCTTCACCCCCAAATCCTTATTTTCACAGATTCGAATCGCACGCAGGCACTGCGTAACCGCTCATAAGGAGTCTTCACACCAAAGTCGCCAATACCGTCCGACAGGTTCATGCCACATTTTAGTGTATAAATATTGTAGACAGCCGACAGATGATCAACTTGTCAGTGACCCGCCACTTTGGAAATCTAGACTACTTGAGTGAAGGAAGTGCGATCCGCATTGACATCTCGCATGTGAGAAGAAAACTATATCAAAGTGTTTATTTTAGCCGCTCCCGCTCAACTAAAAGTGGAAATAAAGCAAGAAGTCATCAAACAACCAATAACAGTGCCCGCATTCACACCGCAAAGCAATATGAAACCAGCGCCATTGGCTAATGTTGCCCGCACTTTGTTCACTGATGGTAAGATTGCCTTCATATCTAATTCTAATGGAGTTTACACTGCAAAGTCGCCAACACAGCCGACTGTATTTTGTTAACTTGTCGGTTGCCCGCCGACTTTGGTGCGAAACTGCCATCGGAATTGGTATCTCGGCATTTCTATTTGGCGCCCTGTCCTATCGATATATTTGAAACTACTTTTTTCTTTTTTTATTTGCAAAGCGAAAAACGCTTACTGACGGAGAAATCAGGGAACATACATACAGCCAAACTATGTAACTTCCTTTTTTAAAGTTGGTTAAAACACAACGTACATATTCTACTGAAAATCAGCGCAGTATTAATATAAGGACAAATTAATTGCCCAATACTGCATAACGCTGAGATAGGGACCCTTATTACCCCATTTTTAATAATTGTTAGTATATTAGAATTCGATGTCTCCTTATGTTAATTTTAGACTATTTATTTTATTGTTCTTGTGATTTGTGGGTAAATAAATAATTTTTATCTTTTTAAATTTTTTTCCTTTTTTAAAGAATTTAATTTAACTTTTATCCATTATATGTATTTGCTTTACAGATCCAAAGCTAGAGCTGCCAAAGCAATCTCAAGAACAGATAAAACCGTTCAGTTTCTCTAAGAGCGTTCTCAAAGAATTACTCCAGTCTAAAACTCAAGCAAGCTCTTCCGCGGAGGAATCACCGAATACGTCTCAGACCAGTCTGCCTGACCACACTGATGTCGACAATTTGTTCATGGGACAGAAGATTTGCTCTCCTTCTGGTCTTAATCGTAAGTATTTTTAGAGTCCACATTACCCATTATTGTCTGTGGTAGGCAGAACATTGTTGATTGGACGAGATTGCCCAGCCGCCGAATTCTGCTAACCAATATCCAAAGCTTATAGCTTTACTATGACAATGGTATCATCGCAGAATCGTATAATCAATTACAATTACAATTACAAAATTATTTATTGTACTCCACGAAGAAAACATTAAAAGTAGACATTACATAAAACATGTACAATGGGCGGCCTTATCGCTTAGAAGCGATCTCTTCCAATCCATAGATGAAAGAAACTCTAGATAGTGCGTGCGGCGCTATTTGCACGGAGAGATTGTTAACACTTTTGGCACGCTTCCCTCTATCTGCAGTTGCAGTTTGAAGCTTAGTGGTGAAGTGATTAATTTAGTGAAATTCGGCCCTTGATATATTGACAATGGTTTTATGGGTGTTTCATTTATTTTGAGTTTGTAAATAGAAACATTACAGGCATTTAACCAATATGCGTCATCCATCACCAATAAAAAGCCTTTAAATCTGTGCAGGATGATTTATATACCTACCTATTACTTCAGCCAAACTAGATGTGAAATGTCTGAAAGCAAGACACAATAAAAAAATTACATTCTTTTAAGAATATTTAATTTTATTGATGAATGTCGCAATTCGACAAGGAATATAAATTTCGTGTAAAAATACACGGAGCTTATTTCAGGGTGTTATAATGGGTTAGTTTACAAACATTTCACATCATGATTGACTGGAGTGTAGTGTCCATTCGGCGGCAATTACGTAGAGTTAACTTGTAAGGCCTAGCAATACTACGGCGGTGCAAACACAGTAGTGCCAAAATAACACATGTATAACCTGCATCATAACAGAATGAGCTGACGTCACCTCTTATACTATCCCGCTCAGATTTGATTCGAATTCAGCAGGACAGCATGAGAGATGACTACATCCTCAATCCTCATTTTATAAGGACGTAGGTTATAAGTTTATAACACCATTACGCCGTTTGTCCACCGCCGCGGCGCCGCCGTCACCGAGACGTCACAGAGAATGTTAGACACACACAGTTCAAGATGACGTGCGGCAATCACTTATACACTGCTACCGTCACCGAGAACGAGATGTTAAACAAAAAACCGGGCGAATGGCGCGGTTTGACGACAGTGTGTAGACAGTTCAAAACGTGCTTTGAATTACCGGCGCATCTCGGTCCGTCACAATCTTAAGCCTAATTCCAGTGGTCGTGCCGTACTACTCATATCTACTTCTTCCACTAGTAGACAAAAAAATTAAGTGAAGAAAAAAGTAATTATTATCAAATAAGGTGTTATTGCACCTTATTTGATAATAATTACTATATTTATAGCTGTTTATAGTATACAATTTGACTTGTCGTGTTTCTTTTGTAAGCCTAAAGAAATAAAGTTATTGAAATCTGAAATCTGACCGGATGAATGCGCTTGGGTGACGGGCGTGCAGTAGACAGGCGGTCATAATAAATGTATATATCGCTACTTCGTTCCCGTCATCTCGTTCTCGTTGACGTCCCGGTTTCGGCGGCGGTGGACAAACGGCTTTAGTGTAGCGTACGGTTTTTTTCAGAGCCGGTGAAAAAAGTCTTGACTGCGAAAAAACGTTTAGTAAATACTGATTTAGTAGCAAGTGTGTTGGGTTAGTGTGAGTTGCTATTTATTAAATGTTGGTAGAAAAGTAAAAGTAAATAGATAATTTTAAGTTGTTAATTTTACTTGGTAGTCTGTTATTGTAATGCTATTTGTACTGTAGAATGATGTATACATACATGTGTCACGTAACATGTGTGCTAAACCGAAAAGGTGTGATTCTGAACCCCGAGGGGATCAATTTGTGAATATTTTTTGGGAAAATTGTTGTGAAATGTTATTTTTTCTTCCTATTCGTGTTTTCCACAAATGTTATTTCAGCAAAGCCATTTTTTTGTCATGAACTGAAAATCCTTTGTAATTCCAAAACAATAATAATAATGTAAAAATACACGTAAAAAACACGAATATGAAAAAAGTCATTAGTTTTTAAAAATAAATAAAAAATCTTGTAAAAAAATCCGAGAACAAAAGTTGGTCCCCTCGGTGTCCAGAATCCCTTACGGGTTAGTACACACGATTCGTAGTTTTTTGTAGGTATATAAAAAGTGTTTCTCTTTTATTTAGTGTAAGTCTGTTCATCATTATTTGGTATCTTAAGGTAGTTTAATAGAAAAAGCTTTACGTCGGTAGTTTAAGGGCTGTAATATTATTTCATCGGTGCTGTATTACTCATTTAGATAGAAATCCATTTGATCCTCTTAAGTTGAGTATAGACTAGACTTGACTGAAGCATGAACTATCTCTGTTTTGTACTATTAGTAAGAAAGTTACATTATATTGTAATAATAACCAATCATCACTTTCCATCAGGTGATATTGTGGTCAAACGAAGGTTTATATACTATAAAAAATTAAAAATGCTCTAGAGAATGTTCTAGGCTATACTCACCTTTTCTTTAGCTTCTAGAATCCATTTTTTTTTATATTTTTTGAGTTTCTGCATTTCAAGATTTATGCATTTAAACCTAATAAAAACTGATATAACAATAACATAAAACATTAACAAGAACAGTAAGGCAATCACAAAAACTAAAACACAATTTCTAAGAACGCATAGCGAAAACGGTTCAAAATGCGAAATCCGTAAATGGACCTGCGACGAATCTCAAAACTATTTTTTTTTTCGAACATGTGCGATTTGCTCTGTTGATAAGTAGCCGACCAGTGTCGTAAAATATTGCCCACCAACATTTCTTTGCTTTTGTAACACTTTTTAATCACAAGAAAATATCTAGGATTTTGGAACCGAGTATAGTACACAATATAGTTAATAAAAAACTCGTCTCTGTATTCAAATACTATGGTTTCTATTTCTAGGCTCGTCAGCGCCAACGCCAGCTGCACCTCCATCCGCTGTATTCACATCTAAACCGATTTCTGAAATTACCAATATGTGCACTAAACTGCCAACACCGACATTCGACTCGAAAACATCGGCCTTCGACCAAAAAACATCAGCCTTTGACAAGACTACGCCATTCGGAGCCAAGACTGCCTCAGTGCCAACATTCGAAGCTAAGACTGCACCAAAACCAAAAGAGAAGACTAAGCAAGAACCCCAACAAAAAATACAGAGTGAAACCGGAGAACCAGAACTAAACGAACCCCCTAAAACAGAATTGAAACCAACCAAAACGATGACTAACCTCTTTGGAATGAAACCTACAGCCGCCTCTATACCTGATGTAGTGAAAACAACTAGTCAAGAAAAGGCAACTATAAAACTAATTGATAAATTACCGGAGTCGAAGGAAAATGTGCCTAAAGTCGAGGAAGTTAAGACTCAAAGAGAAAAGAAAGAGGTAAAACCGTTGGGTGCGCAAACGGCTAATAAAGTTGTGTTTGGGTCAAATAATTCTACTCCCAGTAAGTATTCTAAAGTCAAAAGTTCTGCAGACTAAGTAGTTAGGACGTAGTTTTATCTTTAAAAATTTCAAAAATATGTATGTTATGTTTATTGTCTTCTCTTTGGTGACGCTTTTATTTTTCTCATCGATTTTCGTAACTGAGTTTTATTTGCAGCAGAGCCAAAAGCATTGGATTTGAAAGCTGAAAGCAAGCCATCAGAATCTTCAACAGAAAATACTGAAAATGGCGTTACTTCTGAACCTAAAGCTACTCCAACTATTGCCAGTAAGTGTACATAATTATAGTAAAATACTCAACTCTCTACATTTTCTTTTAATTTATGTAATAATATAAATTGTATGTATTTCAGCTTCAAAACCATCCGCATTTACCACCCCTACTTCAGCACCACCAAAAGAATCGTCACCACCAAAATCAGAAGATAAACCAGCCGAATCTAAAAGCTCTGCCGCCTCCCTATTCGTTGCCGCGGCTGCAACCCAACCGAAATCCGAAGGATCATTCTCTCCAAGCCCTTCAATATTTACTACTACAAATCAACCAACCGTTTTCGGCGCAAAATCTACCTTTGGATCAAATAACTTGACGTTTGGTCAAACAACTGAAACAACTGCCTCGGTTTTCGCTGCGTCTCCGGTACCTTCTAGTACTAGTGACGTTTCTATTACTTTGACAACTAGCTCCGAAGCTCCTATAGCAGTTGCAATCACCACAACGTCCGTTTTCGATAGTACATCTACCCCTGTCCTAGATACTAACGCCGCTGTGACGTCATCATCAGCATCTTCAACCACCCCGACATCTGTTTTTGGTCAAGCGTCAGGCGCTTTTGCTCCAACAACAACTTCATTATTCCCTGGTACATCTACGCCAAGTTTCGGCCAACCGGCCTTTGGAACAACTACACAAGCGTCAGTATTTGATACTACTTCCACTGCATCGTCAGTTTTTGGAGCTGCCAATCAAGCTTTTGGTAGCACAACGCCTACAAAACCGACTGGTTCAATATTTGGGTCTCCTACAACCCAAACGTCAGTATTTGGCGCTACTTCAGCACCATCCGTGTTTGGCACCCCGACTACCCAAGCGTCAGTATTTGGGGCGCAAACTCAAACAACACAGACATCGGTATTTGGAACGCAGTCAACCCAAGCGTCCATATTCGGAACAACTCAATCCACTCAAGCGTCAGTTTTTGGGTCACCACCGCAGACTACTCAAGCATCAGTTTTTGGTTCTACACAAACAACCCAAGCTTCAGTTTTCGGCACTCCGACACCAACCACCCAAGCTTCCGTCTTTGGAACGCCAACACAGACAACTCAAGCATCAGTTTTTGGAACGCCAACTCAAACCACCCAAGCTTCCGTTTTTGGAACACCAACTCAGACAACCCAATCGTCAGTGTTCGGAGGTTCGGCGAATAGTGACTCTATGTTCGGAGGAGGGGAAGTGAGCTTGTTCGCTTCTGCAAGTATTTCTACTACCAATGCCCCAACTGGTACGAGTGGTGGGAGCATATTTGGAGGAAGGTAAGAGATTCATTTATTTGTTTGCGCTTGAAAATCAGTGCATCATTCCTTGCTGATTATAAGGTTCGAAAACGTTTACAAATTTCTATGTAAAGGTCTAAAAACAAAGTCTTAGCTTTTAAAATATAAGGATAATAAATATTAAATCTTTTCAGATAAGTTCAAGTCTCTTCATCCTCCCTTGCTACGCTTAGGAGTATAACAAACTCGTATAGGGTGGTATAATCCCTTGTAAAAAAATCTATTAACTACCATTCATAGCAACCCTGTCAACAGATCATAATTTTTAAGTCGTAGTCACTGAATCTCGTGGTCCTACAAAACATACCTACTTATGGTTGCCTTATAACCGCCTTTCGAAGACTATTACCTCTGCCCGATGGGCGCAAGCCTTTAAAAACAAGCTGAAGAACTGGCTTATCGAGCAAGTTTTTATAGAGTTGACAATTCTTTAATGAAAATTATTGTACGGTGTAACATTTATACCATATTATTTTATTTATTTTAATTTATTGCTATAATTTTATAACTTATGCTGAATTCATTGTGATTATTAATTTTAATTTCTTATGAAATAGTTAATGAATCTTATGTATTATGCTGAATTGATTACTATTATTATTTGTACTTTTATGACATGTAACAAGCGTTATTAATAAAGAATCTGAATCTTAAACGCTATGTTATTTTGTGTTCTAGTACCGGTGGTTCCGTATTCGGCGGCAGCGGTGGTGGTAATGTCTTCGGCAGTAAAACAGCGTTCGGACAGAGTAACAACACAGCGGCCAGTATTTTCGGAGGGGCTGCGTCATTTGGTCAAAAAGCCGCTCCTAACTTGTGGGCTGGTGGCAGTAGCAACACTACTTTTGGTTCTACTGGGTTTGGTAAGTGATCTACTTTTTAGGGTTCCGTATCTCAAAAGGAAAAAAGGAACTCTTATAGGATCAATTTGTTGTCCGTCTGTCAACCCTTTTCGCTAGAATGCGGTGAGTAATGAGTATTTGATGTAAATTATACATCTAAGTCAACGCAATGAAAAGTAATTTTTAAATTTCCAAGGGAATCAAATGCAAATTGGCAAGAATCAAGGTTTTATAAATATATGAAACCCTCTATGCCTCGCACTTGACGTTTTATTTCTGTTAACTTTCATCCATTCGACCTAAAAAAGGGTGATAATTATTATGCTTATTACCTACTCGAAATACCTGTATGCAAAATGTCAGCCGAACCGTTCTACAGTTTCTGCGCGATGAGGTAATAAACATCCAAACTTTCGCATTTATAATATTAGTGGGATTATGATTAAATCTTGTCCTATATAGGTCAACAAACAACCCAGCCAGCTTCAATCTTTGCCAGCGGAGGCAGTTTCAGCGCGCCCTCTGCCGGGGCTTTCAGTAGCCCGCAGCAAACCAACGCTTTTGGTACTGGCGAGTCCCAACCAGCTTCAGTGTTCGGAACTCCGCAACAACAGAGTGGTGAGTAAATTGTTACTGAAGTCCCAAAGCCGCCTTTTACTTGTTTATATGTTAATTTAGGAGTTACTTTTGGTGTTTATTATACATTTGACATTTATTTTTGTTATATTTTTAAGTAGGTAATACAATAAAATGTTCATCTATCTATCTAAGATGAAGACAAAATAACAGGATATATTAAGTATGCAATCAACATCTTCATTTCAGCGAGAATACGTTTACTGATGGACATAATCCTCTCTCAAAGATCGCCACAATTATCGGTGCTACACTGTCTAGTGCCTACATTAGGCGGTCACCTACGACATTTAGGCCATAGGTCTGTATAGTGGGGTTCTGCCAAAGCTCCTCTCACCATTACAGGGTGGCCGTTTGAAAACCTTATGGCCCGAACGACTTGGATCTACGAGCTTTGTGCCCTTTCTGCTATGTACAAATTGATCAGATTAATGTCATAAATTTTGTTTCAGCCTCTGCTTTTGGTGGATCACCTGTGTTTGGGTCTAAACCAGCTTTTGGCCAAACTGCTGGGTAAGAAATTTATCATAATAAATTTTCATAAAAATTTTCAAGTGCACTATGCCAATAGATTTTACAAAGACTCAAAAGACTAGGAACTATCATCGTATTTTGATTAATTATGAAGCTTCTTAAACCCCACTCGCATTTGTATTGAACACTCAAAAGACATTGAAAATTTGTCATAAGAACGAAACGGATAGCCTGAGCCCCAATACAAACATACTTTCCGCTTCATTTGGAAACTACATATGTACAAACATATTATATCCCCGATCTTATTGAAATCATTGGATTTCCATTATATACGTAATCGGATGAAAAATAGCTGTTTGTAGCGGTTTAGTTTTTCAAAAAAACATAATGATCTTTAAATAAGAGCTAAACTGATTTTGATTCTGATTTTTTATGCATGATAGACACCTTTATTCGAAAATCTGTCGCGTTGCAAACATCCTAAATATATTCAACATTATAAATAATCAAATATATTTCTGAAATCAATCGTTTATTCAAAATTAATCGGAAAGTACGAAAAAATATCAAAAAATGGTGCCGACACCGAGCACACGCAAACAGCCGCATGACAACTTCGTTTTTGATGGTTACACGCGTTTTCTCACTCATAGCGCGCCCCATTTCATTCGACGTCAAACAACAACAATTCCGAATGGGCCGACCCGTTTCCGCAGCCTTCTTAAATGTGACCATAAATCTATGTTAAGAACTCTTCAGGTACTCTTCAGGAACCAATAGCAACAAGAAAATATTTATAAACCTTCATAAACTCGTTTATTGATAGGTATTCAAACCATACGCATTAGCTGCGCTGGCAAATTACCCACGCTGCATAGTTGCTTACGCAGTCCCGATTTATTTGCTACCTCCGCATTCAAACATCATATTTCCTGTCAGTTAGGTACATACCTTAAAAGTAGGTACCTAGCTATAAGTTGTCCATTCAACATGGCACCTTCCGTGGATTCTATCACAGAATCGCAGCTAAACGTACTCCTCGCTAAGAGAGACCGAATATTTGCCCGTATGCAAGCCATATGCGATCGCGAAACTGGATTCAGGGCTCGTACTCGTAAAAACGAAATCGAAGTTTCTGATTATTTTTCGTGCAAACACTAATCTTAAGCAAGAGACATAAGAGGTGGTTTTGCACGAAAACGAAAAAGAAACTTCGATTTTCCTTTTCCGAGTAGACCCCCTGGTTCTCCCACCGACAACGAATCGTTTCTTTGTGATTACGAATGTGTTGACATGTTAATGTTACACTGCGACTTCGAGAAGATAGTAGATAAAATATGCGAACTAGAACTGAAACTCGATCCCAAGACCGCAATCAACTTTCAGGACCTATTAGGTTGTGTACGCCGCGCTGCTAGAAAGCTGCAGGCTGTCGACAGGGATGTCAAACCCTCTACTGCAGCTGCAACACCACATAGGTCACCTCGACTACCGTCCATAGAAATCCATTTTCTGGCTAATTTCCAGCTTCGGGTCTCCAACAAACACCGGTGGAGGTTTTGGCGGATTCGGAGGCGGGTTCAACAAAAGCCCTAGTGGTTTTGGCGCGCCGGCCGCTTTCGGTGGTGGCGCCACTTTCGGCGGAACTGGATTTGGTAACACTTCGCCTGGCAAAGGGTTTGGCGGAGCTCCTGCGAGTAAGTATTTGTTTTTGACTGGTTACTGTCTGTGGCTTCGCGCGCCTTAAAGTTCTACATGTTCGCCAAATTACATCTCGTCGTAGTTTTGGAGATATTTGGTTACAACTTCGTCACATAAACTTTCGCCCTTATAGTATTAGTAGGAATATAATTAGAAAGACGTTGGCTATCATATTTGATTCAGGTATCCATGTGGGAAAGAAAAAGTGTTCTCCAAACGTTATCAAATCTTTATTTGCAAGAGAGGAGAAACCGCTTATAATGGATATTCCTTAACATTCCCATAGATGATACAGCCTAAAATGCTAGTCTACTGCTGGACATGGGTCTCCTCTGTTATGCGTCTTAATAGTTCTAGACGGTGTCCCACGGCCATGGGACATAGATGGCAAGTACCAGATATATTGAAGATAGGAAGTTAACTTCCTATCTATCTTCATTGGTCTTACTGCTTTTAACGACCCATTCAAAGTGCTTTGGCCGATTTCATAGTCTTCTTATTATATAATATGCAATGTTTATAAACTATGATTGACTCTACCCTTATTTCTTCTTCTTCCTGCCCTTATCCCACACTAGGTGGGGTCGGTACAACATGTATACTAGGTGGGGTCGGCACACATGTACACTAGGTGGGGTCGGCACAACATGATTGACTCTACCCATTGGTGCTATAAAAATAATGAGTAATATTTTTTGGATTTATGTGGTTTGATTACCGGTCAAGAAATTTTTCGATATTCTGAGAATTCAGTTTTACTTATTTATGAAAATAAAGAAATGTTTCCTTTCAGTAAAATTTCCTATCTCCAATATTTCTGGTTCTGCCTATGTTCAGCAGTGGACGTGTAGGGCTGATGATGATGATGATGTTGAATATTTCTGGTAGAGTGATCGTAAAACTTAATGAGCTTTGTGAACTTAGGCACGGAAGCAAAACTGCGCAAGTACAATCAAATAGAAAAGTGATATTTATCAACTAGCGACCATCCCGGGCTTCGGCTAGAAATCCTTTTTATGGTGCTAATAGACACACCTGTTGCAGCTGCAGTCCGCTGAAGTAGAATTTTGAGGTTGAATTAAGACCTTCATTGTCTTCTTTTGTTATGAAACACATGACATCGAACACCATTTTCCATGTTTGACGACGCAGTACGTTAAACCGCATGCGAGGCATATATTATTTAACGTTTAAGAGAAACAGCTATTAACAGGGAATACAACACAAAATCGCAAGAACAAACTATCAAATCAACGAAACGAACACTGGCCAAGCGTCAAAGACTTTGCTGCGTCATTGCACTCAAAAGCATTCATTCGACAGTATTGCCCACTAGATTATAAATAAATTTGCTACATAGAAATTATTTTATTTTCAAACTTGGGTTAATTGCGTTGGATAAAAATTTTAATTTATTCTATCATTTTGGGTTTAAAATAATCCGTCATTGAGTGTAAGATGTTATTATGTATTCTTTAAATAATGAATTGGAAAAAAAATGCGTGCATAACAAAATGTGCTAGACAAAATAAAAATACGCCAGGATTCTTGCTGGCAACCCTGGTTTGACAGACAGATCCCCTCTCACCCCGTTCTTTCCCCTCAAAGCCTTATCTACGGTTCAATGCGCAGCCGTTGAAGCCAACTTCACAGAGCTCGTACTCTGTAGAGCCATTGAGACGCACGGCCGCAAGCCATAATCCCCATGTTGGTCATGTGGGTTGGGGATCGCAGTTCGGCGTTGGTGTTCTGCAGAGAGCGCTGCTGCACGCCTCCCGGTGATATACTCCTAGACGTCCTAGATTATACTGATAGTTAACAGATCGTGTGTTACCCACAGGTTTCGGCTCGCCAACTCAGCAATCTAACGCGACGTTTGAAAACCTGGCTGGACAGAATACCCTCACCTTCGGCAGTTTGGCGCAAACCCCGCAGCAACCACAGCAACCTAGTTTCAACACGTAAGAACGTTATCCTATCTTTTTATTCAACAGATGAAACGGATAAATAAACATAGAATCAACCTCAAAATTCCGAGTTATCAACGGAAAACCCGTATAGGCGATATTTGAGCGTTATAAACGTAATGTCACACAAATCGGGTTATATTTAATATAATTATTTGGTCTCCAAATAATTATATTACAGAAAAACACTAATTTATTTGTTGTTAATGCTGCCGAGATTCACAGTTCACCTGACTGAGGTGGCAGTGGGCAGGCCATACCTAATTTAGCAGAACCGATAACCGCTTGAGGGTAAAGGTTCTCCGGTGATGACGATTAAACGCAAAAAGAGTGTTGTCGTCCTTTTTGGAGTGGGGCTTATATGGACTGATCGATGGATTAATGATGATCCAAAAACTGAGTGACTCTTCGGTACCTATCCAGCAGGTTTCATCTCGTGTTTTATGTAGCCTAAAATAACCTCTATTCTCCGAAATTTTAGCTCAACAATACAAACATTTAAATATGTAACTGACTAGTGAAAATCCAAATTATAAATCGCCCACACACAAAGGGTTACGATTTTATAGTTAGTCCCTGTAGCAAAAAGGCGAAAAAATTCACCGGTAGTTACATGAAAATTCGCAAAGCTACGTTATGATTCATATCGCTTGCGCTGATTATTGTACCTAAACACATCAGTTTACATCTAAATACGTTGTCTTTTATTTTCAGTTCACCATCATTCAGTAGTTGGCGGGGCTGATCCAAGCTGAAGGATCGCTCAACCAAAAAGCGCTGCAGAGTGTGACAGAGTGATATAATTGGACGTTACAATTTTATATTTAACCTTTGTACTTAACTCTTGGCCCGTATTCGCTATGATTCCTTGCCTATAACGCGTGATTTCATAACGTAAAATGTTACTTAAATGTGATTGGTTATTATTGTGAAGCGAGCCTTTCATTACTGTTAAAAATGAATATTAACTACTCATGTTGCTATGTAGACGCCATATAATCGTTAATCGTTATTGTACCAACGCAAGTCCTATATAGCTTATTTATTGTTATGTGATAGTTAGGTATTATTATTTTTATTCGCATGCATATTATCATGAAACTATAGAAAATTTTAACATTATTATGCCTTATTATTATATTAATAAAGTTTTGTCCATACTAACGTTTGTTAATTATTTTATTCTACACAAACCCTCCAAAATCATATATCTAGGTAGATTAGGTAGATTTTTAAGATGTTCAACAAACAATTAGAGAAATAGCTTGTAAACGCTCGTCTCTCAAATTATGATTACTAGGGACTCTGTATCGCAGTCATAACATAGATAATTCTACTAATATTATAAATGTCAAAGTTTGTAAGTATGGATGTGTGTTCCTCTTTCACGCAAAAACGGAAACTGATAGGGCTGAAATTTGGTGTGGGTATAATTTGGGACCAGGAATAACATATAGGCATTTTTATCCCGATAAAACGCGGGCAGCAAGTTTTCTGTCATAAGTTTCCTCATTGAACTGAGATAGTAATAGGTGGTATTATAACATTTGTGACCGAGGGAAACGTCAATTACAAGTTACGAGTACCCGAACGTAGGCTGTTTGATCTTAGATTTATTTTTTACTAGCTGCTACCCGTGCCTTCGCCCGCGTTTTATATTATATAGATATATAGATAGGATAAAAATAGATAGCCTATATGCTATTCCAGGTCCCAAACAATACCGATAGCAAATTTCAGCCTAATCGGTTCAGTAGTTTTTGCGTGAAAGAGTACCTACCAAATATCCATACATCCATCCATACAAACTTTGACATTTATAAAATTAGTAGGATTATTATTTCTTACCAAAAAGAAAAACGAAGTCTGATCATTCATTTATCAAAATCATATAAATATGTTAATGGCAAACAAAACATAAAAAATCCAAATGACAACAAAAAAGTTAGGGTAGATAGGTACCTACTTCATAAACCTATACCACAGATTATATAATGTTACTTCGCATATACCTACCAACGCTACTGGGTTTACTCGCATTAGAATTTTTAAGAAATACAGTCCGCGCGTTGGTAAAACTATTATCAATTCTGTGCCCCAGGGTGGAAAAGCGCCTCAACTTGATTCGTTATCCGCGTACACGAGCCGGCAGTTTGCTAAACTTCTGAATGTATAATGAATGAACTTCGTCCATTGAAAAAGTTCACTAATGAACAGAGAAGTTTGGAATGGATTTATTAAAAATTGTGTGAACTAACTAGCGCCCCGCCGCCGATGGTGTGTAAATACATAGGTACTATCAATTTATCGTTTAGGAGACTTTCGAAAAGTTACGCTGAGCGAGAACTTTATGATAGTCCATGAAGACAAGCTTGTAGGCCTGCTTGTAGGTATGAATAAAGTATTCACTGCCCAGTCTCACGCTTCACGCAGCTGTAATGAGCGTTGTTGTCCTCATGGGCACCTTCGTGCCAGCGGCGTAGCTAGGTGGACAAGGGCCCCGGTGTATAGAGAAAGAATCGGGCCCTCTTTCCACGTAACTAGAACCTATATTGCCCTTCAAACTTATAGCCTGGCTACACGCTCAAACATTTGTGCTTAAATGCATGCACAAACCAGTTTGCGCAGGCAAGATGAGCCCGGCCACACGCTCCATCTTGCTTGCGCAAACTGTGTTTGTGCATGCATGTTTGCACAAATGTTTGAGAGTGTAGCTGGGCTATACGAGTAAGGTACAACTGTTACAAGCATTCAGTTGGTTCAGTTTTTAAAAGCGACAGAGTGAACTCATTTTGTGTAAGTGCAATTCAGAACTCAATTAATTCGAGCCTACGAACATGTCCGAGTGCCAGTTCACTCAGAGAACCCTAGAGAACCATCGTTACAAAAATGTGCGAACCATAAAATAAGTGAAGTGCCCTCGATCAAGGATCGCTTTTCAGCTTTAAAATATCGTGACACAAAATACCAGGGTGCCAATTCTGCGTATCATGTGATACTTTATCGAGTGATAATCAATATCACGGGATAAAAACTGCATTCTCGTGCTTATCGAACAACCCATCAAAGAAAAACCCTCGATAAAGTAAGCAAGAAAAATGATAACGAACCGAACTATAGAGTCCAAGTAGTAGTAGAGCGGAGATAGCTGCAACATTTTTTTAATTAACAAAAAAGCTAGGGATACAAAAACGACAGACAGACATACAGAAGAAATACCGGCGAGCACAGCGAACAGTCGAAATTTTTGTTACTTTTCGGGTGGTCACAAACAACTGAAGATGAGTATGAAAAATAAATATCAGAGAGCGGATGGAGCACTGCATTTTTTACAACTAGGACGATAGTAGTAGATAAAAAGCTATGAATATAAATAACGGCAAGCGCAACGAGCTGCGGTAATTTTGTCATTTGTTTGAAACATAGACAAGCGAGAAGCTAAGATGACGGCGAGTGGAGATAGCCGCAGCATCTTCGCGATTTTTTCGGTGATTAATAAAACAGCCAGACATTCAAAACATATAACGGCGAGCGGAGCGAGCCCCCGAAATGTTTGTTATATTTTCAGGTGGTCACAATCACAAACATCTTTCGAAGAGTATGAAAAAATTAATTATAGCAAGCGGAGTGAGCGAGAGAGTTTTCAAAATTTACGGTGGTTGAGAAAACTGTTAAGAAACTAGTAAAAATAAAAATTGCAGTGAGCCGCTTTTTTGGAATTTTCACAGACAAGGAGCCACGATAATGAGCTAAGAACTATGTCCAGCAGTGGACGTGTATGGGCTGATATGATGATGAAGAACTAAATAAGAGGACAACAGATTATACCGCTTAGGCCGTTACAAACGAACGTTACCTAAGAGGGTAGCCGAAATATTCAAGATAGCTAAATTTACAGAGAGGAAATATTCCTTAACCTATCCTATATAATCAACGACAAGCGAAGCGAGCCGCGAAAATTTTTATGATCTAGTTGTGCGTGTCATTTGTTTCTATCATCCCTTATGTGGTGCCAAGACCCCTCGGACTTTGGTACCCGGGGCGGACCGCCCGGTTGTTCGTGGACCAAATTTTGACTCCTGTGAACCACTGGTTGGGAACCCCACTGGGTTAAACGTAGAGAAAGATCTTTCCGTTTTAACTATAGTAACAGGTATACATACAAAATTTCTTATAATAGGATACGTACATTTTAATATCGGAATTTAAAATAAGGTCAGAAATCGACTGCGGGTCGTTCAGATTGAAGTTAAGGTCTAGCTATGCGCAGCTCTACCATGTCTGTAGTCTAGCTAGACGTTAGTCGAAACAAAGCACGCGCAGGTCTCAGTGTCACACAAAATGTGACATCGATTCGTTCTTTCCCGAATAATGCGTTTGCCACAAGGAATTTATAAACTAAGTATATAAATTCCTTGGTTTGCCATCATACAAGTAGCGGCACGTAAGTCTAGCGCTGAGCGATACGCGGAGGGGATAGCTCATGGGTAATTTACCGCTTGCCCCGCCTAGGTATTTTTTACTTCTGTACATTAACGGTCAGCGCTAAAGTTACATGCCGTATACAAAATGTTAAATTAGGTAAATTATTTAAATATTGAAGGTACTCTAAACTGTGACAAAAAATATATACCTCGCTATGAAAACATTACGTTTAGGTCTATCTAGCTAGGTAGCTATCTATAGACGTTCATGGTGTTCAACCCAAGTTTATCTTATCGCGCTTCGTGCAAGCCTCGTGTTAGCAAGGCCCAAGGGAGTACTATAGAGAAATCCAATCCAAGGTACAACGTAATCTACAACGGTGATTTCGTTCGTCCAAGCATGAATGTAAAAATATGTATGATTGACACTGACATTCTGTGGCGTTATAGTTATATGCGATGCGCGATGTGTGTGTGTTGTTGTGCGTTGCCTGCGAAAATTGCAAAATTCATGCAAAATTCTGAAATGAAAATTGAATTAATTTCTATTAGATTTAACGATTATATACTATGATAATGAAGTAAAGAGTGCTTTCAAGTGTCCCCTTAATTCCCTTCTTCAAACATAACCTTCTGACCTGTAGCGGAATTATGTTTATTCCATTGCTCTATTTGTTATTTTCATTCACAATAATTCGGGCTTCAGATGATGTAAAGAGCGATACTGATAATGTCGTCGTAGACTGCAGCACATTGCGATTAGGCCAGTATATATGCCCGGATCCAAATTTTGATCAAATAGATCCCAATACACAACAGTTCATAGGTTGTGTAATGGGCAAAGAAATCCCTTCAGAAGGGGAAGCAGAAGGTTGGAAAATTACTTTGAAATTTGAGAATATTTATAATAAAGTATGTACTTACCTACTCTACTTTTTCATCGACTTATAAAATCTCCATCTCATTCTTCTTTTCAGTTTATTGTATTGCTGCAGATAATATCACATGTGACAATGGATTCAACAATGGGACTTTTACTAAAAAGCTTCCATGCAAATGGACGTAAGTACATGGTTATTGCAATCAACATTGCATTTGTACTAGTAAAGGTGTGCAATATTCTCTGCTCCTTTCTATGGAAAAGAAACTTATATTCACAAAATATCTTCTTATTTTACAGGAATGGTTACTCGTTAGAAATAGCTCTGCTCCTATCTGTATTCCTTGGCATGTTTGGACTGGATCGCTTTTATTTGGGCTACCCTGGCATAGGACTGGCCAAACTCTGTACACTCGGATTCATGTTTCTTGGCCAACTGCTAGACATTATATTAATAGCTGCACAGGTATATAACAAACAACCATATCTTATTAAAGATCTTGCAGAACAGGTTCTAGATATAAATTTGTATGTACAATGTATTTGTGTACTAATCTTTTTGAATAATACACACCTAAATTATTCTCTTGTTTGCAGGTGGTTGGTCCATCAGATGGATCGGCTTATGTCATTCCCTACTACGGAGCTGGAGTTTCAGTTGTTCAGAGCAACAATGAGACCTACCTTCTACCCCAGCCCGATTGGCACAACATCACCTGACAGTGGGGTTTCATTAATTACGAAGATTATGAGTATGAATGGACTTGAGATAAGACTAGTTTCTTCAGTTCACTAGAGGTTCTGATTTCCAGTTTAATAATTAGTTTTGTGACATTCAAACTGACTGTGAATTGTATTAGTTTCCTAACTAGGTTGGCTTTTGGTTAAAATTGTTATGGAATCTTAATACACCAATACTCCTTAGAAAGGTGTCTGAGGTGAGGTGAGTCTAAGGTGTCTGCATTTTAATTCTTTAAACTTGAAGGTTGGGTATAAAATGAGTGATAACAATTTAGAAAAGTATACTTAGTTAAAAGTAAAAATATTGTGTAGTCACAGTAATCAGATTTTAGCAGTAATTATAATAATAATAACATAATATTTAAACAATTTCTGGAAACATAGACACTACTTTTTCAAAATAGAAATGTAAAAAGGTATGGGTTTTTATTCCTATTTATCTTGTTCAGAGACTTATCTCCCAATGCTTTAATAGCTAGCTGTCAGGGAAACTAAGAATGAATATTAATTATATTGATTAGTTATGTAAATAAATAGGACTAAATTTATTTGCAGACTACATTCTATGAATAAGCGTAATAAAAATATGTTTTAAAACATAACAATATTTTAATGAACTATCTATTTAAAACCTAAGCTAAGCTATATTATATCACTATCATTTAAAAGTTGCATTATCATCAGCCATTATGGACCCACACAGTTAATCATAGCGTTCGAACTGCATGCATCCTAAAAACAATTATGTACATTTATTTTGCATTAAAAATCAAGCAGCAAATGAATGCAATATTAATGTTACATGTTCCGAGTGTCTCTCTTCTCATCTTTAATGGCAGGCTGTGTTTCTTGTATAGCTACATCGGTGGATGGCGCTATTAGAGTGAATATAACTGGTATATTTGATAAGATAGGATTATCATGCTTTTCTAATATCCTTATCCATGATAGAAGTGAATCTCTTGATGAAGTACCTGTAAGAAACATCGCAAACTTGTTAGGAATTGATTTAGTATTAAACGAAAAGACCTCAGAATAGATCAATGCATAAGGCAAGAATGTAGACTATATCCTGAATAAGAGTAAATTTACACTGGGATGGCTGGATGGTGCCTGGCACAGGCTCGATCAACTGACATGACACGCGTGGGCGCGTTGCAGCAAGCAGCCTGGTATAAGCACTGGCCTTAAAAGTATAACAAAGTTTAAAATTATTTAACAACACATCAACACTGAAAGTGCTTGCCGCGTCGCTGCCACTCCAGTGTGAATTGAGCCTAGTAATTTAATCCCCTAAAACAAGTGCTTAGCCGCGCCAGCGCAAGCTAATCAAGATTAAATCTTTACCTGTAGCACACATTGCTACTATAGTGCCATCATCTTGTTCATGAACTGTGCTTCTGATTGAGGGTAATTTTGTGCTGCCAATGAAACCTGGTATCCCTAGGGGCTTTTCCAAATTCGAAACATCTGAAAGCAATAACAATATAAAGTAGTAATATTTCTAAGTAGAAGAGGTTTGTCAAAAGAGAATGGTACAATTATGTATATATTATGGTTCTTATGCTTACCATCAGGATCTGTATTATCTACAAACTCAGGTCTGGTTTTCCCAAACAGTATGAAGTAAGCAACAACTTGATCCCTCACATAGACTTCATAAGGTCCTCTGATCACCAAAGGCTCATCAGCAGGTTGCTGGGACAAGAGTACCCTTTGAGCTGGACTTTGACCGCTGACTATCCATGTCTTGTCTAAAGATGCCTCTATTTCTTCTGTCTAAAAAGATAATTATAATAAGGATTTATCAAAGTTAATATGGTTAAGGTGGCTGTGAACGGAACATCTAAGCGCCCATACAAACATACCTTCAGATTCATTTGAAAATTACATCCACATTCTCAATGAAATTTTGCAAATATGTATATTCACATAATAAAATAGCTGTTTTCAGCCTTTTAGTGTTTTCTAAAAACATAACCATGATTAAATGAGAATAAAACAAATTTACCATATTTACAACCTAATTTTCGAGTGATTTTGATTGATGTTTAACATCTTTATTTGATAACCTATCATGCTGTTTCCATTCTACATATGTATATATTCAACATTAGAAATAAACAAAAATATTTGAGAAATGAATCTGAAAGTATGAAAAAATGTCAATAAATAGTAAAACTCCTAGTTTCTGGTCCATGCAGGCTTCACTACCTACACACATGGCCAAAGCTTTGTATTTGATGGTGCCATGCTTTCTTGCTCACAATTCACTCCATTTTATTCTACCTGAAACAGCAACCAACATGCATGGGCCTGCCTCAGAGATATGGCATAGGTTTGTAGCTGTCCGGCTGCTGTTAACACTGATGTTTGAATATTACACTGATTATAAGGGAAGCCTTAGGCATGTGTTCAAAAAAATGATAATCAGGCAATCATAATTAAATGTCTCCACTCACATCGAACAGATCTGAGTGCATTGTCTTAAAATGTCTATGTGAAAAGAGCGAAGTGGAAATTCTCCAGGTTAATTCATGTTTTTGCCAGAAATTTGCTGCTATGCTAATGTACGATTATTTTTTGGTAGCCTTAAGGAAGAAACTTCACCTGCCAAACATTAACTTCTGTGATGGGGTCCACTGAAGTAATCCTCTCTATAGCCAATTTAGCCAGCTCAAGAGTATCAGTTGGTAGCTCATCAGGTAAGTACCAAGGGCTGAGATTCTTGAACTTTGGCATCCAGTACATCATACGCCAGAACTTTCTGAGTGGAATCCCTCGGCGTCCAAATATGTTAAGGAGCATTTGCTCCATTTCTGAGTCAGGCATCACTTCTGCAAATCAAGGGTAAGTAAAACTTTATGTATTGTCTATGTGTACTTATATCATGAAGTGCTTTATTTATATACTTACTATTATCTTCCATTTGTTCTAATAAGTCTACTGCACACTGCTGTTGCTTTGGGTAATGCATAAATTCAGCTTGAAATATATTTTCGGGTATAAACTTTCCTTTTGGCAAGACATCAATTAAAGCCTTGTAGGCCTCAAGATCCTTGTGGACTCCGAAATCTTGCATTCTAGTCAAAGCTGCATAAATAAACTCTACATGACCCCTCCTTCTTTTTTCCCGAGTTTCGAACAGTTTTACAGCCTCCAAATATGTATGCTTATCCTTCGTTTTTGCTACTAGAAATGGATCATAAATAGACACTCTTTTCTCAGAACTTGCCCACCTTTTCATCAACAAATTAGCTGGTTTTATTTTCAAAATACTGTGGAGAATTCTTGTACCCATTGTAGGTTATGTGCCCATAGGACAGACCAGGCACTACTTTACTCTTTTCCACTGCATGCACTGTTAAGATTTTAAAGATCTCTTTTCTAACAGGTCTATTTTATAAGATATTTTTTTTTTGTGTATTCTACTGCAAAAAATCTTATTTTACGATTTTATTTTGAAAACTTGAACCCGGAGAAACGAATGTAAATAGTGGAAGGTATTTGACTTTAACATACTTGATTACTTGACAAATATACGCTCCCCGCCATTAAAAAAAGAAGTTGAAAAACCTCCCCGGCACCAGATGCAGAGCCATTAACCAAGAAGTTGAAGCTCCCCGGCATTCCTCCTTAGATAACATTCCACTCGGATGGAGGTGATTTCCTTCGTCCGAGATTCTATTTCATTCTTTCACACCCCCTCTACTTTATCCCGAGTAATATTTTCGTTCATTTTCATTTCATTCGCCTCAATCAGTTGTATTTTATGCTCGACGGGAAGCGGTTGTAGCGTCTTTTTAAAAACTTGTGCTGCGTATTCAAACACGCAAGAAGTTTAGCAAAAAAATATATCTTTGTACTTGTTCCTTTTCCAAATCACTTGTAGGCTAAATAGAAAATTGTGGTTTGTAATTCAAGGTTAGTGGGAGTGGTTATAAGAAAGTTGATGAACCCAAACGTATTTTCAAAATCTTCAAGTAAAAACTGAACCGAAAAACAACATGGAAAAACGAAATTTAATTAGTGCCATCATTTTCATCATCGCTCTCAGCTCAGCTGGTAAGATTATTTTGATATAATTTACTTTTAGTACCTACCTACCTACCCAGTAGCTTTGAACTACCTACAGCGGTATTAATTATACCTACATAAATTAAATGAGGAAGGTAAGGTAGGTGTACCTACGTTATGCTGTTTTTATCCGACGTTTTATTATTTTTAAAGGCTTGTTTTTTTATCGTGTAGTCACCCAGGTACCTACTTTGGTAGGTAATTGCATAATTTATTATGAATCTTTCCGTTCATTCATTGGTATGGTAGGTTATGTACCTATCTAGGTACCTACTAGGTATGCCGGCTGAAGTAAATAGTTTATTCACATAACATCAAAAACAAGATTTATCTACAGCACAACATTATTTGAATTCCATGCAACTTTAGATTTAATTAAGAACGGACACTGTAGACCTCTACCGACCTGTTTTTTTTACATAACTTTTTGAAATTTCGTGTTATTGTAAACAAAATTAGCGGCGCCATGCAAGTTCATTGAAACACCGATGAGCTGGTGTTTTTTACAAGCTGTTTTTAACTTCGAGGCGTGTCAACTGGGCGCTGATCCAGACACCCACGATATCTGACGACACTGTGTGCAAGCCAAATATACCTATTAGTGCCCACGTGTAGGGTAGACAGGAATTATTTTATCTATCGATGTGCGTTGCTTGGTAGATCCATATAAGTTACAGGTAATATTACGAGTACCTTTATGGATCTGCCAAGCAACGCACCTATCTAATTTTAAGAGTACCTATTAACTATATAGTTTATATGTACCTACTCTTCTAAAATTAATATCGAATTTTAGAAGAGTACCTATTTATGTACATATTCTAGGTATCTTTCTTTACCCACGACGGAAGAGAGACTGTATACCTACCTACTATCTAGTAATAAGAACGAATTTTGATCCGGCCATCGTACCTATTTATTTTATATCTGTAGGTATGTACAGTTCATCAAAGACCCTCTGCCAAATTGGCATACCTACGTTCAAAAACAAGCATCGAATCTTTTGTCATTTTGGAGCACGATACTCCGTGTTTTGGAGTCTATTTTTCACTTGTCTTGTTCAAACCGTGTGCCATTACAGCGTAACTTAGCGGGCGTAAAACTGGAGTTTACCTATGCTGTACTAGGGTTTAAAAGTATTTTTTTTATTTGTCTGAAGTCATCAGCCCGTACAAGACATTCGTCCTCTTGCCAATGCATCTTAATAAAATCATATGGGTACAGTACATAGGTACAAAGCACTTGCTATTAATGAGCACCTTGTGAAAACCGTAGGTATTATGTTTGCGTCGGTGTCGTACAATACAAGCCATAGGTATAAAAGTGACGGAAATATTATACTTTCGGGTAGACGATAGGTATTCGAAATAATAGGTATTTATAAAAAAGATTGCTTTTTCACCTGTTCTCTATCAATATAAAGAGACATGTAGGTATAGAAAACCGGGAAGAACCTATAAAGTAACAGTCGTATCTAATAAAACTTTAAAAATATGTATTATAAAATTCACTACTACCTACCTACCCTGTAAAAAATATATCAATTTCTAAATGACTAAAAAAGAGATAGGTGAAACTACAGTCAAAGTCAAACTATTTATTAAAAACAAATATAAGCAAGCGCTTCCCAAAAAACTTAGAAAGCTACGAACCTCTCCCAAACGGAAACGGATTTTCCCATGCGGATTTGTTATTGTTTCACGTAGAATTAAATAGGGCGCGCTATGAGTGAGAAAGTGCGTCTAACTATCTAATACCATAGATGAAGGATAGTTTATTTTGTCCATGCTAATACGAAGCTGTCATGTAGGTGTGTGCTTGGTGTTGGCACCATTTTTTGATATTTTTTCGTACTTTCCGATTAATTTTGAGTAAATGATTGATTTCAAAAATATTTTTGATTTTTTATAATGTTGAATATAATTAGGATGTTTGCAGCGCACAGATTTTCGTATAAAGGTGTCTATCATGCATAAAAAATCGCTTGAAGATGACTCGATTTGGTGGTCAAAATTAGTTTCACTCTCATTTAAATATAATTATGTTTTTTCAAAAACTAAACCACTGCAAACATGGCTATTTTTCATCCGATTACGTATGGAAAATTTCAATAAGATCGGGGACATAGTTTCCAAATGAAGTTGAAAGTACGTTTGTATGGGGAATAAGGCTATCCGTTCCGTTCTTAAGTACGGTTTACAGCCATGTTATACGTAGGTACTTACCATGTCCCTAGTGCTTCCTTAAAAAATATACCTAAATCTCCAGACAATAAATAAAGTTGCAAAGCGAACCCATGAAAACAACATGAGAGAGCGTAGGTACGCGAGGTATTTTCCATAGTCACTACAGTTTAGTCGGTAGCAATTATGCCCTATTCGATTCAATAGTCCCATGATGAATATCGATGCTGTCCCCATTTGTAGCGACGACGCGACGGCGAACCGCGTTCACTCTACCGTGATTATGTATCCATCCATATCCATAATTCGGTTGCATAGTTCGATTATCACTCGATTCAGTTTCAAATAATTGGACGTCACTGCTACTGAAAACTCTCAGTTGCCTATATTACAGACTATTCAGTCTAGTTTAGGCAGCTGAGGCCAACTTTTTTGGACAAGTATTTTATAAGTGTCATAGTCGTCATATCAGCCCATACACGTCCACTGCTGGACATAGGCTTCCCCCATACGACGCCACAAATAGCGGTCCTGAGCCGCCTCCATCCATCAACTCCCTGCGACCGCTACGATGTCGTCGTTCCATCGAGTGGATGATCTCCCATGTCCCATGCATGTGTTTGCCATAATCATAAGTGTCATAATAGGTACAAAAAAAAATAAACAAACTTATTGAATGAAATAGGGTGAGGTTTTGTTCGTTGTTATAATTAATTCCAACTTCAATTTTAAGATCTCGAATCCCGTCCCTAATCTTCTGGACTTTGCTTCAGAGTCAAGATATTGACATGAATAGAATATAATATTTCTTTATTGCACCATCAATACATTCAATATATTTATACAAGAACTTAATCTACGAGAACTAATTTCTAGTGTGGTACAATCGGCGGCCTTATCGCTAACAGCGATCTCTTCCAGGCAACCTTTGGATGGATAGGATTCGTACGCATTAGAGCTGACGGTGGCGTAATTAATGACTTATAAACAAAATAATTTTGACATTATAAGTATTTAGATAAAAACAGAAACGGCAAAATTTTATGATAAGCGTAACACAAAAATAATACAAATAATTTACAAGATAGCAATAAAAATATTAAGATTTATCAGGAGCGGACAGATAATGTTGATAAACCATACTTTTGAAAATAGGAAGGGATTTAGCTTGTCGAATGGATACAGGAAGGGCGTTCCAGAGTCTCGCAGCCTGCGACGTGAAGGAATCACCATAGAACTGGGAAGTGTGTAAAGGAATTTTTAAAAGAAGAGTATCAGAAGAACGAAGTGATAGTGAACAGGACTGATGGAGAAACTCAAAACGGTCTTTTAGATAAGACGGTGTTGATGGAAGGAAAAGAACAGAGTAAAGAAGATTAAGAACATGAGCATTCCGGCGAAGACGAATGGGTAGCCACTTGAGCCTGTTATGGTACTCAGTGATGTGGTCAAATTTACGCAGGCCAAATATGAACCTAATAGTTCTGAAGACGCTCAAGCTTATTGAGTTGGTCTTCAGTTAAGTCGGGATAACTGGCGTCTACATAGTCAAGAAGAGGGAGCAATAAGGATTGTGCAAGCGCAATTTTGGTACAAGTAGGAAGGAAGTTACGCAATCGCTTTAAAGAAGCACCTATACCAAAAGTCTTCTTGGAAACTGCTGCCAGTTGAGGACCCCACGATAATTGCCTATCCACAAGCAATCCCAGATTTTTTACTGTATCGCTGATTTCGATCGCGACCCCATTAAAAATTACTTTCAGCATGTCAACCCAGTCGATACGAGCAATCATCCTAGAGCTACCTATAACAATCACTTGGGTTTTACTAGGGTTTACCTTGAGCCCAAATGATTTGCTCCAGTCGTGGATGTTTTCGAGATCTTTATTGACCTCTGCAATGGCTTCATTTAGCCATTCAATAGGGGCTTGCGTGTAGATCTGCAAATCATCTGCATAGAGGTGGTAGGGAGAAGATAAATGTTTGGAGATAGAGTTGATGAAGATTGCAAAGAGAAGAGGAGATAGAACGCCGCCCTGAGGAACGCCGGCACCTAGTTGGCACCATGTTGAAAATGAATTATCAACACGAATGCGTTGCCGACGTTCATTCAGGTAATTACGAAACCAGCCAACCACTGACGGCGATATGTTAAAAGAGCGGAGGAGAGCTAGAAGAATGTCAAAGTCAATGTTGTTGAAAGCGTTGCTGAAGTCTAGGAGTGATAGAATAGTTAAAAGTCCGCCGTCCATGCTATTTCTGATGTCATCGGTGATTTTGACAATAGCAGTGACAGTACTATGGCCTGGACGGAAACCGGACTGGAAGGGATTCAAAAGATTGTTGGAAGTAAGAAAAATACTCAGCGGTTGGTGCACAAGGCGCTCTAAGACTTTAGAGAGGAAAGGGAGAATAGAGATGGGACGGAACTCCGAAAAGGAAGACGGATTAGGTTTTTTAGGGAAGGGGGTGACCTGAGCCTCTTTCCATACACTAGGGAAAGTTTCAGTCTCAATGGAGTAGTTAAAAAGGTAAGTTATTACTGGAAGGATTTCATCAATAATGGGGATGATCATCTTTTTACTTATGCAGTCGCTACCAACAGCATTAGACGTGATGGAAAGGATACTCTTTCTAACATCAGCATCAGTAAATTGGCTGAACGAAAATTGAGAAAAGTCGGGAGTGGAAAGAGAAGCCAGAAAATTCTAAGTTTTATGTTTAGCAGATCCATCAAAGCTGGAAGAGGCAGAGAAATGCGAGTTTAAAGAATTTATATCGAGATCTTTGGGTGTATCTTGACGTGATTTTCCGATCCCGAGTGTGCGTAGGAACTTCCATATTTTTGCCGGGTCTTTATTCGTAACATATTCATGGATGTAACGGCGTTGTGCATCCCTACACACCCTATTACAGTGATTTCTAGCTTCAGCATATTTGACTTTATTATGTTCCGTCGGAGTTCTTCTAAAACGAACTTTGGCTGCTAGTTTCTTGTGCATTTCAGACCGAATTTCATCTGTGAGCCAGGGTGTAGGAAGATGTTTCATCTTCACTGCTCGAACGGGAGCATGCACGTCGTACAGACGAATTATGGTTTCATTAAAACAGCCTACCTTTGCATCAACAGTGTTAGCTGCATGAACCCCGGACCAATCAACGTCTTTAGTTTCATCACACAAAGACTTTAGATCCATTGAACTAAAATTGCGCTGCAGAAGAATTTTAGGTTTGTCTTTAGGAGGTCGAATCTTATAAGATAGAAATACTAGGTCATGATATGAGAACTCATCCGCCGTGCTTGGCAACATGGGCTGTGGAAGAAATGAGAATTACATCTAGAAGGGAGGGTTGGCAATTGGGAAAATGATGAGTCGCACTCAGAGGAAGAATGGTCAGATTGTTTGCCTTAACACTTTCCTCAAGAGCGGACGAACGAGAGTCATTCTTCATTAGGCAGGTATTAAAATCACCCATTACAATGGTGTGATCATGGAGAGGAATAAGATGATATCATAGAGTATCCATGATATCTCTTCTCTGGATCTGGATGTTGTCCTCATCGATTAAGTGAGGAGCGATCTCGGATGGATCTAGCGATCCATGCGAGCTAGGATGATAATATGATTTTGCATCTTTTACATCATTTTCAGTATAAAAGATGCAGATTTATTATAACTTATTTTTATAGCAAAATCAAACTGCATTTTAACGAGAAGGACGTGGTAGTTTCTGTAATATCGGGTTGTGTAAAAGCCATGATAATCTAGGTCAAGCGGAAGCCTGGCAACATCACTAACAAATAAAAAAGTTCTGCCTTTATGTTGGATATTATACCTATAGCCTTTAATTTACGTATTTATTATAATATTGATGACGCTATTGTGACGCTGCTACTAATGCGACATACATTTTCGTATAAAAATGTTATATCTGGCTCTTTTTTCCGAGGTAAGCCTTACAATTACTAGTACGCACACATACCCACGTTGTTTTGACGAAGTGATGACGTCGTTTTTGTTTTTCTTGTTTCATGTATCGTCATTGGAGTCAAGCCAATTCATTAATAGGTGAAAAGATGGTTGACGTTAAGACGTAAATAGTTCTATAAACGAGGTTGAAAAAAGTGTTTTCCAATGATCCTCTTCCCTTAGCGATTAAAACTATTACACGAAACGTATTTCCCGGGTCGGGTTATCCAGAACAAATATTATTGCAAGATAATCTATTGATTCATTCTTTCATCCAAAGGCTAATCGGGATTTATGAGGTAAACCGCGTAGTTTCGGGTGCGATTCCAGTCAGATGAAATTGTTTTATCCAAATTTACGACCTACAGGAGCCCGGAAGCTTTAATATTTTCCCGGAAAATCTGATCTTTGTATATAAATTACTTATTGTAATAAATAATTGATTGTTTGATTTGGGAAGGTAAAGCTTAAAACTATCTTATAAATATAAGCATATGCAAATCCATTTCATAAAAACCTCTACTACGTCAGTAAGATTAATTAATTAGATTTTCATACAATCCATAACTTTTTAACCGACTTCGAAAAAAGGAGGCGGTTCTTTGTTTGGGTGTATGTAATGTACATATGTTCGTCGATTTATAGACCGATTTGGATGATTCTTTTGCAGATGTATAGAGGATAATCCCGAGATGGTCCTATGAAAAAAGTTGATTGAATGTTTGAATTTTTTTTATTAATATTATATACACAATAAAAATTAACCTGGCCATTGTAACATTTCATTCTGCCTCATCACATCCATTCAGAAGACGTAATGATACCATCGATTTCCGATTTTCTCCCCAAGGTGATCCGCAAAATTGCTTACAAATGAGTCGATTAGCGAGACAGTGGGACACATTAGCGTCAGTCGCGATAACACAGATTTCCTTACAAAAGCCGCGATGAAGTAAGTCTTCCTAACAAAAAGTTTCCCCATCTGAGCGATGACAAATGACCGAGCGAACTCTGAGACATCACTGAAATGGGTGATTTCGATAGAGGTTTCAACCCCTGGAAGCGAAAATGACACAGATATCGTTTGCTGTATATTCTGGTGACAGCATGAAAAGAGCGCAGCTAGTATCATGTCTGTGAAAAGAGGAGCGAGCGGACATGCTTTTGACAGGATCAAGGAATTTATATAGGTCGTAGACTGAGCAAGGGTAAGCAAAAATCCTTAATCTACGATATAGCTACTAACGTAAACTTAGTAGTATATAAATTCCTTGGATAGGATTTGGTTGGTAGACAAAATATTCTAAGTCTATGTTTAAAACCATAGACTTTGTAATATCTGTGTACACGTGCAACGTAGAAAAAATTCTAAGTCTATGATTAAAACTATTGAAACAATCATGGTTATTCACAACACTAAAGTCATTTAACGCGATATTTACCATGATTTGAGTTTTGAGTCCTCCAATTACGGACGGATAAACAATGGCATGATCATGGAGCAACAGTTGACGCAGGTGACAAGAGTTGTTCAGGATCACGGCGCATGAAACTGTGCCAAAATATTGACTTAAAACTCAAATCATGGTGGGTAAATATCATATATAATACAACCTTGGGATGGACTGGATATAAAAGAACAATATAGACGGTGGCGTTTGAGTTACTTAAGAAATAAAAACAATAATAATTATACCTACACTACGTATTCTACCTACTTATCATAAACTTACATACACATAAAATTAAATATTTTTGTTAAAATTGTTACACGGATAAATAATGTTGATGGAGCAATCAACATTGTTTATCCGTTTAACAATTTTAACAAAAATATTTTTTTCATGTGTTTTTTAATACAGGGAGTGATTTCGCACGTCTGATATCCAGGGGAAGAGCATTTCATAGACATATTGCTTGTACAGTGAAGATTTTTTTTATAAAAGTAGTTGAGGGAGCAGGAACTTCTAAGACGAGGGACGCAAAGAGAGTGAGTGAGAGTTGGACATTAATTTGAAGCGCTCCTTGAGATAAAATGGGCTGGGAGTATATAACAAGATACCGTACAAGAGAGATAGTATTCGAGTAATCCTACGAAGTCGGATGGGAACATGTTCATAAAGGTTGAACTATTTTAACTCTACTATTCCTAAAAATAAAAAAGATAGGTATTCCGATGCTCAATTTTTTGAATAAAAGCAGAAATATCTCTAGTCTCGGTACGAATAGTCCAAGGCAAATGCTGCCAGAGCGGACGATTTGCTTCGATCATTCGAGCTTTGTTACCCGCGATTCCTAAGGGACATGATTTCATTGAGTCATTTTGAATGTGCCCATTTTTCCTGTCTTTCTAAATCGGAGTCTGTCATCGTTTCGTTTATATTCACGAAAAGGGATTATATGCAACAACGGGACCTTTTAGACTCTAAAAGGTCCCGTTGTTGCATGTAATCCCTATATGTATCTAACTAAGTTATTGTGGCGCGTAAATTCAAATTATTATGAATAAAATGTTTCCTGTGGCCTCCGAGGGCCGCAAGAAAAGACCCGGCGGGCCGCATGCGGCCCCCGGGCCGCGGGTTGAAGACCCTTGTTTTAAAGCAATGAATAAAGCCGTATACATATGTATGTAGGTAGTATGCGAAAATATGGGTAGTAGATAAGTAACAAAGTACGTTTACACGTACCTCGATTTAGAATTCAAGATATTTTATGTCAACAAAGACATTTATGAATGAAAACTTAACAAAACCTGATAACAATAACAGAAAACAACAAGGTAACAGCAAAATTATCACTAAATACGATACCTACCTATCCCATAAAACACAAAGTTCAACAACGCATAATCACACATGTGCAGCAAAAAGTATTGAAATTTGAATTCGGAAACTAAACGATCGATAGATGAATTGGGTAAATGATGAATGAAAGCTTTCAAAACCAAAAATTGTTCCGAGCTTATCTTTGCGTCGATGATACCAATGTCGTTAAATATTTTCCACCAATATTCCTTGAGTTTTGTAACCCCTTTGTATACAAAATATATTCAGGGTTTTGGGTATAGATAGTATATATTTTTTGATCATGTGATGAATCATAAATTTTATGCTTTCGTGGCTATGGCGCCATAAAAATGAATTCCTTATAATTTATCTGCAGAAATTCAGGACAGTACAGCCCTTGATAACATATCTTACTAATATCATATCAGACGGCGCCGGCGGCGGCGGCAGCAGTGGATAAGAAATACCAGACAATCTTCGCAATCATTCGCAGTCATTATTTTATCGTATCAGATCTAATCTCTTCAATATTTTATCGAATAATCCGACAAACATAACTTATTGTGTTATTATTGGTTTGACATAAAAGTAGTTAATAACATAGAGATCCGGAACAAGCATGTTTTCTTGCTAGGAGCTCTGTAAAATTTCACGGTTGAGTTCATGTTTTCCAAAACTATTAATTACCGAGTAGGTACATAAAGGGCTAAAGTATTTCAATATGAAGAGGAAGACCACACTGATCAACAGGTACAATGTACAATTCATTAGGTACGTGTCATGTTATGGTTTGCCATATTTCTTGCTTTGTAATGTAACAAAAGATGCTCAGCATGTTTAATTTTCCATTGGAGGCTCCAATTCTGAGCTCAGTCCTCTGTCTGTCTCGACTAATTGCTCAAATTGAGCTTCACTGCGTTATTGATTCTTGTGAAGTGCATTGAATTGTTTATGATATATAGTAATTATCAACTCTACTAAATTTGGTTAAAGTTTGGAGATTCGTATAATATCGTCCTTGTAGAAGGAAAATTAAATAACTGACAAAATCTAAATCGCAAGGAAACCGCGATTAACTGATTTTTTGCGACAAAAATGGTGATTACTATTTTTGGACACAAATTATGCTGCCGTAATTTTGGTATGTTATAGATTATTACTTTGTTACCTATATATTATAAAGCTACTGAAATTGTGAGTCGTTTGTTTTTTTACCTGTGTAGGTATATTTTGACTGAGACTATTGCACAGAACTGCGAAGTGAAGGTGAATAATAGTCCACGAGATATCCTGGGAGTTTTCTTGGCTACTTTTTGAAGGTTTGCCTCCCTACTTTGCAAAAAGCGGGGACCATTTAGGTTTTTAGGGTTCCGTACCAGAAGGGTCGAAACCAGACCCTATTTCTAAGCCTCCGCTGTCTGTCGTTCCGTTCACCAGGGTAGACTGTTGAAAATTCACAGAATATATATGTATTTCTCTTGCCGCTACAACAGCAACATAATTTTAATAACTATTTTATATGTTTATTTATCAAATTAAAATTATGGGGCGCTCCCATACTAAAAAAAACTTGATTTTTGTCCTACTTTTGTCAAGGCTGTATATCTTGGACCGTAATAGGTAGACAATTGAAATTTTGACAGGGTGTATAACTATTGCCGCTTTAGCAACAAATAATAAAAAGACAATTTTAATGAATAAGGGGTCCAACGTCTATACCAAGTTGAGTCGATGTTGGATTAAGATAAAATTTAAATGCAAAAGCTTAAAATTTTGTCATGTTCGATCATTAAAATCTTACCATGATCTGACAGATCATCACGTCGGGCACGGTCAGTAATTGGATGGGTGGCCGCTGGCCGCATCATGTTGGTTTTTGGTTTCATACCTTATAAAAAATCCTGTTTTAGGATTCGTTACTCCTCCGTAAGCGAGTCGACTCGCACTTGACCAGTTTTATTTTAGTATTCAATTAAGTAACTAATTGTTTATTTCTATTTAGGTCATTCATACACACGTACTTACGTAAATATCAAGAAAAGACAAAACACTGCTGCACTGCAGTTGAGAATGTTGAGTTAGGTATATTTTGTCCGAGGAAAAAAGAATCAAGTGTTTCGCTGGATATTGAAATCCAGCGATGTTATCAGCTCAGGAATTTCTTGCGATGGTTTTCATTGGTAGTTAATTCATCGTATGACAAGTTTAATAATTAAAATAATCGTACGACCACAGATAACCCTGACTGACTAACTGGTCAACCTGACCATCATTGTTTATAGCGTTCTAGATATTATCATAATAAATGGCTCAACTATCCTTTAATAACTTGGAATAGCTACAGAATAATGATGTCGTTTCTGTATCGTGCGACAAGGACTCTTTCAATACCTCGTCTGTCATGCAATGCAATTTAAGTAGATTAGGTATACCTAGTACCATACCTTTTAGACCTGCCTATAAGTCTCATAAGACTAGTCTGTAACAGTAATCTAATCGGTTCATTTACGCAGCCGGTAGGTATCTGTTTCATTAGAAACAATAGACTATTCAACTATGGCAAGTTACAAAACATTCCTAATTTCCTACCTATAGATAATTCAAAGATTTCTACTGTCCTGTTTACGTTCGCGTATAAATTAAAGTACTTTTCGAAAAGTTTTCTAGTCGTGCAATCACAGAAAACCCATACAAAAGCAATATTATATAACCGCAACATAATCAAACGTACACAGCAAGGAAGTAATACCTCAACAATTTGTGCACGAATCAAAACAAACAACTATGTTCTCTCTTACCAGCTGACATGATGACAAGGAAAAAATGACTTCCTACGACATCGGCAATTAAATAAGTCAATTGGCAGCAGAACCACGCGACGCTTCTTAAATTGATGCTTGATCATGTTTCGATGAGCGAGTAATAAGATGTAGGTGTGTACCGTGTAATACGCACAACGCACACATCCAAAGACATCGTACGATGTCTGCCAGCCAATCAGGTGCTGCGGTCTGGTGGGCTCGACTCCCCACCAGCTACATCAGTGCCGCGAGTCGCGGCGGAATGCACGGTTCTTAGAACGGCATAGTTAAAAATAACTACCTGTTTGACAGGATCAGAGGATGGCGAATGTTTTCGAGGCCAATGCCAAGATGAGGGAATGCCATGTATATGGCCTATATTTAAATGTGGAACGTATTGCGTCAAAAGTGTCCCACACAGACACATACAAAATAAAATACCGATCGGAGAATAAATATAATGTATGAAAACATATTTTTAGAGAAAAATTAAATAAAAAGAATCGTAAAAACGATTTGAAAATAACCGATTTGAAACACAAGATCGTAATAAACAGCTTAGATAAACAACTTCAAAATATATTTTCATGCGTTTTCTTAATAGGTATAGGTGGCGTGGCGGCCTATCAGTCCATCACGAAGAAAATGAATGATCAAAAATCTGGGTCTTTACAATACAAAGTGTATAAATCTAAAGAGTATCATATAGTTTTCCTATCATAGCGTGTGCAAACAGCTGTTGCTCGTGCTCGCCACGTGAAACTAGATTGTATTGTAGTGACGTAGGTACTGGAATAACACAGCACAGTTACATTGGTACCTAACCTACGTACCTAGTCATTGTATGTATTAAGAAACGACTTTCATATAAGCAGGCGATGCTCGTAATTCAGCATACTACCGATGATAAGTATAGCATACTCGTTGGTTGTTTCAAGTTTCAGGGTTTGCTTAGCAACAGGAAGGCAAATGATTGGTTGTTTTGCTTCACGCATTTTTT
The DNA here is from genome assembly GCA_947859395.1 of Eupithecia insigniata. Taxonomy (NCBI): domain Eukaryota; kingdom Metazoa; phylum Arthropoda; class Insecta; order Lepidoptera; family Geometridae; genus Eupithecia; species Eupithecia insigniata. The sequence continues at coordinate 9,150,333 of OX401999.1, read as the reverse complement.
GTATAAATGTTGAAAATGAGGTGCGACTAGTATTTAATTTACAATTGAAACAGTTGAGCTAGGTGCAAACAGTTGCAAACAATCAAGAAGTAGCTCAACTGATCCAAATTATACCAATCGCAATAATCCCCAAGAAGCTGGCTGAATTAATAAATCGTCGTTTGGATAAATACGTAAATAAAGGCACCAGTCACCAGAAATATGTAAAAAAATCTATGAAACGATAACAGATCTAAACAGAACCTATTTGCATGTTTAAGTAACTGAAATATACAATGATATTGATATACGATGATGCACGTGCTAATCGTGCTATATGCAATATACTAACGATACACATTCCTCCTTATTTACTGTGAATGTGTCCAAAATAACACCAGTAACGTAAAAGCAGCAGAAAAAGTTGGCACACTATCTTATTTTGCAGAGTTCAAATTGAAATCACCAATATGTTTGGATTCAAAATTGCTCACGGTGTAGGTATATTTCCTTAATGATTACTCTTAATCATAAATCCCTAATTTACTCCATAATGGTAAATCTAAATTTGTTTTGAACGGGGATTTCCAATAAGAAATACAAATTCCTTATTAAGCTGTTTCCTTCATTTTCTTATGAGGACATAGGACATACTTACTGAATAAAAATCGTTCGCGAATTTAATAATGAATGAGCATACAAAGTTGTTTCCAACTTTTTATATATTTAGCTCATACTTTTTACGCATGATTTGGAATTTTCCACTGGAGTGCGGAAGCAAACTTTCGTGTTATATCGATCTATCAATGAGTACAGCGTCAAAGGAAAGTGAAGATTTCCTGCTTCTTTTATGTTAGCAACCTTTCAAAAAGTACAGAAGGCTATTATATTTATTATATTTATAAATCTTAGGCGTTATTTACGTCACATAAACCCCGTCTCAAGCTCGATTTATGTAAGTGTATATACATTTTAGGAAGATATTCCTCGTAGATAAATTGTCCTATATTATGAAAATTTGGCACATTAAGTATACACGGTGTGTAATGCAGAAACTCCATAAAAAATGCGATGCAGATTGGAATCACAGAGCAACCCTATATAAACATGCTTACTCCTTTCTCGAGTCGTTAAAATGGACTGGTCTTGTACTTATTATTGTTTATTGTCAACAGTGGCAATCAAACCGAACTGCAACACATACGAAGACTTGGTTCAAAGGTGTTCGATGGCACTACCTGTACTGAGCTCTCCCGACATCTCCTTTGCGCTGACTAGAGAGGAACTGGACAAAACGTGCTTGTAAGTACTTAGAAAATAGAAAGATGTTCAGTATGTATGTTTCTTTATTTCGGCATTGATGGTTTTTTGAATTGACATTTAATGTTTGACCTGCCATGCCCTGACAACGGTACCCTAGTATGACGAGAGCAAAAGACGGAAGACCAGCGTTGAATGCTAGCTTGCTAGTGATCCAACTCATGCTGAGACTGAGCCCATTTTGTGAAAGGACCTAGGTATAGAAGATGTTTCTTCTCCTAATTAAGTACAGTGTATCAGTTATTTTAGTATCTAAGTTCTGTTTACAAAATAAATATATTTTATTCTTATTATTCTTATTCAAAAGGCAGGAAGGACGTTTTGGGAGTTTTTTATCACGGTAATGTTTTTAGCTATGCGAATTCTAAAGGTTTGGATGGATGGATGAATGCATGAATGGCTGTTCTAGCCGTATTACTTACCAGCTTTAGCTATAAGAGCAGAATGAAGATCCTTGTAGAACAAGAACTTAATAATTTCCTGGTAAAATAACTAAACGAAATACTGAATACAAATGTTGCTTATTCGGATATTCAATAGCAGTTTGGTAGTTATGAGGTTTTGTTGGGAGCTCAGGTTTCGCTTTAGCCGGAATCGTATATTCACTTAGCTCACCACTTAGCTCCGTGAGAAATTAGCTCGAACCCGGTATGAACTCAGATGCTAACTTCCAAAGTTATAATTGTAGCCTTCAGTTCAACGGAGAATATCAAGATCTAAATTATCTGCTCAAAATTATTGTTCTTTGCGATTCATTACCATAATTATTACCATAGAATATTTGCTTTGTAACAAATGTTCTGAATTTATGGTTTAGTGCTTTTGTTAAGATAAATTAATGTAGAACAGAGAAGTAAATGACCTTTAATATTGTTCCTGTTTTTATCTCGTAAACGAAATCAAGGTGTACAAGTAATTAAGAGCCTCAAAACAACGATTTCGAGGTCTAGGGAGGTTTGCTTCTTGTTATTTTGTCCACGGAAATAAATAATATTATCGATATAATCTCGACATAGGCAGAGAATATTATAATCAAATATTTTTTTCATACCTATAGAAGATACCTAACCAATCTTGTTTTGAAAATTCCGGTGTTGTACGAAAACATATTTTTTGAAACAGTTTATCTGTTTAAATAAACATTTAATAAACATTTATTTATTTCTTACAAAATATTAACTATGTAGGTAGTACAATATAGTATTTTGGTAGGTAGGTTTTATATAAAACTAAAGTGTATGTAAATAAAACAACACGGATTATTTACTCTAAGCCTACGACTTTGTTGTTATTTGGCCGGTAGGTATGTCATCAGTACCAGAACCTTAGTAAGGTGACAGTCCTCCGTACTAGTAAAAACTGTTTTACGGCAGGATGTCATGCTCTTCCTTCGGAACATTTTTTTAACTTAATTTGTAGGATGGTGTTGTATACATGTAAGTAGTCGCTTTTTATTCTACCTATTAGGTTCTTATCTGATTCTTATATTATATGCATGCAATGTAGCCTAAACCTAGAGAAACTAAGAAAAATAACTAACTTTAATGCTATATTAGGTTATATAAAGATACTAGCATGTAAGCTCATCCACTTATATCTAGGTAGGTATATGTCTATATTAAAATAAGACAGTAGGTAGACAATGTAGGTCGATGTAACAATATAAGAAAGAAAATATCTACATAAATATGCATAGGTCCAGCAACAGTTTAAATAATAATAATTGTTACTCATTATTTTTATAATAATTAACTTATCACCTCAATGTTGTTATTATAATTTAACCTTAGGCACAGAATAAATAATACAATACCCTTCGGTACGCGTCCATTAAAAAAAGGTTCTGAAGGCGAAAAATCTTATAAAAGGTTTTCAGGGTAAACCCTCAATGTTAACATTTTGCCCTGCGGCTGTACAAGTCTTTTGCATATAATAATATATGTATATACATATGTATGTATGTAAAGAGGTCACCGAAAAGACATTTCCTGAAATACACAAGAGAGTTTATAAAATTACCGTGTAAAAATAATTAGTCAAACCCCGTGAAATAGTCAAAAAATTTCGTTTTATATTAGCAACTCCAACAGTCCAGTGGTTGTAAAAAGTTCTTAGACGATCGCAAAACTGCCAAAATCTTATATTGCTGATCGTTTTAATAGCTTTCCTGTTTGGACTAGAGAACACCCATTAAATTTCAGTTTCCGACCATTACGATATAGTTTTCCTCTATCATGGTAAGGCGATCGCACTTTACGAGGGAGAACTTTCAAAATTGAAGTTCCTAAAGACTCTACGGACCAACTTCACTACCCCACGCAGCTCATCTTAATTAAGTACTCTTGTTTGCGGTAAATAGTAATTTGACGTTTGAAACTAATTGTCCGACTGAGCAAGTTCACAGTTCAGACTTGAGAGTGCCTATTGAATAACCAATGCAGCACTCTGATGACCATGTTAGGTTCTAATTAGGCACTGCAAGCTGATTATACTTACTAAATCAATACATCCATAATTTATTTTCCGTTTCTATGAAATTCTATTGTAAAACAATCGTGATTATGGCAAAAACCTCGCATTCGTGCGAAGCATGTTCGTGAAGCATGACGTATGTGAGCTGATGAGAATGGTTGTCAACCCCAGTTAAATTTGAAACCCATAACTTATTGATTTTGAGATATTTTTGATTACTTAATAAAAGGAATAACACTAGCCGAGATCGCGAAGACCTTTAACATTCCCGAGTGTTAAATGAGACAGTCCCTTGATCTCGATATAATTTTTTGCGAGCAGATATATTTCATTTAGAGTTAGTTACCATACCACTTTGCAACTTGTGGGTTTATTCTATGAACTTAGTGTATACATATATGAATACCCACTAGTCTACTTGAAGTTATACATATTGCCATTATATGTCTATACTACTATTATATGTTATGTAAGTATGTACATTCGATTCGATAGCAGAATGTGTATGCGATACCCTGGAGGTTCTGGGTCGATTCTAGCCTCGGGACAATGTACTATTTGCATGATCTGCTATTTGTACCTTTGTTTGTATCAATGTATGTACATATATATTATACACAAATATGTGAAGATACTTTTGTATATTTCACTATCATTTGGGTATATTCACTGTTTTAAGCTCTAAAAATAAATAACCTATTTCCACGTAGTCGGGGCTATAAAAGGCCAGTAATAATGTCTATACGAAAACCAAGGAATTTATATACTTACGAAAACACAAATTACAATTTCAGATTTTGAAAATATCTTTAGAGTTCCTTACATATTACAAAACTTCCCGTGAACTCCTATTTAAAGCTGTAGTTAATTGTAAATACCTAAACAATCAAAGGTACTAACTATTGCGTAATTTACGCAGTGCTGATAACACTGCATTGTAAATCATACTGTCTATGTAGAACACCTACATTTTTATCTTTCAATGCCAAGGAGCTGAATCTCATTGATGAGTTATGAATGTGTAATGCTTTATTGACACGTTCTTGTTTTCTGTGAGGATCATGGTCAGGTGAACTTTTCTTGACTTCTTCATTTATTGGTAACTTGTGTTTGCCCTTTTCAGGGTTTCGGGTTCGGGTGCGAAACCCTTACGATCTCGCGTTGTCTTTCCCAGTCTTGAATATCTCAGCAACTACCAAAGCTATTAATTTTAAGATCACACTAAATATACTTAGTGTAACTGCACATTTTGAAAGACAAAATTAATATTCAAATTTTCAGTACAACTTGTCACAAAATTAAAGAGACCTACATGGCCTACGTGGCCGTGGGGTCGCGTCGTACGAATATTGACCCCTCCAACTCAACCCGTGGATGTCGTAAGAGCCGACTAAGGGAACCTACCAGACGAAGGGCAGCAGCTTCCTTCAGAGTATTTTTAAACACTAACACTGCGATCACCAATCCGCCTGCCAAACGTGGTGATCATGGCAAATCCCCCCCTATACGGGAGACCATCCACTCGATGGACCGACGACATCGTAGCGGTCGCAGGGAGTCGATGGATGGAGGCGGCTCAGGACCGCTATTTGTGGCGTCGTACGGGGGAGGCCTATGTCCAGCAGTGGACGTGTATGGGCTGATGATGATGATGATGACACGGCCAAGTAACGTATCAAATGAAATTGTATCTGTTTGTTCATTTCAAAACAGGAAATTCAAAAATTATAAAACAAGTTCAAATTTCTGAAACTTGTAAGCATAATCGATTTAACTATTATCTAAATTTGAAAATTGTATTGCATATTCAATATTTTGTTCGGATAAAGCTAAAATGCAAAGCTCTTTGTCTAAAGTGAACTGAGCAACAAAATTATCTCGGGAACGCGCAACAGTGGATCTGCATAATGAGTTGGCTCGATTCTTCACCGGAACTGGAAAGTGGAAACTAGACTGGGAACATAATTAATTGTTGGTATGACACTGTTGCGTTCATACTGAACTTTAGCTTCTTGAGGGCAATCTACATAATAGCTATTTAGTGTTCTTTGGGGAATGTTAGAGTGACAAATGTAAGGGTGATTTGGATGGAAAGAGCATGTTTTGTAGAGTTGCTTAAGATGTCAGTTGATTCATTAGATGAATACTCAAACGCACATCTCAAATGACGATTTTTTGTCGATTTTAATCGAAAACCTGTCTAAAATTACTTGAATATTAGTACATCGCAACTTAAAAACTGCTTGCTTGCTTAAATCCGAGTTGCGTTTGATAGCATTTAGAAACGAAAAGGTTGTATTAGATCGAATTTAATACATCGACGAATCAAATCTGTAACTCTATGGACCAAGCAGTACGAGCAATTAGTATATATTCCTTGAGTACGAGTACGTATTCCTTGAGTACGAGTATTTTGTTAATGTTTTGTTTTGTCTATTTTTTTTAATATTTTGTCTTTTCGAATGCGGTGTATTTAGCAAACTGGGCGTCAGCCCATTTCGTCTATTGCGATAAAAAATCAAGCTCAGAATCTAATTCTCATTTTATTTATTCTATATTTTTTTTACATTATTAGTGGACTCGGTGGACCGACGACATCGTAGCGGTCGCAGGGAGTCGATGGATGAAGGCGGCTCAGGACTACTATTTGTGGCGTCGTCGTATGGGAGAGGCCTATGTCCAGCAGTGGACGTGTATGGGCTGATTGATATGATGATGATGATCATGATGATTAGTGCGGTTTATCAGGAACAATTTAAATGAAATTAGGTAATTAAAAATTATATCTTTATCTTTAGAGGAGAAACCCCTTAGGTATTATATTTAATACTTACGATTAGATAACAAACTGGGCATAGCCTATAAAAGTTTATTATTTACCAAACCAGGTTGTGTTACCTCTTTTTCTGTTTACTACTATCCTCATCATACTTCTTTGTTACAGTAAACTCCGCGCCGACATCCGCTGCATAGAAAACTACACCAACACTTGCATGGAGAAGCACGAACAAATCGTCTTCAGAAGAATATACGCCGGCATTATAGACGTCGTCCAAGAGTTATGCACAAAAGGGTCATACCAAGAGGAGTATCTAAAGCACGCGGATTGCGTGAAGAATGTACGACCAGAGTACGAAGTTTGCAGTAAGAAGTATGAAGGGACGTTGATGGCGATCAGCGACCATCAGCAGAAGGATAAATATGAAACTGATGAGAGTATCGGGGCAAGTCATGAAGAGTACTTGAGGACTGTTTGCTGGTGAGTGGCATTTTTAACCGACTTCAAAAAGAGGAGTTTATCAATTCGTCGGTATGTTTTTTTTGTCTTTAAGTTACGCGATATCTCCGCCATTTATGGACCGATTTTGAAATGATCCCGAAGGGGTTCCATAAAATTTTGATCCCCAGGGGATTAGTATTTATCCCGCAAAACTTAAATAAGTGCAAAAGTAAGGGAATTTGAAGTCGGTTTATTGTTTTTAAAACACGCCATATTATTAACCGTTCTTTCTATCGTTTGCGTTTGAACTCTAACGTTGAAATCTAATCGTTTGTATCGTCGTTCCTGCCATGGAATAGATGGAGGAGTCAGTACAACGTGTCTTTTCCTTACATTCTCACCTATCAGCCGTCAGAACTAAGCCGTCTCTACGATTGTACTTTTTATATCATAATGGCCCTTGCCATCTGGGGATAGGAAAAGCTGGAAGAAAGGGAGGGAGGCCTTTGTTGCCCTCCAGTGGAGAATAAATAATAACTTAATAATAACGTCATAATCATTATTCTACTCTACGATCTGCGTCACCCACTGCTCGCTATACGCTAGGCCTGTAAGGATAAGTTGCGGAGATTTTTTTTTTCTACTCGATCTACTACACTACACCAAATTTGGACGCAGTGCATGGGTCAAAATTTAGGTGCCTTGCATTAAGCATGACACTTTATTTATTTATATCTAACCACCCTTTCAGTGAAATCAGCGGTATCCTAAGGAAAATCTTATTTAGATTAAAGATTGATCTACGCAAACACTTCTCAACCAGAAATACAAAAGACAATAATCAAACACTGAACCGTTATCTTATTGAACGTAAGTACAAAAATTGTATATCGTAGTTCACTTGTAAAAGTATCATTGCGATTGAAGTTCCGCTTTGGAGTCGAGTGAAAAAGTTCAGTTCAGACTATACTTCTGACAGAATAGGATACTTCCATAAGTCATCCTACATACCTTGCTCGAGTTGAAGATGGGTAAAGTTGTGCTACAGAAGTACAGTCATCGTCAAAAAGCATTGAAGTATGAATTAAAAATGATGATGAATTAAAAATCGAAATCTCCGGTATACCTACCACTACTATCTAATGATACAATTTTGACTGAAAAAATTGCAAACGCTAATCGTAAATGAAATAAAAAGTAACTTAATATACGTATGTTGTCTTCTGGGTTTAGCGGTTTCTGTTGATGTACACGAGTTTTTGAAGTCTATCTGCTCAAGGGTTTTTGGTAGTGATTGTACCTACTCGCAAGGAACTTTGCTAGAGTTGCTACCATTTTACTTGAGTAAGTTATTTTAACAAGCAATATGCGCTTCTTTATCATTTATCAGTCGGCTAGATAAATCTTTTAAAATTTTACATCTCTTCCACATGCAAGCCTTGACGCTTGTACTGGGAAAGGGAAAAAAAGATTATAATTTAATGGCGCTACCAACTCGTGGACGAACTTATAAACTTAACCAGCCCCTCGAATGCATGTCCGGCCCACGTTCTTTACCCTAATACCACTAGGCACCCAAATGGTTTTTCATAGAAACGCTATAGCATGTTATAATAATTACAAACATAAGGTATGGTTGTCCGAGACACGGTGGTCGCGTGGGTGTCCCTTGCTTACGCCATCATCGCCATCACGAATGACAAGGCGAATGTGTTTTCTGGTATTATCAGTAGCATAAAATCGTAACTCCCCGAACTCATTGTATTAACTGTATTTTGTAAAGTTTTGTATTTACCCATTATTTATCCATTTTTTATGACTGGATTTTTATTTTTTTTATCTTATAGTACCTACCTAGCTTTATTTTAGTTTAGTTTTACTTTGACAATGCCTCTATACAGCAGCTTTCATGACATTTTTTGACATGTAATATATTTAATTTGTTAAATTTCTGACCATTTTCTGACATAATTTTATTAATTATTGTAATTTCATAAACTGGTACAGCCCTCTTATTTTTAATTTTAGTGTAGGTACTTAATATTTGACTGTCTGTCTGTTTTTTTTCTACATACAATCCCTTATGGTGCTTCCTTTTTTGATTACAAGTTTTGTAATAATAGTGTAATAGGATAAGAGTCATATTTTAGAAACTAACGACATCAAGTGTATACTAAGAAATACCTACGGTGGAAATAAATGAATTGAATTGAATTGAATTTTATAAATCGGAATAATCATAGGTGAAAGCTGTGAAATATGAGAGTTGCCATATGCAGGAAAAAAAAATTACAGCAAATTTAAAAAGTGCACTCTCATTGAGACACCCGTTATGTGGTTTTGTATTTACCCATTATTTATCACATTGACTTGTGTATAACTAACGCTGTTTTGACTGATTTAAAAATATAATTGACATTCTGTTATAGATTTTTCAATTTACCCTTATCACATTGTTTCCCAACTTCTACGTTTTGTTTAAATAAGTGGCAACTGGACAGTGACGTGAGCAAGGGACACTCCCGGAGGAGCAGACCTTGTTTTCTTGGATCATGCGCTGTATATTTTGCTAGTGCCCCAAAACAACGTACGATGTACGAAACAAACACGTCTGCGACAAACTTGTTTACGTCCGGGCCCGGTCACCTCGCCATTCACTGCTGCCGATTTTACACTCGTTTATTCACACGAGAATTCAAAATCTGAATATATCGAAATTATCCGATTATTATAGAGGATAAAAAAGCTTGGGACGAGTTTTGCTCCGATTCCGAAACTAACAACGTAACAATATAAAGGTTTAGTGTTCGCTTCTTTACTCTACCTTGAAAAGTTAACATGAACAACAAATCAAAGTGATCACTTTATTTTGTAGTTTTACTTATGTAATTTGAATTTTAGGACATGTCCAAAAGTAAGGACTAAAAGAAATAAAGCACTTTGATATATTTCAAGTCTTTCGTTATATTATTAGTTCTTTTAAAATCTTGTAAAAACTGAGCTAGGCTTAGAAATATTTACAAATAAGATATTATTTTCTATGTTAGTATAGAATTTATTTTTAACCTACTACGTATATTTTCCGTCATATTGTTGTGTTTATGAAGTACCAATTTTCGTTACATGAAGTTTCTGGTAAATTATTATCTAAATGACTGTATTTTCTGTTCCGTGCCTTGCCCACTTACCAAGCGTAGAGCTATAAATCACACAACACGTCAAAAATTTACAAAAAGCATTCCCATATCTATCATCTGTGCTTCGATTTAATCATGTGACTTTATAATAAAAACCACCCGACAAATAATTAAGCATCATCATCATCATATCAGCCCATACACTTCCACTGCAGGACATAGGCCTCCCCATACGACACGACGCCACAAAAAGCGGTCCTGAACTGCCTCCATCCATCGACTCCCTGCGACCGCTTCGATGATTTGGTCCATCGAGTGGATGGTCTCCCATGGATTTACCATAATCACCACGCTTTGCAGGCGGATTAGTGATCGCAGTGTTGGTGTAGAAAAATACTCAGAATGAAGCTGCTGCCCTTCCTCTGGTAGGTTCCTTTAGTCGGCTCTTACGACATCCACGGGTTGAGTTGGAGTGGTCGTTATTCGTACAACGCGGCCCCACGGCACAATTAAGCATACTTCAACACAACACTTCACCGCTCTACATCTATCGAAATAAAATACCTCCAACGCGAAGTGAATCAAAGAAAATTAATTCAGTTAATTGCTTATCAAGCTTACAAAGTTTACTAACATCTGAATCGCCTGCGCTAATTGCTTTGGCCACGTTAATTCGGTTACCTACCTACCTGCCTTTTGGGAGCTCCTGCCTCCTTGTAGGCTACACTCTACAGGTTGATTTCCGTTTGAGATTCGATGAGGATTAATTTATCAGGAACATGACGAGTACTTTTATTACCCCCCACAAAAAAGGGGTTTTATAAGCACGTTAAGTATAAGTGTGTCTGTGTGTGGGATCTAGCTCCCAAACAGATAAAAAATCGAATTTTGAATTATTATTTTTTTATTAAAAGTTGACTTATATGTTCGTGTTCTTAGCCATGCTCGATGAAAATCAGGGAAGCCGTTCCAATGTTATGATAGCTTAAAGTATAGTGGTCGTCACGGGTTTACGTACGTATTTTTATGAAATTTGTTAGTTCCATTTTTTTGTATATTATTGTGACTTGAAATTTAGACCAATTACCTATCAAAAGAATAATGGGAAACGACATAATATTATCAAGTGTGAAATTTCCGGCATAATATAATTACAATATATAGAAATTATATTAAAAAATTTCATTGATGTTTATAAAAAACGAATGACGCAATTTGTTCAACTGCGGCTTTGCAGGTACATACATTGTTTTTCAGCCAGTTGATGTTTTTTGCGACCATTTTATGTTCAAACCGAACGGGTTTAAACATTTAGCTGATTTTGCGACAGAAAAATAACACGTTAGATTGGTAAAAAAAATTATCAGCCTGTAGCTTAGGTAGACTCTTTGTTATTTACAGACTCACTGTGCTAACTAGTAATTAAACTTAGATAGCTATTACCAGTTTACTGGAGTTTAAATCCGTCCGTACGTATGTGAGATCCCAATTAGGATCCGAAACCTTAGCTTCGAAGTTCATAGATAGTACAATTTCACAGCATATCTAAGTTTTTTAACCGACTTTTATAAAAGTTCATAAAAGTAAAATTCGGCTGTATGTTTTAGTTTCATTTAATAGAGACGTTTAATTGACTGCGTTGATTACGGACGTTTTTTGTTTTTATAGTTGTTTACGCTTAGGGACAATTAAGATGTTGGTTACTAAAATAAGTAGATAATTTAGAAAAAAATATATAAATTTAAAAATTATAAACCCCTGACAAGAAAAATCATTCGCAGATTTTTTTCAAAAAGGATAGAAGACATCGCTTTTCAAATGAAAAAAAATTTTAATCAAAATCAGTTCATCCGTTTCAGAGCTACCATGCCACATACAGGCACACAGATTCACAAAAACTTTATTCAACACCCTTCTCTAATCTTAAATGAATTAAAATAGATAATTAAAAACAAAAATAAAAAAGTTTTTTTTTCAAAAGTTCCGAAGCGCTTGGGAAGACAAATACAACTAATCCAAACTCGACGGGCGTTCCTATGCCCACCTTCTGGCTCCATTATCATACTAGCTCGATGGTACCATAATATTGCATTGTCGCCGAAGTAACATAAGTACTAAAGCCAAATTTCAGCTCAATCTGTTCAGGAAAACTGTTCTTAAATTCAGTTGCAAGATTTGTCCCAGATATGTAATTGCACGTACATACACGTCTCGTCTCAGTTTAATAGCGCTCGGCGAAAGTGAAGGGGGGTTCTGCGCAGGTGTAAAACGGTATAAAAATCGACTTCTGCGCATCAAGGTCAGCGCTATTAAACCATGATGCAACCTGTACCAACTAACCAGGTTTTCAAAAAATTATCTGTGCGCCTGGTCGAAGCGACGCGTGACCCGAGAGCTGGTGAGTATCTGGCGCAGCGCATTAGTATTGCCATACAGCGGGGCAATGCAGCCAGCGTCTTGGGGACGCTTCCGACTGGTATTGATATGGACCAGTTGAGCTATCTGTAGATTGTTTGCAACAGTCTACAGTTAGCTCAATTGTTTCAATTGTAAATACTGTTTAATTTGTTTATATTATTTGATTGTTATTTTCTTTTTCAATAAAGTAACTAACCGGGCAAGTTAAATGAAAGCTTGTAAAAATGTGAAGACAACATAAATATGGTGGGTATAAATAAATCATAGTGGTTTACCAGTAAATCCTTCCTCGCAGAAAACGTGACTCTACAAAATAACGGCCACCCCTGAATATTAAATAGTCCTCGTTAGTAAAATATTCAAATAATCGAACGAGCAAAGAAAATACGACTTTATAAGTTTGTGTAATGTAAAGCCTCTTTTGACTGTGAGGGACGCACCTACATAAAATACGTTAACCTTTTAGGGGACAGGGATCAAGTCAAATCTCACCCGATCTCACGTGGGGAGAACGTGTTAGTGTAGTGGCAACAGTAGAGGACAATGTCGTCAAAAAAAAAAGCAGTACCCTAATGGGATCGTTACGATTTGTCTACAGATCGGATTAAACGTAGTACTTTTACCTTACTTTGCTATGGGTCAAAAATAATCTGGCTTTATGCTTATCCCCTTTATTATTTGTGTACCACATCATACTATAACATTTCCTCGCTGTAGGTGGAAAACTAAATAATTTACACATTTCGCGAAATCGACTTTATTGCATTTTCGTAGCCTTATTCAAGGTGCATCTTTCTGTGTTACTTAAGTTTCGATATCATAATGTAACAAAAAGATATTATACGGTAATGAATGCTGCAAGTCGCCAAATATAGAAAAATAAAAATAGGTGAATTGAGACAAAAGTAGCGAAGGAAAAGTACATAGTTCGGTTACAAATAAATACTTAAGTGATTTATAATTATAATATATCACTATGAAAGCTACTAATCAATAACGTTTTATTTAGTTTTCCCGGAACTCATGCTCATTATACATTTTGTCAGTTATTTAATTTTCTAACTACAGCGACGATTTCTATCATACGTACGAGCTGTTGCCCGCGGCTTCACAACCGTGAAACTAAAAGTGTCTTCTGTCTGTTTTTCATTTTCCTTTTTTAAAAATATGTATTTTTTAAAATTCTTTGATACCAAGCATGTACAAACGCAAATATCTGACTAAATTCCATGATAGTTTAGTTTTTGAGATTTTGTGATTTCTCAGTCCGTCATGGAGTGGCAGGTATTTAGTTATTATAAATTTAGATTATGCGTACCTGATGAGTTATATTATATGATACAGATACCTGGTACTATGCATTAGACAAGGCTTTTAGTTAGATTATTAATTCTTTACCAAGGCTAAAATCGAGTCTCCATTACGACCATACAATTTGCATGTAAATGGCCACCCGGATTCCCAAGCTTAGTTTGATTTGTTTTGGACAGTTATTGAAATAGGGTACTTTTGGTGTCATCTACATATTGGAGAAACGATTTGAGAGAACGGTCAGACCAAAATTGTCCTACAGTTTTGATAAAAAGCAAAATTACATTTACTTTATTCTTCTCTCACAACCTGTATCTCACTATCTCATCCTCAATAATATGTAGCTGGTTAATTCAGTTCAACTAAACTAAACTTATTAAAATCAAATAATATAAACAAATAAGAAATAGTATTTACAATTTAAACAATTGAGCTAACAGCAGCAGTTACAAACAAGCTACAGGTAGCTCAACAGGGTCCATATCAAGACCAGTCAGGAAGCGTCTCCAAGACGCCTGCTGCATTGCCCCGCTGTATGGCAATGCTGATGCCAGATACTCACCAGCTCTCGGGTAACGCGTCGTCGCTTCGAACAGACGCTCAGATAATTTAACTTATTTGACATCACTAAATATGTTACGTCGACGTCACTAAATATGTTGAGGTCCCTTTCATGACTATCGAAATAAAAAGGGCGGCATCATTTTAGTACTTACAAATTAGTTTGGTTTTGGCTAGATCTGAATTGACACATTGACACCATTATCTGCTTTCGGAATACGAATAAAAAACAAAAAATTAAAAAGAACCAACCAATCAGCGGCAAAATACGAACGATTTCTTGATATATTATCCCTACAGTTCTCGACTAATACCTGAACAGCTGTTCCTTAGCAATTTACATAATCACGATGCCTTTGCTGCAATTTCTCAAAAAAGGACAGTAATGAAAAACTCCTCGTTTTTCATTACTGTCCTTTTTTCCACCGTTATTATCATCTACTTCCCATTACCCAAGCCCGTTATATTATAATCTGCTCTAGATTCTCTAGTCTTCATTTACTCTAGCCTCGAAAAGGCAGCAAAATTAAAACATCTTAATCTGATCCGAATTATCAAAAGCGCAAAAGCTGCGTCAAGAGGTGATTCTTTGCACCCCAGTCATTAAAAGCCTTATTACCATTCAACAAGGATTAACTGGCACACTTCAACCACTTTCTGTGCTAGTGAATGACTTCTTTATCAGCTTTTTATTTTGACGACCGTTGTGGCGCGACGGGCGAAGGTCCGCCTGAGACGCAGGAGGTTGCGGGTTCGATTCCCGTCTTAAGACAAATTAATGTACGATCTGAAAATATTTGTTTCGGGTGTTCTGGGTATTTTATAAGTTTAATAAAAAAAAAACTAACTATGCAATGTATTGTTATGTGCATCAGTCATCTAGTACCTATAAGGGCTGGTTTTAAGTGTAAACCAGCCCTTATAGGTACTAGATGACTCGTCAAGTAGTTAACTAAATAACTTGATTTTAAGCTACTTAACCCTTGTAAACAGTCTATTTAGTAAGTCACAAGTTTAAATTTAGTTACCGACTTAACGAGTTGAATAAAAATCTTTCTATTTTTTCGGGCAAAACGGGAGGCGTGAAAGGGTACAATTTAGTAAATGAATGAACACTTTATTTTACTTAAATTAACATTAATACAAAATCTTATATGTAAATGCTGAGAGTGATTTCTTCCAGGCAACCTAGATAATTGACAAGTAATGTTGACGGAGGGGTTCGTTATGTTTATTAGTATTGATGGTAAATATTGTCCTTATTAACAAAACGTTGTTACGTTATAAGTACATAATTTTACTTTACCTAGATCCTGTTTAGAAGATTTCGAAGTGGACTAAGAACGACTAAAAATTTTTGCGACGTTTACCTAAACGACAATGTATGTGGGACGTTAAAAGCTTGAAATATAGAAATAAAGCAGTTAAACAAGGAGGGCTTGGCGATCACATCCATCTAGCAATTTTGAGTCTACTAAAGAGCTTATTTATTACATAGTACGTTTGGATGCGCACTAAAAATTAAGTCACTTAAAGTAAGTTAAAATTTTGTTTCTACTTGATACTTAAGTACATGTAAACCAGCCAGCTCTGCTTAGCTTGAGGCAGATCATCATCTAGATGTTCTGTGAATTGTCCAACATTATTTATTTATTATCTAAAACATAGTGATATCTATAAACATTGGCTTGGCATCTTGGTGTCTCGGAAAATACTGTGAGTGTCGGTACGGGTAGATAGTTAAACTTTATTTATTGCTCCCTGCAAAATTACAAAACAATAAGTATAGAATAAGCGACAATCTTATCATAAATCGCTCAAGAGCGATCTCTCCCAGGAAACCTTGAATTGATAGAATAACGTAGCGACATCCATTAATTTATATTTTTAGTATTATGGGACTAAAAATATAAATTAAAGGATGTCGCTACGTTATTCTATCCATTCAAGGTTTCCTGGGAGAGATCGCTCTTGGGTTATTGTATGATTAAATTTAAATTCCATTCGAAAATGTAGAGGCTATTGAAAGCTCGGTTCTACGTCAAAAACGGCAGCAAATTACATTTTCCTGTGCAATGTTGTTCGGGGAACTAATTCAGGGTTCCGCCCGCAAAAATATACCCCTCAATACAGAATCAAAAATTAGCCATATAGCACTCAGGTCAGGGCAGTCCATTCCAGGAAACACAATTTAGAATAGCAGTTGTCACAAAGTATTGCTAAATATAATAAATAAATAATAATAATAAATAAAGGTAAAATAATAAGTAAAAAAATAAAAGATAGGGAAATATTGTTTTCCCATTGCAGTGTTTTAGAGCATTATTTGTTATTATGAAGTAACATCGAGTATTCTAAAAAAAGAGAGCAGTGATCATGATCACAGAATCAGAATCAATAACTTTATTTCTTTAGGCTTACAAAATAAACACTTGGACAAGTCAAATTTTATACTATAAACTAAGTTATTATTATCAAATCACAGGCTGTGATAAATATAATAATTCTCGTGAACCTTAACTAACAAAGTCCTACTCGTTTTTCCCAACTTTTTTCTAGTTAAAATATTCCAGCACTATCACAGGATTTATACATCGCTGGCTACGCACTGACACAATGGAAAGATGAACAAAAACATTGCTATTTTCCGTAAAAACGAAGTTATACCGACACTGCGCGTTTTAAAACTAGCAGTTTGCTTTGATAACAAGTTTTTTAAATTGTATGTGTATTTTAGCTAGAATGCCCTGAATATGCCAAGCGTAAACATAAACAACCGTATCTACGTTATTCACATATGCAAAATATGATTTTATATTTTTTTTATCGATGCAAATAGACAGCGTATAGAATTTATGATTACTTGAATTATGTATAAATTACCGACATAGCTCTCAGAATTAGCAGGCTAAAGTGGCGATGGGCAGGCCATATAGCTCGTAGAACCGATAACCGTTGGGGAGTAAAGGTTCTCGAGTGGCGATCGCGATGCAATGCGAAACGGAGTGTGGGAAGACCTCCCACTCAATGGGCCGACGACATCGTGGCGGTCGCAGGGAGACGTTGGATGGAGGCGGCTCAGGACCGCTATTCGTGGCGTCGTTTGGGGGAGGCCTATGTACAGCAGTGGACGTGTATGGGCTGATGATGATGATGTATAAATTGTTCTGGTGTGGTGGGAACGTCTATGTAGGTAATGAGGAGCCAATTCATTGGTATAAGTAAGATATCTATGAAAGTTTATTAATCAGCCTGTGGCAGACTCTGTACATACTGGTAAGTACCAAATTGTAATTACAATTTAAGCATATCTGATTGCGATTCCATTGTGGCTTGTGTCAATAGTGTGTAAAATTCATGTGAATTCAAAGTCCCAAGGGGCGACCTTATTTGAACACCCTCAATTTTGTCCCCGATGAAAAGTTCTCTTTGTTTCGTCGTCTAATTTGGAAATTAACTTATTTGCAAATTTTAACCTTATTCAGAATTAAATAAAGAGTGAAATAATTTACATTTAAATTAGCATTATTTCGAGATACTTCCAATGATGCAAAAAATACATCGGTGCAAAAACTTATTTTCTATTCCTTAAAGGCGTCCTTAGTGTAGTGAGGCTTTGGTCATATCAATTTTATTTCATCACTAGCTGCTACCCCCGCCTTCGTCCGCGTTTTATCGGGATAAAAAGTAGCCTATATGTTATTCTAGGTCCCAAACTATACCCTTACCAAATGTCACCCCAAGCAGTTCAGTACTTTTTGCGTGAAAGAGAAACAAACATCCATACTTACAAAATTTGACATTTATAATATTAGTAGGATCATCATCTCATCAGCATTAATATACATAATTTTTATTATATACAATACATAAATCACTTATTAAACATGCCTCCCCCAAAAAGAGGGTTTTGTCATAATCACCACGCTTTGGTGATCGCAGTGTAGGTGTTAGAAATACATATATAGAAGGCTGCTGCCCATCTTTGCGTCGTTACCCCAATATGGGGGTCGTGATTTCATCACGGAAGCATCTTCTCCCGTACGATGTTGCGCCAGCTGCTCCGGCACTCGGCGACACGCACTCTGCTTCAGACATGTTGATGTCTGACCAGCATTGGGCTCCTTCCTCTTGTTCTCTTTCCCTCTACTTTTCCCGTGACGATGAGTTTTTGTAGGTTGTCTTCGGGTTTGCGGGCTTTGTGACCAAAGACCTTAAGTATTCTGCGAAGATACACAGATGATAGGTGCAGTTTTTGTACACGCTTCAGCTCCTTGAGTATCGATTGCTTAGTTCTATGCGCGATCCAGGGAATACGCAGGAATTTCCAGCATTAAATTTTATCTAACCCAACGCAAAATACTCTTTTCTATTCAACTTATTTTTGAAATTTTCAATGTTCAGACAAGATCAAAGCCAGAAGTGTGTGCTGGACTGAATGGGCAAGTTAGTTCACATTGAATATTCAAATCTCAAGCTGAAGTACTTGAAAATTTGGCGCCCACCCAGGGACTGAATCGTCAACGTATTACGAGTGACCTTGATTGGCGTATTTACTTCCTATTTGTTTGCACTGTATTTTATCTGCACTTTGCAAATGTAGATTAAATTAATGTGATACCTATTTTTCTATATACATATAGTATAATGTAGTATAGTATATGTTATATTATAGCCTATTAGGTGATAGAAACTAGAGGCAATGCAATAAAAAAGCGATCATGAATCCTAGTAAACACTTATTACTGTCACTGTCTGGCTGTTGAGTATGAATGTTTTTCTTTCTACGTACAATCAATTATGTTGCTTACTTTTCCCTTGTGGAATATATAATAACTTCCTACCAATATTATAAAGGCGAAAGTTTTTGCCGTTGTGCTGTTGTGAAGATGTTTGGCCGAAGACAGAGCTAAAACTACTGAATAGATCGGGTTGAAATTTTGCACACATGAAGATCTGCACCTAGAATAAAATAGACACTACTTTATATTCCAAAAAAGCGTGCCGGAGGGTGTAATAAATGTATCAACACCATATCAGCCCATACACGTCCACTGCTGGACAAGGCCTCCCCCATACGACCCCACAAATAGTGGTCCTGAGCCTCCATCCGTCGACTCCCTGCGACCGCTACGATGTCGTCGGTATTATAAATGTATTATAACAATCTCATAGAGTTATGTCTCCATTGATGTTGGTGCCGCCAATTAAGTATAGTTAGGTTCTAAAGAGAGTCAGTGTCGGGTCGGGGCGGTTAATGAAGAAGAAGACACGCCCATTGAGCTCAGGGTAACTCACGGGTCATTGGGCGTTTCTTCTTCACTACAGTAGTTCTTCAACTGGGTTCATGCCTCCTCTCCATCAAGTCATTCTGTCGCCCTGTGCTACCTTCATAAACTCTTTTCGTGCTATTATAATTCGTGTCGTCTGACCATAGTAAACAATGAGTAAACCATTTGGAGTTCAGGTTTATATCTCCATAGCTTCCGCCTCCATCTCATATTCATCAATAAGAAACTCTAAATACAAGTGAAATCCACTGGACAGAGTGCTAAGCGCTTATCGCTTACAAACGGAATAGTATTTCTGTTAGGTACTTTGAATAATCCCTTGTGAATTTCGAAGCGCTGTATACCACTCTAAATTTTAGTCCGCACTTGGTCGGTTTACAAAGGTGATTTTGATATCCAAACTAACAGCAGGTTAGCTTAGCTAGGTTATGTACTATTTGTAGCATACCTTGCGGTTTTATTTTCATAAGTTTCCATTGCGTTGCAGCGTTAAAAATTATGTCATAAGTAAGTAGGTAGGCATTATGTTTACAAATCGTTCTGTTTGGCACGAAGTAGGCAGTAGGTACTATTTCAAATTAATTTTATTATGAATATGTACTAAGCTGAAAGGGGGAGATTTTGGACATTCAAGAGTAAGTGAAAGAATATGAATAAAAAAGCTTTATTAAAAAAAAACAATATTTGGGTTTCAAAAAATCTTAAAATAAAGTTTTAGCCCTCGGGGCTCCGAATCATCCTTTCGGTTTACTCGTAGTACACAATGCAAACGTGTCGCTCTGTATAAACGTATGCCTATATTATGTATTTAAATCGCAAATGGCATCAGATATATTTCACACAAATGACACGAATCGACGAACTTTTTTACCTGTTTGCTTATTGCACCTGCCTGGATTGTAAATTGTATTTAAAACTTATATTTGTGTTCAGTACTGGATACCAGCATAAACAACTCAAAATTAACTGTAAAATTGAAAACCTTTGTGAGTTTAGCTGCACTTTGTATGTTAGTTACACCTGGTCTCTAGTCGGAGCTTTCGCGGGTGGTTTTGATGTAAATAACCAAACTAGGGTTATTAAACGACCCATCATGCTTATAAATTAAAAGCACTCTACCTAGAGTAGTGTTTCTCCACGCTTTGTAAAAAATGTAGAAGTTTTCTCTGGAATTAAAACGTGACAAAAACCAGTCATTCTTTGAACATCTTGCGTGTGATAGTCCCTGTCTCCAAGAAAAAGAAATATCGGGAAATATGTAAAACTATTTGTTTAAATTTGAATACTAATTTTAAAAAATATATAGTGTCTTAGTTTCCCTAAAAATCATTAATTCAAAATGACCTTGCCAAGGAGTGTTCTCTCCGACAAGGCCACTTTGAAATCACAGTTATTACAAGCCGATTTTAATTGGCTGCTGCACTAACATTCAACATATAAGTTATTTTAGCATCTACAGTTTCCAATATTATTATAATTGCTACAGATAAAATAGGAATAAAAAAGCGCCTGCAATAGTTTTCATGGCAAACAGCTAAATTTTGTTTTTGTTACCTACTCGTACATCGATCCTTCGAGTAACAAATGTTGTCTCTCCATTCTCTTCTATATCCCTTTACGAAATCTATCTATCCTAAACAATCTTTTCAATACAAACAATCCCAACCACATCTTCGATATTGATACGTCAAACATTCAAGTTGACTGTTACGAAACATCCACTCCCTGCGGATTAGCTCGAAGCAGTGTAACTTGATAACGCGACATGTTAGAGTCTGGTTTAATCGCGCATAGAAACATGACGTACCTTACCTACCTATGTATATTGGTAACGCAATATGCTAAGAAGATGGGTAAACTCAGGTAAAGTTAGTAAGCTGAGGCTAGAAAATAAGGAGTAGTTCTTGCACCATAGCCAAGTGTTGCCTAAAAGGAACTAATTTATGTTATCTATACTTTTAATACTTGTCGAGAAACTGATAACACCTTAATTTATTAACATGAGTTAACCATTGTTACTGTGTATTTCAGTTTCAACTGATTCTAAATGTTCATTTCAAGCACCTGTGCTGGGCAATTCAGACGTATTCCTAAATCAGTTATGCTATTATCGATGCTCATTAGTTCATTTTATTTTGTTCTTAAATTGTAATCAAATACAACTTCTTTTTTTAATGGCGCCGCTTGCTTTTCGCCACGACCCTGCCAGTGTCAGGGATTAGTTTCAGTTCGTGCGTAATTTTGGAGTAAACAACCAAGTAAGTCGCAGTACGTGCGTTCGGCTACACGGCGAAAAAAATACCTAAGCCTTTTGTCGCATTTTGTGCGTCGTGTAAATATATTGAGTGTCATATATTGTTATCAAAATACAGCCAATGAGCGGTAAAAATAGTGTGAGTGATACACTTAAGAAGTGGTAAAATCTGAATTGACAAGTTGCGGCATACAAGCGGCGAGAGGAAAGTGCATGAAAAAAATACCCGCCGCTTGCAAAAAACTAAAGAATGGAACGAACGGAATGGAACTTGCTCCATGCTTCTGTTTTTCCGGCCAATTACAATCTCGTTCTCTTCAAGACAAGAGTGGATAGCTGTCTTCTAGACTTTCGTGATCCACCATCGGCCATAACGTCACTTTCCATCGCATGGGATTGAGGTCAAACGAATGTATCGACAAAAAAATGGTTACAATGATGTATGCTTCGTCTTGAATGAAAAACAATTCTGGCAGCTAAGAAAAAGAAATGTTCAAAATCAGCCAGATTTTTTTTTTCACTTCCTCTTACTTCACTGCTCTCATACCTTTTTACGTAGGTGACAAGGTCTTTCGTGAAGATTCTTACGGAGACCAGAGTACCAGAATGAATTCAACTACTTTACGATAATCGGACTCATTGCCAGTCAGTTTACTGCGACAACTACGAAATAAACTCGGGTTAACTTCGAAAAGATAAGTTTTGAGGATAGGTGGCTAAATTCTTGGCCTTTGCCAGGGTTACATCCAAAAACTGGTCAAAAGTAATAGAATAGAAAATTGGTTAGAAGTTAAAATTGGTAGTTAGTATCCTAATTGATTAGGGTTCTTCGGACTATTAATATAACTACTCCAAACAATACATGCGTGGTTTAATCTTAACCTCTCGTATCTTATACACTTCAGATGATAAATTGACAACCTATTTATAATAATGTCCGGTGTATTGTGTATTGTATAAGAATAATGCAATAATATATTATAGTTATTATAGTAAATTCAAATCTCAAAAAGTATTATCATTCATCTTGCTCATCATAACTTAGCACAAGTTCAGCTTACTTTGAGGCCAGATTATGTTGTGTGAATTTGCTAGCATTATTTATTTACCACCTGTCTCACGAAGATTCAAATTAAAAACTCTTACATTTCCTCTTTACAGTTCATTCCAAGAATATCTCCAATGTTCGGAAGCGACAGTGCAACGCTCTTGCGGGGACGAAACAGCGATGTTCACAAGCACTTTCCTGAAGCGAATGGCTTCAAACATTATAAAAGTGAGTTAACTACCGACCTCTTTGTAAACTTTATATTTGAGACATAAGCGCCACTGTCACAAGTGTCACACGGCATGGCAATGTATTTAACCCTCGTAGATAGAGAGCTTTGTTACAATGACTTTCCGAGCATATCGTCAGCAATGTATCCTCATGTGGAGAATGTGTCTAAGAGCCCATGCGCACTAGGAAGCCTGGCTGCGGCAGTCAGGCTACGGCAGCCAGTCGAACATATGACGGTGTACACCATAGACTACTTAACTCTAAAACGTCAAACGGTAAAACGTCAATGGTGTACACGGTGTATGGGAGTCCGCGCAGTAAGCAGCCACAAACTCCCACTATGTTGGACTGGTTGCGCAGCCAAGCACGCAGGGCTTTAAACTGAACGCACACCTTTCTGATCCAAGCGCGACGAGGTAGTCAAAGAATCGAATTAAAAAAAATCAATTCTGACGATTCATCAGACTAGAGACGGACTACTATGTCTGGGGTTTCTTACAAAGAATTTTATAAATCTATAACATCTTCGGCACCCTTCGCGCATACGGCTCGTAAAGATGTTCAGCTTTAGTTGACGGCGAAAACAGGTAGGTATTTTTAGAGATGATTGTTGTTACTGAACAGTGTACTTAATTAGCTTAGAAATGTTCAATGTTCCACAAGTAAAACTATTAGACCCATAAAAGCACACCCACTTAGCAATAGCAACTTGCTTGTAACCGCAAGCCCCTAAAGTAGTTTACAGATATTAAACCCCAAGATTTCAGCGTCGAAGTTACCAAGTCTCATTTTCAGGCCATTTGAGCCTGCCGGATTATAAGGGTGCATGGTCATTCATGAATCGGGAAGGTACGCTTAGTTGGGCACATTCTACTGTTCAATATTAAATCTTGGATGTCCGATGACATAAAGGGTTTCTGAGGATATGAAGGTGGCTTTAGACCTTTTCGTGAGGATATTTCGGCCCCGTATTTTATAACATGGGTTTTCTTGCACTTTTTTAGGTAATTTGATATTACGCAGGTAGGGAAATTAGAAAATTTCTGATAATACGAATAGGTATGATGGTTTTCGTAATTCGTTGAACTAGTTAGGTATGTTGGTAAATAACACTTCCGGTATACGTTATAAATGTTATAATGGATAAACTTTGAGGATAATCAAAACGATAGTGCATTAGGTGATAAAGTTTTGCGGAAATTCTATTACCTAACGCTAAAATCGGTTCGTCTAAACCACTGCTATTTTGGGACAAACACTTTTCGTTCTTATAACACAGACGATTGTAAGGACCTATATCATTTGTTCCTATTATCATGGTTATCTAGCTAGGGCGATATTTCATTCGCAAATTGATAGAACAATCAACTCGAGAACAACGATTAGCTTCAAGGGTTGTTTTTCACTGGAACCTTCCAAAAAGAAATAGGAAAACATGTTGTAAAAGAAAAACACTGTCTTGTTTTCAAAGTTAGCGAGTTTATTATTTGTTAGATGAGATTACGAGTTTGTCGATCACATCAACAGTGGGTGGCCTACATGTATGCGGTTCTTGGCGACAAAAACGGAAAAAAATAGAGATTAATAGAGTATTTAATGACTATCGAGAAAATAAAAGTCTATCGTCTTCGCGGTACTTAATTATTGTAAACTAGTTTCTGCCCGCTGCTTCGCACGCTTTGTACCTATGGAAACAATAAAAAGTTGTTTCTATCCTATGGGAACTAATTTATGGGATAAAAATAATGTTTGATTTCTGATCAGAGACATTTTTTCTATATGGTCAGTAGTTTTGGCGTGAAGAAGTAACAAACATCCATCCATAGTGTGATTCAAATTCGGTGCCAATTATTACATACTCTTTTTCGAATCAATATCGCAGCGTTTGACGTTATTCCACGGTAAAAATAATTCTCCTACCATAAAAACAAATTGTTCGACAAAATCTTAGAATATTTTATTAAAAAGGGCAGCGACAAAACCTAACTTAGACAGTAAGATTTCGTGGTAAGACTTAACTAAACTCTCATAAAGATTTACAAGCGTCTATGAATAAACGTCGGGTAAACACAATTTTTTTACGATCACGTGTTATCTACCCAATTGGGACTCAGGATTGGTCCCCGCCTGCAAAACAGTACAAACGAGATTTCAGTTATTTACTAACATCGAGATAACTTTTGGCATTCTTTCAAATTCTTAACATTGCCCCCAATTTTCTGGCTCTCGTGACCCCGCTGCTTTGTATTGGATGTCAAACAAGTTTAAACTTATATTTATATTTATACTTATATTTATAGGTATAATTTTTATTTTACCTTTTCCATATCCTAACAATATTATAAATATTAGAATGGTTTTTTTTTCATTCTAATATTTTGCAATGGATTTCCGCAAAGTAGCGCCTGAATCTATTATTTAAAATTATAAATGTCAAAGTTTGCGAGTATGGATGTTAGTTCCTGTTTCACGCAAAAACTACTGAACCGATTGGATTGGGTATCGGTATAGTTTGGGACCTGGAATAACAATAGGCTATTTTTTATCCCGATTATTCACTGATTACTCTTGAAATTCCGTAATTATTTTTTTATAATTTTAATTCCTGATGTGTAACAATGTTCCTAATTATGTCTATTCATGTAAACTGATTTAATCAATGTTATTTTTTGTATAATCTGTCTTAATTAAATTTGAATAAATAAATTGAATGTGCTGGGTTTACTGTCAAGGACCTATTTATTTACCTGCCAATCATTCTTGGATTAGTGCCAGTGTTTGAAGTTATTGGGTAATACGGATACGTCCCTATTTCTTGCTAATATTCCCCAAAGCTGGGTACAGAAGCCTCCTTTCGATTTCGCCAGCTTCTATTCTTCTCACATCCATGTATGCTCTGTGACTTTCTCGATTTTTATATTTATTATTATCTAATTTTCTTTTTTTCAGAGCTTCTGCCTTGAGTACAGGGGACAAGAATGCGGTCTACTAGACAGCGCAATCAGTGCCAAAACTAGCCTATCTCTTCTTAGCATCGCAAGTTTAGTTCACCTAATAAATGGAATCACGACATAAAACATATTAAAAAGGTTATATATAATACAATTTTTTGCAACAAAAGTGAAACGAATATACCCGCAGTTTATAAGCATTTTATTGATGGACGTCGCTAATGCCTAGTCAATTTTAATGAGTTACCAAACAAGCGTTGTTATAAAATAACGAGGGGTTGGCTTACAAGGCCCATTGGTAAATTAGTAAGCACAAGTAAATTAGTGCGTTTATTTTTTGAGTTTACTTGGCTTAATCTTCTATTTATTTATTATCTTATCTTTAAATTCCATGCCGTTTCTTTTATGTATTTTGAGTCATGACGCTTTGTCATTAAGATTGTCAAGAACCATTTTTTCAAGTTCCCTTTTTTACCCAACTACCGGAGGGTTATGATTTTAGCACCCTATGTATGTATGTAGCCGATTTCTTTGTTCCCACGTAGCGCTGAAACTACCTCTTCGATATCAACAAGTGAGGTATCGATTGATTCGTCTCATTACCCCGATGGTTATAGGCTATATGGTGTCCGACAAAACTGAGGGTCTTAAGAGATAGCTGGGTCTAAATTACACCTGGAACACTTCGATAGCGCGATAAAATTTTGCAAGAGACGACATCTAGTTACAGTTCGAGTCTAATTTAGTTTGATGTGATGAGTGAAGGATGACACACCCGTTGCCATGGAGACCTCTTGTTTATTTGTAACCATGGCAACGGGTCATCTAGGGATGAGCAAATGAAAAAATGTATCGATATACATAATATATTGTATCGATATATGTATGGTAAAAAAAAATATAGTTAAAAACTAAAACCCGACTACATAAAAGTCTTAAACAAGCGTTCACCTATTGTTCATAGCATTTTCTTTTGATACTTAGGTAGTCGGAGGCCTTTGTTACTAATTGTACCCTAGGTATATGGGGTGGGTGCCTCCAACTACCTAAGTATCAAAAGAAAATGCTATGGACAATAGGTGAACGCTTGTTTAAGACTTTTATGTAGTCGGGTTTTAGTTTTTAACTATATTTTTTTTGTCAAGAAATATTTGAATGTACCAGGTAA
Source organism: Eupithecia insigniata (assembly GCA_947859395.1). Lineage (NCBI taxonomy): Eukaryota > Metazoa > Arthropoda > Insecta > Lepidoptera > Geometridae > Eupithecia > Eupithecia insigniata. The sequence goes on along the minus strand of OX401999.1, from coordinate 9,122,972 downwards.
AAAAAAAAAAAAAGATCTTATTTGTACTGCAATTAGTCTGTAACAGTGTGTAAATACCAGTAAATTTAGAAAAATAATTAATACAAATGTAGATAGTACAAATTTTATATTTTGGGCATTTCCAGTTCCTATATTTTTTACGTGCTTATGTGAGCTCTTTATTTTAGAAATCTCTTAGCCGTCATCTCGGCGATCATCACAAGGACCATTTCTCTTTTTATGACTTTTGAGGCAAAATGTATGCTGTTTTTGTCATTCAAGAACCATTTTTTCAAATGAACTGTGTTTTACTGAAATCTGTAACGGTCTGTAAATAACTACGGGTCAAATCACAAAAAAAAACCTACAAATACAAAATGTAGCTATTACAATTTAATATTTTGGGCATTTTGCGTTCCTAATAAATTTAATCATATTTTTACGTGCTTATTATATCTCATTATATCATTTAGCCGTCATCTTAGCGGTCATCAATAAAATGTTTCTGATCTGTTATTGGGTATTTAATTAATGTTGCCAGTGTAGCATGTTTGGAATAAGACACTTGCGGTTGCCAGTATCTGGCGACGGCTGTGTTGCCATTGGGTAATGAATGTAACAGTTCCTCGGTTAATTATTATTTAGTATTTAATTAATTTAAACTTTTTGGATAGAATATTCAAAGTCATTCCTAAAAGAAGTAAATCGGGTCTGATAACACTTTGACGGCGAACTTCTATGATGACTCAGAAGATTCAAACGAAGATTTAGTAGCCGTCAACGTGTTAAATCGCTCGATTATTTTATTGTTAGATAGATTATACTTTCACGTCATTGAAAACCGGGCATTATTAATTTTGCATAATTATTAAAACATGAATTGCAATAAATTTTTCTCAATGAATATTCCCAAACTTGAAGCGTTTTCAAGCCAAAAATGTAACGGAAATTAAAAATTTCCTTTATGAGGAGAGTAATTAGTTAAGGTAAGCGGAGCATAGGTACAATGTTTTTTGATATCAGAATGCTCACCAATCACTACTGCATAGCATACCGTTCAATAACTTACCTGCATACAATTTTATTTGTATCTTTTTACCAACTTTGTTTTAAAATTTTAACTTATTTATAGTAAGGGAAAATTAGATTCGAATTATTGGAAGGTTTTTAAGTCTTCCGGTTTGTTTAGAAAATAGCTAACAAAACTACATACTCAATTGGATTTTATAATCTAGTCGTTAAATCTATTTTTATTATTGCACTGTTAACTAATAGAAATAAAAATATTAATATTGTATTCTAATAAATTGATTTATACATCTTAAAGTAAATCGTGTAGTAAATATTGTTAAAGAATTAATTTTGTAAATACATATAATTAATTTAGAATTTAATATTTAGCTATGCCTAGCATGTCAGATTTTACATGAACATTATTTTAATATATTTTATAATTATGTAGCTTTATAGAGCTTTTTGAATTTAGTAAGTACATAGTACGCGTACTTTATGAAATATTGTTTATATACTAATTTTCAAATTACTTGTCGAAATTATACTTTATCTAAAATTGTTATGTTTAGCTTGTTCTTCATGAACTTTGCTGCATTGCTCATATTGTACATTTAGCTATCTTCTGTTCCAAAGTTAAGATTAAAATTTAGTTTTATTAGACTTTAATTAAAATATCGGGGCAAAAATTGATAATATGGAATTGTATTGGAATCTGCAGTTGGCTCAATTGTTTCCATTGCAAATACTAGTTCTAATATGTTTCTATTATTCGATCGTAATTTTCTTTTTTAATAAATGTTTTATAAAGGTATACTAAAAATAAATGTAATTAAAAACAATCTATTGAATTTTCCTGTTGAAATGTTAAACACAATTTAACAGAGGGTAAGTCTATTTGAGGTTAGTAAAGTGACGAGATCGTGATGTCTCCTTTTTACATTTATAAGATTTGCAACAGCGCCTCTACCGTGCGGAAGTGGAACTACGCAAATCTCATATACAAATCTGACGTCACGATCACGTCTCGTTACTTACGTCAAATATACTCACACCCCAGTACAGAAATCGTCATTCAGCATTTGTTATTACAAACGAAAATTAAAAATAAAGAATAGAAACAAATGCGAACTAGTATTTACAGTTGAAACAATTGAGCTAAATAAAGACTGTGGCAAACAATCTTAATATGCCTAAATATTGTCTAATAATTCAAGCAAGATGTATGATGAGATGAATTTTTGTTGAATAATATTAGTGAATCCGTATCCATTAGATAGAAAAACTTGTAAAAGACATAGAGATTATTGGAAAATAAAGAAAATGAAATCTACTTGCAAGATTTTCTCTTTTATTTTAAGTACTTGATAGTATAAATTACGAATTGTCAAAACAAATCAAACCTCTTCTAGACCTTCGTGATACAACATCGGCCACATCATCACTTTCCATCAGGTGAGATTGTGGTCAAACGAAGGTATATACTGTAAAAAAACTTAGTCAAGTTATAATCATAGATAGTCAAGTTATAATAATCAGGCTAGTCAAGTTATAATAGATAATCGGATATAATTTTTAGCCGCAAATTATATTCGATTACACTTATTTATAAAAAAGCTTGATTCGCTGCAACTTTAGAAATAACAACGAATAAGCTAAAGAGTTCGTTAGGTACACTTTTTTAGATTGAAAATATGTAGGTTGTTCTTTAGTTATAAAACATTACATATCCTGATAAATAAATAAATAAATTTTGTCATAGACTTTGAATAGAACATTCTAGACACAATGCATCTTATCACAGTGCCTCAGTTGAACGCAAAATTAGGGAGGAATCCTACCGAAAGCTCGACCAAGCTTTGTGATGACAAGTTAAATATATGACAGTATATAATAGCCCGCAACTTCGCACGCGCTATCACTACATAAAAAGAAGCCGAAGCTCTCCCTCGCTTTTCAACCTGTATGTCTTTAAGGCCGCCAGGAATCATGATTTCCCAGCATTAGCCTTGAAGGCATGAAAATCAAAACTGAAGACCTTAAAGACAATGTGGACATAGAGAGGGAGCGCAGGGCTCTGGCGGTTCGAGGAAATATATTGATTCGTAGGTTCTCCCGTTGTAGCGAAGAGGTGAAGATAACCCTCTTCAAGGCTTACTGCCAATACTTCTATATGGGAAACCTATGGGTTCGATGTACCAAAAAACCGCTGGAGACCCTGCGTATACAATACAACAACATTTTCAGGATGGTGTTGGAGCTACCCCGCTACTGCAGTGCGTCAGGGATGTTTGCGGAGTACCAAGTAGATGGTTTCACTGCTATTCTCCGGAAAAAGACCGCCTCCCTGATGCGCAGAGTCCGGGATAGCTCGAACAGCATCCTGAAAACTATTGCTGATAGAATCTCCTCTCCTATATGGATATGTTTTATGCGTAGGGTAATAGGTGCAATATAATGTTTTACTTTATAATTAGTGTGTGTTACTAACCTTAATTTTTTAAGTATTTTATATAGTGGTTTTACTAACAAAATATGGATCTTGTTAATCGAAATATTTTTTTTAAATTTAATTTCATTTAATTGTGGGAGAATGATAGGCATAAGATTTCGCGTTCCTAGGAGCGGGACAGAGCAGGTAGCGGCAAAACTGCAAAAATCATGTTTTTGTTTTTGTACGGTAAAAATAATAGTAGGTAATTTTGAAAATCTAAAACATATAACATCTGCTTTATATTCTTTTTGTTTTCTTTACAAAGTATCAAGGCTTATTTTAAAGTATTTATTAAATAGCGACGATTAGCGACGATTTATTGTACAGTTTAGAGCGAACTTTGGATTCTTATTCTATCGAGAAATTTTTATGAAATCGTGTTTTCGAAACATATGAAGGATAGAGTAAGGTCCTGAACTTTACCATTCCATGACATACATTTCATAAACTTTACCATTATCCTTCATATGACATACATTTGAAAGTTAAATATTCAGTAGTTTGGAATATATGAAAATCTGGCCAAGTTGAAAATAAGCAATTTGAGCTAGTATACGGTCACAAACAGTAACTTCAAATATAAAAAAGAGCTAGTTAAAGGCACCTGCCTTCCATTCTATCCACATCAGGCTTTGTTAAATAAGCTAGAGACGCTAGAACAAGTGAAACTCTAGCTATTTTTATAATCTTTTATTCTACTTGCCCTGTTAGTTTGTGTCGGACAAATCTTGCAACTGAATTTTGACCAGTTATCCCCGACCGATTGAACTGGGCGTACTTAATATAATACCGTAGAGTTTCACCATTTGTAAGTTCACTGACAATGCAATGTCATGATACTGTCGAGCTGGCCTGATGATGGAGACCGAAGGTGGCCATAGGAACTCTTAAACGAAACGACTTAACCACGTCGAGCTTGGGTTTGTTGGAGTTGTCTTCTCAAGCACTGGTTCTAGATGATAAAGGGTTAAATAAAGTTTTTTTTAAATAATAAAATTTTTTAAAGAGAATGTTTATTAATTAAAGATATAAAAATTGTAGGTACATACTTTAAGGTTGTCCGATTCACACTCATCCTAATGTAAAGGTATTCTTAATCTATAGGTTTGAAAATATTAAATAGATATTAATAATATATTAATAGTTGTTAGATTAACTACCGCTTCAAAAATTTTAAACTGTGGAGCCTAAAGTCAAATCAACGAGCCATGTAGTGTTCCCTTTGTAAGTATTTCGCATTGTTCCTTTTCCACGAAAAACAAACCAACCGTCCATTGATTTGAGCAAACTCTTTAAAAATGTAACAAAGCACGGCCACAACTGAAAAAGTGACTGTTGTCATAAACTCAATTTGGTTGTTAATTGGATGCAAAAGCTTGCTATGTAGGACCCACTAGGTAGAGGTAGGGTACAATGGCAGAGATAGAGTACAATGGCAGAACTCGGGCATATGAGTAAAGAACAATAATCTTATCTACTCATATGGCTCGGGTAAGGTGATTCTATCTAAGTGTATGGTAAGAGGTAAGAGTAGGTAGAGTTTTACCATTTATTCGGCAGTTCCAACGACTGCACCTTGAAACTGCACGCCAACTGCCCACCGACTGCTATCAGGCTGCACGGTCGGTTAGCAGTTTCATTGCAGTCGTACTAACCGCATTCAAACTGCAAAGCAGTCGGAGTGGTTGAAATGCAGTCCGTCTGTTTGTCTAGTCTAGAGCCTGACTTTTTCAGCTGTCATGTAGCAGTTCGCAGCAGGAACGAAGAGTGTCATCATCTACAGCCTATGCTTGTCCAATGCTGGACATAGACCTCCCTTGATAAGAAGCGCAATAGCTCTTATTATAAATGAAAATGAAATAGTTTATTGGACAATATAAAGTACCTATCACATATAAAGTTAGTACAATAAATAACACTGAAACATAGAATAGGGGGTAGTAGGTACTATACTTCCCACGCTGAGTATGCGGTTTAGGGATCGCCATTCGGTGCTGGATCTGTTCTGCAGGGCGCTGCTGACCGTCCCCAGATATTCCTTAGTCGCCTCTTACGACACCCACGGAGAGTTGGCGTAATGCTAATCCTAAGCCTATAGGTACCTATAATAAATAAAATATTGCTACACAATCCACACAGCATCGGTACTATATGAAACACAGAACAATACTAACTCACTTCTTCCACTAGTGGACAAAAAATTGAAGTGAAGAGAATATCAATAACACCTTATTTCTTATTTGATATTAATAATTATGTTTATAGTATAAAATTTTACTTGTCTAAGTGCTTATTTTGTAAGCCTAAAGAAATAAAGTTATTGATTCTGATTCTGATTCTGAAATTACTTAAATACAAATACTGAGAACATCCGGAACAAATATGTGCAGATCGTACATACCTACATTTAAAACTTTTGAAACTATCATGGTTATTTACAACACTAAAGTTAACGGGATATTTACCATGATTTGAGTTTTGAGTTCTCCAATATTTCGGCACAGTTACATGCGCCATGATCACGGAACAAATATTGGAGAACTCAAAACTCAAATCATGGTAAATATCCCGTTAACTTTAGTGTTATACCTACATTTGTTCCAAGGCGGGAATCGAACCCTCCTCAAGCTCCTGTGTCGCAGGCGAACATTCGCCCGCCGAGCCACATCGGTCGTCAGTAAGGATGACTTTTGTAATGTTTAATTGCGGCACTAACGTGCGTTTCTACAGCGTTTATGATAAAGACGTTATCATCAAAACTTACAAGTATAATGATGATAGATAAGATGTATAGCAACATGTCTTCGGTTGGGTGCAAGGTGTTGCACGCCTCATCAATGCCAGTGCGGTACTGTTGTCGAACAGCTTGGTCATCACGGATTATCGTGTACTAGAGCTGCCGGTCGGATATCTCGCCATGCCAGCCTTAACGACATCATCCGGCGGGCCTTTGTCACCGCTAACGTACCAGCTATTCTCGAACCGAATGGTCTGTTGCGTGACGATGGTAAGAGGCCCGACGGCATGACTTTAGTCCCTTGGGAGCTGGGCAGGCCTATTGTGTGGGACGCTACATGTGTCGATACACTTGCGCCTTCCCATCTTTCAAGGACATCCGTGAGGGCTGGTTCGGCGGCAGATTTGGCCGAGGATCTCAAGAGGCGCAAATATGCAGGTCTCGACAGAGCCTACGCATTTGCTCCCCTTGGAGTCGAGACCCTAGGTCCGTGGGGTACCGAGGCTCTCCGGGTTTTCAAAAAATTATCTGAGCGCCTGGTCGAAGCGACGCGTGACCCGAGAGCTGGTGAGTATCTGGCGCAGCGCATTAGCATTGCCATACAGCGGGGCAATGCAGCCAGCGTCTTGGGGACGCTTCCGACTGGTATTGATATGGACCAGTTGAGCTATCTGTAGATTGTTTGCAACAGTCTGCAGTTAGCTCAATTGTTTCAATTGTAAATACTAGTTTAATTTCTTTATATTATTTGATTGTTATTTTCTTTGTCAATAAAGTATTGATAGATAAGTGATGGTTTTAAATAAGGATATAATAAAGACTTTAGGTATACCTAAACCATTTTACCAATTTGAAACGGATAGAAAAGGTAAATAGGTTGAATTACGTTGCAATGTGCCAGCTATAAGAAGCAACGACCAAAAAACAACTCCATCCAACAGCAAAATGTGCATCCGTCGTCGAAAGAAAGTCGGTCAGATCGAGTACGACAAAAAAGTTTTCACTTCAGATGCAGAAAAAACTGAGGAAGATCGAGTCTCTCAGCGCTCAGCGTGGGTTCCGTAGGTACTGTTTCATGATAAAATAAATAAATATGTTATTGAACTAAATGTATCAGGAGGGCTGATTATCACTTACGAGTATTTACTACACTTATATGTACAAGAGAAATAGAGAAATATGTACTGCTCTGCTATTGCAGTGTTCAAATATCGTTGTATATGATTGGGAGGCAAGCTTACATTACACACAAGCCTCTATTTTTCCGGACAGAAAGACGTCGCAAATAAGTATTGTATGTATGTAGTATGTATATAAATAAATAAATAATGCTAGACAATCCACACAGCATCATCTAGCCCCAAGCTTGTGTTATGGGTTCTAGATTATTGATATACATAATAAAATACATTACATAGTTTTTTTATAATACATCGAAAATATCCAGAACACCCGAAACAAATATTTGCAGATCTGTATAACTAGGGATAGCTGATGTTTTACATAACAAACTCACATATATTTTTTTAGTATATAAAGAAGAAAACACAGTAAAAATATCTGCAGATCTTACAAACGTTTGTCCCAAGGCGGGATTGAACCCGCATCCTCCTGCGTTGCAGGCGAACCTTCGCCTGCTAACCCACAGAGATGATAAAGTCCCTTTTCGTTTGGCACATTTTGTTCGGGGATCCCTGATACAGATAGGTCTTTGTTTCTTTCCGGGATGACCTGAAAGCTACTTTACGGTCCGCGAGCTTTTATTTTAGGACACCGATATAAAAAGCAGGAGGTTTCGACACTTTTTTACCGATTGCAAAAAAAGAGGGTGGATCTATGATTGGCTATACCTACTATGTATTTTTTATATATGTAAGTTTACCGATAGTTCCATCAATTATTATTGTATACTAGGTGCTGCACGCGCCTTCGTCCGCGTTTTATCGGGATATAAAATAGCCTATATGTAATTCCAGGTCCCAAACTATACCCATACCAAATTTCAGCCTAATCGGTTCAGTAGTTTTTGCGTGAAAGAGTAACAAATATTCATACATCCATCCATCCATACTAACTTTGACATTTATAATATTAGTAGGAGTAGGATACAACTGGCCGTGAGAGAAGCAGCTTTCCCTCAAGTTTATTTTCTGACCTTTGTTTATAGTTATTGCGAAGCAGACTTTAATCTATGTACCTATACATACATATATATCGCGTGTAAATCTGCGGGCAGACACTAGTCTGTTCATATTCGTTATGTGTGTAAATATTTATTGGCTCTACGTTTGCCTCCAGCCACATGTTAACATTACCATAATGCGATTCAGCCAGGGCGGACCAATCCATCGTCTGATCGATATAAATGTTAATATTATAGTCTTTCTTACCTAGCTTAGACAAGTCTTCCTTGTTTTATTGAGTAGATGGATTTGATAGAATATTATACAGGGTGTCTTTTTGAGATGGGAGTGGATAGCAAAACTCGAAAACATGAGAATTAGGGAAAAGTCGTGAAAGGAGTCATGACCTCGATTTTTAAGAAAACAAAAGCTGCATATCTGTATTTTTTTTACTTTTGGATGAAATCAAATAGAATTATTAAAAAAATATGACATCTAGTATTTTTGCATCACCATATTCGGTTGCAGATACGATAGCTAAGAAATGTGATTGAAATCAAAGGAAATGCCAATTTCATAATTCTCCTACCAAGCAACGATGTGAAAATGTTACATAAAATCATTCTGAACAACTGGTTTTCTTGCCGCTAGTGCTCCGCCTGTATTTTAATAGGGTTTGTCCTCACTATAAAATAATAATAAATAAATAAAATAAATATTTATTTCTGTAACCAGTATACAATAAGTTATTCCATAGTTGAGACCCTCATTTAAGTATAAAAACTTGTGTTAGAGGATCTCGCTCCTCTATATCAAACTTTAACAGGTGACTTAATAAATATAACAGCAGAAAAACACAAAGTAAACAAAATTTGAATCTACATAGTTCTATGCAAAGTATTACAATACAATATATGTATATTTCAAATTAGTCTAGTTTATATAATGACAAAAATGGGTGTTGTGTGTAATTTAAGTGTGAGTGATGTCTTGTCGCCCTGAGGACACCAGACTCATAAGAGTCTGGGCAACATTGGACCCAGACTTATTATATTATAATACAATTATTATGTAATACAGCTATTGTGCGTATAATAAGTTGTGTGCGTGTCAAATAATATAATCTGAAAAACTGTACTGTCACTGACACAACGAATTAAATTCTGTAAAATAAATTTAATAAAAAATATATTTAAAAAACTAAAAATAAGTAGGTAGGTATGCTGTTTTCATAAATTGAGACCATGTCTCCTTTCACGACTGTTCTCTAACTCTCATGGTCATCCTCTCCCATCCTTCAAAGCCACCTTATAAAAAAGCTACTTTATTATGTACCTACATACATATATGATTTGCTTGTTTTTTTAAGTAGTTTAATAATATCAAGTTATGATGGAGGTAGGTATTTACAAAGATTTGTGTTAAGACTTTATCAATGGTTGAATATGATTTATCAAAGATAAGGTTTGTAAGATAACCTTTGAAATCCCAATTCACAGCACACCTACTTATTCTTGTACTTATTGTTAATTAGTTTTTTCTACATATTGCATTTTGTTGTTATTTATTAATGATTAAGCAATATATTTTTTTATTTCAAAACTGTTAATTGTGTGTGTAAATGTAGTGGCAAATAAATTATATGTCTATGTCTATGTCTAATTCACAAATCTGGACTTAAGTAGATTTCTCATTTTAGTCGATAATAAGCAAATACATATTATATAAATCCTTGATTACACCGATGTGGAAATATAAACTCGAATGCAGGTAATAAATTGTAAGGCGTAAATATAGTTTACTTCAATAGACGTAAGTGAAGACCTACCTGACCTAGGAATAGTTTGAACCAGATAACAAACCAACGCCACTGAGAAGCAAGTGTTGTGTTCTCGTCAGTAAGTCAGTAGTACTAGTAAGAACAGGTATCATTTTTACTTGAGCAATTCTAACGGGTGCCTATTAACTACTCGTACAGCTTCATCATCTCTGCCCGTTGACAATCACGGCTGGGCATAAGGCCTCCTATATGCCAGCTGCATCGGCCATGGGCGCCTTAGCAACAGAATACCTACACAAAGACAAGAAATTACAAGAACATTTATTTAACGAGTCGAGACCCTAGGTCCGTAGGATATCGAGGGCGTACGGGTTTAAAAAAAATATCCGAGTGTCTTTTCGAAGCGACGCGTGACCCGAGAGCTGGTATCTGGTGCAGCGCATCAGCATTGCCATAAAGCGGGGCAATGCAACCAGCGTCTTGAGAATGCTTACGATTGGTATTAATATGGATCAGTTGAGCTACCTGTAGATTGTTTGTAACAGTCTGCAGTTAGCTCAATTGTTTCAATTGTAAATACTAGTTCTCAGTTTTTTCTATTATTTGATTGTGCTTTTTTTTGTTCATAAAAAAATAATCACATTGGTGCATTAGGCAAGCCTGTGTCGCAGGAGGCTGTTTACCGATAATAAGCAAGACACAAAGATAAAAATAATCATAAAGTTCATAATGCTAGAACCTGATCAATATAAAAAGTTATCTACTGAAAAAGCTTTTTAAAAACGCAGTTGAACATAAATGCTTTTTGCATCAGTACCACTACGATCGAGAAATAATCCACTTTCATTAGGATTCATGCTGATTTCTCTCAGGATCTGCGGTTTACAGGGAAAACTCTTACGAATGAAGGAAAGGAAAGTGCTTACGAATCCTATAAGTAAGCATAGAGGAAAAACTCGCTGCGATTGCTGATAAATTAATCTTTTTATGATCCCTCATAATAACTAATACGAATCTCATATTAATAGTTCGAATACCGTACTCTGAGTTTATTTAGAGTGTAAAATAAATGACCACGTGTGTAACGTGGGTTTGGCAATAAGATATTGTTCAGAATTTAGTTAATAGGGATGATGACAGTAACTAAAAATCACTCTATCAATCACTCAATTTTTTTTTTATTCAGTAGAGGTCTAAAAACATTTCGGACGAACTACTCGTCAAAATCAGTCTTCAATCATCAAGTTATGCCTGTTATATTGTCACATAATTGAAATAAAATTGGGAATCATCATCATCATCAGCCCGTACACGTCCGCTGCTGAACATAGGCCTCCCCCAAACGACGCCACGAATAGCGGTCCTGACCCGCCTCCATCCTCCAATTGGGAATACTGAGAGTATAATATCCCAGTATACCCAGATAGCTACGTCCCATTTTTGAAATTTAACAAAAACCTCCACAAATTTTATATTTTCCATTACAATCTTAAAAATTAACGCGAAGATTTGGTATTCAGTTCCATAAATATAACAGACAGATATCCTCCGGTTCCTACAACGGGTAACATATTTGATTCGAAATTGATTAGGTGGTGAGACCCCGGTGCAACCTCCTCCATTAGTTCGCCAGTGATTGTTCCTCGGGAGTTATTGCCAATCTGGAGATATCTCTCGACTATTTGTTACATTCATAAATCCGAGAGAGCCCTATTAGAACAATAACGGGTAGGGATGGGTGGTTTGCCTATTTCACTAATCTAGGTAGATTTATTCATCAGATTTCTGTTTCAGATTTCAATAACTTTATTTCTTTAGGCTTACAAAATAAACAAAGACAAGTTAAAAAAAAAATTTTTTTTACCTACAATAGGTAAATTTAATTATTATAAAATTAGAAATAAGGTGTTATTGATTTTTTCTTCAGTTCAATTTGTTGTTCATCGTATCTAATATATCCAAACGCCCGATTTTCACCATAGCAGAAAAAACTCTCCTGAAAACGCTTTTAGCAGACATGTGTTAAAATTTACCAGCAGAATCTCGATTAAAATGTCATGATAATTTGACATCATTTATGTATGGTTCCATCTGTTTGGCATTAGTACTACACTACTATAGAAACTGGCCCTTAGGAAAGTGCGACTGTCTTGTAATCTATTTGGTTATGGACAACCTCGGTCCACTAATCAGCAAAAGTTAACGCCGCTATAGTATCGCCTTGTGGAGAATAGCTCACAGAATGTTCATGGATGAAGTTATTAAAGCAGGAAAGTATGCTATAATGACAATAAAAGCCTTTTTTTATTTCAATGGAGTTTTGTCACACAGTGACTAAGTAACTCCTATCTTAGTCTTTGTCATCACAATCAATGAGGAGGATTGTAAAATACTTATTTAAATAACATGTAGATACAGCTTGACTAGCATTTTGGCTTCCTCGGAGTACGGGGAAGACAAAATGCCATTACAAGTACCTACGCTATAACAATTTAAGCCTTTATTTCAAACTATTTACACATTTTACATACCTACTATTTACAAGAATTTTAGAACACTCCTAGTAGTTTGTTTGCCGCTTGGCAAAGGCCTCCCCCAGCCTTCTCCAATCCTTCTTGTCTTGAGTTCTCATCGTCTACGTCCTGCCTGCTCTTTTGACAGGCTCATCTGCCCATAGAGTGAAACGACGAAAAGTTCTCTCGACGAAAGTATGGTATCAAAAGATATTTGTTCTAACATAATTTGAATTAATAAATCTATAACTAAGTATAAAATAGCCTAACTCGATGTAGAATGTTTGTAAGCAAACCGCCCATGCCTAACCTAAAATACACTTGGATGCCGCGTCTTTTTATACACAATTTACATTACTTTTAAATTGAGGTCGATTAATATTTCCGACGCCAAGCAAGCAAGTTATTTGTGTCGTCGTTTATTTAAAAATATCCACATAGAGTTTCGCTAGTGTATAGGTAAGGTAAGAATCTATTTTCAAGAACCTTTTAATTAATTATCACTTACTCTAGAACTTTCAACAACAACGTAAGTCACGAACCTTTATGAAAGCCTGATTGCTAGTGGCTTGTAAGTTTTTGATACACACAGTTGAAAACTTTTTACAACTTCAACCATCTAACCAGCACAACGTTTTCTAAAGCTGCAATCAGGATAATGTATGGCCTTCACTTCGAATTATGCTTCATATTCATAGGCACTCTATATACCTAAGTGGAATCGCATATGTACATATGTACAGTTGAACTAAATATATTATATTATTTACGTAAATAGATATGGACCGTAGAATAAGTAAAATAAGATCTATACTTGTTTTAAGTGTTGTCTGAAATAAATGTATTGGTAGTATTTTTACTAAACTAAGGGTAAGTAACTTGTCGAATCAACCCCTCCAACTCAGCCCATGGATGTCGTAAAATTAGACTAATATATCAAATATCAAAGTACTTTATTTCCTTTAGACCTTAAAGGACTTTTGGACACGTCACAAAATTAAAATTGCATAAGTAAAACAGGGAAATGAAGTGATCACTTTGATTTTTTGTTCACTTCAATCTTTTAAGGTAAAGTAAAGAAGCGAACAAGAAACCTTTACCTTGTTAGGTTGTTAGTTTTCGAGTTGGAGCAAAAGTCGTCCCATGCTTTTTTATCCTTTAGATAATCTGATATTTTGTAATAAGCCCATAGGAACATAACAGAGGAAGCGCAGCCAGCAGCTTCCTTCTGTGTTTTTAATACCTCTATTGCGTTCACCAATCCGCCTGCCAAGTGGATTATGATTATGAGCACATTATGATTATGAGATTATGGCAAAATCCTCTTTGTTTGGGGGAGGCAAGTCACCTGGCATTTTTTATTAAGTAACTCTAGTTATTAAGTTGATTTTTATTTATCAGTTGGTTTTACGAGCATTTGATACTTAATAACATTCTGATTTAGGAGCTTTACCTTACAGGTCCGACAAAGAAAACTACTGTTAACTAAGCTACGCTGCAAATTTTTCAACAATATCCTTAAAATAACTGTTATGTAACCTGTGCTCCTCAAACTTTATCGACGTGGGTAGCGGAAAGCTTCTTGGAAAACTTCACGCTATCTATTTCATTTTTGCAACAATATTGCCCAGAGACTTATAAACTTAAAAACAACTTCAGACGAAGGATTGTGTTTTGTATCTCTACTAGTTTTATAGGTAGGGCGCAAATCGCAATACTCCTCCCGGGTTTTGTAGGATGAGGTTCTGGGGGCCCTGATGAAGCGTGGGGGTTCACAGCACAGCTCCATTCGCTCGTCGTGTAGAATTTATTAATTGAAATTGTTTTATGGTTTTTTAATAAACACCTAACTATCAAATTAAATTACGACGTCTATTTTGCAGTGGGTGAAGGAATATTAAGGGCCGTTATTTTTTTTTCTTACCTCCTTCGTTCCGAGGTTTCAGGTACATTTTTCCTACATACGTACAATGCATAGCAAAAGTTATTCCACACTACAAGTTTATTTTGGCGTGAAGAGGTTACAAACATTAAAATCTTCACATTTATAAATATAATATTATGTGATCTAAAACTTTATTGTACTAAAGGACAAAGAGTGGGCTTAATGCGGAGGCATTTTTACAAACAAGCTTTTTTTTATATGCCAACCAAAAACACAGGTTTCCAAAAACAAAAACAGACCCGTGTTATCATCATCATATCAGCTCAAATACCACTGCTGGACATAGGACTCCCCCATATGACGACGCGATGCCACAAATAAAGGTTCTGAGCCGCCTCCATCCATCGACTCCCTGCGACCGCTACAATAATGTGTTCGCTGAGAATGTTCTGGTTTCAGTGTTCTGCTTTCTAATAGGTACATGTATTTATTTTCAAATGCATAGACCTCACACAGCTTTTAAAGAAAATATTGTTATAGATTTTCCATTAAAAAATATCCGAAAACCGCTCAGGTCTCTGCTAAAAGCGTACCCAACTTCTAAGTGTGATCCGCCTTATGTAGCACCTCTATCCTCTAACCTAACAAAGTGAAACTCCACTCGGATATTACAAAAAGCCCTGCGATGACTTACAACGGAACTAAAAAGCGAGAGCGGTGAATTAGCCAGCTTCCTTGTGAAAGTTAACTCATTTCTGCGGTAACTCCTTTGTTGCGTGCTGCCAGGGACGTGAGCCTGAAACAGTATTTTCTAACTTTTTAACAATACGTATTGCTCCTTTCCTGGGATTTTATTTTGTGGGTTCTGGTTACGATGGAGTGGCCAAACGTCTCTTTAGGCCGTAGCGCGCGAAACACGTAGAGTCTATAATAATTATACTTACTGTTATTCCTACTTATTATAAAAGCGAATGTTTGTGCCGTTATGAAGGTGTTTGGCCGAAGATAACACCAAAACGACTGAATGGATCGGTCTGAAATTTTGTCACACATAAAGATCTGAAATAACATATAGTAGATAGGCTGTTTTTACTGAAAAAACGCAGGTGAAGCTTGAGGCAGTAGCTAGTACATTATACATTGAATACATACTATAAATTTCACCAATAGCTTAATTTTTTATTCACTTTTCAATGGACGCAGTTTTATTATATAGGTCTCTCTATAACAGTCTTATAGAGAGACGCTTAGAGTCCATGCTGATCATACGCAGAGTTATTACGATGACTATTTTAAAGCCAGCTAGAGAGAGAGAGCTAATTAGAAAAAAATAGTTGGTTTAGTTTAGTAGCCTTTTGGAATTCTAGTGAAACGTGGTGAACCGTATTGTGGCCGTATTGTGTCCTCTTCTCGAACACGGGGAGACAGTTGCAGCATTTGAACGCGCCTTTACAACTAGTTTAGGCAACTAATTATTTATTCAGTTGTTTCTATGCATTTGCTGAGACCCCCCCCCCCCCCTTAAGGGGGAACTGTCAAGGGGCAAAAATTGGAAGAAGTCAGAAAAAATAGCACTGGAGGAAAGCATTCTGAAAAATTAGGGAACTGCCCTAATTCAGCTACGCCTCTACATTTCCTGTCTGTAATTAGGTTCGTAAACATTTTTGTTTGTCTCGCTTTAATATATCTTTCATGGTTGTCTGAGTGACCTCTGTAATACTCTCACGAAGTGTACGTAAATTATGTCACAGTAATGAGGTTTAGTTTTGAATGCTTCTACTAAAATAAGCTAATATAATTCTGTTATTGACGACCTCTGTGGCGCGGTGGGCGAAGGTCTGCCTGCAACGCAGGAGGTATAAAAAGTCTTTATTAAAGGAACATAATCATAGTGCAAACAACAAAACTAGGAAGCGGTGCGACCTGCAGAAGTAAAATACTGTGACGCAGGTCGCAAGGCCCATCTCCGGGATTAGAATTAAATAAGTTCCTTTAAAGAAAAGGTATATATATAAAGATATACAATGCAAGTAAATACATAGGTTAACAATAGGTTTCTCTTATTTGATGAAATGACATAATGATTAAAATTTAAGGTATTAATTGTTTTTTAATAATATATAATATAGTACCTGCCTATAGAAAAAAATACAAGAAATTAAGTAACAATTTAAGAAAGAGGTGAAAACTAAGACTGTTGATCAGTGTGTGGTGTGTATGTGTGTGTGGTATCTGTGCATTTGGTGCTCCTGACGACACCGGTCTCATATGAGTCCGGGTAATAGGAGCTACCAGGATGCGTGTGTGTGTGTATGTTAGTGTTTGGAGGGGGGGTCTTTCACATAACCTTCAGAACTGCTCTCTAAACTGCTCTCAAACAAGGTTGGGGGTACGATTCCCGCCTCGGGACAAATGCTTATACGATCTGCAAATATTTGTTCAGGGTGTTCTGGATTTTTTCTATGTATAATAAAAAAAAAAAACTATGTAGTCTATTATATTAAGTATATCAGTTATCTAGTACCCATAACACAAGCTCTGCTTAGCTTGGGGCTAGATAATGCTGTGTGAATTGTCCAGCATTATTTATTTATTTAAAGCTGCTTTATAAATCATGCATTAAAATGTCGGAACGAATGAATGCGGAGTGTGGCTTACGTACCTGTACGTACACTTTACTTTTTATGTCAACTCTTTTTCAAGGTTAAGCTTACCTATAGGTAAATACTAGCTGCTGCACGCGCCTTCATCCGCGTTTTATCGGGCTAAAAAAATGCCTATATGTTATTCCAGGTCCCAAACTATACCCATACCAATTTCAGCCCAATCGGTTCAGTAGTTTTTGCGTGAAAGAGTAACAAACATCCATACATATAAACTTTTACAATTATAATATTAGTAGGATGCACGTACATACATATCCTAATTGATAAGGGCATGCTTTGTATTATTGTGTATTAAAGAAAGAATTACAGAATTACATTTAAGAATTGTGAGCGTGGTGATTATGGCAAATCCCCCCTACATGGGAGACCATCCACTCGATGGACCGACGACATCGTAGCGGTCGCAGGGAGTCGATGGATGGAGGCGGCTCAGGACCGCTATTTGTGGCGTCGTACGGAGTAGGCCTATGTCCAGCAGTGGACGTGTATGGGCTGATGATGATGATGATGATTTAAGAATTATGTACCTACCCTCAATTTTTTTTATCTTTATCAGTAATTGTATTTCGAACATAGACATATAAATTTTTTAATGCTACTCTAATTAAATGAAAACAGTTTATAAGCATATTTTGCAAATTCACATCTATCAAATTTATAGCGAAGATTTATCATTCAAAAAGACTTTCGAAGCATCGCGACAACAGCCTTAACAGCTCCTAAGGGAATCCTTCATAAGAAATTTAATCTTGCAAATGCAAAGTTGAAGTTTCGCTCAATAATAGAGATGTACCTAGAGTCTAACGCTAAATATTTTATTAATATCATAGAGTGACGTAACGGTTTTAGCTCCATTTTATCCACTTGAGCTAATTCCGGTTTGACGATAGTGTGCAACCGTCGTCACGGTGACGTTTAATTTTTCTATGGGATTTGGACAACACTTCTATCGTGCGGATATGAAACTACGCAAATAACATACAAATATGAGATGTCTCGATGACGTCTCGATACTATCATCAAACCAAACTCAGGGCTCTGAACTTAGTCCATTTGACTATTTGACGATATTATTTTTACGATATTCCTTAGTCCATTTGACGATATTATCGAGACGTGATCATGTCATCTCTTTTTTCCAAAGGTGTTGGTACAGCGCCTATATCGTGCGGAAAGGGAACTACGCAAATCGAATACAAATATGAGACGTCACAATCACGTCTCGATACAATCGTTAAATGGACTCGGGGCTCAGCTAACATTAACATTTCACATGAAAATAGTTTCCAACTGAGGTCAGTGACTGTCGCTCGTCGTAATTAATTAAACTTTTTGAACATTTGCTTGCACCAGGCCATATTGAATTTGCTTTGTAAACGTTGATCGGGATAACAAATAAAGTTAATTATTTTCCTGATGCGGGTAGATCTGGGGAACGAAATTATCTGGTACAGCTTTTTGGCACACAACAAAGGAGACATTGTAGTCAGATTAAATGGAACAAAACAATTTCGCTACGAAAAATTACAAGCCTGGGTCCCTGACTCCAATATCGATTGTATAAAGTTCCTATCCAGCAAAAACCCTACCTTTTATCACTTCGGATAGCAACGAGCCTGTCACATATTTAAAAAAACTTTTCTCGGAGTCGAGGCCCAGTAAAGCCATTCGTCACATGAAATGCTCGGAGACAACCAGTAAAAATATCATAACAAAATCTGTGATCCTTCAAACGACAAATTTTTCCCGATTAAATTTTCCTTTTGCAATTCATTCGGAATTGGTTCCGGAGTTATAATTGATCGGATTATAGAGACAGTCACCGCCAAAAAGCTTTGATCAGGTGAAGACTCCAACTGACTGATTGTTTTGCGGGTTTAGCGGCTTTAGGTGTGGCTCAGCGGTTTCTGGATGCCTACTTTAATAACAACGCGATCGTTAATCTAACAAAATGAAAACCGTGGTTAATAATTACGAAATTTCGTGTTTCGTTTCGTGTGGTCGGTAATCAAATCGAAGTAGGTATGTAGTTCGTAAATCATAAATGCCCTTTTATTTTCCAAAGTATGATTTTTTTCCTGTTCGACACTGAAATTTTGGTGGGTAAGATGCATAAATTCAATCATAATATCGGCCGCATGAATACCGTCAGGCCAAATTCCGAATTTAGGATACAAGAGTAGCACTTTGCGTTTTATTGCCGCACATCGCAAATGCGGATGTATAGACAACAAGATCCCCTCCACTAGATAGGGGGATCCTGTTGCTTTCTGTGACGTCTCCAAAATCTAATGTTTTCGAGTCCTCATCTGTTCAAAGCTTATTCGAAGCGCGTTGGAAGCTAAATGTTTGTGTGTGTGTTTGTCATGCTGACGATACAGCTTTTCACACCGAAACTTAGATGTGTGCTACATTGAAATGATTGTAATAGACCTAGGAATATTTTAAACTTTAGTAATCTAAAAATAAGATAGCGTTAGTTAGGTACAATTAATTTAATTTAATTACATATACCTATAGTTTGTTAACTGATATTGTAAAACTTATCCAATTAGGTGAGAGCGAGTGCCTAGATAAACTTAACATAGGCACTAACCCAAATATAATATGTTATGTTTTTTGTACTAAATAAATAAATATCTATCTATCTATTGGCGGTGACTGTACCTTTCATCGCGCTTGGCACGTGATCCATGTACGCGATTGCTCCATTCGAATTTATTTAGTACTAACTGACAATAAAATGCGTTATCTACAAATTCATTGGTTCCGAACAGTGGACGATGCGACATGAATAAAATATATTTTTAGCTTAAAGTTTTCAGTGTGAAAATCGGTTTATTTCTCGTTAAGCTGCGCTTCAATATCGTTGCTGTCGTTTTTATTTGCGATCTTTGTCATATTATTTCTGACTTTTTAATTATGTATGTGGTTTGGTTTTTGATGAATGATTTTGTAATATTACTTATTCTGCATTTTCCTTTTATAAAAACTACATTAAACAATCTTGGTTTAGAACAGAATACCTTACTTCTTCTTGTTTCGGCGAGACTGTTGTTTTTGTTACCAACCAAAAATTACCTACTTAGCAACTGGGCGGACTCCACAGCCCATAACTCTTGGGGATTTTAATAAGCTCCCTTGCTAATTTCATTTTCGTTGAGTCCTTTCAGGTTGTTTATTTATAAGACGTCTTAGTTTTAAGATAAATATCCTATAGAAGGAATACTCCTATAGGATATTCTACCTAGGAAATCCTTATACACCTTTGACGACCGCTGTGGCGCGGCGGGCGAAGGTCCGCCTGCGACGCAGGAGGTTGCGGGTTCGATTCCCACCTAGGGACAAACAAATGTTTGTACAATCTGCACATATTTGTTTCGGGTGTTCTGCATATTCTCTATGTATATTAAAAACATCTAACTACTAAATATATTCTATTAAGTAAATCAGTCATTCTAGTAGCTAATGTAGCTATCTATAACACAAGCTCTGCTTAGCTTGGGGTTCGATGATGCTGTGTGGATTGTCCAGCATTATTACTTTTTATTTTTATACCTATACTCACCTACCTTATGATTGTTTTCTTAACAATCCTCACCAGCCTGCTCTTCACAAACCCAAGCCACTAAACTCAAGTATTCTCTCATGCAGCTAGCTCTTACGGCCAGGCTAAAATATTCATAAGAATTGACGGATCCTATTTTTACGTAGGTAAATCAACCCATAAAGTACCCTTTTTGGGGAAGTTCTGGCAATTTTGGATCACCAAGATCCTTTTGACCTTATTTTGAGAGAGAGAGAGAGAGAAGCCAGAGTATGCTTTTTGATTCCCTTGTATTTTCTTGACTAATTTGTCTTTTAATTAGGGAGTTATCTCTGTTAATGTGTGTAAATTTTTTTTTACGAATCTCGATACTTGTTTTTTTTTTGTAATTTGTAATATTTTTTTTTATATTAGTTGGTTTTTTAATTTAGTACTTTTGTATATATTCCCCTACATGGGAGACCATCCACTCGATGGACCGACGACATCGTAGCGGTCGCAGGGAGTCGATGGATGGAGGCGGCTCAGGACCGCTATTTGTGGCGTCGTACGGGGGAAGCCTATGTCCAGCAGTGGACGTGTATAGGCTGATGATGATGATGATGATGATATATTAAAAAACAAATCTTTTTCTTGGAGAATAGATAAACTGAAACTTAAAATAGTTCTATTTGTGTAATTTACTCGTATCGTAGTTTTACGTTTTTGATTATCAATTGATAGAACTTATCCATTACGTGTCCATTAAAAACATGCTTTGAAAACTATATGAAGAAGAAAATAACTAAAAAATTTATAAACTCTGTATATGACCTAAATAAAAAATAAAAATCTTTCTATTTTTGCTTTTAGCCTATGAACATTCCAAGATGACTGTATAAATACAGTCTTGCCTCCACAAGGCTCCGTTTCTTTGATCCCCTAAATGTGTTTTAGTATATCTTTGAACATATATATCGCTTTGAGTGCTTACAAATTAATAAAGCACCTTTGAAAGGTTGACGCAAATATAGGTGAAGTAGATGAAATTATTTCTGTTTTTTGAACACTAAATGTCAAGGACCTGTCCTGTATCCATTTATTTATTTTAAACTTGATTATGATTGGTTTTCTTAAGTTTAATAAGACTAATAACACATTTTTGTAAAGAAAGTTGTCCCAATTGGGTATTTCAAACAAAATGGACCCGTCTTCCAAGGAATCGGATTCATATTGTCTTTTATAATATTTTCTAGGTATAGTTTTCATCCGTTTCCTATTATATTTATTTATTTTGCGAAAATAAAATATGCTGAAGATTTCCGTATATAGAATAAATTATTTTCTTTTTAGAGTAGATACATTTTGTGGGTAATACTACCAAATAGCTAAAAGTCGTGCAAACATTTGCCACGCGACGGGAATGGAATCCGCAACCCATTTGTACAGTGTTAACAGCGGAGACGGTGAAATGTCCACTAATGTCCTGTGTTTATTACATATTTACAGTGTGCACTTTGCACTGGCCAATTTTATAGCAACGGTGAACAGCTGAGGCAGAAATGCGCGACACATCTGCCAGAATTGCGGCGGGTTCTTTTAATGGCTTACCGCTTGTCTAGTTCAAAGAACATTTTGCTGACAAAAATATTTTCGCGTTTAATAATTGACATTTAAACTGACAATAACATTTTAATTTTATTCTACTCTAGCGACCCGCTCCTGCTTCGCACGGGTGCAATCCTGATACTATATATTCTACAGAATATCTTTATACAACGTTCACAGTTTTTTGTCATTAGACAAGACAAACATAGGTTACTCTTGAAAGAGCGACATATTTTGTTCAGTTCTTTTTTGAACTTTAATGCCTTACCTTAAACTACAATTAAATAATAAATATAAAAAGATAATATACTTACAAAACTATGGTCAAGAGGGAACTCAAGCCAACCATTCAGTCCTTTTTTTATTATAATTCTGATAGAGAGCGCAGGTCATCGTGTGGTTGTCGTAGAAGTTCTTTGTGGTCCAAAGCAGTAATGAAGCTCTCAAAAGATTTGACTCGGCTTAAAGCCACTTAAGCCTCAACATACGCAAACAGGCTTCTTCCGCAAAACTTCTTCCTGAACCTATGACGGTTTTGTCCATCGTGCAACCCTGTAATGTAACTTATGAACAATAACAGCCCAATTTTCTGGTATACCTATATATAATATAGGCACCCACGCTCAACATTGTACCTATGTATCTAGGGGCCTCCGATTACCTAAGTATTAATAGACAACGATGATATTCCAAAGGTAATGTTTTATTTGACAACTAGCGGCCCGTCCCGGCTTCGCACGGGCGGGCATTTATTTTTTAAACATTTTGGCATAAACGTACAGTACATGCAGGACATAGCCTATATTAATCAGTGATAATACTGATAATATAGCATTCAAATGGTGAAAGAATTTTTTTTAATCGGTCCTGTACTTTTTGAGCCAATTGGTTACAAACATACATACAAATCTTTCCTCTTTATAATATTAGTATAGATTAATTGAATGCTTGTTTACAACTTTTACGTAATTGGGTTTAAGTTTCTAACTCCTCCTCTCTCTCTGCACGCACGATATATAAAAATGCACACAAGATTACTTATTGAAAAATTATATCGCTAGTGTCTGAGAAACCAGGGGTATATATTGTAGATAAGGGTTTATGGTAAAATGTTTTTTTTTTTGTCCCTATTTTTGGAGACGGATACCATATCGGACGGCTAACCTCCAACGCCGGTGATCCAAACCGAACTATTTATTTAACGCACAAAACACATTACAATGCCAGCTAAAATGATAACACAAAGAAATTGTTGTAATCCACATTATAACATAAACATACATGTGTGTACAGCGAACTGGAGGCATCGTCAAGAAGATCAAGCTCGTTTTCGGATCTCGTGTGATGCTGCGCCGAAACCACAACTTCTGGCTTATTATCTACACAATAGCGAAAGAATATTCTAAATCGGTCTATAATTGACGGAGAAATTGTTAAATATACACAAAAAACATACGTACATACAGAAATCTGAACATGCTCCTCCTTCGTCCAGTCCATCTCAAGTTTGCCTCTAAGAGATAGCTCATAGCGATAAGGCCGCCCTTTATATTTCCTCTATTCTAAGCATTTCTGTTTGTATTGTTTTTTCTCTGTGTGGTATAATAAATATTTTTCTATCTTTCCACTTCATCGTGCCTTCCCATTATAACCGTCATAACATTTTCTCTCAACTTCAGTGAAAAGCTTAATAAAACTCCGTCTAAATCGTTTTACTGTAAAAGCCGCTTGAAACAATCTTATTTACAGGGTACTTGATTAAATATTAAAGACGGGACGCGGTCTGGTTCCCTGATATGCAGTAACAATGTGCCTGAATGACCTCACGTGTCGACTCCTTGAAAGCCGCTTAAGAAGTCTATAGACTATGCATTGAATATTTAAAACCAGTTTCTCCCGCGGCTTCGCACGCATTATTTTTTTAGAAATGTTATTTCTATCCCCTTGGAACTGATTTACAGGTGAAAAAGCCTGAGTAATTCCAGGTGGTGGACCTATATTTTTGCAAAATTTGAGTCCGGTCCGTTCAGTAGTTTCGGTATGAAAAACAAACATCCTTCCATCCACCCAACCATCCAAACTTTATCATTTATAATACTAGTTTCTGTCCTCAGCTTCACACGGGTTGTTTTAAAGTTATTTCTATCCCATGGGAGCTGATTTATGGGATAAAATTTGTTATGTTTTTTCCAGGCCTAGGACTATATCTATGCAAAATTTCAACACAATCTGTTGTGTAGTTTTGGCGTTAAGAAAGAATAAACATTCATCCAAACTTTCGTATTCATAACATCTTGTGAAGATGCTTATTGTAGCAGAACTTGGAAATAGTAAATCTTTGATAGGTTCTCCGGCAGAAATGTATTACGCGTCGACTTCTTGAATGCCTTTTATGAAGTATATTGACGAGGGTATTGTGCTTATAATATATTAATACGTGCTACTATTGAATTTTTGTTTATAAAACTTGACACATCTGTTATAAAACTATAATCTATTACCAGGGACGAGGGAAATTCTATATATATTTACCTCATCCCTGTCTATTACATAATTTTTAGTGAGGGTAGGCAAACCAGGCATTGGCCGTGGGGCCGCGGCATACGAATATCGACCCCTCCAACTCAACTCGTGGATATCGTAAGAGCCGACTAAGGGAACCTACCAGAGGAAGGGCAGCAGCTTCCTTCTGAGTATTTTTAAACACCAACACTGCGATCACCAATCCCCCTGCCAAGCGTGGTGATTATGGCAAATCCCCCCCTACATGGGAGACCATCCACTTGATGGACCGACGACATCGTAGCGGTCGCAGGGAGTCGATGGATGGAGGCGGCTCAGGACCGCTATTTGTGGCGTCGTACGGGGGAGGCCTATGCCCAGCAGTGGACGTGTATGGGCTGATGATGATGAGGCAAACCTATGCTTGCAATTATACATTTTGTGCATTGTAATGTAAATCTTTCATGGATCATAATGCAATCCATTATCATCAACAATCTGCCATAATGACCTAACGTGTCCATCTCGACTATAGTAAAAGCCTTTCATATGAGCTCATTCTAGGTAGGTACTTGATAACGTCGTCGTAAAGGTGCGAAGATTGATCTGTTTATAACCATCGCCTGACCTAAAAACGTGAATATTGAGTAAACTTAGGAATCTATCCATACATCCATCCATACAAACTTTCAGATTTATAATATTAGTAGGAACGATAGTTTAGGATTTAACAGCGATGTATGGCTGTCACGTTCACGTGTCGACTATTAAAAGCTTTTTAATAAGAGTGCTGAATAGGGTTTTATACCGCATAGGTGTGATAAAAGATCACAAAAGAGTTTAGGATTTTGGGAAATTATAAATGCATCCTGAATATTTTTAGCAAAGCTTTGATAATGTTAACGTTTGTATGCGATGTTACGGATCTTTATTTGTAATGAGCATTCCCATAAAGATTTGTGTTCTTGTTACCTTCTTTTCATCCCCAGTCAATAAGGACCTTTACAGAAAGACATCTAGTAGACTGCATGGGTGTAATCGGCTTTGGAATGAAACTCTACTTTGATGTGACTATTACCAAGGACTGCTATTATACCAATTTTCGTAGTACCAGGGAACGGGAGAATTTAGTAAAATACTATTTGCAAGGCTTTCCACATAAGTGAATTAGAATTAAAGACATCAAGTAACATGTGTAGAAAATAATACGGTAGAAAATAAATACAATGCAATACAATATGACTTTCTTATCAGCAAACACACGTCCACAGCTGAACAAGCCTCCCAAAATCGTGAAAAAAAAAACAAAAAAACGAAGAAAATCTAAAGTGGCGGGCATAATCACCACGCTTGGCAAGCGGATTGGTGATCATATTGCGATCAAATGCTGTTAAAAATACACAGAAAGCCACGGGCTGGGTTGGAGGCGTCAATTCTTACGCCGAGACCGCCACGCCTGGCCACTTTCCACATAATTGGGCAGCTGTTAGCCGCGTCCTAAGCTTTGCATACAAACCAGTCAAACCAAAAGATACTTGAATAAATAAAATGCACTTTGTTCACTACGAACTTGTTGACACAGTTGATTTAAAAACATTTTAATATTCATAAAAT